>CM034361.1:115600798-116939163 GCA_019925275.1 Mytilus edulis
GAACATGTTTTTAGTATAAGTAAATAGAAATTTATGAAATTTAAACACAAAGTTTTTGACCACAAAAGGAAGGTTGGTATTGATTTTGGGAGTTTTGGTCCTAACAGTGTAGGAATTAGGGGCCAAAAAGGGGTCCAAATAAGCATTTTTCTTGGTTTTCGCACCATAACTTTAGTATAAGTAAATAAAAATATATGAAATTTAAACACAAGGTTTATGACCATAAAAGGAAGGTTTGTATTGATTTTTGGAGTTTTGGTCCGAACAGTTTAGGAAAAAGGGGCCCAAAGGGTCCAAAATTAAACTTTGTTTGATTTCATCTAAAATTGAATAATTGGCGTTCCTTGATATGCCGAATCTAACTGTGTATGTAGATTCTTAATTTTTGGTCCCGTTTTCAAATTGGTCTACATTAAGGTCCAAAGGGTCCAAAATTAAACTTAGTTTGACTTTGACAAAAATTGAATCCTTGGGGTTCTTTGATATGCTGAATCTAAAAATGTACTTAGATTTTTGATTATTGGACCAGTTTTCAGGTTGGTCCAAATCGGGTCCAAAATCAAACTTTGTTTGATTTCATCAAAAAATTAATAAATTGGGTTCTTTGATATGCCAAATTTAACTGTGTATGTAGATTCTTAATTTTTGGTCCTTTTTTCAAATTGGTCTACATTAAAGTCCAAAGGGTCCAAAATTAAACTTAGTTTGATTTTAACAAAAATTGAATTCTTGGGGTTCTTTGATATGCTGAATCCAAACATGTACTTAGATTTTTGATTATGGGTCCAGTTTTCAAGTTGGTCCAAATCAGGATCTAAAATTATTATATTAAGTATTGTTCAATAGCAAGAAATTGTCAATTGCACAGTACTCAGCTAAATCAAGAAAAGATAACTCAAATATCCTCGATCTCCTATGTTAGGGGTTAGGAACGCCTACGAAAAACAAGAACAGATAACTCTTATAAAAAACACGTGTTGGTTTGTTTACTTACTTCTAAACGAGAATCGAGTGTTTATAAGACTTAACAACATTTATTCATACTTAATGTTTAAATTGATTGAAAGAATTAATATTTCCGTTAGTATCTAACTTTAATTAAACGTACTTTCATTAAACGTCATGAAAATCAAATAAAAGACAACTTACATCTTTTCTCGTTTTTCGTGACGTCACCACGAGATTCAATATGGCCGAACTAAATAGGCGGAGAATGTATACAAATGGAAATAATTAGATAATAGTGTTTAGGAAATGAATATTCAAACATAAATAGGTACGTCATATCCTAGAAAAATATCTAACGAAACGAACTATATAAATTGACAAGCTTTGCATTGATTTTAAACAATAATTTTTTGGGAAATAAGTGCGACCTGAACCTGGGTCGCAATTCCGAACGTTTTGAAATAGGAAAAATCCGTAGCTCTATGGTCCGCAAATAGTCAAAAAATAACATAAGGACCTAAGAGCTACGGTTCCACAGCTAGCTTCAGGACTGATGAAAATTGTACAGCAGAATAAAAATGATTGCTCATTTGGAATTATCTCTTGTCCTTGATATATAGTTAAACAAGTGCAGAGATATTTTTGCCTGAGCTTTTGTTCTTTTTCATCAATGTTCAGAAAGAAGAAATATAGAAGAATAAAGAAAAATTTGGTAAGTTTTTAAATATTGATAAAGTTATAACATTTTGAGGTAAAATTTTAGTTTTTTGCAATATTCTTTAAAAAATCTACTCTTGAGAAAATGAGACAGTCTCAAAATTTAAAATCCTCCCTTATTTTTAACTTAAACATTGTATATATTATTAACGAATTAAAGAATTTAAAGAATTTGATATTATTGGAATATACATGTATATTTAATGCCGTTAATCAATGCCGTTTTTAATAGAAAAAAGCGCAGATCACAGAGAAATGTGTTTAACAATCATAGTTTTATGTGGACTTTTTTAGCAAACTTGCCAAAAGTTAACCTGAGATCATGACTGGTTCGATTGGAATTGTCAAAATCAAAGTCAACTTATGGCAGGACTGGTTTCGAAGTTAAATTATTATAGTAGTGGACCTGTATCCAAATTAACTTTTTCGGCAGTCATTAAACAGTCCTAAGACCAAGTCCGCATTTTATGTTTACTTGATTGTGGTCACAGGACTGCTCAGATCAATCCTAAATTCTGTCACATGTTAATTTAGACTAGTCAGAGTGACAGCTGGTTAGCAAGTTAACTTTCTGTACAAGGCAGGATTACACCCTTCTGTAATTTCGTCTATCTTCTTTCATCTATCGTCTATGGCATCATTGGTAGAAATATTATTATCAAATAGATAGCTGTTAACTAGTCTTCTTGCGTGTTAGTTTGAAAACCAGTTTGTTGAAATAACCAAAAAATCCAAAACGGTATGCCAAATCGTGGCAAGTATTAGAGCTTTGCATAATGGAAATACATTCCTTAATTTTAACTAATTTAAAAACTTTTGTATTTGTACATCCGTATTTTTATGCCAGAACCGAAGTTCAGCTACTTAGAAAATGATACCCTCGGGGACGAACAGTCCACCAGCATACGTCAGAGTTATTGTTAACTATACCTATGTGACGTTTTACATTTTGATCAACTGATGTACGTCAAAAGGTCTTTTCTACGTCAGAGTTAATTATACCTCTGTGCCGTTTACATTTTGATCAACTGATGTTCCTCAAACGCACGATTCTACGTCATAGTTAATGTTAACTATACCTCTGTGACGTTTACATTTTGATTAACTGATGTTCATCATACGCGCGATTTTACGTCATAGTTAATGTTAACTATACCTGTGTGACGTTTGCATTTTAATCAACTGATGTACGTCAAACGCACGACTCTACGTCAGAGCTAATATATAATTCTAACAATTCAGTCCCAGTACTTAAAATCTTTCAATCCTTCATGGGTGGATTTAATATACATAAATAAAATACAAAAGGAAAAAAGCAATGAATGTTGTTATTGCGATTAAGATTATAACATAATTTTGACTGCAGAATACCTTTTCTTGACATTTTTACCTATTATGTCTGTTTGTTTTGTTAACGCATCTTTGTCAATAGAATTGCATTTGATGACAGGTCAGAGCATTAGCGCTATAAAATCAGGTTTAATCAACCAATTGCTACATAATGCTTGTACCAGGTGAAAATTTGACACCGTACCAGTTGTTATTCCTTCGTTTGATGTGTTTGACCTTTCAATTATGCCATTAAATAAGGGACTTTCCGTTTTAAATTTTCTTCGGAGTTCGGTATTTTTGTGATTTTACTTTTTCGTTTATGCAATATCTTCAGGTTCTTATGAACTTTAGCATGTTTAGATCAAAAGTTATGCCAATGTATCTCAATGATAAATTTGACATACTCATGTCATTGTTCTATTACTATATATTTGACACTATCGCCTTATATTGTGGAAGTTCGCATGACTTCTTGCCTTGGTCTAAATATATATTTTGAATTAGTTTTCAGACTATATCTAATGTGTTTATGCAATTCGACTTTAATAGTAATAACGAAAGATCCACATGTTCTGAACTGTTCATGTGCAAACACTGCATTTTGTGGTCATTTTTAAGTGACTAACAACCTCAGCTTCCACATTTTCCTACTTCAGTAAGAAATATATAAAATCAGGACATGAACAAACTGTTTTAAATCTACAACAAAACAAACAAAAAGCAACAATATTCTATGGCTGTGGCTGTTCTTTAATTTATTTGTCATACACTATTTCATTTTATTTAGAAAACAAACACATTTAGTAAGTACAATAACCAAGCAATGTGAACTAAATAAAAAAATCAAGAAATAATGTTTAATCTTTTGGTCTAGCTTTAAAAACTTTAAGTTAGTCAACAACTTAAAAAAACTCACAGCAAACCAAACTGTGATTCAACAACACGATACCTACATGTACCTTCATAAAAAGATCTTCAAAACAAACAACAAAAAAGATTTAAGAACTGCTTGATCTATAAATACATAGCAAAAACAAACTAAATGTTGAATAATACAGTCAGTAGTTATCATAATTCCATGGTCATATACTCTTTACTCTTATGATGATGGTATGTCCTAGGACAATATTTTGACCATGGAGTTGCAACAATAGCCTATAATATAATCATATAAATTTGATTCATAATTAAAAAAAACCAATTGGTATAATCAGGACAATAAGTCCAAAATTGATCTTATTGTATCCCTGTGATGTTTAAATTACTTTGTTTGTAACAAAATAGCTATTTTAATCATAATGCAAATTAGAAACATTCGATAGATTGTTAAAGTTACAACACTTTCGGTACTATTGACTATTCCATAGCGGCTGTTGTTTATTGGTAGAGAAGCAACTGTCTCGAAGAGATCATCGGCATTTAAGCTTCTCAATTAAAATCTAACACAACTTACCACTAGCGGAGATAAGACAGACAGTCTCAGTATTTATAGGTAAGTGAAACCGCAGTGCAACCAAGTTGTATGAAATAGATACAAAAAACCTTGCTCAAAAAAATACTATTAATTATCAGGATCCTTTAAAAAATATACCAGATGTCCATGAAAGCTAAACAAAGAAACAAACACAAGGAGCAATCAGCATTTACAGATTGGAGAACAAAAAAAGACAAACAGTCCATGAAATAATTCATCGAAAAAACATTGATTAAGGTAACCGGATAGAATGATGATCAATATTATTGTTAAAACAAGTTGAACAATTTGTGGTCTGGCTTAAATTAAAATATTGTTTGTTTGCCCTTTACCGACCGACCCTATAAATTCGTTCCGCCTGAAAATCTTTTATTTGTATTTACCAGTAAGATTTTATTTTATTTTATTTTAATTTCTTACCAAAAATCTTATAGATATAGGAAGATGTGGTGTGAGTGCCAATGAGACAACTCTCCATCTACTTGTATTTCCCGACCAAAACTTGTTTACCGGAATCTTCGGGTTTTCTCTTTACCGTATAAGGTCTAGTCCGTTTGGTATCACGTGAGCGTTTGACATGAACACTTGAATTTAGAGTTTCAAAGCATTTGTTTGAAATCGATGTTGAACGCTTTGAAAACATGATATGACGTACGTTGCTCTGTATCTTTATATTGAAGAGCAGGGTTCATTTACAAAAAAGTTCGTTTAATACAAAATGATCAACCTGCGTACAAACTTTTTTGTAAACGGACGTTTTATTCTATGTAGGGATGGCATTTTGTGATCCGTAGATTAGGATGATTATGTTAACGATGCCTTCAACCAGCATTGCTATATTGTTTATATCTGACATGAACCAAAGTTGACAAAAGCCTGTAAAGTGGAGAATATTTGGCAGTAAAATCGCCCAAGTTTTCCAACAGATCATTTATAAATGCGATGTAGAATACGTGACAATTGATTTCAAGTCTTGTAGCATTTTTATTGGAAACCCAGGCACACACGAAAATTTAAACACTCTAGGGACTTTTTCTACTAGTAATGTATGTCTGCCCGGATATATTTTACCAGGACAAAGTTATCTCTTACAGAAAAACTTTAGGTACATGTAGAGGTAAGCGTACAAGGTACGTAGTACAGAATATTAGTGCAAGTTAAAACTCTTTAAAGTTCCAGGTATAAACACGTTGAAAATACGCGGCATAGCTCTATATTTTGATATTTGAAAACAAAATAGTCGTGCATATAAATTAACTTCACATTCTACATGTCAGATTTTTTTTTCTTAACTTCCTGGGACTATTATACTTATAGTCCCAGAAACGTATTAGCAAAAGCGAAACAATCAAACATGAAATTATGCGGATGTTGTATCTATAAAATAAAATATTATACCTACCTGCCTACCCATGACAAAAAATATACCGAGCCAAATTATTTTTTTTGGGGAAAAAAAAATAAAATATTTTACCTACCTACCTACCCTGTTTCAAAACATAGGGTCGGAAAAGAGCAAACCAACAATATTTTAATTTAGACCTAGACTCCGTTTACGCATATATCCAATAAATGTTAACTTAGTTATAATTTCGACCTTGAAATTCCAAGAGATTAGTCGAATGTTAACCTTTACGAATCAAAAGATTTACTGTCGTGATCTGCATGTATTTCGTTTATGTTTCAAAAGTAGGAAAGTTAAGTATAACAACATGAGTAATCTCTCTTACAACAAGACAAAGTTGAAACAGGCTGATTATAATCAACTAGTTTATAATGAAATCAACATTACAAAGAACATAACATTATTAAAGTAAACAGCATCTCTTATTCAAACATGAAATTCAAATCTAATAAGTAATTCTTTCCAATCTTCAATCATGGAAAAACAAAGATTATTTGCTTGCTATCTGTAGCACTAATATTTAACAAAACAGGTCTCCAGAACTGATGAAGTTGGCCGATTTCATGACGTACGTTGTGAGTTCCTAACATTTTCTAGAAATGAAAAAAGGGAATTGCAATACACTATCTTCAATTGTTGAAATCAACCTTGACTTAAGATATTAATTAATTGTGCACAAACAGCATAATTTTCTGATGTACGGGAAAATAAAAATATATTTATTGTGAAAAGAAATCAGAGTTTTGACAGTAACTCCTAATTTTATATTGTTGACCGTTAAATTAAGTCCTTATCTAAAACGCCAAGCACAATTAGTCATTTAAGATAACAACTTTAGTAATCATAAGTCATAATCTTAGTTTGAATAAAAACTTGACACGGGCAAATGTCTAACATCGCTTCACGATAAATATGTTGTTATATCTGCGGACAAAGCGTCAGCTAAGATCGTTTTTGTATGTGAATAAACACTCTAGTAATCCCATATACAAAACCAGAGCAACTGTCAATGGTTAGATTTCGGCGAATCATATGCACTTCATGGAGTCAATGCACATTACATGATACATAAATTTATTGGGACTCGTGTTTGCATTGGATTCGTAAATTTCACAAAATTTCATAGAAACAACAGTTCATTGCCGATTCGTCTGCAGGTTCTGCAAATGACTTGTCCCTTACATTGAAAATAATCTGTCCGCAATGAAAAAAAATCTCAAAAATAATGCGAAAGTGCTCACTCGCATGGTGGTATTAACCATATGTGGATTCTAAGATCCTAAAAAAAAAATCCTGGATAAATTTTAATCTCGATTTTATTCTATCAAAACCTTTTGATTTTTCAGGACATTATTCCACAATAGCAATAAATCTCCAATTGAAAATAAATACAAATCTTTTAAACAATTTTAATGGGATTAATTTCAACTCTTTTATCTTTGGGGGTACCTTGCATGACGATTTTGAATATTGGGCCCAATTTTTAAATTGATCTACAAAGAGCTCAAAATAATCTTAAATTAAAGTTTGTTTGATTTCATTAAAAACTGAATTTCGCGGCTTCATGAAACGCTGAATCTTATAATGTATTTCATTTGTTAAATTGAAAAGTTGTCTAAAAGAAATAGTCCACAATGTTGTTCAACAAACAAATATTAGTTCATTGCGTTTTGATAGCACATTACATATTTTGTTATAAGTGAGCAAAAAGGTAAAACATGCTACACGAAGAAACAAGTGATCGGTATGACAACATATTTGTTGAATTAGGAGGTAGACGTTTTTAACAAATTGTTAGCATTCGTATGGTAAAAACTGTGCGCCTCTCCTATCCGACCTATTTTTATTGGCATATGAGTCAGAAATCCTTCAGACACTTGTCAAAAACAAGAGATCAAAGAAGCCAGATCATTCAATCTCACATTAAAATATATTGATGATGTTCTTTCCATAATCAATCCAAACTATTCTTATTGGATTATAAGATCTTTCCAGAAGTAGAGATTAAGAAAACAACAGACACGGATTTAGCCATCTCTTTGTTATACCTCGAGATTGACATAAGCGGTCATTTCAGTACTAGAATCTATGACAGACGAGACGATTTTGATTTCGAAATTATAAATTTCCCCTGCCTTATCAGCAATATACCACCTTCACCTGCATTCGGTTTCAAGAGCTTTTAGCTGCTAGTAAGGCTTTATAAAACGTCATCAGTGTCTGATAAAAAAAATGATGAGTCAGGGTTATGTCAAAGAACGTTTGTCCTTCTTCTTAAAAGTTTCATAGGAAGATACCAATACATGGTTGATAAATATTCCGTATCAACTTTACAACTGATACATGATGATCTTGAACTAAAGATTATATGTACTGACGTTGTTTATCATCTTAATTATGTATACTAGTGTTCTTTTATTTGTCTTTGTGTATTGTTAACCTCTACTGATTAGTTCATTTGTGGTAAAAGCCTTTAACGTGGCTCGGTATTTATACATCCCGTCATTGTGTAATTGCGCTATGATATTTTTTGTCTTTAGCCTTTCATTTTTGCTTCTGTACTTTGTCTATAGAGTGTCTATATGCTGTTTGCTTTTATAGTTATCATGGTGATGAAGATTATAAAACAATATTCACAGTATTACCCTATATGTTAACATTTTACCTAGTGTCTCTTAGTTTTGTTCGCACATAAATCCTCAATTTTCTACATAAGAAATGCATGTGCTAAGCAGGATTATGACAGGTGTTTTACATTCCGGTGATGTGTTTGAGCTTTTGATTGTGTATTTTGATAAGGGACCGTCCATTTTCAATTTACTTGGAGTTCGGTTTATTTGTTATTTTACCTTTTAAATCATTGATATACAAGTATGATTACAACAACACACGAAAGTGTCTATTGTTTGTCTTTGAAAAGAACGGGATCGAAGATAGTACATGTATAATGAATAAAGAGTACTTCAAACCATATCAGTAAACAAACTAGACCTTTAAAAATTCGCACAATAGATATAGCTTAATCATTATTGTTAACCTCGATTTATGCTAATTCGATATTGTCACATGATTTTTTCCAAATATAAATATTGTGAAAGTGGCCATGTCCTCAAACGTGTCGATTCATTTCTGTTGAACAGGTAAGTTTGTTGTATATGTAAAACTGCAAACGTTCTATTTGTTAATGAAATCCATTGCAAAAATCTAATTGAAATTGAACGATTTAAAATTTAAACTGTACATAAATGTACTCTTTATTTTATACTGTTATTCGTTAAAAACATTACTGTTGTTACAATTTAAAGTTATTTCAGGTTCCGAAATGTATCAATAATAGGTATACTGCATCACTACGTGTCATATATTGATGATTATTAATCACTTTCCAGAGATGTTTATATTTGCAAACTCGTTCCCTTTGTACTTGGTGTCATCATGATCAACATGGTTTTTAACAAACGGTAAACTATTTTCAGGGATTTCACATTGTCAAATTAAATTAACTTTTTGTTTTTGTTTTTTGTATTATACAAATAATCGGTTTGAACGCCTGCCTGTGCATTTGTACTTGTACAATGTTCGTCACAAGTGGAATATCACATCCTTACTTTTACTGTATAAAGCACGTTAACTTAATTCTAACTGAGGTTTTGTATAGTTTATTTAAAAATGTATCAATTAAGCATTATAGCACGATCTTCTTATTTTAAATCGGTACAAATATTAGTTTTACTTCAATTGATATTAAAACATAATTTAATATATATTGTTATCCATTTACTAGGGGTGGAATACTGATATGCCGAGTTTACAACAGGTCCTGCTTTTCTCTGAATGCTTATGAAGTCTTCAGAGTAAATGAATACGTATATTGATATATTTTTAGCCTGAGCAACATTAAAAAGTTAAAATTTAAATAAGGCTTTGGTCTAGCTGTTGGTTATTCCAAAACCTTTTAAATGGAGTCATAGTTATTAGTATTTAAAATTAGAATAAGATGACTTCTTCTGATCCCGTTCGGGTCCCATTTCACATACGGACTGAATAAATAAAACCTAAAAGTATTTTGATTTAGTGTTGTTAAATATAATCTAACTTATGTTTTTGTTTTAAACTGTCATTTCAAATCCAAGGCATATAGCAGAGCTTACGTACAACAATTCTTAAGTCAATTCGACTGAATAGGGCATGATGATGTCATACATGCCTATTACCGATCAGTTTATTTGAGCACGTGTCAGTACTTTATGATTGATTGATTACTTGATTGGTGTTTAAAACCAATTTTAGCACTATTGTTTTATTTTGTTGTCGTCAGTTTTTATTGACGGAGACAGTCGGAGTGCCCATAAGAGACCACCGACCTTCGATGGGAAAACTGACAAATCTAGTCAATTTATATTGGTGTCGAACGCACTTTCGACCTCACAACCTCAGTGTTGACATGCTAGTGATACAGGAACTCGAGGTCTTAGATTACCGACGCTATCGACACTTTTTTCTGTTGTCTATATGTTAAATGTGTGTGTGCTTCGTGTTAATCTGAAGAGTAAAGCCGTGCATATATGATCTTTTTAAATAAAGGCAACAGTAGTATACCGCTGTTCAAACTTATAAATCCATGGACAAAAAACAAAATCGGGGTAACAAACTAAAACTGAGGGAAACGCATTAAATATAAAAGGAGAACAACGACACAACACTACAATGTAACACACACAGAAACGGACCAAACAACAGACAAAATCCCACGAGAATAACAAATATAACATCAAAACCAAATACATGAATTTGGGATAGACAAGTACCGTGACACGTCTCATCGCAATGTGAATTTACACTCAAAAATAAGAAAAAACAAACGACGCAACGTTAAAATGTAACACATACAGAAACGAACTATAATATAACAATGGCCATATTCCTGACTTGGTACAGAACATTTAAAAAAAAAATGGCGGGTTGAACCTAGTTTTGTGGCATGCCAAACCTCCCCTTTTATAGCCATTTGAAATATAACATTAAGATGATAACTCAACACCACAGGACTACTATATAAAACATCTAAGTTTGTTCATTTGTTGTGCTGTCACAGTTTGGGAGGATTGTGCTCTCAAAACTTGTTTATCTCTGCTACATTCCTATTCTGTAGTTAAATGGTTGTCGTTGGTTGCTGTCTGTCGTTTATTTGCTCACCTGGCCAATAGGGCCCGTCGTCCGTCGTCGTTAACTTTTTATATTTCGAACTTCTTCTAGATAACCACTGAATGGAATGAAACCAAACATGACATGTACGTTCCTTGTGAGGTGCTGACCAAGTGTTGTTACCTGGTAGCCGATCCATCATCCAAGATGGCCGCCAGCGGGGGACTTAGTTTAACATAGGACCCTTATGGGAAATGCATACAAATGACTTCTTTTGGAGAACCACTAAATGGAATGAAACCAAATATGACATGAATGTTCCTTATGAGGTGCTGATCAAGTGTTGTTACTTTGTAGCCGATCCAAAATTCAAGATGGCCGCCAGCGAGGGACTTAGTTTAACATAGGACCGTATGTGAAATGCATACAAATGACTTCTCTTAGAGAACCACTGAATGGAATGAAGCCAAACATGACATAAATGTTCCTTATGAGGTGCTGATCAAGTGTTGTTACTTGGTAGCCGATCCATAATCCAAGATGGCTGCCAGCGAGGGACTTAGTTTAACATAGGACCCTATGGGAAATGCATACAAATTACTTTTTTAGAGAACCACTGAATGGAATGAAACCAAACATGGTATGAATGTTCCTTATGAGGTGCTGACCAAATGTTACATTTTAGCCGATCCATCATCCAAGATGGCCGCCAGCGGGAGACTTAGTTTAACATAGGACCGTAGGGGAAATGCATACAAATGACTTCTTTTAGAGAACCACTGAATGGAATGAAACCAAACATGGCATGAATGTTCCTTATGAGGTGCTGATCAAGTGTTGTTACTTTGTAGCCGATCCATTATCCACGATGGCCGCCAGCAGGGGACTTAGTTTAACATAGGACCCTATGGGAAATGCATACAAATTACTTTTTTTAGAGAACCACTGAATAGAATGAAACCAGCATGGCATAAATGTTCCTTATGAGGTGCTGATCAAGTGTTGTTACTTTGTAGCCGATCCATTATCCACGATGGCCGCCAGCGAGGGACTTAGTTTAACATAGGACCCTATGGGAAATGCATACGAATTACTTTTTTAGAGAATCACTGAATGGAATGAAACCAAACATGGCATAAATGTTCCTTATGAGGTGCTGATCAAGTGTTGTTACTTTGTAGCCGATTCATCATTCATGATGTCCGCCAGCTGGTGACCTCGTTTAACATAGGACCCTATGGGAAATATATACAAATGACTTATTTTAGAGAACCACTGAATGGAAGAAACCAAACATGGCATGAATGTTCCTTATGGGGTGCTGATCAAGTGTTGTTATTTTGTAGCCGATCCATCATCCAAGATGGCCGCCAGTAGGGGACTTTTGAAAGAAATCAAACATAGCCTGAATGTTCCTTTCCTTATGAGGTTGTGTTGTTACTTTTAGCCAAATTTTATATTTTTTTATATGATTTCAAAAAGTATAATCAGGTGAGCGATAAAGGCTCTTGAGAGCCTCTAGTTTTTGTTTATTGTTTGCCATAAATTAGGCGTTTTATTCACATTTTGTTATGTTTTTTTTTATAGCAGACTTTACTGCATTTTTCATTGGAAAAGGCTATAATATGATGAGATATATTTGCTTATATCCGCTTCTTCTGGACTCTATTGGATAGTTGTCGCATTGGGAATCATACCTCGCCTTCTTATTATATATACCAGCGTGCAAAAACCTGTATCAATAATCAATGCTGGTTTAGTAAAAAAAATGTAGTCAGTGATAGCAATAAAATGTACATAGTCAGTTCTCTAAAATTTGAGCTGAACATTCAATTTAGTTCATACTAAAAAAAAATTGTACATGCATATCTATCTTATAGTTTGTATACTCTTATATTATTATGATTCTGTTCATTTGAGTAACTGTTCGTCTGTGAACACTTTATGACTTGAATGCAACATGTTGTTTCTTGTTGTGTAGTTCCTATTTCAACGTCGTGTTTATCAGTTGGTAGTTGTACTGATCTGATCGCCGTGTGTACGACTTTAGTTCGTTTGTACGATTTTATTTCTGCAAAACTCTTAATTCAGTATCCCTTGACAGAGGAAATTAATAATTTAATCTTGGTATTAAAATTCTACATTTAAATCTTTGTTTAATGACTTACCTTCATTAAAGTCCGAGATCAGTTGTAATCGTAACAACAAATTAAGCCAATCACAATTCGCTAGAGTTAAATTAAAAGAGATGTGCACTTTTATTTTAACTGCCTTTTCAGGCTTGTTTTTCTTTCCGCCATTACAAACAAACGAATGTATGTTTTTAACAAGGTTATCCTGTATATGATATTGCAGATATTCTTATTATCAATTAATCTAAATTGTTATCATACTACGTTTTTGTAATAGGAGTAATAGTATATAATTTATTGAAAATTTTGGATTAATTGATACTTGTACATGTTGTAGGAGTAGCAAATAAACAAGGGAAAAAGGTGCAATTTTGCTGCTACAAATATCAAAACCACAGCATAAAGTGTTATCATATCATCCAACCATCCAGATCAAGAAATGGTGAGCATAACAAGCAGACACAAATGTTAAGAATTGACTCATCATATATTATATTATTAAGTTTGCATGTCAGACACTCGTTTCATCTACAGAAGACTCATCAGTGACCCACGAATAAAAAATGTTAAAAGGGCCAAATAAAGTACAAAGTTGAAGAGCATTGATGACCCAAATTTCCGAAAGTTTTTTTCCAGTAGTATGCCGCTGTTCAAAACTTGTAAATCGATGGACGAAAAACAAAATCGGGGTAACAAACTAAAACTGAGGGAAACGCATTGAATATAAGAGGAGAACAATGACACAACATTAAAATGTAACACACACAGAAACGTACTAAGCATTAGACAAAATCCGATGGGAATAACAAATATAACATTAAAACCAAATACATGAATTTGGGATAGAAAAGTACCGTGACATGTCTTATATTATTGTGAATTCACACTCAAATATAAGAGAAAACGGACGACACAACGTAAAAACAACGTTAGAATGTAACACACATACAAACGAACTATAATATAACAATGGCCATGTTCCTAGCTTGGTACAGGACATTTTAAAGAACAACATGGTGGGTTGAACCTGGTTTTGTGGCATGCCAAACCTCCCTCTTTAATGGCAATGTTAAATATAACATTACAATGACAATATAACATTACAGGACTACAATACAAATAAATAGGAGAACATATTAGACAAAGAAACACATGAATAATAGCTAACGAAAGGCACCAGGTTTAAAATTTCAGTACGCCAGAAGCGCGCCCCTGTAAATGTCATGTAATCGTTTGTCGGAAATCTGCCACAAATATTTCACTGTTCTGTTATCAATTAATTTCCCGAAAATTAACGAAAAAAAAAACCAGCAAGGAAGGTATAATAAAACTCATCATAAATACCAAGATTAAAATTTTATATATGCGAACGACGCGCGTTTCGTCTACAAAAGACTAATCAGTGACGCTCAAATAAAAAAATGTTAAAAAGGCCAAATAATGTACAAAGTTGAAAAGCATTGAGGGAAAAAAATCATACAAGTGTGGCCAAATACAGCTAAGATAATATATTCCTGAGGTAGAAAAGCCTAAGTATTTAAAAAATGCAAGTTTTGTAAACTGTTAATTTATAATTATAAACATATCAATGACAACTCAAGTCAACACAGAAGTGCTGACTACTGGGCTGGTGATACCCTTGAGGAATTAAAACTCCACCAGCAGTGGCAACAAATCCAGTGGTTGTAATTAAACTCATCATATATACCAGGATTTAAATTTTATTCACATTTTAGTCTCCAAAACGAGATTGAAATCGGCATTCTCAAGTATTCTATTATTAATGTTCGCCGGATATTCATTTTTTTTCTTTCCATACCCTGAACGAAATATGTTTTGCTTCATATAAAAATCTCATACATTGCAAAACTCAGGCATACCTTATAAGAAACCGATTGTCCGAAATTTTTATATTGATTGACAAAATAGATAAAGATGGAAGCGAACTAAAAGGCTTCAGATGTAACAAACATGTACAACATTTGCATAGGTCACACATTGGGTAACTATGCCATCATGCGAATCAGTAATGTAATGTTATATTTTATGTTCAATGTACGAAAGGACTATAGTTGAAATTAAAATCATAACTGGTATTCCATGCTAGTATGCTTAATTCAAAATTGCTACCAAAGATTCCTTTATTTTTTCCAAACTAGCGACCTTATTAAGACCAGCAACAGAGAGCAAATAAATCAAGTAGCATTTGGAATTTATAAACCAGATAAAACGGACAACCCCATTGCAGACAATATATCGACAAAACGCCGCATTGGAAATTTTAGACAGAACTGTTGAAATCTGGTGCTCTGGAAGTAAAATTTGATTCTCCTAAAACGATTGTATTCTCACATAATTGACATTTTCAATATACTGTCCTCTCAAACTTCATTGTTTGTACTTCGCCGTTTGAACTGAACACCACCTTTTGCCTCCTTAATGGGTATACTTTATCAGCAAACCAACATGTTCTTACCCTTCCGTCATATCAACATATCTGTCATGTTCATTGGATTAGCCTTTGACCTGGTTAAGAAATGAAAGTAAATCATCTTACATAATATGTTTGTGTACAGTACAGCCTGTGACATTCTCTTAATTATGTCCACCCTCTTGCATGGTCAACATCAAATGGTGGCCATTTATTGGGGCATTCAGTTTTGAGATGTTGGCCATTTATTGGGGTCATAAAACATAGGTTGATGTTTCATCTAATAATGTTACCTGTTGTAATCAATCAGGGTTGAAGTTTTCAACTTGTATGTTTCTTTAAAATTTACCTGTACAGGTTTCTTTCAAAATTGACATTTCACCTTTTTTTTTAAAATGTAGAATAGGACATTGTTTTAGTCTTTGTTAATTAATATTATTTTTGATTTTTCTGTCTTTTGAATTTATTCAAACTCATTTTTTTTATTTTTTTATTTGTTCTTATTAATTTTTGTATGATTTTGTTTCTTATTCTTTTAATGTCTCCGGGATCCTTAGTAAGAATCTGGAAAAGCAAAAAGACCATAAAATATCAAAGATAAAGTTATTGACTAGCACTTGAAAGACAATTAATAGACTTTAAAGCAAAAAAAAATTAATGTACAATGTATTTAATCGTTTATTAGCATTATTTAATGAATTATCATTCATAATAACTTATAATCAAGCAAATGATATTTTTAAAGAAACCATGAAGAAAGTAATTTTTAGCAAGCCTGTTTCTTAACATTATAAAATGATCAGACAATATCAATCATCTTATATAATAAATTTTTATAACATCTATTATTCAGGAAAACTACAAATATCATTATATGATTTTAATAGGAAAAAAAACTAGTTTTGTCTATCTTTTTTTTAAATCTGAAATCAGGAGTTAACGTAATGGACATGTCATTGCATGTTGAAGAGACTTATTTTCCAAAAATATGTTTAAAGAAAAAAAATGTCTTCTTTTGCCTTTTTTAAACAAATGTGAACTTCTTAAATATGACATCTTCAGTTTAGCTAATATCTGTCAGTTAAAAGCCAAAATTTGACAAAATACACTTATATAGATGGTTACACTTTTATGGTCTATTAATTAAATCATTTTTTTCTGTGTACATTTATATTGTTGGAAGTGCTGGACTGGTATGATACATATTCTTGGTATACATTTGCAAATATTTCCCTAAACCCAGGTCTTTTAGATAAAGTTAACAATTTCAGAGACTTGAATGAATTAAGACATTAAAACCCTTGATGAAAAATCAATTTAAAGAAAAATATAAGAACATTGTTGAAAATAGATTTAAGAATAAAAACTTTGGTAAAAACTGTATACTCAAATGTGTCACATAGAGAGTTAGTGGTCGTAACTTAGAAATAGAAAATAGTGGACAATATAAAATTCCTAGAAAAGATAGAATATGTAAACTTCGCCACTTGCTGGACAATGAAGACCACTCCTTCCTTAATTGTAAAATTAACAAAATAACTTGAGATAATCTATTTGAAAATTGTTTACCTTCTCATAATAATGTCTCTTACCCAAGAACAAAAAGTGAAAGAAATGCTAAACCTTTATAACATGAATATGTTGAAAATATTGGCTCCCTTATAAAATAGTCATTATTAGAACTGAGGGCAGAAACCTAAAAAAAAATCCATGTGTTTTAATTTCTTATAGAATTGTTAATTCTTTGCATTGCCATTATAATTGTGTTTTTGTTTGTTTGGTTTTTTTTGTCACAAACTAAATACCATATGTTTATATGACAAAACAAATATTATAAAATTTTGTTGAATTAATGAATATTTTGAATATATTTCTTCAATAGAGAAATAAGGAATTGCCTAAATTTTATTTAGAATAAGTTCTAAAGACAATCTTTAACATTTGTAAAATAGTATTGAATGCAGATAAGTCTTTCTACCATGTCTACTATGATTTAAATATAAATCATTTTGATTTGAGAAAATTAATTTGAGAAACAACTTTTCAATAGAAAAAGGCAGGCATTTGGAAGATGAAATTCATTTATTCTTCACTTATCATAAAGTACATGTAAAAAATAGCTTAAATTGATTAGAAAGGTATAATGTCAAAACAAATAGTCATGAGTCAAATTAAAAAAAAAAATCAGCTATTTATTCAACTATTTATATTATTTTATTTTATTTTTGAATTTTCTTGTCATAATCACAGTAATTAAATTTCACAAACACACATACATGTATATTTTACTTGAGACACATGACCTGTAAGTTATATAATTTTAACACTTCAATGCAGTCAAGATTTCCCTTTACCCTTGACTAGTTTTTGATTAATACCTTGTGTATTAATTAAGCGACAGGGGGTATACTGATGAACATATAGGGCCACCATGGTGAACTTAATTTTTATGGCCACCATGAATAAGATAATGTCACAGGTAGTACTGTACCTGCATATATATTTATGTCGGTAAACGAAAACTTAATAAAATTTTATTTGGGAAAACATTTTGTAAATTAGTGTTAGAAAAAAAAAGCAAAATAGATGTTTGTGCAACCTGAGTTAATCATTTGCTGTAATAGGGAATAGAAGAATCATTGTGTCATAAAAGCTCTGGAATGAAAAGTGTTAGACAGTATGACCTGTTAAAAGTCTACATGTTCACAGGTTTGGTTTAAAGGAGGCTTAAAAGTGCAGTCCTGTGCATGGTATATCACCGAGAGGTTAACTTGCTCATCTGCTCTTATTATTTTGAGAAACTCGGAAAGAAACATGTTTGCTCCAAGTTAACTTTTATATTTGGCAAAACTTTAATGAATTTTGGTCCTGAATGCTCTTCAACTTCGTACTTTATTTGGCCTTTTTAACTTTTTTGGATTCGAGCGTCACTGATGAGTCTTTTGTAGACGAAACACGCGTCTGGCGTATATATAAAATTTAGTCCTAGTATCTATGATGAGTTTATGCACAGGTTAGGACCGGACTCGCCTGTAGTTGTTTTGGTATAAACACGAAACAAGCAGTATATTTTTTTGCGTTCAATATGTTGAAGTCTATCGTTACTAAACTGAAACAATTAGAAACCATTTGTATTCAGAGTGAAGAAACATGTAAACATATCTTCTTTTTGCAACACGACAAACAAGGTGCATGTGCATATCAGTGGGTTTCAATATAAAATGATAATAACAGTTTGAACATAGTGAATGCATATCTCTTTCATTCATGGTATACATAGATATAGGAAGATGTGGTGTGAGTGCCAATGAGACAACTCTCCATACAAATAACAATTTAAAAAGTAAACCATTATAGGTTAAAGTACGGCCTTCGACACGGAGCCTTGGCTCACACCGAACAACAAGCTATAAAGGGCCCCAAAATTACTAGTGTAAAACCATTCAAACGGGAAAACCAACGGTCTAATCTATATAAACAAAACGAGAAACACGTATATATTACATAAACAAACGACAACTACTGTACATCAGATTCCTGACTTAGGACTGGTGCAAACGTTTGCAGCGGGATTAAACGTTTTAATGGATCCAAACCTTCTCCCTTTTTCTGAAACAATAGCATAACATCACAACAAAGAAAAACATACGATAAAATATCAATTGGCAGACTTAACTCAATCAAAAAACGTATGATTAAACAGTTTGTTTCAAAAACAACCCAGTTTGTAAAAGATTTGATTGGCAATGCATCTGATTTAAATAAACAAAAAGATAAGTTGAAACCTGATGAATTAGCCGTTATCAACTGAGTACGAAATAAACAAAAAGGGTAGGTGAAATGGCAATTTAATTTTACTGAGTAGGTCACAATTATTTGAGAATGAAAAACTGTACTTTATCATTCTTTTTGAGAAACATTCTAACCATATTTATTATCATAGATCGAACTTTCTGCATACAGACTTTGTGATCATCCTGCCGAAATATTCCATTCAATAAGTAAAGAATATGCTGACCAAACAACTACTGAGGAAAAACAGGAACTTTTAAAGCTGATTACTAATATATATTGCATCTTAGAAGGGCGAGCAAATGTGCGAATGGATATCTTTCTTCGGACGTTTGAAGAACCCTTACGCTACAAAATTGGGGACGGACGACATCACCTTGTAATAGATGTAGCAGCAAAAACATATCATTTTAAAAAAGGAAGATTTGATTTTTTCCGTGATTACATTCTTAAGTTTCTAATGCAGAATAAACACTATACGATTCCACTGTTTTGTGCTATCCTGATTTGTATAGTGTTATACTACCATTGATTAACTATGTATGATAACTAGTTTGATCTATTAATCAACATCAAATAGACACTAGAAACATGTATATTTATGACAGATAACACAATCTTGATAAGCAGTATACCGTTGTTTGTGTTTAACAGAAAAAAAGTAACACTATGTAAAATCAGATAACATTTGAATGAAAGATTTGGAACAAGACGATAACTGACTATTAAAAAAACCGTCGAGAACCACTTAAAATAAATTAATTCATAAGTTAAATTCCTAGCTCCAACCTATTTTTTTAACATGCAAACAACAAACAGTTAGTCATGCTGTCACTATTTACAATTTATATTTTGATCACTTACAATTCTTACCAATTCCTGGAATCTAGGTATCATATTTAAAGCGGACATAATTTTGCGGATAATATTTCCAATAATCTTTAAAAAATAAAAACCAAAAATGTGTTAAACATCACAATAATAGGGGGTAAACAGCAGTCTTTTTGCACTGTTCTAAAACGTCTCACACGCTGACACTTTTTCACAGTTTGTTGTGTAAAATTTAAAATATCTCTTCAAATTTGAAAAACGAAATCAAATTGTATTAAAACACTGACTTTTTAAACTTATTTAATAATTATAAAAAAGGATGTCAAAATATTGTATATCAACTATTTTAAAATGACAGTTCACTTTAAGATACAAAGGCTAATGTTTTCAAAGCCCGATGCATCCGTTTGTGTAAGAAATAAAACAACAGCGACCCGGAATATCATTGACTTCAAAAATAGACGATTCAAAACTACTCCTACTGTCATGGCTGTATGTTATGTAATTCATTCTGATGTATGTAGATAAGGTAATGCAAATACACTGAGTTTAGTTGAAAGAACACATTTTGTCTTTAACTTTGCAAAAGACATTATTCGTCCCAAGATACCAATTTTAAATATATAAGAATGATTTCAAAAATTACATTGAAAGTTGACACTCTTTCACCAATTAGAAAATAATTTAGAAAATAATGGTGGTAACCATAGTATGACATTATTCATATTTAAAGTAAATCAAATAATGCCTCTTTCTAAATTTGTATGTTTCAACAATAACAAAAACCGCTTAAATGGTTCATTGTGTTTCTATATGACATATGTACAACACATCTCATGATCCGACAATAATTAACTGTTTCAATTGTATAGTAAATAAACTAGTGTTTTGCTTTATAACACAAATAAAAAATATTCTTTAAATAAAGGAAGTGTTTCGTGTATTATAATGTAAAATCGTAATAAATGAGACAACAATGCTGCAAACTGAGCTTTTTTAAACAAGAAGGAAAACAAGTTGTAAGCAAAACTTGTCGGGAAAAAAAATATGAGTGGGCGAAAAAAAATTGTTTAGATTTGTTTCTTTATGAAAATAAGTGTAGCCCCCTTTCTGAAGTTTACCTATACTATAAAATATTTGACGATAAGATATCTTTCTCCGATATGTTAGACGTTGATCTAAATAAATGTAAAAGAATTAAAACATATTGCATTCTTGACCTTGAAATACATTTAAAAGGAAATAACTCCTTTCTATATCGGCATTTGAAAAGCTGTCAATCCCATTATTCATTCTGATTTTGTGTCGAAATAAAAATAAAGGAGTTGAGGTATGATTGGCAATAAAACAACAATCCACCAACGATCAAATGAAGTGAATGTAATCAATTATAGGCAACCGTACGACCTTCAACAACGAGAAAAACCCAAACATTGTAGTCTGCTATAAAAATCCCTGACATAAAAAAATATCAACAATTTATTTTAGAGAGCTAACGGTCTAATGTGTAACAATTCCATTTACGAAAAACAATTATGACAGACATGAACAAACGGCAACTACTGAATCATCGGTTTATGACTTGGGTAAGGTGTATAAAGAATTTGGCAGGGTTAAACATGTTTGTGGCCGCTCAGTCCTCCCTTAACTTGGGACAGTTGTATAACAGCATAACTAGAAACAAACTATAAGAATCAGTTGGAAAAGGATTATCTCATCAGATTGATACAGAAAAAAAAACATGTTTACACGTTTGTTATGTTGAACCAATTGTGGCGTATAGCAAATATAGATGTATGATCAATATTGTAAACTAGTGTACCAGTATGACAAGATGACTCCGATGATGATAGAACTGTCATAGTATCTCTCGATGATTAAGTTTAAACATGTAGATAAACATATGAATAATTAGAGTTTTCCCAAACTCCTTAATACTTAACTAGTGTAAGGTCCTATCCTGCATTTCGGGATGCGTGGTTGCTTTAATGTTTTAAAATTACAAAATTATAGTCTCCTTAAACAATCAATTAAATGTTCGAAAGTTAAAATGTTTTAGGAATAGAGTTCCTAACGGAGGTAGATCAAGAAAAATATCTGCAAACGCGCGAATTTTAAGACGTCGTGATTCCTCTATTAAGGGCAATATCTTTACATGAGTCATTGTTAAGATCCTAACATTGACCCTTTCTTTAATGTAAATGCATTATTTTAGCAACTTCTTATTGATGATGTTCAGATGTGCAACTATCGGTTGATCAAACTTGATAATAATATTTTTAACATTGAATACAGATAGGGGGATTTTTCTTAATTATCATAAAATGGAAGGAGGGAAAAGCTGATTTCATATTTTCAAATATCACTTCTTTCGTAAATAACGTAAATAACGTAAATAACTTGCAGTCCAACCATAATCTTGTATATACCATATCTTCCTCCACCAAAGAATTGATAAACTGTTACGCTTTAGAATACGATATTTCATGCAATTAGCCAATCAATTTTTAAGTTATTCTGATGACAATGTTTCTGGTAACAGCATGGTCAGCATGACTATATTTGTAAATAAACGATCAGTCAAGGCACTCGTGGGGTTTGGATTACACAGCCAGAAGGGTAACTGTATCTAACAAAAATTGGTTTGTATATATCATGATGTCTGTCATAAAGTTTAAACGTGAATATATATTTTTTTTCTTTTGAAAGAAAGTATCAATTGGGGCAAATGTCCAAATGTGATTACCTCTATCTCTTTCAATTGAACGACTTAATATTGAATCTAATTCATACAGAACCATCTGGCAAAGTGCTTTAGTTTCATATTCAGTTTCAGATATTCTGAAAATGTCCGGTAACAAAATAAACTGAGAGTCCTTGCTTTTAAAAAAATAATCTATGTCAAACGTTCAAGTCACAAACTTCCAATTGTCAAATCTCATTTCTCACCAGTAACATACATTGGGTACAATCGTATGTCTAATCGTTATTGTTACGCTACGCCCGTGCATTTTCACACGTATTAATTCATCCCGAAATACGCTTCGGACACACTAAACTCATGTCTAATGTTTATGCTTTAACCCGGTTTTTGTATATTAGAAATGTATTCTTAATATTGAACAAGATCATATGTTCAATTATCGGATCGTTGCAGCATAAGCCTGTTGTGCGTATGCTGACACGACGTTACAAATAATCAATCAATCCACCAATCAAGTATCTGAAATACATTAACCCATACTTGAGTATATGAAGGCATAATTACAAATGAACATGTTAAGTACTTTGAGCTTGCTTTCAGGAACACCCGAGTTTAGTTTTATGATATTTCATAATGACGTTTGGTAAAGTGACAGATTTCTTATAGGTTATGCTAAATTCAGTCACACATTTGATAGATTCGTGTTAATATTTAGATTCACATGTCGTATAATACTGTGCATGTTGTTAAAGATTGCATGTTGCCATGAGTATTGTATCTGTTGGTCGGTTCATGGTTGACGTAAACCTAGAATCATCTTCCATTCATTTTTTAGAAGTTTAAGCTTAAAGAAAACGCAATATGAATCATATGGTCATGGTTATAACTCTTATCCTAATTTAGAGCTCATTACTGAACATTCTAGTACCAACATATTGTTTCGACTTTTGATGTCATAGCTGTGTTTTTTGCACAATACTCAACGACATTAGCAATAAGGGAATACAGACATCGGCTGTATGCATCTGTCTTATCTGTATTGTCATTTCTTAGTAATGACTTATCTCTAAGTAATTATGTCCACAAAAAAAAGCAAAAAAAAAAAAACAACTTGAAAAACAAATATTTTGAAAAAAGCAGGGATGTATACTTTATTCAATCACATTCAACATGTATGAACAAATCAACCTAAATTCATGGTAAATATAAAGGGGCATGTGTCCTCGGTCGCTGAGTGGTCTAAATAGGCAAACAACTGAATATCTCCAGGTACTCAAGCTTCCTCCAGCAATCAAAAATTGATCGTCACGAAATAGCACAATAGTGCTATCGGAGTCGTTAAAAACTAATCAACCAAAAGGGGAAAGCTCTTTAAACCTAACAAAATCAAGTACTCGGCCACATCTCTAAACTGAACAAATAAAAAAGAACTGTCACGTTTCTAACGTAATATAGGCATTTTATGAGAAAACAAATGATTGATTCAACTTGGTTTTATAGTTAACTTAACCTCCTACTTGTATGACAATTGTATATAGGCCCGTTATTTTGGCAAATTGGGTGAGCAACCAAAACAGGAGAAGTTGGCTAATGTGATACTCATTGAAATACATGTACAGCAGCCTAAACTGCGTAAACTTGCATCACAGTATTCCGTCACCCCTGACCTCAAAGTTCAAACAGCAAAATAAACCTACAAACACACAAACAAAATACGCTTTGGTTGAGACTAATAATAGTACATTCAGTATATCAAAACACATATGTAATATGCTTTCCGGATAAGTTACACAATTTAGTAAATATAAATACAAAAGAGTACAAAATATAAACATCATGCCTCCGAATATCATCACGATCACGACCCACCAAAACGCACAGAACTAAAGTCTTGAAAGCAGTTTGCACGACTACCGATCCACGTCATTACTGAACATAATAGTATATCACTACTGACCATTTAAGTTTGAAATGGGCTATGTCTGTACTCGATTGTACTGATTTTTACTCGACCAGTCTGAATTGGTCTGACTTTTACTTGACATTACTCGACCCAAGTCTGAAACATACTTGACTGTACTGAATCGTACTTGACCCTTATCTTTGCCGTTGAAAATAGTCTGAACTATTACTCGACCAGTTTGAAACAGTCTTAACCCATTTTCGACCTGTACTCGACCTATCTTTTCAGTTTAAACCATACTTAACCAAAGGTCTGAACAATACTCGACCAGTCTGAACCATACTAGACCAAAAAAAAACTCTACTTTTTTAACTGTTAAAATTATTCAGACTAGGTCGAGTACAGTTTAGACTAGCTCAAGCATGGTTCAGACTCGTCTAAAATAGTTAAGTACTAGTCAAGTACACATTCAGACTGTTAAGTATGGTTCAGACTATAGTCGAGTATTATCAAGTAATTTTCAGACCAATTCAGTAAAAATTCAGTACAATCGAGTACAGATGTAGGCCATTTCAGACTTTTAATGGTTTGTAGTGTATTGACATATAGAGGGACAACTATAAAGTAAATATATATATGATACGCAACGTCAACACCTAAGATCTATAACTGAAGAACATTCTGTATTAAATGTAAAAGAGACACCGAAGATTTATCTTTATGTTTTGGTATTGTCCAATGTTTCATTTTAGAAAAAGGACGAGACGTTCTCTGGCTCATTCGTTTTTCGACACCAAATGGCCAATATGTTATATATCGTTGTTTACCCTTTTAGAACTGTTATTTACCATTACATGCATATACAGATTTGGAATATAAAATAAAAATAACAAAAACAAGAGTGTTTTTAATTTGCACTGTGCAATGATGTGTTTTAACATGTTCTCGTGAACAAAACAGTCAAATAGTCATGTTAAGGAATCACAAAATTTGTATTACGAAAATTAATGAAATACAAAAGAAAATCTTGAGCACACAATTAAACGTAAAACAATCAAAGGTAAGCTCGGTCGGCAATATTGAAAACACATTTGTTTGGCATTTTTTATTCGTACATGTATAAAATCTAACCTATATAATTTGGCAGCGTTCCCTCTCTTAAAACGACGGACAAATTTCTTTAACTATATATAAAAGAAATTTATCTTTTGAATGAAGTTTAAGATCGTTCGGAGTATAAATACAAAGCTATATAGCAAAAAGTTGTTTTTGTTATTAAGACGGAATCATTAATAATAATTCACATTCGTAATTAGTTGCAGTATTACTGTTTAAACAAAAAATAAAAACTCATCGCAGTAACAACTCGAATGTGACAGTATTACTATAAAAGGAAATGTGACGTAATGCTTTATTTAGTGAGACGTAAAATAGATATTTTCTGAAAAGGTCGTTTATTAAAAGCTTTTCAATTATTGTCACGTGATTTCACAGGTTTAAATATCAGAAGAATAAGTGTTTTCGCAAATGTGACATCGAGATTTTCTGCTGAACAGGTAAGATTTTTTGTGACTAGATTACGGAGCTTTCAAAACCAAATATGCCATATGTTTTGCTTTATCTGACTGAAGCCATCTTTGGTTTAGAATTCTTAAAATTTAAAATGGTTTAAAATAACAGATTTCGATGAATTAAAAATGGATTAGAAACGCTAATATGATTACCACTGTATCGAGGCTTCTGCTGGTCAAGGTATCATCAGCCAAGAAGCCAATATTTGTTGGTTGGTCAGATCATCAACATTTTAATTAGGTTTTGATTTTTAAGTATTTCGCCAACGGGCCTCACTAAGAGACACTACTTGTCGAAATGCGCGTCTGTGCAAAAACAATTGGAACGGTTAATGTTATTGACGTAAAATCTGTATCAAAATCAGTTACATTTTATTTAGTCGAATTGTTTTAAGTTTATTAACACTGTTACAAATAGACATACAAATGGAATTGAACGTTTTTTTTTTTATCTCACTGTGTCTTTTCAAAATGAAATAAAAAGAAATAAAAAAATAACACAAACAAAATTCGAATATATTCTTTGACCTGGGACTTTTGCCGCAGTGTTTGTACATTTTCGTCCTAATAAGTTAGGTATTAAGGGGCAATGTCAGAGAGCACCAGGCAGGACTGTTCAACTAAAAAAAAAAAATTTGGTCAAACATATACTTTGCCTTTTCAGGATAACATACTGACTGGGAATATATATATATTTTTTTTATTTTTTGTGAATTTGACATTGTTTTTAATGAAATTCAATATAAGCGCTCAAATCGGAATTTTCATTGAAATGTATGGGGGAAAAGCCAGTTTCTAACCGTTTTCAATGATCCATCTTAGGAGAAAAACAGCACTTATGACTAAACTACCTGTATGGAAGTCTAGTACTATGTTGGTGTAAAAAATAATGAAAATAAAATTTTTGGTATCTTTTTGATTTTTTTTCAAAAAATAAGGTAAAAAAATTTTAAAATTAGGAAAATTGAGAAAAGCCAGTTTCTAACCGTTTTCAATTATCCATCACCAGAGGAAAACAACACTTATGACTAAACTACCCATATGACAGTCTATTACTATGTTGGTGTAAAACATAATGGAAATAAAACTTTTGATATCTTTTTTATTTAAAAAAAAAATAAGGTAAAAAAATGCAAAAATAGAGAAAATTGTAAAATTTGAGAAAAGCCAGTTTCTAACCATTTTCAATTATCCATCACCAGAGGAAAACAACACTTATGACTAAACTACTGACATGGAATTCTAGTACTATGTTGGTCTAAAAAATAATGAAAATACAATTTTTGGTATCTTTTTTACTCTTTTTCAAACAATTCTGTAAAAAAAATGCAAAAAAAAGAGAGAAAAATTGTTAAATTGAGTAATCATGCTTTAGCAAACCAAAATGGTATTACATGGATTAAGTTGCAAAATACCATAAACTTTTGCATCTTTATTGTATTTATCATGTTTAAGTGATAGTTTTTGATGAAAAAAATAAAAGAAAAAAGTTGTAGTCTTGTCGCCACTTTGTTCATTTGGTTGCCATAGCAACCATAAAATGTACACTATACATTTCCTGTTGGCCTTTTTTGTACAAATTTTCACCATGAAAGTACTTAGTTAGAAGATGCACGAAAATGCTCATTTAATTGGCATGTAGATCATAAGTCAATGCCACAGATACCTACAATACAATTTTTGCTGTACTTTGACCTTTGACCTCAAAGTAAAAAGATGATTTCTGTTTACACTTTTGTGTCGGGAGCATGATCTGTTTGCCCTGTGACAAAATCTTTTGATGTTTGGCACATGTGTGCATCACCTCAAGACAATGTGTTGTGTACCATGGACCATCATCCCCAAGTTTATTCAAACCTTCCTTTTGTGGTATTGAACCTTCTTACTAAATTTCATAGAAATCCATTCATTTAAACAAAAGTTATTGTCCGGAAACCAATGTGTCTTCAGACAACAACGATGACGACATCATACCATTATACTATCCTAAAAATTGTTTGCGGTCGTATAAAAAACTGATTAGATCCTCATTTCTTAACCTAATATATTCTGAACTGCCAACTGGCATGACCATCATGACCATAGATATTGTCCATTTAATTGTTTTTTTTTTTGGGGGGGGGGAGGATTTCAAACAATTTTGCAAAATCAAATATGATATAGAGTGGTTTAGTTCTTCATTGAAGGCTGTACCTATTACTATAAACTTTTACATTGTATGGTTTCTTAATGGAGAGTTGTCTCATTACAATTATACTACATCTTCTGATTTTTATTGTGTTCCATAGCAGTTTCTTCAAAACCATTGGAAATAGAAGCACTGTTTATCTTCATCACTTGGTTTGTATAAAAGTCAGAATATATAACATCAGAGAATTATTCACATACGTCACAATGATTATGGCGTAAAGAGAACTGTGATAGGTACATGTAGCCGTGAAATTGCCAATCATATCAAATCTCCTAGATAGATAACTTGGCCTGATTAAATGTGACATATCATTATGCATGTACTGCACAAAACAAAAAATAACAAGGGCATACCACGTTGATACTTATATTAAAGTTCATTTTTTTTGGGTGCACATATTTCCAAATAGCACAGAAATATTAATTAATTTGAAAAATACAACTTTTGACAGATTTGTTTTAATATAAATTGATCCCATTTTCTGTTATGCTGTAATAATTTGGAATTTATTTTTTCAATACATATACATCTTTTTTTAATTCATATAAGCCCTTGCTTAACATAAATATTTGCCTATACACATGAAACATGATAAATATCTAAATAGTTTTAGGAAAATTTGAAATATTCTTTCAGACACCCTGTTATATTTTAAAAGATAAAGATCCATAAACAATAAAGTTGATAGTTTTAAAATTGTCCTCTATCAAAATTGTCATTTTCAACATTGAGGTATCTCGAAATATCACCAAAAGTCAAACATATACATAAAAAACTTAAAAGGTATTGAAATGTTCTGTTAGTCACTTTGAGGGTCCAAAACTGGTTACAGTTTCATGTGTGTTTTTCTTTTAGCTCAGTCACCTGAATTTTTTTTTAAAGGAATAGTCAAGCTATACATTTATACATCAGTTTTTTGCTTGAAAATGTTTTAAATTAATTATATAAAATAAGATGAATTTGAATATTATATAAATGTATATAATGTATATAGTATATAACATTATTCCAGTACACATATTTGAAGTTTAATATAATTTTTTAAAGGATTTTACATTCAGGACTCCATATACATTTGTAGTGGGAGATTAAAATCCTTCTAGCATATCTGGAGTACATGGTCTTATTAATTTGTGTGTGTGTGTGTGTGTGTGTGTGTGTGTGTGTTATCTGTGTTTTAATCTTTTCTTAAATTTAGCTGACACTGGCCATCTTATAATGTTTAACAGTTCAATTGTTATGCATTCTTATTCTGATTTGCATTATGTATGTACTGATGTAATGTCTAGTATATATACTGGATTTAAGATTTCACATACTTTATCTTATATGGTACTTTATCTAGATAAAGATCAACATGTAAAAATGTATTTTAAGAGATACTGGTATTCATTTTTGAATTTTCATATAAACGCAATAGATTAACTTCAAAATTTAGTTGATCCATTTCCTCTACATGTAAGTCTTTCATCTGATGTATCTTTTATCTGTTTAAAAGAAATAACAAAATATAAGGTGATCAATTATTTTTTTAATTGAATTTGGAAAATTGTATTTAAAATCAAATTAGTTATTTTCTAATCTTAAGAACCTGTGGAAAATATATAATGATCTGTTAGCATATTACTACATTAAAACATAGACACTTATTTAATCTTTCAAAGTTACAAGACGTTTTTGTATGATTAATTCTATTTTTAAATGGACAGGTTCATGTATAAAATGATCTAAATGAACATTTTAGTGCAGAAAGGTCATTTGTGATTTACTAAACAAGTTTACTTGATATATTTGGGTCAAATTAACCTGATATGCTCATCATGATCAAACATGTACATGTACAAATGTTTCAAAATACTAAAGACAAGATCTCAAAATGGGCTATTTTTTTTTCAGTTTTGTACTAAATGTTAAAAGTTTGAAATCCTTATATGATGTATATCATATGTCTAGATTTAGAGAATAGAGTGAGTGGTTTACTGAAATTTGGAAGTCTCTAAACTGTTGACTGTCAGGCTTATTATCATTAGGCGCTATTGTTTAGTTAGTAACGGCATACACTACAGCTCGGGTGGATTTTGCTTTGTCCACCGACCCACCATGGGAGTGGGCACCAGGTGGGCATCATTTCTACCTTGTCCACTCTGCCCACCTTTAGGAGTGGGCATTCATTTTTTTTTTGTTTCATCTATTTTCCAATATTTTATGAAGGACAATAAACAACAAATTTATGAAAAAAAAATATATATGCAATAACCACTTTACAATATATGTGTCTTTCATATGTCATAAGGTCATGTAAAATATAGGTATATTGTACATGTAGCAATCAAAATTACAGAAAATTTAAGTTTGACTCTCATAATTTGAAAAGCAACAATTTGCTCCTGCTTTTTAACAAATTAAGCTTACTGTTTACATGTATATCTGACAAAAACATATATGACTATCCTGATAACTGTAGGAGTGTCTTTACTTTTATAAATTGTAACTTGAATGAAGAGTTGTATCATTGACACTCATACCACATCTTTTTATACATGTATCTATTCTACAGGTATATACACATGTATTCATTTGTAGTTGCTTACATTCATTTTGGTACATGTACATACAGTATGTACATGTTCATATTAATGATAAACATAATAAATAAGGTGACAGACATGTATGGTCTGTTGTGTATATGGAGGATAGTTGTACATGTGATTTTTTTCATTGGCAATCATAATGATCATACCACATCTTCTTTTTTTTGTAACTTTTGAGTCTGAAAGTGTTTTTTTTTTTTATACTATTATCCTATTCAAATAATGTTTTAAACATAATGAATAAAATTGCATTCAGCACAGATCATACATTTGAAGATAATAATTTCACATTGTAACTCAAAAATTGGGGAAAGGAGGGATTTATTGAAATTATTGAATAGGCCTCATGATTGTCAGTGGGGAAAACATTGTAATTGGAAAATGACTTCTAGTTTTCCAAATAAAGCAGCATCAAACAACAATGTGTCTGGAAAATTCACACAAGAATTTGATTTAATTTTTTTTCCATTTAAAAGACATTTTGAAAGTATGTTTAGTAAAATTCATTTAATCTTCTGAATGCTTTGATCTGAGACTTATTATACTAGTATAATATAGTTCCAGCTTTGATTGATGCCTTTTTGTATCAATTTATCACATATATGTAATTTAAAACTTCCATAATTTAAACTATTACCTGTTCCAACTGGTATAACTGTCGTAAAGAGTTCTTTTATACACTATAACTATCATCTGCTTCAAAGTGATCTGCCTTTCCAGTTTTCAAGATGCCGACAATTATGGCATTTAGATCTTTCTTTGCCTTTGATGTAAAATCAAACTCATTTTTTTATACATAATAACCCGATATGACTTTTAAAAATGTCATTTCCCAACAAAACAAGGTGCACACAATACAAAAACACATTTATCCAAAAAAGGTTGTTGAACAAAATTTCTAAGTTCTGTCTGGTTTTCTCTGGCATTAACTCTTAATATAACAATATTTGTTGTAACTATTTTTGACAATATCTATATAAAATCAACTATATTTAAGTGTTCCCATCCTTTATAGGTTGCTCTTGTTTTATGAATATAGGCAATGCAATTTCCCATAGGAACTCCCTTTGCGGATTAAACCGTGCCACTTTTACTATGAAGTTTCATAAAAAAATATATCCTAGAACAGAATTTGACATGCACTACTATTTTATTTAAAGGTCAAAACATTGGGCTATGCAGCATATGTTCTACATTAATATGCCCCGAATTTCTAAGACTTTAAACTTATACTCAAATTCTGTTTTACACCTACCTTCACTTTGGGTCTTCCTTAGAATTCAATTTTTCCCTTGTGTTTTTATACTGGTAGCATTTCTAAGTTGTGTCTCTACGGGATAAAACATATATATCATATCTGGGAACCAGCACGTAAACAACAAAAATGTCTATGGATATTAAATATCTCCCCATAAGATGCGTCACTTGTGAAACAGCTGTATTTACAAAGTGCAACCTATACGTATGTTTTGTTTTATTAGTTTTTAATCATGTCATATCTAGATCTGTGCATGTATTTTAAGTTTCTAGTGTTTTATCTGTTGTAGAACATACAAGAGAGAGAAAATAGTCCAGAGATAACTTTAACACACTAAAATCGGACCTCTTCATCAAAACGTACAGAAATGGTAAGTCGGACAATAACATAACACAAAGCGCAGATATGGTTAAGGATGGGTTTTACAAAACTATCATTGGGCTTACTAGCTTGCAAAAATTATAAATATTACATTATTGAGTTTAATGATGAAAATATGATATAACATAATTACTCCATTGCATGAATGCAATTTATGTGTTGCTATAGCGTCATCACAGATCGAATACAATTGTCATACTTGACCTAAAAAAGAATTTTGTGCATGTTCCATTGCATTGGTTAATCAAATAGCAGCATACGATTGACTAAAGCATTTATATTTTAAATCGCAATAACATATTTGTATTTAACAAATAGTAAACAAGTATCTATTTAGATAGAGTTTTTTCCAATGGCTAAGTAACAATACACAATCTAAACGGGGAGCGAAAAAACCTAATGCTAACTTATGATTCTTATAACACCCGCAATAAAGAATAAGAAATGTATTTCAACAAACTATCGGCATTCCCATGGGAACAAATTGTGCCCCTAATCTTGCCGACGTGTTCCTGTATTATTATGAGGCTGACTTCATACAGGAACTTCTTAGGAAGAAAGATAAAATTTAGCACTATCCTTTATCTATACTTTGTTTAAAAGACACTAAATATAAAGTTTTTCTTTTGTAAACAATAAAAAGTCTGAAGCAAGTATATAAGATAAAATCAACTAAATACATGCGGATTGAGAAAAAAGAATCTAAACCTTTTAGGCTTATTTTATTTACTCTCCCTAAACTTCTAATGTTTTCAACAATTTAAAACTTATGAATATTATAAAATACACTGAGTTAATGTGTCTTGGTTTCTAATTTGCAAACAGATATCCAGTTTTTTTCAGACGAATTATATAATTTTGAATATTATAAAGTACGTCTGCACCAGTGACAACTCTACGACAGATTCTTTCCTTCGAATCACCAGTGATGGTGATACAAGGCTGAAAACACATTCTGTATATAAAATTCGTCTGAATAACAGCCCAACATTGTAAGATCTCTAAATACGCGGAAGCAAATTATTGTTATTCCCTAGTCGGTTTTCGAAATCAAGCTTTCGGTGGCCGGGTGATACCTTTCCTCGTGAGTTTTTATCTAGCGTCGTAACACATTGCATCATAAATAAGACATGAATATAGCTAAATCATCTAACGAAAAGAATCTTACAAATTAATGTAGGATACAATCACATAAATAATTATATTATTCCTCGTCAGTTTATATCTAGCGTGGTTAAATGAACATATCTAACAAGTCCCTAGCATGTACTGGTTACTTAAATTGCAAAAAGACCATTTAAATTCCGTTTCATCTCCGCATTTAGTAAGTGTTCTACTACTAATATATCTGTGCTTCTAACTACCCCCTTACTACTATAAAAAAAACTTGTTATTAACTTTTGTAATAAAGCTTATGAAAATAATGATATTAATTATTTTTCGAGTGTTAAAAATTCTTTACAGGTTTAATATAAAATACATGCTTGTGATGGCCTTTTTAATTCTGTTGACAGTTATGATTTTTCTACTCTCTACATTATACTTCCACACAATCTCATCAAGAAAACGAAAAATATTTAATGAAATGATCTTTTGAAAAATCTCATTGCAAATTGATTTGCTGTAACTCGTTTAAAGCTTTTTCTGTAACGAAAAGGAAAGTATGTTAGATACACTTACTGGAAATGTAAAGATATGATTGAAACTTTAAATTTTCTCTGAGACAACATAGATGTAGGTTTCGGCGATAAAGTGTATCGACAACTAAATCTAACATGAATAGCAGGATTTGTCCTTTTCTAGATTTAGACATTTCAATTTCTAAAGGGAAACTCCATACTAAAATTTGCGACATAAGAGACGATTTTTCATTCCCTATTATTAATTTTCCTATTTTAGACTGCGATGTAACTTTGGCTCCATCATCCGGTGTTTATACATCCCAACTCGTTAGTTATGCCAGTGTGTGTAGTGATGTCATAGATTTAAACGAATGTAATCAATGCATCACTGGTAAATTATTAAGTCAGGGATTTCGTTACCATAAATTCCTTAAAACGTTTACTAAATTCTTTCATAGAAACCAAAAAATTGATAAGTAAATTTGCACTAGTCATGTCTTCTTTGACTGTCCATGACGTTAAAATACTAAATCCCTTGGGTGTGATTTAGTTGAAGTTTGTCTCTGATGCATGATTTTTTAGTATTAATTGTTTTGGATTTAACTTGCTGTCAGTACCTGCGAGTACTCTCAAATCGTACTTACTGCTTATACTATTTGTAATGATTTTTTGTTATAATGTTAACTTAGGCATTAGGCAGCAACCATTTGTTTTTCGGGGGGGGGGGGGGGGGGGGGTTATGTTATTTTTTGGAGAAAAAAAGTTTGTTTCCAGTTTTTAGTGAACAAAATAATTTGTTTTGGACCCTGAGAAAAAAAAATTGTTTGTTTCACCCTCAGCTGCCACTACATGTTATGCTAAAATTGAAAAAAAAAAAATTGTGTTCTGTTTGTCGCTAAAATAATAGATTGTTCTTCGTTTGTACAGAAAGCCCCCCCCCCCCCCCCCCCCCAAAAAAAAAAATCAAATGGTTGCTGCACTATATCTAGTCTATATACCAGCTTTGATACTGTTTGGAATTACTCTAAATTTGCACTTCTTCGTAGTATGAACATCAACATTATTTATTTTCTCCTTTTATACTGTATATACATCACATTTCCGCGGAGAAGTTTTATCGAGCACCAATTTTATAGTCTAAGGGAGCTACCATTTGATTTGTATGGGGGGGGGGGGGGGGGGGGGGGGGGCTAGGATGAATTTGAAAAAAATAGGCAGGACAGGAGTTTTGAGTTAAAAAAAAAAGGCAGGATGAGACACTTGCAAAAAAAAAGTCAGGACGACAATTTAGGTGAAAAAAAAGTCAGGATAAACTAAAAAAAAGGCAGGACCGAACAGAGTGAAAAATAAAAAGGCAGAGATTACAGCTAAAAAAAATGCAGGACAAAAATTTTCATCCTAGCCCGCCCCCATACAAATCAAATGGTAGCTCCCTAAGTGTTGATATTTACCCCACATTTACCAAGTTTAAGTATAGTTTAATTGCTATACGAGAAATTTCTTGTTGTTTCTAAAGGTAAGATTATACAGACAGAAGAAGTATACTTATTTACAAAATTATTTTCATTTACCTGTGTTTATTTTTGATATTATAAATGGCGTATTTTGTTTTGAAAAGCTGATGTTTTTCTGAAATTGTTTAGCATTTCACAGCGGTATAATACTTTTACTATAATTATTCATCCCTTATTTTTATTAACTTTGTATTTACATTGTATCATAGATCAAATGTATTCGTTCGGTGTATGTTTATTTGGTCACTACGTCTTTTAATTGAGTTAAGTCATTCCAATTGATGTTTGGTGGTGTGTCTTTCTATGTTGTGATGTTACACTATTTTTTCAGATAAGTTGAAAGTTTGGTACCACGTTTAAACCCGCTGCAAATGTTTTCACCTGTCCTAAGTCATGAATCTGATGTTCAGTAGTTGTCGTTTGTTGATGTGGTTCATACGTGTTTTTCGTTTCTCGTTTTTTTTATATAGATTAGACCGTTGGTGTTCCCGTTTGAATGGTTTTACACTAATCATTTTTAGAGGCCCTTTATAGCTTGTTGTTCGGTGTGAGCCAAGGCTCCATGTTGAAGACCGTACCTTACCTATTATGGTTTACTTTTATAAATTGTTACTTGGATGGAGAGTTGTCTCATTGGCACTCATACCACATCTTCCTATATTTACGGACTGTGTTGTATACGAACTATATATACAGAATGTGTTTTCACCCCTGTATCACCATCACTAGTGATCCGATGGATAAAATCTGTTGTAGAGTCGTCACTGTTTCAGACGTACTTACAATATAATTATTTCTGCGACTGTATCCTACAATAAATTGTAAGATTCTATAAGATATATAATTTAGCTGATATCTGATAATTTTTGTTTTTTTGGAAAATGTTGTTTCTGCTGTATTATGACCCCTCTACCAAGAGATTTGCTTAACATGCACACGTATAAAAATTGCGGTTTTTATCCAACGCAATCACTGGTTTGAATGTTGTTTTCAATTTAAACTTGTTTATATTTTTTCGTTTGGGCTTGTATTTTATTTTCATTTGGGTTTATTTGATCAGTTCATCCTATTTCGACACTTAAAAAATCAGGAGTCCATCCTCAATTGAGGTAAATTATATGGCCATCCAAATACTGTTTCGATCTCTAACGTTTATTGTTTTCTGTTTGGTATTAAATTAATATGCAAGATCCATTTTTTATACCTTGTGATTAATTTATTTGGCAATCGCCAATGGCAGTCATCAGGGTTTAAAAACATCAATTGTTCGACCTGTTTTAATAATAGATAATTTGAATGAAGTTCAATTTTTTTCAAAATTGGTAGTTAAAGTAAGCACTGTTCATTGGCCAATATTACATCTTGAACTTCATCCAAATTATCTATTATTGTGAAGGCAGCTAAATTCTAGTGCAACATATACAGTGAGCTGCAAAAGTTTCTTATCATCTACATCCGATTTTATCTGGATAGATGCACGTTTGTTAAAGCTAGTGTTAGCGAAATATTGCGGTTTTTTTCATCATTTTTGTAAATATTTAAAATTTTCTTATATTTACATACTAAATAGTCTGTTAAAATTACACTGTATATATATAAAGTAAATAGATACGAGATCCATCCACACGAATGCAAGATGTGAGCGAACATTTCGAAACGTGCAGTAGTGGAAAATTTACCGTATATCCGTTCTATAAAATGAACGACTCGAACAAATATAAAAGACTGGCATAGGAAGCACACTTTATAAAGGACTTTCAGCCAAAATTAAACGGATCTACGTAAACACGTTTGATTTATCTCCCCTTGCCGTTATTATAAAGTAATAAACATTACCAACGTACATTGTTAAAACGTCGCCTTAAGATTGCCAGAAGGCATGAAAGGGCTAGTGACAATATTTTAACGAACTGTTATTATTTGATGTGAAATGTATATATATAAGAAAAAGTTAAGTAAAGTCCGTATGCTGGTAATATATAAGAAAATTATCAAAACATAATAACGGTTTTAATTCATCACTTTTAATAGTACTTTCACTGCTTCCACAGATCTTCAGGTAATATGACTTGTAGCCATTGTTATATTATTGTTCGTTTCTGTATGTGTTACATTTTGACGTTGCCTCGTTTGTTTTCTCTTATTTTTGATTGTAAATTCACATTGCGATAAGACGTGTCACGGTACTTGTCTATCCAAAATTCATGTATTTGGTTTTGATGTTATATTTGTTATTATCGTGGGATTTTGTCTGATGCTTGGTCTGTTTCTGTGTGTGTTACATTTCAGTGTTGTGGCATTGTTCTCCTCTTATATTTAATGCGTTTACCTCGGTTTTAGTTTGTTACCCCGATTTTGTTTTTTGTCCATGGATTTATGAGTTTTGAACAGCGGTATACTACTGTTGCCTTTATTTGTATACATAAGTATGATATGAAACAATTGATTGACGTATGTTTATGAATAATTCTTCTTTCTTCCTCCGGAGAAAATCATTTTGACGATTGACGATATATATATGGTGTTACCCCTGCTTAGCCACGTGTTATCTTAAAAAAAAAAAGTAACACACAGAAACGGACTAAGCATTAGACAAGATCATATGAGAATAACAAATATAACATCAAAACCAAATACATGAATTTGGGACAGATAAGTACCGTGACACGTCTTATAGTAATGTTAATTCACATTAAATAAAATTGTTCTAAAATGTTCTCACATACAGAAAGAAAGCAAGTTTTGCAAAGATTTTAACTTAATTTTAATATGCATTTTCATACTTTCATGCATAATTCATTAACAGGAGTGTGAATACACAAAAAGCTGTCCCAACAGAATTACAAAAAGAAGATTAACTTCATTAAGTTAACTTTCATCATCACGAATCATTTGACCTATGCGACACATATGTGTTGCAAATTACTACCAATAGCTTTTCGAGGCATATATCTTAAGATACTAGATGAGCCGTATATTCTTTAGTTTTACTGGATGTGACATTTTCTATCAGTGTGTCAGCATAAAAATGTAATTAGATATATAAAGATGTGGTGTGAGTGCCAAGGAGATAACTCTGCATCCAAGTAACAATTTCTAAAAGTAAACCATTATAGGTCAAGGTAGGGCCTACAACACGGAGCATTGGTTCACACCAAACGGCAATCTATAAAGGGCCCCAAAAATTCCTAGTCTACAACCATTCAAACGATAAAACCAACTGTCTAATCTATATAAATACGAGAAACGAGAAATACTTATTAACCAGATAAACAGACGACAATTACTGAACATCAGATTCCTGACTTAGGACAGGTGCAAACAATTGTATCTGAACATCAGATTCATGCATACCAGGAACAGCCTTCCACGTCAAAGCAACCAGTTACGCTCTTTTTCGTTTCATGTGCTTCACTCAGTTTGTTTTTTCTTCATTTACTTACTTATTTCCTATATCGTGTACATATATACATTATGTAAATAAACATATTTACATATGAAAATGAACGAAGCGGCTTACTTAAATTAAACGGTTTCATATTAAAACTGAAATTATCTGAACATATCATTATTTGGTATTAAGGAAGCTGAAGGAAGTTGCTAAGTGTGAAACGTTTTTGTTTAAGATGCTTCGATTAACCGAAGGGTATGCGCTATTTTAGAATACAAAGTGATATTTTATCTTATCAATTATTCCATTAACCTGTAGCTAAAAAATGTATATATTAAAAGGAGAAAAATAATCAGGTAAAAAAAAAACTAAAGGTTAAACTAATTTATAAACTATAAAAACATTAGTGGAAATAGTTTGCTTGCCAGCATATTTTGGTTATTGCGATTTATACTCAGGTTGTATTTCAAAAGGCTCTGTAATAGCACAGCTATAGGTTGGAAACATAATTTGGAATACATTGCTGACATCTCGACTGTAAAGAGGTTGTTTTAAGAATGTTATAGTTATATTAGACCGTAAATATTAGATAGGGTCTGGTAACCCTAAACAAAGCTTTAATCGTATACATGGTATAGGCGCTAACAAGTATTACCGTGACCATTTAGAACACTTTTTTTTTTATAAATTTTATAGTTTGGCCTTTTGATACATATTTAAACGTGGTTTGATTCATTCAAAATATGAATGAGACCGCTGAAAATAATTTCTTTAGAAAAGCAAATTGCTGTTTATAGATAAAAACATTCTGAACTACATTTTGATCTATAAAAAACTAACTATTTCCAATCTTTTAATCTATGAAAACATCCGACTTCGTTTTAAATTCGTCCATCGCTGTCGAAAAAATTGTTTTACTGATATACCAACCGTTCAAGAAGTCTGTGCGATTTAAAAAGTAGTTCGGGTTTCATTTAACCTATTAGAGTACAATTTAACTGCTTCTTATAAACATATTTTTTTTTCTGGGTGAAAAAATAAATATACAATATAAAATGTTAAACAGCTAAATTTGAGAGAGGTGAACACAGATATTTCATATTTTTTAAAGATTGTTTATCGTAAATTGTATATCGTTGAATGTTTGATATCGTAATTTTTGTTGATAGCCTTCGGCTACATCACTCGACTTCGTCTCATGAGGTTTTTGCTGTGGGGTTCAACACATACTATATGGTGTTATTTAGGAACACTGAGAAACAACCCAAAATAGATGTGATATATAGTCAAAGAGCACAAAATGGGTCAAAGTAAATACTTTGAACATAATTAACACACATTTTATGGATACGCGATAGATGAAACATCTCAATAGGAAAGCACTTGCAATATCAAAAGGACACTTTTGAATTTCAGCACGAAATCTTTAATAATTTTGAGATTGTCAATGTATGTGTGGTGTTGCTTTTGGTTTAAACAGGATGTCACTTCACTGCTGTCCTTCTGAAAACCGTTTTAACATTTTCATAGACACACACTGATATTGTTAATGTATGACCGGATAACTTCAGATCAGATTTGTTTACCTTTTGATGCAATTATGATGTTGAACATTTAATTCCCTGCAATTAAATTTCATTTAAAATTGTACATCAAATTGTACATAAAAAGCAAGCCAGGTTCATTTTTCTAATATTTCACAGTTGCTTATTTTTCCCATGTCATGGACTCGTTGACTGGCATACATATTAACCATAAGACAGTTCAATAACTGTTTATTGTTGTGAGCAATAATGACGACAGCATATTTTACTGAATGAATTAAATACTATTATGAAACTAACAATGGACAAAACTAATTAATAGGCAAAAATTTGCGAACATAATCCGACATTATTATTACCCGATACCAAAAATATAAAAAGGAATATGTAGTATGATTGCCAGTGAGAGAACTCTCCACAAGAGAACACATGTTCATTTGTTTTTCCCTACAAATCTTTTCATTGCCAGCTGTATAGAGTAAGTTACAAATTGATTAATTTAAGTATTTGTTCTTTTCATGATCTTAAAGAATAAAATAGTGGTTTTTTTTTAGGCAACACGTTCTGATCAACCTATACAAGTTAAGACAAATGAATGGGCATTTCCAAACATGATCACATCTGAGCTGATTAAAAAATACGTTTTATCGTCGGCTAATGACGATATGAAGGATTTGCTCGAAAATACCTGTGCCTACATTGATGAGAAAGGTATCTGGGAAGATGCTGAAATTAGAATATATGATTCGAAAAACATTGAACTTTGTTTAAAATCTGGAAACAAGAACACTATAAAAATCATAATTAGAAATGTCAACGGGAGAACAAAGGTCGTATGTACACGAGATAATTTAGCTTTTAAATTTTATGAACTGTATAAAAACGATGGCAAAATCATCATTCAAGCTGAACCATATTTCTGTTCAATTCTGTAACACTGAGATATAGAACATCATAAACACAGGTCCAACTTCCATTGGTTGAACATGTTGTATTGTTTAGTTGATACATTTTGTGTACATTAAACATTTTGATCAATACAAAAATAAACAATTCGGTCATAATATTTCAACATGATCAAGTGTATATTATGAAACTGTTATAATTAATCTTAATAAAAAAAAATCCATTTTTAATTGTAGTTTAATTTTCATACTCAACGATCGGTGCGAGCCAAGGCTCGGTATTGAAGGACGTACCTTAACCTATAACTGTTAACTGTTGATACAGTGTGACTTTTATGGAAAATTGACTCATTGACACTAATACAACATCTTATTTCTATATGTGTGTATCAAAAAGTTATGAATTATAGAATAACTAATCGAAGAATTCAAATAGAGAAAAAATATTCATTGAGTGACTGAACAACACATTAATTAATGAATGCGCGCAGCGCATGAGTTGATTATCAGTGTTTTTTTGGTCATGAGTTGAATATTTTTCTATATTTGAATTCTTTGATTAGTCAATCTTTTTATTACATTGGCATTTTTTTTATCAAATTAAAGTAGAAAATGTAAGGAACTATATCTTTTTCAAAGCATTCACAACTTGTTTTGATCCGACGTTATCATGGTTATCGACGTCTTGACAACATCTATTGTTGTTTGACGTCAGAGGAGTGAAATAACCACGTTTATTTCACATGTAAAATTATCGGTTTTTACTTCACTGGAAAATCAATGTAATTCATTGCAACCAATGTAATAATTCTTGTTAAGACACCACCTTTAATGTTTGTTGTCAAACACGGCGTTCTTGTCTAATATTGAAAATGTTCTGTCTATGAGGGCTGACTCTTTTGAAACAATTGTTTAACACAAACTTAAGAGTCAAGCCTGCATTGATGACATTTAAAAAGTTAGCTTTGTCATTTTTCAAATATGTTCGCTATGTTAAGAATCAAATAAAATTTACAGAATCCAACTGAAACATTAGAATAAGTGTTATAGAATAGCAAAGCACATTGAATTGGACCTGTGTTTTCTTCTTATATTAACTAAAATCTATTACAAAATCTTAGAAACCTTTTCCAAGGATTGTTGATTACACGCAATGCTTTATCTATGTTAATTTTACCAGCTAAAACTATCTTCATACCATACTGCAACTACAAAGCCTTTGAAGTTAAAATCTCTAAGTTAGGGCTCTGGATTGAATATCTTAATTGTATGTTAAAAAAAAACTTAATGCTTAAAGTAATACTTCGTTGATGCTAACAGCTTCGTAGTTCAGTTTTTTTGCAAATGTTGTGTTTTTTATGTGGATTCTTGAGTAGACCCTTAAACATACCCAACAGAAAAGTATCCCGAATCAGTTTCACATGAAAAGCACGTAACAAGGTAATAGAGGAATTATTTTGACAAGAAAAGGGACATGTTTTGTTTCAGTTCAAGATGTATGATATGTTGTGATTAATTTAAACAAATTTATATCAGCATTGAAGAACAGTAAAGCATGAAATCAATCTGTTATATAATTCTGAAAAGTAATCTGTACAAAAAAGAAGTAAAATCATTACTCGAAATTAAACTAAAAATATCTAATTTAACGAATAGCCATTTACGAATTTAAAACGGCATAGAAGAAATGCCCACAATTCAACTTTCAACCTTGTTAAAACGCCAAATCTTCGAAAAGAGAAACGAACGTGCCACATTATTATCTATAGTTGCTTCCTCCACTGAACAGTAGAATAATAAAAGAAAAGATATACACTATGTTGATTCGAATAAAATTATGAACCATCAATGGAATTAAGTTCAATTTGGTACATTTTGATGGATCTGTTTTCATAAAATATCATGGAAACCATAAAAGAGATAGTTACCTTTTTTTGTATTTGTGTCAATATGCCAATTGTGAATAAAATAAGGATAAAATATGCACGTATGTCTGTATTTTAAGGGAAAAATATATTTTATATTTGTATGTTTAGTTTTTTTGGAGTGTCCCACTTCCATATATTTTAATCCAAATCTTTTGCGATTGCGATGAACACCATTTTATCATTCATCGTGTTTAAAAAGAAAAAAAAAAAGTGTTTTAAACACTTTGCTGAATGATTTCTAACAAAATGTATGGCTTCCGAATTTGAACTATTCGTATGTTTCCCTGGCAATTTTATTTAAATGAAAAGAAACTAAGATTCTGTAATTTGTATGATTTCAACAGGTGACGTAGAAGAGTTCAGTCCATCAATAAGGTCAGTCCGTCCTATCCGTTCAATCTGGTTGATCAGTCAAAGATTTTTTACTTTAAGTCTGACGGATTGGTGACCTGAGTTTTCCACGAACTTGAATGATTAATGAATGATCGATGACCGCTGATTGATCGCTAAAATAGTATAGCTCAAGTTTGCAAGTACTGTACCATCCAGTTTGAGTTACCTTATTGGTCTTGGATGTTTTCATTTTTTGCCAAGCTTACTGTTACTAAAGTGTAGCCTTCATTAATTATATAAGTGGTTATTTTTTAGAAAACAAAATACAATGTAGCTGTGTCTTATTTTGTCGAAAGCAAAACAGTTCAACATTTGAACTATCGTATAAATTAAAATGTACCATTGAACAAAATAATAAGTTAAATTAAGTTCAATGGGATACATGCTCCTTATCGTTTTGGTTGTATATTTTATAGAATAACGAAGAACCTGAAATATTTGATAGTATTTCGGCTGCTTTCTTTGAAATGTTGCTGAGATATCCAAATTTAGAAGATGCAGAGAGAACTTATCTAGGAAACCTGATCACCACAATTTATGAAATCCCAAATATGAAATCTGATATGAAGATAAATATGTTCAATGCAGGTATGGCTTTTCCAGTCTTCCAAATTGGACAAGGACGATATAGAATGATTATAAATATCACAACACAAAACATCCATATTGAGAGGAGCCGTTTTGAATCTTACCGTGATTTCCTAATGCAGAACAAAACGTATTTATCTCAATGCGTTTTTACTGTATTATTTCTTATATTGATGTTCTTTACTGGATATACAACAGAAGATATAATTCGATTGCTCCTTGTTGTTTCAGGAATTGACTCAAAGCTTCATGGTGTCATTAGTGCAATGTCAAATAAAACAAAATAGTGCCAATTACTATTTTTTAACGTATTTTGTTATACTTGGTGTGATTCTATTAATTAAATGAAGAATAACGAAAAGAAAAGAGAAACTGAATACCTTTATAGACTGAAATATTGTTTTGTACAAACTATGTCAAACTTGAAATAAATTGGTTTTCTTATCTGAGTTATAGCCATACAACAGATATAAATTACAAATTGACCTTTCCGTAGTAGTACTAGCAACATAACAAATATGCTTTGTACCGAGCCAATTGAAAAGTAAAAAAAAAAAATATCGAGTGCTTGATTTTAGGGCAAGGGTTGCTACAGATAATTCAGAATACACAAAATATCTGTCTGCATTTGTTCTAGGAGGTAGGATCGCAAAGCTTGGACTTTTCAAATTGAAATGTGTGCACGCTCAACACTTTTACAACTTCCTGTAAATTTCTTCAAATTACATATTACTGTTTTTGTAAATACTCAATAAAGTTATCAGACTAACCATGCTTATTTAGTACGACTCATCAATTGCTAAGGAATCAAAAAGTAAAAGGGTCAAACCGATAACAAAGTCGAAAGGATTTCAAAATTTAAAGATAAATAACAATTATTTCAATACAGTCAAAAGCCATTAATATCAAGGGATAGAAAACAATATTCTTTGTAAAATGTTTTCGGTAACTTTTTCAGAATCAGTCCATTTTCGTTTTGATTTTCAAACCAAAATGAGATTTAAAACTCATCTGAATACTTATCACCATCACGTGTATTTATTTTTTTGTTCAATCTCTGCCGTAACACAATTCAAAAACATAGCGAAGACGGACGTATTCAGATGCATGAAAATGTGAAACATTTTGGTTCATAAACGTAAATGTTTTCAACATGTTCTAAGTGATTAGACCAATACTATGCCGACGTCAATCTCACGGCTTAAAAACAAAACGTTACTAACACCAATGTACTTCAAAATGGCAGATCGCAAATTTTTATCACAAATACAAGGCTTATAATATAGTATGCAAGATTCGCTTTTCGACTACACAAGACACATAAGTGGTGCTCGAAATAAAATGTTTGAATACCAACTCAAAGACGAAGCCGAAAAATATTAAAAACCAAACATGCCGATAACTAGTGCCATATACGGTAAGGCATTCAATGCCAGGGTAAGAACAGTCTGAATAATTTCGATAATTTCAACATTTTACAAACCATATAGCAATATCAAAATATCAATTTAAAGATATTCCATGTCAACATAAAAGTGCTGACAACTGGGATAGTGATACTTTGAGGTTGGAAACTCCAGCTTTAGTGGCATTGACCAAATGGTTGTGAAAACTCATCATATATACCAGGGTTGATATGAGTAAAACTACTCAAATTAAGATTTCTAATCGTAGTACTTATTTATCGTAGGACTTGCAGAAAAGTCCGTCCTTTCGGAACAAATCTTAAACTTAAGTAGCTTTATGCATACAGGACAAGGCTTATGGTTTGGTAAGCCAGACGGGCGTTTTGTCTTCATCAGTGATGCTTGAAAGACAAGCACTTCCGAAAAGTTGTGCCAAATACTGATAAAACAAGCTCTAATTAACCAAAATAATAAAAAAAATGATGTGCATTGTTGACAAACGTACAGACTACTATATGTATAAACTTAAATAAAATTCTTACCTCAACCATACGCCACACTACTACAAAATGTAGCTGACAGTGTTTTTTATGTAACCACATGTATTCTAAGAGAACGTTTTAAATTCTCATACTTTTGTAAATAAAATCACATAATTGAACTGGAGCAGCTTCAGATGTTCAGGTGTAAAAAAAACATAAAAAAAAAAAAAACATGTTTCCTTTATTTATACTGGCGACCTTAATCACTTCATTTTACGGGTTGAATCAGCATCTAGCAGGTGAACTACCACTAAATAATCCGTCCTTTTGACAGGTGGGCTAATTCTCGTTAAAGTTCATATCATTCAATATTGCAAATCAGGCGACAATAGTTTACGGCTGTTCAAATCGATTTAAAAAAAAAAAATTAAGGTAGCAAAAAAAAAGTTGTGGGGGAGGGGGTGGGCGGTGAGCGTATGAGTTAAAAAAAAAGAAAAAAAAAGAACTGATGAGACGACATGGTACTTTGCATGAATTACTCGCCATGCGAGTTACCACTCAGTCAAAATTGCTTGAATAGGACACATTGGGTAAACAGGCGACTATGCTTGTATTTAAATATCTAAGATCCTGGACACACGCCGCTTATGCATTGAAAACCCTACACAGTGTGTCTTACACCAGTTTGTGAAGTTGCCCGAAAGACTTATGTGGTGTCAAATTCTTTCGTTCTGAACCATAATTATTGGAGCAGTTTTTGTGTGAGGTGCATACCCCTGATGATGCAATGATTTTAACATTTACTTGCACGAGCGTATTCACTTATATATGTATCTGAATAACAGTAGTCAACATTTCGGTGTTGACATGAATATCAATAATGTGATTATCTTTACAAATTTCCTGTTTACAAAACTATGAATTATTAAAAAACTAAGGATTTTCTTATCCCAGGCACAGATTACCTTAGCCGTGTTTGGCACAACTTTTTGGAATTTTGGATCATCAATGCTCTTCAACTTTGTACTTGTTTGGTTTTATAAATATTTTGATATGAGCGTCACTGATGAGTCTTATTTAGACGAAACGCACGTCTGGCGTACTAAATTATAATCCTGGTACCTATGATAACTATATATGTAAACGTTTACGATAAAACAAAGGGTACTGAGTTCTTTAAAATTTTGAATGTAACTTAACACTTATGTTCGTCTACCCTTTGGCACAGATGGCCTTAGCCGTATTATGTACAACATGGTGGAAACATCGGTTCTCAATTACCTGTAACTTCGTATTTGAGTCGGTCTTCCAACTTATTTAAATTGATCAATCAGTTCGTGATTTTGACTGTCAACTTATCTATTGTCTTCCTTATAACTTAATTAGCCCATCACTTTCCTCTAGATCACATCCCCGTGTAATCAGTCAAGATGAAGTTAACACGCATGGATGTAACATATTTACTGAGATATATTAACGCCATTCGATGGACAGAGTTTATGTCACTAATGATGATTAACTATTGGAAAAACTGTTCTTAAACGAATTACAATGTTTATTAATTATAGCTTGATGTCGACCATTCATATCAAAATAAAGATATGAAGTATACCTTCTTAATTTGGTAATATCCTTTTTTTCAAGTTTACTGATCATGCAAGATGTTGATGTGTCCTTTTTGTTCTGAGGTGCTGCGGGATATTTGTCTATGATGTCTATTTACTTCTCCAGTTCTTTATATGATTCGTTTTTTATACAAATCATCAACAAATTCCGCCAGAACTCCCATGTACGGACTCTTCTTAAGGGAGGTTCAAAGATACCATTGAAACTTTATAAGTCAAAACAAACTGACTACGCCATTGCAAATAAGAAACAAACTAAAAGACAAACAACAGTATACAAAACACAACATACAGAACTAACGAGTAAACTATATTAACCACTTACCTGGAGATGATTTCAGGAGCTCTTGAAGGGTAAACAAATGTAAGAAGAAACTTAGTATTAATTATAATTCTGTAGGTCACATTCGCGGAATAGTCGATAGGATTGTAGTTAGACAATTTGAACATATCCTCCATATATGGAAAACAGATATTCCATTCCGGTCAATCAAATTGTGAAGGCGTTTTCGAAGGGATAATTTCACCATGACCACTTTGAACTCTTGGTTTAATATCTTCCCTGTGAGCAGCAACCCTCTACCGAGGGAATAACGATAGGAAATGCAAGCCCTAGAAAAAGAATCAACTTGGAGATATATGCTTCATATGAAGGCGCTGCTTTACTATTGATTTTTAATCAATCAACAACTAACTATCTTGACTCAAACATCAAATTTGAATAGGAATATCATGACGATCTCTAATAAAGGAACATAATTTGCTGACTCTCTCGGCGGAGCACCTGATATAACCCAGGGTAACGTTTGGTTTTTGTTGCTATGTTTTCAGTTGTTTTTTTGGAGACTTGTTTGTTGATTAATTGATTGATATATTAATTGGTGTGTGATGGACGCTGACAGTACGATTATCGATTTCGTGGCCTTTTTTGTCGTGATTGACCTTGTCGTTGACAGTTTCAAACGGATTATGAGTCTTGAATGGTCCATGGTCATCGTCGGCCTCTGTTTTCAGGTAATGTGTGTGTTTAAGGTACTTTAGGAAAATTGATAGAACTTTTTTTGACAGCAACAATATTTACAAAACATTAAAATATTACAATACTTCAAATGGGCATCACAGTGAATAATATTAATTTAAGATGTAAACAAAATATATTTGTTCAAAAATATCTCATTATGGTAATTGACAAGAACTTGTGGTTCTTTTTTTTTGTAATGCAGAAATATTGAATGTCATTTGTAAATAGCATGCGTTTATCAAATGCTTGCAAATATCTGATATACGAATGATATTCACAGTTTGTCTTCGATACATGCTGTCATTATTGGCTTTGAAATATATTCCAGTATATGCGAGTATTCTCAGATCTATCTTTGGATAAACATAAGGAGATGTAGTATAATTGCCAACAGGACAACTATCCACAGTTTAAATGAAGTGATGTGGATGTAAACAAGTATAGGCAACCGTTCCCATACAGTAAGGTCGGCTATAAAAGGCCCCCGACATGAAAAATTGAAACCAAGCAAAATTAAGAAGACTAACGGCCTAATTTATAACAGAATGTTTTACTAAAATCAAATATGACAGACATGAACCAACGACAACCACTGAACTACGGTTTCCTGACTTGGGACAGGCAAATCAGAAATGTGGGGTGGGTAAACATGTTTGTGAGCACCCTAACCTGGGCAATGGTGTAACAGTACAGCGTAATAACAAACTGTAAAAATAAGTTGAAAAAGGCTTAATTCTTCTGATGGATACACATATAAATACATTTAAAAAAAACACAGAATGAACGTGGACGGTACTTATATATCCCAAGAACAAAAAAGACACTAAATACAGATCATGGAGTAATCGAAGTTACGTCATAACCAGTAACTATTAATGCACACACTCATGTATCTTAGACTAAAATATCAATCAGTACAAAATGTGCACATTAAACATTCAATGGCTTCATTGCAAAGACGTCATTAACAGTCAAAGACAAACATGAAATTTAGAATGAAAATGGGGAATGTGTCAAAAAGACAACAACCCGACCAAAGGGCAGAAAACAGCCGAAATGCCACCAACGGGTCTTCAACATAGCGAGAAAATCCCGCACCCAGCGGCGGGCCTCAACTGGCCCCTAAACAAAATGTGTACTAGTTCAATGAATAGTTATCAAAAGTACCAGGATTATAATTTTATACGCCAGACGTGCGTTTCGTCTACATAAGACTCATCAGTGACGCTCAGATAAAAAATAGTTAAAAAGCCAAAACAAATACAAAGTTGAAGAGCATTGAGGACCCAAAATTCAAGAAAGTTGTGCCAACTACAGCTAAGGTAATCTACTCCTGGGGTAAGAAAATCCTTAGTTTTTCGAAAAATTCAAAGTTTTATAAACAGAAAATTTATAAAAATGACCGTATAATTGATACTCAAGTCAACACCGAAGTGCTGACTACTGGGCTGGTTATACCCTCGGGGACGAAACGTCCACCAGCAGTGGCATCGACCCAGTGAAAATGGACACCACACCTTACTCCAAAATATATAAATGAATTTAAAAAAAACAAACAAACATACAAGTCTGACAAAGGCCAGAGGCTTCTTACTTAAGACAGGCGCAAAAATTCAGCGGGATTGAACATGATTGGTGAGATCCCAACCCTCCCTCTATACATCTAGCCAATGTAGAATAAACAAACACACAGCAATAGGCGCAGTAAAACTGGGTTGAAAAGAAGTCCCAGTCCAATGTCAGAATATATAACAAAAGAAACTAAGAAAAATGACAATGATACATAAATTAACAAGTGACTACTTACAGATACTGACATGCCAGCTCAAGACCTCAATTAAATTAATTGAAATATATTGTCTTCATCATAATAAAAATCAAGCAGAAATGACCTTGTGCAATACCAGATTATAGGTATCGACGCAGATTGTAGTACCGTGAAATTACGTTATAGATAATGCATATTTTAAGGTTTTTCTTGTCGTAGAACACACCGAGGGGTGTCAGGATTGATCAAATGAAAGACCGACCGGATGGAGGTCTTTCTTTGAACAATCCTGACACACCGAGGTGTGTTCTACGACAAGAAAAACCTTAAAATATGCATTATCTGACTTATATACCGTCAACAAATTATTAATTCTATAAAGATATGTAAAATTAAGTATCCTATTGTACCGACAACACTTAAGTGAAATATTCCTTTCTAATGCGTTTATGTTTCAATACGCTCTGCAGTTGGGAAATAAAACTCACTAAATAATTTAGATATAAACCTTTTAAAAATTATTATCCATACACAATACAAATATTACTGTTACTGCATAAAGTAAGACACAAATGTATTGTTACCATCCAATAACAGTGTATGACAAATACAAGACACATTGTAAGTAATGTATTGTATCACTTAGCTTATGGAAAAGGGGGAGGGGGTATGTTTTTTTTTCTTCTATTTGTTATGTTATTTCTATCGCGAAAAAGTGGTTATTGTTTTAACAATTTTACTTGAATCGAATGAAAAATTCAGAAAGATTGTCTTTTGAATAGCAATACATTTTATTAAAAGATAATCAGGATATAATTATATACCCTCCGCACCCGACCCTTTCGTGAGTTACGTTAATGTTATTCAATAGACTATAAGATTATCCTATTAGTTGATCATTTGATAGAGTAAAAGGTATACATAAATTTAAAAAAGTTAAGAACTGACACGAAGACGAATATAAACACATGTAGGTCACAGTATGATTTCCTATTCAGTGTGTATCGTTCTGAACATGCATGAAATACTTGCCACTGGACGTTAAACAAGCAACCAAAAATCAATCAACCTATTCAGTTTGACTCAATAAGATTTTCAAAATCTTATTCACCAACATGTTTAATCTTGATTTATTTTATGAAAGTCTACATTAAAAATCATCTGACATATATGATAATGTTTCTTTATTGTAGCGATAAATTAACAAAACTTAACGTTATTTGTTTCTAAAATTAAAGTGCGGGACTACAAGGACGATTTCCTTTACACCTATCATCGAATGAACTTTCCAAATCGGCAACAATAAACTATTAGACAAATAAAGTTTTGAGGTAAATCATAGATTGCATGTTTATCAAGGAAAATAATGACCTCACACAGGTCATTATGTTATGCCTTTGAGGATATTTCATTGAAACATGGTATCGTCCGGGTTGATTCTGAAAAAGAATGACCTGTCGTTCTAAAAGAAAATAACTCCATATAGGTATATAAATATAGTGTAATAATAAGTATGGTTTTAATTAATTTATAACAAAATCAATACTTATATCAATAAAAACAATATTTAAAGATTTAATAACAGTGTGGAATATTTAATCTTTTAAAATAAGCTTATTTAAAGGATTGACAAGTTTGCCAGTATCGTATCTACATTACCGGGATGGTTTACCAAAAAAACGAGGATGTGCTATTCCGTCTCAAATAATCTGTCTACAGGTACAGCCAAACTTGCATTCCAAATCTTTGAAATAATTTAGTAAAGGTTTTAAGTAATTTGAGGTAACTAAATCCCTGACTTAATAATATACTAAGTACTAATAACACATAAATAACGCTCATTAAAATAAAATAAAAACGTCACTACAGACACGAGCATAGCGAACGAGTTGGGATTTATAAACACCGTATGAGAGTGTCAAAGCAACATCAACGTCCAAAAAAAATTAATAATAGGGAAAGAAGAATCAATACTTTTGTCATAAAGTGGTGTGTAGAGTTTCTTGTATAATACTGAAATTTCTAAACCTAGGAAAGAACTGTTATTACTGTTGATATGAGATTTATTTAAAGTAAGTTCAATTGGGTAAATTTCAGTCATATGGTGAGGAATTTCTTCATAATTTAACGAAAAGATATTTTCTGGATAACGGTGAATGTTGTTCAATTTATTATTTAAATGGAATTTAAACGGTTTTTTAACTGATTTTGGCCATAAGCAGTAAACAAACGAGTCTGCTATTAAAGGGGTACATTTTGTGCCCATATGATTGAAAGAGTGATTAATACAACACTTCAGAAAAATTGAATACTAGCTTGCCATAGATAATATGCAAGCACACATGAAAGGTTGCGTCTTTCTTCGGATTCTCAACGAATATGTTGGGAAAGTTATGAAACAGTCCATGTCTTTTAGTTATGATTATGAAGGCCTCTTCATATTCAAAGTAACTACAATAGTTTGAAGAGTTAAGCTTGTTACTATAAAAGGTTTACAGGTCATTCAATGTAGGCTTTCCAAATGAATCGGTTCCACAATCTTTAAGACATCTTACTCTCTATCTGAGGACCGATAAGTTGCAGTTGTATCCTTTCAACGACGAGTTGCATAATTTGCCCATTTGCTATGTTGTCAAGGTTCATCAATCATCAAGCATGATACTAGTGATTCGAGAACTCCAGCTCTTACTTTGGCTAACGGAATATGTCTTGTAGTACAAGTGCACAGTCATGCCCTATTTTTGTCGATTTGAAAATGTCGATGTATCATTGAGATCTTCAGATACATCATGGCAGAAAAAATACATTGCAGTCATTGTTCTTTTTGATCCAGTTCAACTTTACAGTGTCTGATTACTTATTGTTTCCTTTCAATTGGGAACTTATCTTCAACATCAGATGTATGTTTTCCCTTTTGCTGATGGATTATTTTGAGGTATAAAAATTTGTCTATATGATTAGTGCCATTTTGCCTTGTGGTTCTGGAATGCTTCTGCAGTTCCATAGCCCCCATTCAACTGTTTTGAATTGAGCGAAAAGAAAACCAATTCAAGACCCAACATCTTCGTATGCTTGCATCAAAAGAGTGATTGCTAGCTCAAATGTCTAGGACTGTTCTGTGTATATCTGCTTAGCATTGCAAACCATTACATGTCTTCTCTTGTCGTTTCACACATTCCTTCCAGTCTAATTGCCTAATATGTTTTTCTGATATCTAGTTCCAGTGTTTTCGAAATCTACAAATTAGAACTTTTCCAAAAAACTTTCGGTCATAAATTATATAATATACTAGTATACGTAATTTCTGTTTTAAAAAGTTACTTAGGCAGACTTGTAAGTAACAGAAAATTTGATATTGATATCTTAATTTTGTAAACATGTCCATCATCGGCCTTATCTGACCTCTTTGTGAATATCCAATATAAATTGGTAAAAAAAGTATGAATGCAAACAGTGAATTAATAAGATTAGGGAATAATGATATATTGGAAATTCATGTTTTCAAAATGGCAATCATTCAAAATGGCTACCAAAAAATCAATATATATGAAGTCCTCATATGACAGTCCTTGTCATCTGTGATGCATATACCATATGACTATATAATAATTTCCTGCAACAAGCGCTTAACTTATAAGTCAAAGGAAACACGGTTGCCAAGGAAATGCAAATGTGTAGAGGCAGTATTAAGTTGTACTACTCTATGTTATTGTGGAGGACAATGTGATAGAATATGATAGACAGAGTGTGGTTTGACAAAACATGTACATTTCATTTATTGTTAGATATTTTTAACGTCAATTGAGAAATTTGAGTAGTTTATGTTCTTATAACATTACTTGTATGATATAAAACTTATTATGTCTGCAATCAAAGTTTTTGAAAGTTGTTTCAAATGAACAATATCGACAAAACGAATTATCCAGTAATCAGCCAACTATTATAAACGACAGGTATACAAATATTTTCTTGCTGTATTTGTACGTATAAAATAAAATTCTCCTGTTATTCTATGTTGAACAAGCGGTAGTACGAATTTTGCTTTCAGAGTAATAGTTCATTTTATGATCCTCTTCGTGTCCGCGTTTTAATGCTTTTGTAACCGCTACAAAACAGAAGATTACTCGGGGAGGGGGATAGGCTCGCATTTTGTCCTGTTTATATAACTCAAACAAATACATTTGTATATCTTCCAGAATGCATTTGTTTTATTTTTAATGAATAATGACTACATATTTTGGTTGAAAAAAAAAGATTTTCAAAATGGCCGCCATTCAATATGGGTAATATTTCCAAAACTTTTGTTCTACAAGACAATTGTATTCAGCATTGTTATTCTATTAACCAGGTTTCATGTCAATATCTTCTCTAATATCATTTTCATGATTTTTTTATTAATAATCTATTAAGATCAAACGGCCGCCATTTTAAAATGGCCGCCTCTTCCGCCAATTTTGACTTTCAAATTGGGTCCATAGCTTAAAATGTTGCCCATGACATATACTACTACTATGCCAAATTTCATGCTTTTACCACAATCTGAACAATTTTGTCAAAAATCTGCACAAATCGACTGGACTAGTTGAGTCGTTTGAACTTTATATGGCCAGGCATAACCCTGATTCCGCATACTTTTTCCAATTTTCAAGAATTGAGATAGAATTATTGGACATAACATGGTACACTATTTTGCCATACGGAGAATGAAAATTAAATTACATGATGAAATCAATGTCAAAAGATGCCACGTTAACACAGCTATACACTAATCAATGTGTGCGTGCTACAACCATCAATGTATTGGCACAATCGGGTGTCTCTGATCGGGAAATATTAAGAATAACAGGGCTCAACTTTGATAGTAGCTTAAACTCTCACCACTCAGATACGAGCAAAAAGCAAAAACGAGATATTCACGCACTTGTGGAAACCCAAACGTAAACGTCCAAGCTGTTTGATCATATATATACTCAGCCGTTCATCAAAATGTCGCCATTCCAAATGAGGCAAGGATGCCATTGACCCAGATGAGCACCATCATTTAGAACATGATGCAACAAATAAAAAACTTACCCCGTACTAAATCAAAATTGAGGTCAATAATTCTACTACTCAGTTAAAAAAATACCACGTCAGACATCCTGAAAACCAGAAACTTTGTAAATACTAGTTGAACATCTTCAGTCAACAATTACCTGCGCAATATCTTCATAAAATTCCAGTTGAATGATCATTGAAAATTAAAAAAAGAATCGTGATTTCGTTAAATTGGTCTTTTTTCTAATAATATTATGAAACAATTTTATAGTACTTTCTTTCATTTTCAAGCCAAACTGATTAAAAAGAGATTGACACAAGTTCGACCCATTTCTTAAGTATAAAAGCAAATACCATCTCTCAGATAACCAATGTGCATTGTTGACAAGTGTTTTAAGCACACAAATAATGTATACTTAGGAAAAAATAAACTTCATTAAAATGTAGATAGCTATCATACGTGTTTCTCGTTTCTATTTTTTTTTATATAGATTAGACCGTTGGTTTTCCCGTTTGAAGGGTTTTACACTAGTATTTTTTTGGGGCCCTTTATAGCTTGTTGTTTGGTGTGAGCCAAGCCTCCGTGTTGAAGACCGAGCTTGACTTATAATGATTTACTTTTATAAATTGTGACTTGGATGGAGAGTTGTCTCATTGGCACTAATACCACATCTTTCTATATATATTATTTTTGAAGAATTTCTGGCATCAATTGGTAAACTTAATTCGTGTTAGGGGCACGGAGATATTTTTACAAAATAAAAAAAAATGTTGAGTACAGAAGTGAAAATTTATCGTCATACTTAAGTACAGCTCTTTGTAAGAACCAGGCAGAGTGCGATACATGATGGCTTCAGATTTTATCTATAATTGGCCTAGTAGAAGCAGTAAATGAATACTGCTCAAAAAATAATTTTGAGTGGGAAAATATGAGTGGTTGCCATGGTAACGGACACACTATTTTTGGGTTGTTAAGCACGGTAAAATCTTTAAAAAATCAGCTAAATCACCACAATTCAGAGCCTGATTATGAATAGAACTATGCATTTTTCATAAATGTTCATATCTAACATTTATAGAACTTGGTTTAAGCTTCATTTAAGTGAAGATTGCATGTCAACCAAATTTGTAATTTTTTTTTGAAAAATTTTGCGAAAAAATTAATATTTTCAACTTTTCTGAAATTGGGATTTTTTCGAAATTATCAAATTTTCTCTGGTGTTTTTCAGAAAAGTGCAAATGTGTACAGAATAGTTAGCACTGTAGTTATGAAGTTTGGATACTACTTTACCAAATTAAATAGAAAAATGCGTGGGATTTTCTTCAGTTTTATCACCATAGCAACCGATTTTTTCCTTGGAAACGGAGTTTCATTTGCAGAATATTGAAGTTGAAGAGCTCTTGAAATTTTTCATTACCGATAAGAAAATACATAAAAGCTAAAGCAAACTTGAAAATACTATCATCAAGTGTTGTTGACTTCAATTGTTACCACAGAAACACATATTAACCATAGCAACATCCACTCTGAAACTGCATAAATAGAAATTTATGTAAAAAAATACATAAATAGAGGGTGTTTATTTTCAAATTGGAACATGACTGCATGCTTTGCTTCACTCACATTTTGTCTGTTTTTTTTTCTTCAGATTGTTCAATAAATGTTATATATAATGTAATATTGGGGTTGGAAGGTTAGAAAAAAAGGGGGGTTAGGTTTATTTGAAAGATATCATACATGTAGATTCTTCAAAAGATAACGATTGGTCGGCGAGCCTGAGTATAAAGAGAATCTTTTTTTTCAGAAATTTCATATAAAACATCGATATAACTTGGTTTTAGCTTCAGGTACATTGTATTTGTCATGTTTTGAGATTTTTGTCAGATTTTGGGAAACCTCAGGTTTTATTCATTTGAATGCCTTAAAAATAAATTTGTAAGGGTTCTGTGGAACCCAGTGTCTCGTCTACTTCTGTTGTAAATCGCAGGCTCAACAAAACTATGATGAGGGAAAAAATCGGTAAAATTATTCCTCTTAATACTATCTTTTGATTTTAAGAAGCTTCTGTCCAAGTCTGGTACAAACCCAGGATAGTTTATGAAAGTTATTAAAATTTTAAAAACTTTAACCACAGAGTGAATGTAATGTTTCACCGCAGAAAAAACTAAGTCCATTGATAAGTAATATACAGAAAAAATGGATTTATCCTTTTACAAAATTTACTTCTGGATACCATCTTATGATCATAAATAAGCTTCTGTCCAAGTTTGGTAGAAATCCAGTATGGTTTAAGAAAGTTATTAAAATTCTAAAAACTTTAACTACTATACAGAGTTAATGTAATGTTTCCCCGCAGAAAAAAATAAATAAGTCCATTTATAAGTAAAATTTGGAAAAAATGGAATTTTATTTTTTCAAAATTTACTTCTGGATACTATCTTATGATCATAAACAAGCTTCTGTCCAAGTTTGGTAGAAATCCAGTATAGTTTAAGAAAGTTATTAAAATTTCACAAACTTTAACCACAGAGTGAATATTTGTGGACGCCGCCGCCGACGAAGTGTAGGATCGCTTAGTCTCGCTTTTTAGACTAAAGTCGGAGGCTCGACAAAAATGGCATTGGTCCCCATTTATCTTTTTATAAGTCTTTTACATGTATAATGATATTATTAAACCAGGGATATCGTTACCATAAATTACTTAAAACCTTTACTAAATTTTTCCATAGATATAACGATTTGGTTTTGAAGTTTGGTTGTACATTTGTACCTGTGGAAAACTTATTTCAAACGGGATAGCACATCCTCATTTTTACGGAAATGTTGTTAACCGTGCCTTGAAATTTAGAAATGATCCATCTAAACTTGTCGCTCCTTCAAATAAAATTATTCTAAATGGTTACCTATTCAACACTGTAATAAGATCATTGAATATTGTTTTTATTGGTATACTTATTGATTTTGTTATCAGTAAATTAAAAGCTAACTAAATATTACTAGTATGTTATATATTCATGAATCTACAATCTGTCGATATCTGTAACTTGGCATTGCACAAGGTCATGTTTTTCTCTGGCTGTTTATGACATCTTTACACTAAATCCAATGGATGTTGGATGTGTACGGATTGATAGTTTAGTCTTAGATGCATGATTTTTTTTATTAGTTGTTAGTGGCTTTGAACTAGCTGTCAGATAACTGCGAGTCCTCCCAGATCTGTTCATTGTTTCTTTTTGAGTCGGGATGTATAAGTAACCGGCCACGTCCACTTGTATTTTTGTCCATCTGATGAGTTAAGCCTTTTTCAACTGATTTTTATTGTTCGTTTTCATGTTGAACTGTTATACCACTGTCCAAGGTTAGTGGGAGGGTTGGGATCCCGCTAACATGTTTAACTCCGCCACATTATTTATGTATGTGTCTGTCCCTAGTCAGGAACCTGTAATTCAGTGGTTGTCGTTTGTTTATGTGTTACATTTTTGTTTTTCGTTCATTTTTTTTTATATAAATAAGGCCGTTAGTTTTTCTCGTTTGAATTGTTTTACATCGTCTTATCGGGGCATTTTATAGCTGACTATGCGGTATGGGCTTTGCTCATTGTTGAAGGCCGTATGGTGACCTATAATTGTTAATGTCTGTGTCATTTTGGTCTCTTGTGGACAGTTGTCTCATTGGCAATCATACCACATCTTCTTTTGTATATGCTTTAATCTGTTAAATCTCAGTCCTGTCTTTGCTCCTTGAAAAGACTCAACAAGTTTGAAAATATACACTGTGGCATTCTGTGGGAGGAGTGGATGTTGGGTTGTTTTTGTTTGAATATTTCATAAATCCTTATAAGTAAAATTCAGAGGTTTAGCTATAAAACCACGTTTAATATACCATTTTCTACATAAGAAAATGTCTGTACCAAGTCAGTAATTATATATGACAGTTTTTATCTATTCGTTTGATGTGTTTGAGCTTTTGATTTTGTCATTTGCTTAGAAACTTTGTTTAGAATTATCCTCAGTGTTCCAACTATTTGTTATATTACTTTTTCCTACAACATTTGGTTTCAATCTGGTAATATATAATTATTCATGAATGTTACTAACTGATGCTGAACTTCATGGAGATTGCAATAGCACATTCTAGATTTTGTCAAGGTCCGTATATTATTTATATGTATTGCTCCGTCAATATAATGTCCTTTACAAATTGGAACCAGGTGCTCCGCAGGGCGCAGCTTTATACGACCGCAGAGGTCGAACCCTGAACAGTTGGGGCACGTATGGACAAAACATTCAAGCGTGATACAGCTCTGAATTTGGATTGTGATCAAATTTTTGACATTACATGTTTTTTTTTACACAAAACAAATGTCAAGATTTTACAAATCAATTAAAGATTTCTTCTTCAAACTTATTTAAATCTAAAATTAAATAGTTGACACAGCATAGGTTTCTGACACAGAATGAATGTGGTCTAATGAACTTAAAAATTTTTTTTTGCCTTTGAGCAATTCACTATGCTGTTGAATATTAATCCTCTCAAAAAAATGTTTGAAGACATTTTCTTTTTATTTATGAAATCTGAAATGAGAAAAATTTAACCCCCCCCCCCATTTTTTTTCACATCCTCGTTTCCCTTTTTCCAAAACTAATATCAGTTCAAAATTCTAATGGAGTTTGCAACAATAACTACTCTTTTAAATACATCATAAAATATTAAAATGTAAAATAAAGTGCTTGTTATCACTGAATGGTAAAGATTGGTTGGTAATACAAGTGAATATGCATTGTTTATTGTATAAAACAATAAAAAAAACTTCATCAGCAACATTTTATATTGGCAAATTTCCAATGAAGTTATTTACATAAAGTTATTGGCAAATAAAAATAGAATATGACATCATAGTCATGTCTGGTAAATGTCCAACATACATTATCTAAAAACATTTTAGATCAGATAAGGAAAAAAAGCTTCATCAGCAACATTTTATATTGGCAAATTTCCAATGAAGTTATTTACATAAAGTTATTGGCAAATAAAAATAGAAAATGACATCATAGTCATGTCTGGCAAATTTCCAACATATATTATCAACTACTATTCTATACAAAGAAAGGTAACTCCAATTGAAAATTAATTGCTATTGCACAATATTGTGCAATTAGATATTTCTTGCTATTGTGCAATACTGTGCAATTAAAAATTTCTTGCTATTGCACAATACTTGATATGGAATCCTGATTTGCACCAACTTGAAAACTGGGCCCATATTCAAAAATCAAAGTACATGTTTAGATAAAGCATATCAAATAAGCCCAAGAATTTATTTTTTGTTAAAATCAAACTTAGTTTAATTTTGGACCCTTTGGACCTTAATGTAGACCAATTTGAAAACTGGACCAAAAATTAAGAATCTACATACACAGTTAGATTTGGCATATCAAAGAACCCATTTATTCAATTTTTGATGAAATCAAACAAAGTTTAATTTTGGACCCCCATTTGGACCAACTTGAAAACTAGGCCAATAATTAAAAATCTAAGTACATTTTTAAATTCAGCATATCAAAGAACCCCAAGGATTCAATTTTTGTTAAAATCAAACTAAGTTTAATTTTGGACCCTTTGGACCTTAATGTAGACCAATTTGAAAACGGGACCAAAAATTAAGAATCTACATACATAGTTAGATTCGGCATATCAAAGAACCCCAATTATTCAATTTTTGATGAAATCACACAAAGTTCAATTTTGGACCCTTCGGGCCCCTTATTCCTAAACTGTTGGGACCAAAACTCCCAAAATCAAACCCAACCTTCCTTTTATGGTCATAAACCTTGTGTTTAAATTTCATAGATTTCTATTTACTTATACTAAAGTTATGGTCCAAAAACCAAAAATAATGCTTATTTGGGCCCCTTTCTGGCCCCTAATTCATAAACTGTTGTGACCTCAACTCCAAAAATCAATCCCAACCTTCCTTTTGTGGTCATAAACCTTGTGTTTAAATTTCATAGATTTCTGTTTACTTAACTAAAGTTATTGTGCGAAAACCAAGAATAATGCTTATTTGGGCCCTTTTTTGGCCCTTTATTCCTAAATTATTAGAACCAAAACTCCCAAAATCAATCCCAACCGTCCTTTTGTGGTCATAAACCTTGTGTCAAAATTTCATAGATTCCTATTCACTTAAACTAAAGTTATAGTGCGAAAACCAAGAAAATGCTTATTTGGGCCCTTTTTGGCCTCTAATTCCTAAAATGTTAGGACCAAAACTTCCAAAATCAAACCCAACCTTCCTTTTATGGTCATAAACCTTGTGTTTAAATTTCATAGATTTCTATTTACTTATACTAAAGTTATGGTCCAAAAACCAAAAATAATGCTTATTTGGGCCCCTTTCTGGCCCCTAATTCATAAACTGTTGTGACCTCAACTCCAAAAATCAATCCCAACCTTCCTTTTGTGGTCATAAACCTTGTGTTTAAATTTCATTGATTTCTGTTTACTTAACTAAAGTTATTGTGCGAAAACCAAGAATAATGCTTATTTGGGCCCTTTTTTGGCCCTTTATTCCTAAATTGTTAGAACCAAAACTCCCAAAATCAATCCCAACCGTCCTTTTGTGGTCATAAACCTTGTGTCAAAATTTCATAGATTCCTATTCACTTAAACTAAAGTTATAGTGCGAAAACCAAGAAAATGCTTATTTGGGCCCTTTTTGGCCTCTAATTCCTAAAATGTTAGGACCAAAACTTCCAAAATCCATCACAACCTTCCTTTTGTGGTCATAAACCTTGTGTTAAAATTTCATTGATTTCTATTCACTTTTACTAAAGTTAGAGTGCGAAAACTAAAAGTATTCGGACGACGACGACGACGCCAACGTGATAGCAATATACGACCAAAAAATTAAAATTTTTGCGGTCGTATAAAAAATTAAGAAATTTTGGCAAAATTCTAATTTTCCAAGCACAATTAATCTCACAAATTTCAAACAGCAAGAGACCAAACTTGAAATCTCACTTATAAATATAAGACTACAAACCGATAATAGAAATATTTGGTTTAAGCATTTCCAAACTGAAACTGAAGTGACAACCACAGACAGATGGATTGACAGACCAAAGAAAACATATAAAGTCATGGTCTTTTAAGAGCACTTCACACATAACAAAGGTAAAATCTCTTTGCTATTACTGTGCTTCAATCAGGAGAATGCAATGCTAAGGTGTACATAAACTACCTCAGATATACTGCACAGTTCAAATGTACTCGTACCTTTAGGGGCTGATCCTAGACTTTGAAAGTGGTGTAATTCCATACAATAAAAATAAACAGCTGCACCATTAGCGCATGTTAGGCCCGTCGCTTTTTCAAAGAATAAATTTCAATAACTTCTCAATGTCATATCACACAAACTCATGAAATTTAAAGGGAGGTTATGTTAATAGATATAAACCCAACACCAAAGTTCGGCTGTTTTCTTGTTTGAATTGTTTTACATTGTCATTTCGGGACCTTCTACAGCTGACTATGCGGCATGGGGTTTGCTCATTGTTGAAGGATGTATGATAACCTATAGTTGTTAATTTCTGTGTCATGTTGGTATCTTGTAGAGAGTTGTCTCATTAACAATTATACCACATCTTCTTTTTTAAATTAATAGAAAAGATGAAAAAAAATCTACATAAAAGTCAAAAAATATATTATTGTATGTACAACAAAAAAAAAAGGGATCCAGAAAGGTTCTCGTAAGATCAAATGGTCACTTTTAGAAATTTCTTTATAGTTAACCAGGCCATTTAAGGCAAAATTTACAGTTAACCGTGACACCAACAAAATTCAAACTTGATCTCTGTTTTGTTGTAATGAGCAATGTGTATACATGTTTCATAAGATTTGATTGAGGCAAACTATAATTGGAAAATGAAAACCAACTTTGTGAGGACTAATCTACTGACGGACATGGATGAAACCTACTACAGCCCTCCCCCCTTAAATTGGGGCGCGGCCATAAAAGTGTTTATTTTAGTTTTTGCCATTGTACCTTGAATCGATCAAATGTGTGCACAACGCATCGGACATTGGAAATTTATTCTTTTATTACACATGGGACACTAAAGTCTTGTATTCTTGAATGATTACAACTTGTTGGGACTAGAAAACATTGATAATTACAAAGAAAAATAAGATTGGTATGTACTACGCTGTTTCTAGTGTTGCAGTGGAATTGGCTTCAAATTATTACTGTTATTAATCTTGTATTTATGCAAACATCCCAGCTTAGTGGTTTCATTCCAAATCTTGGGATAAATGCAGTCTTTTTCTAAAGGTTACAGAGACAGATACAGAAAATAGGGGCGTAATTCATGTAAAGGTTATACAAATCGTTGAGAATAGCAAAACATTTTTTTTTGAAGATCTTTTTACATGATTATTTTAAAGGAGAGGAGGGGGATTTCAGAAGGATAAGAAGAGTGCTTCAGTTGAACCCCTCCCCAAACACACACAGAAAACAAGATATAATGTTATCGGAATCTTCAACTTATGAGATATATGTAGAACGACGCATACTAAGGAATGATTCATAATTGATACAATTATTTTGCTTGATAATTTTTATTTGATAATTTTGCCGGTAATAGCATAATTATTTTACCGAGATTTAGCACAATTCCAACTTAGCAGATGTATTCTATTTGTCTATCTCGGAGATTCTGAATTTTAATGGGGGGGGGGGGGGGAGGGGGTAGTACAACAAAGGAGTTATTAATGATATGTTAATAGCTACATGTATATATTAAGAGGATTCCATTATACTGGACTTGATATTATCGATCACCAATTGACTATTATTATTTTTTAAGTCACCACCGACTTAAAATGTGTTCAATTTGCCTGTCCGTCTACCCGTCCGTCCACCACACTTCAGTTTCAGTTTAGAAATGCTTTGACCAAATAATTCTATTATTGGTTTGTTAATATTATGTTTCAGGTCAATTTTGTGATTTATGCTGGTGGAATAACATCTTAGACGGGGGTGTGCCATAAGAAATTAAGAATTTCTTACAATTGTTAGGGCCATATCTATCTTGCCTTACCATAAGCCAGGTTGGCCCGGTTATTGCAATCCCATAAAGTTCATCATCTGCTAACTTTTAGAAATTGATTATCAGATGGTGAACTCGGAACAAAGTCCGACCAAACGCAATTATCTTTTCAAGTATCTACTTGTATGCAACATTTAAAAAAATCAACATACCCCTACCCCCTTTTTCCAACCCCCCAACATCAATGTTACATTATATATTACATTTATTGAACAATCTGAAGAAAAAAACAGACAATACTGTGAGTGAAGCAAACAATGAAGTCACATTCCAATTTGAAAATAAACACCCTCTATTTATGTATTTTTTACATAAATTTCTATTTTTGCAGTTTTTGAGTGGATGTTGCTATGGATAATATGTGTTTCCGTGGTAACAATTGAATTCAACAACATTTGACGATAGTAATTTAAAGTTTGCGTTAACTTTTATGTATTTTCTTATTGGTTATAAAACAATTCATGACATTTAAGCTCTTAAACTGCAATATTCAGCAAATAAAAACTCCGTTTCCAAGGAAAAAATCGGTTGCTATGGTGAAAAAACTAAAAAAAAAATCCCACGCATTTTTCTATTTAATTTGGTAAAGTAGTATCCAAACTTCATAACTACAGTGCTAACTATACTGTACGCATTTGCACTTTTCACCAGAGAAAATTTGATAATTTTGAAAAAATCCCAATTTCCGAAAAGTTGAAAATATGCATTTTTTCCCAAAATTTTTCAAAAATATACAAATTTGGTTGACATGCAATCTTCACTAAAATGTAACTTAGCTAAATGCCTTAAAATAAGGTTATAGGGAAATATGTTATTATTATACTTCACATCAAAATCAATGAATGAAAGACAATGACTTTTTTAACTCATTTTTATTGCTCGTTTTTATGTTGTACTGTAACACCACTATCCCAGGTTAGGGGGAGTGTTGGGATCCCGCTATCATGTTTTACCCTGCCACATTCTGTATGTATGTATTTGCCTGTCAAAAGTCAGAAGCCTGTAATTCAGTGGTTGTCGTTTGTTGTTGTGTTACATATTTGTTTTTCGTTCATATTTTTAGCACAAATTATCCCGTTAGTTTTCTCGTGTGAATTGTTTTCCATTTGTTATTTTGAGGCATTTATAATTGACTATGCGGTATGGGCTTTGCTCATTCTTAAAGGCCGTATGGTGAGCTATAGTTGTTAATGTCTGCGACATCTAGTCTCTTGTGGAGAGCTGTCTCATTGGTAATCATACCACATCTTTTTTTTTATATATATCATAGTCTTCGGGTTTTTTTGTAGACTGTCAAAATAAAATAAAATTGTCTTGTTTCCATTCTGTTGTCTTTCTAATAACTGTTACGTTGTTATGTGCGTGACGTCATTATTAAGTAGCTTCAATTTTAACATTAAAAGACAATCATGGTAAAACATTCAGCATAATAAATTAAATAACACATGGATGAGAGGCTGATAGAGCAGATTGGTACCCCTCAGCTGACAATGTTTCCTCGGGGTAACACTCTATTTATATATTGGCGTTATTTGATATAATTCGGCATAGCATACATTTATAATTTGTTTATAGTACTGTACATGGAATCCTGTATGCCTTGTATGCGGCGAAAAACATAAAAATAAGAGACATAGTGATGATAATCCGACAACGGTGGTGACGCAAATATTTTGAATAGAGCTTTATATTTCTAAAGGAAGAAGGCATGGATGTTTCATTCTTCACATACAGATGACTAATGTTATCAATTAACGAGTGTAAGTAGATCTTTGAATATTGTTTTTATTGCTATGAATATTGACCAGTAAATTTAAATCATACTGTGTTCAAAATTGGACTAGATATACATCTGAGGCCGTTGGGTCGGAGTTATCAAAATATGGTGGTGAAGAACTCGATAAGTAAAGGCTATCGGAATGTAAACAAACTTATTTGAAAACAATGCAACAAACTAAATGATAATCTGTTTTTAAAAATCTGTAGGAAAGTGTGGTATTATTGGATTGTCTTAAACTAAATGTGATTTGTCAGGTATATAACTGGACAACTACAGTGTTAGTCATTTTAATAGGGCACACAACCCAAATCAAAAGCAAACCCCCAATATATATTTTTTTGAAAGATAAGGGCTTTGATATATTGGCTAATCTTTCTGATAAAGGTCGTTATGATGTTCGGGGATTTAATTACAAGGACAGGCAATCTTGAAGATTTTAGAAGTAATAATGATGACGACTATAATGATTATTTTCCTGTACCTGAGAAGTATAAATCGGAAAAAATAAAACAGTCACGATTGAGTAACGATAATAAGTCCTGTTCCGGAGGTAAAGAATTATTGGAAACGTTAATTTCAAGTCGAGTTCGTATATTGAATTGTAGAACATTTGGAGATTACCAACTTGAAGGTAAGTTTACATCTTACCAATAGTATGGAAAAAATGTATTTGACTACTGTTTGGTATCTGAGGATTTTATAGAAAATGTTTTGTATTTTCATGTTGATGATCCAATACTTAGATTGTCAGATCATGAAAAAGTTTCTCTAAGATTATTGGCTACAGTTTAAAAGAGAATTTGGATGATTTCCCTATGAAATTCAAATGGGAAACTATATCTCCCGAATTATTTTGAAATGTTCATAAGTCTGACGAGATAAAAGTTAAAATTCAAGATTTAAAAATAGTCAAACTCAGTATCTGCTATTATAAGTTGTATTGGAAAATTCTTGAATTCCATTCTCAAAATCAAAATCAATCACAACTAAACTGTGTAACTATCTGAAATATACTTGGAAAATTAGATCATGTATTGTAAATTCATTGTACATTGTAATCATATTATGTATTGTTCTCTGCTATCTGTTGTTTTGTCACATTGTATATACTTCTTTATGTATTGCCATAGCATATTATTTATGCTTTCGCAAATACAATATTCATTCATTCATGCTATAAAATAGATTTTATAGTTTTTTGACAAAGTTTAATGTAATTTCTGAATCACAGAATGGTCTTTCAGAAAAAAATCAAGAGCAACAGATCATATGTTTATTTTGAGGACTCTAATTGAAAAGTGTATAACAAGCAAATCTTACTTATGCACATGTTTTGTAGATTTTAGGAAAGCTTTTGATTCTGTAGTGCATGAAGCCTTGTTGTTAAAACTTATTAGAAACATTGGGATAGGGGTCATTTTTTTAACGTAATTAAGAAAATGGAAAGTAATAATTTTTGACAAGTTAGATTAAATGAAAAATTAACAGAAAAACTTAAAGCTAACATTGGATTACGACAAGGGAGTATTCTAAGTCCCAATCGTTTCAAGACTTTTGTCAATGATTTGCCGTGTATTTTTGATGATTACTGTGTACCAGCTGAATAGGAAGTACATAACTTAACTGTTTAATGTATGCCGATGATGTTGTGCTTCTTTCTACTAGTCAAACAGGTTTGGGTAGATGTTTAAATAAATTAGAATATTGTAAAAGTTGGTGTATTCAGGTAATTATTAAGAAAAAAAAAATGTAATTTTTAACAAAGTTAAATGATTAACAGTAACTTTTATTTACATGGTGAACCAATTGGAAATAACTATAAATATGTAGGTGTTATTTTGTTCTGCTTCTGGAAGTTATTCTACGGCTAGATATGATTTGTATCAAAAGGGGTTAAAAGCCTCATTTTAATTGAAAAGGACTTTCGGTGAACTATCCCAAAAATTGATAGTTGTTACATATCTTTGACCACACAATAAAGCCGATTTCAAGATATGGCTCAGAAATTTGGGGAATTTGTACTATTATTCTTTCAAAATGTCAAACAGACAGCCTCTTTGAAATTGAGAACAAAAATAGTAAGTTTGATTGCGAGAACTAAAGTTTAAAGTTCTACAAATCGTTCTCGGGGTAAATAAAAAGTCATGCAATTTAACTGTCATGGGAGAGCTAGGTTGTACTCCATTGCATATTGACATTATTTTCAAATATGTTGGCCTCGAGAATCAATTGATTGTCGAAATGCGCATCTGGTGCAGAAAAACATATGTTACAGTGTATGTTATTACTACCAATGGGTCGATGCCTCTGTTGGTGGACTGATAGTCCCCGAGGGTATCATCAGCCTAGTAGCCAGTACTTCGGTACTGTCATGAAAATACGGATTTTGTGTTGTTAAAATTTGCTGTTACAAAATTTTGGAAATTATTTAAAATTGAGGAATGAATCTCCCTCATACAAAGCACTGATTCCTTTCTTGTCATCGGCTATACTTTTTCGTCCTTTTTGGTTTAAAGCTCTGCATCTTTTTAATAAGTTTTTGATTTTCACTGAAGAGACATTGATTGTCGAAATGCGCATATGGTGCAGAAAAAAAGGTACCGTTTATGTTATCAATTTAGAATCAGTACTCATCAGTAAGCCATTGAGAAAGGTAGATATAAAAAATCGATAATGATAGCAGATTTTGTGGGCAGTGTGAAAATATGCAGGTTGAAGACGAGTTTCATTTCTGAATGGAATGCACTGCGTACGAAAAGGAACGAAAGATGATTTCTTAATGAACCATGCATTTAATGTAAAAACGTTCCTGATATTTCAAAGTATGAACAGTTTATTTGGTTGTTGTCATGTGAGTCTGATAATGTTAATATGTCAGTGTCGTTGTCAAGATTTATTAGTACTTGCTTTGAAATAATAGAAAATTTGCATTCCAGAAGCTAAATATACATGAAGTAGTAACGTATTTTTTTATGTATTAAAGAGGGTTAATATTCTATTTTATTTATTTTGAAACACCAACTCTTATGGAATATAGTTATTTAATAACTTATTTTAAATGTAATATATCTTAAAAATTACTGCATAATTATTACTATACATACAGTTAAGTGCATATCAATAGCAACACATGACATACGAATCTATTTGAGTGTGGATTTATCAGTACAAAGAATAATTCATTAACACTAATGAAATTATAAATTGCCTAACAATGTAATTAAACATTAAAATGATAAAAATATTTACAATGCTATAAGAAATAAACACAATATTTCGCTAGACAAACTAGCGTGCATCTATCCATGTGAAATCGGATGTAGATAAGAAACTTTTGCAGCTATTGATCATCAGCTATATATTACTATAATATAAATAGTTATCCCACACAATTTAAACTAGTTCAATGATAAATGCAAAAAGGATAACAAATACATGTGTCGTTATAATTGAACCAGTATTATTGATTGTGGTGAGTGCTCTGCTATTTTACAATGCGATGTTAATTTGGGTATAACTTGTGAATATAATACAGTTACCAGGCTTATATTTTGAATCGTGAGGTGCTCGTTTTTTCTCCATTTTCTGTACATTTGACTCATTAAATACAATTGAGGCAACTTATGCCAAGAATGGTAAAACTCATTTTTTGAAAAGCCATTTAATAAACAGAAAAAAAAACATGTTTCAATATTATATCATGTTAGAACAAAAGTGTTTACTACAGGGATACCCTAACACTAACCCTTACCAATCAAGTTATGGCTAATGGACTAGCCTTAGTTAAAACCCTCGCAATCAAACGAAGATCAATAACATCAATTTAATTTATAATGATTTACACAATTGCTGAGCTGATAAATTAATCCTGAAAACTACCTCAGTTCCTGCAAGTTATGTACATTACTTGTGTTTCAACTTATTAGATATTTGTGCATATAGAAATAAAACACAATATTAAATGCCACCCATGGTTCCATTGTAAATACAATACCAAAAAATGTGTCTATGCATTCTTGAAACGTCTGCCTTTTTTTTTTTAAAGAAAAGTTCCATTGTGGTGTAAATCAAAACTCATAAATATTCATTCAAATGTACGAATGTAATCACATTTCACCAAATGCAAATGAAATTGTTAATGTGCAATCATTTGAGAGTACCCCTTTATCATAGGGTTTTAATAAGGTCGAAATGTGCCGTCAACTGTGAAAGGAGTAGGTCCGGTAAGGACCGATTTTGGCCTCAAATTTCAAGTTCATCTGACGAAAGATTTTGACCACTTTTTAAACACTTAAGTGTCTATTTCATTTGAATCAATTAGTTTATGTGAAAGATTTTAACTGATTTAGTCATTAAAAAAACGACCCGATTCAAGCTCAAATATGAAAAATCTACCAAATATGCCGAAAAATGTCACTTTTCAGACGGTTTTTGTCAAAAATGAAAGTGGCCGCATCCGTGTTCATCCTCAATCTTTATATATGTTATGTATTACCATAAAAGACAACTTACATTTTAAATTTAAGGATGAACACGAATGCGACCACTTTTGTTTCACACGAAAACCGTCTAAAATTTAACTAAAATGCTAGAATTGTGAAGGTTTCCGTAATTTAGCATGACTTAGTGGTGCTAGTGCAAGATATATGTGCATCGTATTGTCAAAAACAGCCCATATTTATGTAGCAGAAGCATTCTATTGTACAATAAATAACTAAAAGTTAACATTTTAACAATTTTGTAAAACTGCTATATTTTGGGGCCAAAAAGGGGTCTTACTGGACCTACTCCTTTGTAAACATTGTAATTAATTTTAGTAAAATTGAATAAGGAAATGGGGAATGTGTCAAAGCGACAATAACCCGACCATAGAGCAAAAAACAGCCGAAGGCCACCAATGGGTCTTCAATGTAGCGAGAAACTCCCGCACCCGTAGGTGTCCTTCAGCTGGCCCCTTAAAAGATATGTATACTAGTTCAGTGATAATGGACGTCATACTAAACTCCAAATTATACACAAGAAACTAAAATTAAAAATCAAAGAAGACTAACAAAGGCCAGAGGCTCCTGACTTGGGACAGGCGCAAAATTGCGGCGGAGTTAAACATGTTTATAAGATCTCAACCCTCCCCTATACATCTAGCCAATGTAGAAAAGTAAACGCATAAGAATAAGCACATTAAAATACAGTTCAAGAGAAATCCGAGTCCGATGTCAGAAGATGTAACAAAAGGAAATAAATAAAATGACAATAATACATAAATAACAACATACTACTAGCAGTTAACTGACATGCCAGCTCCAGACCTCAAATAAACTGATTGAAAGATTATGTCTTCATCATATGAATATCAGGCACAATCCCTCCCATTAGGGGTTTAGTATCATACTATCATAAATTATATTTGAAGAACATTACCCGTGTCATGTCAACAACTGTTTTTTTTTAAATAAATGTGTTTCAATATTAAAGCCAAAATATGCAATCTGTAATGACCTGACAGCAGTATCGTAACAATACCCCTTCTTAATAAGTCTGTTTAAAGGTTTAAATACATACTATTTGATATTTATTACTTGGACAAAAAGTAATTGATCAAACCTGGTACACTAATCAATCCTTTAAGTAAACTTATTCTTAAATTACACTGTTAGTCCGGCGGCTACAAGCATATTTCAGACTAATTGTGCACATCCTGCTACAAGCATGAAATTTGGCATAGACCTTCCTCAACTAATACTCTTTTATTTCAGATAGGGAGGCATTTGAAAAAAATAGTCGCACTTCCGGTAAATTCTAAAATGGCGGACTTCATACTTAAATCAGCCCAATTCCAAAGGCTAGTATTTGAAAAGGTGTTATTATCATGCTACAACCATAACATTTGGTACAAATCTTTGTTTTGTACTACTTTTGGATAAATTATATTGTTTAGATGTCTGCCAAAATCCTACTTCCGGTAAACTCCAACATGGCGGACATTGTACTAAAATAAGCTTATTTTTTAGGGAGGGTAATTGAAATGTGTTTAAACGTATTGCTACTATCATTACATTGTGCAGGAACCTTTCATTGGTGCTTCTTATGGATACAATGTATAAAAAATCTGTCTTTAAAACCCCTACTTCCGGTAATATTCAAAAAGGCGGACATAGATATATCAATTCATTATTTAAATATTCAACTTTTTTTCAAAATGTAAAGAAAATGTTGTTTTTTGTGCTGGTCATTGATATTTTGGCTTTAAGTTATCCTCAAAACTGCTAATTCTATTTTGTTGTAAATGTTTAAATACAAAGTTGACACTTTCGGAAAAAAAATATGGCGTACATTTCAAAGATGTACTACTCAATCCCTTTCTTCGATGTAGAGTTTTGGATAGATTGATTAAAAAAAAATCAGTATAATACTTAAACATTTTTAAAATTACTACTATTTGTCCAAAAATACATGTTTATTCACAGTCCCTACCACATGCACACAAAGCATGCTGGAAAAGAGTAGACCAAGTTGAGGAAACAGCCTCAATTAGCCTTTCCTTTAGTGCAATAGTTATTTTCTTGCTTCGTTAACCTTATTAGCCCATCTGATAAGTGTGTGCGATCTTACAGTTAAACCCCGGTAATTTCGGTTGATCAATCATCATTCTTTATGTTAAAGTAACATCTTCAAATGCAATCAATGACTCCAACTTTTTCTTTCCAAGCAAAGAGAGAACCGTATCACAACCGGTAAAGGCATTGATCACAATAAGTGTGGGTGATCATTTATTGCCTAGTACATTCGAAAGACCATTTATAGATAGTAATCAAAAGTGTTTTGCCTTCCCAAACACAATCCATAGTTCGTCTATCCCTATGTCACGGAATAGCGAAACAGTAATGACAGTAGCATCAGTAACGACTGTTCGAATCATGACTCGTTTAAGTTCGTGTTTCACTGTATCAGACATATGCACCATGATTCTAGTATCAGCCTCTTAATGTGAACATGGTGCTAAATTTGAAATACATCACGTAGTGAATAACACTAAAAGTCCTGAGCTTTTGTTGCTACAACTACCATACTCATCAAAAATTTCATCCAATCTTGTTACAGTTTCAAGGTATTTTATTAAGGTAAGGACATAATAATCAGCATACTCGTTAGGAAACACCTTGAAACTGTAACAATAGTGGATGTAGTCTCGGATGCGTACATAGACAATACTGGTAGTTTGAAGGCTGCTACAAGATGCAAGAGCTACATTTTGGGGAAAGAAAATACACAGACGAATCCAGGGTCAAAACAAATTCCTCAAAATTGGCAAAGTGTTCTGAGAGGTGACGACAATAAACGACGTTTTCATTCACAGCAGCTTGCTCAAGAAAATTTGAGGAAAATGTAGTTGTAGCAACAAATGCTCAGGATATTCAGTGTTATCCACCACTTGATGATGTTAAAAGTTTATCACCATCGAACAGTCGATACTGATGTCATTGCTGTTTCGCTATTCCGTGACATAGGGGCAGACGAACTTTGGTTTGTATTTGGAAGTGGGTAAAAATTTAGATATGTATTTATACATGATCTTTCAAATGCACTAGGCATTGAGAGATTACACGTTTGCTGGAAAAGGAACTGCGTTGGTGACATGGATCATGTGGATGGCGTTTGAAGATGTGACTTTAGCATTTAGAATGAGTACAAAGCAAGAAAACATGCGTTTTTGGGAGAGGAAAGACTTCTTGAGGCTATTCTCACGACTCGGTCTAGTCTTTTTCAGCATGTTAAGCGTGCGATATACCATGGCAGCTATGAATGAGTAACAAGCTTATAATTGGTTCCTATGCTAACTAGTCCAGATGCTTATGAATGGCGAAGGAACAAATATGATCCATATGAACCCTTGTGAACTCTTAGTGAAGCCTCTTCATCTTATCAGGAGCTTGTACATTATGGATGTAAGAAACAATACCAGTCTTTGTAAATGTGGAAAATCGGCTCTCCGATTGTGAATAAACATGCATTTGCGGGCTAACGAATATGCTAATTGGGTATTATGTCCTTACCTCAATAAAATACCTTGAAACTGCAACACGAGTGAATGAATTCTCGGATGCGTATGGTAGTTGTAGCAACAAATGTTCAGGATATTCTATCTTATCCACCACGTTATGTATTTCAAGTTTAGCACTATGTTCACACTAAGAGGCAGACACTAGAATCATGGTGTATGTATCTGATGCAGTGGAACACGAACTTAAACGAGTCATGATTCGAACTGTCATTTCTGATGATGCTGTCATTACTGTTTCGCTTCTCCGTGAAATAGGGGTAGACGAACTATGGATTGTGTTTGGGAGAGCAAAAACATTCGAATTAATACATATCAATGACCTTTCAAAGGCACTAGGCAATGAGTGATCACACACACTTATTGTGATCCATGCCTTTACCAGTTGTGATACAGTTCTATCTTTGCTTGAAAAGAAAAAAAAACTGCGTGTGAGACATTGGTGGCATTTGAAAATGTGACTTTAACATAAAGAATGATGATTGATCAACCTAAATCACCGGGGTTTTACTTTAAGATCGCACCACAAATTTAACAGATTGGGTTAAAATGGTTAACGAAACAATAAAATAACTATTTGCACAAAAGGGAAGGCTAATTTAGGCTATTCCCTCAAATTGATCTAGTCTTTTCCAGCATGTAAACGTGCAATATACTAAGGCAGGTATTTAGGGGGACGAGCTTGGAATTGGCTCTTATGCTACCCAGTCCAGGCGCTAATGGATGACGAAGAGACGGAGAGGATCCCTGTTAAAAAAAGTCTTTCTGAGGCCTCATCACTTTGTCAGAAGCTTGTACATGTGGATGTAAGAACGGATGATGTGAAAAATCGTGTCTCCCGTAGACTGCCTTGTGTGCTTGAGGTGGTGATCCTGAATGAACATGTCTTTTTGGCCGAATTGTAGTAGCAGTTTTAAAAATGTTTTTGTACTTAAGTATTTTCATTTTGTATTAATCAATCTATCCAAAACTCTACATCGAAGATATGGATTGAGGACTCATCTTTGAAATTTACGCCAGATTGTTTTTTTTTAACGGAAGTGATAACTTTGTATTTAAACATTTACAGCAGAATAGAATAAGTGGTTTTGAGGATAACTTAAAGCCAGCACAATAAACAACATTTTCTTTACATTTTGAAAAAAAGTTGAATATATAAAAAAAAATATTGATATTTCTATGTCCGCCATTTTGGATATTACCGGAAGTAAGGGTCTTTAAGAAATATGTCTTATACATTTTATCCATGAGAAGCACCAAAGAAATGGGTCCTGCACAATACATTAATAGTAGCAATATGTTTAAACATATTTCAATTATCCTCCCTAAAAAATAAGCTTATTTTTGTACAATGTCCGCCATATTAGATTTTACAGGAAGTAGGGTCTTTCAAGACATCTAATCTATGAATATTGTTTTTATTGGTGTAATATTGAATTTGTTATCAGTTAATTAAAACCATACTAAATATTACATATATGTGCTTTCACGGTAATACAATCTGTTGATACTAAGAGTTTAGCATTGCACAAGAATATGTTTTCTCTGAATATTAATGACGTTTTACCTAATCTTGAATGTTGTGTCGATTGTATTTAGTCTAGTCAGATTTGTTTTCATTAGTTTTATGTTTGAAAAAATCAGAGTTGCTGTCAACTGCGAGTATTCTGGTCTTATGGTGTCTTTTGATGTTCTCGTATGTCACTTTGTGTTTTAGTTGTGTATCTATTTGTAATTATGTTTATTTCATTTGTTATTCTGGTTAATTTAGTTGTGACATGTTGAAGACAAATAATCTATATTTGAAGGTGTTTTGTGAGCTCGGAAGCATACTAGTTGATTCATGTATGGTTCTGTTAAAAGTTTATGTTTGTTACAGATGTCGTTTCTGAAATGATCAGTGGAATGTGGTGAATGGTAATTCTTTTTCAGAACTCATGTAAAATTACGTCAACAATAATAATTAGCATGCTTATCGGCGGGACAAACAATTCCTTGCTAGTTCTTTGTTTATGTTATTTGGTATGACGTTGTTTATCATACAAGTTTATATTGGTTTTTATTTTCTTGTTTATTATTAATATTACTTTACTGTTGGATTGATTTCTGTGATATCCTTTAATGTGGTCGGTACTTTAAATCCCGTCAATGTGTTGTGTTTTCTTTCATTTTGTGGTGTACTGTTATGCACTTTTTGTGTTTCGTTGGTTCTTATCGTGATATAAATTAGAAAATACGTGGAACACAAGTCAAATTATTATCACTTCTTCTTATGTTCAAGTATCCAGATTTGATGATTATATGTGCATGCGTGGTAATAATAAAAATATTTACAAGAAGAATAGTCCAAAGAAAAATTACATGACTGTGGTTAAACTTTACATACTATAGGTTACTGTTCTTATGTAGAGAAAGTAGGTGTCAATGTTCTTAAATATTAGGTCGGAAAGTATCTTCGAGGTGTACATTCCATGTGTAAAAATAGCGAAAAATGAATTTGTACAGTCTATGTAAGTATGGTCTGTAAGTTTGTGGATGAAATTGTGGTTATTGTCTGTTGGTTGAGTAATGATGGTACGGCGACAATGTGGTAAACATTTTAAAACTTTTAAGTCTAGTTTTAAGTCTGTGTTTAAGGTAACAATTAAAGTATTGCATTCGCAGTCTGTAAGCTTGTGTTGCGATACGATTACGGATACCTAGGCGGACGTGAACTCTCAGTTATGCATGTTCAGCAGTATAGTTCCAACGACAGTTAGTTGCGGACAAGTGTAGTATGCTGACTTTTTGTGATGTGTTTTAGATTTTTTTTAGAAATCTAGATTTATTGCTTGCATGATGTGTTTGCTGGTTCATTTAATCGATTGCAGTGTATATCAAGATATTATCGAGGAGACAGATTGGTAGATGTGGTGTAGTCATTTAATTGTGTTTTTTTCTTGAGGCTGTAGAATGTACATATGTCTGATGACTCAGCGTTTTCCCACTTTATATACATCAGATCTTTAGCTATCGCAATCGTCTTGTTGATGTTTGTAATGATGCTGTCGTCGCGAACAGTCTGGTTTATGGATTCAATATTCTGTAGTGTTTATGTAACAAAATAGATGGCTCGGTACTTATAAATCCCGTCAATGTGTTTGTGTTTTCTTTCATTTTTGCTGGTGTACGTGTTATGCGACTTTTTGTGTTTCGTTGGTTCTTATAACGTGAATATAAATTAGAAAATACGTGGAACCACAAACGTCAAAATTATTTTATCACTTCTTCTTATGGTATCAAGTTATCCATCAGATTTTTGATGATTACTAACTGCTGCCCATGCGTAGGATAATAATAAAAAAATATTTACAAAAGAAAGAATAGTGCCCAAAAGAAACAAATACTAACATGACATGTGGTTAAAACTATTTACATAACTACTAGGTTTACTGTTCTATATTGTAGAGAACAGTAGGTGTCAACTGTTCTCTAAAAATATTTAAGGTCGGAAAAAGTACTTCCTTCGAAGGTAGTACATTCCATTGTGTAATAAATAGCGAAAAAAAAATGAATATTTGTAACAGTCTTTAAATGTAAGTATGTGTCTGTAAGTTTGTGGATGAAATTGTCGGGTTCTATTGTCTGTTGGTATGAGTAAATCTGATGGTACGGCGACAATGTGGTAAACAATTTTATAAAACTTTATAAGTCTAGTTTTAAGTCTGCGTTGTTGTAAGGTAGACCAATTTAAAGTATTGAGCATGTCGCATGTCTGTAACGCTACTGGTGTTGCGATAACGATTACAGGCATACCTAGCTGCCGGACGTTGAACCATCTCAAGTTATTGCATTGTTCAGCAGTATGAGGGTTTCCAAACCGAACAAGCATATTCTAGTTTTGGTCGGACAAGTGCTAGGTATGCCTGGACTTAGTTTTTGTGATTGATGTTTTTAGATTTCTTTTTAGAAATCCTAGAATTTTATTTGCATTGCCAATGATGTTGTTTGTATGCTGGTTCCATTTAAAGTCAGATTGCAGTGTTATATCAAGATATATATCGGAGGAGACAGATTCTAGTGTATGACTGTGGATGTAGTCATGTTTAATTGTGTTTTTCTTCCTTGAGGCTGTAAGAACTGTACATATGTCTGGATGAAAGCCATCAACCAGTCTTCTTCCCACTTTATAGCAGCATCAAGATCTTCCTGAAGGCTATCGCAATCGTCCTTAGATTTGATGCTTTTGTAAATGATGCTGTCGTCGGCGAACAGTCTGAGTTTACTGGATTTCAAATATTCTGGTAGGTCGTTTATGTAAACCAAAAATAGAACTGGCTCGGTACTTATAAATCCCGTCAATGTGTTTGTGTTTTCTTTCATTTTTGCTGGTGTACGTGTTATGCGACTTTTTGTGTTTCGTTGGTTCTTATAACGTGAATATAAATTAGAAAATACGTGGAACCACAAACGTCAAAATTATTTTATCACTTCTTCTTATGGTATCAAGTTATCCATCAGATTTTTGATGATTACTAACTGCTGCCCATGCGTAGGATAATAATAAAAAAATATTTACAAAAGAAAGAATAGTGCCCAAAAGAAACAAATACTAACATGACATGTGGTTAAAACTATTTACATAACTACTAGGTTTACTGTTCTATATTGTAGAGAACAGTAGGTGTCAACTGTTCTCTAAAAATATTTAAGGTCGGAAAAAGTACTTCCTTCGAAGGTAGTACATTCCATTGTGTAATAAATAGCGAAAAAAAAATGAATATTTGTAACAGTCTTTAAATGTAAGTATGTGTCTGTAAGTTTGTGGATGAAATTGTCGGGTTCTATTGTCTGTTGGTATGAGTAAATCTGATGGTACGGCGACAATGTGGTAAACAATTTTATAAAACTTTATAAGTCTAGTTTTAAGTCTGCGTTGTTGTAAGGTAGACCAATTTAAAGTATTGAGCATGTCGCATGTCTGTAACGCTACTGGTGTTGCGATAACGATTACAGGCATACCTAGCTGCCGGACGTTGAACCATCTCAAGTTATTGCATTGTTCAGCAGTATGAGGGTTCCAAACCGAACAAGCATATTCTAGTTTTGGTCGGACAAGTGCTAGGTATGCCTGGGACTTAGTTTTTGTGATTGATGTTTTTAGATTTCTTTTTAGAAATCCTAGAATTTTATTTGCATTGCCAATGATGTTGTTTGTATGCTGGTTCCATTTAAAGTCAGATTGCAGTGTTATATCAAGATATATATCGGAGGAGACAGATTCTAGTGTATGACTGTGGATGTAGTCATGTTTAATTGTGTTTTTCTTCCTTGAGGCTGTAAGAACTGTACATATGTCTGGATGAAAGCCATCACCAGTCTTCTTCCACTTTATAGCAGCATCAAGATCTTCCTGAAGGCTATCGCAATCGTCCTTAGATTTGATGCTTTTGTAAATGATGCTGTCGTCGGCGAACAGTCTGAGTTTACTGGATTTCAAATATTCTGGTAGGTCGTTTATGTAAACCAAAAATAGAACTGGCTCGGTACTTATAAATCCCGTCAATGTGTTTGTGTTTTCTTTCATTTTTGCTGGTGTACGTGTTATGCGACTTTTTGTGTTTCGTTGGTTCTTATAACGTGAATATAAATTAGAAAATACGTGGAACCACAAACGTCAAAATTATTTTATCACTTCTTCTTATGGTATCAAGTTATCCATCAGATTTTTGATGATTACTAACTGCTGCCCATGCGTAGGATAATAATAAAAAAATATTTACAAAAGAAAGAATAGTGCCCAAAAGAAACAAATACTAACATGACATGTGGTTAAAACTATTTACATAACTACTAGGTTTACTGTTCTATATTGTAGAGAACAGTAGGTGTCAACTGTTCTCTAAAAATATTTAAGGTCGGAAAAAGTACTTCCTTCGAAGGTAGTACATTCCATTGTGTAATAAATAGCGAAAAAAAAATGAATATTTGTAACAGTCTTTAAATGTAAGTATGTGTCTGTAAGTTTGTGGATGAAATTGTCGGGTTCTATTGTCTGTTGGTATGAGTAAATCTGATGGTACGGCGACAATGTGGTAAACAATTTTATAAAACTTTATAAGTCTAGTTTTAAGTCTGCGTTGTTGTAAGGTAGACCAATTTAAAGTATTGAGCATGTCGCATGTCTGTAACGCTACTGGTGTTGCGATAACGATTACAGGCATACCTAGCTGCCGGACGTTGAACCATCTCAAGTTATTGCATTGTTCAGCAGTATGAGGGTTCCAAACCGAACAAGCATATTCTAGTTTTGGTCGGACAAGTGCTAGGTATGCCTGGGACTTAGTTTTTGTGATTGATGTTTTTAGATTTCTTTTTAGAAATCCTAGAATTTTATTTGCATTGCCAATGATGTTGTTTGTATGCTGGTTCCATTTAAAGTCAGATTGCAGTGTTATATCAAGATATATATCGGAGGAGACAGATTCTAGTGTATGACTGTGGATGTAGTCATGTTTAATTGTGTTTTTCTTCCTTGAGGCTGTAAGAACTGTACATATGTCTGGATGAAAGCCATCAGCCAGTCTTCTTCCCACTTTATAGCAGCATCAAGATCTTCCTGAAGGCTATCGCAATCGTCCTTAGATTTGATGCTTTTGTAAATGATGCTGTCGTCGGCGAACAGTCTGAGTTTACTGGATTTCAAATATTCTGGTAGGTCGTTTATGTAAACCAAAAATAGAACTGGACCCAGAACTGTTCCCTGTGGAACACCAGAAGTAACTGGAGCAACGTCTGATGACTCTCCATCCAGGACAACTGTTTGTGTGCGGTTTGATAAAAAGGCAGAGATCCAGTTAAGTGTTTCATTTTGTATTCCATAGAAGTGTAGTTTGTATAAGAGTCTTTGATGTGCGACTTTGTCAAGGCTTTGGCAAAGTCCATAATTACAAGGTCTGTTTGGGTGTTATTGTCTGAATTTGAAGCCAGTTCCTGTATGAAAGATAGAAGTTTCACGCAATGAAATGAACCATTTGTGGATTCTTATAAATTCTATAGAACTTTTGGACTATTTGAAATCTCGGTCTATTTCTGAAATTAATTCTTACATACTTATGATTTTTATGCTAACATTGCCCATGTGAAATTTTAAAACTGTTTGTAGAAACATTGAACGACTAAAGTATGTAACGTATAAATTTTCTGACGTCAGACACGCGAACTTGTTACTTTTAAAATTGTAACACGATGATGACTGCTGTACCCATATTTTGACTATTTTATTTATTATGTCTGTTTAGTTCACGCATCATTGTTAAATAACGGAATTTGATGAGACTGTCTTACAAAGTGAGAGGTTTAGCGCTATGAAACCAGGTTTAATCCACCATTTTCTACATTTGAAAATGCCTGTACCAAGTCTGGAATATGTCATATATAACAAAAAACAGACATAACAGTAAAAGTAATATTAATAAATAAAATAATTTGTTCATTCAAAGTATGACAAGATACATACGTACAGAGTCACATCATAAACAATTTTGTCGTATGGTGTATTTCTGTATGTAAGGATTTATGATGTCTTTGAATCTCCAATTTTAACAATATAAATTAATTAAATAGATAAAACGTGAAATATATCTTTAATTTTTTCCCTCACTTGTCAGTGTCAAAACTACTCAGGTCTGGTTATGTTCACACTGAACGGACACAATTTCAGATCGTTTTTTTGTGTGTGAAGTAAATGCATTTTAGTGTTAACATAAATTCATCGATAATTCCTTGCTAATGAATTGGTAAACCATTATCCGTATTATCATGTCATTAGCATATACACTTATCACCAAAGTAATAAACATGAATATAGAGCTGGCTATTTAAGATATAACATCCTGTCCTTTTCCCACAAAATGAACAACAAACTAAATGTATACAAATAAGACGAGGTCAATGTTACAAGAATGAAAACCTAGCACCAGTCTATGGTCCCTTTCTGATTTAAAATGTATTCTCTATTTCATTTCGTACAAGTTATACCTAGTTTATATTTAAACAATAAAAGTGATAACATTTAAGAATTGGCTGCGTCTGAAGTGTATTTCAAAGGTAGATGTTCCTGCTTGAAACCAATGTCTTATTTTAGAAATTGCTTTAAATGTTAAAGATTTGATTTATCTAACGACATTGTATTGATATGTCGATAGCCTATTATCTTAGTTTATTAGCTCCGATTATGTCTTTTGTCATTTTTTGTCTGTATTTTTTTTTTGTATACGCTGTTGTTCGTTTTACCACTTTCAACTTTAAATCAGTTAAGACGTTTTATTTTAAAAGAATGTTAACATATTTTTGAAATACTTTTGATGAACTACGCACACCACCTTTAACCGGTTTTATTGAATTTAACTTTTACATCAAAGTATGACACTTGTACGTTCTTAAAAATAACTTTTAGATCTGAGCCATGTTAACGAGATGTTAAATACAAAAACATTTCATTTCAAACATAATGAAACGACATTGTCATGCAACCAAATACCTATTTACATATAAGTACATACACTTTTTAAATGACCCATCAGAATTTAAATTACCTTGATTCTGACTATTTATATCATATATAAATGAAACTTACAACATTGGATTCTCCGAAAAAAACTTGTTTACGAACACTTCAAAGTATGTCAAGGAAACTCTATTTTAAAATTTTCTTTTGAAAAGAAAACAACAACAAAAAACTGCTAACGGGTTTTATATTGCATGGTGTGTAAACCTACTTTAATGGTTCAATTTCATATACTTTGTTTCCTCACTTGATATGATATACATTGACTGTGACTATGTGTGTAAATGTCTTCCACTGATATGTTGTCAGCTCGTCACCGACAATGGTATTGATATCTCCATTCAGAAAAATGTTTTTTTATTCCTTAACAAAAAGTGTTGCATTCATCATTCAACGTAATGCTACATTTCATGTTTTCCCTTTTTTCAACTGTTATTTTATTTCATTTCAATATATAAGTGGTAATCTTACTAAACCCAACCCTCTTTAAAATATGACGTTCCAATTATGGCTATACGATGACTATGGTTAATTTATTAACTGTGTATTTTGATTTTTTTTTCTGTTGAATTTTATTTTTGGTGCGTTTGTTGTAGTTGTCGTTTTTAGTAAACACTTAAGAAGGAACCATTTTATGAAATGCTTAAACGTTTAAGCTATTTAACTTATCACAATCCTTGGATTTCCAACATCATTGAGAGAAACATATAACGTTGGAAACATAATGCTGGTGGACGTTTCGTCTAAGATTACAGCTCTAGTATAAAGTATTCCAAGAGTCCGATTGTGGTTTATGCTAAACAGTATGCTAATTATTGAATCAACATCTAATATTGATATAACCTGCAAATGTATGAAAACATCCATGGATACAAAAAGCAATTATCTGGATGAAAAAAACTTTTAAACAATACTACAATGTACAAGACATACATGTTTGAGTTATACTCATTGTGAAAGGCTGCTCATTGACTACATTTGTTAATTTCTGTGTCATTTGGTGTCTTGTGGCGTGTTGTCTCATTGGCAATATATCTTATATTTATATAGAAATACATTCTGACTTGCCTGATTTATCTAATGAGTAGGTTCGATAAGGCTCTAAAATGGACCCCTTTTTTAACTCAAATTTCAAATTAGAATTTATTGACTAATGTCACAATGATCATAGCTAATACAGTGACAAGATAAGCCCTTTTGTCAAATTTTGCCAAAATCTCTTATGTTTACCTATTTTGAATGTAAATATCAACGCTTTAGAAAAAACCTTGACAAAAATAGTTCTATTTAACTTTCTCACATGTTTTAAAGTCAACATAAAACATTTTTACCGAACTTACTCCTTTGTATCAAAGGTTTTTATCAGTCCTTTATCTTGGACAAGTTCGAAAATCAGTGCGAATTAACAATATTTCAAAGAGTAATGCATCTTAAAAATATTAAGTAAATAATTAATTGAAAAGTTGCATTGTAAGCATGCTCAAGTCTACATTCATCTTAGTGATGCATATAAATCTTTAAACACTAAATAAGCAATTGTGGTTATTAAACAGATGAACTCTGTGTAACGCAGGGGACCATGTAACTGTTCTTTTATTCGTTGTATGAATAAAATGAGATCAGAGAATCAATAAGGGGTGCTGATTTATGATTTTGAAGAATTGGAGGACCCAAAACTAGGATATGTTTGGAGTCGAACAAGTACAAAGTCTATGCATTAACCATTTATGTAGCTCACGAAAGCGGATGGGCCCCCTGTCCCACTAAATCTACGACTGAATCAGAAAGTGACTGCTTGAAAGTAGTTTTTGTGAATTTCTCGGACCTAACTTTTATCTCATTTTATAAATCACTGATCCAGGTTAAAGTAACATGATCAGAAGAAAGAAATAAGAAGATGTCGTATAAGTGCCAATGAGACAACTCTCCATCCAAGTCACAATGTGTTTTAAAGGTATAGATCAAACTTCGGTCTTCAACATGAATATGAATATGAAAATGTCCCAATGTCAACTAAGGTAAACAGATTATTGACTGTCCCACTGGTATCAATTGCCTGTCTTTATATGTGTCTTTTATATATCTTCTCTTTCAAAAAGTGTTTTTTGTGTATGTCTATTCTGACATTGTAAAGAACGACAATCATAAAGTTACATTTTTAGATCTGACTTATTTATAAGCTTTATTGAAGTACAAACACATTCTACACATAAGTGAGTGGTTCAACATTCGATATCTGAGGTGGAGAAAAAATAATAGTACTGTGACCGAATAAGGAAAAGTCGCTTATTCAAAGAGTTGAACCACTTACTATCCTACAGTATAAAAGAAAGAAAACATGTGAAATACAGCAGTTACAAAAGATATCGTAAAATGCAAATTTACTGACATCTTTATGATACACTTTTATGTACATGTTGAGCTCGTCACAATTTTCTTGCTTCATAGATGATTATTTCTTTGTAATAAATTGAAAGTTACATGACAAAGCAATTAAATGGAATTTTTATTAAAATATTATTATAGCTGACTATGCGATAACGACTTTTGACCTGTTGCTGTTAACTTCTGTGTCATTGGGTCTATTGCAGAGTGTTGCCTCATTACATGTAGCAATCAATTATCATACAACATCTTCTTTTCATATTGAAACATCAATATTGACAAATAAAAACCTGTCAGATAGAAAGTCAGAATGCCACTCAACATATACCCTCACGACACTTACCAAAAAGGAAATCCTGGATAATCATAGGTCTGTTTTATGTTTCAACCAAAGGTGAAGAACTATATCTTCCATCACTGTATTGGATACATAAACTACATAAGTGTCCTTAAAACACTTTATTGCTTGGTCTTCCAAGTGCTCCACGAAACCTCTTTATTAACATCTATTTTATCAGCCATCAAAGACGGGCTTCAAAGTTATTGTGAAACTGCCTATTCTAGAGGTGGCGTGCATCAGATGTGGATACTTAAAAATTCCAAAGATCTTTTAGAGTACATACAATCTAACTCTCTTTCATCTTGTAACAGTATTAAAACATTTGACTTTTCTACTCTTTACTCAAGTATTCCACATTCCAAACTAAAAGACAAATTGAAAGAGTTGGTATTGCTTTGTTTCATAAAAAAGAATGGCCAACATAGATACAAGTATCTTCTCTTAGGGATGGATACATGCTGCTTTGTAAAGGATCACTCTGATTCAAACAAAAAATTCTCTGAAACTGACATTATCAAGATGCTTGATTTTTGATTGACAACATATTTGTTACGTTCTGAGGACGTGTTTTTCAACAGACTGTCGGCTTTCCAATGGGAACAAATTGTGCCCCTCTTTTTGCCGACTTTTTTCTTTATTATTATGAGGCTGACGTCATACAGGAACTTCTAAGGAAGAAAGATAAGAAGTTAGCTATATCCTGTAACTCTACTCTCCGCTATATAGATAATGTTCTTTCACTAAATAATTCAAAATTTGGTGATTATGTTGAACGCATCTATTCCATCGAACTAGAGATAAAAGATACAACAGATACAGTAAAGTTGGCCTCATATCTTGACTTACATTTAGAAATTGACAATGAGGGTCGATTGAAAACAAATCTTTACGACAAAAGAGATGATTTCAGCTTTCCAATTGTGAACCTTCCAATTCTAAATAGCAAAATTCCAGCAGCACCTGCATAAGATGTATATATCTCCGATTGATACGATATTCCCGTGCTTGCATTTCCTATCAGGATTTTCTTGATAGAGGGCTGCTGCTCACAAGGAAGCTATTAAACCAAGAGTTCCAAATGATGAAGTTGAAATCATCACTTCGCAAATTTTACGGACGCCATCACGAGTTGGTTGACCGTTATGGTATAACGGTTTTACAAATGATATCGGATATGTTCCTTACGTCGTAACTACAATCCCCTTCCCTTTCATGAAAGTGACCTACTGAATTAGACTATTTAACGGACTTGTAATTACATAAGCAACACGATGGGTGTCACGTGTAGAGCAGGATCTGGTTACCCGTCTGAAGCACCTAATATGACCCCTAGTTTTTGGTGGGGTTCGTGTTGTTTATTCTTTAGTTTTCTATGTTGTGTCATGTGTACTATTGTTTGTCTGTGTGTTCTTTTCATTTTTAGCCATGTCAGTTTATTTTCGATATATGAGTTTGACTGTCCCTCTGGTATCTTTCGTCCGTCTTTTATTAGCCTATTTGCACTTATTTGCAGAGGTCACAACATATCTTGGATGGCCGGTGACCCAACCTTTATTCCAATTTTATAAAATAAAGACATCAAGACTTTCAGTTAGAAAAAAATGAGAAACTTCTGTCATTTATTTTGCTGTGAAAATTCAATCAAAGAGGCTGTATGTTCATTTTCCCTATATATCCATTACGCCTGTGTGCACTAATTTTCAGAGGTAAAACAAATCTCTTGGATGGCTGGTGACCCCCATTTGTTTTGAATTTTTTCAATAACCATTCTACATGTTCTACAAAATGCCCTTGACATTTCTAGAATTCCTTGGTCATGTAATGTAAAAAGGGCTGGAATTGCTTAAAATAATGCAAATTCACACGAAGAACCAACAGCAGTGAAAGGAGATACAGAACATGTTCTTGTCATTGTGAACCATCCGAATAAACCATGACTGATCCCATTGATGCGGTATCCCATCCTCCATGTATCAATATCTCTTCTAGAATGCATACTACAAGAAATATTCTAGATTATTTGCGAGCAACTGTCGACGAAGGCCTGAATGTGTCTATATATTTCATCACTAGTGCTCTTTCTTCAGGTAAATCAAGGAGTTGTTTATAGTCCAAAATCAAAGTCAAAACTAAAAACGTTTGAAAATATAACCACAAAAACAAATCTTAAATGTAAATCGGGGGAAATACTTCCAGGTCACATACATCCAAAACTTGTAATAAGACGTGTACTTATTTTGCAAAGCTGTAGATGATGATGTTATATTAGAAAATGTGCTTTCGCATCCTGTAGGTCCAATTTCCCTATTTCACGATGACGGCAATATGAGAATATCATAGAAGTCTGTTGTTGTGAAGCAATTAGAATCTGAAGGCTCTTGTGCAATTTCCCTACCTTTCTTTTACCATCACTTACAACTAAAATTAATGATAGTATTGCATTGCTATCATTTGTATTATACAATTCATTCTTACATTAAAATATTACAGATTTGCAATCCGATAATAAGATTGCCGTAATAAGTGCAAATATGGTCAGTTTTGGTTGATGAAGATAAACAATTATGTTGTAAAAGTCAGTCGTAGGGGCCAGCTGAAGGACGTGAAACACAACAACAACAAAAAAAAAACACTGATTAACAGGCCCCTGATTTGGGACAGGTTTATACAGAATGTGACAGGTTTTAACAAAGTTGTGTACGCCCATTCCTTCCTAGATCCTGGGACAGTGGTGCAATAAAACAATGCAACACATTTTCAAAACAATAAAAAACAAACACATGTGACCAACAGCAACGAACAACAAACAACAAACACTCCATTACATATGCAGGGTTAAACATTTTATCGGGCGCACATTCCTTCATATACAATATATGAAATAACCGTAGCAAGCAGTTGAAAAAGACTTAACATATCAGATGGATACATGTTATAGATATTTCATATCTTTTGGACAGTTTTGTGGTGTTTCGTAAATTATACCATAGCTTTTGTTGAAACCCCCGGCAATAACCTCACGAGACGAAGTCGAGTGAAGTTGCCGAGGGGTTTCAACAAAAACTATGGTATAATTTACGAAACAACACAAAACTTTCCAAAAAATATGAAATATCTGTTTTAACCTATTGCATCTTTCGCTGTTAAAAATTGTGTATTTCATATATTTTTGTTTGAAATTATTTTAATAAGAATCTGTAAAATAACCCTTTTCGGACCTTACACTTAAGGCTCCGCCTACTTTTTAAAACTAGCACGGGCTTCAGAAACAGCGGGTAATCAGTTTGAAAAGATTTTTCGGCAGTGACGGATGCATCTTTATATTGGTGACGAAAAAACTGTTTTAGATGTTCTGGATAAGGACACAAGAAACTTTAAGTACAGATTTCTGATAGTTTGGAAGATTGCTGCGATTCCAAACTTATGTACAATTCAACTGCAAAGGGTAGGGTTTTTTAATTTTATTATTTGTTTTCAAAATGTTCGAAATGTTTTATTTTTTTTATATTAATAAATGATTTTGAGGAAGTTAATTTCACAAAAATGTGTCTGAGAGATTGTATGAATTATTCCACGTTTAACTTGAAACCAGAATCCAAGAGGGAGGGTAGGAGGGGTCCTGATCCCGCCATCCCGGGCTGAAAAACAGGAAATCCCGAGGTCCCGAAATTCCAAAAAAAGAATTCCCGGATCTCGAAAGAGTCAATCCCGAAATCCCGAGCTTAAACACACCCGATCCCGGAGTACCGATAAAGGTCCTTTCCACCCTCGCCCATGGCGTACATTAACTAAATGGGATTTCAAAATGTTCACGATTAAATTCATTGACATGCGACGATATAATTTAAAAAAAAGAAATAGCTCATTTAGAGCTGGGAAACAGTATATCTAACATATATATGTTATATATATATATTCCTATTTAGAGTAAACAAACGCTATCTAATTTTAACGGTCAAACATAGAGTAGCCTCATTAAAAGTATAGACGTCAGCAGTGTTTAATAAACCGGGTGTGGATCAAACACTTTTAAAGTAGGGGTGGTAGTAAAGCAAGCCAACATTGAAAATACTATTAAATAGGTTATTTGTTTACCATATTTCAAGTTCTTTAAAAGGGGCGTGCTTCCTGTCCCCTCCATCCTCTAAAAACTAAGCCGCCTAGCCAAACAAACGGTTAGATATGATTCATGTAAATGTTGCTGTACAGTAGAGCCTTTTTAACATTTAATAACTGAAAATCAACATATTTTTAACTTTATTTGTTTGTTCTGGGAGCGAATCTTGGTTCATTTAAAATATAGGACAACAGAGTTGGTGTATGTGGGTTCGATTGCCACCCTAAGCAATCATTTATTTTAGCTGGTGCAAAGCGGGCAGTTGAGCTTAGTGGCCCCACACTGATTTTGTTGTTTCTATCAAAGAATTCAGGTGGCCGCGGCCGGGTCTTGACATTTTTTTAAATTCCTTATACAACAAAACCATGGTATAATTGTGAAAATTATACCATGGATGGCTATGGTATAATTTTCGGTTATTAAGATTTATACTCGAGTTGCACTCCCATAGGTTACATTGTTCAGCTATAGGTTAATGTATAATTATACTACATCTAACACAAACACAGAGTGGACGTGCTGAGGTACTAGTATATCCTATCAACCAAAAGTACACATATAAGAGTACTAGCAGCTAGTTAAAGGCAAACGACAAATAAAAAAACATGCATCTTATATCTTGATATTTATATCATTAACGGAAAGCTTAATACAAACATTTATGATAAAAGAGATGATTTTTTTCATTTCCTATCGTTAATTATTCATTTTTAGATGGTGACGTTTCCTTGTCACCATCGTACGGTGTTTATATGTCTCAAATTGTACCATTTACTCGTGTATGTAACAACGTTTTAGATTTTAACGAGAGAAATTTATGTTTTACTGAAAAAAATTTACACCAGGGTTTTCGATATCACAAACCAGTCAACACATTGACTAAATCATCGGTACAAGGACACCATTGGTATATATAGTTCAACATGCAGACTCATTATACGTTCAGGTATTTTACATCTAATCGTTTGTGGTAATATTCTATATAAAGCACAAACATGTAAGTATTCACCCCAAACGCTAAACAAAACCTATAAATTAGACGAAGGGGTATAGTTACGATACTGTTGTCAGGTCATTAAAGATCGCATAGTTTGGTTTTAATATTGATTCACTTAATATATGGTCCTTGCATCGGAACTAAACACATTTATTTAAAAAAATGTTGGTGGCATGCCACGGGTTATGTTCTTCGCATATATGTTATGATGGTATGATACTAAACCCCTAACGGGAATGATTGTGCCTGATATTCATATGATGAAATCATAATCTTTCAATCAGTTTAATTGAAGTCTGGAGCTGGCATGTCAGTTAAGTGCTAGTAGTCTGTTGTTATTTATGTATAATTGTCATTTTGTTTATTTTCGTTAGTTACATCTTCTTACATCAGACTCGAACTTTTCTTGAACTGAATTTTAATGTGCGTATTGTTATGCGTTCACTTTTCTACATTAGCTAGATGTATAGGGGGGATTGATATCTCATAAACATGTTTATCCTCGCAGCATTTTTGCGCCTATCCCAATTCAGGAACCTCTGGCCTTTGAAAGTATTGTTTTATTTCTAATTTTAGTTTCTTGTGTTTAATTTGGAGTTTAGTATGACATCCATTATCACTAAACTAGTATATATATTTGTTTATTGGCCAGCTGAAGGACTTCACTGGGAGCGAGAAATTTTCGCTGCATTGAAGACCTATTGGTGACCTTCCGTTGTTGTCTGTTCTATGGTCGAGTTGTTGTCTTTTTGCGCATTCCCAATTTCCATTCTCAATTTTATCTTGTAATAAGTTATCAATCAGTATCCAATTATCAACGGATTTAGTGTTCAGACGTCATAAACAGTATGAGAAAAACATGACCTTGTGCAAAGCCAAGATACAGTGCTCGATATATTGTAGAGCAATGCATATGCATATGTTTATCGCAATCATATATAGTTTGATTTTAATTCACTGATGCAAAAATCAATATTACTGGCAATAAAAATAATATGTAAAGATCTAATTACAGTATTGAATTGGAAATTTAGAATAATTCAATTTACAGAAACGATAGGTTTACCAGAGTCGTTTCTAGACTTCCAGACACGGTAAACAACATCAACAAATTGACGATATGATACATGTATCCCGTTTGAAATAATTTTTCTACAGGTACAACTTAATTCATTTTCGTGTTAAGGATATTCACCTCTAGAGCTCACAAGCCAAACATTTCTAGAATTAAACTTTTTTTTCTTCACTTGATTTTTGGGTTTTTAAGACAGTCACTGTAAAAAAGTATTTTGTCAAACTCATATGGTTGTGCACTCTTTCTTTTGTTGCAGTCCTTTGAAAGTACATAATTTTGATGATTTTCTCATGTTCACCAATTTTTACCCAAATTTTTGGCTATTATGAAAAAAAATATTGTTAAACTTTTGTTCATACTTTCCTTGAAGATGAGGTGGACCAATCTTTTTCTCATGTAAATGAGTTTTTAAATTCAAACACATTACATTGTAAGCATAATTAAACTACATTGTAATGCAACCCAATACACATTTATATATATATAAACCTTTCAAATGACTCATTGAGATTTGCATTAACCTGAGACTAACACTTGTGATTGTAAAAAAACATCTTACCCAGTGGTGTACTAATAAACCATAAGACCAAACTGTACAAATCAGTTAAAAAAGACTGAACGCATCAAATGAATTTTAAATATAAATACATTTAACAAAACACAGAGTGTAAATTACTTGGTACTTTTACATTCCAATAACAAGAAGACAGTCAAGTACAGATCTGAGAGTACTAGCAGTTACTGGTAGCTGTTTCAAACCCAATATCGACTAAAAAAAACAAACAAGCATATAAGACACAAATATCAATCAGTTAGTCTCCAATATTCAACGGATTTAGAATTAAGACGTCATAGACAGTCTGAGAAAAACATAACCTAGTGCTATAGTAAGATTAATTTGTTGTTTTGTGTTGTCTTTGGTATTAAAAGTATTTGTTATGCCCCGTTTTTTGTTTTGCCACTTATAGTTTTAAGGGCAATTCTCTGTAAACCACCAACCATTTCATATAGATGGGCCGGCACGCATAGTCAACGATTTTCATGAAACTTAGCCAAAACATGTGATCATGTAAAAAAGTAAGAAAAATGCCCACCCAAATGTTGCTACAGTCCTTGGATGGTGTAAACCTCCCACTAACACCATACACCATTACACCATACACCATACCCCATTACACCATACACCTTGCACCATTACACCATACACGTTACACCTTTGCACCATACACCTTACACTTTACACCATACACCATTCCCCATTATATCTACACGATCCGAAATTACCCATAATGCAATTAAATTTTAAATATTAATATTTTTATTAGGTTTATGCTTACCATCCGAAAAAATGAAATAAAAAAAAAATTCGTTTGCAACCAATGAAAGGTCGTACACTATCATTCACACCATTCCCGATCGCACGTTACACAATCACACCACTCCTCATACACCATTACACCATTCCCCTTACACCATACACCATAGCACCATACACCTTATACAATTGCACCATATGCCATACACCATTACACCATACACGTTGTTTTGGGAAGTTTACACCATCCAAAGGACTGTAGGTCATGTTTACCATGGCAACCAAGTGAATGATATTTCCCGTAAATTTTGAGGAATTTAGCATCGAAAAAACAACTACTTTGCAGTCATTCGTAATCAAAACTAGGTTTTATTTAATGATATTTATAAATATTTTTTAGAAACATGAAACTAAACAAACAAAATAGCATTGTCATATATAAAAAATATTTTGGCTGAATATTGTCACAACCGCAGAAGCAGAGGTCATTTTTTCAATATCTTTCAGAAGACAAATTTTACACATTTTGTATGAGCAAAAAAGACATTTTTGCATCCACCTCCATTTAACCTGTGGTTATGAATGAACAGTTTCAATGTTTCTAATAAAACAATTATAACAAAATGTTTAAGAAATTAGGTTCAAGGATGGTTGCTATGAAAACAAAAATGTGTCATTTTTGCCTTTTTACCTTTAAAATGTTTTTATAATTTTATTGAAATAATCCACAAAAATTAATTATTATTGAATGACTATGATGTGAAAACTATTAACAATTAAATTACCATAAATTTGTCCAAAGGACAAAGGTCATTGATGACCTTGACCTTTGACCTTGAGTATATTAATTGAATTTTGAAATGAAATATAATAGAAAGAGGCTACTATACATGGAGAAAATTATCAGGATGTTTTAAGCCACTTTTTATCAACATATAACAAATAAAGAGTCAAGGCCACGTCAAAAGTGCTTAGATAAAAAATGTACCTAGCAACCATACATGATTTCATTCAGAACTATATAACCTATTACATAGACCTAACTTCAAAGGTCTACAGGGTGTCATCACATAAGCTGTAAACGATCATTCATTTAAAGTGTAAAAGTTCCTAGCAACCATTTATTTATATTAGGAAAATTTCTAGCAATCATCGAATTACATTAAAAAAGTGCATAGCAACCAATTAATTATTTAGAAAAAAACTGCACAGCAACAGTTTATTTTTTATTTCATTTGGACAAAAATTAGAAAAAATTAATTTAAAAAACACACGTACAATCTGGAAAAGTAAATAATATAGCATATTTATTATTATTAGACTGATTACACATATATACAAAAAATTAAAAGGTGTCGTCTGATGAGACAACTCTCCAGAAGACAAGCAAATGTAATTTAAAGACAAATTGTTTATATCTACAAGAAGAAGAGAAAAGAAATATAACTGCTAAGATATCGAACAATTTATTTTGGTTGAAGTTGGCCTTTCAAGCAAAGAAGTTATGCATAGACAATACATTTCATTCGTTATAAATTATAAAGCTTGATAACTTCATATTTTTCGTCGAAATGGGTTTTTCATTGCGTACACACTGTTTTTGTATTTAAAATAATTTTTAAATAGTTTTAGATATGCATCTTAATGTACAGAAATTTGTTTAAGCATGTTTTGGGCAATATTATTTATCTTAAGAACAAGACACTATCACATTCATTTCAAGATGAAATGCTCTTTCCTAACTAACATAACTACTCTGCATCTATCCATTGCTATTTTTGTATTTCAACAGTGGAAGATAAAAAATATAAAAAAATACTTTGTGTAAATATGAGTTATCTTTGACAACACAGTGAAACAAGCGTTATGAAATTGAGCACTTACTTATACAAATGTTTAAAAAAGACATGAATTCGACAACTTCCATTTTAGACTAAAACATTCTAAAAAGTAAATGTAATAGTAAATTTGATGTATTTTCATATCTGAACTTGAATTTTTGAATAATGACCAAATCAGTTCAAATCTTTAACACAGACTGATTGATTTAAGTGAAGTACACACTTTTGAAAGTGTCTAAAATGTAACATTTTTTTTTAACTTATCTTTTAATTGGACATCTCCACTAACCAGAAATGTATCCGTTCTCTTATTTTAGTTTGCCTTAGCCAAATATTGTTTAACTTGCATACCATGCTTATATATATATAAGTCTGAAAATTACACCAAACAGTGTTATATATATAGCGCCCTCGTGGGGAATATCGTTGACTACTATTCAGATAATTAAATATAATTCTTTTCTGTGACTGTATCTTGCATTACTTTGTAGGATCATTTACTATAGACAATTGAGCTGATCTGTTACAATAACATCTCCGTGCCTTATATATGATGTATTGAAGTACGCCGCTAGATTAAAACTGACGAGGAAAGGTAACACACGGCCACCGAAAGATTTATTTTTGTAGAGCCCAGGTGGTCGTGTGTTCTAGCGGGACGGCTGCAGTGCAGGCGATTTGGGGGAAGAACCAAACATTTGCGAAAGTAAATTAACAGATCTATCATATATATATATATGTATATATATATATATATATATATATATATATATATATCACTCGTCTAAACATCAACCCAACAATGTTAGATCTGTAAATTTGCTTTCGCAAATTTTTTGTTCTTCCCTAGCCGGGATTCGAACCCATGCTACTGAGATATCGTGACATATATATATATATATATAACGTCTGAATAATAGTCAACGATTTTTCCCAAGAGGGCGCTGGATCGTTACAAGTAACGATACATGTACACAATAAAATAAATTATATAAACGCCTAAAAAGTGTACTTAATTACAACAATAACATAAAAAGGAACTCTAAATGTAATTATTTACAAATATTTCGGATAACAGATATCCTTCATCGGTATATATGTTGAATGAATCTAGTATCAGTCTACTTAGAATAAGCTGTTACAATCTTGAAATTTATACAATAAAGTCAAACCGAACTTCCGGTAAGACGCTTGTACAATTCTAAAAAATTGTTAAACACGACATAGGTTATATGACTAATTACATCAGAGAGTTCAAATATATGCTTTAAAGAAAAATAATAATGTGCGATATGAACTAGCACAATTCTTAAGCTTTAACGGTGTCGAAAATTATGATGTTCCAAGAAAGATTGTGTCAATAAGAATTCCAAATAAACAGCTCTGAACGGTCTAAATTTGTAAATATTTCCGATTTGACAACGGCAGTGTAGTTCCACTAGAGTCTGCGATGTTTAAAACAAACGGCCGTTAGAATATAATAATAAATTTTGACTAAAGTAAACTAGCTGAACGTGGCTTGGTACTCATACATCCCTAAAAAAATTAGCAAATACATTGTTATATTTAACAGATTTATTTGAGAGATGAGTAAGGTAAAGAAATAAAAACAGAGACTGTAAAACATGTAATATAACCCATATGTGAAAAACTGCATGGTGTCGAACTACATTTTTTCATTTATCCCATTTGTTGCCAAAGTTGTTAATTTTCCAAAATCTTTCCCGAGTAAGTCTACCCTCCCTAGATCAAGCAGAGTTGTGGTCAATGATTGTAATGGTGAGTCGTTTAGGATCTGCCTCAGTGTGGCCAGGGGACTAAGAGGGAGGTCTAACTTGCATTGGTAGTCGCTACGATGACCGTTCATTCGTTTGTGAAAAGGCTGTTCCGACTCGCCAACATACTGTTTACCACATTTACACTGTAGGAGATTTGAAGTCTTGCAATTAACAATTAGCATTACAAAATATGATGTATTCTGTATCAGTGCAGTGACTGTTAAAAGTCTGGATAATCAGTATTTGATTGCAAGTCAGACATCGTTTGTTTCCACAACCCTTACTAGAGCCCACTTACGAAGAGTCTGCTTGAGAGGATAACTCAGCTTAAAATATACTTTGCTTTTAATTTACTTATTTTGTTGTTTAAAATATAAAAGTCTGTCTAGTGAACAAAACTAACAAAAAAAAATCGTTAAAGATAAAATGACGAGATCATCATTACTAAATTAAACACGTAACAACAGTCTTTGGTATTTTTCTGAATGAAAAAGTATCTAGATTCTATTTCGTTTAAGTTGTTAGTAGTTGATGACACAATAAATAATATAACTCAAGGAGTGTCTACGTCTAAAGTGTATTTCATAGGTAGATAGCCATATATATAGGAAGATGGGGTATGATTGCCAATTAGACAACTCTCCATCAAAGTAACAATTTATAAAGTAAACCATTTAAGGTCAAGGAACGGCCTTCAACACCGAATAGCAAACAACAATTACTAAAAAAAAAACATCACATCATGGTGGCCATCTTTAATTTTCAAAATGATGTCTTTCCAGGTCATCAAATGTAAGATCCCTTCTGTATACATATTGGTTGTATTTATTCAAAATGTAACTTGATAGGGTGAATGAACGTTTGTTTGTCTTCTTACATAAATTAACCATCACTTCCAGTAAGATATCGGTCGATAACTAACTTCCGGTTTTATAGATATCCTACATTCGATCCAATGGTTAAATTGTAGTTCTTTGCAAATAATTAATCTGAATCGTAGTGTGAGGTTGGTCTTTTTACCTTATCTATTACCAATTCTTAATGTTAAGAATTAACTTGGTGGCCGTCCTAAACCATTGCTTGGAATTAGCCCATTGTGAAGTTGCTTGACAAATGTCATTCCTAGTCATAAGTTACTGTCATTTATCATTTGAAGTATTCAAAGAGTGCACTTCCAGAACACACTGGAATAAATCACTGCCGATAATCTCAGCATAGGGTCTAGTGTCAGCTTTATTAGAATAAAGTGTTCCTAATACTCTTTAATTGTCAAAATTTTAATGGCATGAAGTGGTACCAGAATCAACAGGATCTACAAGGCCGATAGCCGATCAAATATGGAAGTTTTTTTTACTCTTGATGGTGTACATATTACACAGGAGTTAAATTATACTGGATAAAATATTGGGCCGAATATAGGTAAACCGATAATTCAGTTAAATTCAATAAAACAAAGTGTTATACAGGTGGTAAAAGAATAATCCCTTGACCTGAATATCGTTCTATCGTTACATTGCAAATGTCTTTAGTTTATTCATATTATACTTAGTCTTGTTTTTGTAAAGGACGAAAAGCATTCGCTTGTCAGCTTCTCATACAGATAATTGGGAAACTGATTGGACAAAATGTTGTTTATATCAGAAAGACACAACTGACTTAATGAAATCGTCAGCTGAAGGATAGAGAGAGAGAGAAAAAACACAAAAACACAAAAACACACATGTTTGGACAAGCTGCCAGATAGCTGCCTAGAAGAAAACGTTCTCTTGATCCTTGGTCTCTGCAAAAAAAGTAAAATCACAAAATTACTGAACTCCGAGAAGAATTCAAAAGTCCCTAATCCAAGGGCTGAATCATAAGCTCAAACACATCAAACGAATGTCACATACCTTTCTTGGTACATTTTTTTGGTTGAAAAGTGTGCATTAAACCCGGTTTTAAAGCTAGCTAAATCTCTCACTCGTATGACAGACACATCATATTTCATTATATTGACAACATTGTGTAAACGTAACAAACACAACAGGTGCAATGCCACAAATAGGGAACAACAGCAACACGATCCCCACCACAAAATGGGGGTTTTCTCAGGTGCTCCGGAAGAGTAGGCAGATCCTGCTCCAATGGGCACCCGTCGTGTTGCTCATGTTATTACAAAGCCGGTAAAAAGTCTTATTTGGAAGGTTGCATTCTTGAAAAGAGAACGGGATTGTAGTTAGGAAATAAGGAACGTTTCTGATATTGTCTGTAAGAGTCAACCAACCGTAATATTTATATAGTAATGATTCCAACTTCACTATTTGGAACTCACGAAGACATCGATTACAGCGTACCTATTTCGTTTCAGTTTATGAAAAAAATTAAACAGACCTTAAAATAAATCGGATCTAGATTACGTTTCTTCAATGTTGGACTTTTAATGTCTAATTACCATGCAAAGATCCAGAAGGCCACAATACAACACAGATGTTCAGCCAATAGTGTGGCACCATTTTGTGTGTATCTTGAACTATTTCTCAGAAATCAGGAAGAGAAGCTTATATATAAATTATTTCAACATGAGTTATGCAATTCTGATGATCAGATACTGTAAAAAAATATGAACTCAACAAGGTGAAGATGTAGTTGAACGTTATTTGAATGAGAGTGTGTTTTCCCGGCTTTATTTAATATCAAAGTGTTTACCACAGTTGTGGACAACATAGACCACAACCCCACTTCGAAAACATTGAAATCATATTTCATGAGATCAGATTTTCTATTTTTCAAGTCCAATGACAAAACATGTTGGCGTTGAAAGGGATCAGATAATATTACCTACAAGTAGGCAAAAATCAGAAAAGGTACCTGTCTTGCCTGATGCTTTCATGAAAAATGAAACCTGCAAAAAAGATGCTACTGATATTCTTAACTACAACTATCTATTTGTGACTTTACAGAACCAATGAGTGGTTCGTTTAATCAAGAGCAAGCAGAGAAAAGGATATTTTTTTCAAAAGTGTAACTGAAAGGGACGTTAGTCCACACTGATAATTAGCTCAGCTCATATTTTTGTAAGACAATACAATTACAAGAACTAGTGTTCTTGTGTGTGTTTGTGCTGCTTTTCTGTCACGTTATACTTTCATTTTAGCGATATATATATATATGTTCTAGCATTGTTATTTTAGCGGGATATTTGAAAAGCAATAAATCCAGATTCAACCATCCATTTTTCTTCATATGACATGAATATGGCAGTGACCATTTTAAATATATGTGTTGGCGATTGCTTTAGTTATAGTTCAGGGGTTCTGTTGTTCTGTTGTGTTCCTCTTATAGTTGGTGTGTTTTCTTCGGTTTAAGTTGTTACCAATCTATCTATGACTTTTTAGCAGACGTTTGCTACTGTTGACTGTCGTAATTAGTAGGGTGCCCAATCAACACATATTATCGATTTGCCTTAACGGAATAAAATACGGCTATATTTTATATCATTGGAAAGAGGAGAACAATCCTCATCGAAATAGCGTTGTCGTCGTTGTCTGCCGTGGTCACGTTTTTTTTAAATCGGGGTCAAAGGTCAAAGCCAAAATTCAAGAAATATGCACAGTCACTATTAGATAGCTTGTTTCTCCTACATATATGCGTTTGAAGCAAAATAAAAATGACTTATTTATAGAAAAATATCTTTTGTATCTAGATTTAGAACTTATTTATTTTTATCCCCAAAAATTACTTTAGATTGACTTTTTTGCATATAGGGTGCAAATTTGAAATTTACAAACAGGTGCTCACTAACAGTGACCTTGACCTATTTTTATTTCGAAATTTCAATTTTTGTTTTCAATTCGATACAAGTAACATCTAAAGATGTTTTTTAAATCTTAACTTTAATAATTTGTCGAAAACAAAATGTGTTTTTTACGTCTTTAAATAGTAAGGTGTTCGTCAATTTCTAGGTAAATATCAAATTTCAGTTATTGGGTATACAATAGTATACATTATCATTTGTTTAGAAATTTGTGTAACATTAACGTTAAACTTGGTTGAATATAAAGCTCTGTGTATAGCTTTGCTGTACAAAAGTCAAATTTATTGCAAACGGAGAAAAAGGGGGGGGGGGGGGGTAAAGTTATGAAAACAAAACGTCTATTAGAAACAGGTAAACTACCGCATCCTACACATACAGATGACTAAATGAGCAACAATTGACCATAATGTTTACAAGTTTTCAAAAAATTATTAAAGAACAGTGTTATGTACAACATCGATGTATATTACAAAAAGATGCAAACACAAAATGCGTGAAATACCATGGGGACATTAAAATCTTGAAGACATGGTGACACAAGTATGACAGAAGACAAACCAGAAAGACGAGCGAAAGAACAAGTACATAAAGAAAATTATGATCGAAGGTTATATTAGCTACAATGCTATACGGTCTCCTGTTATTTTGAAAGCCTACCAACCACGTCAAGGTCAGAGACCAAATGGCAGGGTGTTTTTTTTTTTTTTTTTTTTTATTACATATCTTTCTCCACAAGATAGATTAAAACATTACGGACTGCTTACACTTTTTATTCTATATGTTCCAATGATTGGTAAGGTACCAACAGATAATTGAAATCTTATACATCGTCATCTTCGTCGTCATCAATGTTTCTAACTGTAACCAGATGAGTATCTACATTATGACAAATGTCATTTGCCTGACATGGGCATAAATCTGTACACGATAGATTTTGTTCGAAGCAAATGCAGCCCTTTGAACACACTGATTTCCCCTTACAAGTGCCAACTAAATCTTGCAGAAATTCGGATGACATCTGAACTTTGAAATAGACAGAAATAAGTCCGTTCTTCTTTTCCCATCCGAACTCCAGGGGAGAATGATGGGGTAATTTTGCTATATGGGAAGAAATCCAAATATATGTCTGTAGTGAAGCTCGTAGTACATGTTGTTTAAAGGTAGTTTCACAAGGAGGAAGTTTGACAAGGGAGGAATTATTAATTGTAGCTAATTTTACCCTCAATTTGTTAAGGTATTATGATCATTTTTGAGTTTGGACTTGATATCATACAACCTAACAACAGGATTTCGAGCTGCAACTATAGATTCATCGATGTCACAATTCGAAAGGTTTGACAAATCGGAGAAATCATCTGGGTTGTCCTTCAAGACTTTCAAAACAGTGCGCTTACCGATCCCAAACAGGGATGACGTTTTATCGCATCCTGTTACAGCATGTGCAGCTGGTAGAATGTTACAGATGATAGACCCAAGACTTTTACATATTTCATGGACAGGTATATAGCGGCGCAAATCTTGTGTGAAAGTTATAGTGCCTGTTTCAAACCATAGCTCATGTGTATGCTGCATGGAGGGGAAGTAATGAACGCATAAAATCAGTACATCTGTATCTTGTGACTTCATTATTATCCTTCCCTTGATTCCTTTCACACCAAACACTTTGTCTGCATGATTAGCATGTAAAATCATGCGAGTATCCGCTTCCTCGTGTGTACACAACAATTCATCAAATCTGAATACTCCTTCTGAGCATATTTTAGTAACAGAAATAGGGTCAGTGGAAGTGCCAGCTAGATAAATGACTTCCCCGTGTGTCATTGAAACGGTTGGTCTATCGTGATGCTGAACAATTGATTCGCCAAGAAATCTAATTAAGGCCTGCTTGTTTTCACCTACTCCAAGAAACTGTTTCCAGTCAGGAATTTGACGACGGTCTATGACCTGAAACACTTTAAATGACGAACAAGAACTTGATCTTCGGTCACATTCCGCTGATTTTATTGACTGTTCTAAATCATATCTATCGAAAACGTCGACGAGACAACCTGTACTTTTCAAACAAAACAATTGGGATTGGATAAAGTCTAGTGCCAAATCACCAAAGGTTTTTAATTTTTTCACTGCAGAGATTGAATCAAAGCCATACCGTCTCGTATTTATACAGTAGAAAATTTATCGGAATGTTCCAAAGACTTCACACTTGAAACTAAAGCTTCCAGTTGATGGCCAAGATCGGCTTTGCATGTTTTCCTCATAGTTCCATCATCATAAAAAAGTAATGTTGGTATTGGCCCAATAGGAAATGACAAGACTTTTTCCACAGTGACGTCATCCCGACTTTTTGCAAGCACTAATGCCCGACGAAAGAACAACTCAGGATTGATGTGACCTTCAATAATTTCACCTGACCTACATTTCAGTTTTGTCTTTTTGGTAAGATCTTCGAACGTCTTTAACTTTGAACGAGTAATTATACCATAAAAATTAGCATGTTAGTCGTCTGCAAGAGCGCCGTCAATAAATGATTTGGCCATTTTCGCACCCTCTTGTGCTGCATTGATTAATGATGATTCGATATCTCTTGGTGCATGCATTCCTGTCGAGATGTTGATTAGGGGTTTTGGATGCAGTGCGACGTCAAAGGGATCTGTCATTCTTTCTTTTCTCTTCTCATAGATGTTGGTTTTGCCTCTTCGTGGGACAGTTGCTCCGCAGCAGCAGTGAAACCAGATCTTTTTCTCATCTCAGAACTGAAATTGGCTAGAATGTGGCGTGTAAGGGACCACCTTATCAATGCAGGTTTCTGTCTTGTGATATAAACAATACAACCACATCCTTTGGAGTCCTTTATGACAGTCTTTTCTGTTGCCATGTCACTCCATATCCCATTGAAGGCACTTGGCTTCTGTCGAATAGAAAAAGCACCCGATGTAAACGCTGGCAAAACATCTGGAGGTAAATTGAACATATCTTGTATATAAACTGGCAACCATCTGGAATAGTTCACCCTGTTTGTGACAAAAATGAAAGGCACCATAGCCGACACTGACGACAAATGTAAACTCCATAGTCCTCTTTCGGATCGAATGTTTTGCAACATTATTTCGACTGTCGTAAGAAACATGTTCCAAAATTTAAATGTTGGTGATACATTGCAACCCCATTGCCTAAAGTCTTTGAAGAGAGGAAGCATGTGACGTTCAATGTCAGCCATTGCAGAATCAATCGATGATAAGACTTCTGTATTTGAATTGAAGTTAGAAAAGAGGGACGAAATATACCAAAGGGACAGACAAACTCATAAATCTAAAACAAACTGACAACGCCATGGCTAATAATAAAAAGGACAAACAAACAAGAGCACACACGACACAACATAGAAAACTAAAGAATAAACAATACGAACCCTACCAAAAAACTAGGGGTGATCTCAGGTGCTCCGGAAGGGTGAGCAGATCCTGCTCCACATGTGGCACCCGTCGTGTTGCTTATGTGATAACAAATCCGGTAAATAGTCTAATTCGGTAGGTAACATTCATGAAAGGGAAGGGTATTGTAGTTACGACGTAAGGAACATATCCGATATCATTTGTGAAACGGTTATTCCATAACGGTCAACCAACTCGTGATGGCGTCCGTAAAATTTACGAAGGGATGATTTCATCTTCACCATTTGCATGATTTGGAACTCTTGGTTTAATAGCTTCCTTGTGAGCATCAACCCTCTATGAAGAAAATCATGATAGGAAATGTAAGCACGGGAAAATCGTATCAGTTGGGAGATATATACCCCGTATGCAGGTGCTGCTGGAATGTTGCTTCTTAGAAATGGAAAGTTCACAATTGGAAAGCTGAAATCATCTCTTTTGTCGTAAAGTTTTGTTTTCAACAGACCCTCATTGTCAATTTCTAGATGTAAGTCAAGATATGAGGCCGACCTAACTGTATCTGTAGTATCCTTTATCTCTAGCTCGATTGGATAAATGCGTTCCACATAGTCACCAAATTTTGAATTATTTAGTGAAAGAACATCATCTATGTAGCGAAAAGTAGAGTTAAAGGATATTGCTAACCTCTTATCTTTCTTCCTAAGAAGTTCCTGCAAGAAGTCAGCCTCATAATAATAAAAAAACAAGTCGGCAAGTAGAGGGGCACAGTTTGTTCCCATTGGAATGTCGACAGTCTGTTGAAAAACACGTCCTCCGAACGTAACAAATATGTTGTCAATCAAGAAATCAAGCATCTTGATAATATCAGTTTCAGAGAATTTTTTGTTCGAATCAGAGTGATCCTTTACAAAGTAGGATTTATCCCTCCCTAAGACAAGATACTTGTATCTACGTTGGCCATTCTTTTTTACGAAGCAAAGCAATACCAACTCTTTCAATTTAGAAGCTATGTACGACAAAGAAGACCAAAAAGTGATAGGAAATGACTTAATAACGTCTTTTTCGACGCACCATTTGAAGATCAATAATGATGCATACAAAGCTTCAAATGCCAAAGTCAAAGCTCTTACGGCTCGATTAAACTCTTTTACATTCAACATCTGGTCTACTGTTCCAGAAGCATAAACCGAAGAATCAACTAACAAATCTTTTAAACCTTCATCACCCCATAATTTTCCAATAGCTGCAATGAAGCATGATAGTGTATGGAAACCACCTAGGCGTATTATGTGATTTCGGAATGTCTCTGGCATAGTCCATGCGACCTGCTTTGCTATGGAGAATAGTTGTTGATCAAATGTTTGAACTGAATACTTCTGGCCCATGGCTACTGTCATATCAACACACTTTCGCATGGTAGTGTATACCGTTGCCATATCATTTAGCTTAGAATCGATAATGAGTGTATAGGACACTATCGAGAAATGGGGTTTGAAATTCGACAAACAGCTGTTATAGCCGGTCCAAAACGGTATTTTTAGAGGCACGTCTGTTGGGAATAAAACAGGAATGTCTAAATTATTTCTAGAGATCGACCGTAAGAGAACCCAAAGCATTTCTGATGTATTGGATAGTTTGCTTGCGCAGTCAGTTATGTTGCCGTATACATTTTTATTTCTACGAGGCGTTTCTCTTGTTTTTGGTTTAACAAACGGCATACAAGCGGACAGAGAGAAAGCACTGTCATCGATCTGTATTGACCTTTCTTTGGTTCTTTTTATTTTTGACTGATCTATGTTTGGTTCTTCGTTATAATGTCGAATTTGGAAAACAGGCCTTGCCATTGAATGGAATGTGTCTTTTCCATCTATGGTTTCCGTGTTAATATCGATATTATCAGCACCTTCCTGAATCAAACCTCCGCCATCTGGAATAGGATATATTCCATCCGGAACGTAAGCACCGTTAGTGATTTTTTCTATTTCATGATTGTCAGTGCTGGTTAGGTATCGTCAGATCTCTCCGTATGAAGCACAGAAACCATGAGAATATAAGGTCTCTATGAGATGTTTCGACCCAAAACCGTGTTGTAACTGCACAGCAAGAACAAGGTGGAACGGAGTAAAAGTGTCCTTGGAAACCAAAACAATACACTCAGTTATACCCATCACCTTTCTTATTTTGTCAAACGGAACAACATAGGGTTCAGACGCGTCCTTAAATAAATTGTTGTCCATTAGCAAACAGACAAATTTTGTAAGCGATAAAGGCATCCGCTCCATAGACACGGCTAAGGACGCCTCGTTTGGAGTTGGGTACATTACAAAAGAGTTAAAGTCTGAAATGGCCTATATATGTACTAGAATGTACTGATTTTTACTCGACCAGTCTGAATTGGTCTGAAATTTACTTGATAATACTCGACTGTAGTCTGAACCATACTTAAAAGTCTGAATTTGTACTTGACCAGTTCTTAACCATTTTATACGAGTCTGAACCATGCTCGACCTAGTCTGAACCATACTCGACCTAGTCTGAACCGTACTAGACCTAGTCTGAACCATACTCGACCTAGTCTGAACCATACTCGACCAAGTCTTAACCAACCTAGACCTATTCTTTGTATCTTATCAAGTGAATTTTATCAATTTAGGAAATATTTTTAATAAAAATGAAATTGAACAACAACTTGATATTAAAAATGTATTCAATATAGTATTGAAATTAAAATTTCACAATAATCAATCATAATATAACTTCAACACAATATTAATCAACACTTACATAACAATATATATCAACGTTAAAATACAAATAAAACAAGCTGATCAAATAATCTAAACAATGAAAGAGGGACGAAAGATACCAAAGGGACAGTCAAACTCATAAATCTAAAACAAACTGACAACACCATGGCTAAAAATGAAAAAGACAAACAGAAAAACAATAGTACACATGACACAACATAGAAAACTAAAGAAATAAACAACACGAACCCCACCAAAAACTAGGGGTGATCTCAGGTGCTCCGGAAGGGTAAGCAGATCCTGCTCCACATGCGGCACCCGTCGTGTTGCTTATGTGATTACAAATCCGGTAAATAGTCTAATTCGGTAGGTCAAATTCATGAAAGGGAAGGGGATTGTAGTTACGACGTGAGGAACATATCCGATATCATTTGTGAAATGGTTATTCCATAACGGTCAACCAACTCGTGATGGCGTCCGTAAAATTTACGAAGGGATGATTTCAACTTCACCATTTGGAACTCTTGATTTAATAGCTTCCTTGTGAGCAGTAAACCTCTATCAAGAAAATCATGATAGGAAATGCAAGCACGGGAATATCGTATCAATTGAGAGATATATACCCCGTAAGCAGGTGCTGCTGGAATGTTGCTACTTAGAAATGGAAAGTTCACAATTGGAAAGCTGAAATCATCTCTTTTGTCGTAAAGTTTTGTCTTCAACCGACCCTCATTGTCAATTTCTAGATGTAAGTCAAGATATGAAGCTGACTTAACTGTATCTGTAGTATCCTTTATCTCCAATTCGATGGGATAGATGCGTTCCACATAGTCACCAAATTTTGAATTGTTTAGTGAAAGAACGTCATCTATATAGCGGAAAGTAGAGTTAAAGGATATTGCTAACTTCTTATCTTTCTTCCTGAGAAGTTCCTGCATGAAGTCAGCCTCATAATAATAAAGAAACAAGTCAGCAAGTAGAGGGGCACAGTTTGTTCCCATTGGTATGCCGACAGTCTGTTGAAAAACACGTCCTCCGAACGTAACAAATATGTTGTCAATCAAGAAATCAAGCATCTTGATAATATCGGTTTCAGAGAATTTTTTGTTTGAATCAGAGTGATTCTTTACAAAGTAGGATTTATCCCTCCCTAAGACAAGATACTTGTATCTACGTTGGCCATTCTTTTTTATGAAGCAAAGTAATACCAACTCTTTTAATTTGTCTTTAAGTTTGGAATGTGGAATACTTGTGTAAAGAGTAGAGAAGTCAAATGTTTTAATACTGTTACAAGATGAAAGAGAGTTAGATTGTATGTACTCTAAAAGATCTTTGGAATTTTTAAGTATCCACATCTGATTCACGCCACCTCTAGAATAGGCAGTTTCACAATAACTTTGAAGCCCGTCTTTGATTGCTGATAAAATGGATGTTAATAATTTAGAAAGAGGTTTTGTGGAGCACTTGGAAGACCCAGCAATATACCGCTGTTTGTAAGGACACTTATGTAGTTTAGGTATCCAATACAGTGATGGAAGATCCAGTTCTTCATCTTTGGTTGAAATACCAAAGGAACAAAGAACAGACCTATGATTATCCAGGATTTCCTCTTTGGTAAGTGTCGTGAGGGTATATGTTGAGTTTCCAAGTGAATTGTCTGTACCTAATTCGTTTATCAAGCAATTAATGTAATGACTTTTACAGACAAAAACGATGTTATTTGGGGCTTTGTCTGCGGGGACAACAACATATTTATCATGGAGGTCGGATAGGTGTTTAGCAACATTTGGGTCTTTAAAAATTGACGTAGCATGGGCATTGATGGACCCATTCAGTTTCTTAATTCTGATTTGTATTAAGGACCTCACTGCCTTTATCCATTCGGATAGAGTGTCTACGTCTTCCTTCTCGCGCTTAGCCCATTGCCTGGCATAATCCTCGACTGAATCCATCAAAATTTTAAAGTTGTATTTCCAATTGATGGATTTAGGCTCACGATATTTCGGACCTTTCGATAACACGTTTCGTAGAGAAGTGTTATTAACAATGTTAAGGTCACCGGTAATAACGTGGCCAGCGGGATTATATGTGAATTGGGAACTAGCACAAGTGCAATCAGGAGGTTTAGACTTGAAGTCGTCAATATCGAGATCCTGCAAAACGCGTTTGTAATTGAAAATTTTAGTTGCAATAGGTTTGGTATAGGTATAAGAAATTATTGGTACAGACTGGTCTTTAAAATAAGGAGGTATTTTCGATTGAACTAATTTATGATGAAGGATATTGCCAAGGTTGACGCCATCGAGACCTTTGTTGGCAAAGGAAAGATTTAGAAAATATCTTTTCTCTTTTTCATCTTTTCCAATGCGAACTGGCTTGAAAAGTCTGTGACTTGCAATATCCGAAATTATAGCTTGAAGTTTGTATTGGTTTGAATGAGGGTTTGTAACAGTGGATTCCAAACATAAATTGAACAGAGAATGAAGTTTTGAAAGGGGTAATGAATAAAGTTTCGTGCGAATGTGATGAATACCTAACGGTTTTTGTATGAATGGCAGCAAGTCATTAATAGAGACATCATGCAGAGAGGGTGATGTATAATGACGATGACCATGACTGCGTCTACGTCGAGGAGTCGAGTTGACAATATTCATCACATTCACCGAGTTACACGAAGGACTAGATAGAATACCTATACCATCAATTTTGTCGTTGCAGCCATACGGTGTTGCAGTTCCCAATTGTCTAATCCAGTAGTCTTATTTTTGTCTACGGAGAGTCGTTGAAAGATTAGGATTGTTAGAGCTATGGCATATCTTTTCGATAATGCGAACTGTCATAGAAACGATGGAATGATCGGGCTGATTGAAATGCTGGTATAGAATGTCGTTAGCATTGAGGTTAATGTCTGATCTATGACCGCACATCCGTTTGTTTAGCCTTCCTTTCGTTTCACCGACGTATACCAATCCGCAAAGGTTGCACTCTAATCCGTAGACGACATTTATCGATTTACAATTCAGATCATCGTAACTTCTGGTAAAATATGACTTCTTGGTCAAATTGCTAGTGAATTCAGCATCTGTAATTAAAATAGCACAAGTTTTGCAGCCTTTGGTCTCACATTTTGAAATGCGACAGTGTTGTACTGTGTCATCAAAAACCAAAATGTCTTTAAGGAGAACCGAACATGGCTGTATATGTGTAATGTTGCTGTTGAATTGTGACTTATATTTTCAATATTATTAAAAATTTTATGATATTTTCAATATTATTCAAAATTTTATGAATATTTCTGAAGTATTTTATGCTAACTGGACTATTTTCACCATTAACTTAAGCCTAGTATAGATTTATGTTGTCAGTTGACTTTAGTTAATAATGCAGTGAATGTTTTTTTTTTTATTAATATTTATATAAAATAGTATATAAAACAGCTTAATATATTTAAAAAAAAATGAGACCTCAATTGTTTTGTTTTATTAAACCAAGAATTGAATATAATCATGATAATAGAATTTCCATTAGTAAATATAATAATAGATATGATTCTAATATAAGGTTAAAAAATTTATAAATTTTGTTGGCTGTTGTTATATATGTCAGTTAAAAAGAAATTTATTTTAACAGTTAAAAAAGTAGAGGTTATTTGGTCTAGTATGGTTCAGACTGGGAAATTTGAATATTCTGACACGAATGCAACTGAAACTGCGTAAGGGTTCTGTTAATCAACAAATCAAAATATGCATGTGATAGAAGAATAATTTCGGAAGAAAATGAGGGCTGTTGTAAGGTATATAGTAATTTATTAATATTTTTTATTATTTTTTATCTAAAGTAGGGAAGGCAATTCAAGATGGCGACGTAGATCCCTTTAGGTTTTTTCAGTATATGGATATGGATAGTAAACTGCACATTGCCAGAAAACAAAGAAATAGTGATGGCAACGTTAAATACGTTAATATAGTAATGCAAATAGACAGGAAATAATACAAAATAAATTAAAAACATTGATTAACAAAATTTTAATCTGCTAACCGAGTCCCCTGTGGGGTTTTTCAGTATATGGATATGGATAGTAAACTGCACATTGCCAGAAAACAACGAAATAGTGATGACCACGTTAAATACGTTAATATAGTAATGCAAATAGACAGGAAATAATACAAAATAAATTAAAAACATTGATTTACAAAATTTTAATCTGCTAACCGAGTCCCTGTGCCCTGTCTTATTGCTTCAATCCGAATAAAAATCCCGTGAGTGTAACACGTAATAAAATTGCTTTCGTTGAAAATGTTGTTAATTTCAGCTATAAAAATAGACTTAAATTATATAAATATTTTTTAGCTTTCTTTATATGAATAGTTTGATATTTAAGCTACATAATGAGTACAATTTGAACAAATAAAACAAAGAGGAATAATTTTATTGTTTGTGTTGAAGATGACCTGTACTGTGCAGTATCTTTGGGTACCATTAGAAACAACGAAATTTTTAATAACGTGACCACGGCAGCATACGACGACATTCATGATTGGAAAATATAAGGATTTTTCAACAGTTTGCATCTAAATTTAACCGCATGTTCTCTGTTAACTAGACGTCTTTTTCGATACTGGGCACCCTACTAAATGACAAGTTTTGTATTTTCTTTGTTCAGTAATGCACAAAAAGTTGTTTTAAAAAACGAACAATTGGTAATACTTTATCTAGTTTAACTTGATGAACATTCGGTGGTAGCATCATTCGAAGTTTTCGAGCATTTGTCAAAATAAAGAACCTCTCACTATGAAAAAATCTTTGGACGCAATAAGTGTCTATAGTTTTAACTCTCATATGGAGTCTTCGTGTGGCTTAGGTCAAATTTTAAACAAAACATCATTAGGGTTTAACCAGAAGTTTGGAAAAAATAAACTTGTTGATTTCTGTTACGGTTACGGACTTACATTTAAAAGCGCAATGATCGTTCTATATCATATGCAAAATATATAAGTGACGTCTTTCGAAACAACAGAACGCAACGAAATAAAAGGTGGAAGAGGGACAACACAATGTATTCTGGACAGAAAAGTTGAAAGACCTAAATATGATTATATTATCGTAACTGAATTCGACATTGACATGCTGGTATGTCATCCTTTAATCACGTGTTTTTCTCGTAATATTATGTTTATTAGACATTTATTGTGTCTATTCTTGTAAAAGTGATGCGAACTATACTGGAGGGACATTCAAAATCATGTATCGAAAAAACAATTAACAACGAAATGGCTCAGGAATAAAAACACAAACCAACAAATAGTAACGCAGAAAATATAACATTGAAAATTTGAGACTTAGCAACACGAACCCCACAGATGAATGCACACAGCCTTGACATGCCTTTGAACATCATATTTCACATTTCTTCTCAATTTCTATGATAAACCATATCGTTCTGATCAATCGTTATTTATAATAAATCGCAACATAGTATATAATTACCTATACATTGCAACTTAATTGAATGATGACATGTGACAAAACTAAAAAAAAAAAACTGTATTTTTCGAAAAAATATATTTCACCGCCTTTCAATACAACTTTTTATCGCTAATAAGCACGATATACAATAAGAATAAATTAATTCATGTCATGGCCATACAAATACATGTACTTTGGTTAATTAGGGGTGGGGAACATTTGATGAAGAATACAATTTAAATTTACCTTAGTAGCAATATACCAACTACACCTGCATATGGGAGAAACATTTCTCAACGTATTCGATATTGTCATCTTAACAACGTGTTATATTGTTCTTTCATTTGTCTTTGTTCTATTATTGATATTACTTTTACTGTTGGATTATTTTAAGTGATATTCATTTGACGTGGCTCGGTACTTAAAAATCCCGTCAATGTGTTTGTATTATCTTTCATTTTTGCTGGTGTGCTTTGTATAAGGGATTTTTTGTGTTTTTTTTTAGTTCTTATAACGTGACTCTGTACTATACAAAAGATCCTGTCAGTATGTTATTGTTCTATAATATGTCATAATAATTTTGGGGCCTTTTATAGCTTGTTGTTCGGTGTGAGCCAAGGCTCCGTTTTGACGGCCGTACATTGACTTATAATGGTTTACTTTTATGAATTGTTATTTGATGGAGAGTTGTCTCAATGGCACTCATACCACATCTTCCTATATCTGTTATGATATATTTCTATTATGAATTAAAAAATACGTTGAACCACAAACGTCAAAATTATTCAATCGCGTAGTGGAATGAACTATTTGTGGATTCTTAAAATTTCTATAGAATTTTTTGAAAATTTTAAATCTCGGTCTATTTCTGAAATTATTTCTTACATACTTTTGATTTTTTAACCCTGTATGCTAAAATTGCCCATGCGAAATTTAAAAAAAATGTTTGTATAAAGATTGAACGACAAAAATATGTAACGAATAAAATTTTCTGACGTCAAACACCTGGCGCAATGACTGTGTTTGTAAATAGATGTTTTTGTGTTCTGCTTAATTGTTCCCTTTAAAATTGTTACACGATGATGACTGCTGTATCCATTTTTTTACTATTTTATTTATTATGTCTGTTTAGGTCACGCCTCATTGTAAATATAACCGAATTTGATGAGACTGTCAACAAAGTGAGAGGTTTAGTGCTATGAAAAAAGGTTTAATCCACCATTTTCTACGTTTGAAAATGCCTGTACCAAGACATAAATATGACAGTTATTGTCTATTCGTTTTTTATTTGTTTTGTCATTTGATTTTACCATGTGATTAGAGACTTCCAGATTTGATTTTCCTCTAAGTTCAGTATTTTTGTGATTTTGCTTTTTTTTTTGTTTTTCGAAATGTTCTTGTCAACTACCTAAATATGAACAAAGGCTATCCTCAAACAGACAAAAAGAACATGTGTGCCTGTCCCAAGTCAGTTGCCTGTAATTTAGCGGTTGTTGTTTGTTATTGTGTAACATATTTGTTTTTCGTTTAATGTTTGTACATAAATTAGGCCGTTAGTTTTCCCTTTTGAATTGTTGTACATTTGTCTAGCATTTTATACTAGTAGCTGACTATGCTATATGGCCTTTGATATTGTTGAAGGCAGTACGGTGACTTATAGTTTTTAATTTCTGTGTCATATTGTCTCTTGTTGAGAATTGATCATTGGCATTAATACCCTATCTTCTTTTTTGTGTATAGTACCATCATGCATTCTAGGAAAGTCAAATAGGGTTTAGTTTAGAATGTTTACCACTAGTTTACTGAAACAAAATAGGAAAACATATACCAATGATGAATGAACCTCTGGTTGTTAAGGAATACAAAAAATGGCTCTCTTATAATAAAACTATCATAGGTGTCGAACGGTCAGCATGGAATTGAATTATTACAATATAAAACACGTTCGCGTTTTTTTTTTCTTTTTATAAAAGAAGATTTTAAAATAGTGTTTGTTTCACATAATTTGAAATGTACGCAAACAGGGTTTTCGCAGAAAGCAACGTTGTAAATATCACGTCTTTATAATAGTTCGTGTCAGACTCAATATAATATGAATAAGATTGGTTTATGTATATATATGTAAAAAGGTGTGGGGTTACATGACAATGTCGTTTCATTATGCTAGTCATTACATGTTTTTTTTTTTGTATTTAATATCTCGTTTACATGGTTCTAATCTAACAGTTATTTTTAAGACCATGCATCCCCCATACTGTATTGCAGTAGCACTGAGTGAAATGAAAATCGGTTAAAGGCATTTTTCTCAGCTTTTCAAAAGTGTTTCAACAATATGTTTATTTTCTTCGAAAACAAAAGTTGTCGTTGTAAGTGGTAAAACGAAAAACGGGGTATTGAAAAATACAACATATTAACTATATGAACTAGAGGCTCCAAAGAGTCTGTGTCGCTCACCTTTGTCTATGTGAATATTACACAAAGGAAGCAGATGAATTCTTGCTGCTTACAAATATATATATATCTATTATAAACTTGGCCCGGTTGTTTCAGTGGCCAATGTTAGTAAAAATTTACAAATTTTATGAAAATTGTAAAAAATTGACTATAATGGACAATAACTCCTTAGGGGTCAATTGACCATTTCGGTCATGTTGACTTATTTGTAAATCTTACTTTGCTGAACATTATTGCTGTTTACAGTTTTATCTCCATCTATAGTAATATTTAAGAAAATAACAAAAAAACAGCTAAATTTCCTTAAAATTACCAATTCAGTGGCAGCAACCCAACAACAAGTTGTCCAATTCATCAAAAAATTTCAAGGCAGATATATCTTGACCTGATAAATAATTTTACCCATTGTCAGATTTTCTCAAAATGCTTTGGTTTTTGAGTTATAAGCCAAAACTGCATTTAACCCCTATGTTCTATGTTAAGCCGTGTCGGCCGTCTTGATTGGATGACAGGGTCACCAGACACATTTTTTAAAACAAGATACCCAAAAGAAGATTGTGGCCAAGTTTGGATTAATTTGGCCAAGTAGTTTCAGAGGAGAAGATTTTTGTAAAAGATCACTAAGATTTACGAAAAATGGTTAAAATTGCCAATAAAGGGCAATAACTCCTAAAGGGGTTTAATGACCATTTCGGTCATGTTGACTTATTTGTAAATCTGACTTTGCTGAACATGATTGCTGTTTACAGTTTAGCTCTTTCTATAATAATAATCAAGAAAATAACCAAAAACAGCAAAATTTCCTTAAAATTACCAATTCAGGGGCAGCAACCCAACAACAGGTTGTCTGATTCATCTGAAAATTTCAGAGCAGATAGAACTTGACCTGTTAAACAAATTTAACTCTGTCAGATTTGCTCTAAATGCTTTAGTTTTTCAGTTAGAAGCCAAAAACTGCATTTTACCCCTATGTTCTATTTTTGCCGTGGCGGCCTTTATGGTTGGATGTCCAGGTCACCGGACAAATTTTTTAAACTAGATTCACCAAAGATGGTTGTGGCCAAGATTGGATTAATTTGGCGCAGTAGTTTCAGAGGAGAAATATTTTAAAAAGATTACTAAGATTTACGAAAAATGGTAAAAAATTACCTATAAAGGACAATAACTCCTAAAGGGGTCAATTGAACATTTCGGTCATGTTGACTTATTTGTAAATCTTACTTTGCTGAACATTATTGCAATTTACAGTTTATCTCATTCTATAATAATATTCAAGATAATAACCAAAAACAGCAAAATGTTCTTAAAATTACCAACTCAGGGGCAGTAACCCAACAACGAGTTGTCCAATTCATCTGAAAATTTCAGGACAGATATATCTTTATCTGTTAACCATTTTTACTTATTGTCAGATTTGCTCAAAATGCTTAGGTTTTTGAGTTATAAGTCAACCACTGCATTTTACCCCTATGTTCTATTTCTAACCATGGCGGCCATCTTGGTTAGTTGGCCGGGTCACCGGACACATTTTTTAAACAAGATACTCCAATGATGATTCTGGCCAAGTTTGGTTTAATTTGGCTTAGTAGTTTCAGAAGAAAAGATTTTTGTAAAAGTTAACGACGACGGACGACGACAGACGACGGACGACGACAGACGACGGACGACGGACGCAAAGTGATGGGAAAAGCTCACTTGGCCCTGTGGGCCAGGTGAGCTAAAAATAAGATATGGTATTTTTGCCAATGAGACAACTCTTCACAATTGACCAAATAACACAGAACTAACAACTGTATGTCATCGTTAAACCTTCGACAATGAACGAAGCCAATACCGTATTGTCAGTATGAAAGGCACCATGTGACAAAAGTAAAAACGAGAACACTAACTGCCAAATTTATGTACAAAAACAAAACGAAAAACAAATATTCAGCACAGCAACAAACACCAACCATTGAATCACAGGCTCCTTTCATTGGACAGGCACACATGTTTTGTGCGTTTCCTTATGATAAGTGTTTTTGCGTGTGTTTGTACTGTATTCGGTCATGTAGTGTTGTCATTTTAGTGATATATATTTTTTAGGATTATCTAATAGCAGGAAATCTGGTTAGTTATAAACCAAGTGTTAACCCTACATGTTTTTAAGGTCCTGTACCAAGTGAGGAAAATGGCAGTTTGTATCAAATACTTTGAGTGAAATAAAACCTGTTAAAAGCAATCATGCGTCGTTTATCACCGTTTAGTTTAGCATCAGGAATAACCGTTTCACAAATGATATGGGGGGGGGGGGGGTTACGAATCAAAGCAGCTTTAACATCGTTAGGTTGTTTTTCTGGGCACTTTATACATATTCTAAGGCCTGGTATTTCTTAATCATAAGAAATCCGATCCACAAGGTAAAATTTGTAGTTACTTCTACACACAGGCAGACATATAAATGATATACATACATGTATATGTATTCACAGTGATTGTATGCTTCTAAAAATAGATCAGCATCCTGTTATTAAACAGAAGAGTAAGTAGATGATCATTTATGTACATTAATTACAATACTTCGTGTATTGAATCAGAGATCCTTATTTAAATCCTACAAGATGGTAACACCTCCCGACACTTAAAGCAGGGGATAAGGTCTTTGCGCAATGCTAGGCGGTATTATCATAGAAGTAAGAAATAAAAAGTACAGGTTCCATTACCGGCGACGGGGAGGAAGTGACGAATCGAATCTGTTCTAACATCGTCAGATATATATATAGGTCTTCAATGTAGCGAGAAATTCCCGCACTGAGAGGCGTCCTTCAGCTGGCCCCTAAACAAATATATATATATATATATATATAGAGTCTATACGAATCTACCAACCAGTAAACTTAATAGGTATTGGATCATCAAAATTGACAATACTACACAAACAGGAAAAATTATATGAGTCTGAAAGATTGTGTAACAATACCGATAAATAGATGGAAAACAAAACACTAAAAAGTGTTGAATATCATTGCACAAAGATGGAAAAACTGAACAGATGATATAAATTATACAATAATTGCAAATATTTCGGCTCAACAAATGGCCTTCTTCGGTGACAAAAGTTTTAACAATAATGAGATATAATGTATAAGGTGTAAACATAGATCACTAATAATACAGGTAAGTTTTGGTCGATTGATTTTAATCCAAAATCCTGAATATAATAATATAAACACTAGACTGTAAATTTAATTATTTCTTTCTATTGATTCCATCTGGATGGAGTACACCCAGTGTTTCTATCCAAAACCTCTCCCGATTTTCTCTTTGCCTATGTTGCCATGTACAATCCTGTTCGATCACAAGGATCTTCATGTGATCAAAATCTTTCAGATTGTGATCTGGTAACCTGAAATGTTGGCTGACAGGAATATACGGTTTTTTTGTGAGGTCACTCCTGTGGCCATTGAGGCGTTTGTGAAATGGCTGCATGGATTCACCAACATATTGGAGACCACATCTAGGATACTCAAGAACGTAAATCACGTTTGAGCTTTTGCAGTTGACATTGCAGAAGATCTTGTATGTCTTTTCTGTGGTCTTACTGTGAAATGTTGATGAATGCTGCAATTGGTTGCAACATTTACAGCGCTTATCCCCACAAGGCTGACAATTACCTACAGTATGGTTAGGTTTGGAAAGGTCAGCACGGACAAGTATATTTCTCAGGCTGTTAGGTTGTTTGAAGGCAATCATGGGAGGCTCAGGAAAGATTTTGGATAACTTCGAATGTTTCTCGATTGCTGTCCAATGATCACGAATGGTCTTGAAACTATCTCTCAGGCATGGATGGTAGGTGAGCACACATGGGATTCTTTTACTTTTCTGTTTATCTTTGTAAGTTAGCAGACTGCTTCTGGGGATGGATTCCGCTTTTCGAAAACTATTTTTGATGTTTTTGTGTTTATATCCCCTTCTTTTCAAATGTCCTTTAAGCTGCCCCAGACGTTGTTTTGCAGTGTCTTCAGAGGAGCAGATTCGCCTTATTCTTAGAGCTTGGCTGTATGGAATGCTCTTCGTGCAGTGTGGAGGATGGCAACTTTCAGGCGACAAGTATTGATGAGTATCTGTAGGTTTAGAGTATATATCTGTGTTTATTATACCTACAGAGAGGGTGCTAGATGTATCAAGGAAGTTTATGGTGGAATTAGATGTTTCATGGGTGAATTTGATGGTAGGGTGTTGATTGTTAGCATTTGTTATAAAAGTTTGTAATTTTTGGTCTCCCTTGTCCCATTTCATGTCAACGTCATCAATAAATCGATACCAGGAAAGCGGTTTTTCGATGGAGCACTCCAGCAGTTGCTTTTCAAATTTACCCATGAATATATTGGCATAAGATGGAGCCATTTTTGTACCCATAGCAGTGCCATTTGTCTGTAAATAGTGTTCTCCTTGGAATGTGAAGTTGTTCTTTTTCAAGACCATAGTAATAAAATTGAGAAAGGAAATGGTGAATATGTCAAAGCGACAACCACCCGACCATAGAGCAAACAACAGTCGAAGGCAACCAATGGGTCTTCAATGTAGCGAGAATTCCCGCACCCGTAGGTGTCCTTCAGCTGGCCCCTAAAATATGCATAATAGTACAGTGATAATGGACGTCATACTAAACTCCGAATTATACACAAGAAACTAAAATTTAAAATCATACAAGACTAACAAAGGCCAGAGGCTCCTGACTTGGGACAGGCGCAAAATTGCGGCGGGGTTAAACATGTTTATGAGATCTCAACCCTCCCCCTATACCTCTAGCCAATGTAGAAAAGTAAAACAATAACAATACGCACATTAAAATTCAGTTCAAGAGAAGTCCGAGTCTGATGTCAAAAGATGTAACAAAAGAAAATAAATAAAATGACAATAATACATAAATAACAACAGACTACTAGCAGTTAACTGACATGCCAGCTCCAGACCTCAATTAAACTGATTGAAAGATTATGTCTTCATCATATGAATATCAGGTACAATCCCTCCCGTTAGGGGTTTAGTATCATACTATCATAAAATATATGAGAAGAACATAACCCGTGTCATGCCAACAACTGTTTTTTTTAGAAATAAATGTGTTTAGTTCCGATGCAAAGACCCTATCAGTGAATCAATGTTAAAGCCAAAATATGCAATCTTTAATGACCTGACAACAGTATCGTAACTATATCCCCTTTTAATAAGTCTATTTAAAGGTTTTGTTAGTTTCTGAGGAGAATACTGACATTTTTGTGCTTTATAAAGAATATTTCCATAAAATTTTGGATGTGAAATACCTGAACGTATAAGATGTCTGCATGTTGAGTTATATTTACGAATTATTTCCTTATACCGGTGATAAAATTTAGTAAATGTTTTGACCAGTTTGTGATATCGAAAACCCTGGTGTAATAATTTTTCAGTAATACATAAATTTCTCTCGCTAAAATCTAATACATTGTTACATACACGAGCGAATCGTACAAGTTGAGATATATAAACACCATAAGATGGTGACAAGGGAACGTCACCATCTAAAAATGGATAATTAACAATAGGAAATGAAAAATCATCTCTTTTATCATAAATTTTTGTATTAAGCTTCCCGTTTATGATATAGATATCAAGATCGAGGAAAGGGCAGTGGTCATTGTTATCATTAGCTTTATTTAAAGTAAGTTCTACAGGATAAATTTCTTTAGTATACATACTGAAGTCGTCATTATTTAGAGCCAATATATCATCCAAATATCTAAAAGTATTGTTAAATTTTTGTATCAAATGTTGTTTTGATGGGTCTTTGCTAATTTTAGTCATAAATTGTAACTCATAACAATACAAAAACAGGTCCGCAATAAGTGGTGCACAGTTAGTCCCCATTGGAATTCCAATAACTTGACGATATACGGAATCTCCAAAGCGAACAAAAATGTTATCAAGTAAAAATTCAAGTGCATAAATAGTATCAAAGCATGTCCAATTGACATAGTTCTTTTGTTTATTGCTACTAAAAAATGATCTAAAAGAGTTTGAACATATGTACTCGCATTCCGACTTTTTAAATGCCCAGTTAATTAGGGATGTGAATTTTTTCTTAATAAGAATATGAGGCAAAGTGGTATATAGGGTAGAAAAATCAAAACTTTGAACAGATTCAAAATCACCAATATATGCATGCAATTTATCAAGTACTTCCAACGAGTTTTTGACACTCCAAAAGTAATTAATTCCACTATTTTCAAAGGCCTTATTTGAACAATTTATTATCAGGTTTTTTATTGTACCAAGTGTACTAGTAAGTAAAACAGACAATTTAGTAGTTGAACAATGGCTGGAAGATGAAATAAATCTATATTTGTAAGGTTTTTTGTGCAGCTTCGGAAGCCAGTACATAGTTGGGACTTTCATTGTGTTTGGTTCTGCTTGTAAAGAAGTAGCTAAAAGTTTATGTTTGTTACAGATGTCGTTTTCTGAAAATGAAGTCAGTTGGAATGTTGGTGAATTCGTGATTTCCTTTTGCAGAACCTCTATATAAAATTTACGTCAAACAATAATGATATTATTAGCAGCTTTATCAGCCGGGACAAAAACAAATTCCTTGGCTAGTTCTGTTAGTTTATTTTTGATACGCGAAATAGGGTTTTTATAGTTTTTGTTGAGGGTAAAATGTTCTTTAAAATGTTGTATTCGAATATCAACTATCTTCATTACTGAATTAAAAAAAGAGTCCAAAGATTTTTTGTCAGCTTTTTCCCGTTTTACCCATTTCAAACAGTAGGCGCGGAGTGAGTCGTTGATGATATTACGACACTCATTCCAGTTAACAGTTGACGGGGGACGATATTTAGGTCCTTTACTGAGGAATGATTTTAACTCTCGGTCGCGAACGATGTTAAGGTCTCCTGTTATAACATGGGAAATTGGTCCATAGGTGTATTCTGAATTACTGCAATTACACGACATAGGTGTATTTTCAGTGATATTTACATCTTTACACAATTGGCTATAATTAAACACATATTTTCGGGTAGATTTCTTGTAAATATAACAAATGAGAGGGAGTTCAGTATTATCAAAATATCCAGGAATTTGGTCTTTAACAGAATGGTCGTTAAAAATACCGGCAATATTTACAAAATCAAAACCTTTATTGACATACTTTATTTTAATAAAATGTTTTTTATGATCTTCAGGGCGATCAATTTTTGGAAACAGTTTAGAATAACAATATGCCATTATAATTTGGACAATTTCATACTTAGGACTGTAATATGAAATTGTGTTGCAATCCTCTAAAATTTTATTTAATTTATTTATAGGTAAAGAACAAAGCTTGGTTAACAGATAATGTCTGCCGTTGTTATTTGTAAGCATTTCAACTAAGCAATCAGTAGGTGGAATTTTAAGAGATCGAGAGTCCCAAACTTCTCTACATGCTTCAATACCATCCGCATGGGGAATATTCGTATAGAGAGAGGTGACATCCATAGTGACAAGAGTAGTATTGGCAGGTAGAGGGTTTAAATCCTGCATCTTTAGTAAGTAATCTGTAGAATCTTTAATAAAAGATGGCAAGTATTCTACATGAGGTCGAAGATAGTAATCAACGAATTCGGATATTTTTTCTGTGGGATGACCATTAGCTGAGACGATTGGTCTACCTGGGTTACCAGGTTTATGAATTTTAGGGAGCAGGTAGAATCGCCCAGGTTTTGAATTTTCAGGTTTTAAATATTTGAAAGTATCTATATCAATGATGTTATTGTCACACATTTCCTTTAAACATTCTGTTATTTCCTCGCTGAATTGGAGGGTGGGGTCCGAATTAAGTTTTCTGTAAAACCGGTCATCATCTAATTGGCGAATGGCCTCTTGGACATAGTTAGATTTGTCCATGACGACAACTGCACTCCCTTTGTCTGCAGGTTTAATAACAATGTCGTCATTATCTCTCAAATTTGTCAAAGCCACACGTTCATCAGGTGTTAAATTATCATAGGTCTGATTGTTTATTTTTACATTTGTAAGTATATCCGTTTTAACATTGTCTATAAATGATTCTAAGGTGGTGTTTTTGCTTGGTTTAGGGACCCAGTTGCTTTTCTTTCTAAATCTATATTCGTTGGAGTCATCAGAGTCACTATCTGAGGTGGTGCTATCGTCCTCTTTCGATGCAAAATGTTCCTTGATGCGGAGGCTCCTGGCAAAATAATCCAGTTCCTCAGTGAATGATACTAAATTGTCTGAGGAACTGGATTATTTTGCCAGGAGCCTCCGCATCAAGGAACATTTTGCATCGAAAGAGGACGATAGCACCACCTCAGATAGTGACTCTGATGACTACAACGAATATAGATTTAGAAAGAAAAGCAACTGGGTCCCTAAACCAAGCAAAAACACCACCTTAGAATCATTTATAGACAATGTTAAAACGGATATACTTACAAATGTAAAAATAAACAATCAGACCTATGATAATTTAACACCTGATGAACGTGTGGCTTTGACAAATTTGAGAGATAATGACGACATTGTTATTAAACCTGCAGACAAAGGGAGTGCAGTTGTCGTCATGGACAAATCTAACTATGTCCAAGAGGCCATTCGCCAATTAGATGATGACCGGTTTTACAGAAAACTTAATTCGGACCCCACCCTCCAATTCAGCGAGGAAATAACAGAATGTTTAAAGGAAATGTGTGACAATAACATCATTGATATAGATACTTTCAAATATTTAAAACCTGAAAATTCAAAACCTGGGCGATTCTACCTGCTCCCTAAAATTCATAAACCTGGTAACCCAGGTAGACCAATCGTCTCAGCTAATGGTCATCCCACAGAAAAAATATCCGAATTCGTTGATTACTATCTTCGACCTCATGTAGAATACTTGCCATCTTTTATTAAAGATTCTACAGATTACTTACTAAAGATGCAGGATTTAAACCCTCTACCTGCCAATACTACTCTTGTCGCTATGGATGTCACCTCTCTCTATACGAATATTCCCCATGCGGATGGTATTGAAGCATGTAGAGAAGTTTGGGACTCTCGATCTCTTAAAATTCCACCTACTGATTGCTTAGTTGAAATGCTTACTATGGTCTTGAAAAAGAACAACTTCACATTCCAAGGAGAACACTATTTACAGACAAATGGCACTGCTATGGGTACAAAAATGGCTCCATCTTATGCCAATATATTCATGGGTAAATTTGAAAAGCAACTGCTGGAGTGCTCCATCGAAAAACCGCTTTCCTGGTATCGATTTATTGATGACGTTGACATGAAATGGGACAAGGGAGACCAAAAATTACAAACTTTTATAACAAATGCTAACAATCAACACCCTACCATCAAATTCACCCATGAAACATCTAATTCCACCATAAACTTCCTTGATACATCTAGCACCCTCTCTGTAGGTATAATAAACACAGATATATACTCTAAACCTACAGATACTCATCAATACTTGTCGCCTGAAAGTTGCCATCCTCCACACTGCACGAAGAGCATTCCATACAGCCAAGCTCTAAGAATAAGGCGAATCTGCTCCTCTGAAGACACTGCAAAACAACGTCTGGGGCAGCTTAAAGGACATTTGAAAAGAAGGGGATATAAACACAAAAACATCAAAAATAGTTTTCGAAAAGCGGAATCCATCCCCAGAAGCAGTCTGCTAACTTACAAAGATAAACAGAAAAGTAAAAGAATCCCATGTGTGCTCACCTACCATCCATGCCTGAGAAATAGTTTCAAGACCATTCGTGATCATTGGACAGCAATCGAGAAACATTCGAAGTTATCCAAAATCTTTCCTGAGCCTCCCATGATTGCCTTCAAACAACCTAACAGCCTGAGAAATATACTTGTCCGTGCTGACCTTTCCAAACCTAACCATACTGTAGGTAATTGTCAGCCTTGTGGGGATAAGCGCTGTAAATGTTGCAACCAATTGCAGCATTCATCAACATTTCACAGTAAGACCACAGAAAAGACATACAAGATCTTCTGCAATGTCAACTGCAAAAGCTCAAACGTGATTTACGTTCTTGAGTGTCCTAGATGTGGTCTCCAATATGTTGGTGAATCCATGCAGCCATTTCACAAACGCCTCAATGGCCACAGGAGTGACCTCACAAAAAAACCGTATATTCCTGTCAGCCAACATTTCAGGTTACCAGATCACAATCTGAAAGATTTTGATCACATGAAGATCCTTGTGATCGAACAGGATTGTACATGGCAACATAGGCAAAGAGAAAATCGGGAGAGGTTTTGGATAGAAACACTGGGTGTACTCCATCCAGATGGAATCAATAGAAAGAAATAATTAAATTTACAGTCTAGTGTTTATATTATTATATTCAGGATTTTGGATTAAAATCAATCGACCAAAACTTACCTGTATTATTAGTGATCTATGTTTACACCTTATACATTATATCTCATTATTGTTAAAACTTTTGTCACCGAAGAAGGCCATTTGTTGAGCCGAAATATTTGCAATTATTGTATAATTTATATCATCTGTTCAGTTTTTCCATCTTTGTGCAATGATATTCAACACTTTTTAGTGTTTTGTTTTCCATCTATTTATCGGTATTGTTACACAATCTTTCAGACTCATATATATATATATATATATATATATATATATATATATATATATATTTATATAGATTGCCTAACAATGTAATTTTAACACACTATTTAGTATGTAAATATAAGAATGTTTAAAATATTTACAAAATGATGAAAATAAACGCAATATTTCGCTAGACCAACTAGCTTTATCAAGCGTGCATCTATCCAGGTGAAATCGGATGTAGATGATAAGAAACTTTTGCAGCTCAACGTCTGTGTTGCACTGAACTGCCTTCAAAATAATAAAATTTTGCAGCTCAATGTATATGACCTCTTGCATTTAGCTGCTTTGAAAATAAGAAAATTTTGCAGCTCAATGTACATGTTGCACTTGGATTTAGCTACCTTAAAAATACATAATTGGTAGTTGAAGTTAGCAACGTCCATTGGCCAATATTACGGGATAAAAAGGACGATGCTTTGTTTTAAATTATTCTTTATCTTTCCTGTATCTTTTGTCGTCTTTTTCGTTAAGACCATCAGGTTCTAAAGTGTGGAGTTGGTGGATCCAAAAGTTTTCTCTTCTCCTTCTCGCCGTGGTGTCCCATTCGGTGTTGACTTCTATAATTTGGAAAGTGACATTATCAAAAGGATGTTTCGTTGAACGAAGATGTCTTGTGAGAGGACAGTTTTTGTTGGTTTTGTACGATGAACGATGGTTATTGAGCCGAATATTAAATTTGTCCATTGTTTCTCCCACATACTGAATGCCACAAGTGTCACATGTTAATATATAAATTGAGTTCTCCGTTTTACAGTTGGAATTAGAGTAGATGGTATAATTTTGTTTAGTAACGGAGCTGATGAAAGAACTGCTTGTATTGTGTCAGCGAATAGTCATCCAACTGAAAAGATATCAGAATTTGTAGACCATCATCTAAGACCTCATGTGAAAGAACTACCATCATTCATTCAAGATACAACTGATTATCTCAAGAAAATGGAAAGCCTCAATCCTTTACCAAGCAATACTATACTTGCATCCATGGACGTGTCTTCTTTATATACCAACATTCCACAAGACGAAGGAATAGCAGCCTGTGAAGAGGCATGGAACACTCGTAGTAAAAAAAATCCTCCTACTGAGTGCCTTGTTACACTTCTGAAACTAGTTCTGGAGAATAACAACTTCTCTTTCAATGAAAAACACTATCTCCAGATAGACGGTACTAGTATGGGCACAAAAATGGCCCCGTCATATGCCAACATATTTATGGGCCAACTTGAAAAACGCCTCTTGGCTAGTGCTCCATATCAGCCCTTATCATGGTTCCGATTCATTGACGATATTGATTTCAAATGGACAGATTCACAAGAACATCTTAATGAATTTCTAGAACACTGCAACTCTTTCCACCATTCAATAAAATTTACATATGAATCATCTATGGAGAAAATAAACTTCCTCGATACTACGAGTTACATCAAGAACGGAACCATTATAACGGACCTTCATACCAAACAAACGGACAAACATCAATTCCTTTCTCCTAAAAGTTGCCATCCTAAACACTGCTCCCGTGGTATCCCATTCAGCCAGGCATTGCGAATCAAGAGAATATGCTCTACTGAAAATACGAAAAATGCTAGACTTGGACAACTTCGTAAACATCTAGTTGTTCGAGGATACAATAACAACATTATTGATAGCGCTTTCGAAAGAGCAAACAAAACTAGTCGCCAAGAACTTCTTGAGTACAAAGATAAGATAAAAGCAGCTAACAGAACACCCCTTGTACTCACTTACCATCCTGATTTTAAAAATGTGTCATCCATTGTTCAGAAGCATTGGAAAATTATAGAAAATGATTTAAATCTAAAAAAAGTATTTTCTTCACCACCAGTCATGGCCTTCAGAAGACCTAAAAACATCCGTGACAAATTAGTGACATCTGTATTAACCAAGCAGCCTAATCCATCGCCCGGTTGCTACAAACAATGTGGTCGAAGGAATTGTTTGTGTTGTAAAGCTGCCAATACAAGCAGTTCTTTCATCAGCTCCGTTACTAAACAAAATTATACCATCTACTCTAATTCCAACTGTAAAACGGAGAACTCAATTTATATATTAACATGTGACACTTGTGGCATTCAGTATGTGGGAGAAACAATGGACAAATTTAATATTCGGCTCAATAACCATCGTTCATCGTACAAAACCAACAAAAACTGTCCTCTCACAAGACATCTTCGTTCAACGAAACATCCTTTTGATAATGTCACTTTCCAAATTATAGAAGTCAACACCGAATGGGACACCACGGCGAGAAGGAGAAGAGAAAACTTTTGGATCCACCAACTCCACACTTTAGAACCTGATGGTCTTAACGAAAAAGACGAAAAAAGATACAGGAAAGATAAAGAATAATTTAAAACAAAGCATCGTCCTTTTTATCCCGTAATATTGGCCAATGGACGTTGCTAACTTCAACTACCAATTATGTATTTTTAAGGTAGCTAAATCCAAGTGCAACATGTACATTGAGCTGCAAAATTTTCTTATTTTCAAAGCAGCTAAATGCAAGAGGTCATATACATTGAGCTGCAAAATTTTCTTATTTTGAAGGCAGTTCAGTGCAACACAGACGTTGAGCTGCAAAAGTTTCTTATCATCTACATCCGATTTCATCTGGATAGATGCACGCTTGATAAAGCTAGTTGGTCTAGCGAAATATTGCGTTTATTTTCATCATTTTGTAAATATTTTAAACATTCTTATATTTACATACTAAATAGTGTGTTAAAATTACATTGTTAGGCAATCTATAATTTTATTTGTGTAATTGAATTAATCTCTGTACTGATTAATCCACACTCCCATAGATTTGTATGTCATGTGCTGCTATTTATAGGCACTTATATATATTTATATATATATATATATATGTATATATATATACTGGTTCAGTGATAAAGAACGCCATACTAAACTCCAAATTGTACACAAGAAACTAAAATTGAAAATAATACAAGACTAACAAAGACCAGAGGTTCCTGACAGGCGCATAAATGCGGCGGGGTTAAACAGGTTTATGAGATCTTAACCCTTCCTCTATGACCCTAGCCAATGTAGAAAAGTAAACGCATAACAATACGCACATATATTGCTATAAAAGCAACATTTCTGCTCGCCACAAGACCCGGTTCAACCCTCCTTTTTTGGCAAATAGTCCTTTTCTACGTACAAAAATGTATGTAGGCGTTTCGAGTTGCACTACAGGATTTCTGTTATTCTGTTGTTTCCTTCTTATAGTTGGTGTGTTTCTTAAGTTATAGTCAACATTTTGTTGGGGGAAACGAACACTTGGCTATCCTTGGTGTAGTGTAATTGGATGAACATTGAACGCATTATTCGATGTTAAACATTTGTCAATATAAAATACCTCTCACTATCAACTGAGCTTAGGACGCATAAAAGATTTCAAGTTTGTATATAATTTACCTTTGAGATAAAATTTAAATATATTAGTAAGGTTTTTTCGATTATAATTAACAAGTCGAGTTTCCCATGTGCCGTTAACAATTTCTTATTATTTCTTACATTTTTTATCGATAAAGTATGGTTGGGGAAGGATTGATTGTCAGGTTTTTATAAATAAATGTTTTAATATATCTTTGTTTTTCTTTGCTGTTACCAAGTATTTTGTTCGATTATTTACCGTTTGAAGACTGAAGAAGACCATACCTTTCATTCGTCCTAAACAGACTACTTATATGCCCTAAGGTAAAAATATTTAAGAAAGAAAAACACTTCTTGAGAGACATTCATGTTTAAATTAACACAATGGAACTAATACACGTTAAATGAAGCATTTATAATGCTTATCCATCAAAAAAATTAACATAAAGCACACCATATATTGCTCATATGTATATGGCTATGTATGTCAAAATAAACAGATATTTTATTGTATGATACATGAACTAATAGAAATTATTTCCTTTTTCAATTTGATTTGTTATATACATAAGTTTTTCAGAGAATCATACGTTGTAATTTATTTCTATACAATCTGAATGAGTCATTTGAACAGTTTATATTCGTATATCTAAATAAGTTTAAACATATTCATTTATAGTGGATTGGAAAACAAGTTTTGCAACTTATATTAATCCCTTTCCACTTTGCGGGTGCGAGTGCTGCCTTGTACTTTTTCGAAATCTACAAGGGTATCTTTAACGTGCAAGAGATATGGCTCTCTCTTAACACGGGCCAGCCATTTATCGTCCCTTTCCGACGGACCATCATCGTTTCCTCGAGACCATACTCGCAAATGGTGTCAAGGGGGAGCCGAAAATTCAGTTCCTGAAATTTTCATAGAAGACGGGAATCGAAATAGGTATTGGGTTACATGATAATGTAGTTTAATAATGCTTGAGATCATATTTTTTGTATTTAAAAACTCGTTTACACATTGTTCATATCTAAAGGTTATTTTTAGGAACGTTCAAATGACATACGTTGATGCAGTAGCACTGAATATAATAAAATCGGTGAAAGGCAATTTGCGTAGTTTATCAAAAGTGTTTAGAAATGTGTCAACGTTCCTCGAAAATAAAACATGTTAACTGATTTAAAACTGTAAGTGGTAAAACGAAAAGCAGGGAATAACAAAATACCAACAAAATCACAGACAAAACAAAATGCAAAATTAGAGCATAATGAATAACCTAAAATAAAGAACGTACAAAAACTTAGTGCACATGCTACAGTGGGGCGGCTCAGTACTGAAGTTTGACAAAATCATGCAAATGGTAATACAAATATTGCATTTGGCTCATCCGGTCTTTAGGGTGTACTTTAGCATATAAAAAAGGTAGCCAACATATTTTCTAGTTAAGTCACGGCGGCCTTTTTGAATTTAAAGTTGACATCTGTTTGCTAAATAATTGAAATTTGAAACAGATCTAAACCTCTTTATTGTGATATATTATAATCAGGTTTGAAAGGTATGGTCTTCTTCAGTCTTCAAACGTAAACTAATCGAACAAAAGACTTGGAAACAGCAAAAAAAAACCAAAGATATATTTTAAACATTTATTTATAAAAACCTGACAACCAATCCTTCCCAACCATACTTTAACGATAAAAAATGTAAGAAATAATAAAAAAAATGTTAACGGCACACGGGAAACTCGACTAGTTAATTATAATGGAAAAAACCTTACTAATATATTCAATTTTAATCTCAAAGGTAAATTATATACAAACTTGAAATCTTTTATGCGTCCTAAGCTCAGTTGATAGTGAGAGGTATTTTTTTGACGAATGTTCAACTTCGAATAATGCGTTCAATGTTCATCCAATAACACTACACCAAGGATAACCAAGTGTTCGTTCCCCCCAAAAAAGGTGTTGTCTATAACCCGGGAAACACACCAACTATATGAAGGAAACAACAGAATAACAGAAATCCTGTAATGCAACAAGAAACACCTACATACATTTTTGAACGTAGAAAAGGACTATTTGACAAAAAAGGAGGGTTGAAACGGGTCTTGTGGCGAGCCAACATTCTGCTTATTTTACAATATATGTGAGTATTGTTATGCGTTTACTTTTCTACATTGGCTAGAGGTATAGGGTGAGGTCTGAGATCTCATAAACCTGTTTAACACCGCCGCTTTTTTGCCCCTGTCCCAAGTCAGGAACCTCTGGCCTGTGTTAGTCTTGTATTATTTTTAATTTTAGTTTCTTGTGTACAATTTGGAGTTTAGTATGGCGTTCATTAACACTGAACTAGTATATATATTTGTTAAGGGGCCAGCTGAAGGACGCCTCCGGTTGCTGGAATTTCTCGCTACATTGAAGACCTATATTATATATATATATATAACTCGTCTAAACATCAACCCAACAATGTTAGATCTGTAAATTTGCTTTCGAAAATAATTTGTTCTTTACTCGCCGGGATTCGAACCCATGCTCTTGAGATATCGTGACACCAAATCACCTGCACTGTAACTGGCGCGCTAGACCACATGACCACCTCGGCTTCAAAAACTGAAAATTTGGATGGCTGGGTGTTACCTTTCCACGTCAGTTTTAATCTAGCGTCGTACTACAGTACATGATATATCAGGCATGAAGATGTTAATATTACAGATCAGCTAAATTATCTATAGTGAAGGATCCTACAAATTAATGTAAGATACAGTCATAGAAATAATTATATTTATAAGTACGTCTGAACCAGTGACAACTCTACAACAGATGTATCCATCGGATCACTAGCAATGATGGTGATACATGGCTATATATATACCCGTGCCAAGTTCGACCCAACCGAAATGACAAATTAATTCAAGGTGTCGAAATGCACAGATTCCCGTTGTGGTACAAGTGCATACATATATATCGGAAGCGAGCGTAAGACAAAATGCGGACAAACACTATATGCCAATACAAACATGACATGTAAAAATGACAATTTGATTGACTACATTGAATGCTGCGGCTGCAGAGAAATTTACATCGGACAAAACGGTAATGGTTTAATGAAAAGAACACGCATTCATCGGCAGCACATCTGACAGCCGCAATATAGGAAAATCCCTCTTAGCGAACACTTAGATGGTTGCGCTAGAGGGCTTTTTAAAATTTTCCTGTTCTATAAAATAAATGTAGAACGTAACATAAGAAGATCCATAAAGGAAAAATATTTTATAACCAAAACTAAATGCGCATTAGGGTTTCAATAGCGTTACAATTGGCTTTCCATATTTTACTTTATAGCGTTAATCACCAATTGTTTTATGACGTTACGTACTTAACTACCGTGAATATTAAATAATATATGCATTATCCGGAAACATTGGACTTTTTTTTAAGACTTATTTATCTATACTCAAGACATTTAACAATTCGATATATAGATACACAGGCAAACCTATGCATATATTTATATGCTTTCTAACAATAGATAAGCATCCTGTAATAATACCGAAGAGATGTGTAGATGATCATTTCTGTACCCTAATAAGAATACTTCGTGTATTGTATCAGATATCCTTATTTAATTCCTACAAGAAGGTAACACCTCCCAAAACGAAAGCTTATTTCTATTAGCTAGAGTTAGAGGAGGAGATAAAGTCTTTGCGCACTGCTAGGCGGTGTTGTTATAGAAGCTAGTAATAAATAGTACAGGTTCCAGCCCGGAAGGGGGAGGAGGAGTTACGAATCAAAGCTGCTCTAATATCGTTAGGTTGTTTTCTGCGCACTTTATACATAGTCTAAGGCCTGGTATTTCTTAATCATAAGAAATCCGATCAACAAGGTACAATTTGCAGTTGCTACTACACACATGCAGACATATACATATATTTATTTACAGTGATTGTATGCTTCTAAAAATAGATTAGCATCCTGTAATTATACTGAAGAGTAAGTAGATGATCATGTCTGTACACACATTAGAATACTTCGTGTATTGTTTCAGAGATCGTTATTTAAATCCTACAAGACAGTAACACCTCCCGACACGAAAACTTATTTTTATTAGCTAGTGTTTGAGGAGGAGAAAAGGTCTCTGCGCAATGCTAGGTGGTGTTGTCATAGAAGTAAGAAATAAAAAAGTACAGGTTCCATCCCGGCGCCGGGGAGGAAGTCACGAATCAACATTGTCAGGTTGATTTGTTAGGTACTTTATACATATTCTAAGGCCTGGTATTTCTGAATCATAAGATATTCGATCAACAAGGTGTAATTTGCAGTTGTCACTACACACAGGCAGACATACACACATATTTGTTTACAGTGATTGTATGCTTCTAAAAATAGATGAGCGTCCTGTAATTATATTGAAGAGATGAGTCGATGATATATTCTGTACACTAATAAATATACTTCGTGTATTGTATCAGAGATCCTTATTCAATTCATACAAGAAGGTAACACCTCCCGAAACGAAAGCGTATTTTTATAAGCTAGAGTTAGAGGAGGGGACAAGGTCTCTGCGCAATGCAAGGCGGTGTTGTCATAGACGTTAGAAATAAAAAGTACAGGTTCCAGCCCCGAAGCCGGGAAGAAGTTACGAATCAAATTTGCTCTAACATCGTCATGTTGATTTTCTAGGCACTTTACATACATATAAATATATATCGATAAAATGAGACCAATAGGTGACAATAATACAACATAATTACACGCCAGAAAACATTTCACAGTCTAATTCGGTAGGTCACATTCATGAAGGGGAAGGGAATTGTAGTTACGACGTAAGGAACATATCCGATATCATTTGTGAAACGGTTATTCCTGATGATAAACTAAACAGCACAAACACACGCAAACAAACTTATCACAAGGAAACGCACAAAAAATATGTGCCTGTCCAATGAAAGGAGCCTGTGATTCAATGGTTGGTGTTTGTTGTTGTGCTGCATATTTGTTTTTCGTTTTGTTTTTGTACATAAATTGGCATTAGTTTTTCGTTTTGACTTTTGTCACACGGTGCCTTTTATACTGACTATACGGTATTGACTTCGTTCATTGTCAATTGTTTAATGATGACATACAGTTGTTAGTTCTGTGTTATTTGGTCTACTGTGAAGTGTTGTCTCATTGGAAATTATACCATTTTCTTATTTTTTATATAGTTAATATGTTGTATTTTTAAATACCCGTTTTTCGTTTTCGTTTTACCACTTATAACTTTCAATAAATGTAAACCTTTTGTTTTTGAAGAAAGTAAACATATTGTTGAAAAACTTTTGACAAGCTTCGAAAAAATGCCTTTAACCGATTCGTATTTCACTCAGTGCTACTGCAATAAAGTATGGGACTTGAATGGTCTTAAAGATAACTGTTAAATTTGAACCATGTAAACGAGATATTAAAGACAAAAAAAAATTAATGACTAGCATAATGAAACGACATTGTCATGCAACCCCACACCTTTTTACATATATATATATATATTATATATATAAGTCTATAAAAACGACCAACCAGCAAATTTACTATGTACCGGATCGTCTAGAATAGGCGATACTATGCAGATAAGGAAAAAATTATATCAGTCTAAAGATTTGCACAACGGTACTGATATCAGATGTAATAATACGAAAATGTTGTTATTAAATCGTGCTGACAAATATTTCGGCTCAACAAATGGCCTTCTTCAAGTGTCACAAGTTTTAACAATAATGATACATAATGTATAAGGTGTAAAAATAGATCAGTAATAATACAGGTAAGTTTTGGTCGATTGATTTTTAATCCAAAAGCCTGAATATCATAATATAAACAAAACACTATAAATCAATATACGTGACTGTGTATATTAACAATAAAAATGAGTAAAAAAACAAAAACGCTATAGTGCCTAACAAGATTTTGTGAGGTAGACGAAATTGACTTTAAAACGATCGTATTGACTTTTGATGTACAGAAATAGGCAGATCGGACATATTTTGACTTTAGTTACTTACTTCTTAAGTTTGGGATTAATTGTGATCAACATATTCCAATGAGACTGAAAAATGCTTTTTTTATTATGATAAATAATAATTTTACCTGCCGTCGTCGTGCGTAAAATATATTTCGGTATTTCTCTTACGAAAATGACTTGTTTAATGGAACAAAACGTATTATTTGTAAACTTTCTCTTTACTCTTCACAATAGGCTTTTAAAAAATAACCTTTCAACTGTATATTCCGAAAATTTTGTGAAAATCGAATAAGTGGCAATTCTTACCTTTCATACCTTAACTTTCATTGATAAAACATAATATTGACTCGTCCAGTGTCCATTTTGAAGGTCATTTTAGTTACCGTACACATTCATGCACGTTCTAATTAATCAATAGTCATGTATAAAAAGCATAAACAAGTTTGAAGGTAAACTAATAACAACTTAATCCAATCAAATTGCCTACGATTCAATAACAATGACCAGTCCACATCATAAAAATGTATAGGGGTAAACTGGGTAGGGAGAAAATGTCAGATATATTAAGTTCATTATTTTGCAATAACGAGTAAAAATTTGTTAACCAATAGATTTGTTATAATTTCATAAACATGTCGTTATGTATTGGTATAGTTTTTGGATCTTTCATTAGCGTATTTAAGGCTGTAGAAAGTTTGGCCTTCAAAAGTCATCATAATCATAAAGAAAATTCGCCTTTTTAAAACATTGAATGTTTCACAAATAATACGCGACAACAAAGCAAAATCATTTCTTAAAACACTGCAAAAAAAATAATTCTGATTGATGCAGTGGTATTGTCATAAATTGAACTGGAGTGAACAGTGGTACATCAAACGTCGAATTCCCTCACACAATGTTATCACACACTATAGTATTTCTTATTGATGCCGTTTGGATGATGTACATTAAGTTCCTTTATCCAAAAGCTTTCCCGAACCTGTCGCTGGGCATCACTCCAGTGAATATTCTGTTCAATCACTAAAATTTTCATGCGGTTAAAGTCATCAGGTTTGTGACCCGACTGTCTGAAGTGCTGAGAAACTGGGAGAAGTGGCTTCTTAGAGATATCACTCCTATGGCCATTGAGGCGTTTGTGGAAAGGCTGCTTTGACTCACCAACATATTGGAGGCCACAAACCGAAAATTCTAGTATGTAAACAACATTCATACTTTTGCAGGTAACATTGCAAAATATCTTATAGTTGTTTTCGGTTGCCTTACTGTGAAATGTTGATGAATGCTGCATCTGTAGGCAGCATTTGCAGCGTTTTTCTTCACACGAACGATATATATATATATATATATTCGAATCCCGGCGAGGGAAGAACCAAAAATTTGCGAAAGCAAATTTACAGATCTAACATTGTTGGGTTGATGTTTAGACGAGTTATATATATATATATATATATATAACTCGTCTAAACATCAACCCAACAATGTTAGATCTGTAAATTTGCTTTCGCAAATTTTTGGTTCTTCCCTCGCCGGGATTCGAACCCATGCTACTGTGTATCGTGACACCAAATCGCCTGCACTGCAGCCGTCCCGCTAGACCACACGACCACCTGGGCTCTCAAAATAAAGAGCTTTCGCTGGCCGTGTGTTACCTTTCCTCGTCAGTTTTAATCTAGCGGCGTACTACAGTACATGATATATAAGGCATGAAGATGTTATTGTTACAGATCAGCTAAATTATCTGTAGTAAAGGATCCTACAAATTAATGTAATATACAGTCACAGAAAATAATTATATTTATAAGTACGTCTGAGTCAGTGACAACTCTACAACAGATGTATCCATCGGATCGTCATCAATGATGGTGATACATGGTTGTGTACATAATGTATATACAACTCGTCTAAACATCAACCCAACAATGTTAGATCTGTAAATTTGCTTTCGCATATATATATATATATGTATATACATAAACACATCTTATTCAAATTATATTGAGTCTGACACTACCTATTATAACGACGTGATATTTATAACGTTGCTTTCTGCGAAAAACTTATTTGCGTACATTTCAAATTATGCGAAGGAAACTCTATTTTAAAATCTTCTTTTATAAAAAGAAAAAAAAACAAACCGCTAACGTGTTTTATATTGTAATAATTCAATTCCATGGTTTATATTTTCTAATTTGATACATTTTGTATGTTTATATAGATATATGAAATGTTACTTTGTTCATAAATGTCTTCCACTGATATCTTGACCGCTCGTCACCTACAACAGTTTTATTATAAAAGAGCCATTTGTTGTACATGTATGCCTTAACAACCAGAGGTTCATTCATCATTGGCATATTTTTCCTATTTTCAGCTGTTATTTAATTTTATTTCAGTGAACTAGTGGTAATCATTCTAAACTAAACCCTATTTGACTTTCCTAGAATGCATGATGGTACTATACACAAAAAGAAGATAGGGTATTTATGCCAATGATCAATTATCAAAAAGAGACAAAATGACACAGAAATTAACAACCGTACAGCCTTCAACAATAGCAAAAGTAATATCGCATAGTCAGCTACTAGTATAAAAGGCCAAGAAAAGACAAATGCACAACAATTCGAAAGGGAAAACTAACGGCCTTATTTATGTACAAATATTACACGAAAAAAAATATATGTAACGCAATAACAAACGACAACCGCTGAATTACAGACAACTGACTTGGGACAGGCACACGTGTTCTTTTTAATATATATGTGAATGGAATGTTTGTAAGGTGTACATGTTGGTTTGCCAGGTTTCGTCTGAACTTGACCCCATTTCCATAGTTTGTTGGTAAATGATACTTCGTATTAATTTTGATCTTGTTTTTTAAATACTATTATTACAACCAATTGTATTGTCCAAAAACTATGACATAAGGATTAGACACCAGTTTTGCAAAAAAAAAAAAGGTTTTCTCCATTATACACAAATAAAAAAGAATTGTTGTTAGTTCTGTGTTAGTAGTTCTCTTGTGAAGTGTTGTCTCATTAATAACATACCATATCTTATTTTGTATTTAATTGATATGTTGGTATTTTTGTATACTCCGTTTTTTGTTTTACCACTTTCTATAAATTTACACGTTTTGTTTTCGAAGAAAGTAAACATATTTTTGAAACACTTTTGATAAGCTACGGAAAATTGCCTTTAACCGATTTTATTTCACTCAATACTACTGCAATAAAGTATGGGACTTGAATGGTCTTAAAAGTAGCTGTTAGATCTGAACCATGTAAACGAGATATTAAATACTACAACGTGTCATTTCTAGCACAATGAAACGTCATGTAACCCCACTCCTATTAACATATATATACATAAACTTTACAAAATACCCATCTTATTCAAATTACATTGAGTCTGACACTAACTATTATAAAAACGTGATGTTTACAAAATTGGATTCTCCGAAAAACTTGTTTGCGTACATTTCAAACTATGTGAAGGACACTCTATTTTAAAATCTTCTTTTATAAAAAGAAAAAAAAAAACTGTTCACGTGTTTTATATTGAAAGGTGTGTAAAGCTACTGTGATAATTCAATTCCATGGCTTATATTACATCATTTGATATTATTATATAAATTTATATAGCTATATGAACTGTCTGTGTGTTCGTAAATGTATTCCACAGATATGTTGACCGCTCGTCACCTACAATAATCTTATCATAAGAGAGGCATTTGTTTGTATTCCTAAACAATCAGTGTTTCATTCATCATTTGCATATTTTCCCTATTTTTCAGCTGTTATTATCTTTTTTGTCAGTAAACGAGTGGTAATCATTCTAAACTAAACCCTATTTAACTTTAATAGCTAGCTCCAGAATGCATGCTGGAACTATACAAACAAGAAGATCGGGTATTATTGTCAATGAAACAATTCTCAAAAAGATAACAACTATAGGGCACCATATGGCCTTCAACAATAGCGAAGCCCATGTCGCATATTCAGCTATGAAAGGCCCCGAAATAAAAAATGTACAACCATTCAAAAATGAACCAAACAAAAAAACGATAAACAAATACGTACCACAATAACAAACGACAACCACTGAATGACAGGCTCCTGACTTGAGACAGGCACACGTATTATGTTTGTCTGTTTCAGGACAGCCTTTTGCTCATATTTAGACGAAAATATTTTGAAAAATATTTGTCTTCTTCATCAAATGTTCAAATTTGACTAAAGCGACACGAAAACAACCATAGGAGAGTAATAACTATAGACACATGCTGCGTCCAAAGATGTATTCACAGTGAGAGGTTCTTTATTCTGACAAATGTTCCACTCCGAATAATGCTATCACCGAATGTTCATCAAATTATACTAGACAAACGATTACCAATTGTTCATTTTTTTAAATAACTTTTGTTCATTACTGAACAAAAGAAATTACAAAACTTAACATGACGAAAGTCAACAGTAGAATACCGCTGTTCAAATAGTTATCAAAGGTACCAGGATTATCGCTTTGTACGACAGACGCGAATTTCGTCTACATAAGACTCATCAGTGACGCTCATTTCGAAATATTTATGAAGCCAAACAAAGTCATTAATCGATTGAGAGAAAACAAATCCGGGTAACAACTTAAACCGAGAGCAACACACTAACTATAACAGGAAAACACCAGAACAAGAAAAACCCTGAACTATAACTTAAATATACCCAAAAAAAGGGCTATGTGATACAGACTGCAATATTCCTGAGTTAGTACATGCCGTGTCAAGAAAAATGGAGTAGTTTGAACCTGGTTTTATGATAGCCAAACATCCTTCTTATATGCCAATGCTTGAAAATATATAATATGGCTAAATGGCAATCATACGTGACAGACAACCAACAGAAGCACACGCAAGAGCACTTATCAAAGAAAAACGCATAAAAACATAACTGTAATTCAGTAGTGGTCGTTTGTTGTTGTGTTACATATTTGTTTTTCGTTGAAACATATATTTTACATTAATTAAACAGTTCGTTTTTTCGTTTTTACATTTGTCATTTCAGTGCCTCATGCATTATGGGCTTTGATTATTGTTGAGGTCTTTACAGTGACAAATAGTTGTTAATTTCTTAATTATTTGTTTCCTTGTGAAGAGTAGTCTTATTAGTAATCAAACCATATATATTTTTTTCATATTTGACACTGTTGGTATTTTGAACACCCCTTTTTTTTGCTTTTCTTGTTACCACCATACCTTTATTACATAAACATGTTTTATTTTCAAAGAAAGCAAACATCTTATTGAACCACTTTTGATACACTCTGTAAATTTTCTTTAACCGACTTTTACCCAATGCTAATGCATCAGTGAATGTCACTGAAGTTAAATGGTCTCAAAAAAACTTTTAGATCAGAATACTATGAGCGAGATATTAGATACAGGAATATTTCATTTCTACCATGATGAAACGACAATGTCATGCAACCCCACACCTATTAATATATAAGTACATAAACTTTAAAAAAAAAGTTGTGATTCAAATAACTTTGAGTCTGACACATATCCTTATAAAGACATGATATTTACAATATTCGATTCTCTGAAAATCTTGTTTGCGCACATTTCAAATTATGTCAAAGAAACTCTATTTTAGAATCTTTGTTAAAAAATAAATGCTGACGCGTTTTATTTTGCATTGTGTGTAAAATCTACTGTAATGGTTCAATTACAAGGCTTAAATTTCCTTACTTGATATGATTATACATATTAATATCGTTTTATTACTCTGTTCGTAAATGTATTCCACTGGAGTTTGTCAGCTTGTCATATAGGTGTTAATCTTACTGATACAAACCCTATTTATTATATGACGTTCAAAGTATGGCTTTACGATAACTATGGTTAATTAACTAATTTTGTGTGTTGATTTTTATTGTTGATGCGTTTTTTGGTGATTGTCGTTTTACGTAAAAACTAAGAAGGCACCATTTTATAAATACCATTGACGTTTAAGCTATATAACTGATCACAATCATAAGCCTTACCCAAATTATCTATTTTGGCGAGAAACATTTTTAAAATCTCATCATGTTACATCGAAGACTTTGTATTAGAATAGTTATCTCCCAAAACATTGTTTTGTTGTTCTATCATGTCGTCCGTAACTGTAAAAGAAATCGACTAATTTATTTTTCCTAAGTGCTTTTAAATCCTAAGGGTGTTTTGTTTAAATTTGATCGAAGCGACAAAAAGACACCATATAGGAGTTACAAAAATGTAAAACTATACACCCTTGCTGCCTCCAAATATTTAGTTATAGTAAGAGGTTGTTTTTTTGACAAATGTTCAACTTCGAATAATGCTACCACAAAATGTTCATAAAATTATGCTACACTAACACATACGTATTACCAATTGTGCGTTCTCTAAAATAACTTTTGATCATAACTGAGACAAGCACATACAAATTTAGTATTACAAGAGGCAACAGTTGTAAACCGTTTTTTAAAAGTCATAAATCGATTGAGAGAAAACAACTACGGGGAAGGAAATGCACCAACTATAAGAGAGAAAAACAACGAAAAAACAGAAACCCTGAACTGTAACTAAAACAAACGCCAACATATATTTAAAAGTTCTATTTTATACAGACTACCATATTCTTGATTTAGTACAGTACATTATAGAAAAATAGAGGGTTGAACCTGGTTTATGGCTAGCCAATAACCGCTTAAATAACAATGCTAGAACATATATATCGGTAAAATGACAATACGACGTGACAGAAATGCAGCACAAACATACGCAAGTACACTTACCAAACGCACAAAACATGTGTGCCTGTCCAATGTTTTTATGAGTTACTACTATAACCTTGAAAAAATTAACAGGTTTTGTTTTTGAAAGAAGCACATATATATCCGAATCTTTTTTTTATTAACAACCCTTATTTTCTTTTACCGACTTTACCCATCTCTAATTCATCACAGAATGTCACTTGACTGATCTCACAAAAAAAACTTTAGATTTGAACAATATAAACGAGATATTAGATACAAGAACATTTCATTTCTAGCATGATTAAACGACAATGTCATACAACCCAACACCTATTTATATATAACATTTATATGCACATAAACTTTTTTAATGACTCATCAGAATTTAAATTACATGACTCTGGCTATTATTATCATATTAAAATGGAAATTACAATGAAGAATTCTTCGAAAAACTTGTTTGCGTACATTTCAAAGTACGTCTGAACCAGTGACAACTCTACAACAGATGTATCCATCGGATCACTAGCAATGATGGTGATACATGGCTATATATATATACCCGTGCCAAGTTCGACCCAACCGAAATGACAAATTAATTCAAGGTGTCGAAATGCACATATTCCCGTTGTGGTACAAGTGCATACATATATATCGGAAGCGAGCGTAAGACAAAATGCGGACAAACACTATATGCCAATACAAACATGACATATAAAAATGACAATTTGATTGACTACATTGAATGCTGCGGCTGCAGAGAAATTTACATCGGACAAAACGGTAATGGTTTAATGAAAAGAACACGCATTCATCGGCAGCACATCTGACAGCCGCAATATAGGAAAATCCCTCTTAGCGAACACTTAGATGGTTGCGCTAGAGGGCTTTTTAAATTTTTCCTGTTCTATAAAATAAATGTAGAACGTGACATAAGAAGATCCATAAAGGAAAAATATTTTATAACCAAAACTAAATGCGCATTAGGGTTTCAATAGCGTTACAATTGGCTTTCCATATTTTACTTTATAGCGTTAATCACCAATTGTTTTATGACGTTACGTACTTAACTACCGTGAATATTAAATAATATATGCATTATCCGGAAACATTGGACTTTTTTTTAAGACTTATTTATCTATACTCAAGACATTTAACAATTCGATATATAGATACACAGGCAAACCTATGCATATATTTATATGCTTTCTAACAATAGATAAGCATCCTGTAATAATACCGAAGAGATGTGTAGATGATCATTTCTGTACCCTAATAAGAATACTTCGTGTATTGTATCAGATATCCTTATTTAATTCCTACAAGAAGGTAACACCTCCCAAAACGAAAGCTTATTTCTATTAGCTAGAGTTAGAGGAGGAGATAAAGTCTTTGCGCACTGCTAGGCGGTGTTGTTATAGAAGCTAGTAATAAATAGTACAGGTTCCAGCCCGGAAGGGGGAGGAGGAGTTACGAATCAAAGCTGCTCTAACATCGTTAGGTTGTTTTCTGCGCACTTTATACATAGTCTAAGGCCTGGTATTTCTTAATCATAAGAAATCCGATCAACAAGGTACAATTTGCAGTTGCTACTACACACAGGCAGACATATACATATATTTATTTACAGTGATTGTATGCTTCTAAAAATAGATTAGCATCCTGTAATTATACTGAAGAGTAAGTAGATGATCATGTCTGTACACACATTAGAATACTTCGTGTATTGTTTCAGAGATCGTTATTTAAATCCTACAAGACAGTAACACCTCCCGACACGAAAACTTATTTTTATTAGCTAGTGTTTGAGGAGGAGAAAAGGTCTCTGCGCAATGCTAGGTGGTGTTGTCATAGAAGTAAGAAATAAAAAAGTACAGGTTCCATCCCCGGCGCCGGGGAGGAAGTCACGAATCAACATTGTCAGGTTGATTTGTTAGGTACTTTATACATATTCTAAGGCCTGGTATTTCTGAATCATAAGATATTCGATCAACAAGGTGTAATTTGCAGTTGTCACTACACACAGGCAGACATACACACATATTTGTTTACAGTGATTGTATGCTTCTAAAAATAGATGAGCGTCCTGTAATTATATTGAAGAGATGAGTCGATGATATATTCTGTACACTAATAAATATACTTCGTGTATTGTATCAGAGATCCTTATTCAATTCATACAAGAAGATAACACCTCCCGAAACGAAAGCGTATTTTTATAAGCTAGAGTTAGAGGAGGGGACAAGGTCTCTGCGCAATGCAAGGCGGTGTTGTCATAGACGTTAGAAATACAAAGTACAGGTTCCAGCCCCGAAGCCGGGAAGAAGTTACGAATCAAATTTGCTCTAACATCGTCATGTTGATTTTCTAGGCACTTTACATACATATAAATATATATCGATAAAATGAGACCAATAGGTGACAAAAATACAACATAATTACACGCCAGAAAACATTTCACAGTCTAATTCGGTAGGTCACATTCATGAAGGGGAAGGGAATTGTAGTTACGACGTAAGGAACATATCCGATATCATTTGTGAAACGGTTATTCCTGATGATAAACTAAACAGCACAAACACACGCAAACAAACTTATCACAAGGAAACGCACAAAAAATATGTGCCTGTCCAATGAAAGGAGCCTGTGATTCAATGGTTGGTGTTTGTTGTTGTGCTGCATATTTGTTTTTCGTTTTGTTTTTGTACATAAATTTGGCAGTTAGTTTTCTCGTTTTGACTTTTGTCACACGGTGCCTTTTATACTGACTATACGGTATTGACTTCGTTCATTGTCAATTGTTTAATGATGACATACAGTTGTTAGTTCTGTGTTATTTGGTCTACTGTGAAGTGTTGTCTCATTGGAAATTATACCATTTCTTATTTTTATATAGTTAATATGTTGTATTTTTAAATACCCCGTTTTTCGTTTTACCACTTATAACTTTCAATAAATGTAAACCTTTTGTTTTTGAAGAAAGTAAACATATTGTTGAAAAACTTTTGACAAGCTTCGAAAAAATGCCTTTAACCGATTCGTATTTCACTCAGTGCTACTGCAATAAAGTATGGGACTTGAATGGTCTTAAAGATAACTGTTAAATTTGAACCATGTAAACGAGATATTAAAGACAAAAAAAAATTAATGACTAGCATAATGAAACGACATTGTCATGCAACCCCACACCTTTTTACATATATATATATATATATATAAAAGTCTATAAAAACGACCAACCAGCAAATTTACTATGTACCGGATCGTCTAGAATAGGCGATACTATGCAGATAAGGAAAAAATTATATCAGTCTAAAGATTTGCACAACGGTACTGATATCAGATGTAATAATACGAAAATGTTGTTATTAAATCGTGCTGACAAATATTTCGGCTCAACAAATGGCCTTCTTCAAGTGTCACAAGTTTTAACAATAATGATACATAATGTATAAGGTGTAAACATAGATCAGTAATAATACAGGTAAGTTTTGGTCGATTGATTTTTAATCCAAAAGCCTGAATATCATAATATAAACAAAACACTATAAATCAATATACGTGACTGTGTATATTAACAATAAAAATGAGTAAAAAAACAAAAACGCTATAGTGCCTAACAAGATTTTGTGAGGTAGACGAAATTGACTTTAAAACGATCGTATTGACTTTTGATGTACAGAAATAGGCAGATCGGACATATTTTGACTTAAGTTACTTACTTCTTAAGTTTGGGATTAATTGTGATCAACATATTCCAATGAGACTGAAAAATGCTTTTTTTATTATGATAAATAATAATTTTACCTGCCGTCGTCGTGCGTAAAATATATTTCGGTATTTCTCTTACGAAAATGACTTGTTTAATGGAACAAAACGTATTATTTGTAAACTTTCTCTTTACTCTTCACAATAGGCTTTTAAAAAATAACCTTTCAACTGTATATTCCGAAAATTTTGTGAAAATCGAATAAGTGGCAATTCTTACCTTTCATACCTTAACTTTCATTGATAAAACATTATATTGACTCGTCCAGTGTCCATTTTGAAGGTCATTTTAGTTACCGTACACATTCATGCACGTTCTAATTAATCAATAGTCATGTATAAAAAGCATAAACAAGTTTGAAGGTAAACTAATAACAACTTAATCCAATCAAATTGCCTACGATTCAATAACAATGACCAGTCCACATCATAAAAATGTATAGGGGTAAACTGGGTAGGGAGAAAATGTCAGATATATTAAGTTCATTATTTTGCAATAACGAGTAAAAATTTGTTAACCAATAGATTTGTTATAATTTCATAAACATGTCGTTATGTATTGGTATAGTTTTTGGATCTTTCATTAGCGTATTTAAGGCTGTAGAAAGTTTGGCCTTCAAAAGTCAACATAATCATTGACTTTATAAAGAAAATTCGCCTTTTTAAAACATTGAATGTTTCACAAATAATACGCGACAACAAAGCAAAATCATTTCTTAAAACACTGCAAAAAAAATAATTCTGATTGATGCAGTGGTATTGTCATAAATTGCACTGGAGTGAACAGTGGTACATCAAACGTCGAATTCCCTCACACAATGTTATCACACACTATAGTATTTCTTATTGATGCCGTTTGGATGATGTACATTAAGTTCCTTTATCCAAAAGCTTTCCCGAACCTGTCGCTGGGCATCACTCCAGTGAATATTCTGTTCAATCACTAAAATTTTCATGCGGTTAAAGTCATCAGGTTTGTGACCCGACTGTCTGAAGTGCTGAGAAACTGGGAGAAGTGGCTTCTTAGAGATATCACTCCTATGGCCATTGAGGCGTTTGTGGAAAGGCTGCTTTGACTCACCAACATATTGGAGGCCACAAACCGAACATTCTAGTATGTAAACAACATTCATACTTTTGCAGGTAACATTGCAAAATATCTTATAGTTGTTTTCGGTTGCCTTACTGTGAAATGTTGATGAATGCTGCATCTGTAGGCAGCATTTGCAGCGTTTTTCTTCACACGAACGATATATATATATATATATATATATATATATATATGTATATACATAAACACATCTTATTCAAATTATATTGAGTCTGACACTACCTATTATAACGACGTGATATTTATAACGTTGCTTTCTGCGAAAAACTTATTTGCGTACATTTCAAATTATGCGAAGGAAACTCTATTTTAAAATCTTCTTTTATAAAAAGAAAAAAAAAACAAACCGCTAACGTGTTTTATATTGTAATAATTCAATTCCATGGTTTATATTTTCTAATTTGATACATTTTGTATGTTTATATAGATATATGAACTGTTACTTTGTTCATAAATGTCTTCCACTGATATCTTGACCGCTCGTCACCTACAACAGTTTTATTATAAAAGAGCCATTTGTTGTATGCCTTAACAACCAGAGCTTCATTCATCATTGGCATATTTTTCCTATTTTCAGCTGTTATTTAATTTTATTTCAGTGAACTAGTGGTAATCATTCTAAATTAAACCCTATTTGACTTTCCTAGAATGCATGATGGTACTATACACAAAAAGAAGATAGGGTATTTATGCCAATGATCAATTATCAACAAGAGACAAAATGACACAGAAATTAACAACCGTACAGCCTTAAACAATAGCAAAAGTAATATCGCATAGTCAGCTACTAGTATAAAAGGCCAAGAAAAGACAAATGCACAACAATTCGAAAGGGAAAACTAACGGCCTTATTTATGTACAAATATTACACGAAAAAAAATATATGTAACGCAATAACAAACGACAACCGCTGAATTACAGACAACTGACTTGGGACAGGCACACGTGTTCTTTTTAATATATATGTGAATGGAATGTTTGTAAGGTGTACATGTTGGTTTGCCAGGTTTCGTCTGAACTTGACCCCATTTCCATAGTTTGTTGGTAAATGATACTTCGTATTAATTTTGATCTGGTTTTTTAAATACTATTATTACAACCAATTGTATTGTCCAAAAACTATGACATAAGGATTAGACACCAGTTTTGCAAAAAAAAAAAAGGTTTTCTCCATTATACACCAATAAAAAAGAATTGTTGTTAGTTCTGTGTTAGTAGTTCTCTTGTGAAGTGTTGTCTCATTGATAACATACCATATCTTATTTTGTATTTAATTGATATGTTGGTATTTTTGTATACTCCGTTTTTTGTTTTACCACTTTCTATAAATTTACACGTTTTGTTTTCGAAGAAAGTAAACATATTTTTGAAACACTTTTGATAAGCTACGGAAAATTGCCTTTAACCGATTTTATTTCACTCAATACTACTGCAATAAAGTATGGGACTTGAATGGTCTTAAAAGTAGCTGTTAGATCTGAACCATGTAAACGAGATATTAAATACTACAACGTGTCATTTCTAGCACAATGAAACGTCATGTAACCCCACTCCTATTAACATATATATACATAAACTTTACAAAATACCCATCTTATTCAAATTACATTGAGTCTGACACTAACTATTATAAAAACGTGATGTTTACAAAATTGGATTCTCCGAAAAACTTGTTTGCGTACATTTCAAACTATGTGAAGGACACTCTATTTTAAAATCTTCTTTTATAAAAAGAAAAAAAAACTGTTCACGTGTTTTATATTGAAAGGTGTGTAAAGCTACTGTGATAATTCAATTCCATGGCTTATATTACATCATTTGATATTATTATATAAATTTATATAGCTATATGAACTGTCTGTGTGTTCGTAAATGTATTCCACAGATATGTTGACCGCTCGTCACCTACAATAATCTTATCATAAGAGAGGCATTTGTTTGTATTCCTTAACAATCAGTGTTTCATTCATCATTTGCATATTTTCCCTATTTTTCAGCTGTTATTATCTTTTTTGTCAGTAAACGAGTGGTAATCATTCTAAACTAAACCCTATTTAACTTTAATAGCTAGCTCCAGAATGCATGCTGGAACTATACAAACAAGAAGATCGGGTATTATTGTCAATGAAACAATTCTCAAAAAGATAACAACTATAGGGCACCGTATGGCCTTCAACAATAGCGAAGCCCATGTCGCATATTCAGCTATGAAAGGCCCCGAAATAAAAAAATGTACAACCATTCAAAATGAACCAAACAAAAAAACGATAAACAAATACGTACCACAATAACAAACGACAACCACTGAATGACAGGCTCCTGACTTGAGACAGGCACACGTATTATGTTTGTCTGTTTCAGGACAGCCTTTTGCTCATATTTAGACGAAAATATTTTGAAAAATATTTGTCTTCTTCATCAAATGTTCAAATTTGACCAAAGCGACACGAAAACAACCATAGGAGAGTAATAACTATAGACACATGCTGCGTCCAAAGATGTATTCACAGTGAGAGGTTCTTTATTCTGACAAATGTTCCACTCCGAATAATGCTATCACCGAATGTTCATCAAATTATACTAGACAAACGATTACCAATTGTTCATTTTTTTAAATAACTTTTGTTCATTACTGAACAAAAGAAATTACAAAACTTAACATGACGAAAGTCAACAGTAGAATACCGCTGTTCAAATAGTTATCAAAGGTACCAGGATTATCGCTTTGTACGACAGACGCGAATTTCGTCTACATAAGACTCATCAGTGACGCTCATTTCGAAATATTTATGAAGCCAAACAAAGTCATTAATCGATTGAGAGAAAACAAATCCGGGTAACAACTTAAACCGAGAGCAACACACTAACTATAACAGGAAAACACCAGAACAAGAAAAACCCTGAACTATAACTTAAATATACCCAAAAAAAAGGGCTATGTGATACAGACTGCAATATTCCTGAGTTAGTACATGCCGTGTTAAGAAAAATGGAGTAGTTTGAACCTGGTTTTATGATAGCCAAACATCCTTCTTATATGCCAATGCTTGAAAATATATAATATGGCTAAATGGCAATCATACGTGACAGACAACCAACAGAAGCACACGCAAGAGCACTTATCAAAGAAAAACGCATAAAAACATAACTGTAATTCAGTAGTGGTCGTTTGTTGTTGTGTTACATATTTGTTTTTCGTTGAAACATATATTTTACATTAATTAAACAGTTCGTTTTTTCGTTTTTACATTTGTCATTTCAGTGCCTCATGCATTATGGGCTTTGATCATTGTTGAGGTCTTTACAGTGACAAATAGTTGTTAATTTCTTAATTATTTGTTTCCTTGTGAAGAGTAGTCTTATTAGTAATCAAACCATATATATTTTTTTCATATTTGACACTGTTGGTATTTTGAACACCCCTTTTTTTGCTTTTCTTGTTACCACCATACCTTTATTACATAAACATGTTTTATTTTCAAAGAAAGCAAACATCTTATTGAACCACTTTTGATACACTCTGTAAATTTTCTTTAACCGACGTTTACCCAATGCTAATGCATCAGTGAATGTCACTGAAGTTAAATGGTCTCAAAAAAACTTTTAGATCAGAATACTATGAGCGAGATATTAGATACAGGAATATTTCATTTCTACCATGATGAAACGACAATGTCATGCAACCCCACACCTATTAATATATAAGTACATAAACTTTAAAAAAAAGTTGTGATTCAAATAACTTTGAGTCTGACACATATCCTTATAAAGATATGATATTTACAATATTCGATTCTCTGAAAATCTTGTTTGCGCACATTTCAAATTATGTCAAAGAAACTCTATTTTAGAATCTTTGTTAAAAAATAAATGCTGACGCGTTTTATTTTGCATTGTGTGTAAAATCTGCTGTAATGGTTCAATTACAAGGCTTAAATTTCCTTACTTGATATGATTATACATATTAATATCGTTTTATTACTCTGTTCGTAAATGTATTCCATTGGAGTTTGTCAGCTTGTCATATAGGTGTTAATCTAACTGATACAAACCCTATTTGTAAAACTATACACCCTTGCTGCCTCCAAATATTTAGTTATAGTAAGAGGTTGTTTTTTTGACAAATGTTCAACTTCGAATAATGCTACCACAAAATGTTCATAAAATTATGCTACACTAACACATACGTATTACCAATTGTGCGTTCTCTAAAATAACTTTTGATCATAACTGAGACAAGCACATACAAATTTAGTATTACAAGAGGCAACAGTTGTAAACCGTTTTTTAAAAGTCATAAATCGATTGAGAGAAAACAACTACGGGGAAGGAAATGCACCAACTATAAGAGAGAAAAACAACGAAAAAACAGAAACCCTGAACTGTAACTAAAACAAACGCCAACATATATTTAAAAGTTCTATTTTATACAGACTACCATATTCTTGATTAAGTACAGTACATTATAGAAAAATAGAGGGTTGAACCTGGTTTATGGCTAGCCAATAACCGCTTAAGTAACAATGCTAGAACATATATATCGGTAAAATGACAATACAACGTGACAGAAATGCAGCACAAACATACGCAAGTACACTTACCAAACGCACAAAACATGTGTGCCTGTCCAATGTTTTTATGAGTTACTACTATAACCTTGAAAAAATTAACAGGTTTTGTTTTTGAAAGAAGCACATATATATCCGAATCTTTTTTTATTAACAACCCTTATTTTCTTTTACCGACTTTACCCATCTCTAATTCATCACAGAATGTCACTTGACTGATCTCACAAAAAAAACTTTAGATTTGAACAATATAAACGAGATATTAGATACAAGAACATTTCATTTCTAGCATGATTAAACGACAATGTCATACAACCCAACACCTATTTATATATAACATTTATATGCACATAAACTTTTTTAATGACTCATCAGAATTTAAATTACATGACTCTGGCTATTATTATCATATTAAAATGGAAATTACAATGAAGAATTCTTCAAAAAACTTGTTTGCGTACATTTCAAAGTAAACTATTTTTTTTTAATTTTCTTTTGAAAAAAGAACAACAAAACTCCTAACGATTATTATTTTGCATGGTATGTAAACCTACTGTGATGGTTCAATTTCATATCTTTGTGTTTTCTAACTTGATATTAAATGTGAATGTCTTCCACTGATATGTTTCCAGCTTGTCACCGACAACATTACTGATATGCTGCATAGTTTGCAAACAAACTATTATTTTCTCTAAGTGTTTACAACATTCCTTTGATTTTTTTTTATCTTACCACTATATTAGTTCATCTGTTAGACTGTATGATACGCTATTAATACATATCCAATTTTTAGGATGACAACACAGATGTGAAAGATCTTGAGATTTTCAAGTTACAAAATGCATCAGTGTCCAATAGGTATAACATCAGTTCAACTCCTATGAGAGGTCCTTATGGGGCATTTTTTTATTTTTCCAAAATACACTCATAAGTGGCAGTACAAGTATTTCACCCTTCAACACGGTTTAGCTCCAATCTTTAAGACCCTACCTATTATATTTATTGATTAATGTGTTCACCTTTGTAATTGTTAAGTCGGTCTTCGAGCAAACATGCTATAAATATGAGCCATTAAATTTGAAGAAAACAATAATCATGATATCAAGAAAATACGTTTTATAGAAATACCGATGCTTTTGATCAATAGATAATTAACGTTTTTGAATTTGGAGGTAGAATTTTTCAACAAATTGTAGGTATTCCTGTGGGATAATAACGCGTTTTGATGCGTAAATATAAAATGTAAATCCTGGTATCTAGTGTGAGTTTTTTTGATGAATATTACCTTTACTTTTAAGTCGTTTGTAGTGGTATTCTTTTTACGTGGCACTGAACTTATACATCCCGTCATTGTGTTATTGTTTTTATATTGATTAAGATATTAATAAAATGCTGACAGCCATACCCCGTTTACTGACATTTTTACCTATCTTTGTTTGTTTTGTTCACACATAGTTTTCAATATACTGGAATTTTATGCGACTGTCATACAAGTGAGAGGTTTAGCTAGTTATACAATCAGGTTTAAGCCACAATTTTGTACAGAAGAAAATTCCTGTACCAAGTCAAGAATATGACAGTTGTTGGCCATTCGTTAGATGTGTTTTAGTTTTTGATTGTTTGCAATTTGATTATGGACTTTCCGTTTTCAATTTTCCTCGGAATTCAGTCTTTTTATTATTTTACTTTTTAAAAGAAACGAAATAACCAAAAAGACATTTAAAACTAAAGTTGTAAATAAACAGATAGCTAGGATGTTGGAAACTACAATGTAATTATCGGAATAATTGTGTTTTTACCATTTATTACCTACTGTTTACTAATCTACATACAATGGTAAAAGTTGAAAAGAAAGAAAAATCTTGTAACTATCCTAGTTAAGGTATTATGTTTGTTGACTAATTTTTAAAGTTTTATATTTAGGATAGATTTTGTTTTAGGAAAAACGTGTATTTCGAAACTTCGAAACGTAAATCAAGGATTTTTCATATTTTGTAATATAAAGCTATACATAATAAAATTGAGAATAAAAATGGGGACTGTGCCAAAATGACAACAAGCCGACCATAGAGCAGACAACAGCCGAAGGCCACCAATGGTTCCTCAATCATCGAGTGAAGCTCCCGCACACGTAGGCGTCCATCAGCTGGCTCCTTAATAAATATGTATACTGGATCAGTGATAATGGACGTCATACTAAACTCCGAATTACACAAAAGAAACTAAAATAAAAAATCATACAAGACCAGCAAAGACCAGAGGCTCCTGACTTGGGACAAGCCCAAACATGTGATGGGCTAAACATTTTTTTGAGATCTCAACCCTCCCCCTTTACCTCTAGCCAATGTAGAAAAAACAAATGCACAAGAGTATGCATGTTGAATTGAAATGCACATGAATTCGAAATAAATATGTGAATCATGAATACAATACATTTTTTGCTTTTAACCGAATTGTTTGCATATTATAATGGCCAACGTAGATACAAGTATCTTGTCTTAGGGAGGGATATATCCTACTTTGTAAAGGTTCACTCTGATTCAAACAAAACATTCTCCGAAACTGACATTATCAAGATGCTTGATTCCTTGATTGACAACATATTTGTTACGTTCGGAGGACGTGTTTTTCAATAGACTGTCGTCATTCCAATGGGAAAAAGTGTGCCCCACTCCTTGCCGACTTGTTTCTTTATTATTATGAGGCCAACTTCATACAGGAACTTCTTAGGATGAAAGATAAGAAGCTAGCAATATCCTTTAACTCTACTTTCTGCTATATAGATGACGTTCTTTCACTACATAATTCAAAAATTGGTGACTATGTTGAACGCATTCATCCCATCGAAGTAGAGATAAAGGATACAACAGATAAAGTTAAGTCGGCCTCATATCTTGACTTACATCTAGAAATGAGGGTCGATTGAAAACACAACTTTACGACAAAAGAGATAATTTCAGCTCTCTAATTGTGAACTTTCAATTTCTTAGTTTAAACATATTTATTTGTAGTGGATTGGGAAACAAGTTTTGCAACTTATATTAATCCCTTTCCACTTTGCGGGTGCGAGTGCTGCCTTGTAGCGGCATTAGCCTACTTTTTTTTTGAAATCTACAAGGTTGTCTTTAACGTGCAAGAGCTTTGGCTCTCTCTTAACACGGGTCAGCCATTTATCGTCCCCTTCCGAGGGACTATCATCGTTTCCTCAAGACCAGGCTCGCAAATGGTGTCAAGGGAGAGTCGAACATTGAGTTCCTGAAATTTTCATCCCGAACGGGAATCGAACCAGGAACCTTTATTTTAGTAGTCCGATGCACTAACCACTACACCACGGCTCTCTTAGTAGCCACATTTCTGCAGCATCTGCATACGGGATCGACGTCGGGTCACTAATCGACGTCCGTCCCCCGAATCGACGTCCAATCTGACGTCACAACAAAAACACCTTACCAAATAGACGGACAATAGTATGCCTAACTTATCGACGTCCATTGTTTTGCTTTTCTAATCGACGTCTAATTTTTAGGTTCTCTAATCAACGTCCGTTTTGGACACAGAACTGAACTGATAGCAGTGGACACGTTAAGACCTTTAAACATGCTATGTATGACAAATAAAATATTTGAAATAAACCAAGAATTCATTACATGCTAGACTAGGAATGTAAACAGGTTGCGATATCAATTTTAAAATTAAAGAATTACATAAAAATAAGGAGATTAAATATAGTGAACAAGGCAACCGCTTTCAACAATGATAAATTCACACACCTCAAAGTCTATAAAAGGACGTGACATGAATAATGTGCACAATTCAAATTAAAAAGTCTTATTTATAAAAAAAAAAAAAAAACACTCCAGGTGAACACTCAGAAATATGTTGAAATGTATCTTACCGCATCCGAATTATAATACTTTCAAAACAATTGGCTGTACTTCTTTATTTTGTCCATCGTTGTAGACTAAATAATGCTCCAAGACGTCGTCTACTTTTCTATGTCGTTGGGTTTCTTTTTCATTTACCTACACCTATTTCGGGTTGAGAAATCCTTTATGGAAATTATGTATAAATGATGGAAAATTTAGTTGTCATAAGAACCCTACATAACATGTACATGTATAAGTGTTAGTCCAGTAATTTATTATTTATTGATATTGGACATCGATTAGAGAAGACCGCAATCAATTGGACTTTGTTTTGGTTATACGTGACATCACATTGGCCGTCGGTTAGAGTATCAAAATATTGGACGTCGATTAAAGAATGTGACGTCAGATTTGGACATCGATTTGAGGAACGGACGTCGATAAGAGGCCGAACGTCGATCTGAGTCTAAAATTAAGACAAGTCGACAGTGACTCAGTCACAAAAGATTCACATCAAAGTCTTTATTTTTCGTACAACGTTCATGATAGAAATTATTTTATGTTCAACTTGAAATTAGGTTTTATTTCACGTTTTTTGTTCATGCACCCCCCTCCCCCCTCCCCCCTTTACCACCCTCTTTAAAGAAGCCAAAAAAAGGGACGTCGATTAGATAGGCATAAAATTGCCCGTTGATTTGGAAGAATTATTTATTGTGACGCCACATTTGGACGTCGATTTGAGGAACGGACGTCGATTAGAGACCGGACGTCGATCTGAGTCTTACATATATCTCCCAATTGATACGATATTCCCGTGCTTGCATGTCCTATCATGATTTTCTTAAAAGAGGGTTGCTGCTCACAAGCAAGCTATTTAAAAAATCAAGAGTTCCAAATGGTGAAGTTGAAATCATCCCTTCGTAAATTTTACGGACGCCATCACGAGTTGGTTGACCGTTATGGAATAACCGTTTCACAAATGATATCGGACATGCTCTTTACATCGTAACTACAATCCTCTTTCCTTTTATGAATGTGAACTACCGAATAAGACTATTTACCGGATTTGTTATATCATAAGAAATACGACGGGTGCCAAATGTGGAGCAGGATCTGCTTACACTTCCGGAGCACCTGATATCACCCCTAGTTTTTTTATGGAGTTCGTGTTGCTTATTCTTAAGTTTTCTATGTTGTATGTGCTATTGTTGTCTGTTTGTCCTTTTTTTCATTTTTGGCCATTTTTGGCCCCACATTGTGAACATAAATTTATACAACAATTTCAGAAAAGATCTTTAATTTTCCTATATTCATGTTAAAACTGATTCATTAACTATACATTCATTACGTCAACAACTACCGATATAAGTTGAGAGCAAGTTCACAACATGTCTTTTCTTTTTTCATATCTATAGCGTGGTTTGTATTGTTTTTTTTTTTTTTTTTTTTTTTTGTATCCTGTTTTTGTGTATTTTAGAGGGCTTGGGAATAAGTATTGTATGCGTATTAATAAACACTTCATGATAAAATTACAATTTAACAGTACTTGTGGTTTTCACTATGTCCAAAACAATGTACTAAATTTCGAGTTTCAAAATCATTTTAAAAGCAACTGTCATAGTCCTTGTGTTTGCACAATTTGCTATCTTTTAAAAAAAAAGAAATATGAATTTAATGAATGGAGTTACACAGTTTGAACCTATTATCGTTTAAAAATCCTAGTTTTTACAAAATATTGTTGTTCTGTTTTAGTCTGAATTAACATTGACATATTACGTTTTCACCTTTTGCGAAGTGACCTGTATATCGATGTCGAATATCATTACCTTAACAGCAATCTAAAGCTAGACATTACCACATGTTAGATGAATGACATGCATGTGTAGCGTACACTTATTATATCTTTTGTTTTCAACCAAACTGCTCGCATTGCTCAACCCGAGGGTGTTCCAATAGTAAATGTTTATAAAAAATCTTATAAATATTAACCGAGATACTAAACAAAAAAATAAACATGTCATGTTTAAAACTTATAAATTAAATGTGTCATTAAACACAAGATTGTTTTATAAATAGTTTATACATGATAAAATGTTACATTTAACTCAACTCACTACTTTGTCTATTATGCAATAGAATACCATCATGACATTTGCAAACTTCCCTGAAGAAATCTTTCAGATGAATTTTAAATTATATCAAGGGAACAAATTTATATATATGACAATAATGTAATGAAGGATCGAGCAAAAACACTTCGGATTTTGTAATTTGAATGTTGTGTAATATTTTACGTAATGTAATATTTTACGTATTCAAGACTTATTCCAAATAGAAATAAAAACGTACAACATAGTAGATCAAGGCCATTTCAAAATTTAAATTTCAAATAATCGGAACGATACTTAATTCTTGCTCCTGACTCCCTTCTTAATAATGATACCACATATTTATGTGTTGTTTTAATTACTAATTAAGTATTCTACTTTGTAGTATGCCTGTTATTTTTTTCTATAACTGTACTACTTGTGACATTCTCTTTTTCATGACTAAAAGCATGTTCACCATGATGGCCCTTTATGTCCGACTACCATTGACGATTGCCAAAAAAAGCATCACAAAATTAAGCAAATGGATCTTTATATCAATTTGATACCAAACAAAAAAAACAATTAAAAACCAATTGTTCATAGAACAATTGAAGGTCTTTCCACATCAATTTTCACAGTTATTGAAAAGAAGCCAGTGCCTGATTACTCAAAGTAAAAATAAGAATCCAATCAGGTTTCTGCATACTCATACACTACATAAGTTGTTTATGTTTTCTTTTGAGTAAAACAAAAAGATAATTAGCTAATTTCGAAGAAGTTAATGTCACTTCTGGTCTCATATGATAGCTCCTGTCACACTGATTCCAAAAATATATAGTTTCTATATACTTTTGCCTGTAAACCAAGCGATAAATTGGTCCAATATTTTGATACTCTAAATTTATCCAAAGTCTCTTCTGGTCTCTTCTAGTCTTATGTGATAAGTCAATGTCTCTAAATTACAAAATATATTGATTCCGAGTACTTTTTTATGAGAAAGTGCTAAAAAGGCTTTTCCCGATTGACAAAAGTTCACTTCCAGATGTCATTATTCGAGCATATGTCACCCAACCTTTTGTTAGAAGTGTAATTGCCATATACTGAACTAAGTTGAAGTAATAATCAATAAAACTAGTTATTAGACATTTAGGGGGCACTTACTCCTATAATATGCACTTAGATTGTTTCAGACCAAATGTAAAAGAGGGACGAAAGATACCAAAGGGACAGTCAAACTCATAAATCTAAAACAAACTGACAACGCCATGGCTAAAAATAAAAAAGACAAACAGAAAAACAATAGTACACACGACACAACATAGAAAACTAAAGAATAAACAACACGAACCCCACCAAAAACTAGGGGTCATCTCAGGTGCTCCGGAAGGGTAAGCAGATCCTGCTCCACATGTGGCACCCGTCGTGTTGCTTAAGTGATTACAAATCCGGTAAATAGTATAATTCGGTAGGTCATATTCATGAAAGGGAAGGGGATTGTAGTTACGACGTAAGGAACATATCCGATATCATTTGTGAAACGGTTATTCCATAACGGTCAACCAACTCGTGATGGCGTCCGTAAAATTTACGAAGGGATGATTTCAACTTCACCATTTGGAACTCTTGGTTTAATAGCTTCCTTGTGAGCAGCAAACCTCTATCAAGAAAATCATGATAGGAAATGCAAGCACGGGAAAATCGTATCAATTGGGAGATATATACCCCGTATGCAGGTGCTGCTGGAATGTTGCTACTTAGAAATGGAAAGTTCACAATTGGAAAGCTGAAATCATCTCTTTTGTCGTAAAGTTTTGTTTTCAACCGACCCTCATTGTCAATTTCTAGATGTAAGTCAAGATATGAAGCCGACTTAACTGTATCTGTAGTATCCTTTATCTCTAGTTCGATTGGATAGATGCGTTCCACATAGTCACCAAATTTTGAATTGTTTAGTGAAAGAACATCATCTATATAGCGGAAAGTAGAGTTAAAGGATATTGCTAACTTCTTATCTTTCTTCCTAAGAAGTTCCTGCATGAAGTCAGCCTCATAATAATAAAGAAACAAGTCGGCGAGTAGAGGGGCACAGTTTGTTCCCATTGGAATGCCGACAGTCTGTTGAAAAACACGTCCTCCGAACGTAACAAATATGTTGTCAATCAAGAAATCAAGCATCTTGATAATATCAGTTTCAGAGAATTTTTTGTTTGAATCAGAGTGATTCTTTACAAAGTAGGATTTATCCCTCCCTAAGACAAGATACTTGTATCTACGTTGGCCATTCTTTTTTACGAAGCAAAGTAATATCAACTCTTTCAATTTGTCTTTTAGTTTGGAATGTGCAATACTTGTGTACAGGGTAGAAAAGTCAAATGTTTTAATACTGTTACAAGATGAAAGAGAGTTAGATTGTATGTACTCTAGAAGATCTTTTGAATTTTTAAGTATCCCCATCTGATTCACGCCACCTCTGGAATAGGCAGTTTAGCAATAACTTTGAAGCCCGTCTTTGATTGCTGATAAAATAGATGTTAATAATTTAGAAAGAGGTTTCGTGGAGCACTTGGAAGACCCAGCAATATACCGTTGTTTGTAAGGACACTTATGTAGTTTAGGTATCCAATACAGTGATGGAAGATCCAGTTCTTCATCTTTGGTTGAAATTCCAAAGGAACATAGAACAGACCTATGATTATCCAGGATTTCCTCTTTGGTAAGTGTCGTGAGGGTATATGTTGAGTTACCAAATGAATTGTCAATACCTAATTCGTTTATCAAGCAGTTGATGTAGTGACTTTTACACACAAAAACGATGTTATTTGGGGCTTTATCTGCAGGGACAACAACATATTTGTCATGGAGGTCGGATAGGTGTTTTGCAACATTTGGGTCTTTAAAGATTGACGTAGCATGGGCATTGATGGACCCATTCAGTTTCTTAATTCTGATTTGTATCAACGACCTCACTGCCTTAATCCATTCGGAAAGAGTGTCTACGTCTTCCTTCTCGCGCTTAGCCCATTGCCTGGCATAATCCTCGACTGAATCCATCAAAATTTTAAAGTTGTATTTCCAATCGATGGATTTAGGCTCACGATATTTGGGACCTTTCGATAACACATTTCGTAGAGAAGTGTTATTAACAATGTTAAGGTCACCGGTAATAACGTGGCCAGCAGGATTATATGTGAATTTGGAACTAGCACAAGTGCAATCAGGAGGTTTAGACTTGAAGTCGTCAATATCGAGATCCTGCAAAACGCGTTTGTAATTGAAAATTTTAGTTGCAATAGGTTTGGTATAGGTATAAGAAATTATTGGTACAGACTGGTCTTTGAAATAAGGAGGTATTTTCGATTGCACTAATTTATGATGAAGGATATTGCCTAGGTTGACGCCATCGAGACCTTTGTTGGCAAAGGAAAGATTAAGAAAAGATCTTTTCTCTTTTTCATCTTTTCCAATGCGAACTGGCTTGAAAAGTCTGTGACTTGCAATATCCGAAATTATAGCTTCAAGTTTGTATTGGTTTGAATGAGGGTTTGTAACAGTGGATTCCAAACATAAATTGAACAGAGAATGAAGTTTCGAAAGGGGTAATGAATAAAGTTTCGTGCGAATGTGATGAATACCTAACGGCTTTTGTATGAATGGCAGTAAGTCATTAATAGAGACATCATGCAGAGAAGGTGATGTATAATGACGATGATCATGACTGCGTCTACGTCGAGGAGTCGAGTTGAAAATATTCATCACATTCACCGAGTTACACGAAGGGCTAGATAGAATACCTATACCATCAATTTTGTCATTGCAGCCATAAGGTGTTGCAGTTCCCAATTGTCTAATCCAGTAGTCTTCTTTTTGTCTACGGAGAGTCGTTGAAAGATTAGGATTGTTAGAGCTATGGTATATCTTTTCGATAATGCGAACTGTCATAGAAACGATGGAATGATCGGGCTGATTGAAATGCTGGTATAGAATGTCGTTAGCATTAAGGTTAATGTCTGATCTATGACCGCACATACGTTTGTTAAGCCTTCCTTTCGTTTCACCGACGTATACCAATCCGCAAAGGTTGCACTCTAATCCGTAGACGACATTTATCGATTTACAATTCAGATCATCGTAACTTCTGGTAAAATATGACTTCTTGGTCAAATTGCTAGTGAATTCAGCATCTGTAATTAAAATAGCACAAGTTTTGCAGCCTTTGGTCTCACATTTTGAAATGCGACAGTGTTGTACTGTGTCATCAAACACCAAAATGTCTTTAAGGAGAACTAAACATGGCTGTATATGTGTAATATTGCTTTTGTCACTAGGACGATGATCTGAATGAGTCGTGTTTGAGATATTTGTCATGTCTGGTGATGAGGGGACACCTGCCGTATCAGACGACACCGTGTCCATGGTGACGTCTGTTTCGGACCTTTTTATACTGGGCGACGTCCGAGCCAGTTTCCTGTTTAATCTTCGTAAGTTCATGCAATTGTAGTTTTGCTACTGGGCGGATGATGTCCTCGGGGACAAAATGTCCACCAGCAGAGACATCGACCCAGTGGTAATAAAAGAGGGACGAAAGATACCAAAGGGACAGTCAAACTCATAAATCTAAAACAAACTGACAACGCCATGGCTAAAAATAAAAAAGACAAACAGAAAAACAATAGTACACACGACACAACATAGAAAACTAAAGAATAAACAACACGAACCCCACCAAAAACTAGGGGTGATCTCAGGTGCTCCGGAACATGATATAGGAAGATTTGGTATGAGTGTCAATGAGACAACTCTCGATCCAAATAACAATTCATAAATTAAGTAAACGATTATAGGTCAAGGTAATATCTTTATTACAATTCAGCAAACATTTTGCAATTTTCTTTTGAATATATCTGTTTAAGTGTCCGAGAAAATGCCAAAGCAAGTAAAAGTCAAGAGTAAAGTTGAGAACTTGACCTTGACATTGGCCTCATTTTCTTAGTATGGACGTAGGAGTCTCAAATAAAAACATTACAGGGTAATACGGTTAATTGTTTATGAGTTAAAAACATATTAACAAATCTATTTGATAAAGGTAGATAACTCCTATCAGATTTCTTCGAATTGCTTCGATCCAAATTGGCTAAATTTTCCTCAGAATGTAACAAATAATTTAGAAAAAGAATTTTATTGATTTCTTTTTTGTTACGAAGAAGATGCACACGTTTAATTTATAAGGAGTAAGAAGATAACTCTTACAAAGAAAAGTTTTGGCTTAGAATTGGTGAAAATAAAATGTGCATAAATTGTATGATACTATATACGAAATATATCAGCAACATATTGCGAAACAAATTTTACGCGAGAACAAAATTTGGCGGAAGAAAAAAATAATGTAATAATAATAATAATAATAGAAGAAAAATACAAGAAGTCTTTTCACAGAAAAGTGGAAAGACTTAACAAAACACCAGTTGTTCAGAGAACATTTGACGGTCTTTCAACAACAATTTTCAAAGCTAGTGAATGGAAGCTAGTTACAGTTCAGACAAAGTTTAAATTGGTGGCCAATCATAACTTATTTATACTGTTGTGATAAATCAATGTTTTCTATTTACTTCTCAATGAAAAAAGGGGGATACTTAGCTCTTTCTAGTGAAATGAATGTCACTTCCGGTCTCATATGATAGCTTCTTTTACACTGGTCTTTTGTGATAAGTTTATTTATATAAATTACAAAATATAGGGATTCCGAGCATTTTCCTTGAAAAGTGCAAAAATGTCTACTTCTGGTTTTCTCAAGGTCACATCCGGGTGCAATTTATCAAGGTCATATGTCAACAGACCTTTTGTAAAAGGTCATATGGCTTTATTATGAATTAAGGTAGAGACATAATCGATAAACAATATAATTGAACATTTCAGGGGCACTTTGATACTCTTATAAGATGTTTTTAGATGGTACCAGACCAAATTTAACATATCTTCATAACCGTAAAGCGACAACTTTGCATTTTGTATTTTAATCATATCTTTTTCAGTGATAGAGAAAATGGAAAAACAAGGAAAAGTCAGAATTAAAAACTTTACCATGACCTTTGGCCTTGACCCCATTTTCTAAGTTAGCACCTAGGGGCATCAAATAAAGACATTCAAGAAACGGTTTATAAGATAATAATACATATCGTAACGGTAGATAACTCATATACATTTTTATCGGATCGTTTCGATTCAAAATAGCCAAAATTTTTGTCCATCTATGACGACAACGACAAAAACATTGATAAAAACTATAAAGTTACAATCACATTAGTCAAGACCAAATAAATTTAACAAATAATTACCATTCTAGCGCTCGAGTGAAACCCTTGTTTCTTCTTGATTAAGATGTACACGGCACGGCCAATCTTCCCGATCTTAATTGCTCACGAACGTCGAAATGTATAGGGCTATTTCTTTTAAAGGCCATGCGGGGTGTATAAAAGGTATCCAAAGAATCAGACGCATGTGGAGAATAAATATGGATAATAAGGAAGACAGACCTTCACAAAATCCACGAGTCTCCAGCCAGATACCACACCAATAGAAGTTAAAAATGTTCCCTTGTCAGCAGACAAGGAGCAAATACACATAGCTCTTACATTATCAGGATGCAACATCCAGGATCTCTCTACAGAAAGACTTAGAGAAGATGATAAAGGCACACACTGTCTAACTGAGGACAGATTAGTAATCAGTAAAATATAAGATAAATCAATACCAAGAGATCTTACAATTGGAAAATATTATGCTAAAATATTTCATCCTGGGCAACCAGGCCTCACGGTCATACAACTTTCGAGCATAATTTGTGTACTCAGACTCGAAAATCAACCAATCAAATTGCTGGATTTGATGTTTCGAGCATAATTTTTGTGCTCCGAGCACTGAGCAAAGTTTTATGCCTTCAAGGCCAGAGTTTAGCAGTTTCAAAATTACCCGAAGTTTAAATGCAAAAAAATGCCGTATATGTTTGTTAAAAGGGCAAACTATGTAAAATTTCCCTAATGAATGGATGTGCAAGTCTTGTAATAAAAGTGCTCATAGAATGAATGAGTGTACAAAAGGCTTCTCTGAAAATAAGAATGTTCAAGAAAATGAAATAAATGATGAACATTCACATAACAAGGTATCATCAACACTTGCATCCATACATAGTAATGCTTTTGATAAAACTGTCAAAATGAAAAACACCAGTGAATCAGACAAAGATGGACAAACTTTGACCAGCACAACAAAAATTGTAAATTTTGTTGAAAGTGGTGTTAAAAAAACCCAGGCAGGTCTCAACAGTCCATCAGTACAGATTAGGCAAGAACCAAAAAGCCAGAACACAGTCTACACCACAAGAATGCCTTCATGACAAAAACAGTCACAACAGAATGTAAAAGAAATAAAATAAAGGGAAAACTTGAACATCTAATATGAATAAAATGACTGAATGATTATAATCTTAATGTAAATAATTCTATATTATCAAAAATAAAAAAAAAATAAACAATATGAAAAACATTAAACTCAAACTGAAAGAGTTAACATACGAACAACGTGTTTAAACTTGACATACTTGTATACACGATTTGGAAACAATGTACTTTTTTACTGTATGTTATATTGTGTGCAAGATGTGGAAATGAAGTAATACGAATTGTAGTAACACGTAGTTATGTGATGGTATTAATCAATTTTTGTATATGTTGACAGAAAAGATGTTACCCATGTATAAACAGTTGGTCTATGTTTATATATACGGGTTTTTCCCTGCACTATTCATAGAAACGAAACGCCTAATTGAAACATTTGAAGTTTATACTAATATTTCCAAACCGGTATTTACTCCAAGCGGTGAACTAGTTTACACACACTTGCTAGAAATACTTTCCCATGTTTAATAATGATAATTAAGAGAATGATTACTTACCTGTTCAACAGTTGTGCAAAAACATCCATTCAACAAAATGTATTTCCATGATTTCCGTATAAATTTATACACACATATTTTATACCAGTTTCACAAATTAAAGGTGTTAATAAAAATTTGATATCCAATCAAACAATGTGTGTTCCAGGAGAACATTATGAATATCTGTGTTGTGGAAACACAGAATAAGGTTACACCAAAAAAAAAGTTCAGCATAAAAATCCATGTGTATCAATCAGCTTGTACATGTATGTACCATTACAAAAATAAGTATGCGATCCCGCATTGTGATGTTTTTAATTATTGCTATTTCTTTACAATATGTGTGTGTATACCAATCTGGTATATGTGTATGGAGCAAATGCACAATGTATTTTGTGGAAAGAATTGTTTACTTTTTAATATGTTTTTTTGATAACACAGTAAAATTGTGCAACCTTAATAATAATGGCATGCACTCAAGAGAAAAAAGTAACAGGGTTTTGACAAGGTTAAAATCTCAAAATATATCAAAAGCCTTCATACAAGAAACTCATATTAAGTTATTGAAAATGGAATAAAAAATAAAACTAACTTTGATGTTTTTGCAGTATTGGTAAATCAGCAAGCAGGGGATCTCGATATGCATAAACAATTGTTTGAAGTATGAGATTATAAATCATTTTACAGATAAAGATGGGATGATTGTTTTATTAAATATCCAGATTTATCACACACTTTTTACAATAGTCTGTTTATATGGACCAAACAAAACAACTGCAAGAAAACTTTGGTCCTCAATGCTATTCAATTTCGTACTTTATTTGGCCTTTTTGACTTTATTTTTTTTTCGAGCGTCACTGATGAGTCTTTTGTAGACGAAACGCGTGTCTGGCTTAAATATAAAATATAATTCCTACCTATGATGAGTTTGTTTACAACCACTGGGTCGATGCCACTGCTGGTGGAGATTTATTTCCTGAGGGTATCTCCAGCCCAGTGTTCAGAAATTCTATACTGACTTTAGTTATCATTGATATGTTCATAATTATAAATTAACTGTTAAGTACAGCTCTTTGTAATTTCCAGGCAGAGCCAGTTAACTTGTGATTCATGATATGTCTTAAAATAATAAAAATTGGCTTAACCCTAGGCAACCAACAACAAAAACGTTTGCAACATAAATTATGGATCAATTTTATGTAATACTAAAAAAATATGAATTTGATTTTGTGTCTTTTCCTTGTTTATTTCTATAGAAATTAAGGGAAAATCATCCTTAAATAAATATATTTAGCTAAACTAATTCTGAATGAATTGTATATTCAATAAAATAATACCAACAAAACTTTATTTTTCAATACTTAAAATTTTGGGATCTAGTCAAAAAATTGTTTATTTAGGGTTATCATATCTGAAATGAGTTTTGACTAAGAGTTATTTCCCTTTGTTGTATTCTCCATTGGAAGGGAGGTTACTCCAATTGCAGCCATGACAATGTAAACAAGTAGATGGCAGACGATGGCAGCTACTTCAACTGATACATCTTTATTATGCAGCTTTTCAGCTTTCACAAATACCAAATGTGGTTTGACACCCTATTTCCCAAAAGAGACAGAAGTCCTGTTATTGAAAAATTGCCAGAGAAATTTAAAATCACACCTGCCTTCTTATTACATCAATGATGATATTAGCACGTAGTGTAATCTCATTTGTCACCGTGTTGGAATATTTGCTGAGATTGATAAATATTCTGTGTGTCCATATCATAGATACTCTCTTGGTATGTGTTGGAAAAGACTTTCAAAATGTACACATCCGGAACATACGGACAAAGGGAAAGCAGAAGGAAACAGACAAGGTGTTACTGTAGCTGCAAGTCTACATCTTTTCCAAATATTTTGCTGTGTAGTCCCGGTTGGATCAGGTAAAATATATGATATTACTACAATATACTTTCTGTCACATTTAAATTGGTGGTTAATGGGGACAGGCATCTGTTTCTGAGGCAAGTGAAAAAGGGGGAGGGGCAATTTCCAAGGGACAGACTATTTATAATTGTTTTCAATTTTTTGTTGACCAAATTAATATTTTTTGAGTGAATATCCGACTGCTAATTTTGTAAGGTCTATAGATTTTCTTTACAGTTAATTATCTACAATAGGCACCACTTGAGGTGGGATATGGTTCATGTCTTTAATAAATGAAACTGTTCCACACCTGACCTCATGATTTGTTTCTCAATTCCCTACATTATGTTCAGGGATTGGGGTTGAAAAGGCTCATATCCTAGAGGAAGTGCTGCCTAATTTTTTTTAAAGTCTGGACTTGTCATTTTCAGCCTTTATGGGGGTCGTGGGGGGGGGGGGGACGGGGTGAATATGTAACAAACAATTTGTTCCGGCGTGACATTTGTTCCGTTGGAACAAATATCATAGGAGATATGTTCCATCGAAACTTATATCACAGAAAATTTGTTCCAGCACTATAAAATTTGTTACGGAACTAATTTTTTAACTAGATGTAAAATAAGTTCCGGAACAAAAATCACGCTAATCCCGGCAGACCCAGCCGCTTGAACTTTTGAGGCATACAACCACTTTTCAATTGTGGCGTCAGATATTTTGTTTTATGACGTCTATATCTTACGGGCACCTGTGTGATATCAAGAATGGCGTACAAATAGCGATAAGGTGTATGGGTAGGAGTAAGTGGTATATGCATGTGTACTCATACTACATGTATTTCAATAAATGTTTAAATTAATGTTGCTTGCAAAGCTAAGGACATTCATTATCTTAATAAGCATGATAAGGCCAGAAAACAAATTAAAGTAATGCAGTTGAATGAAATTATGTTATTTATAGTACTAACATTACTTTTTATCTATATTGACAGGTTTATGTGTAAAGTGCAGAAATAGTCTGAGTTGGTTACAAGCTGGGGAACAAACAGCAATGTCCAGTCTTGAACTACAGGTACATGTAGTATTATGTACTTTGACTTTCAATAAGAATTTGTAAATATAAAAAAAGAAGATGTGGCATGGTTGCCAATGAGACAACTGTCCACGAGAGATTACAATGACCAACATTGACAACTATAGGTCACCATACAGCCTTCAACAATGAGTAGAGCCCATACGACAGATTTACCATGATTGCTTCATTTGAAATTGTCAGTCTCTTCAGATACATTTACTTGAATATTTTGAGTTGGTCTGTTTAAAAAAAATAGCATAAGTGCAGAATATAACATTTCTAAAAAATATTTGATATTGAAAATGCATGTATGATCTTTTTTTTTTTTCAACCAATGATTTCGTAGTTGAAAGTCCAAGGAGCCTACTGGCTAAAATATTTTGAATAGGCCCAAAATCTGAAATACAAGACATGGTATATCAATAAAACTTGACCAGTTGAAGATGTTGGGTAGTATTTCAGGATTCAATATAAATATGGCACTTTACATATATTTTCTGCTTAGTAAACAACATAATTATGTTTTTGCATTTGGGCTTATTTTGTGAATGAGAGTAACAATGTGTGACTCTTGTGAATTGAAAATATGTTCTTCAGAAGAAACAGAGGTTTGTGTCTATAAAAAAAGTAGAAAGGGAATTAAATATGTATACAGTTGTATCTGTAAAAAGAAACAAATGAATAGTAATATAGTTAATAAAATCACCCCCCCCCCCCCTTGGCGGGACCTTATTTAGAAATTAAAACTATCTTATCTTATCTTATCTTATATGTGGACTTGAAATATGCTTTAATAGTACATAAATGTGCAATGCTTATAGCCATTACCGAAATTTTTTCTTCTAACAGAAAAACACAACGATCTACGAAGAAAAGCTTACGGAAAATATGTAGAGAGACAGAGGTACATGTATACATTAACATTGATTAAACATTCTATTTGTCAAACTTTCATAATATCTGGAATAACTCCTATAATATAAAATTGAGAATGGAAATGGGGAATGTGCCAAAGAGACAACAACCCGACCATAGAAAAAAACAACAGCAGAAGGTCACCAACAGGTCTTTAATGTAGCGAGAAATTCCCGCACTCGGAGGCGTCCTTCAGCTGGCCCCTAAACAAATATATACTAGTTCAGTGATAATGAACACCATACTAATTTCCAAATTGTACACAAGAAACTAAAATTAAAATAATACAAGACTAACAAAGGCCAGAGGCTCCTGACTTGGGGCAGGCGCAAAAATGCGGCTGGGTTAAACATGTTATATATATATATATGTTAGACTTAGATCGATGTCCCGCCTCTAATCGACGTCCTTTCCTCAAATATACGTCCGTTCCTCAATTCGACGTCCATATCTGATGTCACATTCTCAAATCGACGTCCAATATTTTGATACTCTAATCACAATGACGTCCAATTTGACGTAATGTAATGCCAAACAAAAGTCTAATTGAATGTAGTCATCTCTAATTAATGTCCAATATCAAATAACAACTCGACCAACACTTATATATGTACATGTTTTGTAGGTAAATAAATGTTCAAACATTTATACATATACTTTCTATTTAGTCCTTTTTCAACGCGAAATGGGTAACATGCATCTATTAATGTTTATCTTGTGAAAGCGTCAATATTATCTTTCTACGTTGTAGTGTGTCTTTCATGAACATATTAATAAATGACAAGTCAATGAGAAAAAAATCCTTTGAAAAAGAAAACCAAAACGACATTTAGAAGCATTATTTAGTCTTCAACATGTTCAATAACAAGAGACTAAATAAAAACGTTTAGCTTGTTTTTTTTATAAATAAGACCTGTCAATTTCTTTTCTGATTTGGACTTTGATTTAAGGAACGGATGCCAATTAGATACTGAGTATGAGTCTTACATATATGTGGACGTTCCTACATATGTTCCTGACACTTTGGTTTAGTTCTTTAGGTCCACAGCTGAGGAACAATTTGTACTTGAATGTACAATAATAAAGAAAAATACATTAAGATTTTTTTTTTAAATGTATGATTACCGTATATTGTTGTGTATAATGTGGGCCCCTATTACCAACTATATACCTTTGGTAAAAAAAGGGGTGCATTATACATGACCGAGCATGTTAATATGGTATTTATTTATTTTAAACTAGTGGATACATGTATGTTGTGCATATAGTGTCTGTGACACTGTTCACCATTCAATTGACATTGAAACACTGTCTACAAAGAGAGCATTTTGCGGAAAATTGAGAAAATAAAGGCAACAGTAGTATACCGATTTTAACATTAAAAAAGGGGTGCATTATACATGACCGAGCATGGTAATATGGTATTTATTTATTTTAAACTAGTGGATACATGTATGTTGTGCATATAGTGTCTGTGACACTGTTCACCATTCAATTGACCTTGAAACACTGTCTACAAAGAGAGAATTTTGCGGAAAATTGAGAAAATAAAGGCAACAGTAGTATACCGCTGTTCAAAACTCATAAATCCATGGACAAAAAACAAAATCGGGATAACAAACTAAAACCGAGGGAAACGCATTAAATATAAGAGGAGAACAACGACATAACACTAAAATGTAACACACATAGACAAAATCCCACGAGAATAACAAATATAACATATATATATAACATCAAAACCAAATACATGAATTTGGGATAGACAAGTACCGTGACACGTCTTATCGCAATGTGAATTTACACTCAAAAATAAGAGAAAACAAACGACACAACGTTATAATGTAATACACACAGAAACGAACTATAATATAACAATGACCATATTCCTGACTTGGTACAGGGCATTTTTAAAGGAAAAAATGGTGGGTTGAACCTGGTTTTGTGGCATGCCAAAAATGTACATTAACAGCCTGTTATAGATTGACATTTAATGACAGTTATTATCCGTATGGAATGTGTACATCTTAAAACCAGTTCAATTAAGAGTATTTTTATACGAAATCCTGCCTATTATACAAAAGTATGTTAGTAGGTCTGTGTAAAATCAATACCGCTTAATTAAGAGTTCCAGATTTTTGTAAGAACAAATACATTGATCTGTATATTCATGATATTATATATGATGTACATTGATAATGATAATATTAATTTTTATTTGCAGAATGCTGTCTCAGTAAAAAAGATGAAAAAAGATATATTTTTAAGTGATGAGGTAAAACATTAATTTATGCTATAAACTTTTTGGGGGAAATATTATTTTCACGGACTTCGAATAGAATATACGGTGACAAAAGCTTCAAGTTGTCTAAAACTACTGGGCCAAATAAAACTAAAGTTAGCCACCATAAGCATTATGGTATTCAGTTTAAAAAAAAGCCACTGTCCCCACAACTAACCAACATGGCCACCAAGGCTAGAAAGAAAGCGTTAAATGCAGTTTTGATCAAAAGCTATATTTTTAAAAGTTGAGCATATTTTTTTTTTATCAGCCAAAGATTTACTTTGAAATTTTCAGGCAAATCATTGTTTGGTTGCTGTTTCTGAATTGATTTTTTCATCTTTATGTCCCCATCGCCCTTATCTGTTGGGTACGTGTATACATACGTCTCTAAAATAGGTTTTTGTTCTATAACTTAAGTTTACCTCAACCAAAAATTATGAAACTTATATACAATGCTTATTTATACAATAAAAGACTGATTAAGTTTGAAATATGTGGAGGCACTTTTACTGTTCCCGAGTTATGTGCCTTTTTAAGGCCAAAAAAATAATATGTGTGTTTCCTATTACATCTTTGAAAAAATAGGGTAGATAGGTAGGGATTTTTTTTTATTTTACAGTTTTTTATTTTTACATTTTGTACATTGAGTTCTGATTTTAACAGTGATTATTGCAAAATGAAGAAAAACAACTTTAGGGTAGGCTATTCTAGAACTTTCAAAATAGGGAGGGTAGAGTAAAAGGAAACACCTATCTTTTTCATTTGATGTAAAATAAAAATTGCCAATTTTGTCTTTTCCGTTCTCTAACTTAAGTTTGAAATATGTGACGTCACTTTGACTGTTCTTGAGTTATGTTGCCTTTGTAAGGCAAAAAAATAATAATATGTGTGTTTCCTATTACTTCTTTGAAAGAAAATGGTAGATCATTGTAGATAGGTAGGGATTTTTTTTATTTTACATTTTTTTATTTTTAGATTGAGTCTAAGGGAGGGACATTCTGACTTTAACAGTGCTTATTGAAAAATGAAGAAAAAAACAACTTTAGGGTAGGCTATTTTAGAATTTTGAAAATAGGGAGGGTAGCTAGAAAATAGAAAACAACTATGTTTTTTTATTTGGCGTAAAATAAAAATTGCTAAATTTGTCTTTTCTGTTCTCTAGCTTTAGTTTGCATCAAATCCAAATATGAGGGAGGACAGGGGTAGTCTTCTCCCTTCTTCCACCTCTCTTCTCCTTTCTCCCACCTCTCATCTCCTTTCTTCCATCCCTCTTCTCCTTTCTCAAAACAGAAAAATGTATCTCCCTTTGAAAAAAAGATAAGGAATATAAAGTAGGTGACATTTTACATCCTTATTTCACCCTGAATCGAATCGGGAAGATATCTTTCCATCTTAATGTTGGTTATGTGAAGAAGCTCGAATTACAACTGTTATTTATTAGATGAATTAACATGCACACCTTCTTTGAGACTTCATCTTATTTTCCTTAATTTAATTTCAGTCTAGTTTTGAAATGTCATCTCAAGAGACATGTTCCCAAGAAACAAGTTGGAGTCTATCATCTGTTGGAAGACTGGAAATACGCAATGGGATACACCAATTAAACAATGCCATACACATGTTAGACAGTAAGATCAGTCCTGTGAAGTATATGATTAAGAAGGATTTGAATGGATCCAATGCTAGCACAGTTCGCTATGTAAAGAGAAAAGCAAATGAGACAATACATTGTGTTTTGGATCAGATTGCTCCTGGCCAGTCATCCAATATTCTAAAATTAGTTGGGGCAGATATCAAGCCAGTTCCAGTTGAAATTGAGTCCGATACAAGTATTACAAACCTTATTGCAAAATTGTACAGTGAAAGTGATAATAACAAGTTGAAATGCCAGCTACTTTCATTAATTTCATCACCTAATATGCATACCAAATCAGAACTTACGGAGCTTATACCAGACCTTACGAATCACAAAATTGACCAAAGTAAAACTCACGCATCAAAACATGGTCCAGGATCTTTTCCTTTAAAGAAAGAGCTTAGTCACAGGAATAGGATGGATGAAGTCAAATTATATCATGCTTTGTCACTCTTCTTGAATCCTGATTTTCAACAGATTTGCTCATATGGAACCAAAAAGTTGGAGTTTGATAATTGTGAAGTTGTGACCATTCCACAAATAGTAAGGACAACTTGTCATTCTTTTGTTGATTGATATGTATGCAAGTTACTGCAATGAAGAACATTTTAATCCATTATCAAAATCGACACAGTTTAAACTACTAGCAACATGTGCAGCAGCCAAGAGATCCAACCTTAGTGGTTTAGATAATATTGCTGCTGATGGTGCAGCATATATGGACAACATCATAGCAACATTACAAAAGCTGCAAGAGCATGACATTAGTAAAGATGAACTTGGGGAGACAACTTCAGATGTAAAAACACTTAAGCTATACATGAAGACCATGTACAAGTTTGACATTAAAAAAACAAGCCATTGCAAGGACCATTGCATAAATTTTGCATTGAGCAATGCCAAAGATGTTCTTCTACAAGGATCTTGTACTGACCACATTCATGATGATGTGTGTGATAGCTGCAATCTTCTTGGCAATGTCACTGAACAGATATTCAAAAGTATTCAAAAAGTGTCTGGTAAAAATGAACTTTTTTGTATAATAACATACAGTTAAACCTGACTAATTGAACTCCTTCGGCACTCGGAAATGAGTTAGGTTTACACATCTGTTTGGTTTACACATGTTCATAAAACATAGAAACTAATATGACAAGACTTTAGAACAATTTAGGTTTAGACAGGTTTCACTGTATTAATATTATTCTATAATATTATTGTGTTCAATATTTTTCTACCATATGTAAATTCAAATCAAGAAGTGAATACATACATTTTTCTGTTGTCATATTGAATACTAGTATACATAATCTAGAGTTGGCTGTTTATTATTTATCATTATTAAGTTTTTTATGCGATCATGTGGCGTACATCGTCATCTGTCGTCATCATATACTATTTCAAAGACCTTTTCCTTTAAAACTATCTTGCCAAATACTTTCAAACTTTAAACTCAATGTTCCTTAGAGTGTCTAGTTTATAAATTATATCCAAAGTTTCGATTCATCAACAAACATGGCTGCCATGGCTAAGAAATAAAATATAGGGATCAAATACAGTTTTTGGCTTGGATCTCAATCGCGAAAGCATTTAGAATAAAATCTGACATGGGGTATAAATGTTCAATAGGTCAAGATCTATCAGCCCTTAAATTTTCAGACAAATCATGGTTGATGCCACTAAATTGGTAATTTTAAGGAAATTTTGCAGTTTTTGGTTATTATTTTGAATGTTATTGAAGATAAAGATAAACTGTTTATAGCAAAAATTTTCAGCAAAGTAAGATCTACAAAAAAGTTAACATGACCAAAATTGTCAATTGACCCCTTAAGGAGTAATTGTTCTTTTAAATCAATTTTACAATGCTTTTTTTTTTCTTTGTAAGAAAATATGACAGAATTAAATAACTGTTTATTTGCATTTTTAAGCAATCATAAATATACATTAAAAAGCAAAAATAATCATTGATGAAAGATTTAAGCAAAAAAGTTACAGGTGAGCGATTCAGGCTCTTGAGAGCATCTTGTTTAGACACTGTTTATATGCAATACTTGGCCTGTAGATAATTGATGGGTAGTGCAAATTGTTTTCTATCATATATGTCAATTTGATCATTTTTTTCAATTTTGGCTAGAGGGAAACTATTTGATCATGGACAGTAAAAACTGCTTTGAGAAATTTATGCAATTCCCAACCCCTACCATTTTTCAGTTTTAAAGAAAACACTCAAAAATTAAAATCATATTCTTTATACACTTCTGTTTTAGATGAAGAATCCAGGGATGATTTATACACAACAACAACAATAGATATAAATAATGTAAAGCAATGGAAAGCTCACCAACTGCGGACAAAAAACCAAGATGAAGCACGACTGAAGTTCATGGAGTCACTGGAACCTCATCAACTATTACTAGTTATGGATTGGGCAATGAAGTTTTTGCCAATGCGTTACAGGGAGAAACAGTCTGATTTCTTTGGCCAGAAAGGTCTGAATTGGCATGCCAGTGTAGCTATTGTCAAACCAGAAAACACTAAATTACATGATAAATGATTATTTTAATGCAATATTTTGTGTATTCAGACCAAAACAAAATTCGAACTTGATCTTTAACTTGTCATGGTTAAACTTTATTCCAGAATCAATTTTTTTTACAATTCTATATCTTTATTCTTTTAAGAATGACAAATATAAATGCATAAAACTGAAAACTTCTATTATTATTTTAAGTCAAAGGACCATAATAAACTCTTAAAAAAATTATCATATGCAAAAAACAAATGATCTTTAAATTTTCATGTAAACTATATACCAAACATGGAATCAATTAGTTATAATACTGTTTGTTTTTTGCAATGTACTTACCACTATTGTAAACAATTTTACAAGTTAAACTGAACTTGATCATTTGTATAATTTAAAATGAATATGATATGACTGTTACAAAATGTAATAACACTAGACAAATAATCATAACAAATAAAATATATTTAGAATTTTCTTTTCTTTAAAAAAAAATTAAACAATTTATGCCAAGATTTATTTTATGATACATTAAACAGATCACGCTTTTACAGATATTTAAATTAATTTCAGCACAAGTCATATGTTCATCTTTTTGATGGGGTACGTCAAGACTGGTTTGCTGTCGCATCCATCATAGAAAATACATTGTTGACCATTAAGAAACAAATGCCGACTAAGAGGAGGTTTTTCTGCGTAGCGATAATGCAGGTTGTTACCACTGTGGGTGTCTGTGGCTCAGTTTATATGGAATAAGTCAAATAACAGATAAATAGTGAAGTTTTTATGTGTCCAAATAAAACAATAGATTTGTTGTTCTTCTATGCAACCCAATCCGAAAAATTTGTAAAATTTTGGAAATTTTGGGGAAAACACATGTACACTGATTTATTAAGCTAGTGCCAGAGATGCTTAATGACAGACATTAAACTACCTAAATTACCTCTTATTTTTTTGATTTAAATAAAATTAGATTAGAAAAAAGATCTGAAGGAGATAGGTTTTTTCCTTAGACATGGTATTGGTGAGGTTTTTAAATAATCATGTTAAATAAAGAATTATTATTTTAGTAACTATAAAAATCAAGTAACATAAAATATGAATTAAGGCATGCTTGCACTTATCAAAATGCCAAAACTGCAAATCTTGCAAAGGTAAATATAAATAAGAAGATGTGGTATGAGTGCCAATGACACAACTCTCCATCAAAGTCATAATGTATTTTTAAAGTTTAATAATTAAAGTTCAAATGCTATCTGATATTGATTGATAAAATCAAAACAACAATTAAGTTTATCAGATTTTCAATTTCAATCCTGAACATTTGACATTTTTCTTTAGTATTTGTGATTTTATTTCAGGTTTGAAGATACTGAGATACGACTATAGTGAGGCACAGTCTGGGAAAAGCTTCTGTGATGCGAAAATAGCCCATATGCGTTCCAAAATGAAAATGTTTGTCTCTTCAGGCAATAATATTTCATCAGCAGAAGAAATGATGGCTGCAATTATGAGTGGGGCTGGTTTCACTGGGTGTCAATGTGCAATTGCTGATGTGGATACTTCCAAACAAGAGATGACAAGCCATAGATTTAAGGGTGTCAACAGTTTTTCAAACTTAGAATTTCAAGATGGGGATATTCTTGTTTGGAATTCATACAACATTGGAATTGGCAAAAAAATTCCAAGGTCGTCTGTGCTACGTCAAGAGCAAGGTCAAACAGAATTAAATGTTATAAAAGATTTTAGTGAACCAAGAGCCACTTATGGGGCCATAAAATCAAAAGACAATTCAACAACAGCCAATCATTAAGAGTCTGATATTTTTGAATGTCCTGAGCCTAGTGGTTGTGCCACTTGTTCATCATTTCATTACATTGAAACCCATCAAAGTGGTGGAAGACACCTCATAAATGGACTTTTCACATATGACAAAGTAAGGAAGCGTTGGGTAGAAACTTGTAATGCCAACTTTCATAATACCATAAATTTTAGTAATATGTCAGACAGAGGCACAAAAGGAACCTCATCAGAAGACATGGGATGGGCTTTAAGAAAAGATCGAAAGTTTATAAGATTTTCTACTGAAGTTAAAGATTTTCTTAAGCAGGAATTTGAAGCAGGGGAAATCAGTGGAAAGAAATCTAACCCAGTTACAACATATATTAATACGAGGACTAAAGTTGATGAACATGGTGTAAGAGTGTTTAAAGCTGACCAGTTTCTTCAACCTTCACAGATAACCTCTTTGCTAGGTTATCTGTAATGAGTAAGAAAACAGCACCTCAACAAGGCACATTAGATTTGTCTGAAGAAAATGATGATGACCTTTTCAACATTATTCGAGAAATTGAGGAAGGAGAAATTCGTGAATTCATTCTGAATGAAGATTTACAATAACTGTATATTTTAAATTTTATTAAGCCTTATTTGTCCCTCTGTATGTCTGTCTGTCAACAATTTATTATAAAATAACTAATCGAATGATTCAAATAGAGAAAAATATTCAACGAGTGACCTAACAACACATTAATTCACGAATGTGTGTAGCGCATGAGTTAATTATCAGTGTTGTTCGGTCACGAGTAGAATATTTTAAGATATTTGAATTCTTTAATAAGTTATTCTTTTTATTACATTCAAAATTGGCAAATGGCTTCTTTTAAAAGAAATTAATGTAAAACATGTAAGGATCTATATCTTTTTTCTATGCACTCACAATTTGTTTTGATCTGCCGTTATCGACGTCTTGACAACGCCTATTGTTGTATGACGTAAGAGAGTGAAATAACCATATTTATTTCACATGTGAAGTTATCGGTTTTTATTTAACTGGGAAATCAATGTGATTCATTGCAACCAATGCGGCTCTTGGGTTGATATTGAACCTAGGGCTGATAATACATGCGATATGAAAAATGTTTTGTTATGATCTTTTTATCATATGCTTCAACATGGAGAAAAATAACAGATTCATATATTGATCCTTTAAGCATTGAGGTGTATTTTCCGGAATTTGCCGAGTGTCACCGGAATTCCATGCGATAACGTTACGGAAAGGCATGCGATAACACTCGAAGCATGTGATACACTTTTCATATCAGCCCGCTAAGCATCAATTCTACAAATATGTAATTTACATTAATTAAATGCTATTATCATACAGTAAAAATCATTTGTTATTAAGTCTAAGTATATGATAATTTTTAATATTTCACATATTTTGAGAAACATATTTTGTATAAGCACAAGAACTTCAAAACTATTGAATGAAGGCCAGTGACATTTTGCACAATTGTTGTGCATAATTTGTAATGGTGAAATTTTTGTGAAATTTGGCTAATTGATTTTAGGGAAAACAATGTTTTTGTCAAAATTGATAGTTTGGAGATAGGTCTTTTGTGAAGAGCAGAAGCTCTGAAAGTATCAGTAGGAGACCAAAATCATTTTGAAACCGTTGTTGTTCATTATATTGATTGTCATTAAGCATAGTTTTAAATATTAGTGACTTGAAATAGGAGTTAAATTTATTTCATTTACATTTTCAAAATTTAGGGTTTTTGTTGCCATGACAACAAAGACAGGTTTTATATTCTAACTTTTGTAATGGGTCATATATGTCTTAAACTTTAATCAATTTAAGGCATACCACCAATTTCATGTTATAATTTTGTGACAAAGTAAAATCTTACCAGAAAAAAAGTAGTGTAATTCATGTGTCTTTCAACATTTGATAAAATAGAATTTGTTGCCATGGAAACTGAAATGGTTCTAAATTAATCTTTTCTAAATAAATTTCAAATAGTGTCTGAACTTAAATCATTATTAGGAACACCAAGAATTGCTTAATATTATCTAATGACAAAATATAATCTTACTGAAAATAGAAGGAAATTTCACATTTTTTACAATTATCTCAAATATGATGTTTTTGGTGCCACGGCAACAGAAATTTGTATTATATCAAATTTTTTAAGAGCTCTCTGTGATATCTAAATTTAAATTATCATTTGGCACACTACTATTTTTTATACTATTATTATGTGACAAAATATAGGTTTTCGGGGAAAAGTAATGAAATTCACATTTTTTGAGATTTTCAAAAACAAGAGATTTCTGTTGCCATTGCAACAAAAAATGGGCGCAGATCCCAAAATTTTAAAAGTTTTTATTAAACAAGTATACTTTGGATAGTATCATGCACAGCATTGATTAAGTAATTAAATCTGGTAACTGAAGAAATTAAACGATCTTAAGCATAAAAAATCACAGTTTTTTTAGAAATAGCAAATTTGCATTTTTTTCACATTTTCAGATCTATTATTTCATTTTAATGATATCAATAACTTAAATGTTGATAATATAATATGAAAATGTATGAATTGGTTTGCTCAAAACATATTTTGTTTTATTTTTATTGTCAATCCTAATAAAATATATTGACATTTGAAATGTGTTGATTTTCGACATATTTGGCCCTCCATTTTAGGTAAAAATACTGCCCTGGTTACAATGGCAACCAGTACAATATTTGGAAAAAAAAGTTCCAACTTTTTTTTTCAGGGGTTAATCCTACTACTGTGGTAAAATTTCATGTCTTTTTGAAACTGTCATGAATCACCCCCCTGCCTGCATTTTACAAAGAGCTGTACTTAACAAAACTTTATTTTTTTTAAATACTAAGGCTTTTCTACCTGAAGAAATATTGATGATTGATTGGCTATATCGCGGCGAACCTCAGGAAATATTACCTCAGTGTATTTGGTAAAACTTTTAGGAATTTTTGGTCCTCAATGATCTTAAATTTCGTACTTTGTTTGGCCTTTTTAACGTTATTTGATTCGAGTCTTTTATAAACGAAACGCGCGTCTGGCTTCTATTTAACACTTCATTGCTGGTATTTATAATGAGTTTATTTAGATGAAAATAGAGGAAATGTCATAAGATGTAATTTTGCAAAAAATTAAATTAACTCTAACTGGATAGCTGAATTGACATCCATAAAAAAAGCAATTCCAAAAGATTGGTAACAATGTCTTTGGGTCAGATAATTCCACGAGAAGTATAGTCAATGTAAAAAAAACAATGTTTGTTAATAAGTGGTAATTATATTAGCATTTCTTTTTTGTCGAATAAGTTGTGATATAACAGATAAGTAAATAAAAAAGGTGTGAAATCGATTGGTATAAAATTGTGTTTAAATGTACGACCATTATGGACAGAATTTCATTTGAAACCATTATACTTTATTTTTTACTAATTAGAAGAAAATAAATAGAAGATGTATCGTTGGAAACTTTTACAAAAAAAGTAGAATCACAAAAATACGAAACTCCGGTGAAAATTCAAAACGGATAGTCCCTAATCAAATGGCAAAATTAAATGACAATACACATCAAACGAAGGGAAAACAACTGTCATAATCCTGACTTGGCACAGGCATTGATACTAAATAAAAATGTAACTTCTTCTAACTTCTATGAATAATACATTCGTTTTGTAAATTCTCAAATGAATAGACAAAAAAACATCAAGTCTTTTCATTTTCTGATCAGATACATACTAGTATAATTTAAAAACTGAAAATCCAATAGTAGTGATAAGATAGTTAAATCCATAGTAATATCCATCATATATTTTATAGCTAAAACAAATATCTTTCATTGTGATAGCTTATTCTATATTTTTTTATAAATTATACTTTTTTCTTCAAAATCGTTTATAAAAGAACATGATATAACATAATGTTGATAATCGTCTTCAGGAAAGCATTTGTTAAATAAAGCTTTGTATGTTACTTTCCATCTAAACACTAACTTTGAATTAGGTAATTCCCATTAATAAAGATAAGGAAATAACTTCATGGAAAATCAAAACGGAAAGTTCCTTATCAAATGGATAAATAAAACGCTCAGACATACCAAACAAATTACATATCATCTGTCATATTCTTGATTTGGTACAGGCATTTCGTTAACCAAGTTAAAAATCACAAATTTGGATACATCAATCAAAAAGGAAAAAAAATGGCATCTAGATTGATCGGACGCTGGTGTTTGAAATTCACTTTTAGGCGCCACATTTTAGCTATTTCGTGGTGGTCCTTTTTTTATAGTTGGAGGATCCGGAGTTTCTTGAGAAAACCATCGACCTTCAATAGGAAAACTGACAATCCTGGTCAATTAAGATTCGAACCGAGTGCACCGAAACGAGCGGAGTTCGAACTTACAACCTCAGTGTTGACTGTCTAGTGATCACAGAAGTAGAACTACTTATACCATTTGGATACCAAGGCTCCAACTGGCATGCAAGTCAGAGGTTCTACAAGCTTTAAAACCATCTTGCTCCACCATTTTCTACAGAAAATGCCCGTGCCAAGTCAGGAATATCACAGTTGTTATCCATCCAGTTTGAGCTTTTGATTATGCCATTTGCATTTGATTTGATTAGGGAATTTCCGTTTGGAACTTTTCTTGTAGTTCAGTATTCTTGTAATTTCATTTTTAACATGTTTAATGCTGACTATCTGACTAAATCTCTCTACGCTTTATTTGTTAATATAATAGAAATTTAAATTATATTTATTCTTCACAAGAAGCTTGAACTTGTTGAAGACAATGTAATCAGCAACTGATGTAAATTAAAAAAAAGAAAAGAAATGCACCTACCTACAGTCACTTCTTGATGCAGACGCTATAAATGTCATCAATGGTTTGAACTTGTCAAGCGCAAATTACCACAAAGCCGTAGAATAATTAGTAATCGCTTTTGAAAAACGCATTATATTGTGAACGCATATATAAAATAATAAAATTGAGAATGAAAGCACTTTTAGATCTGCCAACACCCTCATGCACATTAGATAGTCCCCGTTATTTTTCTGATATGTCAGAGGTCTATATCCATTGATTAGAATCTTCAGGACAGTGCCAAGATACGTATGGTTGCGAGAAAGTCTGATTTTGAATGATAACAGGGCTACTTACCAGATTTTGTACTCAGAAGGTTGCAGTGACAACATATATTGGGAAGTCATTTCTGCAAGTTGGACTTCATAAATGTGACCGTGATGTATATCGCTTCTTATGGTTAAGTGACCCGACAGATACAACCAGTACGTTTACAACTTATCGTGTCAAATTAGTCTTATTCATACTGAATGCAACTTTATTAAAACACATTGAAGAGAATCCTAGTCAAACTGCTTCAAGAGTTACAAAAGATTGGAAGTAGACAATGTTTAAACTAGTTTTACTGACGTAGACAATTTAATGCACTTTTATCGTTATTCCAAGTGTTTATTACAAAAAAGAAGCTTACTCGCAAATCATGGAAATCTAATTTTAATAGACTACTAGAAATTACCTATACAGAAAAGGTACTTGATTCCAGTAAAGAGGTCAACATACTTGGAATACGCTGGACTGTAGCGGATGACAAACTTTTATAACAGTTTCAGACAATGAAACCAGAGAAATAAACTCTCAAATTCAACAGAATGATGAGTATTCAGTTGCAAAGAAAGTCATAAATATAGAAAAATTCAGCAGTTATCCAAAACTGCTTCGTATAATGTCTTACGTATTGTGCTTTATAACGAACTGCAGAACACTTTCACGAAACAGAAAATACCAACAGTTAGAAGTAGAAGAAATTCAAAATTCTTTACTCGTGTTGATACGGAATGCACAGTAAGTTTTTTTCATAAATGAAATCCGCAATATTGTTACAAAGGATACTACACGAGTACCTGTTGTACGGCAGTTACGATCTTATATCGACGAAAAAGAACTACTACGTTCCGGAGGAAGAATTGACAATGCGCTCGTAAGCGAAACCCTTATTTACAGACAAAACACCCATTGACAACATTGACAATTTTTGACGTACATAAACTACAAAAAAACAGTGGAATAAATCGGACAATAACGTTAATTCAACAGACATTTAGGATACCGAAATTCCGACGAAATAAAAAACCGCATTACGGAATTGTTTTCCCTGTAGGAAGATACTTAGTCGACCGCTTGTTGCGCCTGACCCAATACCGCTACCAAATGGTCGTCTTGGCCATTCAGCGTCACGGGAGTTGATCTTACTAGACCGTTAAATGTACGACAAAATGGTAACAAAGAAACAAAAGCGTACATATATGTATTTACGTGCGCCTCAACCAGAGCTATTCTCAAATATTCAAATAAGAAACTGTGCATGGAAAACTTATGAGATTGGAACAGTGCGGATGTTAATAGCAAGCAGGGCTCCTTGGTACTGAGGATGGTGGAAACACAAAAACTGAGCTCAAGAAAACATAAGGACGTGCCTGTTCCGACTAAGATATGCTACACACACCGTTGTTACAGAAATCGGTTGCACACTGAATGACAGACCGTTAACTAATATATCTACTAATAAAACGGACCCAAAACCACTTACGGCGTCTCACCTGTTGTATGGTAGAAGATTACAGACACTTCCGTATCCTTGAAATGACCACAGCGAACGTAAAGACACTAAAAAAACTCAAACTTGTGTTTATGCGCTAATAAATTCTAATGAAAATAACAAATCTCATATACTAAAAAGGAGTGTTCGTTTACAAAACCGTAATCAGAGACTGTAATTACAGCTACTTAGCCACTCAACGTTCCCTCTTACACGGAACGAACACGCGAATGGAATAAAAAGAGAACGAACGAGTTAAATCTGTCAGAATCGTGTATCTCTACTAATTTCGTTTATTGAAGTCAACTCGTGTTTTTTCCGCTCAAAGTCTTGTGTGAAGGAAACGAACGAAACGATCAATATAATCCATGTAAACAAACATGTTTCGTTCAGAAACGATACTATTTCACCTGATTGGTTGTTTGGCGATTATGCTAGTTTTCAAATTTCCAAATGAAACGAATAAATATACTAAAGTTAATCGCTATATTATACTACGCATTGTTTATTTATGAATAGAATTAATCACATTATTTTGTTATTGCATTTAAAATAAAAATGATAAGTCTGAAATGAATAGATAAATAGTAACATAACAAAAATTATTTAAATTATAAAAGGCTAACAAGATCAATTGAAATATCAAAATACCTTCTCTTCTTAAAAAAATATATATGACATGTAAAAAAAAAAAAGGCCGCGAACATTCTTTATTTTATTATTCATATTTATTTTTAAAGTTGGAATTTTTTTCTTTTTATTTTCATATTAGTTAGTGAGATGTACATCGTAAAAGACGTGAACAAATTTAAGGAGTATCTCAGAAACCTAATTTAGTGGCAAAAATAAATAGAATATATTATATCAAGCTTTTAAAACTTGTGTGTGTCAATCTTTTTCGTTATCCACGTCACACGATTTGCATAGTTTTCTTTATTAAAGAAATGAATGCCCCTATTCGTGTTTGTAAATTATTAAACTAACGCCCATTAAGTTTTTCAACAAAATAGATAACAATTTTCTTATTTCGTTTCACGTAGGGAAAACATTTTTTTCGATGACTTTAGTGTGATCATTTCCTGTCTTTTACATTACCGTGTGATCCATATATTTAACCTTTTTTCAAAATAACCTAGTACTTCCCAAATCTATCAATTCATCTGCAAGTGCAGGCATAGTCCGCTATCCTATGCATGTACAGTGTATTTGTTTTTATTCAAGTGCAAACACTAGCTAGTAATGATTGGTTGTTCGTTTCTTAAAGTCCAGTGGCACATATATCATGCATGTTCAGGACGAATTAAGCTCACTTACATAATGTAGCTAGAATATTCAGTGAAGAAATTAATCATTTATTATATTGTGTTTCTGTTTACCTAAATCACTCAACACAATTAAACGGTTGATTTAATTAGAAAATATATCTAACGCAAATAAAAAAGACGTTTATAAAATACAGAAAATTAACTAGAAATAAAAAAGGGAGTCATTCTAAAAGTTATTGAAAAAGAAATAAAACTGCCTTGAATATCTAAAAATAAATATATATATACTTATATATGCAAATATTGGAAATGTCTTGGACAGTAGAATAAATACCAAATATGAAAAACAATATATTCTAAAAAAAATATTTAAAACATATTTGTTTTGATGTTAAATGCCAGTAAGTGACCATTGGCTTGAAAATAGAAATATGTTAAAACAAACTTTATGAACTTTTTCATTTATAACATCACTCTTTGTTTGTGCCTTATTTTTTTTGGCGTTTTTCGAAGACTGTAATACAAAGCTTTGATCGGAATCTCGGTAATTGATAACAGTTTCCAGAATAACTTCATACATGTAATAGAATTTAAGTCCTGTACTTAAATTCAGTTATCACGGTGCGCTGTACTATTACGTTGGATGGTTATTAGTGAGTTTTAGAAAACTCAAATTTCATTGGTGGTTAGTGAACCATACAATTTGACGTCACGATCCTTTTTTAATTCGGGTCCAACAGGAGAGGCTGCTTAACTAACTTGTTGTTATCAGAGGAAAAGTTTCTCCTCTACAATACCTATATAGTCATACCCCGTGACAACCCTCATTATTTTTCTCTAGAAGCCCTGTAATAGGCCGACCCCCCTGTTTTTACCAATTTTTTTTTAATTTTGAGCTCTAGTTTCAGATTTCTAAACATAGCGCCCTTTGATACCTTGCGCAAAAGAAGCACCAGTTTCTCCTCTACAAGACCTATATAGTCATACCCCTTGACATCCCTCATTATTTTTCTCTAGAAGCCCTGGAATAGTGCAACCCCTTTTCTTCAAATGTGTATGTTAGTTAATTAAACCAAGACATCACAGGTGCGATATTTTACAGGGTAGACTACTTTTACATACGTTCTAAATTGTAGTGGGTGTATTGGTGACCCTACAACTACAAATGTATTGGTGACCCTACACCTACAAATGTATTGGTGACCCTACACCTACAAATAATCCGTTGAAAGATGCAGATGTGCTGTGGTACTGAATATTAGCCTTAAAAGAGATGTGACTTGTTTAATCAATAAATGGTATAAAAACCATATCAAGATTGAGTTGAAATTGCAATATTTGGACTGATTTTCTGCCTTTTTGAATATTGTTGCTGTCTTATTCATTGTTTTGGTTTCTCGATATATCGCCGTATTGTTCGCTGGCTTATTGTTCGCTAGCTATTGTTCGCTAGCTTCTGTCTGGTCCATAGAGCAGACAACAGCAGAAGGTCACCAACAGGTCTTCAATGCAACGAGAAATTCCCGCACCCGGAGGCGTCCTTCAGCTGTCCCCTAAACAAATATATACTAGTTCAGTGATAATGAACGCCATACTAAACTCCAAATTGAACACAAGAAACTAAAAGTTAAAATAATACAAGACTTACAAAGGCTAGATGCTCCTGACTTGGGACAGGTGCAAAAATGCGAAGGGGTTTTGTTTGTGAATTATATTAGAAAAGAGCAAAGACTGGCGTCCAGAATATGAACCAGAATACAATGAATTAAGTTATGTAAAATTTATAAATCTGTTCGGCTAAAGATGTCAAACGCTATCCGTATATGTACTGGTTGGTTGTTCGGGATTTTTTTTTTTTGTTTTTTTTTTCGGGGGGGGGGTATATATCTTATATGCAGTATAGTGATGTTTGGCAGTAATTACTGAAAAGCTGTATGTTTAATAAAACGGCGAAGACGGAATCATGTACTTTTCAAGTAAGTTACTCACGTGCATGCGATAACTTAACAAAGGTTAAGGGACTTTTATTCTGAAAATGATCCTAGTAAGATCAGTTTCACATTTAACGGCGCATATCTAATCTAAAAATCCGAACTATTAAATCAAATCTTTCACGTCCGCATTTGCAATCGAGTATGGCATTCCAAGTAAACATTTTGTTGTTAAATAATTACTACGGATGGTGAAAACAAATTACAGCACTGTGAACAATAATATACATTAAAACTCGTAGGAAAAAGACGTTAGAAATCACGTGAGAATTGTTATATCATATTGCACGGTGGTTGAATAAGCTTTAATATATTTTTTCTTAAAAATAAAAACAACGGAGCCTTGAGAGGAGGGCAAGATGTATACTATCCGTGACATTCAACCAGAACAAATATTTGATTCAAAACATACATACAAATTAAAAAAAAAAGCACAAAATAAACGGATTAGGATGCATAGAGTCAATAGAATGAATCAGCATTTCGTATGTATTTAAGTCTAGACGCAATCCAATTAACCATCGAGGCGACCTTCCGAAGACTACCGACAGTCAACTCGATATCAACATAAACATAGATAGATAGCGCCTGGCATAGATTTATTAGTGGAACATTCAAACTTTCCATGGGTTTTCTTACAGATTTTACACACGTGAGCATATCGTCAGTAAGGTTTTATACAACCTTTTGGTTGATTAAAATTATTACAGATTTGCATTCCATCATGCACCACAATATCTCGTCCATATTTATCCTGTGTAGGTTGAATTTTAGAATTTTGATATCCCCTGCTATTCCCACAGAGAGATGATTGGCGAAGTGTTTAAGAACAGACATTACACATATTTACTGTAGATCCAGCACAAACCATTTGTCTCAATTCTAAATCACCCCTTGACCAGTCAATTTTTATATTGTGTTCTAGTACCATGATTGAACATTTTGCAATAAACATTTTGTGATATTCAAGAAATTTGGCTGGCCACACATTAGCGGTCTCGATAGCAATCTAGTTCTTCTGCCCTGTTTAAAATACTTGACACTTTATTTTTTTTATATCTTCCAAAAGCTATAATGAACTCGTTTAATGTTAAATTTTGTTTTAAACGGTCATCATTTTCTTTAAACTTGGTGATTGGGTGTTTCATAGTTCGGAAGAAGAGGAATGTTTAAGTTGATGTCTTTACCTGAGATAATTTTGGTGCGAATCTCTGGAGAAACCATATCAACTCCGGAAAACGCTGTGGCGGGATATCCATGTTTTGACATTTGCATTTGTTGATTACATGAAAAAGATTGGAACTTGTAAAACGAAACTGTTTGGAAAATTCATCTGATTGGGGTTGGCAAATTCTCCCAACGTAGGGTTTTGAACACTAAATGCATTTTGTTACGGCTAATGTTGATCCAGGGCCAGGGTTAAAGTTCATGGCGGAATGCAACTTGTATTTATTAGTCTGTTTTGGAACTCCGGCAATAACTTGCTGACACAATTGTAAGGTGTTGTTGAAAAGAGCATAGTCAAGCGTATTGAGATCAGCCCTAGGTGGAAATGCGTTGTTTTGATGCGCAGAAGCATCTATTACTGGTAAAGGCGTGGGCTCCACTGTATTCATCCGCGAGGTAGATGCTGTCAGAATAAGGCTTGAAAATTTGGGATTTTGCGTATTTGTAGTCGATAAAATAACATCATCTTCTACATTTGATCCTTAAGAAGTATTCAAAGTTGCACTGATGTTGGTAGTTTCAGTACTTCCACTGTCAGAACTTTCCGGACTACTTTTTTGATTATCCAAGAAAATACGTTTTAATTGTTTATTAATAAAGTTTTTGGATATTTTGATCCCCAGCGAAGCTAATTTATCTTTGAGCTCTATTGATGTCCAATTATTCGGATTATTAGGATCTAGTTCTGGACCACGAGTTCTTTTCCTAGTATCCCTCCTTTTAGAAGCCATAACGAGACGAACGTTTTGCACAGCTAATTTGTCAAATAATAAAAGCATCAGGCTAGGCGCAAAGTTATTCTATATGAAGACATCCTTCTTGATGTATAAAGAAACAAAGTACACAGTTTCAAGTCAAAAAGCTGACCAAAACAATTGAAGTTCATGTATTACTTGCATACACATATCATGCGCACACATAGTGTGAAGTAATGACGTAGCAATATAGATTAGAACGGAATGTGAACTCTGACGTCATAGACCGAGTGCAAAGATAATTTACGCCTCATGGTGTACTGGGGTACTTCAGGGTATTAAAATATCCATATCTACGGATATGAACGTAGATAACGAATTTATCCCGGTCTTAGTCCGAATCTGGCGAGTTTTATGGAAATTCGGATATAAAGTGTAACGTGAAAACAACGTTTTTTTCATTATCTAAAAAAGTTTTACTGAAATATGGAAATTTTACATATTTTTTACGGGGTGTAGGGTACTACCTTTGGTAGAACCCTACAGGTAGCCAAATATAAGACGTTTTTAATACGGAGACAGAGAAACTGGATTAAATCAAATTTGGCGCTAAATGTTGTGAGAGTTACATCATAGATGGTGTGACGTCAACGTGGGTCATTTGCATAGCTAGGACAGTAGTCCCATTCATTGAAAATGTGTCAGTCAAGTGATGCATTTAATGAAATGAGTGTAAATGACGGCATAATAGGACAAAATCGTTAATGAATCAAATATTTAATTACAAACATCATGGATAATCTACAGAATTCAATATTTCACACGGAGCAATCATGGAACTAAGGAAAACTTGCGTGAAGATCCCCGGGATAATGGTAAGCAACGTCCGGGGATATGGGTTAGCAACACCCAGGGGCTATGGGTTTTGTAACGACGTGCGTTAACCAATCAAAATCCTAGATATATACTAAGCCGGGGATAAGACAAGTTCATAATAAACTCCAATTATAATAAACATAATTTTAATACAAACATAGATAGATAGTGAACTCGTATAATTGGATTTTTCTAGGTCTGTTTGGTTTCATATTATAGGTTAAAGCGATATGTCAGTACTTAATCGTCTTTAACTGTATGATAATTAGTTTTTGTAGATCGAATCAGTCAACCAAATGGTTTCCCCTTGTTTTACTTCCAATGTTAACATTTTTATTCTTTTAACTTCTGAACACGTCCAGTTCATTCGTAACTTATCTCTAGCTAAGGTATTCAATTGACGTTGACATGAATACAGATTTAATGATATCATATTATCCACATGCAAGTGAATAATTCACTGGCGATGTTTCTTTGCTTATAATGCCAAAACTGATGAAAACTGACTCCTACACGCAAATAATTATTTCACTATTTCACTTTCATGAATGACTGAACAAAAACTGATTATTTTTTACTATATCTGGTAACTAATGCCCTTTAACGATAACGTGAATCATAAAATAATAAAATAATGGACAACTGAAAATGAGTATTCTATAAAATTTTTGAGTTTTTTAAACTAGGCATCGGCTATTTTGCCGACGTCGGCAAAAATGAAAATAAGTTTTTGTGTTGTCTCTGATTTAAAAAAAATTATCTTCATTACAATGAGCAAAGTAGCATATTTCGATAGCAATGGCTATTTTGTCCACGCCAGCAATATAGTTAATTTGTTATTTCGCCGGATCTTTGTAAAGAGCGAATGTTAACTTTAGAAAAATACTACGAAATAGACATAGTCATAAAAGAATCAAATTATTATTCGACATATAGTTAAAAAAGATAAGTTTAACAATATTTGAGAAACACATGATCGTTAAAAAACATGTATGAGTCCAAGTAAATGTAAAAGTTGGTAAAAAAAGGAATAAAAATAAAAACTAATGTGCATACATTTGAAGCAATGAAACAAAAAAAATGTAGTGAAAATTACTTCTAAAATCAGTCTAATGGTACATGTATGCATAGGAATAAAATCTCATACTTTTAAACTATGCTGTAAAAAAGATAAAAGATAAAAATATCAGAGCATATACATGTAGATTTGTCAAAATAGCCACTGCCTTTAAACTATTACTTTGTCTAGCAAAACAGTTTTTGGAAATTATAAAAAGATTCATTGAACCGTTCGAATGATTTATATTTCATTTACACAGGTGACTACATATTTCATGCACTTTAGGTACATTTGGAGTGAGCAGTACTATATTATGTCAGTAATGTATGAATGGCAGCGTTTAATCAAGCTAACGTTCATTCAAATATTTATTTCTAAATGTTGATTTGAGAGTAAATATGTATAATAATAAAAGATTTGGTATGATTGCCAATGAGACAACTCTCCTCAAGAGACCAAATAACACAGAAATTAACACCTATAGGTCACCGTACGGCCTTCAACAGTGAGCGCAAATCCCAAACTGTATAGTCAGCTATGAAAAGCCACGAAATGACAAATGCAAAACAATTCAAACGAAAAAACTAATAGGCTAATTTATGTAAAAAAACAATGAACGAAAAACAAATATGTAACACAGCAAGCATGTATTCCTCCGGAAATGAATATGATGTTTATGAGTGCACGTGTGGTTCTGGTATCTGATGACTTTTATACAATAATTATAATGTGTTCTATGATTATGAAGTACATGTAATGATAGGTACATATTGTTTTCTTAACTGTAGTTTCATCCTTTACTTCTTTACTAGAAAATACACGTTTGTTTCTGTGTGTAAGTAAATAACGGGGTTTCTTTCCATATAGAAATAAGATGATGTGGTGTTATCAACTTTCTTCATACATTTTTACGACTATTCATTGCTCGCCAAGATATTTTACAGCTTTCAATCTAAATTCCTTCTGACCAATAAAGACATTCATTGTTTATGTTTTAAAATCATTTATGACTTTTAATTTAATATATGCTATAGAATTATGTTTGTTTACGTGGTCTCTGCGATTTATATTTTGTGTACCGGCAATTTATACAAAATGTAAGTGAAGCGCTTATGTGCAGTTTAAAACTTTTAAATATTTGTAAGTTTCTGTTAATAAAGTTTAAAAAAAAGAATACATATGGACGAGATTCAAAGTGGTGAAATGATTTAAAAATACCTAGATCGTAAACGTTAGAAAACAATTTTAACGTTACGCGCAAATTGCTAAAAAAAAACCATTGTACCTCGGTCTTTTATGACGCCCTGGAAAATTATACAAACACTGTTAAAAGTCTAATGGTTATCATTTTATGAACTACACTAGTTAGTGATCATTCTGCAGTAATTTCGTAAATTTCTGAGACAGGGCCGTTTTTAACCCTTCGTGGTCAAACTATAAAACGTCTATATAACCTATGACCTTGAACCCAATTACAAGGTCACAAACCAATGACCTTAAATCAAAAGACCATAGGACTTTAATATGTATGGGTAATGAGTTATATCACTTTACACATAATTATAAATATAAAATGGGTAAGTTATAAAATTTTCCAACTAACAATTTAGTAAAAAACAAATTGTCAATGTGTTATAGGGTTTTTGAAAATGATTGAAAATAAGCCAAAATCAAAATTTGAAATATGACCATGTCCTTTGACTTTGACCTAATTTTCTTTTTTTTTTTTTTGGATCAAGGACCTCAAATCAAAAGATCTTAGGTCTCTATCACTTGTGGTTTTCAAAATAGAAATGCATTTCCCTTATATCAAATGCATAAGGGGAAATCACTTCCATATGAAGTCTTCATATCGCTTCAGTCATAATAAGACAAATCATGAGAAGGATATAACGAGCAATTTTATAAAAAATAATTGTCGCTTTCTTTTACGAATACGGAGAAGATGTAGTTACAAGGAAAAACGTGTTCGGGGAGATAATCCTTACACAAAAAATTGTTCGGCTAAAAATGGGTGAAAAATCGCATAAGCAGTATGATACTATATGAAATATCTTAGCAACATCTTGCGAAACAAAAACGTTAAAAGAGAACACAATTTGGCAGAAGAAAATAATAATAATAATGAAAGTAATTAATAGTCAATTGTTCAGAGAATAATTGAAGGTCTTTCCACCGCTAACAATATATTTTGATCGGAATACATCAAAATTCAGTTTAAAATGTTAGTTTCTTTTGCTTTACGATGTATAAATATGAATTTAAAGCAAAGGTCAAAATCTAGAACGTCCAATCAAAAGACCATTGGTCTTTAATATGTATTGTTAATGAGTTATATCACTTTACGCATAATTCTAAATATACAATAGGCGAAAACTCCCATGCATTGTCTAGGCACCCTCTCAACAAAAATTAACATGTTACGACATGTTGCAACTTGCAATTTAGTAAAAAGAATGTGTCGATATCTTATATGCTTTTTGAAAATAAAGGAAAATTAGTCAAAATCACAATTTAGAATATGACCTTGACCTTTGACCTTGACCTTATTTTCATTTGTTTGAACCAAGCACCTTAAACCAAAAGACCTTAGGTCTCTATCACTTAGGGTTTATAAGATTGAATGCATATTCCTTATACCAACTACATTAGGTGAAATAACTCTCATATGGAGTGTTCATATAGCTTCGGTCAAAAGAGGACAAATCATGCGAAGGATATAACGAGCAATTTTATAAAATAAATCTGTCGCTTTCTTTTACAGTTACAGAGGAGATGTAGTCACAAGGAAAATAGTGTTCGGTGAGATAACTCTTACAAAGAAAAGTGTTCGGTTTAGAATTGATGAAAATAAAAGCGCATCAACTGTTTGATTCTATATAAGGAATATCTTAGCAACATATTGCGAAACAAAAATGTTACACGAAAACAAAATTTGGCGAAAGAAAATAATAATAATTAAAAACCAATTGCACAGAGAACAATTGAAGGTCTTTCCACCAAAAACAATGTATTTTAATATGAAAGTTGTAAAATTAAGTCTAAAATGTCATTTCAATAGTCAAATATAGCTTAGTGTATGCTACTTCAAAAAATATATGGTTTCTACTCAATATTTTTTTAAAAGGGAGATTATTTGTTACTTCCGGTTTGAAAAATGTTACTTCCGATAATATTTGAATATGTACTTGACACTGATTCCAAAAATATCTGCTCCTACTATACTGTTATATTAATAAAGAACAAAAAATAGCTACTTCCGGTCTACACAAGGTCACTTCCGGCTGTTTTCAAGGTTAAATGGTTTGATATTTTTTGCCAAAAGTCTAATGGCTTTATCATGTATACATATGAGGTAAAACCAAAGGTCAAAATCATGAACGTGAAATTAAGCTATGACCTTGAGATCAATTTCAAGGTCATAGACCAAGGATCTCAAGTCAAAAAACCATAGGTTTTAATTATATTTGGTTAATGAATTTTATCACCATACGTATATTTCTAAATACAAGAGGGGACAAAACTCCCTTTTACGTTCAACATACCCTTGCAATCAAAATGTAGGTGTTACGACATGTCGCAACTAACAATTTAGTAAAAATATTTTGTAGATATCTTATACCGTTTTTGGGAATAAGTGAAAATAAGCCAAATTAAAAATTAGAATATGACCTTCACCTTTGACCTTGACTTTATTTTCATTTTTGGGACCAAGGACCTCAAATCAAAATATCATAGGTCTATTTCACTTATGGTTTACAAGATAGAAATGCATATCACTTATATCAAATGCTTAATGGGAAATAACTCTTATATGGACGTTCATATTGCTTCGGTCTTAATAGGACAAAGCATGCGAAGGATATAAAGAGCAATTATTTAAAATAAATGTGTCGTAATCTTTTACAGTTGCGAAGGAGAAGTGAACACAAGAAAAATAATGTTTAGGTAGATAACCCCTACAAAGAAAAGAAGTCGGTTACACAGGATAAATTTCAAAAGCGAAGAAACTGTTCGATATCATATACCAAATATCGACATATTGCGAAACAAATATTTATTGCAAGAACAAAATTAGTCGAGAGACAAAAAAGTAGTCAGAAGAAAAACAATAGGTCTTTCCACAGAAAAGTGGAAAGACCTTATAATAATAATAATCACAACAAATACAATTGGTCTTTCCACAGAAAAGTGGAGAGACCTAATAATCAGAACAAAAACAATAGCTTTTTCCACAGGAAAGTGAAAAGACCTAATAATTAAAAACTAATTGTTCAGAGAACAATTGAAGGTCTTTCCACCAAAAACCATGTTTTTTAATATGAAAGAAGTAAGATTAGGTTTAAAATGACATTCTAATTATCAAATGATAGCTTATTGTACGCTGATTCCAAAAATATATGGTGTCTATACAATATTTTGTTTAAATGGGGGAATAATTTGTTACTTCCGGTTTGAAAAATGTTACTTCCGATAATATTTGTATATGTTCTTGACACTCATTCAAAAAATATCTGGTTCTATATAATTTAATATGGGGACGAAGTCCCCAATAACAGTAGAAAAATCAATAAAAAAAAAAATCTACAATGTACTTCCTTTCTCCGGTCTCGTTTGTATGAAACTTTGAGTAAAATATATATGTATCCGTCTTGTATAAAATAGGAATGAACGCAATACCAATTTCATTTTTAATAATTCCTTGATATGAAAAAACGTTACCTGATGATAGCGTTTCTTTGTTTACATCCATATGATGTCATAACTTAAATAACGTCACAACTTAAATCCCTAACAACAGAACCAAAATCGGAAACGTTACGGTATTTCCGTTTTGAAATTAAGATATGTTTGAATTAAAAAAAAAATCATAGACTTCGTCCCCTTTCACAGGTAATACCTGCCTCATATTATTAATAAAGTACAAAAAATATCTGCTTCTGGTTCATAAAAGGTCACTTCCGGTTTCACTGATCTAGTACATATGTTTGTGTAAGGCCAACTGAAGCCCTCTTCCGGGTATGGGATTTTCTCGCTGTATTGAAGACCATTGGTGGTTTTCGGCTGTTTGTTTGCTCTTTGGTCGGGTTATTGTCTCTTTCACACATTCCAAATTTCCATTCTTAATTTAATAAATGAAATTGTTTTCATAATATTCATATTTAATTTCTTTATGAAACATATTTCTTCGGTAATTAACACGAGAAAGATGATTACATATGTGTACCATTTAGAAAACTTGTGTACATTACTAAAACTTAACTCCGGAAATACATCTGTACATATAATGTTAATGTAACCTGATTTCATTTTTTCCAGGATTCCTTTACATTACATGACAATTTATTGTTTCGTATCACAGTTACTTAGTTTTTGAGTTAACCTAAAGTTTTCATACATTGGTCATACTGTTCATAAGAACTTACAAGGGACATACACTTTGATAGAGCTTTTCCTATTTTTGTGCAGTTTTTATTCCGTCGAGGCCAAATGATTTTTTTCAAAAAAAAATTGTTATTATTTTATATATACAAATATAAATTATACAGAAAAATGGGAAAACATCTTTACAAAAACCAAAAAAAAAATTCTTACAAATTTTAGCGGTAACAATTAGTTCACTTAACATTTGAAATAATTATTACTTTTATCAAGAAATTTAGAAATCAAACATATCCCAATATCAATAAAGAAAAGAACAGAAAAAGCAAAAATTCAGTTATAAGATGTTAAAAAAGAATACATGCAACACTTCAAACCAGTCCGCCATTTTTAAAAATCCACCATTGCCTTTCTTTTATCTACGAAACATACAAGTTTCTACACTCACAACCTAATGGAACTGAAGCAATAAGATATTGGCCACCGAGGATATGGTCATACCATCATCGGTCAGTTTACCTAGGCAGAAGTACATGTGTATATGTCTTATTTGTTTAATATCTACTAAATGAAAAGGCAAACGTTTGACAGTGTAGGCAACGTTTTTACAACATTTATATTGTCTGTCTGTTCATAGTCTGTTCTTGTTGTTATTTGATTATCCTATCGTCCCACCCATTGCCTGTTTATAGTGTTGGTAGGGAACCAAAATGTGATAACAGGATTGTAAGAGAAATATTGAGTTGTTTTGTTTTTTTAAAATATTTTCAATGCAGAGCCACCTCAAGTCCTTATAGTCTTTGGTGGGTATTGCCCATCATATTGGCGTTGAACAATAGAAGTTCCGAAACCTAATTGCTTATTTATGACATATACTTGATTGGTTTGGTTTACTAAGTCATTGTTTTTTTTTTCTTGGCTTAACACGTTTGGAATCTGTAGTGAAGGTATTCCCATGTTGGTACTACAGGAGTGATGGAACTATAGCACTAAGATATTGGGTACCATGGATATGGTAATATTTTGGAGGCAGACAATCACTGTCAATTTATGTATGTGTAGTGACAAATGCAAATTACACATGTCTATTGAATGACTTTTGATTTATGACGTTTTCAAAACTATAAATATAAGTTATAAGTGTTACTGATCTCTGAAGTTGAACAATTTATATATATACATGTATATACATAAAATGTAATCACTCAAAATATCAGAGCAACAATGTTAAATCTGCAATTTTCCGGACGCAAATTTTTGTTCTTCCCTCGTCGGGTTCGAGCTGCTATTGATATCTCGAGGCAACAACGCCTACCCTGTGTCCATCGCCCTAGACCACTTGACCAACTAGACTGTTTTCAGTGGCCTAGTGTTGCTTTTCCTCGTCAGTAGAATCTAGATTTGTAACACAGTACATGACATATTAGGCATGATGATGTAATTGACTATATATTAGCTAAAAATCAATTGTAAATGTTCGTATGGTACAGTATGAAAACATTATGCCGATAGGAACATATAAATAAGTGACAACGCTACGACAGACCCGTCCTTTGGATCATCAGTGAAACCGTGAAGCGATACACGACTAGAAACACCTTGTATATGCATAGCTACACTAATAACATCAATGGTATTTCGTAACAGAAAATTTAAATAACAACAACCAACAAATGTTGTATGTACAAGCCAGTACCGAAGTAACAGTCAGCAAGCAGAGGCATCGACCCAGTGGTAGTAATTCCATTAACGTTACAAATTTTTCTGCTCCAGTTGCTCATTTCGACAATATTTGTCTCTTCAGTGATACTCGAGGCCAAAAAATTTGAAAATCCAAGACGTATTAAAAAGATGAAGAGCTTTATTCCAATAAGGTACACAAAATCTAAAGCCGTACAAGAAATCGGAGCTTTGCATAATAAAGATATACTCCTTAATTTAAAATAATTTCTATCATTTGTTAACAGAATTTTTTTATAGCAATAAGAAAGGAGAAAAATCCGTATTTTCATGCCAGTATCGAATTACTGGCAACTGGTCTGGTGATACACTCGTGGACTTACAGTCCGCCATCAGAGACATCGACCCAGTGGTAGTAATAACATTAACGGACCATAATAGCACCAAGACAAATAAAGGAAAAACTGAAAAGTAAATAAAAAAATACACAAATGCAGCACCTATAATCTTTACAAAAAAAAAAATATCGAAATCAAAGGAAAATTTTAAACTCAAAGTCCTTTTTCAACATGTTCAATGGCAAAATCAACAACTCATACACACCAAACTATTTGAAAACAACTGTCACATACCTATCCTGGTGAAGACATTTTCTTATATAGAAAATGGTCGAATAAACATGGTTTTATGACGGTCGCAAGGAGAACGTAATTCGATGTTACTCCTTACAAAAAGTAATAGACTGGTAAGGCTGGAAGGTGAAACATCATGATGTTATATAAAGAGTTTAGATAAACTTTGTCTTGTTGAAATTGTCTACGAGAATCTTAAATCAGATGCAATTATATATTGTATACGAATGTAAATTATCTAAGCTGACAAAGAAAACATGACGCATAATCAACTGCTCTTTAAACGTTTTAATCTATTTCATGACGGTAATAAAATTAACACTTCAAAAGCATAACCAATAATACTAGACTCATACTTGCACATCATGAGATATTGTCATATATTATACCCACGCATAGTATGGTTATCAAAACGACACAGTATATAAATGTAAAGGATGTGTTTGAAATATAAATGTTAATTAGGCTATATCATACAAATGCATAGTACTTTGATCATTTGAAGTATTTATAAAAAAAAATATCTGTAGATAATGCATTAATGATATGTCACACCTGTGATTATGACTTGAACAAAAACAGTTGCTGAATATTATTATCGGAGTTCATCACGTTTGATATTGACATTTAAGCCAGTATCTGTTAAAGTTATGTAAAATATTGTACCAGTTTCTGTACTATTAGTGAACATGATTTCGAAAAACGAACCAGGCGGATAAAGTGCTTCCTTTTCATCTGGTTTGGCTGAGAACTCGTGGATTAGTTTAGGCTTCCATGCTGCTTTCCCAGTGTTAGTAATAATGTAAGTTGTAAGGTTTCCAAACTTCTGAGCCTGATCTTTGTCTAATGAGGACGATGTAAAACTGAACCAAATAACTGATTCATTATGAGTTAAGTTCATGTCAATGCCTCGATACGTTGTTTCAGTTGTTGTCTCTAGATGATCCCAGTGCAGAATTGTAGCTGTCAGTGCAGCAGCATATGGAGCAAGATATTTATCTTCTTTGGATGCCGTGTTTCTTTTACAGTTTACATCGTGATGACGAAGTATATCGTTTAATTCCTTGTAAATTGGTTTACTTGAACTAGTGGTGTACAAATATATTAATAACTTTTGTAAGCTAGTGCTTTTAATTTCCATGTTCTTAGAAATGTTGAATTTCTTCTTCCCTTCTTCAATTAAATCATTTGTGTCGTTAAACCTGAGCCTAAGCTGTTGTGTAATGTTTCCAAAGACATATGGATCATTGGTCATGTACTTGTAAAATTCTTTAACAGCTTCCTGATAGCGTCCTTCAACTGATATATTCGGATAGATAAAGTTCATTCCTTTGCTAATGAGTTCTATACCATCATATTTGCATTTCAAGTACGCATGTCGTTTATAAAAATCAGCCACCGCCATCTCGGTTTCTCCAACATAATCATGATAATTGCAGGAAAGCAAGACAACGCATATTGCTAAGATGGTTATGAGTGCAAACTTGCGTTTATATGTCATCAGTGTGCTAAAAAAGGGGAAAATGTACAGTATCTGCAAGTGAAATAAAACACTGGTATAAACTAGTACTCTGATTTTCAAGCAATAAAATTGAAGCAAAAGATGTTAAGGCAAACAATTGATGCTAACATTTTTCGGTTGATTTTGATTCGTTTTCACAATCGCTAAATTCACTTCCCAATAAAGTGTTGAAAGATAGGAACAAACATCAATGTGTTTTAAAACACGGCATACAAATAAGGCGGAAAACAAGATTTTTTTTAAATTGTTAGAAGCTCCGGAAATTAACGGCTAGATACGATCCCATCACTTTGATTCATCATTATAGTAATGTGCTAACAAGTTCCATTCCATCACATCAGATTCCTATCGTTTGTTTTGTCTTTGAATTATCAATTTTTTTTGCCTCGGTCATTTTTGAAAAGTTACAGATTTTCAAAATGTGCATCTGGTCTCTTGCAAATTGAAGTAATAATGTTATTATAGATATACAATTTAGTTTAACCAAATGAGATAACTATGCAGAGAAGATTAGAGCTCTTTATTTTTCATTAAAAAGAGTGGTATTTTACGAGTATATAATTTTTTATCATTATATTATTATACTAACGTATTTTCCACGTTTACATAGGAACAAAATTTCTTAGTACTTACCTTTCAAAGTTTGTAAAATACTGTACACATTCTAAAATGCATCACCCCTTTATAGGGATTGATATGAATATTCATGACTACACATTGCAATGAGTGCATATATGGTATTAAACTATTTTCTTACACATTGTTATAAAAAATAAGTATGACACAATTACCATCCGGCTAAATTGTTTTATGTCTTGATGATATGTTTTACGTTATGCATTGATAATATAAATGTGTTCTAAAATAAATTAAAGCACACATTGTGATACGTCTTGTTTAATCGTTTTAACAAAATATTTGACCAGCTTTAGCGTCCAATGTATTGGTAACATATGTTCCATTATATCGACGATGTGCGAACAAAGCAAAACAAAACAAACAGCAGTTTGTTTGGCAAAAAAGCATACGACTAAGATTTATTTTAAGTATCCTGAATTGTTAATTATGTTTAATACCATTTCAAACGGACTGATCAAACGTCAGTACATAATGTCTTTATTTATTGATTTATAGACAGCAGTACATAGTGTTAATATTTGTTTATTGATAAATAGCAGTACATAGTGTTAATATTTATTGATTGATAAACAACAGTACATATTGTTAACATTTATTGATTGATAAACAGCAGAACATAGTGTTAATAGTTATTGATTGATAAACAGCAGAACATAGTGTTAATATTTATTGATTGATAAACAGCAGAACATAGTGTTAATAATTATTGATTGATAAACAGCAGAACATAGTGTTAATAATTATTGATTGATAAACAGCAGAAAATAGTGTTAATAATTATTGATTGATAAACAGCAGTACATAATGTTAATATTTATTGATTATTAAACAGAAATACATATTGTAAACATTTATTGATTGATAAACAGCAGTACATAATGCTTTTAATAAATGATTAATTCATGATTTATTGATAAGTTTTGTAGCTTTAACACAACATTATATAATAGTTGTATAAAATAAGGGGGTTAATTCTTTTTTTGTAATTACAATTTTTCAAAAGAAAGATCTTTATGTCATACATGAATAAATCGATATCTTATACAGACTTCGGTTGAAAAAAATAATGAATATTTGCACAAGAACCAATTTTTCACGACCATGATTGGCTATACCGCCTTGTACGGTCATTTTCTTTTAATATACTTGATGTGTCGAGAATAGGAAGATGGAATATTTAAATAAACCTGTGACGCTAATTTTTTGTTCAAAATCTCGATTATTTTTTAGGAATGGAGAGCTATTTTCTATTTACCATCTTCATTCATCCGGCCATTTTGCCCTTTGAGTATTTACATGAACACTTCTTAAAAATGTGGTAACCCATGGAAATAATTTTAAAGGATGTTACGTGATATTGAAGGCAGATGAAAAAATCCCTTTGCATAAAAAATTAAGTGTGTATATTTCTTTTTTAACGTCATTATAACATCATGTAATATGTGTTGCAAGTACAGCTTTCTTTTAAGATTGATTAGCCACAGTTAGCTAGTAATGATGGACTATAAATTTAAATAAATACAAAATGCTCATTGATAATTTTCATTTGATGATTATAGGGTTTGCTTAAGAACGAGAATGTTTAAGACTATTCTCTTTTTTTAAAAGAGTTTGCTACAGAAACCATATACTAAAATTCTTAATTCACATAATTGATTAAACATAGCCAGAAGGAATATGTTTTAACTCAACCTATTTAAACTTTGACCAATGTTTTAACTGTTCCTAAAAAGGTTGACCAATCAGATCGTCTGAAATTTAAATATCAATGCAATGCATACATGTCAATACCTGATATGAAACAATGTTGAGCACATGACTTCTGGAATGTACAATTAAGATTTATAAATTTGCCGAACTTTATATGATAGACGAAGTGAAATTTATTGGCCGAACTAACGTCATATGTCCCGAAAAAAAGTAAATGGCTTAAAAAATAAACAAGCAAAGCAATATTTGACAGAAAATAAATTACTGCATCGGCTGTTCGATATTGTTACAGGCTTTACATGAAAATTAAGTTTGCACACTTCTTCTTTGTCTTTAAACACACTTTTTTCAAAGGAATAGTATCACCGAACTTAAACATTTCTCAATAACCTTAATCTATTTTAAAGTAGTTATTTAAATAGAAAGTGCATTTAAGTACAGTTCATTTCTCGGAAGCGTTTAATTTAGGAAATTCATTTAGAGTACACACTATCTGTAAGCAAATTGACCGACTTACTAAATTCAAAATAAAAAAAATAATAAAAAAATGCGAAAAAAAATCTTATTTTTTTCAAATCTTAAGGTATCGTCATTTCCATTAATTGATAGTTTATAAGACATGTATAACACCAAATTCCATCTTGAAAGTGTGTTAAAAATAGATAGGATATCGCTGTAGGTACGAAATCAAAACAGTTTTCTTATCTAAGAAACGTTTCTAAAATGACAATTTTCAGAATGGTATTTTGTGTCTTTAAGTTGTTTGGTTTTTTTTGGTTTTTTGTTGTTGTCGGCTTCGTTTAAATCTAGCGAGATTAGCCTATTTTACAATGCAGTCTTATACACAGCCTTCAAATTGAAAAGTTTTACCAAACTACTGTTTAGATAAAAACAACATAAAACCTAAAAAGTTGTCAAAATTCATTAAATGAATTTGTAAAATTTTTAATTTTATTAGTTAAATTAACAATATACAGTTTGGGTCGGTTAAATTATCTTGCTAGCTACAGTGATAATTTCTGTCTCATATGTGAAAAAAACTGGTCTACACATGAATGGCATTGATTTTGTGTAGAACATGAAATGTAATTTCAGGTGTATGATATAGATAACAGAATAAAAAAAATGATGACTTTTTGTAAGGATGATAAAGAAATCAACAGAAGGTAGCTTGTTGGTATAAACATTTCAACTAGTTATGATAAATAAGAACATTTTAAATAGATACAATTTTATATTCAAAAATGTATTACAATTGGCATTTTCAAAATTTCATCTTATCAGTTATTTTGCAATTGACATGTATCACACAATTAAGGTTAATAAAATAAAGAACAAACAAGGGGTGTTGAAAACTTAAAATAAAAGTTTCATTTAAATTTTACTAATGACTTGGAAATCCGTAAATAAGGATTCACAATTTATTCTTTTATTAAATTTCACTAAGGCTCTAGCAGAATCTCCTTCCACTCCACACACTTATCCCTTAATAAAGATCAATAATATTCCAGGACAAATGTAACTGTTTGGTCATCTGAGAAAATACATTCCAATTCTCAGCTGACCACACTTTGCAGTGACTCTTAAATGATTTGTGCTTTGCAGAGAAGTCACCAACACCAACCTTATTTTGTATTGACTCAATCTCCTAGCCTGTTGGAATCACAACGACACACTATAAAATCAATGATTAAAATTTATTAAAAAGGTTTTTTTCAAGTTTTCTGACAGCTACTAAAAAATGCTTTCTGCAATTCTCATGAAACTTTGGTGAATTGTTAATATTCATTTATGTAAGCTCCCTTTTGAATTTCTTAAATATCTAATATGACATTGAAAACTAATTGAACCTTATTGAAAGTGACAAGTACTTAGGTAATACTAGCTAATCTGACATTTAATACCAGACGAAAGAGCGCTCCAAAAGAGCAAAAAATGCCGGCTTGTGTGGTGAACTGAATGTTATAGAGTTACTTTTTACTTTTTGCTTTCACAAAATTGTCACAGGTGATAGCATATGGATCATGCTCCGAACCATATTGAGCCCCATATTCTGTATCTATTTGCTGTTTCTTAATATATTAACCGCAAGATGTATCGCTAAACTAATTGTACTTTTATCATGTTGGGACCTTTTCTAAATTACTATGCTCGATTGTTTTGTATTGCAGTTAAAGGTCGTGCTTTGACGTTCACAAGGTTACTTATGAGTCAGTTTGTATGAGTCAAAAATATCCCTCATTCTTATTTTTTCATACATTTCCCTGTATAACCATAACTAGATGAAGATGATATGATCATGGCACGGCTTCCGCCAGATATTTTGAATAGACTTTAAAACGTGGTCATTCTGGTGACGAATTATTAACTTTTGACGTGGTTTCTAAAGATTTCACAAACAAGTGATATTACAATTTTATAGAGTGTTATGTTAATGAATAAATAAACAAAAGTTGACGTTTCCGTAAAGTCTTCCTTGTTTTGGTTATATGTCATAACGTATTAAGTTAAACCTAATTTCAACAAATGTTTAAGGTTTCTTTTGATTAAAAATCTCACGATCATTTAAGCGTACCATGTAGTCTCTCATGAAATACAAGAATAAGTATACACTTCCTTACATTGTCATGCGATATATTTTGCAAATGCACCCTTATAAAATAAATGCTCATTGATTATTTTCATTTGACAATTATAGTGTTTGCTTAACATGGAGAATTTTTAAGACTATTCAAATTAATTTTCAGAAGATTTTGCTAAAAATGCAATATACTATAAGTTCTTATCACACATACTTATTAAATACAGACTGCACGAAAATATTTTAATTTGATGTATTGATTCTTAAAATTGCATATGTGATTTAGAGTAAAAACTGTCAATCTATTGGTTTGTCATTGATGTATTTTTACATTTAAAACTTGTATCTCTGTTGCAAATGTTCCTCAAAAGATTGTTTAACTAGATCGTCTGTAATTTAAATATTAATACAATGTTTACATGTCAATACGTGGATTGTGACAATGTTGAGCAATAATAAAAAATAAATTTGCCGAACTTAAAACGATATTCAACATAAATTTAATTGGCCGAACTAAGATCACAATCCCCCTAAACGCAAGTGGTTTAAAATGTTAACAAGCATGCAATATTGACAAAAATAAATAAATTCATTTGTCTGTTCGACATTGTTCAAGCCTAGCATGAACATAAAGTGTATACATTACTTTTTTTATCATCAAACGCATTGTTTTGTTCAAAGGAAGAATATTGCCGAACTTGAATTTTTCTCGGTAACCTAGTTTTTTTGTAAAGTAGTTATATATAGCAAGTGCATTTGAGGTTAGTTCTCTTCTCGGAAGCGTTCAATTTAGAAAATGTCCTTAGTGACAAACACACTCTGTACATATATTGACAAAATTTCTTATTAATATTTTTTAATATTTTGTTAAAAAATGCGAGAAAATGCATTTTTTTGATATCAGTCATATTTACTGAATGATAGTTTTCTAACATGTATAAAATCAATTTAAATCTTACACGTGTTTAAAAAAAAGTTAGATAAGATATCGCTAGGAGAACAAAAATAAAACATTTCTATCATATAAGAAAATTGTTACACAAACATGTGAAACATTTCTGTATGACGACTCTCACACCGGTATTGTGTATTTCAAAGTTTTATTTTATTTATTGGGTTTTTTTGTTTGTTGTTGTCTGCTTTGTTTGAATCTTCAGTCTAGCCTTTTTTTTACTATATTTTGATATTTTTTACTTTATACTTTTATGCAATTGTCACATGTTAGAGCATACGGAAGATGCTCGAAAACGTAGTTAGCCCTTCGTATTCTATATATGTTTCCCCTTAGTCAGGACGCACTTAATTTGTGGTCGTCGTTTGTTGGTGTGTATCGTATTTGTTTTTTTTTGTTTTTGTAGCTTTTTGGTGTTTATGAAAAAAGTAAAGTCACAAAAATACTGAACTTAGAGGAAAATAAATTCGGAAAGTCCATAATCACATGGCAAAATCAAATAACAAAACGCATCAAAAACGAATGGACAAGAACTGTCATATTCCTGACTTGGTACAGGCATTTTCAAATGTAGAAAACCGTTAGTTATATCGCTTATAATTTTTTACATTCATGTGGGGATCTTTTCCAGCTTACTGTGCAGGATAGGTTTTCGTTGCAGTTAAAGGCCGTGCTATGATCTTTAGTTGGTAACTTTTGTGGGCGTTTTTTTCTCAATCGAAAGTGTCAACCAATCTTATTTGTTCATAGATCTCCCTATATAACGGCAACCAGATAAAGATGATATGCAAAAGGCATGGAAACTGAGTGATAATTTTTGATAATTTGATCATGATTGCTGTTGTTTGTCTGTTCGTCCTTTTAATGTTTAGCCATGGCGTTGTCAGTTTATTTTCGATCTATGAGTTTGACTGTCCCTCTGGAATCTTTCGACCCTCTTTGAAAAATTAAAATAGTGGCCATTCTAATGACAGATTTATCATCTTTTGGCGTGGTTTCTACAGCTTTCTCAAACAAGTGATATCAGAATGATTTAAAGTATTATGTTTATAAATGAATAAAGGATAGTTGATATTTGTATTAAGTCTTCGTTCTTGTGGTTACATTCGATAACTTAGGTCGTTTTATTACAGTTTCATTTTTTTTTGAAATAGAAAAAATTGTGATTGTGATTTTAATATTGAATACAGTTAGATAGGAATGTTATTAACACTTAAAAGAAATGTTTATGTTGGGATTTCAATTTGACTATTGAAGTGTTAATTTGAGAACAAGCATTTCTAAAGATATCGAAACTGGGGTTTTTAAAACTTTTTGCTACAAATACCATATACTTTGAGGTATAAATATTTTTTGCAAGTGCACCCCTATAATTTGAATATTGAATACAGAAAGCTAGTAATTACAGAATATAATAAATAAAAAGATTGAATGTTCATTAGAGATTTCAATTTTACAATTAAAAGGTAAATGTTAGTTTGAAAACGAGCATTTGTATAACTATCAACACTATTTTTGTTTAAAGTTTTGCTACAAATTCCATATACTTTGAAGTCTCAATAAAACAAAAAGGATGTATTGAACAAGTCCTGTATGTCATTTGATTTTAATTCGACGTATCAATTTTAACATTTTATATAAAACTAATGTGAAAACTGTCAATCTATGATTTTTTCAAGGATACGTTTTAACAATTTAAACTTTGACCAATGTTGCAACTGTTCCTAGACAGGTTGTCCAATCATATCGTCCTAGATTTAAATATCAATACAAAGTATACATGTCAATACGTGGTATGACACAATGTTGAGCACATGATGTTTACTTTTGGAATGTACAAAAAAGATTTATAAATTTGCCGAACTTTATATGATATACAATGTAAAATGTATTGGCCGAACTAATGTCAAATGTCCCGCCAAAAAGTAAACGGCTTAACATGTAAACAAGCAATGCAATATTTGACAGAAACTAAATTTCTACATCGGCTGTTTAATATATTTTAAACTTTTGCATGAAAATTAAGTGTGTACATTACTTTTAACAGAAAGAAACAGTTTTGCCGAACTGTAATTTTTCTCGGTAACCTAAATTTAGTATTAAGTAGTTATATAAATACCAAGTGCATTTAAGTACAGTTCTCTTCTCGGAAGCGTTTACTTTAGAAAATTCACATAGTATACACACATTCTGTAAACAAATTAACCGACTTACTTAATTTATAAAATTTTGATGAATACTGCGTTAAAAATGTATCTTTTTAATATCTCATTGTATAAGTCATTTTCATGAAATGATAGTTTTTGAAACATGTATAAAACAAATGGAATCTTATACGTGTGTTAAAATGAGAAAAGATAGAATATCGGTATGAGTATGAAAACAAATCAGTTTCCTTTCAAGACACACAGTTAAAAAAAACAAGGGACACGTTTCTAAAATCAACTCAGATCGGGAGTGTGTGTCTTTAAGTACATGCTTCTTTGTTTTTCGTTGTTGTCAGCTTTGTTTAACTCTAGTGAGTGCAGTCTATTGAATAAAGTTTTAAAGTTAGTTTGTTCTTTGTGCTATTACACAATAGTCACAGGTTAGAGCATATAGAACATGCCCGAAAACATATTGAGCTCCAATAGTCTGTATATGTTTGCCCTTAGTCCAGGACCTGTAATTTAGATGTTGTAGTTTGTTGCTGTGTATCATATTTGTTTTTCTTCAGGTATGTTTTTTTTTTGTATATTAACCGTTAATGTACGTTGATAATGTTGGGACCCTTTCTAACGTACTATAAAGGATGGATTTGTTTCGCAGTTAAAGGCCGTACTATGAATTATAGTTGGTAACTTCTACATCAGTTATTTTCAGTCAAAAGTGTCACATATTATTTCTTTGCATACATTCCCTTTTTAACGAAAATAATAAGAAGATGATATGCAAAGGGCACGGCAACTCAATAGCAATTTGATGAGTATCATCTTTTGATGTGGTATCAACAGCTTACACCAACAAAATTTATATCAGAATGTTATCAAGTATTATGTTTATAAACAAATAAAAAATAGCTGATATTAAAACAGTAAATTTTATAAAATTACTATATAATATATATACATGATTCAACTGGAGTGGTGACTAGCTATGACATAAAAACGAATACATTACGAAATCACAGCCCTGTCAGCCATAGTTAATACAACGCTCAAAGTGACGTCACATTTAAATTTCAAAAACGTGTTTCGCAAATTAAGAAAGAATTTGGATGAAATTCGAGATAAGGTTTATATGACTTATCTAACAATTATTAATAAAAGTGAAAATTATAATACTAATTAATATTTAGTGTAAATTTCGTTGATCCAAAATTAAATCTACGTGAAAGGTTTCTCCAGGAAGTTTGCAAGTTTCATAATAGTATATTTTGTTTCCAGCCAAATGATTTGCATTCTTAAATCTGCGGTTTTTCTAAAATCATCTTAGTTATAGATATCCTATACATGTTAACCGAGATATACACAAAAGACAGTAAACATATCACATGTATACCTTATCAAACAAATATATCAGGCAACAACAGTCTGTTTTAAAAAAAAATGCTGTATTGAATAAATGTCACACTTAACTCAAATATTTTGTTTGTTTATCATGCAATAGAATACTATTACGAAACTTGCAAACTTCCTGAAAGAAACCTTTCACGTGAATTTATATTTTGTTGGCAAAAATTAACAAATAGATTAAATTTCAAACATATTTTAATGACTGACAGAACAAAGACGTTATTAAAGGATATCATTTATGTTTAATGTTGTGTGATTTTGAACATAATATATAAAAAAATACTGCGTGCTAGTTTTGTGTTATGAAGGTTAAGGACTTATTCATTCCCTTTTGCATATTACAAACAGGAAACTTTTTGCCGAAAACTGAAATTATAGCACAATAAAGGGACACTTCAATGTCACTAGACGGATAATAATTTTTGGATCCTGGCTTGTTATTTTTTATAATAAAGCAATACATTTTTGTTTTTTGTTTTGTTTTGGTATGTGTGGCCTCTTTTCTACATATTAAGGACCTTCCAAAATATAATATAAATTTGAAATCACGAATTAAAATCTTTATCACAAATTGTTATAACAGATTTTAAATGTGTTATTAAGAAAATCTCTATCATACATTTTGTAACTCGTTATTAAAAATTAAGTTAGTAATCATATTTTTTTTAATTTTGACAACGATTGTATAATAGACAATAACGGATTATATTCGTGATACCGGATTTGTGAAATTTGTTTTCACAGATTTTTTTGCTCACCTGAACCACATATTCAAATGCGTTCTTTTATCATGTTTATCCTCAATTTGCGCCTATCGCTGTTCATTACTTTAAAAAGTTTAACCCATCTTCCCTGAAACCATTTTGCAAAAGTGAAAGAAAATTGGCTTCTATCAATTTAGTTGTAACGCATTTTATTTGCAAAATTAGAGACAAGGATTGATCACAAACTGAAACAATATTAGTTATGTCTTCTCCATATACAAATATGAACACACAAACAATATACCTGGAGGTTTTTCTGTCGTGTCAACCGGGTGAGTAAACTCACATACTGATATGTAAGTTTATTAGTCAGTGACCCAGGTTACACACCAAAAACCTTTAGCAATGAATGTTTCTAATCCTCAAGTATATGTATAAGTTGATATGCTAATAACGAAACAGTTATTCAGTAATGACGAAAACATTATAGGAGTGCATGTAATATAAAACAAATGGACCTGTCAGCATAATAACATGGCCGACAGTGCCTAAAATACAAGTGTAAAATGAGAGTTTTTCTATTATCTTGAAAACCTCTAAAGATAGATAACTGTAGAGAAACACAAGATTTACATACTGCCTTTTTACCTCAAAACTGTAAGATAACTATTTATAGGAATACTTTTTTCTTTATTGACAGTTTTTTTTTGTGTTTTGTCTTTCATTTAAACATTATATTTATAGACAGAGGCAATCTTTAGATCAATTTTTACAGAAAAAAATGACGCTAAAAAAGCAAACATTTACAAACGATTTCATAGCATGGAGAGCGACAATCGACCTTGTATAACCCATAAACTATATTTGTGGCCATGTTGTTCCGTGTGCGGGTTTATTGCACACATTCTGTATAGTTGGTACCCTCTTTTTTTCTCTCACTTCACTTTACTGCAGGCTACCCTTTTATACTTTTGCACATCATATTCTAATTTCTTCTTCTTTATGTATGTTTTTTTTTGTTGTTTTTTGGACAACATGCAATACTATTAAATACTGACTTTTTACACAAAAAAAAATTGAAAACAAATTACTAAAAACGTCCTACATGGGTTGCGTGGTTTTCGTCGCATTACGCCTGTTATGACTTTTAATACTTCTAATATGTCTTCTTTTACATGTTTTATACATATCTGTTTAGGTATAACCAGTTATCAAAGGTACCAGGATTATAATTTAATACGCCAGACGCGCGTTTCGTCTACATAAGACTTATTTGTAACTCTTAAAATCAAAATAGTTGTAAACAAGTACAAATTTGAAGAGCATTGAGGACTCAAAATTGCGGAAAGTTGTGCAAAAAAAGGTAAGGTAATCTATTCCTGGATTAAGAAAATCCTTAGTTTTTCGAAAAATTCCAAGTTTTGTAACAAGAAATTGATAAAAATGACGTTTCGTCCCCGAGAGAATCACCGGCCCATTAGTTAGTACTTCTGTGCTGACATAAATATCAATTATTCACGTTTCAAAAGAATCAGAAAATATAAAAGTCATATGAAAAAAGGTATAACATAAACGCTAACTTGTCTGCTAATAAAACCCAGATAACTATGATACAAAGCAAAGTAGCAAGAATATTGAACTCCTAGAAAAATTCTAATCAAAATGTCCCTGATCAAATTTTAAAATATTAGGCTAAACACATCAAACGAATGAAAATAGCTGTCATACTCCGTGTGTAAACACAACTTTTAATGTTATGTTTGAACATTTTTATTTTTTAATATTAAATCTTTTATCTTGAGTTTTTTTTTTTAAATTTTTTTCTTATATATTTGGTATAAATATTACAAGAAATAGTATATATGTATCTAAATGTGTAATATCACCACGTTAAACAAAACGATATTTCTTTATATATTAATCAAACGCTAGATATACCCACATGTTTAATGCATGAAAAATATAGCAAGACCATCTTTTCAACCGACTTGTTCGCGTTCTTCAAACTAAGGGTTTATAAATATCATATAAGTTATAAACCAGATACAAAAACAGACAGTAAACATATCACACTCAAACCTTAAAAAACACATATGTAATAAAACCTATCAAATAAGACCGGTTAATAAATAGTACCTTCATTGATTAAATGTCACGTTTGACAAATACACTGATGGAATACCATCAAGAAAGGTAAAACAAATCCCAAATTTTACACTGACTGGTTACAAGAGTCACAGCGAATTATCTTGTAGATGATATACCCAAGAGAACTAATCCTCCAGAGGTGACGGACAATGGTTAGAACAAATGGACAACCAATTTGATATTGCACTCATTACTAGTCATTATGAATTTATTAACTTCATAAAAAGTAGCATTCACAACCGGAGAAAACATACTCCAATAATTATTGCCTGTGTTGTATTTGTAAATAATTTATTTTATGTCAACAAGACTAGGAATCTCTGTGTACACATTTTCGTGATATGATTAGTTGTCTCTTCAACTTTTCGTTTTTCCTTGGTTAAGTTATGCTATTATGTATATAATGGTACCTGATATAGCTCTGCTAATTATTGTCTATTGTCTTTTTCGATATAATAAAACACTCACTGACTGGAAATTCGTGGAATAGTTAGTTTATTGTCCCACGGATACAACTATTGCCCTCGGCTACGCCTCAGGACAATAGTTCCTCCTCGGGGTAATAAACTGACAATTCCACTCATACCCAGTCAATAAGTTAACATTGCAAAATGGCATGTTTGTATTGGTGATTTAAGATCTATTGTACATTTCACTTTATCTCATTAATTCATTAAGAATAACATCAAACACCTAATTAAATGGACATTTGGAAAGTCACTATGTAAATATATATGGTAACACGCTTTGAGGTCATTTGATACAGCAAGCAAACGAACTATGTCAACTGGACATGTGTTGATACTATAACTGCACTTACCTGTTACTAGATGACATTTTTGTTCGCTATGGAGATTACAATGGGGACTTACTGTGCTCACCGTATTGCGGACCTGTTTTTGTATTGTTAATAGTTACGATTCCTGACTAAAATCAGAAAAGACACATAGAAACAAAACGTTTTATAACAATTTTAGATATTTGGATTATATATTTGGCTCTCAATAATGAAGACTTCAGTGTGACCATTGAAGAAAGTTATTCTGCTCTTCAAAGTTTTATCAAAGCTAAAACTTACAATGAATACTGCCATTTCCTGAATCATGATATTTTTGTTAGCCTCAATGTGATGCACAATGATGATGTAAGAGGTGACGTTTAGTTTCCAATTGCTTATTATTCATTTTTAAATGGCAATGTTCCTACTTTATTTATTATGTCTGTTTAGTTCACGCATCATTGTAAATATAACGAAATTTGATAAGACTGTCATCAAAGTGAGAGGGTTAGCGCTATAAAACTAGGTTTAATCCACCATTTTCAACATTTGAAATTGGCTGTACCAAGTCATGAATATGACAGTTCTTGTCAATTCGTTTTTGATGTGTTTTGTTTTTTGATTCTGCTATGTGATTATGGACTTTCCGATTAGATTTTCCTCTAAGTTTAGTATTTTTGTGATTTTACTTTTTGTCATCTACTGAAGGTTTTTATATATCTAAACTTGTTGGATTTGCTTGTTTTTATTGTATTACTGACTAATTATTAAACAAGGGTTTTTTAATAGCACAAACTAGTTTGTGATATCGATTTCAACTACCCAATTATCAATTTCCCATTTCTCAGCAGTAACGTACCCTGCCCCTTCGTATGGTGTTTAAATGTCTCAGTTGATAAGATAATATTATCGTGCATGTTCACACTATACGGACTTAGTATACAAGAATGTCCCTTACATGTACACAGAAACTGTTCCAACAAATTTATGAGGAGAAATGATAAAAATTGAAACTCCGTAAACTTTTTGGACACCATCACGTATTGTTAGATCCATACGATATGTAGATTTCTAAACTAACTAAGGACATTTTGATTATGTCTTATATTGTTGTTTGCCACTGACGTTGAGGAAAAGGGAAATATAGTTTGTCATCATGAATAAACAATAAAACTCTGTATAAAATGCAAAATCGCATGTTGAAATTTGAAAAAAAAAAAAAAATATGTTTTTTTTTTTATTTTATGAAAAACTGCACCGAAGAAAATCTCTACGACAAGGCAAAACAATTAGCTTATGAATCTGCAGCAAAACCTTTAAAATAAAATGAAAATCATAGAAATTCTCGTTCTTTGCATAGTTATGACATTGGCAAAAAGTAAAACATTTGAGCAAATTTTGTATCGTATGAATTTCACCTGTTGCTATCATCATATTGGCTTTGAAATAATCGTTTTTAGCCTGCATGTATGCCTGTCCATTAAAGTCGTAAATCAAGCACCTTTTTCTTGATCTGTCACCCCACTAATGAGCATACTGTAAGATATCATTATACCTACCGTGAGTGTTCTTTTTTTATGAGAAATAAATACATGAATTTCCATTATGTTTATTTTTTGGATGTAAGTTTTGCCTTGCTGGTCATTTTAGCTGTGCAAGTTTCTCTTTTTATTTCTATCGTCTCAAGATAAACACACAAATGGACACAAATAGAACATTGATAGGGTCATGACTAATATAATGAATAGGTCATTTGTACTCCCATAAAGAGGGGATAGGAAGAAATTAAGGATTGCTTTAATATATTTTGTTTTATATAAAATGGTTGTATTCAATTTTATTGTTATAGATTTGCCGCCGTATAATGTTGTCCGTAAATACTTTGTTGCCGGACAATAACTGAAATAGGTGCTAAGGCGGGACAAAAACAAGCAATTATTATGCTTCTGTGATATGCTGAATCTAGTTAATTATCAAAGGTACCAGGATTATAATTTAGTACGCCAGACGCGCGTTTCGTCTACACAAGACTCATCAGTGACGCTCATATCAAAATATTTATAAAGCCAAACAAGTACAAAATTGAAGAGCATTGATGATCGGATATTCAAAAAAGTTGTGCCAAATGCGGCTAAGGTAATCTATGCCTGGGATAAGAAAATCCTTATTTTTCGAAAAATTCAAAGTTTTGTAAACAGTAAATTTATAAAAATGACCACAATAATGATATTCATGTCAACACCGATGTGTTGACTACTGGACTGGTGATACCCTCGGGGACGAAACGTCCACCAGCAGTAGCATCGACCCAGTGGTGTAAATAGTTATCTACGCCTCTGCTGGTGGACTGTTAGTCCCCGAGGGTATCACCAGCCCAGTAGCCAGTAATTCGGTACTGGCATGAAAATACGGATTTTTTTGTGTTATTAAATTTGCTGTTACAAAATCTTAATTTTTTTTTTGATAAATTAAGGAATGTATCTCCCTAATGCAAAGCTCTGATTCTTTTCACGGATTTGGCTATACTTTTTGGAACTTTTAGATTATAGCTCTTCATCTTTTGTATAAGCTTTGGATTTTACATAATTTGGCCACGAGCATCACTGAAGAGACATGTATTGTCGAAATGCGCATCTGTTGCAGACAAATTAGTACCGTTAATGTTATTACTACCACTGGGTCGATGCCTCTGCTTTTGGACTGTTAGTCCCCGAGGGTATCACCAGCCCAGTAGCCAGTACTTCGGTACTGGCATGAAAATACGGATTTTTTTGTGTTATTAAATTTGCTGTTACAAAATATTAATTTTGTTTTTGATAAATTAAGGAATGTATCTCCTTCATGCAAAGCTCTGATTCTTTTCACGGAGTTGGCTATACTTTTTGGAACTTTTAGATTATAGCTCTTCATCTTTTGTATAAGCTTTGGATTTTACATATTTTGGTCACGAGCATCACTGAAGAGACATGTATTGTCGAAATGCGCATCTGGTGCAGAAAAATTGGTACCGTTAATGTTATTACTACCACTGGGTCGATGCCTCTGCTTATGGAATGTTAGTCCCCGAGGGTATCACCAGCCCAGTAGCCAGCACTTCGGTACTGGCATGAAAATACGGAATTGTTTGTGTTATTAAATTTGCTGTTACAAAATATTTTTTTTTTTTATAAATTAAGGAATGTATCTCCTTCATGCAAAGCTCTGATTATTTTCACGGATTTGGCTATACTTTTTGGAACTTTTAGATTATAGCTCTTCATCTTTTGTATAAGCTTTGGATTTTACATATTTTTGCCACGAGCATCACTGAAGAGACATGTATTGTCAAAATGCGCATCTGGTGCAGAAAAATTGGTCACCGAAGTGTTGACTACTGGGCTGGTGATACCCTCGGGGACGAAACGTCCACCAGCAGTGGCATCGACCCAGTGGTGTAAATAGTTATCAAAGGTACCAGGATTATAATTTAGTACGCCAAACGCGCGTTTCGTCTACATAAGACTCATCAGTGACGCTCATATCAAAATATTTATAAAGCCAAACAAGTACAAAGTTGAAGAGCATTTAGGATCCAAAATTCCAAAAAGTTGTGCCAAATACGGCTAAGGTAATCTATGCCTGGGATAAGAAAATCCTTTTTTTCCAAAAAAAAATTCAAAGTTTTGTTAACAGGAAATTTATAAAAAAAAGATTTTGGATATTGGGCATTATAATAGTTAATTGTCCAATTTGAACTTTTAAAAATCTTAGACCGCATTCAATATGTGTAACACACCTATGATGTGTCAGATATATTGATAATGATATCAAAATGTAGACATATATCAAGCTTGAATGCTATGTCCATACTTGCCCTTACTCTTCAGGGTTTGATCCTCATCACCCCTCCCCAGTAAAACATAATAGCTGTGGCTCAAAAAACGTTATTTTTTACTCATCCCTCTGCTGGCCTTGACTATAAAAAACGTATATCCGTATTTTCAACGATTTCATCTAGCAGAATATGTTTCATTTGAAACTAGAATTATAAAATGAAGGGATGGTAAATATCAATGCGACCATAACAGGCATACACAAATACATTTCAAAGTCCCAAACAACTTCAACACTTGAAATTCTATATCCCCTATTCACTTGCTTATAATTTATAACTTATAATGCAATAAAAATTTAATGCGTATTTGTTTTGTGATGACGAACAAAAGTATAGAGACTTTTAAGTGTAAATGTTCGCTGGTGATTTTTTGTTTTTATTAAATTTGATTTTTGGGGGGAAATGTTTATGTCTTTGGAAAGGGGTCTTGTTTTTTTTCTCCCTATTTCAAGGTGTTGACTCGCGAAATTACCATGTTTGCTCCCACGTCCCCACCACCAATGAAAGAAAATTACTATAATTATAATTTACTTATTTTTAAATCTGTTATTATCTATACCTTTATGCAAAAACAAAAAAGTTTCTCTATAGATAGGTTATCAATATGATAGGCAATAAAACTCATAACTGCCAAAATTCCCTAAATTGGACTTTTACTACAGAATTTATTGCACTATTTTTTAATTATTAATTTTATTGTAGTTTTCAAGATAAACCCAAATTATTAAAAGTTACCGCTTGGAAAAATAGAACATAACTCTATATCTGTCAGAGACAACTAGGCCTCAGTAAACAATAAATAAATGCGGTGTCTTTATGTTCATTTAGACACCAATCTAACTGAATTACAGATATCATGTGCCCAAGCTATGCGCACGCGGATCTGAAAACAATTCATACCATTTTCTTTTTAAAGACTATTGGGATGCTATGGTTTTGTCGGATTTATATACACCTACAAAAATGAAAAGGCTGAATTTTATTGGCTAATGTAATATTTACCAGAACAAAAAGTAAATTGAAGTGTTGTCAAATTTTTGTAATCAAAGCTTAAACAGAATATATGTACATTGTATCTTAATCAAATGCATGTAGGTTAGGCTCTTCATCAAGTGTGGACAGGAACAGGTGTATTTCCTTGTGCTCGTGACATATTAGTCGACTTAATGATTAACTTAGGTTGATAAATTAAGAAACTAAAATTGATACTATAAGCTGGTAGAGCATCAATGAAGGATAAAGATAAGCTGAAAGTATTGATAGATCATGGACTTCCTTTTCTGGGTATTTGAGATTTAAAATATGCGGGAAAAGGATGACTCGGACTTTTACCTTTTATTTGCATTGGTATTATTTGGGTCCCACACAAAAGAAAGAAAATCTAGAATCTTCTAAAATTTTGGTAAATGACCTTTCATGAGCTATTAAGGTAGATGGGGTGTCTTAATTATTATCCATAGAATTTCTTTATAATTTGCCAAAATGTAGTTTATGTCATGCTTGATTAAGAACATTAATAAATAGAATGGGTCACCGGACTTATTTTCACGCTACAGGTTGTGCAAAATTGCAAGATTTTGTATAGATTATGCCTGAAAACCCAATATTCGATCATGAAATGAAAACTACACCATATAATTTTGAGATATAATATGAGAAGATAGCTCCAATATTAATCTTTTAGATAAGAAGAAGAAAAAATGGGGTCACCGGACTCGATTAACTTGCTACATAATAAAATGGGTAAATTCCTAACACATTCTATTGTAAAAGTAACACTATCTGAATTATCTGACCTTGCATTGGAGTTGTCTCCCCTTATTTGGCAAAGTTTGAAAAACCTGATTCAAGCAAAAGTATTTGTTTTTAAGTAAAAACAACCATAAATATTAGTGTTGTCAAATCGTACACTTTTGCCTAACCGGTTACTCGGATAATCGTTCGACCGATTAACCGGTTAACCGGTAATTTAAGTTGGTGTTTGAAAGCCTTATCAATAAAACCCTACACATAGATATAAGATGTGGTATGAGTGTCAATTTGACTACCTTTCATCAAAGTCATGAATACACTTTTAGAAATGAAGTTTTTCCTTTAGCATTATACGGCTTGTATGCAATGATTCCTGGCGAAGATTGACTTTTAATAATCAAATACACCGTATCGACTATAGCGTTTGTACCAACTTCAGATTAAAAAATAAAAAAAAATATTAATCTCGTAGAACTGAATATGTCATATGTTTGAAACCGGTTATCTTTCCTTTTCTCTTGTTGTCTCCGAAAATCATGGGTTGTGTTTCAATTTGAAATGATTAATTACAAAAAAAGAAGATGTGGTATGATTGCCAATTAGACAATTCTTCACAAGAGACCAAAATGACACAGAAATTAACAACTATAGGTCATTGTACATGCTGTATGACCTGTTTCTTCACTGTGTTTGCTTGTTTCTTTAAGCATGTTACTCGTACTTTCACGTATACATTGAGTACATTCACATTGGTTTGCATTTCACAATTTTTGAATTTAAAGTAAGACTAACCCTTGCACTACGGAGGTTGCACATTTAAATGTAGGTTTACACAATATTAGATCGAAAACGAAATAATGAAGTAATTAGTAATATTAAATCTCATTACTGATTTAAAGTTACTGTTAAAAAAACATGTTTACTAATTATGTTTCTTAAAAATCCTGCCCCGAACTCTAATTAATTTTATGTTTTTAGGATTAACAATAGCAATCAATATACTGGACAAACTAATTACCACGACGACAATTTTTAAATAAAACATAACTATTTAAACATTTGATTTTCAACACAAATTTATATCAAATCAATCGAAATTGAAAAAAGTCCGGTTAACCGGTTAGCATTTTTGGTATTCGGTATTCGGTCGTTCGACCGATTAACCGTTGACAACACTAATAAATATGATAACACATAGCATTTTCTATATTATAAAGAAAAATCTTTCGCAATAATTACCTTCTAATCTCAAAATTTGCACATTTTATCAAAAATCTAGACCTTGTTTTCTGGTATTTCAAAATCAAAAATGGAGGAAGACACCCTATCTACCTTAAGTCTTATATGCAAAAATAAATGGGTGTTATGGGGAAAACTATTTTACATTGTATTGTATGGAAAAACACCAAGGAGTCTGAACATTTGACACAAATTCCAAAACCTCACCTAAGTACACCCTTAAATGAAACATATCAACTTTTTTTTCAATAAAATGGTTGTTTCATTTTCTCTCATTGTCAATAGAAACAAATTAATATATGTTGCTCCCTTCTGAAAAAAAAAGACAAAATGTCTTTCAAGAAATTTTAAATCAATAGTTAGTTACAAAAACAACATCCTCCTCGTCGCAATCACATAAAAACAAAACAATGGTCAGTAGATTAGCTATGATAACTAGAGTCTGGAGTTGTATATTTAAGCGGATTTCCTTTTATATAACGGATTTCTGTCTAGTGGCCGTGCTTTCATGGTAGAATGTTCGCCTCGAATGCCGGAGGTCGTGGGTTTCAATAGCTGCCCTGTTCAAGACCGAAAACTATAAACTAGGTATTGTCTGCTTCCCTGCTAAGTACGCAATATTAAGGCGCAACAGCAAATTAAAGCAAAGACTGATCGGCTCAGAATCAGAATAATGTGTCCGGGGTAAGGTGAGATGTATTCCTGTGAACTAGCATATTAGAAATCCGGCTCAGGACAAAACAGGGTTAAAAGTAAACAAAATGGTATGATTGCTAATGCGACAAACGCTCCACAAGAGACAAAATGACACAGAAATTAACAACTATAACCCACCTTACGGCCTTCAACAATAAGCAAATCCCATGCCACACAGTCAGCTATTAAAAGCACCAAAATGACAATGTTAAACAATTCAAACGAGAAAATTAACGGCCTAATTTATGTAACAAAACTGAACGAAAAACAAATATGTAACATATCAACAAATAACAATAATGTACAAGCTCTTGGCTTGGGACTGGCACATATATACAGAATGTACAGGGGTAAGATATGTTAGCGAGATTCCAACAGCAAGCTATAAATAAGGGCCCCAAAATGTGTTTTATAATATTTTTGCCGCAGCCGAGAAATTCTTAACCTAGCTTTTATATTAAATCCTGCAAAATATGTGAACCATATATAATTGTTAAATTGCACTGTCTCACTTTATCTTAAAAATGGACCTTCGCGTGCAAACAGATTTGAGCCGACAATAAAGTAACTCAGTCCTGACGTAGACACAAATCATTTTAATCGTAATCATGTTAATGTATCATAACTACGATGAAATTACATCATATAATGAAGTTTCTACATCAAATATTGAAGTTATCCGAACCACATGATATAAGATTAAGATTACAAGCATATTATATAATGACACAACCACATCATAAAGAGATGTTTGCACATAATATAAGGGAAAATGCAAATCATATAAGTTATTTGTGCAGTATATAAGTACATGTGTGCAATAAATAAGTACAGTCAGTTGTAATTCATATAAGGATCTTTGCATATCATATAAGTTCATTTGCCCATCAAATAAGGATATTTGCATATAAGGATACTTGCACAGCATATCAGAATGTTTGCATACTATAAAAGTATATGACTTTGTGTACATCATATAAATATATATATGCAAATCATATAGTTATGTTTGCACATCATATAATGATGTTTGCATATCATATAATGTTGCTTGCATATCATATAATGATGAGTGCATATCATATAACGATAGTTGCACAACATGTAAAGGTATTTGCAAATTATATAATAACATGTGCACCTCATATAAAGGTAAATGCACATCATATAATGCAAATGGTTATAGCAAGACAGTTTTTGACGTCCCTACTTTTTATGGATTTTATTGTGATGCTTTCAAATGCTGTAAATAGAATTTTACTCCGTGATTCATATAGATGTCAGCAGAATGCACATATATCTTTTAAATTGCTTAATCCTACTCGAAATGTTATTCCCACCTCTCATTTGTGAGCAGTTGACAGCAGTTATATACATGATATAGTTTACAATTTATAACATGTATATTATTGTGTATAGCTGGCTATCGAAAGAGGAGATATAAACAATATACACATATTACACTATCGGCCGAAATGTAAAACAAATTAGGCGCAAGTGAAGAAAAAAAAGGAAAATGCAGATCGGCGCATTTCAAAATTTTATATTTTAACATTCTCTTAGTACGAAAGTCACAGATAGTGTAGTATCTTTAAGTCTTTTTGTGTTTATTTGCCACTAGATATCAGCGCGACGCTTAATTACACTTTTTAAGCGAACACAATGTTAAAATCCGTTAAAACTGCGAAATAGGACGTCATAATTTGACGTTTTTCATGGCTAGGAACAACGTCATAGAGCTTTAATGTAACTACCAAGTTGTGTTAGTTGATGCGCATAAACAACATGTTATTTGGTCTTTAATGTACTGTTATGGATGAAATATAAATGCAATAATTTCTTTATTTTAATATAAATTTTAAACTGTCATTTGATTTAGGTACTTTTGCACATCAGGATTGATTGTTTTTCATTAGCTATGCTGAATTTCAAAGAAAAAATACTATGTTTTGTTTGCACTGCTAAAAAAGACAAATATTTCAACTTTTATATCAGAAATTTTGCAACTTCAGTTGTTATAAGTCATTATAAATACCTTTAGATACATTTGTAAGTAATTTTGTTTAAAATGTAAACAATTGGAGGATTAATATGCTTACCTTTGTTTTTGTTTGAAAAGAATGCCATAATCATTTTGATGGAAATTAATGACTGACTTTGGATTTTGGTACTTTTTTATGGTTCAGGTTTGGGTTTTTTCCAAAATAAAAAATAATATCAGAGAAAAAAATACTAAAATGTTTTTTTGGCATTGTTTTAGATTACTAATTTTTCTCCTATTGATAAAAAATACTCAACATTATTTATACTCAGTTATATCAAAGTCTTCGAATAAGATGATTTTAGAATGATTGTAATATGTCAGTAGAATAATGTAAACACTTTTGTTTTGTGTTGAAATCAATGAAATACTGTATTTATTTTGATAGAAATTCTGAACAGTCATTTGATTTTAGTTCTTTTTGTTTATTTGGATTTGTTGTTTTTCATAAAATATGCAGAATTTCAGGGAAATGATACTCAATTATTGTTGCTAAAAATGCAAATATTTTTTTCTGTTCTATAATAAATGCCTTCAGATAAGTTATTTCGTATACAATGTGAATAATTGAATGATAAATATGCATAAACTTTATTTTTGTAAAATAAGAAAGCAAACATTCCTCTATTTAAATGGAGATGATTGACGTCCTTTGGACTTCCTACTTTTTGTGGTTCAGGATTGATTGTTTTTCATAAAATCAAATAATATCAAAGAAAAACATGCTTAAATGTTGTTCGCATTGTTTTGATTTACCAATTTTTCTTCTTTTGATAAAACATAAAGCAACATAATTTGTAACTAGTTAAATGAAAGTCCTGCAATAACATTCGTAAAGAAACATTTTAATAATATTAGGAAAATAATACTTTGACTTTTGTTTTTGTTGAATATGAATTCAATAATTTCTTGAGTTTGATAGACATCTTGAAGCGTTACTTGATTTCAATTGTTACGGTCAGAAATCACCATTAAATTGTAGCCAACAAAAGACACAAATCGATAATAAGATTTAACAATATTTATTATACAAAAATTTACAAGAAGTATTACACAAATATTACTGTCAACTTAACTGTCAAAATATGAGTCCAATCTTTAATCTTTTTTTGTATCCGGAAATCTTCTCGGAATCCAATCTGAATATTACGTCCACTACTAAGTTCACAATATATTATGATGTTGTTTGTAGAATCAAGTGTCAATCCAAATGCTGTGAATACTTATGTCTATCGATGTCTAAGTCTGAGAGTTTAACATTAGTGTCTGTAAATATATATAGTTGTCACGGAAATTTCTAAAACACTCTAGAAATGGAACGTCCTAGAAAGTTACAACGGAAGTTTCGAGTAACATATTGAAGTTTAGATAACGCATCTTTTAGTAGGAGCATTCTGGAATCACCAAGTCAAACTGAAAGTTCCAACCATTCTGTCATTGTTCCAGTGATTTCTAATAAAATTAACGGTACCAATTTTCTTGCACCAGATGCGCATTTCGACAATACATGTCTCTTCAGTGATGCTCGTGACCAAAATATTTGAAATCCAAAGCTTATATAAAAGATGCAGAGCTATAATCCAAAAGGTCAAAAAAGTGTAGCCAAATCCGTGAAAGGAATCAGAGCTTTGCATGAGGGAGATACATTCCTTAATTTATAATAATTTATAATATTTTGTAACAGCAAACTTTAATAACACAAAAAATCGCTAAACTGCACAGTTATAATAGTATTTTGTAAACAACTATAATGCCAGACAACACAAACTAGGCCAACATAATAAAATATAATAATTACAATAACATAACACAATACTTTTTGTACATTAGGATTGGTTGTTTTTCATAAAATATGCTGAATTTCAGGGAAACGATACTAAATTGTTGTTCGCGTTTCTTAAAAATGCAAATATTTCTTCTGTTCTATTAGAAATAATACAACATCAATTGATATCAGTCATAATAAATGCCTTCCGCTTTTAATTTGTATTAAATGTGAATAATTGAATGATGAATGCAATAATTTTGTTTTATGAACGAAATTATGAACAGCCAATTCATTTTAGTTCTTTCTGTACAGGCTGAATTTCAGGGAAAAAATACAAGTTTGTTTTGTTCGCTTAACAATGCAAATATCTCTTCCTTAAATAATCAAACATCAAATGCAAAAGTCATCATTCATAATTAAGCTAAGTACTTTTTGTATTAAAAATGTTATTTCAACTGATCGTTCAGAGCTTACGCTTCATTTTACATAAGAACAGTCTATTTGAAGATGTGTGTGCTAAGTATTATTGCAGTTATAATTATTATTATTGTTTTCTAATTACCTATTAGTGCCACCAAATAATATACAAAAGAACTGAGCGTACGATATAGGATGAATAAAATAGTTTAAAATAAACTCATCATAGATACTAGGATTACATTTTGTGTTTACGCCAGACGCGTGTTTCGTCTACAAATGACTCATCAGTGACGTTTTGATTGTGAAATTTATTTTAAACATGATTTATCAAAAAAAAAAACAGTCATATTTTTCCTTCTTAAATCGATCAATTCTATTCACAACCAAGTACCATGAACACCCTCACCTTGAATTTTTTTTTTACATATTTTGTATCTTAAGTCGTCATAGTTTTAATTTCATATTCAAAAACTACAAAATGTAACCAATCTTACATGTTTTCAACCATGGTTTACACAAACATGCAACATTAATTGTAACTAGATATATCAATATCCGGAAATAAAATGTTATAAGACAAAAGAGATGATTTCAGCTTTCCAATTGTGAACTTTCCATTTCTAAGTAGCAACATACCAGCAGCATCTGCATACGGTGTATATATCTCCCAATTGATACGATATTCCCGTGCTTGCATGTTCTTTCATGATTTTCTTGATAGAGGTTGTTGCTCACAAGGAAGAATTTAAATGAAGAGTTCCAAATGGTGAAGTTGAAATCATCCCTTCGTAAATTTTACGGGCGCCATCACTAGTTGGTTGACCGTTATGGAATAACCGTTTCACAAATGATATCGGATATGTTCTTTTCGTCGTAACTACAATCCACCTCCCTTTCATGGATGTAACCTATCGAATTAGACTATTTACCGGATTTGTTATCACACAAGCAACACGACGGTTGCAACATGTGGAGCAGAATCTGCCTACCCGTACGGAGCACCAGGGATCAACCCTAGTTTTTGGTGTGGTTTGTGTTGTTCATTCTTTAATTTTCTATGTTGTGTCATTTGTTATAGTGTTTGTCTGATTGTCTTTTTCATGTTTTGCTATGGCGTTGTCAGTTTTTTTTTCATTTATGACTTTCCCTCTGGTATATTTTGTCCTCTTTTTTCAATTAAACATGTAATTGAAAGTAATGAATTACATTGCCTTTTTGCCCTATTATTATGAATTACTTTTCAATTACTTACTCTACATTTGAATTATTGCATTAAATAGAAATTTGAAAAAAAAATGGTTCTTCTAGCGCAACTTATATTTTATTTCCTTTTATTTTGTTTGCACTTGGTACTTTAAATTGTCTTAATACTTTTTAAACATTTATCATGATCAAAACTTGAACATTTCTCAAGATATTTTATTAATCATTATAGCATATATCATGTATATATTAATCTTAATTTGTATTTAATGCACTAATTTTTACATGTTGACATAAACAAATCTTAAAAATAAAACAATACCAATTTAATAAATACAATTTGTAAATTTGTTATTCTGACAATAACAATAATTTATGCCTCAGGTTATTCCTTTCACATAACTAAGTATTAAGTACAAATGTTTCCATTGCATTTCTTACCATTATAAATATATGTTAAAATCTGTGCAGATTGATATTATTTTATCTTACCTCCTATACATTTCTTCGAATATGATTGGTTAAAAGCGACCTCGTGGAGACCATGTATATCCAATATAAGGTTAGTAGGGAGGCGGGGCTTATTTCAATACATGGTTAGTTGTGGATTTACGACTTGGGCACTGTTTGATTGTTTAAAACTATTAAATTTCTAAGGTTGTTGATAATAAATATTTATTGTTTATATTACTTGTTTAGTGCAGACCAATTGAAGAAGGTTCTTAAAATCAAACACTTGAACACTTTAATACAGAAACAAGATGATGTGTTATAGTAGCAAATAAGACAACTTTAGTCCTAATTCAGCAAACAAAGATAGTCGGTAAGATAAATTCGTTACATAGTGTGCTAGTAAACTAATATGATATATACAGGATAAGTAAATTCCATATGGGGTTCGAGCTTCGCTCTCACCCCATATGGAATTTACTGACCCTGTATATATCATATTAGGTCACTATCACACTATGTAACTAATAATATCAATACTATTTCTACAAAATTTAAAATACAACCGTCAAAACATACAAAATTAGAGTCTTGTATTAAAAAAAATTTGAAAAAGCTACCAATAAACTTTATTTTAAATGGAATTTAAAGCTTTAAGTTACTTCATCAGAAAACCTTTAAAATATAAAATAACAATTTTAGTAGAAACTTTAAAAAAAACCCAATAATAATACAAAACATTTGATATTGATCTGTATATGTTTATAGTTGAATATTTATCAAATGTTTAACTATAAAAATAATAAATCTGATGGTGGTTAAGTGTAAGAATGATGTGTAATATTCTTTTCTTAACCAATCTTTTTCAAATGTTTCTATTTTTAAAAATTGAACACACCGGTATATTATAAGTTATCTACGTTCATATCCGCAGATATAGATATTTTAACAGCCTGAAGTACCCCAGTACACCTTGAATCGTAGCCGAAGGGTGTACAGGGTACTGAAGGGTGTTAAAATATCCATATCTACGGACGCATATGAACGTAGATAACGAATTTATCCCCGGTCTTAGTCCGAATCGGGCGAGTTTTATGGAAATTCGAGTACAAAGTGTAACGTGAAAGCAACGTTTTTTTTTTCATTATCTAAAAACTTTTTATTGAAATTTGGAAATTTTACATATTTTTTACGGAGTGTAGGGTACTACCTTTGGTAGAACCCTACATATAGTCAAATATGAGACGTTTTTAATACGGAGACAGGGAAACTGGATTGAATAAAATTTGGCACTCAATGTTGTGAGAGTTACGTCATAGATGGTGTGACGTCAACGTGGGTCATTTGCATAGCTAGGACAGTAGTTCCATTTCTTCAAAATGTGGCAGTCAAGTGATGCATTTAATGAAATGAGTGTAAATAATCGGCATATTAAAGGACAAAATCGTTAATGAATCAAATATTTAATTACAAACATCATGGATAATCTATAAAATTCAATATTTCACAAGGAGCAATCATGGAACTAAGGAAAACTTGCGTGAAGATCCCCGGGATAATGGTTAGCAACGTCCGGGGATATGGGTGAGCAACACCCATGAGCTATGGGTTTTGTAACGATGTGCGTTAACCAATCAAAATCCTAGATATATACTAAGCCGGGGATAAATGTATATATTTGTGGCATAACATCTTGGTCACAAGTTTATTGTTTTCAGTTCAGTTCAGTATTAAATTTATATTAAGATCCATTTTGTAACATCTCGTGATCAATTTTATTTGACAATCGCCAATGGCAGTCAGCAGGGTTAAATAATATCTGTTGTTCGACCTGTTAGTCAAATGCGTTTTGTTTAAATATGCTTTTTCACTTTTTTTGGTCTTTTGGAAAATGTTGTTTGTGCTGTTTTTAGACCCTTCTACAACCAAATTTGTTTTACATGCACACGTATAAATATTTTGGTTTTTATCCAACGGAATCATCGGTTTGATACTTGTGTATGCTGCTGCATGCTGCTTTTAAAACTCTTTTTGTGTATTTAATTTTTAATATACAATTCTGTACACTGCTTGAAAAGAAACTTTTTTTGTATATATCTATATATATATGTTACAGTAAATAGGTGAAATTAGGAATTACATGTAATTACTAAAATTTAGGAATTACAGGTAATTCCCGATGCACTTAGTTAATACAAGTAATTCCTTAAACGGCCCAGTTATTACCAGTAATTACTATTATTTAAAATGAATTTTTACATCGATTTACTGACTGCTAAAACAACCATAACTTTTGATCACCTGACCATAATACAACATTGTTTTAGCTGTGTAATACTAACTAGAAGATCAGTTAGTACTCTTAAAATTTTGAATGGTTGATATGTATAAAAAATATCTTGAATAGATATGGACTTTCAAATATTTGGTTAAATCATAGTAACTTTAGTTTTAATCCAAAATGGTTGAAGTTGAGCATTATACAGATAATTTTTGACCAACTTCAGCAGACATGGAAATCAGAAATGGAAAATTCTCCCAAAGCATTATGTCTTAACTTTTTAAAGAACTCTTTGAATTTGAAGAATATTTAGACTTATTACCTTACAAAGATAAGATAACGTTATGTAGGTTAAGAACTGGAATGAACTGTTATGTGCATTAGCTTCGAGATATATGAAAAAATTATCTTTTTTTTGTTGTTAAATCATTTATAAAAATGATATAGTAAAATTATAATTCACTGTTAGCAGTCATTCTGGTTTTATTTTCTTAAATTAGCTGAGAAACAAGGTTGATGTGTTGTGCACTTGCAAGTGAATATTTGGACGAATACGTATTAATGTGACCTTCAAATCAACCCCTAGCTGGAGATGGGTTATCGATGTATTAGGCTATTAAAATTGTAAGGGTTTTGCAGAACAAATAGTCTCGGCTACTTTTGCTGTTTATCGCAGGCTCAACAAAAATGAGGAAAAAATATTAAGATTTTCCTCTAGATACTATCTTTTGACTAGTACTATAAGAAGCTTCAGTCAAAATAGGGTAAAAATCCAGGATGGTTTATAAAATCTAATGTTTTAAAAACTTTAACTACAGAGTGTATGTAATGTTAACTGGGAAAAAACTAGTCCATTTAAAAGTAATATACGAAAAAAAATAATTTTTTTTTCAAACTTTACTTTTGGATATTATTTTATGATCATAAATATTTAGCTTCTGTCCAAGTTTGGTAGAAATCCAGGATATTTGGAGAAAGCTTTTTTTAAAGTTTTGAACCACAGTGCATGATGGAGATTTTAGTTTGATTTTGTGAGTCTAAAAGATTGTGTAACAATACCGATAAATAAATGGGAAAAAAACACTAAAAAGTGTTGAATATCATCACACAAAGATGAAAAAACTGAACAGATGATATAAATTATACAATAATTGCAAATATTTCGGCTCAACAAATGGCCTTCTTCGGTGCAAAAGTTTTAACAATACTGATATATTATGTATAAGGTGTAAACATAGATCAGTAATAATACAGGTAAGTTTTGGTTGATTGATTTTAATCCAAAATCCTGAATATAATAATATAAACACTAGACTGTAAATTTAATTATTGTTTTCTATTAATTCCGTCTGGATGGAGGACTCCCAGTGTTTTTATCCAAAACTTCTCCCGATTCTCTCTTTGCCTATTTATCTATATATATATATAGAAAGAGATTGCCTAACAATGTAATTTTAACACACTATTTAGTATGTAAATAAAGGAATGTTTAAAATATTTACAAAATGATGAAAATAAACGCATTATTTCGCTAGACCAACTAGCTTTATCAAGTGTGCATCTATCCAGGTGAAATCGGATGTATATGATAAGTAACTTTTGCAGTTCAACGTCTATGTTGCACTTAACTGCCTTTAAAATAAGAAAATTTTGCAGCTAAATGTCTATGAGCACTTGAATTTAGCTGTTTTGAAAATAAGAACATTTTGTAGCTCAATGTATATGTTGCACTTGGATTTAGCTACCTTAACAACACATAATTGGTAGTTGAAGTTAGCAACGTCCATTGGCCAATATTACGGGATAAAAAGGACGATGCTTTGTTTTAAATTATTCTTTATCTTTCCTGTATTTTTTTCGTCTTTTTCGTTAAGACCATCAGGTTCTAAAGTGTGGAGTTGGTGGATCCAAAAGTGTTCTCTTCTCCTTCTCGCCGTGTTGTCCCACTCGGTGTTTGGATCCATCAACTCCACACTTTAGAACCTGATGGTCTTAACGAAAAGGACGAAAAAACAAATGGGTTTTTGAACGAAATTGTAGTGCATTTCCCCGTGTTTTCACATATCTTCTTTTTCTAAATTTCATCAGGATTCGGCGCGCATCATACATAGAAATGTATTAAAACAACAAAGCACTAGACATCATTGAAATGGGAGTCCCGTTTTGATTAATGCGTGGTAAAAAACATACATCTGTACCATATGACATAATGTTGTATACTGAAATATAAGTGACCTTGACCTTTGACCTACAACGTTGTACAAGCATGATGACACACCCTCTGGTGTTGGTTAATATAAATGACAAGCATTAAGTATGAAATTACTAATAAAACGGCTCTTAAGATATAGAACGGACACAATTTGTAACGGAGGGACAGACAGACTGACGGACAGACGGATCACTAAAATTAGTTAAACATAATTATCAAAAATTTAAGGATTTTTAAATTTTTTTTTTTATCATTTTGTTATAAAAGAACAGCTTAGGGCGTATTTGTATTGTGTGATGAGTTTTAAGTTTTCTCATTTTATTTTGGCCGTTCAATTTGAATATGAACGTATATTTAGAAAACGAAAATGAAATTACGCCTTAGTTTTGATATATGATGATATATATTTGCAGATTTTAAATAATGAAACAATTATGAATCAATTATGTTTCAATTATTTTATACTAGACGGATACATATTGTTTAATTCATTGTTATTATAAAATATCAGGCTTATGTGTGTCGTCAATTTGTACTCTTGCGTTCATAATATTTGATCTGAACGGCACTGTGCCTGGACTAAGTCGGGTGTGTCTATTTTTTGTGTTGGTCTTAGTATTATGTATTCGGGTTTTGTTTTCTGTAACTATTTAATACTTCAGTTTTATCATGTATATCTTTTATATTCATTTGATAAAATTTACTGTTTGCAATTGTATAAATTGTTTTAAATAATATGGATGTGCTTATCCCAAGCAGAAAACCCAAGTCGTATTTGGCACAACCTTTTTCAACTTTTGATCCTCAGTGCTGTACAACTTTGTACTTTTTTTGACTTTCGAACTTTTATTTCTGGGCGTCTTTAGTAAGTCTTGGGGGGACGAGTTGCGTTTTTTTGGCGTATTCAATTTTAAACCTGATGCCTTTTGTTATCTATTACTCATGTGTTTCTTTGTCTAATACATTCTCCTATTTATTTTTTATTGTAGTCCTGTAATATTATGTTGTCATTTTAATGTTATATTTAACATTGCCAATAAAGTGCGAGGTTTAGCATGCCACAAAACCAGGTTCAACCACCATTTGTTCTTTAAAAATGTCCTGTAGCAAGTCAGCAATATGACCATTGTTATATTATAGTTTGTTTTTGTGTGTGTAACATTTTAACGTTATGTTTCCGTTGTGTCGTTTGTTTTCTCTTATATTTGAGTGTGGATTCACATAACTATAAGCATGATCAGTCAGGGGCGTTACTTAAACAAGTAACTTTTTTTAGTTACATGTACTTATATAGGTAAATTTTGTTTATAAAAAACATAAAATTAATCAATAAAGTTATTTTAAATTTCAATAGAAGCAGGGACTAAATGTAGTTTTCATGAATTCTTAAAGTATTTCATATCATAAATTTAAGAATTTGTAAGATTTGAGAGGAAAATAGACATAAAGGGTTGCTTTCAAAATAATGACAAAAGTGTTACTTGAATAAGTTATTTTGTACATCTTTGAAAGAATTAGTAATAACACTTATTTGTTTCGGGTTACAAATTATAAATAACTTCAAGTCTTAATTAAATCATAAGTTTCGATCTATTTATATCTGTCTACCTTCAAGATTTTGAAGGAAAACGATATTTAAATAGTCCCAAGAGACCAATCTTTGACCAAACAGCGTCGACATCAAAGATAAGTGCGTCAGAAAAGCAATTAGTGTTTCACATGTTTCAGAAGGATTGTATTTTGTATTTCATGGGAAAAATAACCAGATGACTGTAAACAAAATTTGTATAATTGGTCACCTATACAAATAATATTTAGAAAAGTTACTTATACAAGTAATTTTTAAAATAGCCTCGTTTTCAACATTACTTATACAGGTAATTTTAAAGTTACTTGTTAAGTAACGCCCCTGACTGATATGACGTGTCACGGTACTTTTCTATCCCAAATTTATGTATTTGGTTTTGATTTGTTATTCTCATTGGATTTTGTCTAATGCTTAGTCCGTTTCTGTTTGTGTTACATTTTAATGTTGTGTCTTTGTTCTCCTCTTATATGTTATGCGTTTCCCTCAGTTTTAGTTTGTTATCCCGATTTTGGTTTTTGTCCATAGATTTATGAGTTTTGAACAGCGGTATACTACTGTTGCCTTTCTTGGGTCTTACGTAGACGAAACGCGCGTCTGGAGTATTAAATTTTACGCCTGGTATCTTTGATAATTATAAGCATATCGAAATCTACTATTCTACTATTATATTGTTTATTTGTGTATTTCTCTGTCCTGAATGTTTTTGTTCTGTAGTCCTGTCATGTAATGTTCCCATTTTAGTGTTATATTTAACATTGCCATAAATGTACAAGGTTTGGTTAGCCACAAAAACCAGGTTCAAAGCAACATGTGTTTTTTTTTAAATGCACTGTACCAAGTCAGGAAAATGGCAGTTGTTATCTTATAGTTCGTCTCTTTGTATGTTTTATTGTCGTTTTATTTATTTTTTGTTGCACTTCAGTGTTTTATGTCTTCGTTGTTTTCCTCTTATAGTAGCCCAACCCCTCGGTTTCAGTTTGTAACCCGGTTTATTTTCTGTCAATAGTTTAATGACTTTCGAATAGTAGTATACTGCTGTTGCCCTTCTTAATGGAAGCATTATTAAAATGAAGACAAAGTGAAAGTGTTGAAAACAAAAGTTTATTCCAATATATACCGATCGAATTCTTAAATTAGAACCATACAGAACATGCAAAACATAAAAAGCAAATATCCCTGTTATATGGTTCGTTAAACGTTTCTTTTATTTTGAAGAAAATAAAATGATGAGCGTTTCAATAAATACATGTGCAAAGAGGTTTACGAAAACTGTAAAAAACAACTTGTAAAAGGCTAAGTCTAATAGACATTTTTTTGCATTTGTTCTTAATTTCTCGGACAATATTCATAATTAATGACTTGATATTCTGGTGTCGCCAAGGTTATGTCATATGCTACTTTTGTCTCGATATGGACAACGTTGTTAAATTTAAAAACAGAACCAGGATGATATAGAGCCTCTTGCTGTTCAGGCTTAGCTGAATAATTAGAGATGAGTTAAGGCCGCCATTTATTATGGACGACGTTGTTAGTAATTGTGTATGTTGTGACCCTTCCAAAATTTGCAGCTACGTTCTCGCTTATTGATGACGATGTGAAACTTAACCATATAATTGGATCATTTGTTTCACATATAGTTCTCTGTATGCCCCGATAAGTAGTTGTATTTGTTGACTTTAGTTTTTTCCAGTGTAGAAGAGTAGCTGTCAGCGCTGCAGCATATGGCGCAAGATATTTCTCACGTTCATTAAACTCTTTACAGTTTTCTGAGTGATCCCGGAGAACTTTGTTCAAGTAAGAGTACAGTGAGTTGCTGGATGCAGTTGTATACAAATAAATTAAAAGCGATTGAGTTTGTTCTGGAGTTGCCATGTTTAAGTCTAATATTCCGAATTTATTTCTACCAGCTTGAAGCAACAAAGCATCTTCTGAGAAAATTCGTCTAAGGTTTCTGATAATTCCGTATAAAGCATCCTTATCGGCTATCATTTTTTGGTAAAAATGTTCAACTGTTACGTAGTAGCCTCTATCGAATTTAATGTCTTTATACATTATTGTAATACCTTTGTTAATTAGTGCTATGCCATCGCGTTCAATTTTGACATGGCATTTTTCATTGTTGTCATTGTCGGGTTTATATGTAAAAAATGAACTTTGTAGATATGAATCTTGACAGCTGGTTATGAGTACAATTGTAGACATGAAAATTGCTATCCACGAGGTAAATGATAGAGCCATCAGTTTACTTTTGAAAAGCCCACAATGTATACTTTCTGAAAAAAAAATGTTATTTTCATATGAAATTGATGTTATTGTTGGGAATCAACAAAATGAAAGACATAGAGACATGTTGTAGTTTTACTCAAAATTATCTTAAACGATTTTTTTTCTACTTCTAACAAAATAAGGTACCTAATTATAAACCTGCTTTAACTGAAGAGTTTGCACAACAACTATGTCAATTCCGCTACATGTTGTCATCGATATTTTACCAAGTCCAGTGGTAAGAACTGCTGTTGTTCTGTAAAATTTTGAATGAGTTTTTAAAGTTTTGGAGAATGGTTTGATACAATTTTAGGAAACTTTGACTTCACATACGTTATGTAACAGTTAAACAAAACTGTACATATGGAACTAAGCAAGATGTGTTGAAATTGATTATTAAAAAAATCTTATAAACTTACCAATTAACGTTGATTATAAACTGTGAACACATCAAGATAAGCTCATGTTTTAAAGGGACAAATATATGCATGAGTTCAAATGACGTAGGTAAGAGGAGTTCAAAGAAGAATACGTGGAAAACTTTTAAATAAACACTTAAACAGATTAAGGAAAATATGAAACATAATTATTTGGGATATTAACTTTTGTGATATCTAGGCGTTTTAGATAACATTGCAAAACAATTAAACGTGTAATAACAAAATACAAATGTCCCTTTTGAACCATAATTAATACATAGAATTGTTATGATTAGGACTTCATCAGTGTTTATTGTCTGCCAATAGCAAACATGGTATGGCTTACTCTTTTTTGTAGTTTTCTATTCACAATATGGTTTATCTTGTTTGAATAGGGAAATTCGCATGAACGTGATGTTGATTTCTTGTACGCTGTGTGTTTAATTTATGACTTAACTATATATTTAATATAGGAATAGGAAAATATGAGAAAAGACGATCATATAAACATAACAAATGTGTCTGAATGACGATACTTAGATCAGTATTGTGTGACTTTAAAAGAGGGATGAAAGATACCAGAGGGACAGTAAAGTGTTATGATGTTTATCGTTTTTTGTTGTTGTCTGATTTGTTAAATCATATTAGTCTATACAAAAAAATAAGATTTTGTTTGCTTGCCAATGAGACAACTGTCCACGAGAAACCATAATGACACAGAAATTAACAACTATGGGTTACTGTACAGCCGTCAACAATGAACAAAGCCTACACCATAGTCAGCTATAAAAAGCCCCGAATGAGAATGTAAAACAATTCAAACGAGAAAAATAACGGTCTTTTAATGTACAAAAAACAATAACTAAAACAAATATGTAACACATTAATAAACGACAACTACTTTATTAAAGACTTGACTTGGGACAGGCACATGCATAGACACCGAATTTGGCGGGGTTAAACATGTTAAAGAAACACCCCCCCCCCTAATCTGGGACAGTGGTATAACAGTACAACACAATAACGAACTATATAAAACAGTTGAAAAGGGCAACAGATGAAAAAAAATACAAGTCAACGTGGCCGGGTACTTCCCAACAATTAAAAGACACAAGATAAATGTACAGATCAGAGAGTACTTTCAGTTTACTAACAACTAGTTCAAAGCCACTAACTTCTAATGAAAAAAGCATGAATCAAAGACTAAATTATCAATCTGTACACATCTAACACCCAATGGATTTAGTGTTAAGTCGTCATATACAGTCAGAGTAAAACATTATGTTGTGCAATGTCAAGATACAGGTATCGACAGATTGTAGATCCAGGAATGTGTATATGTATATAACATACTAGTAATATTTAGTTAGCTTTTAATTTAATGATAACAAAATCAATATTTATGTAACATACTAGTAATTGACTTTTTTAGTATGTTTTAAAGTTAGTTTTTACTTTGTGCTATTACCAGTCAGGGGCATTACTTAAACAAGAATTTTTTTTTAGTTACTTATATAGGTCATTTTTGTTTTTAAAAATTATAAAATTACTCAATAGAGTTATTTTAAATTTCAATAGAAGCATGGACTAAATGTAGTTTTCGTGCATTATTACAGCATTTGATATCATAAAATGAAGAATTTATTAGATGTAAGATGAGTAAAGAGATAAAGGGTTACTTTAAAAATAATGACAAAAATATTACTTGAATATTATTTTATACATCTTTGAAAGAATTAGTAATAACACTTATTTAAGGAACATATGTAATTGATTTGGGTTACAAATTATAAATAACTTCAAGTCATAATTAATTCACAAGTTTCTATCTATTTATATCTGTCTACCTTCAAGATTTTTTAGGAAAATGATATTTTAATAGTCCCAAGGGACCAATCTTTGACCCAAAAGCGTCGATATGAAAGATAAGTGCGTTAGAAAGGCAATTAGTGATTAGATTTTATACTTCATGGGAAAAATAACCAGATGACCGTGAAAATTTGTTAAAGCTAGTAAAATTTGTGTAGTTGGACGCCTATAAACATAATATTTAGAAAAGTTACTTATATAAGTTATATTTAAAATAGCCTCGTTTTCAACATAACTTGTATAGGTAATTTTAAATGTTACTTGTTTAAGTTATGCCCCTGACTGATTACACAGTTGTCACAGGTTATAGAATATAGAACAGCCTCGAAAACATAAGGAAGTAAATTTATGATTTATCGTTTGTTGCTGTGTATCATTTTTATTTTTAGTTTTTGAAGGTTTATTTTTGTATATAAAATTTACGTTGTATATTATTTCAAGATCAGCAAATTTATAAATATTTATTGTACATTCCAGGCAGAAGTAAAAGTCCTGACCTTTACATTGTCTCATTTCACATATTGACCTGTAAACATTGCATTGATAATAAGACAAACTGACGTGGGAATCACCTACTAAATCTCATAGGGTGGCCTTTAACTGCGAAATATCCTGCATAGTAAGATAGAAAAGTTCCCGATATTATTTGCGTAAAACTATGAAAGCGAGAAAACTCTCGGTTAATACGTCAGTTGGTCTCAGTCGAAAGTGTCTAATATTCTTATGTTTAAGGTGGACCCATTAAAATAAGAAAATTATAGACCAATTTAATTATTAAACGTCGATCTAAAAATCGTGTCCCATGTACTAGCTCAACGACTAAAAAACGTTTTACCAAAACTCATAAACACAGATCAGTCTGGATACATAAAAAACAGATTCATTGGATTTAATTTAAGGCAGATACATGACATTACAGATTATGCAGATATATATAATATAAAAGGGGGCTATTGTTTTTGTCTATTTAAAAAAAAAGCCTTTGACACTCTTGAATGGAAATTTATGTTAGATACTTTAGATTACTTTGGATTCAATGAATCATTCAAAAATTGGGTGAAGACTTTGTATACTGATATTCAAACATGAATAATTAATAATGGGTGGATTTCAGAAATGTTTAAGAATTCAAGAGGAATTAGACAAGGGTGTGCTTTATCTGCTCTACTTTTTGTCATATCCGTTGAAATATTGGCACTGAGACTTAGAAATAACGAAGATATAACAGGATTTCAGATAAAATTTGATAGAAAAACGCATTGTATTAAAATAAGCCAATAAGCTGATGACACAACTTTATTTTTTAATGATAAAAATGATATCGAACTAGCATTGAATGAAATTGAAATCTTCGGATCTTATTCCGGATTAATTACCCAAAAAAAACAGAAGGGATATGGATAGGTAAACTAAAAAATTAAAAATAGTAGAGACAAAATAGCAAATATTAACTGGACAGATAAACCTGCAAAAGTTTTAGGGGTTTATTCTGTTATCAAAAGTACCAGGATTATAATTTTATACGCCAGACGCGCGTTTCGTCTTCATAAGACTCATCAGTGACGCTCAGATCAAAATAGTTATAAAAAAAGCCAAATACAAAGTTGAAGAGCATTGAGGACCCAAAATTCCAAAAAGTTGTGCCAAATACAGTTTAGGTAATCTACACCTTGGGTAAGCAAATCCTTAGTTTTTCGAAAAATTCAAAGTTTTGTAAACAGAAAATTTATAAAAATGACCATATAATTGATATTCATGTCAATACCGAAGTGCTGACTACTGGGCTAGTGATACCCTCGGGGACGAAACGTCCACCAGCAGTGGCATCGACCCAGTGCTGTAAATAGTTATCAAAAGTACCAGGATTATAATTTTATACGCCAGACGCGCGTTTCGTCTACATAAGACTCATCAGTGACGCTCAGATCAAAATAGTTAAAAAAAGCCAAATAAATACAAAGATGAAGAGCATTGAGGACCCAAAATTCCAAAAAATTGTGCCAAATACGGCTAAGGTTATCTACTCCTGGGGTAAGAAAATCCTTAGTTTTTCGAAAAATTCAAAGTTTTGTAAACAGAAAATTTATAAAAATGACCATATAATTGATATTCATGTCAACACCGAAGTGCTGACTACTGGGCTAGTGATACCCTCGGGGACGAAACGTCCACCAGCAGTGGCATCGACCCAGTGGTGTAAATAGTTATCAAAAGTACCAGGATTATAATTTTATACGCCAGACGCGCGTTTCGTCTACATAAGACTCATCAGTGACGCTCAGATCAAAATAGTTAAAAAAAGCCAAATAAATACAAAGATGAAGAGCATTGAGGACCCAAAATTCCAAAAAATTGTGCCAAATACGGCTAAGGTTATCTACTCCTGGGGTAAGAAAATCCTTAGTTTTTCGAAAAATTCAAAGTTTTGTAAACAGAAAATTTATAAAAATGACCATATAATTGATATTCATGTCAACACCGAAGTGCTGACTACTGGGCTAGTGATACCCTCGGGGACGAAACGTCCACCAGCAGTGGCATCGACCCAGTGGTGTAAATAGTTATCAAAAGTACCAGGATTATAATTTTATACGCCAGACGCGCGTTTCGTCTACATAAGACTCATCAGTGACGCTCAGATCAAATTGTTAAAAAAAAGCCAAATAAATACAAAGTTGAAGAGCATTGAGGACCCAAAATTCCAAAAAATTGTGCCAAATACGGCTAAGGTTATCTACTCCTGGGGTAAGAAAATCCTTAGTTTTTCGAAAAATTCAAAGTTTTGTAAACAGAAAATTTATAAAAATGACCATATAATTGATATTCATGTCAACACCGAAGTGCTGACTACTGGGCTAGTGATACCCTCGGGGACAAAACGTCCACCAGCAGTGGCATCGACCCAGTGGTGTAAATAGTTATCAAAAGTACCAGGATTATAATTTTATACGCCAGACGCGCGTTTCGTCTACATAAGACTCATCAGTGACGCTCAGATCAAATTGTTAAAAAAAAAGCCAAATAAATACAAAGTTGAAGAGCATTGAGGACCCAAAATTCCAAAAAGTTGTGCCAAATACGGCTAAGGTTATCTACTCCTGGGGTAAGAAAATCCTTAGCTTTTCGAAAAATTCAAAGTTTTGTAAACAGAAAATTTATAAAAATGACCATATAATTGATATTCATGTCAACACCGAAGTGCTGACTACTGGGCTAGTAGAATAGATAAAATGAATAAATTAGTTATTCTTTGGAAAAAGTGAAACCTCACTATTTTAGGTAAAATCTTGATCATCAAATCTTTGATTATAGCACTCTTTACCTTTTTAGCTAGCGCATGCGTATGTCAAGAAAACTATAAAAAAGAAATAGAAAGAAAATGTTTCAAATTTATCTGGAACGACAAACCAGATAAAATTAAAAGAAATACGATGATTGGTAGTTATGAAAACGAGGGTTTGAATATGATTGACATTGAAAGTCACTTTGAATCACTAAAAGCATCATCGATAGGTAGAATCTTAAATACAGATATGGCCAGATGGCAACTTATACCTTTAAATTATTTACAATGCTCAGGAAAAAAATGTCTGACGGTTTATATGAATATGGATTATAATAAAGTTGATCAATATCTACCTAATATACCAATATTTTATAAAAATGTATTAAAGGCTGGATGAAATTAGGGGGAGGACAGACAGATATACCAAAAACCTTTCACGAAATCAGAAAACAAATTATTTGGGGGAATAAATACATTAAATTTAATAACAAATGTCTTGTTTTTCAAAAATTGGATAAAAGGTAACTTAATTTATATAAATGATATTTTAAATGAAAATGTTGAAATTTCACAAGATGTAATTTTGCAAAAAATTAAAATAAATCGAACTGGATAGAAGTATAGTCAATGTAAAAAGACAATGTGTGTCAATAAATGGTAAATATATTGACATTTCTTTTTTTGTCAAATAAGTTATTATATAACAGATTAGTAAAGAAAAAAATTGTGAAACCTATTGGTATATATATATGGTTAAATGTATTACCATTACAGACAGAATTTCATTTGAAACCATTGTACAACTTTATTTTTTACTATTTAGAAGAAAATCAATTGAAGATGTATCGATGGAAACTTTTACAAAGCATTTTACCTACTAAAAATTATTATTTAGATGGAAGGTAACAATGATTTATGTAACAAATGCTGTACTGAAGAAGATTATCAACATTACTTTATGTGATGTTCTTTTATACACGATTTTTTCATAATTTATTGCAAAAAGTAAATATAGAAAAAGATTCCACATTGAAAGATATTTGTTTTGGCTATAAAATATCTGATAAATATTACTTTGGCTTTATCTTTCTTATAACTATTATTGGGTTTTCAATTTGAAAATCCTACTATGTATCTGATCAGAAAATGAAAAGACTTAATGTTTTTTGTCTATTCATTAGAGAATTTACAAAACGAATGTATTGAAGTTAAAAGAAGATGATTTTTTAGTCAATGTTAAGAAATATTCATTAGATTGATGTTTTTTTTATTAATATAATAGAATTGAAATTTATATGTATTCTTCACAAGGAGCTTGAACTTTTTGAGGACAACTGAAAATAAAGGAATTTTAAAAATTAAAAAAAATGAAAAAATATTCTTATTTTTACACAAATCCCCGTTACAACGGAAATTAGAAAAAGATTATATGCAAATTGAACAGCAGCTCACTGACAATTTGAATAGAGTTAAAAATGATGGTAATTCTGGTGACGGCTTTATCATCTGTTGACGTGGATTCTACAGCTTTCACAAATAAGTGATATTAGAATATTATAATGTATTATGTTTATAAATAATTAACTTATAAATGATATTTTTATTAAGTCTTCCTTCTTGTGGTTATATTCGAAGTTAAAGTTTTTTGTGATAAAAAATTACATTGTTCATCTAAGTGAAGAATGTATTCGCTAGTTACATATAATCAAAAATATACACTTCATTATTACAGCATGCAATATGTTTTTTAATTTTTAATTATAAGTTTGATTGATCACATTTACCTTGTAATAATAGAATATATTTTTTTAGACATAATGTTCATTGGTCATTTTCAGTTATTATAGTGTTTGCTTACGAACAAGAAATTTTGATAAAGATTTTGCTACATATACCATATACTTAAATGTGTTATTACATATGATTGAGTAAACATAGCCAGAAGGGATATGTTTTTACTCAACGTATTGATTTTGATAGTTCATATGTAATTCAAGTAAGTGAAAACTGTCAATCTAAGATTTTTTATAAAGATATGTTTTAACAATTAAAACTTTGACCCATGTTTTAACTGCTCCAAAACAGGTTGCCCAATCAGATCGTCTGACATTTAAATATCAATACAATGTATACATTTCAATTCGTGGTAGGAGACAATGTTGAGCACATGATTCTATAATTACGATTATAAATTTGCCGAACTTTTTATCATATACAATGTCAATTAATTGGCCGAACTCACGTCATATTTCCAGCCGAAAAAAAATTTGCTAAAAACGTGTAGAAGCAACGCAATATTTGAGAGAATATTAAATACTACATCGGCTGTTTGATATTGTTTAAGCCTTTGCATGAAAATTAATAGTGTGCATTACTTTCCTTTGATCATTAGACACACTTTTTTTAAGGAAGAGATTGCCGAACTTAAATATTTCTCGGTAACCTAAATTTATTTTAAAGTAGTTATATAAATAGCAAGTGCATTTAAGTACAGTTCTCTTCTCGGAAGCGTTTACTTTAGAAAATTCCCATGTTATACAAACAGTCTGTAAACAAATTGACCGACTTACTTTCTTTATGAGAAAAATGGTTGTTTTGATATCTCAATTTATCAGTCATTTCCATAATTGATAGTTTATAAAACAAGTATAAAACTTAATGCGTTGTCTGTTCATGTTTTTTGTTTCTCGTTGTTTTCGGCTTTGTTTAACTCTAGTGAGTCTAGTCTGTTTAACAATGTTTGAAAGTTAGTTTTTACTTTGTGCTATTGTTCAATAGTCACAGGGTAAAGCATATAGAACATACATGAAAACTGATGAGCCCCATATTCTGTATATGTTTGCCCTCAGTCAGGAACCTGTCATTTAGTTGTTGTCGTTTGTTGATGTGTATCATATTTATTTTTATTTATGTAGTTTATTTTGGTATATTTTCTGTTAGTTTTCTCAGGATAGGTTTTGGTCGCAGTTAAAAAAACGTACTATGACATGTACTCTGTAAAACGGTTATTCCTTAACGGTGAATCAACTCGTTATTGTGTTCCTAAAAATTACTAAGCGATAATTTCAACTTCACTATTTGACACTCTTGGTTTAATAGCTTTCTTGTGAGCAGCAACCCTCTATCAAGGGAATCATGATAAGACATGCACTTACTAAAATAACGTATCAACTTGGAGACCACATGGACAATGTTGTTAAAATTGAGAGTGCACATTACTTTTTTTAATCATTTAACACACTTTTTTTTTGTGTGATTTTTAAATTTCTTTAATTTTATATATTTTGGAGTTTAGTATGACATCCATTTTCACTGAACTAGTATACATTTTTTTGAGGGAGGGGTCAGTTAAGGCACGTCTCTTGGTGTGGGATTTTCTTGCTGCATTGAAGACTCTCATATCAGTATTGTGTCTTTTAGTTGATTTTTTTGTTGTTTTTGTTGTTTTTATGTTGCTTTGTTTAAATCTAGTGAGTCTAGCCTATATTACTTTGATTTTAAATTATTTTTTTACTTTGTGCTGTTGCACAATTGTTACATGTTATAGCATATAGAACATGCTCGAAAGCATATTGACCCACCACATTCTGTATATATTTGCCCTAAGTCAAGGACCTGTAACTTAGTGGTTATCGTTTATTGTCGTGTATCATATTTATTTTTCGTTCATGTAGGTGTTTTTTTTTCTTCATATATTAACTCTAAGATTTCTCGCTAAAATAAATGTACGTTTATTATGTCGGGAATTTTTCTAAATTACTATGCACGCTGGCTTTGTCTTGCATTTTTAGGCCGCACTATGGCATTTACTTGGTTACTTCTACGTCAGTTTGTCTGAGTCGTAAATTTTACACATTCTTATTTTTGCATAAATGTCCCTGTCTTACAAAAACTAGATGAAGATGATATGCTTATGGCACGGCATCTGACAGACAATTTGAATATAATTAAAATAATTCTTGATACGAATTTATCCTCTTATGACGTGGTTTCTAATTATTTCATAAACAAGTGATATAAGAATATAATACAGTATTATGTTTATGAATAAATACAAAAAAGTTAATGTGTAAAGTCTTCCTTGTTTTTGGTTATATTTCATAATGTATAAAGTTTAATCTTATTCATGTTATTCTAACAAATGTTTTAAGTTTATTTTGATTACAAATTTCACGATCATTTTAGCGTACAATAGATTTGACCATGAAATAAAAAAAAAAGTATACACTTCCTTACAGCGCCATGCGATATATTTTTCCAAATGAACCCTTATAATGAGAAAATTGATTGTTCACTTTTAGCTAGTAGCAATGAAATATAAATAAAAACGAATAAATGCTCATTCATCTTTTTCATTTGACAATTAAAGTTTGTGCTGAAGAACGAGCGTTGTTTAGACAATTCAATTTTTTTAAAAGGTTTTACTACAAATACCATATATTTTAAAGTCGGAAGCGTTTACTTTAGAAAATTTCAATGCTATACAACCACTGTGTAAACCAATTGACTGACTTACTTGATTTGAAAATTTTGAAGAAAACTGCGAGAAAATTTTTTTTATTTTTAATATCTCAATTTATCAGTCATTTCCATAAATAAAACATGTATAAAACAAAATGAAAATTTAAAAGTGTGTTAAAAAGAGTTAGATAGAATATGCATATTCCTTGTCAAAGAAATCAGAGAGGTCAAAAAGGGAAACGTTTCTTACATAACGACTCTCAAATCGGTATTGTGTGTCTTTAAGTTGATGTTATTATTGGATTTTTGGTCTTTTGTTGTCGGTTTTGTGTAAATCTTAGAAATCTAAGCTATTTAACTATGTTTTAAAGAGTTTTTACTTTGTGCTTTTACACAATTGTCACATATATATAGAACATGCTCGAAACAATACTGAGACCCCATATTTTGTTTATGTTTGCCCTAAGTCAGGGACCTGTAATTTTCTTGTTGTCTTTTGTTCCTGTGAATAACATTTGCTTTTCGTTCGTGTAACTTTTTTTTTTATATTAACCTTTATTTTTTTCGCTAAAATTATTGTACTGTTATCATGTTAGGACCTTTTCTAACTAACTCAATGTATGCAAAATTAAGCAACAGTAGTATACCGCTGTTCAAAATTCATAAATCGATTGAGAAAAAAATCAAATCCAAGTTACAAACTAAAACTGAAGGAAACACATCAAATATCAGAGGAGAACAACAACACAACAGAAACACAACATTAAAATGTAACACACACAGGAACGAACTAAAATATAACAATGGCCATTTTCATGACTTGATACAGGACATTTTAATAAATAAAAGATAGCAGGTTGAACCTGGTTTTGTGGCATGCCATACCTCCCGCTTTTATGCAATGTTGAATATAACATTAAAATGACAACATTACAAGATAGGACTACAATACGAATAAATCGTAGAACATATAGGATAGAGAAACACACAAATAACAGGTAACAAAATATACCAGGTTTAAAATTTATTACGCCAGACGCGCGTTTCGTCCACACAAGACTAACCAGTGACGCTGGTTTAAAAAGCAGGTACAAAGTTGAAGAGCATTGAGGACCAAGAGTTCCAAATCGTTGTGCCCAATACGGCTAGGGTATTCTGTCTTGGATAAGAACATCTTTATTATTTAGAATAATTTATACTTCACGATGATTTTTTTAAAAAGGCTGCATTATGACATTTAGTTTATAACTTCTACGTCAGTTGGTCTCCGTCGAAAGTGTCTAATGTTCTTAATTTTACATAAATCCCCGTTATAACGGAAATTAAAAAAAGATTATACGCAAATAGAACAGCAACTTACTGACAATTTGAATAGAATTAAAAAGGATGGTCATTCTGGTGACGTCTTAATCATATGTTGAAGTAGATTCTACAGCTTTCACAAATAAGTGATATTAGAATATTATAAAGAATTATGTTTATAAATGATATTTGTATTAAGTCGTCCTTCTTGCGGTTATATTCGAACACGTACATGTAGTACGTTTTACTTTAGTTAAAGTTATTTGCGATAAAAAAAATGACATTGTTCTTCTCAGTGTAGAATGTATTCGCTAATTACATGAAGTCATAAATATGCACTTCATTATTGCAGCATGCAATATGTTTTGCAAGAGCAACTTTTAATTAGAATTTTGATTGATCACTGTTATCTTGTAATAATGGAATATAATGTTTTTTTTAAAGACAAAATACATATTGATCCTTTTTCAGTTATTATAGTGTTTGCTTAAGAACGATAATTATATTCCAAATTTCTTTAAATGTTTTCTACAGATACCATATACTTAAATGTCTTATAACACATGATTGATTAAACATAACCGGAAGAAATATATTTTAACTCAACGTATTGATTTTCATAGTTCATATGTAATTCAAAAGAAAACTGTCTATCTATGATTTCGTCAAGGAAATTTTTTATCAATTAAAACGTTGACCCATGTGTTAACTGTTCCACAAAAGATTGTCCAATCAGATCGTCTGACATTTAAATATCAATACAATGTATACATTGAAATACGTGATATGAGACAATGTTGAGCGCATGCCTTTTACTTCTGGATTCTATCATTAAGATTTATAAATTTGCCGAACTTTTCATCATATAAAACATATATTAATTGGCCGAACTAACGTCAAATTTCCCGCCAAAAACAATATGCTTAAAATGTGTAAAAGCAATGCAATATTTGAGAGAAAATTAAATACTGCATCGGCTGTTTAATATTGTTTAAGTCTTTGGATGAAAATTAGGAGTGTGCATTACTTTCTTTTAATCATTAGACACACTTTTTTTAAGGAAGAGATTGCCGAACTTAAATATTTCTCGGTAACCTAAATTTATTTTAATGGAGTTATATAAATAGCAAGTGCTTTTAAGTACAATTTACTTCAAGGAAGCATTTATTTTTAAAAAAATCCCATATTATACACACACTCTGTAAACAAATTGACCGACTTACTTATTTATAAAACTTTGATAAAACCAAATAAATAAAGTGTGTTAAAAAGAGTTCTTTCAATCAGTTTAATTGGGGTTGAACTGCTATATAAGTCACTGCTAGTAATCCTTTTTTAAATGTATGTAACATTGTCATTTTGTTTAGTTTCTTTTGTTACTCATTTTGACATCGAACATCTTAACTGAGTGTTACTGCGTGTATTGTGTATTTGTTTGTGCTACATTGACTAGAGGTATAGGAGGAGGGTTGAGTTCTAAACACCGCCGCATTTTTGCTTGTGTATTAACCGTTAGTTTTTTCGCTAAAATAATTGTACGTGTATTATGTTGAGACCTTTTTCTAATCTACTATGCAAATGGTTTTTTTCTCGCAGTTAAAGACGGTACTATGACAGTTAGGTTGTAATTTCTACAAAAGTTTTTCTCAGTCAAAAGTGTCAACTAGTTCTTTTTTTTCCATGATCCTCATTTATAACAGAAATTAAAAGAAGTTGAAATGCAATTGGCATTGGCAAATGAGTTTTATAAGGAAGGATTTAAAAAAAAATGGCCATTCTGTTCACGAATTTATCTTCTTTTGACGTCGTTTCTACAGCTTTCCCAAACAAGTGATTGATCACAGTTAGCTATTAATAATGTATTGAGTTGATTTTCACAATAGGCCGATGCCACTGCTGTTGGAGTTTTAATTCCCCGAGGGTATCACCAGCCCAGTAGTCAGCACTTCGTTCCGACATGAATTATCATTGATATGGTCAGAATTATAAAAAAAAAAACTGTTTATTAAACTTTTGAATTTTTTAAATACTAAGGCTGTTTGACCTCAAGAATAGATTACCTAAATTGTATTTGACAAAACTTTAAGGAATTTTGGTCCTCAACGCTCTTCAACTTTATCTGGCCCTTTTAACTTTTTTGGATGCTAGCGTGACTTAAGAATCTGTTGGAGGCTAAACATCCGTCTGGCATAAACTTAAAATTTAATTCTGGTACCGATGATGAGTTAATCATAAAAAAAAGAATACAAAATGCTGATTGATGATTTTCATCTGACAATAATAGTGTTTGCTTAGGGACGATATTCTTTTAGGACTTATTTTTTTTCAGTTTTGCAACATCTAAGATTTACCTTCAGGTTAACCTTCACATGATTGATTGAACACTGCCAGAAGGAACATATTTTAATTCAACGTTTTAATTTTGTTAACGTTAAAATATACAACACAGGCTATAAGAAGCTTTTAACCGAGAATAAATTAGATTAAAACTTTGCCCTACAGTACAGCCTGTGACATTCTCTTAAATATGTCCACCCTCTTGCATGGTCAACATCCAATGTTGGCCATTTATTGGGGTATTCAATTTTGATATGTTGGCCATTTATTGGGGTCATAAAACATAGGTTGATGTTTTATCTAATAATGTTACCTGTTGTAATCAATCAGGGTTGAAGTTTTCAAATTGTATGTTTCTTTAAAATTTACCTGTACAGGTAACTTAGGTTTCTTTCAAAATTGACATGTCACCTTTTTTTGAAAATGTAGAACATGTAGAATAAGGCATTGTTTTAGTCTTTGTTAATTAATATTCTTTTAGATTTTTCTGTCTTTTGAATTTATTCAAATTTATTTATTTTATTTTTTTATTTGTTTTTATTCATTTTTGTATGCTTTTGTTTCTTATTCTGTTAATGTCTTCTTAGTAAGAATCTTGAGAAGCAAAAAGACAAAAATGTCAAAGATAAAGTTATTGACTAGCATTTGAAAGACAACAGACTTTAATTATTTTTTTTAAAGTAAAAACAATTTTTTTTTAAAGTAAAAAAAACAGTTAATGTACATGATGTTCATTGTATTTAATTGTTTATTTGCATTATTTAATGAATTATCATTAATAATAACTAATAATCAAGCAAATGATATTTTTAAAGAAACCATGAAGGAAGTAATTTTTAACAAGTCTGTTTCTTAACAAAATAAAATGATCAGACAATATCAATCCTCTTATAATAAATTTTTATAACGTCTATTATTATTCAGGAAAACTACAAATATCATTATACGGTTTTAATAGGAAAAACTATTATTGTCTACCTTTTTTTTAAACTGATATACATTTGCAAATATTTCCCTAAACCCAGGTCTTTTCAGAGACTTGAATGAATTAAGACATTAAAACCCTTGATGAAAAATCAATTTAAAGAAAAATATAATAACATTTTTGAAAATAGATTGAAGAATAAAAACTTTGGTACAAACTGTATACTCAAATGTGTCACATAGAGAGTTAGTGGTCATAACTTAGAAATAGAAAATAGTGGACAATATAAAATTCCTAGAAAAGATAGAATATGTAAACTTTGCTACTTGCTGGACAATGAAGACCACTCCTTTCTTAATTGTAAAATTAACAAAACAACTTGAGATAATCTATTTGAAAATTGTTTACCTTCTCATAATATCGTCTCTTACCCAAGAACAAAAAGTGAAAAAAATGCCAAACCTTTATTACATGAATGTGTTGAAAATATTGGCTCTCTTATAAAATAGTCATTATTAAAACTGAGGGCAGAAACCTAAAAAAAATCCATGTGTTTTAATTTCTTATAGAATTGTTAATTCTTTGCATTGCCATTATAATTGTGTTTTTGTTTGTTTGGTTTTTTTTTTTGTCACAAACTAAGTACCATATGTTTATATGACAAAACAAATATTATCAAATTTTGTTGAATTAATGAATATTTTAAATATATTTTTTCAATTGAGAAATAAGGAATTGCCTAAATTTTATTTAGAATAAGTTCTAAAGACAATCTTTAACATTTGTAAAACAATATTGAATGCAGATAAGTCTATCTACCATGTCTACTATGATTTAAATATAAATCATTTTGATTTATAAAGAAAATTAATTTGAGAAACAACTTTTCAATAGAAAAACGCAGGCATTTGGAAGATGATATTCATTTATTCTTCACTTATCATAAAGTACATGTAAAAAATAGCTTAAATTGATTAGAAAGGTATAATGTCAAAACAAATAGTCATGAGTCAAATTAAAAAAAAATCAGGTATTTATTCAACTATTTATATTATTTTATTTTATTTTTGAATTTTCTTGTCATAATCACAGTAATTAAATTTCACAAACACATACATGTATATTTTACCTGTAAGTTATGTAATTTTAACACTTCAATGCAGTCCAGATTTCCCTTTATCCTTGACTAGTTTTTGATTAATACCTTGTGTATTAATTAAGCGACAGGGGGTATAGTGATGAACATATAGGGCCACCATGGTGGACATAATTTTTATGGCCACCATGAATAAGATAATTTCACAGGTAGTACTGTATGTTGCAACTGTTCATAAAAAGGTTGTCCACTACGATCGTCTTACATTCAAACATCAATACAACAAATACAATGTATTCATTTCAATACGTGATGTGGGACAATGTTGAGCACATGACGTTCACTTTGGAATGTACAAATAAGTTTTATAAATTTGCCGAACTTTATCTGATATGAAATGTAAATTGTATTGGCCGAACTAACGTCAAATCTCCCGCCAAAACTAAATGGCACAAAAAAAATAAACAAGCATTGTAGTAGTTGACTGAAAATCAATAACTACGTCGGCTGTTTGATATTTTTGAAGCTTTTGCATTAAAATGAAAAAATTAATGTAAACTACTTTTTTTATTGTTAAACTGGCTTTTTTCAAAAGAAAGAGTATTGCCGAACTTTAATTTTTCTCAGTAACCTATTTTTTTTTAAAAGTAGTTATATAAATATCAAGTGTATTTAAAACAGTCTTCTTCTCGGAAGCGTTTACTTTAGAAAATTCACAATTTATACACACATTCTGTAAACAAATTGACTGACTTACTTAATTTATAAACTTTTGATGAATACTGCGTTAAAAATGTATGTTTTAATATCTCATTGAATGAATCAATTCCATGAAATGATAGTTTTTGAAACATGTATAAAACAAATGGAATCTTAAACGTGTGTTAAAATAAGTTAAGACAGAATATCGCTTTGAGTAGGAAAACAAATCAGTTTATTTTAAAGACATACAGTTAATTAAACAAGGGACACGTTTCTAAAATGAAGACTCTCAGATCGGTAGTGTGTGTCTTTAAGTATGTGTTTCATTGTTTTTCGTTGTTGTCGGCTTTGTTTAACTCTAGTGAGTCCAGTCTATTGATTAAAGTTTTACAGTTAGTTTGTTCTTTGTGCTGTTACATAATAGTCACAGGTTAGAGCATAAAGAACCTACCCGAAAACATATTGAGCTCCAATATTCTGTATATGTTTGTCTTTGGTCACTGACCTGTAATTATGATGTAGTAGTTTGTTGCTGTGTATCATATTTGTTTTTTTTCATGTAGGTTTTTTTGTGTATTAACCGTTTATTTCCTCGCTAAATAATTGTACGTTGATCATGTTGGGACCCTTTCTAACGTACTATGCAAGAAGGATTTTTTTCGCAGTTAAAGGCCGTACTATGTATTTTAGTTGGTAACTTCTACATCAGTTATTTTCAGTCAAAAGTGTCACATACTATTGTTTTGTATACATCCCCTTTTTTAACGAAAATAATAAGAAGATGATATGCAAATAGCACGGCAACTCGATAGCAATGTGATAAGGATTGCAAAAGTGTCACTGGTGACGGTTTATCATCTTTTGACGTGGTTTCTAAAGCTTTCACAAACACAATTTACAGAATATTATAAGGAATTATGTTTATAAACAAATACAAAATAGCTGATATTTCTTTTAAGTCTTCCTATTTGTTGTTATATTCGATAACGTAATATGTTTTACTTAAGTTTAAGTTTTTTATGATTGCAATTTACACCTTTAACTAAGTATACACTTCATTATAACGTCATGCAGTATATTTTGCAAGTGCAACTTTTTTTTGAATTTTGATTAATCAGAGCTAGTTATAATGGAATATTAAATTAAAAAGACATAATGCTCATTGATTATTTTCATTTTATAATTATAGTATTTGCTTAAGAACGAGAATTTTATTCAAAAGTGTTATAAAGGTTTTGCTGCAGATACCATATATACTTAAATGTCTAATTATACATGATTGATTTAACACAACTAGTAGGAACTTATTTTAAATTTAACGTCTGGATTGTCAATCTATGATTTTGTCAACAATTAAAACATTGACCCATAATGCAATTGTTCATCAAAAGGTTGTCCAATCATATCGTATGACATTTAAATATCAATACAATGTATGTATGTTAATACGTCATATGAGACAATGTTGAGAGCATGACGTTCAGTTCTGGAATGTTCAATTGAGATTTAAAAATGTGCCGAACTTTAAATGATATACAACGTAAAATTCATTAGCCTAACTAACGTCTAATTTCCCGCCAAAAAGTTAAATTCTAAAAATGTAAGCAAACAATTCAATATTTAACAGTAAATGAAATTCTACATAGGCTTTTCGATATTTTTAAAGCCTTTGCATGAAAAGTATGTATGTACGTTACTCTTTAATCATCAAACACGCAGTTTTTTAAAAGAAAGAATATTGCCGAACTTGAAAATTTCTCGATAACCTAAATTTATTAAAGTCGTTATATAAATAGCAAGTGCATTTGAGTACAGTTCAATTCTCGGAAGCGTACCATTTAGAAAACCCTACGTGACAAACCCTCTCTATATACTACATTTAGTTGACAAAATTACTTTATTTGAAAATTTGATGAAATCTACGATATTCAGCGAACTAAGTCAGAAAATATTCTCATACAGATGTATAAAGATAGGAACTGACACAAATAGTGCACGGAATCGAAATACATGTACATATAAAACATTTCCAAAACAGTGTGAATCAATAAGATTTTCAAAATCATACACACGAATGAGTTAAATCTGGCATGTTTTAAAAATGATATGAAAATATTTGAGTAGTTTAACTCTCGGAAACGTTATATTTTGAAAATTACTTATGTGGCACGCAAAATGACGACATTACTTAATTTATAACATTCTGATGTAAACTTCGATACAAACGCATGCTTTTAATAGAAGACTTTTCCATTACATGTATTATACATAATTAAATCTTATATTGTGCACGTTTCGTCTACATAAGACTCATCAGTGACGCTCATATCAAAATATTTTATAAAGCCAAACAAGTACAAAGTTGAAGTGCCTGGGATAAGAAAATCCTTAGTTTTTTGAAAAATTCAAAAAATTTTAAACAGGAAATTTATAAAAATGACCACATTATTGATATTCATGTCAACACCGAAGTGTTGACTACTGGGCTGGTGATACCCTCGGAGACGAAACATCCACGAGCAGTGGCAAATGAGATATCATTTCCGGTAAAATTTTATAAGAATAAAAAAGATGTAATTTTTAAAAGTGGATTAGAATCTGTTCACGTGGTTTTCTAAATAAGTACCATAATTTATTTTCATTTAATTCAAAAACTCAATTTAAAATGGGTTATATAAAATGATTTACAAAAAAATAACTCTATAGAAATTATTAATTTTGATTAAGAGGTCCAACATTTTGTCTTTTGAACAAGTCTTGAAATCTATAGCACGGTGAAATTATTTATTCTATATCCCGAAATCGTAAATCAATCGATCTAGTCTTACTGGATAGAATGTATTATCATCTTTATTTTATCTTATGGAAAGGGGAATAAGTCAAATAAGAATTGAAAACTTTAAGATTAAATTATCAATTGTGTTAATTTATACTTAGGTGTATTTGCAGAGATAAAGTTGTTTTTCCGATTTCAGATCTTGATAATTACCTTTTTGTAAATAAATTAATCGACTTGTATGTCAAATTGATATTAACCAAACCAAGTGTTAAATTATCTTATCATATATATCTGCATATTGTTGGCTTAAGCTTTCAGCCTGCAGAAAATTGTTCTTGATATGTATACTTTTTTTTAAATTTATATTTAAAAGACACCGTGTTATTGTTTGCATTTAACAAGCTCATCTTCTTTGAAAGTCTCCTTGTAACAACACATACTGTTTTAACCAAAATATTTATTCAGGCTATAAATAATAAATATGTAGAACGTGTATAATAGCCTCCGTTAACGTCGAACAAATTAAGTACGTTTAAACTCCGATAGTTTTACATGTTGAATTAGCAAGCATTATTGTTATACGCATTAACATAATACATAATGCACCATTCAAGTATATAGGATTTGCTCATGATAACAAATTAAAACTTATTTTGCTTCATTCTGATATCAAGTTGATATGGAAGCAAATATAGAACTCTCTGTTTTTGTTTTGTGTTTTGTAATCGAGGTTTGAATTTATGATTGGTCATATATACTGTATTATGTATATTTAATAAATTACCACAATACTACAGTAACGCTTACCACACTAGTTTTGTATATTTTCTATAATTCATACATTCCAAATAAATCAACAGAAGTCAATGTTATTAAATATCTAATAACATAAATACGTCATTCATTTTGATATTTAATAACATTGGGAATGAAAACGGGACATGTGTAAAAGAGATAACAACCAAAGTGATAAGTGAAATCTCCAACCTCCCTATTAATATTTATCCAAAAGTAAGATCACAGAAATTCCCTAATCAAATGGCAAAAACAAAAGCTCAAACTCATCAAACGAATAGATAATATAGAATATGATAAAGTAGATGTATTAGATTTTTTTTCAGATAGATTTTTTTCAACGCTCGGTTCAAAATACCAATCGATAGCTGTATGCGGTTAGTAGCAGCAAATACTATACCATATCCATTATACCCCTATTGATATTTTCGAATTAGTATGTCTTTTAAGATACATATGTCTTTAAGGATCCTGTACTCATTGTTCAAATTTAACATTGCTGACAAAATAAAGAATTTCATGGCTTGTTTGTGTTTTTTCCTGTCCATGTGGGTTATTTTTAAGTGCTGTAGAAAAAGAGAGGCACACAATACAAGAGGGACAACGACAGCATTATTTAAAAAACTGACCATGCAATGGCTAAAAAATTACGGATCAACAAACAAACAATAATCCACAAAAACAACATAGAAAATTAAAGACTCAGCAACACAAACCCAAGCAAAAACTGGAGGTGATCTCAGGTGGTCTGCAAAGCTAAGTTAATTCTTCTACAAATATGGCAACCGTCATATTGCTCATGTTAGTATATACCCAGTAATAATTCTAATTCGGCAGCTAAAATTCTAGAAAAAGGGAACGGGGTAGTTGTTACGATGGAAGGAATATATTCACTGTCATCCTTGAAACGGATATTCCATAACGGTTAAACAACCCGTGATTGTGTTCGCAAAACGTACGAAGGAATGATTTCAACTTCACCACTTGGAACCTTGTGAGAAGCAACCCTCTATCAGGGAATCATGATATGAAATAAAAGCCCTGAAATAACGTATCAACTGGGAAACAACTTCGACAAGTTTCGCTAAAATTCATATTCTTAGATAAAGATCCAGGACGTATAATACTTACACTGTGAATTATATAAATTAACATTGATGATTTTGTAGACCGCAGTTTTAGTAAAAAAAAAATGCTCTGTCTGGATAATATACTTCTCTTGTTTTATGGATTCGTCATTTAATAAAACATAATAACTTGGCTCTTTCATATCGATTTATATGATCCTGACAGCAATTGCAATGCAGGGTATATACGTACAGAATGTGTCTTGCTACACATATAAGCTGGCGCCAATTTCAACTGTAATAGCTACTTTGAGATATTGAACAAAGTGTTGACATTTGAAAAGATGGATGGACATGACGTTGCATATGTTCAAATTATCAATACTACAATCCTTTCCTCTTTTCCTGTTTTTATGAGGTCGTGTTAATCTGTCTTTAGTTTTCTATGTTTTATTCCAATGGCGTTGTCAGTTTATTTTCGATGAGTTTGATATGTTTTTGGGGGTATTTTTCGCCCCTAAAATCAATATCTTTTTCACAAGTACGGTGTTATTTGAATGTAATGTAATACTTAACTTTAGATAATGAGTAATTTCAAGAGTGGTGGACGATATCAAGGTTAATTCCATCTTCATAGGTTGAGAGAAACTGGCACAAAAAACGGGATAAAATGCATTTAATTAACAAAAATATTTTTTATAGAAATCTAGATAATCGATGCTCATATTCGCAATTTGACAATAGCTTGTATTATTATTGTATTTTACTTATTTCAAATATTCTTTTTTTTTCTTCGACGACAAATTATACCAACAATGCATTTCTACCTATATAGAAACATGATGCGACTTTGAATAAGAAGAATAGTTAATATTAATGCCTCGAAATGACAAATGTAAAACAATTCAAACAAGAAAACGAACGACCGAATTTATGAACCACACAATAAACATTTGCGAAATTTAGAGGGATTTGTTATTTTCTAACTTGATAACTGAAAAGTCTAGCCGTTTACACTTGGTTTCAAGGTCATATTTTGTTTTGATTGTTTTTAAAAACAGAAATTAATCAACCAAACGCAATTGAAAAAAAATCATACTCTGATTCAAACATGTCTTAAAGAAATTTCACATCATAAAAGTTAGTTTTTCTGTTACATTTCTTTGGTTAAGACAATCAATAAATTGTGTAAACTTAAATAATTTACAAAGTTTTTAGGTGTATATTTTGCTACATGTGCTGATGAAGTCATTTGAACATTAACAATTACACAGACAATTCTTGTTTATAAATAAATTATGCCCTATTATATTATTATGCGGTATTAAAGAAATATTGATGATTTCATCACCGAAACTCTACATCTGGTCACATCATCAATTTTAAACAAGAGGAGATACTTTATGATTATTCAGTTTACTGTAGAAAATCGTTATTTTGTTATTTAGAAATGCAATCATACCTCATCTTTTAGTATCTGCATATGTTATGGTGAAAACATCAATGTTTGATTTTCTTGCTTCATTTCGTTATATTGCATTTGAATTGGTTCGGTTTTTAAACATCCTTTGCTTACATAAATTCGGCTTTGATCAAGCTTAAGGATGTACTTAGCGGAGGTTTTGGAATTTGTGTCAAATGTTCGGACTCCTTGGTGTTTTTCAATACAATACAATGTAAAATATTATGCCCATAACACCCATTTACTTTTTCATATAAGACTAAATAGCTCATGAAAGGTCATTTACCAAAATTTTAGAAGATTCTTAATTTTCTTTCTTTTGTTTTGAGACCTAATAATACCAATGCAAATATAACGTAAAAGTTCGAGTCAGCCTTTTACCGCCATATTTTAAATCTCAAATATCTCGAAAAGGAGGTCCATGACCTATCATTATTTTTAGCTTATTTTTATCCGTAATTGATGCACTTTCAGCTTATAGTATCAATGTTAACTTCTTAATCTTTTAACTTTCATCTATCCTAATACTGCAAGTTATTTTATATGTTATTCCACAAATATAGCAAAGCGGTACTAGACAAAAAAACATTGACCGATTCTAAATAGATAGCGACTAACCAGATTAAAACGGACAGTAATCCCATCACTTACAGAAAGATAATTCGGTGCTTTTTACTCTTAAGCATCAAAGGAATTTTTTTTTATAATAATATTAACTATTTCCAACGTATATAATAACAATCGTCAACAGTATTCTTTATAATCCTTGCATAGCTGCTGTTGTTTAAACTTTATGATGTGAAGAGATGTCACATTTGGCTGGTGAAATTATCAATAAATATAAAACAGAGAGTGAGAAATGTTAAATCAATAGACAAAGACGAATTGCTTCAATTGTGTATTTTTGTTTTAATTCATCGTGTTCATGAATGATCAGTAACAGATGGTGCAAAATTCAGCCATCCAAAACTATGGCCTATTTTAACAGTAAGAACTGTGGATAATATATTCAATCTTTAGACGTGGATGTACTCGAAAATAGAAACAAACAAAAATAAAACATATGACAGATACTTTTGTTTGTATTCTTAAACACAGGCGCTTATATGAAAATATTCGGATGTAATTTTTACTTCATTATAAATCAATATAATATTTGATATGTGTACATAAATTAACAATAAAATATTGCCTTAATATATACTTTATATTTTATATTTAATCTATTTTTATTTTGCCTGTTAAATTGCCTTCTTTTTGCATCCTTGTGCACTATATCCAAGACCTTTTGTTTTTTGTTATTTGTAATATAGTTACTTTGGATATGAACAAAATGCAACACAATTAGTGTTTAATAAATGCAACAGTTGTATACCGCTGTTCAAAAGTCATTGATCCAGTAAGAGTAAACGGCTACAAACTAAACCGAGGTAACGTCAACTATAAGAGGAAAACAAAACGTCTATGTCTATATTACTTCAATATAAAGGGATAATTATCTGAAGTTTAAATTTCATTCACTCAGTAAAATAATATGCGACTATCATGCTCAAAAAAGTGTGAGGTTAAGCAAGCTATAAAAAGTTAATCAAGGAATTTGACAGTTACTGTAGTTTATTTTACTGTTTGTATATTCAGGAAAGTTCCATTTTTGTTCGTACTTTTTAAAATGCATGGAACAACTACGACCTTGCGAAACCAATATTTGAAGTCAAAGTGGTATAACATATCAATTAGAAGTAGGATAATAGGGAAATGAATCAATGATTTTTACACCATATCTTTTGCTTTGTTATTCTTTTAACAAAACATAACGGATGCCAAATGTTGAGCACGATCTGCTTAACCTTACCGATCACCTGAGATCTACCACAGGTTTTTGTGGGGTTCGTCTTCTTAATCTTTATTTTGCTATGTTGTGTCTTGTGTATTATTGTATTATGTTTGTCTTTTTCGTTTTAAATCATTGCGTTGTCAGTTTATTTTTTATCTATGAGTTTGAATGTCCCTCTGGCATCTTTAACCCATTTTTTAAACCGTCAATAGTACACCGAATTACAACTGTAATATTCATCAATTGACATAAGCTTGTTCTTAAGTAGAACATTGTGATTGAACTTGGTTTAATAGCTAGCTAGACCTCTTACCTCGATTTTTATTTTCCATTCAACAGAAACAAAATGACGGGAAATGTAAGTACAGAGTCACGTCAAAATTGTTACAACCAAAAACAGACCACACAGTAAAATATGTTAAAGTAATAATCATAAAGACAAATCAAAGAATACTTTAACACGTTAATGAGATAATAAACAACATCAGTACCCATTATCTTTTATGTTCAAACAATGTTGCCGTTTTACAACTTCTGAGAAGAAGCTGGTAGCTCTTGAATGCCGAAAAGGATGGGCAATGTATATTCAATATCACGTTGATGTTGGTATAATGCTACTAAGGTGAGGGAAATTGATAATTTAAAAATAGAAATCTTTTTTTTTGCTGATTCTGGTACTGAGATGACAGTGTATGTCAAATTAGAGATATACATCTAAAAATGAGGCGGACGAATACCACTGCGTGATTAAACAGTATTTATGAAGACCCTCTTTCTCTGCGGACACAATTTTTGTCAATTGACCATTCTTTATGCAAACATGAAGATGATTTGGCAATACACAGTTGTTATATGGAATTTTGTGGAGCTAAGGTATCCAATACAAACAAGGTAAAACAAATAATTGTCATCAAAGTTCAACGCAATTTGAGTCAAAGAGATTCAATAACCATTTAGAAAAGTATTCGCCAATTATATATTTGAAATCAATGTAACTCCTCAACCATAAAAGTAAATGACCTGGGGTCTTTCTATTTGATGTTCATTACCTATAACTGTGTAATTGAGGTCAAGGTCAAAGGTCAATTTCACGTTCTAGATCTTGACCTTTACTACAAATTCGAACTGGTTCATTGTAAAATCATAAAGTTGGAAGACATATCAACTTCCAAAAAATAAACCGGAAGTAATTTTTTTTACCGGATGTAACCATTATCGCACAATTGAAAAAATACCTAGAAACCATATATTTTTCGGAATCAGTTTTAATTAGTTATCAAAGGTACCAGGATTATAATTTAGTACGCCAGACGCGCGTTTCGTCTACATCAGACTCACCAGTGACGCTCATATCAGAATATTTATAAAGCCAAACCAGTACAAAGTTGAAGAGCATTGAGGATCCAGAGTTCCAAAATGTTGTGCCAAATACGGCTAAGGTAATCTATGCCTGGGATAAGAAAATCCTTAGTTTTTCGAAAAAAATTTGTAAACAGGAAATTTATAAAAATGACCACATTATTGATATTCATGTCAACACCGAAGTGTTGACTACCGGACTGGTGATACCCTCGGGGACAGAACGTCCACCAGCAGTGGCATCGACCCAGTGGTGTAAATAGTTATCAAAGGTACCAGGATTATAATTTAGTACGCCAGACGCGCGTTTCGTCTACATAAGACTGTTCAGTGACGCTCATATCAAAATATTTATAAAGCCAAACAAGTACAAAGTTGAAGAGCATTGAGGATCCTAAATTTCAAAAAGCTGTGCCAAATACGGCTAAGGTAATCTATGCCTGGGTTAAGACAATCCTTAGTTTTTTGAAAAATTCAAAGTTTTGTTAACAGGAAATTTATAAAAATTACCACATCATTGATATTCATGTTAACACCGAAGTGTTGACTATTTGACTGGTGATACCCTCGGGGACGAAACGTCCACCAGCAGTAGCATCGACCCAGTGGTGTAGATAGTTATCAAAGGTACCAGGATTATAATTTAGTCCGCCAGACGCGCGTTTCGTCTACACAAGACTCATCAGTGACGCTCATATCAAAATATGTATAAAGCCATACAAGTACAAAGTTGAAGAGCATTGAGGATCCAAAATTCCAAAGAGTTGTGCCAATATACTGCTAAGGTAATCTATGCCTGGGATAAGAAAATCCTTAGTTTTTCGAAAAATTCAAAGTTTTGTAAGCAGGAAATTTATAAAAATGACCACATTATTGATATTCATGTCAACACCGAAGTGTTGACTACTGGGTTGGTGATACCCTCGGGGACGAAACGTCCACCAGCAGTGGTTTCGACCCAGTGGTGTAAATAGTTATCAAAGGTACCAGGATTATAATTTAGTACACCAGACGCGCGTTTCGTCTACATAAGACTCATCAGTGACGCTCATATCAAAATATGTATAAAGCCAAACAAGTACAGTCAGCAATCAAATGAACCCTAAGTGATATATTCTAGCAACATTTTCTTTTCTAATACATTATCATCGACAGTTGAGGTGGAAAGACCTTCAATTGGTCTCTGAACAATTACTTATGAATAGTTTTTTCTACCAATTTCTGTTCTTCTGTGATTTTTGATTTGCTGCAAGAATTATCTCTTCAAACACTGTTGTTCTTGTATGCGTGTCTCCTTCGCAATCGTAAAACAAATCGTCAATAATTTTTCAAATGGCATGTAAAATCCTCAGAATGCTTCGGTCAAATTGAACAAGTCGATAAGGATTCTTCATATGAGTGTATTTTTTTCTTTTTGTATTTGAGATGAGTTGTGGTATATTAGTGTGACTCATGAACCGTAATTGATAGAGGTCTAGGTTTTTTTTAAATTGACGTCTTTTTTCAACCAAAAAGACAATTGGGTTAAGGTCAAAGGTCAAAGTCATTTTAAAAAAGATCCCATTTTTCTTGTGTGTGCATTTTATCTCATACTATAAAAGCTCAATGATAAAGAACCGATGTTAAATGTTTTGGCTGTTGAGACAAAGAAATTGTAACTGCAGTCCGAATCATCCAATATCTTATATGAGTTACTCACCCTAAAATATAAAATATAAGATCAATCGTTCATTACTTCATACTGATACATGATAAAGCCATTATGTCTTTTGGCAAAGGGGTTGATGACACATGACCTTGATTAATAAAAATCGGAAATGACCTTGAGAAAACCGGAAGCACTTTTTTGTTTGCACTTATTCAAGGGAACAATACATAGTAACTCTATTTTTAGAATCAACATACAATAACCATTGATTGACAAAGCAAGACACATAATGTAAACCGACAGCAGATTAGTATCCCCTTAACCAACCGGATGTGACCTGTAAACCGGAAGAGGTTAATTATTATCTCTTTATTACATATGCATATATTAAGATAAATGCCGAGACACGATATGTTGTTTTCATTTGAATGTTACAACTGGCCTGGCAATAAATGATTTCTCGAGAGTTCTCCAAACAATTTTCTGCATTTTCTTTTACCAGCAGGATTGTTCAAACCCAAAAGGTCGAAAGCCAAGATTGTATAAGAACCGAAACAGTTTTAGAGCTATATGACTAAATAGGGTCTAAAAATAGCAAAATCCACCTACGGGCAAGTTTGCATCAGGGATTCGAAACCTTGATTTCTTTATAATCAAAATAATTTCAAACAAAAAAAATAATTATGCCTACAGGAACGATCAAATCCCATTGAATATCTTAAAAGCAAACAAACTTGCTGATCTTGATGAATAATGTTCATCAAGAACCAGCTGTAATAACTACATAACGATTCTTGTTTTTTTTATGGTATAGTTATTACTGCCGTATCTTTTTTGCTTTTCTGTCTGTTATAGTTTTTACTTCTATGTAAGAGTGTATTTTCTTCTTATTTTGTTTGAATATCCCTTTGGTATCTCTCACCTCTCCTTCAGAAAATAAGCAATAGAAAGAAGCTGTTTATGTACCTATATTGAAGCCCTTATAATCTCGCTGGATTAGTCAAAAAGCAAAACAAATGGTTATTTAACAGTGCAGTAAAAAGTAAATGTGATTCGTAGCGTGACAGAAAAGGTTATAGCAATCTTTATGAAATCAAATGTTTTGAATTAATTTTTCTCTTTTTGCATCTTTCAGTAAAGTTTCAAATACGAAATTATAAAAAAAGAAAGAAAGAAAAAATCCGGCAAAAAACCTTTAAGCAAATTTGAAGTTTGTAATTGGGCACTTAGAAGTTGATTAAAAAACAGTAATTAAAAGTGGCAAATCTCGACACTAATATTGCAAAAAACGTCTTTTTTTAAAATTTGACCCTCCCCTTTTTTTGTCATTGAGAAAAGACTGTATCTTGTGATTTTTTGCTATGCATTTGAATCCAACAATTCATGCACTTCTTCAAATAATTTTGTGTTTACTTGATTGTTTAAATAACCAACTGATACTAAATTATCAGTTTATAGGTTTACAACGTTAACACATGTTTCAAATATTCGTACGAAGTGTGTTATTTTCTTGCGTTATAAGCTTTGTTTAGTTTTAAATGATAAGTGCATGCATATGTCTTCTGTGTGTCATGTTGACTTACAATTAAACAATATTAAATGTTTCTATACAAAGTAAGGCTAGCTAGTCTCAATACCACGTATGTAATGTAGGTTCTTACGTACGATCTAAATATACATAAAACATAACTAGTTAATATCAGATATTTGGAGAAAATGTGATATTTCACTTAATACTTGATTGACTACACATGTACATGGCGATACAATGTAGATTTATTAAGTTAAATAAAGAAGAGTGAAATTGTCCTCCTAATAAAAAAAGTAAACAGTTACACGCTTGTATGCCAAAAAATATCATTTGATAAATACAAAAACTAACATGTTTTCAACAAATTCTAATACCTCTAGAACCCTCCTCCCTTTTGCCCCTTTATTTGTTTTATTATTTTATTTTTTGATTAATTCTTGTTCAATGAATTCATTATTATTTGATTTCATATATTTGTTTACTGTAAATAACAAGCAGTTAATACTTACCAATAAATCATTAAGTTGACTTATTATTGGCAAGACAGCCTTTACAATGTAGATTGCACTTTGTGAGCGGGTATGACGTAAAACAGCGAATCAAAGAATTCAACTTTATTTATAACTAATATAGGACAATGCTGTTGATTAACAAATACTCCATTCCAGGACCTTTTGTTTTCCAAATAATTAATATTACCAATAATTGATATGTTCAAGGTGGACGGGTTCAAACAGAAAGATTTGAAAGCAGAGAAAACTGGGTATCTTATAATCGGCATGACTTTATCAGACGACAATACCAATACTAAAATATCTAAGGCTTACGCATAGTTATATACTTTAATCCAGTCACGGACCCGCGATATCACGGGTGTGTTCTAGTACTGTTTAATTTAAGGACCAAAACTATTTCTATAGAAGTTTTAATAAACGAACCTTACATGTCGCAAAATGACAAAAGTTGTTTGCAATGCTTGCATTTTAATCATAATTTACTCATTTCAAAATTCTTTTTTCTTTTCTTTGACGGTGATAGACCAGATTACACTAACATAGCATTTTTTCATATATAAAAAATAGTACGACCTTCAATAATGACAAAAACTCATTCCACGTAGAACGTTATAAAAGGCCCCAAACTGACAAATGTAAAACAATTCAAACGAGAAAACTAACGGCCGGATTTATGAACAACACCATAAACATTTTAAACAATTGGACGGGGAGTCGTTCTTTTTAAACTTTATAACAAACTTTCTAGCCGTTCAAAGGTACATACCTTATATTTTGCTTGCCTCTTTTTCCAAATAGAAAGAAATAAGATGAACAAAAAGCAATAAGAAACATACTATGATTCAAACTTGCTTTCAGATATAAAAATTAAAAAAAGTATTCAAAAATGAAATAAGGTTTCGAAAGAAAAACTGGGATAGATTTAGTATTTTCTGTTGCATTTTCTTGGAATAGACAATCAATAAATTTTGCGAACGTGTAGAATTTACAAAGCTTTTCGGACGGCAACATATGTTGATGACGTCAATTGAAAATAAAAAATTACACTGACAATCCTTGTCTATTAATAAAACATGCCCTACTCTCTATTCAAGAAATATTGATGATCCCAGTAGTCATATGTTGTTTCTTCACACCTCATAAATTTTAAACAACAGGAGATATGCAAAGGTAATGCAATAGACAGTTGAAGCAGGTAATGATATACCAATGCATATGTTATGCTGTGAAAGTCAGTGTTTACTTTCCTTGCTTCCAACTAATATGCGATGTTAAACGACCTTGACTACACATTAGGGTCTCTCACGGTCGGCTATTTCTCCTTGCATTTTAAGAAGTAAAATAATAAAAATACCGAACTCTCATATTCCTGTCTTGTTACAGGCATTTCCTTATGTAGAAAATGGTGGATTAAACCTGGTTATATAGCTATTAAACATCTCACTTGTATGACGGTCACATATAATTCAACTGAATTAATGAATTTAAACCTTTGAATTATCATTTTACGTTTAATGGAAGTGATGTAGAGAAAGATGTAAAAGACGAAAATGGTTCCATTCCTTTCGTATCCAAAGGTTAAAAATTATGTTAAAAAAAACCACCTGGAAATAGTGCACGAAGATGACAAATTAAAAGCAACTGAACATGCGATCCAACAAACAAGAGAAAAGATTGTATTATAACCTGCAAAATATATATTTTGGGAACAATTGCTTACCACAGTACTAATACCAAAAATCACAAAGAAGACAAATTTTGTCTCTTATGGAGAGTTTTCTCATTAGCAATCATATCACATCTTCTTATTTTTATAGATGATGATAAACAAAAACCAAATTACTGCATACATACGTTTAAAGATTGATTAAACCATGTCAGGGTTACATGGTAGAGTAAGTATCAGTTCGGAGTATTTTTATACTAGAGCCTGTCTTTCTAGAATACAAACAAAAGTGTCTGTCTTATGTCTTATTTTTAATTGTTTCTAGTACATACACTACTGTAGATCTAATCTGTTATCGATAGTGAGTAGGGAAATTTTCTAATGTCTTACTGTAAAAATTATACACAGTTTTGCATGAGTGTCTTTTTCACCATCTGTTGATGATCATTAAAGAATTGAATAAAAATACACAAATTACACAAATCTGCCTTGTTTATTAATATAACATGTCTTACTCTCTGTTTTATATGTATTGATGATTTCATCATCCAAATGTTACATCTTTACACATCATTAATTTTAAACAAGAGCAAATATGCGAGGGTTATTAAGAATACTGTTGAAGATCGTTATGATATACAAATACGTTGGAAATCGTGAATATTAGTATTAAAATCAATGTATATTTTTCTTGCATGCTAAATAGTTAACAGTACCGAATTGTCTTTTACAGTTACTGAGATTAATGTCCGTTTTTATTTAAATCAATCGTTATCTGTTTAGAATCTGTCAATTTATTTCTTTTCTAGTACCGTTTTTTCACATTTGTGGTATAATATATAAATTTCTTGTACATGTAGTCTCTGCTTTAATCAATCGCTGTATATGCTTTGAAAAATGTTTTAACAGTAAATATTTGATTTAGTTTCATCTTGTCTTAAACAAGAATTTACACATGATAATATTTGTCATATATTGTCAATAGTAATATATGGTCAGAATACAATTCAAGTAATATGTTGCATAGTCATTTGATCACTTTGATTATATATTTGTGTTAATTTTATATTGATATAACAATGATATAAAATTTAGATCGGTGATGCCAGTCCTCAAGATAAAATTGACCTTAGACGGGTTTTGCTTTTATGTTATAGGAAGATGTGGTATGAGTGCCAATGAGACAACTCTCCATCCAAATAAAAATTTATAAAAATAAACCATTATAGTTCAATGTTCGGCCTTCAACACGGAGCCTTGGCTTACACCGAACAAAAAGCTAAAGGGCCCCAAAATTACTAGTGTAAAACCATTACATTTTTTATGTACTTTTTTTCATTATTTCTTTTCGAACATTGTTGATCATTTATTTGTGTTATTATTTATGCAGTTGAACTAAACAATTTTTGCAGTAACTTTTTATTTTCTATGTTTGTAATGTCCATATTATTGTGTTAACAAATTCATTGTCTGTTATTAAAATGTATATCCACTAAATAATATTTTTTCCAAATTGAATATTATACTTTATGTGGTTCATTTATTTGTGTTATTATTTTACTTTATTATTGAATTCTTTAATTTATATATTTGATTATTCATCTTGGGGAAAATTAGATCTTAGTATATACGTACATCATTTATCACGCTCTGTCTTATAGTGTGTTTTGTTGTGTTCTTAGAGCGTGTTTGGATTTCCAAATCAACAACATAAGCATTCATTACCATAAACTGTACAGTTAATTCTGGTTCAGTTCAAAATAATAAAAATAGATTGGTAAATAAAATGACGGAAACTACTGCCATTTACGTGTTTTATCATAATTGGGTATTCTCCACTGGTAAAATTTATTCATAACGGTAATCTTTTTTCAGTATTTTATTTCGCTTTCTCACTGTTGAGTGCCTCAGACAATTTATGTTTAAACGTAACGCGTCTGATGTACAAAATTATAAGCCGGTTTCTTTAACCACTCATTGGATCAATTATAGAGGATGTGTCGTCCCCGAGGCTATAACAATGTCAAAAGTCATCATTTCATCAATAGCGGTATCGACCGTGTTGCTACAAATTGGAAAAAGAACTGACCAAACATGTTGTGCATCCAAATATGAAAGCCAGGGATATATAATATGATGTATTATGGAAATAATTGTGCAAATCGTGATTCAATCATGAAATTTGATATAAAGGTTGACTAATTTATAATTAAAGAAAATCAGCTACTAGCCAAAAAAAAATCCCTTTTTTCACGATGGCCACCGCTCATTTTGCAAATGGCGTCATATTTAATTCACTACATTTCGTTAATCCTTTGAAAGCTGTGTTATAGGTATGATCAAGTCACTACAAAAGTCAAAAAGTCTGAAAAGTTTTTGCCTGAATTTGCCTGAATTTTTACTCGACATTCTGAATTTTCCTGAATTATTTTTTAAAAATTCTTGACATAGTATGAATTTGTCTTATAAGATTCTTGATTTTTCGTGACAAGTGTCTTGACAGTTTGAACGTTGTCTTAAAATTTCTCGACACTCCTGTCTCATCTGATAAGAGTCTTGATTATAGTCTCGACCAATTCTTGACTGTCTTAAATTTGTCTTGATCTGTCTTGACATATTCTTGACATTCTTAATAATGTCTGAATATGTATTGACATATTCTTGACATTCTAAATAATGTCTGAATATGTCTCGACATGTTCTTGACAGTCTTAAATATGTCTTGACACCATCTCAACAGTATAAAACTGGCCTCAAATATGATCAAACTTATTATTTCTGGAGTAGATAATAATTTTCTTTATATCTTTGGGAATTATTCAATTTGTGTTTTAATCAAATTTTTCATCATCAAAATGATGATTTTCATTTTCATCTATCAAACTTTATAAATTATAGTAGCATGGTCGGTCAACTGTTAAGTTTTATGGCTAATTACAGGTAAAAAAGTAATTTCTATTTGACAGTTGCATGTACTCTAGGGTGTGGAATACCTTAATTTTATGGTGAAATTATTAAACATGTGTATTCCAACAGATGACATTACACAAATTTTTCTTCTGTTAAATGAATGATTTGCTATTTAAATAAACCACATTTTGGTACAATAATTATTTACCATATTAACATTGAATATTATGTATGTTGAATGAAATATGTCTACAGTATGATTGGTTTTAATCATTTAATTTATAAGATTTAGGAATCAGAATTTGTAATTATTTAAATAACCAAATTTAAAATATTTCATACTTTAGATTTCACTGCCATATTTGCATTTTAAAAATATTTATATACCCAAATTTTCACTTATTTTACATGCCTAACTTTTATTTTTGTTGAAAAAGTGTATAAAGAGAAATAAAGATTAAAGTTATATCATGAATATTGGTCATGATTTGTAGAGCTCAGAACTGTCAAATAAATTTAAGGACACAATTCAAAATGTTCAGAATATGTCAAGTCATACTGAAAAAAAAATAAGAATGTCTAGAATATGTCGAGAAATTTCAAGACAGTATTCAAATGTCAAGAATTTGTCAAGAGATTTTAAGACCATATTCCGAAAGTCGAGAATATGTCGAGTAAATTTCATACAAATTTAATATAAATGAGAATTTGTCAAGAAAAATTAAGACACAAGTCATACTTTTGGAGAATGTCGAGTAAAAGTTCATGCAAATTAAATAAAAAACTGGTCCTTTCAGACTTTTAGCTTTTTGTAGTGAGTGTATGTTTTGATAAAACGTAAATTACAGTTCTAAAGTACGACAAAACAATACATTAATAATGAAAAATGGCATCAGAAACGTTGAAAATGTCATTTTCTTTAATTTCTATGAACTAAACACGAGATTATCACTTACTTTGTTAGGTTCAAATGGTAAGTTTGGTTAGAAAGACAGGTTGCTTATTTTATAATTATCTGACAGTTGCCAATACAAACACTCGTACAAGGAAAGCCAAAACAGTAGCATTTAAAGTCACCAAAACAGCTGTATTTGTTTCCTCCGCATTTCAAAAGTTCCTGACACGAGGATGCATCGGCAGCCAAAGAAGTCCATTTTGGTTTCCAATTGTCATTGTTTTTTTCTTTCATCCAACCCTAGTTTCATAACTTGGTAGATGTATCTGTCGAATACATAATTTAGGTTGAGCCCAAACATGTCCTCCTTGATATGCTTCTCTTTTGATGTGCTCCAGAAAAGCACCTCTTGTAAACGGCACTGCATTTAAGGCCGCTGCTTCTTGGCAAATCGTGCCTCGTTAACAGCAAATGTTGATGTTGGTATGTCATACATGATGCAAATATATGTTTCTATGATGTCCATGTCGGTGTCTTCATACTTAAGCGGAGAAAAATCATCCGTTTCATCTGGAAATACTTCCCATGTCAGCCAAGCTTCTCTTTCCCACGAATATCCGACATAGTGTCACATTCACTGAATGAATGGAAGAAAGGATGAGTAGCTACACGAGGACCTAACGATTTTGATATGTCAAGTACAGGAAACCATTAAAAGTTTTTATTCATTCCAAATCCTTTCCACAATTTGTTCCACCTAATATTGCGAATGCTACGATTCTTAATACTACTACACCGGTGTCAGTACTAACCAACATTACTGTTTAAAACAATTTTCATCAACATGCCGAACATAGACAAACATTCGTGTATTTGCTTCTTCATGATTACATGGAGGATAGCTTGGAAGTTTCCTTATTGAAATTGCATAGAACACTCTCACCATAAGTAACATGCATAGTTTTATTAGTCTGTAAAGAAGCAATTATGTCGGCAATACACTTGAAAATTTTCGTTTCGTTGTCGTCTTCACAGAGAAAACTACTCCAAACCCTTGGTGTTCGACCAGAACCAACAATTTTCCGTCTAGCACAAGAATCTTGCCTGTGTCTTGTCACATCCTTTAAATTATTCATTTAGTAAACATCAAATACAATGTCTACTCTTGAATATATACTTATCGATGAAAGATTTTATGTAATGCAGTATGACATCATTTGCTTAATCATCAAATATTTTACCTAACATAGTGGCCTGGAATTAACCATTGCTGCTCCTCCAACGATAAATGTGTCAGAATTTGGATCAGTTGATGGCAAATCTCAGAATGTTTTAAGTATACCCGTTTGTTGCGATTGAATAACACTGTTTAAAGTGACATTCTTAGGCAAAGACAGAGGAGCAGTTTGGTTTTCACGAAAAAGAAAACATTCCAAGTCATCCTGTCTTATTTGACAAGAAATAAAAAGTAGAGAAAAGATATCGTAATCACTTCTCAAGTTCTCTAGCTTTGTTTTCTATAAAGGCGTTTCCAGTTTCATTTTAGGGCTATAACATGAAGCTGTTTTTTTTTATCCTGTTATAAAAAGCAGGTTCTCCTTCGTTTTACATTTGCTTCAAAAGATCTTCGTATTGTTTGTACCATTATCTCGGAGTCTATATACATATCTTACCTGCTTCCGAATCAACAATTTACTTAATAGAGTAAATTTTCTACAAATCTGACGACTCTTCTAGAAGTGGATTTCGAAACTAGTTAATCATTTTAAAAAGTCTATGGAGCTTTTCGTAGAAATCCTTATGTGTTTTCGTAGAGTCTTCATTATGTCGTTCATCTGTTGTCGAATAACTCAAACCACTAGTTATTTAAATTCATCATCTAGTTTACTGACTTCTGATCCAGATACCATCCATTTGTCCAAAATAGATCTTCGGTTAAACCTATGGCAACAACACCGCCTTTCACAATTGTAATATTCTGTTTTGTGCCTGATCAATTGTGATATAAGAAAACCTTTTGCTGGTCTTACGTACAGCGTAACTATTTTTTTTTAAATTCCAGTGCAACTGTAGTGATGTTCGGGTTGGAAGCCATATCTCAGAGATGTATGGGTAACGAGAGAGCATAATTAACTCGATAAAACCCCAAAAAATTGGTATCATGTTTGATATGGACTGTTAAAGCACAAGAAGTTATCAATTCATAATTGAATGATAGACATCAAACTTTGGTCGAGACAACTCTATTTCCTTATATCAGTCTAACAAATCATCGACCTTCAAAGAGTTATGAAATAATTATATTTTCTGCGTTTAGCTTTAATAATATAAAAAAAAATGTGCTATGATTTTTTTTTTTGTAGTGTGTTTATTGGCAAAAAACTACATATATAGTAATAACAGTAAGTAAGTTCATAGTACATCAGAAAAATCGAAACAAGTACATAAAGTTGACATTTTGAATCTTTTTATAAACGTATACTATTAATAATAGTAATTTTAAAAAAGAGCAGAAAATCTTAATCTGATATATCATGGATTGGGTAGATATTTTTATTACGTGAAAGTTAACTTATAAAATCATTATATTAGTTGGAGCCAGGGGTACCCCGATTTTGTTTTTTGTCCATGGATTTATGAGTTTTGAACAGCGGTATACTACTGTTGCCTTTATTTATGTACCATCAGGCGTACACTCTTTGAAATGGTTTATTTTTATAAAATATTATTTTTTCAATAAACATATTTTCTTTAAGATAATTTTTTAAGGCTGCAATATTAACTTGTCCACATTGCATATTTGTTTTGTATATATAATATTTAGTTATTAGTATTATGAGATTTCTTATGTATTTTTGTTCTGTTTTTTTTTTTAATATCCCCAATAAGACAATATCTAAATTAAGTGGAAGTTCAATTTGGACTTTTGAATATATCCATTTATTAAGTTCTTCCCAAACATCAAAATCTTTACGACATGTCCAGAATATATGTTCTATAGTTTCTATTGTTTCCGTACAGAAAGTGCTTTTATTGTTTTATGAGACTTTAATTTTGTAGAGTAATGTATTAGTTCCCAAAATTCTGTGATTAATCCCCACTTTTCCTGTGATGTGATATTTGTTTATTTTTTCATTTAAAACATTGTACATGTCTTTTGAACCTTTTGTAGATTTCATAAATATAGAAATAGTAGTTGGCATAATTTACCCTTAAGGCTTGATAAGCTGATAACATTTAATATTAAGACTTGTCATATAGGAATAAACAGCTGACATTACTCCTTGAAATATCAGAAAGTTGGTATTAATAATATATGTTTTTTTTTAAATTCCTGCCAATTCATTAAATGTTCATTATTATCAATCAAATCATTTATTAGCCAGACTCCCTTTTCAGTCCACTTTTTATACAGAGGGATTTGATTACTAATTTTATTTTTATTTTGTTATTCCAAAGATAAGTTGTGATAAAATCATATTCATTCTTAATAACTACTTTGGTTTGGAGTTCAGTCCAAGCATTAAAAACCTCCTACCAAAAAGAATTTCTTACTTGTGTTCTTAGAACTATCAATAATAATTCATTTAATTTATTTTTTTCATTACAAGTTAGTTACTTACAATAGTAATTAGTTTGTTTAATTATTCTTCTTATCCAAGTAAGTTTTAATCCTTTGATATTTTTATTTATAAGAATTATATATTAAGAATTAAATCATTTATTAGCCAGACTCCCTTTTCATTCCATTTTTTAATCAGAGAGATTTGATTACTAATTTTATTTTTTTTATTATTCCAAAGATAAGTTGTGATAAAATCATATTCATTCTTAATAGCTACTTTGGTTTGGAGTTCAGTCCAAGCATTAAAAACCTCCTGACAAAAAGAATTTCTTACTTGAGTTCTTAGAACTATCAAGAATAATTCATTTAATTTATTTTTTCAGTACAAGTTAGTAACTTACAATAGTTATTAGTTTGTTTAATTATTCTTCTTATCCAAGTAAGTTTTAATCCTTTGATGTATTGTTTTAGATTTAACATGTTAAGTCCAACAAGACCAGACCGTATAGCATATAGTTCTAAAACACAAAGAGATACTTTTAAGGATTCTGGTGAACCATCTAAAATAAGTGTGGTGTCATCAGCATATTGTGATATCAAATATTCAGAGTCTTCAATAGTAATACCTTTTATATTTCCGTAAGTAATATTCCTAAAATTTCTGCACATAACCAGAAAATGTAAGGGGATAAAGTATCCCCTTGTCTGCAACCTTTTTCAATTGTAAAACAATCTTATAAAACATTATTCGGCGTTATTGCTGATTTGGTATCTGTAAAAAAAGTTTTAACCCAGTGTTTAGGGAATTTTCAGAGATGAAAAAATCTAGAACTATAAAAATCCAGGATATTGTATCAAAGGCTTTTTCAAAGTCAATGAGGAGGAGAATGCCTGGGATATCATATTCTTCAATGTAGTGTAGTAAATCGTTTATCAATCTGGTGTTTTCACCAATAATTCTACCAGATATAAATCATGTCTGATCATTATTAATCAAGATTGTTAAAACTGACTTTATCCTTTCTGCAATGCAACTTGATGCTAATTTATAAAATATTATTTAAAATACTGATTGGCCGCCAATTCTTCATGTATTGCTTTGGTTTGTCACCTTTTGGTATGCAAGTTATAATACCTTGTTTTTGGGAAATAAACATTTCCCCTTGATTATAACCATATTTAGCTGATCTATGTATGAATTTATCTATATCCATCCAAAAACATTCTATGAATTCATTCTTGTAATTGCATCAGTCAACTCTATAAATGATATTTCCCCTTCTAAGGACTCTTTCATATTTTCAGATAATTTTGGTATATCTTGATGGGGTATTGTTCAAATTGATAGATTTTATTGTCTCATTTTTTTGGAAGATATATTTTTGTAATAATTTTTGGTTTCGTTTAGAATTCGTTTTTGGTTTTCAATTATATTTCCTAATTTATCAATTAATTTAGGAATTGTTTTATTTACATAATTTTTTGTCTCTAAATTAATGAAATATTTTGATGGTTTCTCTCTTTCTGCTACCCATTGTGTTTTTGACCTTATATATTGACCCCTCATTTTATTTGTCTGAGAATTTTAAGATCTGTTTTCTTCTTTTTTTCTATCTGTTCCAAAATTTCATCTGTTTGGGTTATTTCTTCTAACTTGTTTATATCTTCAGCTAGCAAATGTTCTAATTTATTTGCTTCTTTCTTTTTAACTGAAGCATATAATATTGTTTTCCCCCTTATTTCAGTTAATAATGTTTCTAAAAATGATTGATTATTAAGTGTGAACTCAATTTCACTAGAGTCTAGCTAGTAAGTTTAGGTTTTCTCGATTATATACAAGAGAAGCATATTGCACTTTAGTTTAATTTATTACCTCTTTAACAATATGGACATAATCTTGATCATATAGAAGAGAGTTGTTAAATTTCCATAAACCCCTCCCAATTCTGAAGTTATTAAGTTTTATTTGTAAAATGATAGGCGAGTGATCTGATCTATAACTATTTTGTATCTTTAAGTCATGTACATTTGGATAAAAGCTCTGTGAAACTAAAAAAAAATTTAGTCTGGCCTGCTTTATAGAGTTTGGTTTCCTCCAAGTATATCTTTTACTTTCTGGATATAGTTCTCTAAAGGGATCAGTTTATTTATAAATTTCCTTTATATCTAAAACTTTTTCCTTGGCTTTTCGATTATTTATATTTAAGTTATTAAAAGTATGAAGGTCTTGATTTTGCACTATGTTATAATCTCCTGTCACAATGACAGTATGATTATCAAATTCTTCAAATTTTTCAATAACTTAATAATAGAAAATCAGGGCTGTCACTATTTGGACCATATAATGTAATTAAAGTAATATTGCTATCTTCAATTTTAATATTCAATCCTAATAGATTACCATTTTGATCTGATTTACTTTGTAAAATCTTAAATTCAAAATCATTATTAAATAAAATGGCAACTCCTCTTTGATTTGAAGAAAAGGAACTAAAGACACATTCTCCACCCAATTGATTCTTAACAAATTGTTCATCTTTTTCAATCAAGTGTGTATCTTGTAGACAGTACATACATCAATCTTTTGCTCTTAGATAGTCTAAAACATCTCTTCGCTTTTCAATTGAATTAAGTCCTTGACAGTTGTATGAGACAATCTGAATAAGATTATTTTTCATTTAGAGTATAAATGACACAAATAGTTTGAAACATAACTTATATAAAATGACTAAAAAAAGTCCCACACAACTGGCAATAAGTAAAAAAAAGTTAACACAATGTATGTTATGTAGTAATGGTCTGGTCTCTGATTCAAACATGATGTTAATAGTAATCCTGCTGCTATGAGTTTCTAAACCTACATGTATATTTGCCAATAAAATAATAAACAAAATAATAAAACATTGTAAAGAAAAGAAATGAAAAAAAAATGAGTAAAAAATAAATGAAAATAATAAATAAGTAATTTAAAAAATACAAGATATATTCCTGCAAAGGGTATAGTCACCCAGTTTACTTAAATTACAATTTATAGTCTGCTGGGGGAGGGGGCGGATTTGTTATACTTTGATCAAAGGTTAACATTATGAAATGATCATTCATTGAGTTGAAAATATATCTAGATTGATGAGTAAATCAGCGGTACTCATCACATTAATCTTTTGTAGTTTTAATTTGTTAATATTTTTTAAATATACTTAGTACAGCTCTTGTTTCAAAATAAAAAAAAATCCAAAAGCTATGAATATCTTTTTGGTTATTTCCCTTTGATTGTAAAAAGTAGACTTTTGTTAAATCTTGATTTTTTTTCTGTACTTTTCCAAATTTGTCACCTTTCAAAGATGTTTTAGTTAAAGTTATTTTAATTTTCAAGTTTCACTGTCAAGGCTTCATTAGAAGTTTATGAACATCTTTGGTATAAATATTGTCCATTAAGAAGTCTATACTATAGTTCCTGGCAATTAGCCCTAAAAGAGGAACATGTAAATGAAAACAATATGTATAACAACAAATTAAAAACTACTACCTGTGTTTTAGGACCAATGTAATGAAATATTGCAAAGTATACAAATGCTTCCTATTCAATATATGAAGTCATAGCTTATTGGACAATCATGGCAATGCAAACTTAATGCTAATTCTGTTATCATCTACATTTATCCATGTGTTCAGAAAAACAAAGGACTTTTGGCCAATTAAGTTACAGTATATTATTCATAAACTAATCAAAATAATGTGGTGTACGTATTACTCACAGTGCATTAGATTCTGAGATGGCGAATTAATTTCATATTGATTTATATGATATATAGGTTCCATAGATTATAAATTTACTGATGTACACATGTAAAGATGTACACGAACTCTCGCTATAAAACCATGACTTACTTACATGTATCCTGGTGGAGAATATTAATTGGTTCAAAAAGACGGTTATATATATAATAATATCGTATACATTATTTGGAAACACTCAGACACATACGTGTGAAAAAAGAGGCAAAACACATATTATTAATCCCACTTTCTAAGGTTACTACAAAACAATGTTAACATAATCATATAACTTAGACTTAATAATTTGAGTAGTTTTTCAATTAACAGTGATAATTTCTTTATAACTTATATATTGAAATTTAGATGTTTTATGATTGCCAATGCGACAACTATCCACAAGACACCAAAATAACACAGATATTAACAACTATAGTTGTCACAGTATTACCTTCAACAATGAGCAAAGCCCATACCGCATAGTCAGCTATAAAAGGCCCCGATTTGACAATGTAAAACAATTCAAACGAGAAAACTAACGGCCTTATTTATATAAAAAAAATAAACGAAAAACAAATATGTAACACATAAACAAACAACCACTGAATTACAGGCTCCTGACTTGGGACAGGCACATACATAAATAATGTGGCGGGGATCCCAACACTTCCTCTAATCTGGTACATAAATAGTATGCTTGATGTTTTTATAAAAATACAGGACTATGTCAAAAGATAACAGTTGGGGTTGGAGTTTCCTCCAGTAGCCATGACTTGTGTACTTATAATTCAATAACATTTAAAAATGCATGTTCAACCAGTTATTTTCAACGAAATACAAAGTAGTTTAATTTACCTACAATTAAATGTTTTTTAACCAACATTATTACACTACCACGAATTATGTCACCTACGCACAAAACTAACAGGTGGTGGTTTCACAATACAATAATAACAACTTGCCGTAAATTTTTATACGGATCATTGTGCCTATTCATCAACGTACCCATTTGCTTTCATTGATCATTGAATAATCATATTAATCCAAGGAGCTTTTCTTTATTAGCACTTGCCAATACCAATGTTTCGAAGAAGAGCGTGTAAATACCTATATATAGCTAGTAGAAGATCAAAAACCACACGTTGGACTGTATAATATAACACACTTATGTATTCAATTTTGGTAAGTAAGGCGTTGATTAGCAATGGATGCGAGAAAAAAAGTGACACGGAATAGCAATCCCATGGTGTAGCTTAATTCCAATTTTCAAGTTGCTCTGATTTGTAATTCCTGACAAAGATGTTTTGAAAATATGTATGGTTTGCTATTATTAAGTCCAATGACATTCTGTCCAGATTATAAAATGTCCAACTGCTTGTGATATATTAATGAAAGTCAAATTTTAAGCACGATTAGGATTTTTCTGTACAGATATAATATAAAAAGTTACGTTCGTCAAAGTTATGACAAAAAGAAAGAAAGAAATATGTGACATTGCTTCTTTTCGGCTTTTCGGTTGGGTTATACACAGGCTCACTATTTATTTTCTGTATTACCTTAAACAATATGGTAAGTCACAATCTAACTGAGACCATGCTGTAATACCATTTAAAATATTTTTGTTGTAAGCCTTGTTAATATTTTACAAGTTATAACAATAAAAGAGCATTTGACACATATGTTTATTCCTAACGTTCTTCTTATAACATCTGAAATAATGAAATAATGATAAAAATAACTCCATGAACGGAAAAATGAAGACATTTATGTAATAAATGTTGTCAGTTGGGAAGCACTTACCATTTGACCAATTGTACTCTTGGAAAGTACAGCTTATTAACAGCTTAGTGCTTATTAAAATATATGCAACGCAGTTTACTTATTGTAACCATCGTGTATTTTCTATTTAAGACGTCTAAATTTGTCATCCCATACTCTATTCGGTCAATTCATATAAATCCTGTATACTTAAACATTTTTAGCTTAAAATTAATTAATTGAAATAATATTTAAAAACATTTTTGTTTAAGTTATTTTCAAACTTGTGTATTTATTGCAAATATTTCATAACATTATTTGATTAATCTTAATAATAATGGGATTTTGTCTGATGCTTGGTCCGTTTCTATGTGTAAAAAGTAAAAACACAAAAATACTGAACTCCGAGGAAAATTCAAAAAGGAAAATCAAAAATCAAAAGGCAAAATCAAAAGTCCAAGCACATCAAACGAATGGATAACAACTGTCATATTCCTGACTTGGTACAGGCATTTTCTAATGTAGAAAATGGTGGATTGAACCTGGTTTTATAGCTAGCTAAACCTCTCACTTGTATGACAGTCGCATCAAATTCCATTACATTGTCAACGATGCATGAACAAAACAAACATACTCAAAGAGTAAAAATGTCAAAAATAAAAAAAGTAAAAAATGTTACATTGTAGTGTTGTGTCGTTGGTCTCTTCTTATATTTAATGCGTTTCCCTCAGTTTTAGTTTGTTACCCCGATTTTGTTTTTTGTTCACGGATTTATGACTTTCAACAGCGGTATACTACTGTTGCCTTTATTTAACATCCCCATTGAGTTAAATAGAAAACACGTCACCACTAAATTACTATTTCACTTCTCAGTAACGGCACTACGTAGAATGAAATTATGTTTTAGGTTTATTCTGTCAAAATATACGATAATTGTATACACACACAAAAATGTATATAGTTCAAGGTTTTATTAATGGAAATTTAAACCGATCAAAACACTTCACAAAATATGATTAGAAAAACGTCTTTATTTGTTTATCGTATGAACTTAATGATTAAAGATGATTCTTTCACCGTGTTTCGTCATGGTTACGTACAAAATCTATTAAATTTTGAAAATTTGAAGGGATCTTCATTTTGATAGTTTAAATTTATTAGATTATTTTGCCAAAAATTAATTATGTGTTCATAACGAAAGTTCAATAAAAAAAAACACCCATGGACAGAAACATTAAGAAACTTATGATATCAGTTGCAAAACATTAACTTCTTGAAATAGACAGCTAATCAACAGCTTATTGCTTATCATAATATAGTATATGATATGTTGTTTATTTGTTGTTAACATTGTGTATTATCTATTGGTGCAATCAAGCTTTGCAATCCCTTATTCTCGTTATAAAGGTCAATTAATATGAATATGTTACACTATCATATATAGGTCCATTCGTTTGATGTGTTTGAGTTTTTGATATTGCCGTTTTATTCGGGACTTTCCGTTTTTGATATTCTTTGGATGTCAGTATATGTTGTTGTTATTGGTTTTGGTGGGTGGCTTACTTATGTAGTAATTGAACTTTATATTGATATAACATAAATATAATGTAAATACGATCAGTCCTTATTTGGTTTTAGTATTACATATTGGCAAGTCATTATTTGAAAATGTGACGTGCAGTATTTTTGTGATTTTATATTTATAGAATGATAAATTGGAAATAACGTTTGAAGAAAAGGTAACAATACTTTCATTCATGATGTAAACTGACCTCAACTGTCGTGTATACTGTGCAGACGAAGGCGACATTATTTTACCGATGTTCAATATCAAATATAAATTAAGACGAGACATATCAAGGTATCAAAGACAAGCTAAGTAAGAACTAAAAAGGAGCGTGAGCAGGCATATCGACAAGTTAAGAGTCCCTTGGAATGAATGCATTATCTGTCATGAGAATTTAAACTGAATATCATAATCAGGAATGGATCACAATCAGTAAAATGACAAACGACTATAATACTTGTATTACAAAAATACTGAACTCTGAGTATAATTCAAAACGGAAAGTCCCTAATCAAATGGCAAAATCAAATGATAATACGCATCAAACGAATGGACAAAATCTGCGATATTCTTAGTACAGCCATTGTCCGATGTAGAAAATGGTAGATTGAACCTGGTTTTATAGTGACTTTTAAAATTTTGTGGATTGACAGATATCAAACAAATGTTTTTACTTAATGGTATCCTTATTCATTGTTATTTACAAGTCGAATTGTAATCATAAGATAAAAGTTCATTTTTAAATGTGGGTTATTGAGTCACAGTACGGCATTAACATATCTGAAATATAATTAAAGAAATTAAGCGAAAGTTTTGTCTAAGAGAAGGTTATACTTGGGATAGCCCCAAAGACGTGCAAGACTTTCGTTTTAGTAATTTAAATCAATAGGTATATTTTTGGAGAAAATAGAAGGTCATTTAAACTTCTTTTTCAGCCGAAGACGTGGTGCTGCGTTTTGGTGGGCACAAAATGTAAACAAATCCTTGAAGCCGTGCCACTTTTGTTGGCAAATGGTTCACAGCTAAGAGCAGTTTTTGAATTGGACGAAAGAAACCGATATTTTATTTCAGTATATGTTGTTGTTATTGGTTTTGGTGGGTGGCTTACTTATGTAGTAATTGAACTTTATATTGATATAACATAAATATAATGTAAATACGATCAGTCCTTATTTGGTTTTAGTATTACATATTGGCAAGTCATTATTTGAAAATGTGACGTGCAGTATTTTTGTGATTTTATATTTATAGAATGATAAATTGGAAATAACGTTTGAAGAAAAGGTAACAATACTTTCATTCATGATGTAACTGACCTCAACTGTCGTTTATACTGTGCAGACGAAGGCGACATTATTTTACCGATGTTCAATATCAAATATAAATTAAGACGAGACATATCAAGGTATCAAAGACAAGCTAAGTAAGAACTAAAAAGGAGCGTGAGCAGGCATATCGACAGGTTAAGAGTCCCTTGGAATGAATGCATTATCTGTCATGAGAATTTAAACTGAATATCATAATCAGGAATGGATCACAATCAATAAAATGACAAACGACTATAATACTTGTATTACAAAAATACTGAACTCTGAGTATAATTCAAAACGGAAAGTCCCTAATCAAATGGCAAAATCAAATGATAATACGCATCAAACGAATGGACAAAATCTGCGATATTCTTAGTACAGCCATTGTCCGATGTAGAAAATGGTAGATTGAACCTGGTTTTATAGTGACAAACCTCTCAGGACAAAAGATTGCATACTAAAGAACATTCTCGATCATCACGAATAACATGTTTAACCTATATATTTAAAAGTCATACGATGGATAAGGATATTTTACGAGTAAGAAAAAGAAACTTTATAATTTGAAAGTAGAAATCATCACGTGTGCAATAGATTTTAGTGGTCATCTTTTAAAAATATTGTGGATTGACAGATATCAAACAAATGTTTTTACTTAATGGTATCCTTATTCATTGTAATTTACAAGCCGAATTGTAATTATAAGATAAAAGCTCATTTTTAAATGTGGGTTATTGAGTCACAGTACGGCATCAACATATCTGAAATAAAATTAAAGAAATGAAGCGAAAGTTTTTCCATTTGTCTAAGAGAAGGTTATACTTGGGATAGCCCCAAAGACGTGCAAGACTTTCGTTTATGTAATTTAAATCAATGGGTATATTTTTGGTGAGAATAGAAGGTCATTTAACCTTATCTACCTTTTCAGCCGAAGACGTGGTGCTGCGTTTTGGTGGGCACAAAATGTAAACAAATCCTTGAAGACGTGCCACTTTTGTTGGCAAATGGTTCTCAGTTAAGAGCAGTTTTTGAGCTGGACGAAAAAAATCGATATCATATTCATCTTCTGACACTAGTTATTCTATCGTTAGTATCATACATATTGCTAGTGTGTTTCACTATAATTGGATGGTATTTACAAAATAAACACGCTGATGCACTGAAATCAGTACAAACATATCAAAAAGACAGGGTAAAGTATTGCTGTTGTTGTACCAAAAGGTACAATCGTGATGAATACAACGAAAGCGATCTGTGTCAATGTCCATATTGCCATGTTAATGTGTACCTTAATAGCACATGTTATATTCTTGTCTTTATAACAATTTGTGCTAACATTGGGATTACAGGAATAGGAACTTCTGTAGACTGTTAACCTAAGAATATATGTTATTTGTTATGAGTTGGGAAAAGAAAAATTAACATGTCAGTACACGTTTCACTTGTTATAAAAAAGTTTATTTTCTCTCTTAATTTTGCTTCTATCAAGTTACCAAAACTATATCTTTAATGTTTATTTAAAATTTTGTAAAGAAACACATTAATATAAATCCATAAAAATAAATATATATGGATGAAACTATCTAGATAAAGACAACAGCAGTATAGCGCTATTCGAAATTCATTAATCGACTGAGAAAAAAATTCTTGGTTACAAACTAAAACTAAGGGAAACACATCAAATATAAAAGGAGAACAACGAAACAACAGTATTATTAACAATATATCTTAAAATAATTACAACGTTTTAATCTGAGGCATTATGACCCAAATATACACAGAAAAAAACTCTAACTTGAGGAAGACAAAAAAAAATCACGATTGGAGATTTGCATTGAAATGAACCACAAAAGCTTTTTAATAACACACCTTTGATATTTAGAATAAACACTATTATTACATTGGTTGCAATGAATTACATTGATTTCCCAGTTAGATAAAAACCGATAATTTCACATGTGAAATAAACGGGGTTATTTCACTCTCTGACGTCAACAACAATAGGCGTTGTCAAGACGTCGATAACGTCGGATCAAAACAAATTGTCAATGCGTAGGGAAAAGATATAGTTCCTTACATTTTCCACATTAATTTCATAAAACAAAAGCCATTTGCCAATGTAATAATAAGAATAACTAATCGCTGTATTTGAATATCAAAAATAAGACAACTTTTGACCGAACGCCGCTACTCGTTTAATCCATGCGTCGTTCGGTCACGCGTTGTCTTATTTTTGATATTCAAATACGGCGATTAATTATACTATAATTAGATTGATTATTTGATGCATTGTTTATCGATTAAACAAATAAAATTGAAAATAAAAAAGGTGACTGTGTCGAAGAAACAACAACTCGACCAAAGAGTAAAAAAGACAACCGAAAGCAAACTACAGTACAGTAAGACAATTCCGCAATCGTTGGCGGATTTCAAATGGCCACTAAAACAAATGTGTACTAGTTCTTTAGATAATCATTGGAAACTCAATGCTATCATTGACTCGAACATTCGAAAGAAACTACAGAAACCTGTGCATGTATACGATAAGATTGTAACAGATATATAGTACTAGAGTGAAAAAGTAATATTTTTTCTTCAATTTATTTCTATTTTTGCATTTATTTTGTATTTTGTTTCAATAATATTGAATGATTTAATCTGCGTGGAATATTATTTCCGATCTTCAACATACACTTGAATAATTTTTATATTATACTATATTTTAGTAATAATATATATAGAATAATACATGGAAAAATCCGTATCGCATGCTGTATCACCACGAGAAACCAATATCAGTCCCGAGGGCCGAAGGTCCCGAGGGCTGATATTGGTAGAGTGTTGATACAGCATGCGATACGGATTTTTCCATGTTTTATTCTGTTTATCATATATTCTAAAACATTGTAGAATCAGATTAATGGGATATCCATTTATTTTTAAATCGTCCGAAAGTATAAGTATGAAAAGAACATTATGATTTTTATGTATTTTTCCAGCTGACTTGTTTTTGATATAGACTTTCTTAGTTGCTTAATATCCAAATGTCGTAATGTCCCCTATAACCTTATTATATTCTCACTATACGTTTAAAACCTTATTACATTCTCAATGTGCGTTTAAGACCATGTATTAAAATGCATCCAATAACGATACTGTCCTATTATTTTAACTACAATTAATATTTATCAAATAAATATAATAAGATGTAGAAATGTTTAATGTTTTATTGTTTATTAAGCGATAACATTATTCATGATCATTTTAATAGCCTGACGAGGTGAACACCAAGGAAAATATTTCTTTTAAAGTTTGCAATGTATTCTAACTAAATTGAAATTGTAAAAATTCAGCATGAGATGAGAATATACTTTACGAAAATCATGACCACAAAACAATAAAACTTTAGATATTTCTTCATCTTATTTTGTCTTTTTTTTATATAAAAATCGCCCGTAAAGTTACTGGGTAATAATTTTTTCAGAAATATAGATTTTAATTGAAATGAAAGGACATTTTAGATTAAGTGGGATCTCATTGTTACTATGCTTGGAATTACAACAACTGGACGTCATATGTTAAACGGTGACGTAATTCAAATTATGACGTCACGCCAAGTATGCGATACGGCTTTTGTCATGGGATACGGGTATGCGATACGGGTTTAGCCATGCGATACGGGTATGCGATACAGGGTAGGTGATACAGACTGGAAACAAGAACCTTTATTAGATAAGCATATGATAAATAACCATAATATATAAACTGCCAAATTTCGGACATTGTATTAACGCCAGACGCGCGTTTCGTCCACAAAAGACTCACCATTGACGTTCGAATAAAAAAAGTCAAAAGGCCAAATGAAGGACGAAGTTGAAGATCATTGAGGACCAAAAATTCCTAAATGTTTTGCCAAATACAGCTGAGGAAATGCTTACGTTGTATATTCTTGATGTTCATTTGAACAGACGGAAATTGCAACCTTCGCTTAAAGTGAAATATCTGACTTACACAGAGGGCAACACATCTCTTTCAATGAAAAAAGAAGAAGTAACAATTATTTTCCACATCCCTTTGAACCAATTCAATATAACCATTAGGAGATAACTGTATTGTATTTTAAGCTCCGACGGCATCAATTGGGGATTTGATGGTCGAAAATTAAGTTTACTGGCGAAGCGTTAGCGGAGACAGTAAACGGGTATTTGCGGCCATCAAATCCCAATTTTATGCCGTCGGAGCTTAAAATACAATATTGTTATCTCCATTCTAATGAAACTGACAGAAAACAACGTTAAAACATGCATTTAAAACCTGTCATATGCTGTCTGCGCTTGCGAGTACGTCCCATAGCATCAATTGTCAATTGATGCCATGTAAGAAAGTGACGTTATCCAATCAAAATGAAAGTTACAAACGTTGTTGCATTAGAATTTGTAGTATATGTCCGTTAATTTTAATTGACAGATGCGCTACATGTACCTACTTGGTTTTCATCTTTGTTAAAACATCTCAGTTTCAATGCATGCGATGCAATATATATGATGAGTCTTTTGAAGACGAAACGCGCGTCGGCGTATATACAAAATTTAGTCCTGGTATCTATGATGAGTTTATTTTCTACATCTTATAAATTAGTAAAAAAGGAATATTGCAACATGTGTTATGCTTAGGTATCTCTTAAAAAGTTATGTGTGTTGTCACAAACTGGTGTGTTTATAATGTATATGACAAATATAAACCCGGTTATTCAGATCAAATTCTACGAGAAACTCTTAAGAAAGATTTGCGGAATTAAAAAAAATTGAACTAGAATCCGTTGCATTTACATAAAAATTGGAAAACGTTAATATTATCAGATTATTTAATATATCATTTGATCAAAGTAATTACTAATGTAAATTACAGTAAATTCAGAAATTATTGCGTGCATTTGTTATTGCGATTTTGTCATTTTAAACTTAAATGCGATTTTAATTTTTACGAATTTGAGAAAAGTCCTGCCTAATTTAGATAAAATATTACAAAATGCGGGTTTTAATTATTACGTTTACTGATGGGTCTATTAGCAAATTCCAGGAAGCGTTGGCTTGTCCCTCTGTTGCATCTAAACTTGAAGAATTTAATAATTGTAATATAAGTTTAGATAAAAATGGTATTGAGAAAGCTGTTGTTGATATGAACAATTGTATTTTAGAAGCTGCAAATATTTCTCTAAAGGCAAGGAAAGGGGTCATGAGAAAAAATAACAAGAAAAAGAAAAAAACAGTGTTTACCCCTGATCTACATGAAATGAAAACTTCGTTAGATTATCTAAGTAAACAACTTGCCTTTAGACCTTTTAATAACCAACTTAGACATAAATGTTTTTGTCTAAGTAAGCAGTATAATAAACTAAGGAAGGAAAGGCGACGGAACCATTTTAAAGATATAGTTAATAAAATGAAAAACCTCTCTACAAAAAACACCAAACAGTTTTGGGAAATTGTTAATACACTCAAATTTTGTGACATTGAAAAAAAGGAAATACCAATTACCCCCAGTGTATTACTGGATCACTTTAAGGAGTTAAATAAGGTCTCAGGTGAAAAATCTTTAATTAATGACTATTTTAAGAACTGTCTAAATACAACTATAATTCCTAATGGAACAGATATATTAGACAACCCAATCACTATACAAGAAATTAGTAAAGCTTGCCTAAAGCTTAAAAATAATAAAAGCAGTGGTCATGATGGTATTTTAAATGAAATGATTAAGTATGGCCAGTTCGCACTGATGCCATCTTTGATTAAATTATTTAATAGTATTTTGTCATCTGGTATTTATCCAGAAAGTTGGTCAAATGGTATAATAATCCCTATTTTTAAACAGGGTGATAATCATGATCCTGGCAACTATAGAGGAATAACTATAACTAGTTGTATGGGCAAAGTTTTCAACTCCATTTTAAATACACGACTCGAAGAATTTCTTAAAGTTAATAACATAATCGCTGATGAGCAAATTGGGTTTAAGAGGGGATGTAGAACTTCAGACCACATCTTTAAGCTTAAAACTATTATAGATAAATATTTAAATAAGTCAAACAAACTTTATACTTGTTTTATAGACCTTAAAAAGGCATTTGACTCTGTGATCCACCCTGCCCTTTTATTAAAGCTTGCAAAAGCTGGTATTGGTGGGAAATATCTATCTATTCTACAATCCATGTATACAAATAATGGATTAAGGCTAAAACTTCACAATGAAAGTATAACCGAAGCCTTTCCTTCAAATATTTGTGTTTTTCAGGGAGACAACCTTAGTCCTAACCTGTTCAATGTATTTATCAATGATATCACCAAGATATTTGATTGCTCCTGTTCACCAGTTTCTATGGGAACTAAATCTATTAACTGTTTAATATATGCCGATGATTTATTGTTGATGTCAGAAACTAAAGAGGGTCTTCAAAATAGCATGAATAAAGTGTTTGAATATTGTAATGAGTGGGGACTTGGCATCAACTATCGGAAATCAAAAGTACTTATATTCAATAAGGGAAGTAGAATTCCTAAAGTTAATTTCTACATTGGTGAATCAGAAATAGAAATTGTAAAACAATACAAGTATCTTGGTGTTATATTTACTGCAAATGGTAGTTTTAATAATGCGCTAAAGGACCTATACACCCGAGGCCAAAAAGCTTTTTTCAAAATAACTAATGTATTTAAAAATATGTCTTGTGATGCAGAAAATTTTTTGTATGTATTTGACCATACTGTCAAACCTGTACTTTTATATGCATCCGAGATAGTGGGGATGTTTAAACCTTCTTTAGATGATAACTTATTTGAAAAAGTTTATAAATATCTCCCATTGGAGAAACTTAATTTGTCTTTATGTAGATATATTTTATCAGTTAATAAAAAGACAAGCAAACTGGCCTTGTATGGTGAATTAGGTCGATATCCAATTTATATTGATATTGTTTCGTCTATGTTAAAATATTGGACTAGACTTGAAAATGATAAAACAGGTGATAAACTTTTATCTCATGCACTTGCAGAGAATCTACTCATGATTGAAAATAATCAAAATTACTGGTTAAGCTCAATAAAAAATATTCTCAAGAAATTTAATATGTTCAACTCTAATGAGTCAGAATTAACTCAATTACATGTTTCTATGAAAAATGGTGATATCCAAAGGATAATAAAATCTACTAAAAGTAAGTTTGAATCTAGATGGTTTCAACAACTTCAAACCAGTGAGAAACTGAGAACATATAGAACTTTCAAAAACATTTTCAAATTTGAAAATTATCTTGTTAATATTTGTAACGAAAATGATAAATATAACATGAGTAGATATAGAACCAGCAATCATAGACTGCAAATTGAATTGGGTAGATATACAATACCAAAAACACCTGTTAATGACAGAACATGTAAGAACTGTTCCTCTTGTGAAGTAGAAGATGAAAAACACATTTTATTAGATTGCCAAAAAATATTTTACTATTAGGCAAACCTATATAGACATTTGCTATAATAAGAATAGTTCAAAACTGAACACACATAACAAATTTATTTGGCTTATGAGTAATGAACATGCCAATGTATGTAGAAATATATCTATATTTCTAAGTTTGAGTATATTTTACAAAACTGATAGCAAAGCAACAGAAAAATTATCATCTTAGTGTTCTGTCATATATATATATATTTATTTGTTGTATGGATATGGTAACTTAATAGAGTATTAACATAAGAACAGGGTTGTCTCCCTTGATATTTATCATACCATATAATATAATATTTCCTTTTTTTTATGTGTGTATTAGATCTCTTTGTCAGCTATAACTCTTTCTCAATATTTATGTACATATGCATTTATATTGTTCATTTTATGCTCTTTGTGAGTTTTCTTGAATAAATAATTTGAATTTGAATTTACAAATCTGTCGCATTATTCGCAATAATAAAAACCTCGCAATAATTTCTGAATTTACAGTACCCAAATATTAGAATTGACGAACAGACGCCATTGATCCCTTGATTTGTATTTCACTACATCAAAAAACAAACACTGATTTGTTTGGATATTGAATTATCTTGGCAACATTTAATCAAAATTTATTCAAACAACAACAACAACAACAACTGTTACAACAACAGTACACAACCAAAAGCTTGAACTAATCATTGTATCACAGCTGGGCGATCCAAAGCTGGTGTACTGAAGGGCGGTCCATTCAGCAATATTTCAGAATTAGCAACTGGGCTATCCATAGTCTGCATAAAATGAAGTAAATTTCGCTCCGGTTGTTTGACTTTGCCTCAGCATGTCACCATGGCGGATATTTGTATGAAGACTGGAGCATCGGCAGCAAACAAAGTTCAATTCATAAGGATGGGAGATGATGTGTCTTAATTTTTCAACGTCATCTACGTTTGGTTTTCAAGGTTTAAGTAGCCGTTAAATTGCACGGTCGTTTACTACTCGGCGGCTATCACATGCTCAAATTAGAATAACAATAAGAGTAAAGGACGACTCGATTTGTCGAGTCTCAGTACACGCATATGTTAATTCAATAAACGAATTTAATTTTCATTTAATTAAATTCTATTATTGAATATATTATTTGATCAAAGTAAGCAATTGACGAACAGACGCCATTGATGCCTTAGTTTGTATTTCACTACAACAAATAACAAACACTGATTTGTTTGGATATTGAATGGATGGCAACATATTAAATCAAAATTCATTCAAAAAACAACATTAACAACAACTGTTACAACAACAGTACAACAACCAAAATATTTGTCAATCAATACAATCTTAATGACGATTGAACTAATCATTGTATCACAGCCGGTGTACTGAAGTGCGGTCCATTCGGCAATATTTCAGTTATAGAAGGTAGGCTATCCATAGTCTTCATAAAATGAAGTACATTTCGCCAAAATTAGCATTCGGACTAACAGTACAGAATGATAATCCGTACAAAATTTACCCATGACAATTCAGTTATATCCAATTCTATAAGCAACCTACCTACAACATTTAAACAATCAAAATAATAAAATATTTAATATATAGTAAACAAATTTCACAAAAATATCATGTATTTTCATCCATTGTCAGTATGAACTATGTTTATGTTAGATTATGGGTGATCGTGATGAAATACAACACAATGTTGTTGCTTTATGAATGTTTCTGGTGCTGATTGGATTTAATTTAAGAAAATATCATTTCAAATAAATGATAGATGTACACCATCGTCAGAATATAGCGCTTGATGACGATCGTCAAAATCTTGATACTTAATAACGTATCCTCCATGTTTGAGAAAATAAGATTTCTCTCCCCTATTTATTCTCTTTCCTGAACCTCCATGGTATGGTCATCACGTGAGTAACGCCATAAACGCCTGGGAAGAATGCTTGACCAGATAAGTTAGCATTTGGGGCATACGAGACAAAATTGCAATTGTTAATTTAATGTGATACAGCAGAACACCACATGGTACATTTCCTATGTTATTCCCACCACAATTCAATATCAACGCATGTGGAATTTTGTTGCATAAATTAATTATGCTGTGAATGGTACCAACAACATCGTCCCATTTTCATACCAGATTTGCCTGCCCATCGCAAAAAAACAGTTATTATTTTTCAAAAGACATAAATTACTACCCGAAGGTCTGTTCTCCGAGTGATCACGAACACTGCATATTATTGAAAAAACAAATAATCCATATTTTCCTTTTTTAAGACAAGCTAAAAGCATTAGTTATTTTGTTAACTCAGTTCTTATATAACGTTCAAAGGATGCAGATTTCCAACGACCTAAAGTCATAGTTTCTTCATCAGTATGACCGTTCATAGCAAAATATGTAGCTGCACCTATTTGAAATAAATGTGTGTTGTTCTCATTTGGATTACAATCAATAAATTTCATGGTCTTGCATAGTACACCAGAAAATTAATAACGTGTTACATCGGTTTGCTTAAAGTGACAAAAAAGTGGTCCATTGTTTTTGTGTTTGACAAAAATAAAGTTTAATAACAATCTCACCGGGAAAATATCTGCTTGATTAAAACTTTCAGCTGTCAATGTAGTTGAAAAACCTTTTTGGTCTGTTTTGAAAAGGAAATTGTGATATATGCAGATTGTGAATGGTGTGAAACATTGACACCATCATTGTTAATGACATGTTGCGTATTTCTATTTATTGTAATTTCACCGATTCTCAAAAATGCAAAAAATGCTAATAAAATCATGGATCTAAATAAAGTACATTCATATACTGAAGAACATACAAATTCCAAAGAGTTTATAAATCGAACTAACAATTTGTAAGATATAGGTTTGCGACTATCTACTACACCGTATAATTTGTCCATTCCTTTCAACATTTTTTGTAGAATGAGCGATGAAGTCAAATCTGTGAGCTCTTTTATTCGTAAATATTACCTTAACCGTTGCAGGGGCATACCCTAATTTTGATAAATAAGCAACATATCATGATTTTCTTGATAGAGGGATGCTGCTCACAAAAAAGTTATTAAACCAATAGTTCCAAATGGTGAAGTTGAAATCATCACTGCGTAAATTTTACGTGACCGTGATGGAATAACCGTTTCACAAATGACATCGGATATGTTCCGTACGACGTAACTACAATCCCCTTCCCTTTCATGAATGTGACCTACCGAATTATACTATTTACCAGATTTGTAAGCATATAAGCAACACGACAGGTGCCACATGTGGAGCCAGATCTGCTTACCCTTCCAATGCACCTGAGATCACACCTATTTTTTGGTGGGGTTCGTGTTGTTTATTCTTTAATTTACCATGTTGTGTCATGTGTACTATTGTTTGTCTTTTTGTCTTTTTCATATTTAGCCATGGCGTTGTCAGTTTATTTTCGAATTATAAGTTTGACTGTCCCTCTGGTATCTTTCGTCCCTCTTTGATAAATAAGCAACATAATTTACTAAATGCAAAATACTGGGCGGCCGTTTATTTCCTAAACCTTCTGTTAATCTATATGAAACAAATGAGGTTAGTCCATTGTTATAAATTTTCCATTTATTCAGAGAATTCGATGCGTCCAATAACTTTACTTTTTCTGGTCTTAAATGTTTTGAGATTTCTCCGGAATTAGAGCTGGATGTGTATTTGCTGTTTGAGCCAGACTTTTGAATTTCTGAATTTTTTTACGAGAAATACAATCTGCAATTATATTTGTGTAACCAAGAATGAACTGTGTTTTTATGTGAAAATTGCCTAATAACGACCAATATAATATGTGTCTAAAAAGTTCATAATTCGTAAAGCTTTTGACGTCTTCTTATTTAAAGTTTCAAACACGGCATTATTATCCAATTAAATAATAATAAAATTTTCTTGCTTTTTAAAAAATTAACCCAATAGTAGGCAGATAGTGCAATGTGTATCATTTCTAAATATGTTATATCCCCGATAATGTCAGTATCAGACCATTCTACAGGTCATTTACCTTAAAAATATCAGACACCTCCTTTTGTTGAACCACCAGCGATGTCAGTAAATAGTTGTAAAACTGGATTTAAAGTCCAATCAGTGTCGAGCATGTAACTAATGCCGTTAAATTTGTCTAAAAACAATTCCCATATCAATAAGTCTTGATACATGCCTTCTGTGATTCTGACATAATGATGTGGTTTCTTTGTGTGACTACTTGCCAAAATAAATTCGTCTGCTAAATGCTCTGCCTGCAGGTAGAGCTTTTGCACTCAAAGCTTATGACCCACACAAAGACTGTAGGTCCCTTCAAGGTTTTTTTTTCCTACCCAATACCCAATAATTAATTTTCGACTTAAAGTCCAATACTTTGTCCTCCGGAATTTGTATTAACATTTTGTCTGTGTCTATAAGCAAACCTAAATAACTAAGTTTTGCAGTTGGCCTTCTGTTTTTTCATGAGCAATTAGGACTCAAAGACGACACCATACTGTATTAAAACTATTCATCATATTTTTACAATCCTGTGTATTGCTTTTACCGTAAAAAAATCATCCAAATAATGATCAAGATTATTTGAGCTGAACTCATTAATGACAGCCCATTGAATAAAATTGAACTTTTTTCGAATAAACATTTTGATTCTGAGTATCCCGTAGGCAATGATTTATCTATGGAATGAATTTGATTAAGTTTACATTCTCATAGATCAAAGTCCCCTGGATAGATTTTAATAATCTGAAAACGGATTTAAAGTCTTTCCCTCCCCCATTTTAACATGTAAACCCAATATTTTAACCATATCCATAGCATTGTCAAAAGATGAATACTTTACAGTAGTGAAATTTTCATCAATAAACTCGTTTAAACTCAAATTTTGCGGAAAAGAGAAGTGCATAATCAATCTAAATCCACCAGTTGTCTTAGGAATTACACCTAAAGGCGAACACCTTAGATTAGATATCGGTCTGGTAAAAAAAGAACCAGCTATATTTTAGAGTTAGTCCAAGACACCATATGTCCAACAGATTAATTAAAGATTCTAAAAAAATATAAAATTTAATTGTTAAATGTATGTGGTGCAGCCATTCGTGGGGTAGGGAATCTGCTTCCTTGAGGTTTAACTCCTTGATTCGAATTCGATGCTCTTTGAAAATTTGGTTGATTCCTAGGTGCAAAATTTCTAGCAACACTAAGTGTAACTTGATATGTGTCTCGGGCTGCATTTTGATCAAGAGCATAGGTATGTTGCTATTTATTTGTTGTGGACAGCCCTAGTAAGGGTAGGCCATTCCCAAGTATGAATGGGTGTTAAAACACTTCTGTCGATGACAGGCTCCCTTAGAATTATAATCAAATCATGGTAGATTACCTACACTTGTCTGTTAAATGTATTACCTTGCTTGTTTTGTCCTTAATATAAATGAGGATATGCACTATGCTACATCTAAAGTGTGTATATAGTGTTCTTGCACTTTTACATTTTAGATTTCAAAATTGTATATAGTAAGCAAGTAAAAATAATCAAGAGTATATAGAAGAATCATAAACGATATTCTCTTCGATGAAAACATATCTTTCGTTATTTAAAAATAATCATTGCATTAGGTCTAATATTCGCAACTGGATGGTGAATACTTGTTTTGATGAATATAGACGCATATTGACCAAAACCAACTGGGATAGAATATTTGCTCTAAATGATGTTGATAAAATTAATTCAGAAATTTCAAATCGTATCCTTGATGCAGCTGAAATTTCCATACCCAATAGAATCGTAACTATTCGTAAATCTGACCCTGCTTGGTTAAATAACGATTTAAGAAAACTCATAAGAAAGAAAAACCGTTTACACTCGAAAGCTAAGCGGTTTAACCGACCCGCCGATTGGAATAAATTTAGACAAAATAGAAATAAAGTGACCACTTCAATAAGACAAGCTCGCGAACAATATCAAAATAATCTTATACAAAAATTGTCAAATAGTAACCTATCGACAAGAACTTGGTGGAAAACTTGTAACCAAATTTCTGGTATCAAACCTACTCACTCGGGTATTCCTCCCTGCTTAAGGATGATAACTTGATTTTTAATGATATTGATAAAGCGAATGAATTTAATATTTTTTTTGCCATGCAGACAAACATAGATGATACCGAAGCTGTTATTCCTGACTTAACCGTTCCAGACTATACACTAAGTGACATTACACTTAAAGATAGTGAGGTCGAAGATGTTTTAAAGATTTTAAATCCAAATAAGGCCTCAGGTCCAGACTTGATAAGTCCAATTTTATTAAAAGAGGCTGTATCACAGCTAAAATTTCCACTTTGTAAACTATTTAATTTATCTTTATCTAAAGCTATATTTCCGGTAGATTGGAAAAAAGCAAATGTAACTCCTGTTTTTAAGAGTAATAATTGTAATGAAGTAAAAATTACAGACCAATCTCGCTGTTAGGTATATTATTAAAGTGCATGGAGCGATGTGTCTATAAACATGTACACAACTTTCTTATTGAAAAAAGGATAATCACCCCTAATCAATCGGGTTTTACAAAAGGCGATTCTGCCATATATCAACTTATAGATATTTCAAACTACTTTGGTAGAGCTTTAGATAACGGAAAAGAGATTAGGGTGGTTTTTTGATCGGGTTTGGCATAAAGGGCTATTATCAAAACTTAAACAATATGGAATTTCTGGAAATTTACTTAATTGGTTTTGTGATTATCTATCTGAGAGGAGTCAACGGGTGGTCTTAAATGGAAGCAATTCAACATGGAGACAGATAAATGCAGGTGTCCCACAGGGCTCAATTTTTGGTCCGCTACTTTTCTTATCTTTATTAATGATATAGTATCTGATATTAAAGCTACTATCAAATTATTTGCAGACGACACTAGTATTTATTTGACAGTAGACACCCCTGAAAATACTGCTGAAATTCTTAATGGAGATCTGAATAAAATTCATATGTGGTCCTTTAAGTGGCTTGTAAACTTTAACTTACAAAAAACAGAAACCATGATTATTTCAAGAAAATCAATAAAACCAAGTCATCCGATCTTAAAAATGAATGACACTGATCTTCAAGAAGTTTCTACTCATAAACATTTGGGTATTATTTCTTTCAAATAATGGATTATGGAATATTCACATTGAATATATAGTTAAACGTGCATACAATAGAATAAATATCCTTAGGAAGATGCGTTTTGTACTGAATAGGTTCACTTTAGAAAATATGTATTTTTCATACATTCGACCAATATTAGAGTACGGGGATGTCATTTGGGATAATCAAACACAATACTTGATAAATAAAGTGGAAAATGTTCAAATTGAAGCTACGAGAATTGTAACAGGTGGGAATAAATTAACTTCGATACAGATGCTTTAAAAGGAAACGGGTTGGGAAACACTTTCAGAAGGAAGGGAAAAACACAAGCTCACTATGTTTTATAAAATGGTGAATAAGGAAACTCCATATTATTTACAAAACTTGGTACCAAATCAAATAGTTAATTTACATAACCATTTCACTCGTCAGACTCAAAATACTTCGGAAATTCGTACAAGAACCAATCTATACTCCGATTATTTCCTTCCTACGTCTATTAAATTGTAGAATAAGTTACCAGACCAAACGAGAAATTCTACGTCTTTAAGCATTTTTAAAAGTCGTATAAAAAACCCAAATAATAAATGCCCAAATTTTTACTACACTGGTACAAGAAAAGGTCAAGTATTACATGCCAGATTAAGGACGAATAGTAGTTCTCTAAATGAACATTTGTTCAAGCGAAATCTTGTAGATTCTTCAAACTGCTCGTGTGGTTTGATCGAGTCTACAGCTCATTTCTTATTGCATTGTAAAAAATATGACGAATTGCGTAATGACATTATTTTCTCAATTAATTATCCAGTCACACTAAACACGAATTTACTTTTATTTGGATCACAAGCTCTAAATTTAGACCAAAATAAAGATATTTTTGGAAAAGTACAAAAATTCATACTAAAGTGCAAGAGATTTACAAGTTAAATTGTTATTCACTATTCTCACTAAGTTGCATTTCATCTAAACATGTGTGTAGTATTTCGGTGTAGTTTTCTTTTTCCTTTTTTTTCCTTTTTTCTTCTTTTTGTTGTATTTATTTTCATTATTTTAAAATGATTTTTTTTCTCCTTTCTTTTTTTGTTATATAGTTACTTAGTTTATACTTGTTCCATATCATAGTAACATTGCATGCTATATTTATGTAATAGTTAACTGGAGTTGGTATTTCAAGGAAACGGATTAATATAAGCTATATTTAGCTTGTTTCCGAATCCTATTATTATTGTGTATTTTGTATGATGATATATTTGTATTGATGATGAATAAATATGTTTAAACTAAAGTTTTGTATTTTATTAAACACACTTGAATTGACGGTGGAAGATCGTGGAAGGGTTTTAACATGCCTGCCAATAAGAACAGAAACGATAAACCCACTGCTATAGCTAAAGCTTATATGATATTCTGGCCATGTGGAATATGCCGTAAAAACTGTAAAATTGCTAGTATCTGCTGCGACAATTGTAATTTGTGGTACCATCTACGATGTGAAAAGTTGGAATTGGTAGACTATGAGATGTTCCTCACAGACAAATATGTGAATTATTTATGCAAAGGGTGTTTTTTCCCATGACCAGGCAGATGAATACACGTATACATCAGCTTTATGAGGATTGACAGTGGCGAGACTTGTAAGATGTGCTATAAATAATAGAGAGAAAATAATTAAACGTTTTGTTCAGCCAAAATGTTTGACATATAAGTGATCAATTCACTAGCTAAATTTGGAAAACGTTGAATAAATATCTTCATATAACTAAAAAATGCATCAGTCCATGACTCAATATTTTGTATAGATATAAATTTTCTGTTCTTGTTTGACATGTTTGATGCGATTACAAGTGAACCGGCTGTGTTATCATAACTTATAACATTTTGAAGTCTGCCAATTTGACAGATACAATTTTGACAAATAAGTAATGACAAATCTATAAATAATAGATTAAACACCTATTTTTTTATTATACCGGGTCATGCTTCACCAATCGAACACATTAGTTTTTGATGTTTCATTCTATTTAACTCACTCAACTGACCTTGAGTGTTCATTTAACTTTCTTCCCCAAAATAGGCAACATTTTACCAGCAATTCCGTACCATTTTGATTTCATTGGAAATTAAATGCACCCGACTTCGTATTCTTATAATTCAATCTGATGCTCCCGAAAATATGTTAGTTAAAGATACAACCCTTGTTATACAACCACTTTTACAGATTACCGGCCATTCCCGATAGTTTGTTGAACGAACACATAGTTAAAATTCAACATAGACTAGAGATATTTATACTTTGTCCTTTACTCTCGGCGGCCGAAACATTTTACAGCATTCCTGACGCAATGGGAAGCAGTACATCCGGCCAAGGGAAGCCAGTCGAAATGGTACGGAATTGTGATAAGATGTCGTCTATTTTGAAGAAAGTTAAATGAATACTCAGACCACACAACCTATACATAGCCTGACAATTTATTGTATTATTCTTTCCACGGTGCAAGAGGACAAACACATTTTGGCAGAATAATTTTAACAAACATTTTCACAACAAAAATATTTTCTTTTGATTTCTTTTTATAGTTTACTTACATACTTACAATGAACTTTCACTTTCACTTTCAGCTGCTATTTATAACGTTACTTACCATAGTAACATTGGGACGTTAAAAAATTTTACAATCCGATTTTGTACTTCAGCATGATTATATGTATTTTTTTATCCTGATGACGGTGTCATAGGCACCGAAACATGTCGATCAATTAATTTCTGCAGCAGTCCATTTAAGTGTTGCTGTTATAAGACTCCCTACAGTAAATTTTCTAGTTTTACTTATTCTTAAACAATTTGGTTGGATAGTAAATTAATTCCCTTTTCTTAATTAAAAATTAAATAAGTTATCTAAACCAAAGTACATGAATTTCTAGAAAACATATTTTAAGTTTGCATTTTATTAATATTGTTCATATGTTGTGTAGCAAGAAACATCTAATTGTTCAATCTCAATATAAAGGTTTTAAATAGAAAGATAACAAGATAACAAATCCATGATATATAAAGACATACTCAGTTAAACTTATATAATATGACTATGACTATCTAGTTAATTAAATACGGTAAATGACATACTGCAAGGTTCATTATACATCAAATTATTGTTGTTTGATTTTAAAGGAAAGATTACCAAATAACTAGAAATCATATTTTAAATAAGTATACCATATAGACATTTAATGATTTTGTTGCACTTCAAAGAAAGGCTTTGACTGAACCAAAAGAGGTAAGTTTGGATGTGCTTCAATAATAATGACTATTTTCGATTTATGAGTTTGACTATCCCTCTGGTATCTGTCGTCCCTCTATGATATGTTTTTTTTTTCATTTCAAAGAATCAAACATTTGAATACAACCATGTCTTCGAAATTTTATTACGTTTGATTTTTTATATAACTTAGCACTCACAATCAGTTTTTATATTATAAGGTGGTACCTAACACTACAGGGAGATAAATCTGTAAAGTCAGCTAATTTTTTTTAATTACGTTGTGTTGTAAAGGGAATAATAAGCTTCTCAAACCATATATATAACCAGTGTAATTTTTCTGACAAAACGGTTGGTTCAAAATTTTTGAAATTTTTATATTTTTGTTAAAGGGTCAAAGTAAATACTTTGTCAAAATTTTATCAAAATTAAACGAGACAAATTAATTTTAGTACCACCTTATAAAGACGTTGAACGGGATATGGTAACAACCTGCTTTTTGCTAGAGTAGTTTGTGGATTTGATCTTTCTCGTGAATTTTGTCAAAATAATGACCAACAAAAATCAACAAAACTTATATACAATCCGGGTAATCTTATCAATTATAAAATAAACTTATTATAAAGTTATATACTCAACACTTAACATGTTTAATACTCTTTAAATCGGGATAAATATTGATATTGTTTTATTAATTCAATCAATTGTTCATTTATTTAGAATTCAAACCTCAATAGATATAGTTATTATACACATATGTACAGTCATGGTCGTATTATCTGTAGATACATATAATGTGGCATTGTACTCGATTAGTTTTTCTCTCACTGCTGATGAACACTTAGTTATTTATTTCAGTGATTGTGCTATAATATACCTGTAAAAAACATTATGTTACCTTTAACTGTTCAATATTTTTTAAGAATAACCCTTCAAAATATTGGACATCTGAAGGTAGCATAATTGATTCCAACAAGTATATGATAGTTCAAGATCTGAAAAAAACCCAATCTATTTCCAATTCTCAAAAGAGCAAATGACAACATTTTTTAAAGTCACCTCCGAATACAGCAATTTTGTCTCTAATCAAGACAAATATTCACGTCAAGATCATCTCGAGAAAAAATACTTTCAAATTGATTTTAGCACTACCAAGACTAATTTCACAGCTATTTTCTCAAGTTTTGGTTTGTTTCCTTTAGTACCAATATGGATGGTAATGCTAATTGTATTCTTTTTTACAAAAGATTTATCCTCCCTCGTCTATCTTTGGATATCAAAATCAACCACTGGTGTTGCTCTTAGTTTTCCTAGCATTATTTTAGACGTATTCGTGACCTACCAAATTAGACTATATACCGGCTTTGTAATAACATGCGCAACATGTGCTACATATGGAGTGGGATCTGCTAAACCTTCCGGAGCACCTGCAATAACCCAAGTTTTTCATGGGGTTCGTGTTGTTCTTCAACTCCTATCCTAAACAGTTTCAACCCACCATTTTCTACATTTGATAATGCCTGTGCCAAGTCAGGAATATGACATTTGTTCATTATCACTGATCTATTATATATTTGTTTAGGGGCCAGCTGAAGGACACCTCCGGGTGTGGAAATTTCTCGCTACATTGAAGACCTGTTGGTGACCTTCTGCTGTTGTTTTCTCTATGTGTGGGTTGTTGTCTCTTTGACACATTCCCCGTTTTCATTCTCAATTTTATTGAACCACAAACGTCAACATTATTTAAGCGCGTATTGGTATTAACAATTTGTGGATTCTTACAAATTCTAAAGAATTTCTGGACAATTTCAAATCTCGGTCTATTTCTAAAATTAATTCTAGCATGCGTAATCAAAAAGGCTGTATAATATTTCCGTTTCAAGACTTCAAGTATTACAAAACGCTGAACATCATTTAATCTTTTTATTTAATAAGTTTAAGTTAAAAATATAATACAAATGTTTTTTGGCATAACGATACGTCTAAATTTAAGTAAGGAGTAAGAAAATTAAAACCGGAAGTGAACATCCCGTATTGGCCCTGTTCGAAGCAATATTAACTTTTGTCTTATATCGGATTACATTCATAAGTATTTCTCATGCTGATTAAACCATATAAGGACTGATTTCCTCGTATCATTTAATAAGAAAAATAATTGTATTATAATAATCAAGAGAAAATCGTTCATCTGGAGTAAATGTTTTACTAAGTGTTGATGTGCAAAAATTTGTTTAACAACCTAAACCTCACCCTGTGTACAAAGTGCAAATCGACAACTTGTTTCATGAACTAAGGGACAACTTTTTATTTTATAAATTTCAGTGTTGATTTAATTTTTTTTTCTCAAAAATCTTATATATTGTTGCTTACATAGGAATATTACTTGCCGAAAAGCAACGATGAATATGGGAAGCAGACTAAAGGAACACTTTACCGCAGGTTATCTGTTAAACAAATCAATCATATGTCGGATTCGCACTTTTTTTGTAGTGATCGTTTTCGTTAATCAAATTTACTCTTTTGAAATAAAATTAATGTAAATTTAATCATATGTTAATCATGATAATAGTTGTCAGTTCATTTTCGATTTATGAGTTTGACTGTCCCACTGGTATCTTTTGGCCCTCTTCTTTAGTATATAATAAAACCATATAGTTTAAAAAGTGAACAAATATAATAAAACTATATAGTGTAGATAAGTTTTAGACATTTTGTTATTAAGTTATATAAATTTGAACATAAAACCCTTTCCTGCATTTCATTGATTGACAAAGGGTGGATAGATAAAAGTATGTTTACGATATGTGACACCCAAAAAAAAAAAATTCAATTGCTTCTTTCAAATATATTTTCAAACAGTTTTATACATGTCACTTTAGTTTAGATCTCAGAGGTAAATTTGATTGAGAGCAGTAATTATACGTTAAGCACAGAACAAAGATATGTAAACCTACAATGCTTTGTTTTTTGCACAGGGAAATCGAGAGATGCTAAACATACACAAATAAACGAAAAAACGACCATAAGGGTAGGAGTATGCATTTGGTACATTTGGGTTAACGTAACCGGCTCTTATCTTTTTGTGCAACTTTGTTACATTTTTTTTCTTATAGTGATTAAGTTGATAACACAATGATGACTACTGTACTAATATTTTTGAAATGTTTACCTATATTGTCTGTTTGTTCTGTTCACGCATCGTTGTCAACATATTGAAATCTGATACGACTGTCATAACACTAAGAGGTTTAGCTAGCTATAAAACCAGGTTCTATCCACCATTTTCTACATAAGAAAATTCCCGTATCAGGTCAGGAATATTACAGTTGTTGTCCATTATGATTTCATACGGGAAAAATGTGAATATATATATTTGTTCATGCATAATACAGTAATAGGTGAATAGGTCTGATCGATTTATTGATCAATGGACATTTCATAGCGATGAATTTAGATATTACAACTATATTTATGTATTATTACAAATAAAAGATATAATATTTGAATCACAATTCTCTTCATATTTATTAAAACAATAAAAGATAGGAAAATTCTGATGAACAACATATGAAATATAAATTGATTGCACGTTATAATCTCTTCATTTTCTATTTTTTTTCATTTTCATATATTTGAGATATGTTCGAACCCTTTTCTTCAATGTGATACTGTGTTTTTATTCTTTTCTGATTTACCTAATACTGTGAAAGTTCTTTAATTCGTTGGTAACAATTTTCGTGGTTTGAGCAACATTTATATGTTTCTAAAAAAACTTAAAGCCATAATAAACGAAGGTTACAAATTGTCTGGACCGAAGGAGATTACAAAGTTAACATTGACCCGTGTAAATCGTAGTGGCCACACTAATTAACCCGAGATAGAGTTACCAACAGATTAAATACCATCAAAGGTGTTGATTTAGTCATAAACAATTCTCCTAAAGAAAACAATTATATTAATATATCTTTATTTACCAAAGTCATAACAACTACAGGCATACAACATATAAACTACACAAAGTATACATAAATAGCAGAAGGTAATGTGTTAAACATATTACATCATGTTAGATCTTAATTTTTGTGCACGAAATATAAATTTACCCAAATTACATAATTCTCTAAGATTATTAGAACTCATTAATTGTATATATTTATACAGAAGGTTTTCTCCAATAATATGGTTTTATAAAATAAGATCTAAGACCTTGATAAGTAGGACATTTTAAAATAAAATGCATCTCATCTTCAATGTCATTTTTGCAAAAACTACATAGTCTATTACTTCTTGGAATTGCAGAATAGCGACCACATTCTATAGCTAAATTATGACTACTAAGTCTTATTTTGGTAATACATGTCTTATAAACAAATGCTATGAACTTTCTTGAATTGTTGAATAATTGTTATCAAAAGCAAGTCCAGCATGCAATTATTATTTCTCGTACGTACGATAACTATGTGGATATAAAATGGACACTTTACCATACTAGCATACCAATTCCGGAAATCTGACTTTTATCGATCAAAAGTTATTTTTGTGAGAATTAAAAGATCAAATTTAAAGTTGTACAGTTTATGTTATTAAAGATTGAATAGGTATAATCCTGCATGCAGTTGTATTTCATAGTGCGTTTGCCCGGCTGCGTTTAAACACTGCTAAGTATAGGACTTAGTGCACTACGGACTTATAATTCGCCAATAAGGACTAACTGAGTTGCTGTTACATGTAATTTCTATTCATATTATGGTAGTTATTGATATTTAATGAATACATTTCAAATTATGTAGAAAAATATTCACAATTGAAGTAGTTAATAAACATTGTTTAGCACGTGTTTGTTTTTTTTTTTTCATATGCCGAAAATCAATGACAGATGTCAAATTACATAAATCCCGATATCTGTTGTTTTTAATCGACAAGACTAATTTTATTTCATTTTTATACGTGATAGATCTCGGTTAAAAGTATTTAAATTATCTTGCATTACAAAAATCATTATTTTCACATCATGTGGTAAGCGCATATTTTCGAGGCATATTTCATACGAACCATAACCTTTTCCTGTCAAAATTATATCTTATGTAAGCTCACAGGATAATTTTCAAAGTTCGATAAAAGAATTTTATCTTCTTTTAATTTTCGAAAAAAAACCAAATGTCGAACAAATACAAAAACAATAAGTACCGTATGAAGCCTTTGTTGACAACTATCAAACTGGTTGAAAACTAGTGGTTTTGATAAACCTCGAGAACGCCTCATGTTTTGTTCAATTCAATCGTAATTTGTACTAAGTATGAAACTTATATAGATGTATTCCTTTTGTCTTGGTATGATCTCTTGCATAAATATTTAACAAGCTGACCACACTCCAACTTATTACTTGGCGCACATCAAAGCCGCACTACTATGGTAAATAACTTTGCCGGGAAAGAAACAAAACAGAATCAAAGTATTTGCCCTTTAATCATTGTAAATAAGAACAACACATTTAATTATAAAATACCAGGAATTAATCTTTTTGATACAATTGTTACTTACTTAGAATAAAAAGATTATGATTGTTTAATCAGTTTTTACGTTATATGGCACGTGTCAATCGGTTCACTAATTTTCGGACTATAAAAAAAAACAGGCACGTGCATAAACAATGCTTAATTACTCGTTTATTTGTGATTTAATTTCTTTCAAATTTTGAAATTTATGTATTAAATATCAGAATCTACCATAATATTAAAAGAAAGTAAATGTACCAGCACTCCTTCTAGTCCTTAGTGACATAGTATACATCCTTAGTGCACTAGTAAATCTCACATTCAATATATCCTCTAAATCATAGCAGCTTATAATGGCAAGTTTTATTACATTATATTTCAAAATGAAGTCCTCTCCTGTTAGTTCCTTATTTCTCCTGGGGTTTTATCTTGTACTGTGAAATTACTTGTATTCGTAGGGAGCCAATTTTTGTGGTTTTTGTTGATGACCTTATCCACGAATTTTAGTGTCCAACGAAATAAAACAACAGTTGTCCAAATCAAGTCATGGAAAGATCTTCATGAATAGTGTATATGACATGTATAAAGTGCGAATCCAGTTTGTTCATTTTCACTGTTATATGCGAGTATGTCTATTGTAGAATAAAGGATGACGGGAAAACTGCGTGTGTTTACTTTTTGAAAGTACGAAATAAAAAGTAAAAACACAATTGATTTAATTGTATGTTTTAAGACAATTTAATAAGAATATATCTTTCTTATGTATAATCACTAGATTAAAGTCCAAAAAAGTGCAATTACAGCAGATGAATACATGATATTTTTGTTTGAATGCTATTCATTTTAACTATAAATGCGATGAAGAATTTTTATTATTGTTTTATATGATAATTTGACATGCAACAACTAAAAATAGTCTTAAAAATGGACTCTAATACTGATGATATTTACAATGCAATATAAAAAAAAAAAGATGTGGTATGATTGCCAATGAGACAACTGTCCACAAGAGACCAAAATGACACAGACATTAACAACTATAGGTCACCGGACGGCCTTCAACAATGAGCAAAGCCCATACAAGCTGGTCGTAGATTCTCACTTGTATATTCACGGGTATAACCAACTTATGGCTGATTTCGGACATTATGTACTGTTCATCGATATTTTTTCTGTACTTTTTGTACTTTATGTTTTTTCGTCATAGTTCTGTACCGTTCGTAAGTAAAACATCGAGAACATATTTAACGACTTATGAGAAATTCAAACGTATATCAAGGTGACTCGATTGTTGCTCGAACGTTCTTTACTGTATAAGATGTATATAAATGACATTAAACATTAATTATCCAGCCAACCAGGCGTAAAATTTTAAAGCAATGGTTTGTGCGAGACGAAAACGTTACCACTCAATCAATCGTGAATTGAAGAGATCGTGACAGCTCTTTGATTTTCTAAGATGCATCTATTTTCATAATACTTGTAGTTAACCAGTTTGGTTTTGCTTGTTTCTTTTTTTAGTATAAATGTGTGCTTAATCTTAATTACAATGCCAAAGCAAGCATAAATACAAACAAAGCAAGCAAGCCATAAGTATGTGCTGTATAGTTAGATGGAGGAGGGCTATTAATATATGGATATATTTTGAAAAAAAGTTTGTTTCTGGCAATGTGAAATAAATTATTTTCCCTTCCAAAAAGTAACAATCCCTAATTAGGTTATAATTTACTTAAATCTAAGAACTTCCTTTTACTTAAAATGGCACATTAGTTTATATACATGTAACATATTTCTTCTTGGAAAAAGAACTATATTTAATGTTTTTAATATTAAAAAAATGGCTATACGTCTAATTTTCAAAAATACTAAGTTACCTTGGTTAAATGTAAAAAAAAAAACGTTTATCTCAACAACAAAAAAATCCCCCCCTCGAAAATCAAATGAAGGCTGTCCAAGATATATGTATTCAATGATGGCGTGTCATATGAAAGGATATATGTACATTTTGTAATCCTACATATAGATCCTGGTCTGAACAAATTATAAGAGAAAATAGAATTCACAATATTTGCAATAAATGACTTTTTAACGGAATTTATTGAATGAATGAATGAATGAATATTTTATTTGCGAAAGCATAAATAACAAGATATGGCAATACATAAACAAGTATATACAATGTGTCAAAACAACAGATAGCAGAGAACAATACATAATATAATAAAGGTACAATTAATTCACAATACATAATCTATAAAATTGAGAATGGAAATGGGGAATGTGCCAAAAAGACAACAACCCGACCATAGAGCAGACAACAGCAGAAGGTCATCAACAGGTCTTTAATGCAGTGAGAAATTCCCACACCCAGAGGCGTCCTTCAGCTGGTCCCTAAACAAATATATACTAGTTCAGTGATAATACACGCCATACTAAACTCCAAATTGTACACAAGAAAACTAAAAGTTCAAAAAATACAAGACTGACAAAGGCCAGAGGCTCTTGACTTGGGACGGACGCAAAAATGCGGCGGGGTTAAACATGTTTGTGAGATCTCAACCCTTCCCCTATACCTCTAGCCAATGCAGAAAAGTAAACGCATAACAATACGCACATTAAAATTCAGTTAAAGAGAAGTCCGAGTCTAATTTTCTAAGCACATTTCAGATAGTTACACAGTTTAATTGTGATTGATTTCGATTTTCTGGAAGTAAATGAAAAAGTTTAAAATTATTTGAGCAAGAACAATTATAATAATTTGGCAAATAGTCTTGTCTCACAGTTCTGTAGGCAGGACATGCACGTACAAAGTGGTATTCATTTTCAACAAAACCCATATTGCAGCATTCACATAGACGCATATGTCTAGGAATATTTCTATATCGCCCTAATTCTAAATTCAGTTTCAAAGTACCACTTCTCAATTTTCTAAGTATTGATATACATGTATTACCTTAGACTTTCACTCACAAAGTATGCATATATAATCAATCATTTTGACTTCATAAATTATGTTACAGAGTCGGCTAAATTACGACTTTATATGATGAAAATTAATTAAAATCCTTCTGTGAAAATGCATCACATATACAACAGTAATGAATCGCCCTACAGTGAAAATGAAAGTCTGGTATCAGTATTCAACAGTAAACATGAATCGCATCACAAAAACAACATTGTAGAATATGATCCAATATCAACAAACTGATCAACAAAACCTGTTATACTATACTATTTATTATGTTAAAGGTACATTTTTCTACAAATGAAACTTGACTGCTGCTTTTAAAACTCTTGCACGCTCTGTTCGTGAACTATTCTTAATATTTATCTATCTGTGTATCAATTTACACCTGGATGACTGTAGGCGCAATTAAACCCGTCCGCAACAAATTAATTCATCATAAATTTATAAAAACAGTACATATTGTATATTATTTCTTATTTTATTCAAACATCGTGAATTTGTCGTCTGTTTATTTGTCATTCTACATAAGAAAATCATCCCGGATATAGTGAAAATGACATTTCAGGATTCGCACATTACATACACTGATGTAGGTTTGACTACTGATATAACTATATCCTCTTTGTTTTTATCCTCACTGAAATCGAATATATCTGAATACACATTTGATTTAATCCAAAGTTTGAAACAACACAATCAATAATAGCGACATCACTCTCTTCGATTTGTTGCATTAAGAATTTACTTTCATCGTCTTTATCCATTTTGATAAACACCAAACACATGTAAAGGTATTCACGGAAAATATATAGAGTACGGTAGTCATAGGGTAAGAGAAGACTTTTGGATTAGAGAGTTGGGAACAGCCATTCCCTATGGATGCAATGACAAAATTGATGGTGTAGGTATTTTATCTAGTCCCAGGTGTAGTACTGTCAATACATTAAAATTATTTAATACTTCTGCTCGACGAAATAGAAGTCATGGTCACAGAAAATATATACCACCTGCTGTACACACCGTGACAATTGATAGTCTATTATCGTCTGTTCAAAAACCTTTAGGAATTCATCATATTAGAACTAAATTATACTCCATTCCATTGTCAAAACTTTCTTCACTATTTTAAGATGCCAAAAATACTTCCGTTACTGATTCTCGTTCTGTTTTGTATAGATTAGTTGCAATTATCATGGACATTGCTAACCATAGACTATTCAAACCCGTATTGACTACATCCAATAGTGAGGAAAAACGTAACTTTTTTAAGGTAGAATTCGCCAATAAAGGTTTAGATGCTGTAAATATTGGCAATATTTTCCATCAAAAATCTGTACAAAAAACTATACCTGATTACTTCAAAAATAAACTACACCTGTTATTTCTTATACTTACACCAAGTCTATTGCATCAAAGATTTTCAACCACACGAGAGTTTAAGAGGCTTTTAACCTCAAAGATACAAAATCCAAGCCTCCGGATTGCTCATGTGCATCTTCTCAATACAATTATAGTCCAGCTGGTCATATTATTACTGGTGACCTTGGTATTGTTACCAATGAACAACTAAGAGAGTTGCTAGCCAAGGGACCAAAGTATAGAATCCCCCAGCCCATCAACTGGAAAAAGAATTTCAAGTTACTGATGGATGCAGTTGAGGACTATGCAAGAAAATGGGTAAAGCGCGAACCAGACGAACCCGAACTGGACACTTTGTCTGAATGGATCAAAGCTATTCGATCATGCATTCAGAGGCGCATACAAAAACTACGATGTAATATGAGTACTAGAGTTTCTAACCCTTTCAAGAATCCGGAGGTTGTGGATGCTTTATCCTCTTTGCATGACAAATATGTTGTTGTTCCGGCAGATAAAGCCTCCAATAATATCGTCTTCATTTGTAAAAAACATTATTTGCAATGTCTCACTACAGAGCTTGGAATTGATAAAACTACTGGTAATCCTACATATTCTTTAACATCATTTACCAAGGATGAAATTTTACAAAATCATAAATCTGTCCTTCTTTCTTTTGGTATCAACATCAAAGAAAACGAAGAAAACTTGCCCTCATTATACTGGATACCTAAATTACACAAAACTCCATATAAAGAACGATACATAGCTGGGTCTTCAAAATGTTCGACTAAACACCTTTCTAAAGTATTGACTACTATTCTTTCTACAGTTAAAGATGGGCTGCAAAAATATTGTTAGGAGATATATTCTACCAAAATTCGAAAGATCTACTGCTTAACCTTCGATCACAATCTTTGCAATTTTGCAGCAACATAAAAACTTTTGATTTTTCTACGCTATATACTACTATTCCCCATGCTCAGTTGAAAGATCGACTTCACCATCTCATAAAACAGAGCTTTTTCTATAAAAATGGGAATCGTAGATACAAATTTCTTGTTTTGGGATACAATAATTCATATTTTGTAAAGAATCACACTGAATCTTCCAGAAAATATACTGAAGATGATATTATTAAAATGCTGGACTTTTTGATCGACAATATATTTATTGAGTTTGGAGGATTTATATTTCAACAGACAGTCGGTATTCCAATGGGTACTAATTGTGCACCCCTGCTGGCTGATTTGTTTTTGTATTCGTATGAAGCAGAATTTATTCAGAACCTTCTAAAAGACAAAAAGAAAAAGCACCTTGCGAAATTCTTTAATTTTATTTTCCGATATATTGATGATTTTTATCATTGAACAACCCATACTTCAGCCAATACTTACATCTCATATATCCTAGTGAACTTGAAATTAAGGATACTACTGATACTAGAAGGACTGCTTCATACCTTGATCTTTTCCTCAATATTGACGTAGATGGACGACTTCACACGAAAATCTATGATAAACGGGACGATTTCAACTTCCCAATTATCAATTTCCCATTTCTTAGCAGTAACATACCCTCTGCCCCTTCGTATGGTGTTTACATATCACAATTGATACGTTATTCACGTGCTTGTTCACACTATACGGACTTCATATACAGGAGTGTGCTCCTTACGCAGAAACTGCTCCAACAAAGTTATGAGGAGGACAGATTAAAATTGACACTCCGTAAATTTTATGGACACCATCACGAATTGGTGGATCCATATGATGTCTCTTTAACCAAACTAGCTAAGGACATTTTTACCACATGGTAGATTGTGGTTTGTCATTATGTCGTCTAATCTTTTAATTACCAAACGTGACTTATTCCCGATTGTGACTGTTTTGCTGAATGTGAATTCGTATTACTATAAGACGTGTTTCTGTACTTGTTTATCCCAAATTCATGTATTTAGTTTACATGTTTAATGTTATATTTGTAATTCTCATTTTGTCAAATGGGTTGACGTCTTTTTATTATATTTAGGTGTTACGGATGGAAAAATTAATCACCGCCTTTATTTATTATATTTAATTTTGTACGATTAATTACGTTTGAAGTTGGATTCATAACAAACTGGACATATATATATATATTACAGTTAATTGCTATTAATAAGTATTGCAATATGCATTTTGTTTTAATAAATTATCAGTATTTAGTTCTAATATAATCTTAAAGCAATCCTAATTCTATCTCACTTTTGAATTATACTTTTTCATGTGTGACGTCATGCTGTTTCTAAATTTCATAAATTCAAATATGGCATAACGTTTGCCTTTTCGCCATCGTATGTGACGTCATTTTTTTTTTTTTTTAATTGCGTTGACGCCTGGACTGATTCGGGTGTGTCTATGCTGTATTGAACTTGGCATCATGTATTCGGGTTTAGTTTTCTGTAATAAGTTAATACTTCAGTTTCATTATGAATATATCTTTCACATTCATTTGTTAAAATTTACTGTTTGCAATAGCATGAATCGTTCTATATAAAAGTGTTCTTATCCCGGGCATAAAAACAATGCCGTATTTGGCAAAACCTTTTTCAACTTTTGATCTTCAGTGCTGTACAACTTTGTACTTTTTTCACTTTCGATCTTTTATATCTGGGCGTTATGTATTCGGGTTTAGTTTTCTGTAATTAGTTAATACTTCAGTTTCATTATGTATATCTCTTTCATATTCATTTGATAAAATTTACTGTTTGCAATAGCATGAATTGTTCTATATAATAAGAATGTTCTTATCCCGGGCATACAAACAATGCCGTATTTGGCAAAACCTTTTCAACTTTTGATCTTCAGTGCTGTACAACTTTGTACTTTTTTCACTTTCGATCTTTCATATCTGGGCGTCACTAGTGAGTCTTGTGTGGACAAGACGCGTTTTTTGCGTATTGAATTTTAAACCTGATGCTTTTTGTTATCTATTAATCATGCTTTTCTTTGTCTAATATGGTCTCCTTTTTATTTGTATTGTAGTCCTGTAATATTATGTTGTCATTTCAATGTTATATTTAACTTTGCCATTACAGTGCGAGGTTTGGCATGCCATAAAACAAGGTTCAACCCACCACTTTTATTCCCCTTTAAAAGTGTCCTGTACCAAGTCAGGAAGATGGCCATTGTTATAATATTGTTCGTTTCTGTGTGTGTTGCATTTTAACGTTGAGTCGTTTGTGTTTTCTCTTATTTTTGAGATAAGACGTGGCACGGTACTTGTCTATCCCAAATTCATGTATTTGGTTTTGATGTTATATTTGTTATTCTCGTGGTGTTTAGTCTGTTGCTTGGTCCGTTTCTGTGTGTGTTGCGTTTCGGTGTTGTGTCGTTGTTCTCCTCTTATATTTAATGCGTTTCCCTCGGTTTTAGTTTGTTACCCCGATTTTGTTTTTTGTCCATGGATTTATGAGTTTTGAACAGCAGTATACTACTGTTGCCTTTATTTATGATTATAATGATAATGCAAGAATCAAAAATGCGGCGGTGTTAAACATGCTTTTTGAGATCTCAACCCTCCCACTATACAAATCCGAGTCTGATGTCAGAATTCGAATAAATAAAAAAAGAAACTACACAAAATGAAGATGATTCATAGATTAACAAAGAACTACTAGCAGTCACTGATATGACAGCTCCAGACCACAATTAAACCGATCGGATGAATATATAGATATAAGAAGATGTGGTATGAGTGCCAATGAGACAACTTTCCATCCAAGTCACAATTGTTAAAAGTAAACTATTATAGGTCAGAGTACCGTCTTCAAAACGAATCCTTGGCTCACACCGAATAGCAAGTTATAAAGTTCCCCCGAAATCACTAGTGTTAAACCATTCAAACGAAAACACCAACGGTCTAAACTATATAAAAAACGAGAAGTGAGAACCACATCAACAAACGGTAACTACTGTTTTTTTTGTGTGTGATTATTTGATTACTAGACCAAATATTTCATGATTTTTTATAATCTAGAACTGTATTTTACTTATTAATTGATTACCAAAAAAGCATTAACATAATGTGTGTATAGCAAACATATTAACTTTGGCTTGAAAGACGTCTATTTGTTTTCTTCTCGGCAAAATTGATAAGAATTAAATCCTAAGATTGAACGTATTCGCTCAACAATCTTATTAAAATTCATATCTATATTAATGTGTTCATACTCATAAGCATAACGAAATCAGAGATAAAATCTTTTTATTACATTAGTTCGTCTAATTTACAAATGCAGTATTTTTATCTGAAGTAAATTTAATAACTTCTTTAATAGAGGAGTTGACTAAGAATGTGTACATAGTACATGAATGCCCCACTCACACTATCATTTTATATGTCTAGTGGACCTTGAAATTGAGGGTCAGAACTCTATATGTGACATTACATTAAAAAGATCATATAATTTGGAATTTGTGTCCATATATGGAACATAAAAAATGTGCTGAGATTTAATGAAGGTCTTGTAAATCTTAATGAGACCATAATATGCATATCCAAATAAAGTTCCATAAGGTCACACACAAATTCCCTAACTTGAACATCTATTTCCGCTACTTCTGCAATATTGTATTTATCAATAACAATTTAATAGAAATTGTATGCATGTACATTAAAAACGATCAGGGTAAACTTAGCAATCCTTTAAATAAACCTATTCTAAAAGGTTAGAACATCGTCAAAATATCTCTGAATATTGTTCTCATTGGTATAAATATTAATTTTGTTATCAGTAACTTAAAATAAAATTGAGAATGGAAATGGGGAATGTGCCAAAGAGACAACAACCCGACCATAGAAAAAAAACAACAGCAGAAGGTCACCAACAGGTCTTCAATGTAGCGAGAAATTCCCACACCCGGAGGCGTCCTTCAACTGGCCCCTAAAACAAATATATACTAGTTCAGTGATAATGAACGCCATACTAATTTCCAAATTGTACACAAGAAACTAAAAATAAAATAATACAAGACTAATAAAGGCCAGAGGCTCCTGACTTGGAACTACTTAAAGCATACTAAATATTATTGTTATACACATCAAGGTACTACAATATGTTGATACTTAGGATTTGGCATTGCACCAGTTAGTGTCTTTCTCTGACTGTAAATAACGTCTTTACACTAAATCCATTGGATGTTGGATGTGCACTGATTGATATTTTTGTCTTAGGTACATGATTTTTGTATTAGTTTTTATTGGCTTTGAACTAGCTCAGAAATGTTCTTTTTGTCCTTTTTACTGCGGATGACCGTGAAGTCATTCGGTTGTATTGTTGCGAGAGAGATTTCCATTACGTAACTTTCGTGTTGGACTTGTAACCGATCTATAATCTATAAATACGTGGACATCATCCAGTGCAAAATAACGTTCATTATCGCTTGTTATCAATTCATTTCTTCAGTGAATACTCAAAAATATTATTTTTAGAACATAATTTAATAATATGAAATTGTTTTGTTATATAATACATTTATAATATATATATAATTAAAAAATCATTGATATCTATGAACACGTACAGAAAATTTGTGTTAAAACATACGGAAGAATATCTCAATAATGTTTGCATTCTCCCATGCAGAGTGATCGAATCTCGCTGTATCTCTAGGACCCACAACTCTGCATGGGAGATTGAACGTTTTGCGAAAAATATGAATACCTACTCAAATCCAATCTATTAGAAAAACCGAGTTTTTACAGAAGAGTGTCCACCATGCACTTGCACTGTACTATTATTATATACATATAAAATGTAATTGTAATATACAAATATTAATATAATATATACCAACGAACCAGAGTAAACTGATTTGAATCATTACAATATAATAGTATTTACGTTGAGGTTGAATTCCCTGTCATTTATTCACCGTTCACCATACATGCACGTACTTGTATCAGAAAACATATTATATCTGTACAGTAACCTCACTTTCAGGTATAGAGATGTGATTTTTTTTTAAACAAGTGCTTGTGAAAGTCTACAAGAACGTGCGGTCATTCGATGTTTAGTACTTGAGTACTTTGATTGTGTTTGTAAACGATGTATAAATACCCTGCCACATTCGGTATGTGTTTTTGTTAGATGTTTTTTCTTTTGTTTTGTATCGATCTCATGCGTTAAGCCCTATTCCACTGATTTGTATAGTTTCTTTTTATGTTGTGCTGTAACAAAACTTTCCCAGGTTCAGGGGAGGATTGAGCGCTGATAAACATCTTAAAGCCCGCCACATATTGCATGTGCCTGCACCAACTAAATTTTTTCATAGTTTTCATTTCATGAACTACTGTAGACGACTATACCGTTTGGTTTTTCTCATGGTTAAAGGTTACATGGTTGCCTATATATAATTGCTTACATCCACTACATTTGAACTTTTGGGGATAGTTGACTGATTTGCAATCATACCACATCTCCTTATTAACAAGTTGAGTGGAAAAGGGGAGGGGGGGGTGAAATTTGTATTTCTTTGGAAAGTTTCAATGTTTTTTTTTCAGGTTACCCAGTTTGAATTGGATATTTTGACATTTTGATGTGCCCTTGGCTTTGTGTTAATAGCCATCCAGAGCTCACGGCCTGTCGGTGGGTAGGTAATGACTATATGGTAAGCTCTGAATGTCTTTTTGAATATTGCATACGGTGATTTGGTGTTGTCTTCATCATTCCATGCCTTGTCCCATTACTTTATATAGACAGTTTATCAGTCAACCTGATGGACCAAAGTAGCTCTCCTTTTTAATAGTCAGACAAGAAACAAGATATAAACTGACTAAGCTTGGTATACATGTATAGATGTATATTTAATATACTCATATAAATTCAAGTCAAATTATTATTTTAAAACAACATAAATATAAAAAAAGTGTACAAAAAAAATGCTTTTGATAAATATTGAAAATATTATTGTGTTTGTGAGCGGAAAACTGCTTGAAATTGTAGAAATATTCGAAAGTAGCTCTCGCTTTTTTGTTCTGTGGCGACGTTATCGGAACACAAATCAAGTAATCGATCTTTATGACTATCTCTTCAACATTCAATGGTTAAAATGTCATGTTCTGCGTGTCGTAGACTCAATGAGACTTCAAGTTGGAATAGATCTACGAATACTAAAGAACGGTCATGTGTGTCATACAATAGCAACACAGGTTAGTGTATCGGACTACAAAAACAAAGGTTCCTGGTTCGATCTCCGTTCCGGGAGAAAATTTCAAATCCACTATAAATAAATATGTTTAAACTGACAATAGCCACCCTCTTTACCATGTGGATTACAAGGTTTTTACCTCTATACTACATATGTCTTTTGATATTGTTCCAAAATGTAAATACTAAAAGTCTTACACTGTATATATTTTGCTCCGAGACCAGAATATAATAAAATGAATAAAGCAATACTTCCGCTTCAGATTAAGAAAGGGTCCAAAAGAAACGTTTAAAATGCAAGATTTTGCGTCTTTTTTCCAGTTCTGGGGTTTTTGAGCCCTACTCTCGCCAAAAATATAGTTTGCTTTATTTGTAATAGAGGCTAGTTACGCTTCTATATTATCATCTTAGATCAACCTCTCCAAACTTAAAAGTAAAGATCACGCCCCCTTATTGTTTAGCTTGATAAAGACTTTTGCATCTGTCGACATTTTCTTCGATTAAAATAGTATTGATCTGACAACCGCTGTGAATGTATACTTTAACGTACGGGCTAGTTTTCTTGTCAAACAGTAGTTACCTAATCTGTTTAGTTTAACCATCTTTATATGAAATATATTCTACAATTTAAATTTGTGATTCATTTAATATTAAGATTATCTTGTTCATTCTTTATCAAAGATATAAACAAGATAATTTGAAAGTGATTAATTACTTTATCACCGTAGCTCAATTCAGAAGTCATGCGGTCTATTTTGTCTACATTATACTGAAAAAACACAAGGCTGTTTACTTCGGCAATATTTACTATCAATGAGTGTAAAACAAGAAATGAAAACATTTTACATTATAAATCGAGAAATAATTAAAGTTAAATACAAAACTCTTCTTAAGTTAAATCACAAACGAAAAACGGAAACCCTTTTAATTTTCATTTTGGTTTTAGAGAAATCAAGAACAAAAAATGAAAACACTTTCGTTTTCCGTTTTTGTTTTCGAGAAATCAAAAAAGAAAAAGAAACTCTTTTGTTTTTCATTTTGTTTTTCGAGAAATTAGAAATGAAAAATGAAAACACTAGTTTTTTGTTTTTTTTTATTTTTGATATTTCAAAATAAAAATAAAAATAAATAGACTCAAATATACACGGATCGTTCACACTATCATATCGGTTATTTGGTGGCAAATGCATCATGTAAAAGTAAATTGAAAGAGATTACCAATATTTGTTTGTTTTTTTTGGGTGATAATGTTATCATTTGCATTTTATCACGTTTCCAATAGCGCATGTAGATGTGGTATATATCTTCCCATTTATACGACAGCTTGTATTTCCTATATTGATTTCATGAAAGGTTTGTCGCTGTATACGAAGAAGTTAGTTGAAATAATTCCTTTTAAATTGTATAACACAATCACGAGTTGGTTGACCTTTATGGATACCGTTTAACAGATGACTATGGAGTTGTTAAAATTGCCGTTAATACTACCATGTCCTCCTTTCCTTGAATGTGACCTTTCTAATTAGACTTATATTCAAGACATTATTTAATTTTGTTTTATAATACACCATGTTTATCATGTTTATACACAAAACTGAAAACTGAGTTAAATGTGTTTAATCTTTTTTTTTAAATTTGTTTGCATCGGAACTTAATTGAGTTTTTTTCAAAATAAATGTTCCACAAAAATCTGCATATAATTCCGGGAAACATTATTTGAACTATGCATATTTTTAATTTTGTTTTAATGTGTAGCACGAACAAAATATTTTCTAAAATAGATGTTTGATCGTCTTTCAAGGTTTTGGAAAACGAAAGATAACATGATAACTTATCCCCGATGTATTAGGGAACCCTCGGTTGATTTTACCTAATCATGATAATACAGCACTATGTATATCTAGTTAATTAAATACGATAAATGACATATTGTTAGAATGAAGAACTGCAAGGTTCATTACACATAAAATATTTGTTGTTTGATTTTAAAGGAAAGATTATTAGATAACTAGGAATTATATTTTAAATAAGTATACAATATAGGTTTGGAATTGATTTGCCTCACTTTATATAGTTTTACCTGGAACCCAAAGAGGTTAGTCTGAATGTGATGCAATCATTATGAATATTTGATATGTTTTTGTTTAAAGAATCGAACATTTTAAAACACAACTGTCTTTCAAAGTTTAGGTTTAAGCATTCCTGATGAAGGTAGATCCAGAAGATTTCATAAAGTTTGATTTAATTAAATCAAGTACTGATTATTAATATCAATATAATAAAGCAGATACACATGATTCTGTCTTACCCTGAAATGCACTGGACATCTGGAGAGATTCACGAATTTAATTTGTTTTTATGCATTTTCGTAAGATGACATTCAACAAAAATCAGCATTACATTCTGAAACAATATTCAAAACTGTTACCAAGTCAACACTACTAAAATCTATGAATATTGTTTTATGTGTATAAAGGCTGATAATGTTATTCGTAAATCAAAACCGAACTACATATTTGTGTAATGCACATGCACATAAGCGGTACTTCATTCTGCTGATATTTTATTTTGTCGTTTAACAAGGTCATGCTCTTCTATGACTGTTAATGTTTATAAACGAAGTGTGATAGGCTATGATTTATGTTTTTGTCTTAGATACAAGATTGTTTTCATTAGTTGTTATCGGCTTTGAACTAGTTGTCATTAACTGCCATATCTGTACTTTGTGTTTGTGTTTTTGTTTTTGTGAGGGATGTATTAATTCCCTGTCACATCCTGGCTTTGTTTTTGTTATATGTTTATCTGTCTTGATCCCTTTTTTATTGTTGATATGACATGAAATAGAAGGTCCGAGACCACAATTGTCGTCCCTTTTCGTTGTTCGATTTTCGTTGTTCACGAATATAGTCCATAGTGTTGACAGTTACTTGCCATTAATTTTTATACCCTTTCAAATTTATTTATCAATGTTTAGTGCCTCAAATTGCAATGTGGGGGGGGGGGGTGAAATTACACTGTAAAAAAATTTGGTTCCAGTAATGTAGTGATTTTGTCCAGCTAAAAAAGGTTAAAAATTAGCACTTCGGAAGCTGTCAAAAGATTTCAAGACGCCCTAAACATAAAATTGTCTATATTTTGAGTTAGAGCCGATAAAGTTTTCTATAATTTTGATATAATTTGTCCCAAAAATAGTACAACACACTGTTAAAGTTTCTTTGAGAAAGCGCAGTTGGGAAATGGACTATGAAATAATTGTGGTCTCGGACCAGAACGATAATGCCGAAAATCTACCATATTTTTTAAATCTTTGTAGCAATTACCATCACTCAATACAATTTACAGCTGAATTTTAAAGCGAGAAAATTGCGTTTTTCGACACCACCACATGTGTAAAAAAAGGCATGCTGACACAAAGAAAACTGACAAACACCAATTTCTCTCTCCCAAAAGATATCACCCAAAACACTGATCAAGGATTCTTTACAGTCAAGCTCTCAAACTAAAGAGAATTTGCTCCTCGGAATTCAAACTAAACTACCGTTTGGGACAACTCCGAAAACAACTGAACAAACTCCAAAATGTGACAGAAGATTTCGATAACGCCCAAGAAAAATAACGAAAGAACCTCATGGATGACAACGGTAACAAGACCAGCACAGATGTAATTCCTTTGGTTTGTCACTTTCTAACCGAAAACTTACAAATATTTAATCCACTTTCCGCAAACACAGGCGTCTTATTGAAAATGACTCTTCCATAATTTTTTTCAATCAATGCTTATTTATGTTAAATATGCATTTGAACGTAGCAGTTAAGTTTATCATGATCACAAATAAATTAAGCTAAGGTAATCTGATTATTCATAACTAAATATAAGAACATGTGGTATGAGTGCCAATGAGACAGCTCTCCATCCAAGTCACAATCTAAAAAGTAAACCATTATAGCTCAAAGTACGGTCTTTAACACGGAGCCTTAGCCAAACATCAAGATATAAAGGGCCCCAAAAACCACTAGTGTAAAACCATTCAAACAAGTCTGGTGTATATAATAAAAAACAGAAACGAGAAACTCTTATTAACCACATCACAAAACGACTGAAAGCCAGATTCTTGACTTACGACAGGTGCAAACCGTTTGTTTGATCGTGTGATAAAGTGATTACCTTACATACAAATGAGTAGGTGACTACTGATTCTGGCAAAACAAAAATGATAACACAACATATGTAGCGTGTGACAATGTGATTACAATTCAATATGCGATTTCCGAATATTTTAAATATATTAGTTAATTATTAATTGTAAGGTTTATAACTTGTATTGTTTGATAATGCATTTTGGTTGATCCCAATGAAATATAATAAATCACTTTATTTTGGGTTTCAGACCAGACCTTATACCATGAATTCCGTTGGACCCGCACCATTTTATAGTTTTACAAAAAGGGAAAGAGGTAATACCTTAGACCAATGAAATATAAAAACAGATTTTATTTTTTTTAAGGGGGAACAGAACAAAGTTTAAATGACTTTTTTTAATGATTTGAATGAACTAATATTAAATATGATATTTTTGTTTAAGAATATGACAAATGTATAATCAATAAAAAAGCTCATTTATATCTTTACACTTTAAACTTTAAATGCCAATAAAATAACAATTTCGATATATTGATATTTCCAGAGCTAGTAAGACGCTATGGTACAAGGCAAATGCAGGTAGGTTAATAAATAAAGGCAACAAAAGTATACCGCTGTTCGAAACTCATAAATCGATACAAAAAAAAAAACAAATCCGGGTTACAAACTAAATCTGAGGTAAATGCATCAAATATAAGAGATGAACAACAACACAACAGAGACACAACATTAACTGTAACACACACAGAAACGAACTATGATATAACAATGGCAAAACAAGACGACTGATCAGGGGATTGGATGATTTTAATATGAGAGATACATACTTGGTGCGTTGACAGAATAAGTGTTCCTTGCTACGATTGATGCGCTTGACCTTTTAGAAAAGTCTTTTGTTATAGAACTTTCTGTTTTGAACTTTCCTTTGATTTTTGTAATTTTGCCATTTTTCTTTAAATCATTCACTAACCATTATGCACATTTTTTCAATTGGTAAAATATCATACAACTATTATCGTGTCTGAAAATCATACACTGCGAAATAATGTAGCTAATAAGTTGAGACAAAGACATACATTATCGAACACTCAATTCGGTATGGTAACCGTACAATTTTTGAGTGTAAATTTCAGTTGTTCCTCCTTAAAACCCTGTTGGAATATTTTTTTTTATGTCGAGATAACAGTCATGCAAATGAAGTTCGTAAAGCTTGAACATACATGATCGTAACGTTACAATTGAGATATGCTAACGCAACATGGTGGACAAAAGGATTTGTTACTGGTTCAAAATGAGAAGTTAGCAATTTTAAAGTTGAAATTGACACATTTATCATAGATTCTAGTTTAAAGTAGTCCATCTGTAGTCAATATCGAGAACATATTATTAAGAGACATGCATGAATCTAACATTCTAGTTTCGGTAGTTTCCATAACTAATATAGTAAACTTGGATATATGAGGGACAAGTGCTCAATGCGAGTTTTGAATGACAGGACATTATCCATATATATGATGTAAAATTCAGAATCCCTATTAAAAACTTGTGTTGCTCATGTTACTAACACGGGATAAGTCTTATTTGGTAGACCAAATTTGGGGAAAACAATGGAAAAGGAGACACGATTTTAGTTACGACAATTTGAACATATCCGTTGTCATCTGTGAAATGGATTTTCCATAACACTAAACTAACTCATAATGGCGTATGTAACATTTACGATGGAATAATATTAACTAAACCAATTTTAACTCTTGGTCTTATAAATTCCTAATGAGAAACAACCAAGGAAATCATCAATCTTAATAAATCGATACTAACCACAATTAAACCAACGAGCCAACGAACATAAAACATAGGACATAAAGCATAATGACCTTGCAATTACTAAAACAAATGTGAAAGCCAATCGCAACTAAAATGAATTATGTTTTTCCAGATTAAAACTACCAAATAGAACACATCAAACGGATTCAGTGTAACGATTTCATAAGCAATCTTTGTGCTATGGTACCGTCATTAAAAAATATAGGATGTGATATTTCATTGTTAATACGAATTCTAGGAGTATAGCAAACTTGCCAAATATTTGTATGTATCAAACACTCTATTGATTCATTTGTGGTTACACCATTCCTGACTAAACAATTTACCAAGTATACAAATAGAAGTGAAATTCGCGGTCATGGCGATATTGAGGTCACCTGTTATAACAAGGTAGCTTGGGTCATAAATGTAATTACTGCTATTTCATGACCATAATATTAACATCTCTACACTTAATTAAACACATATTTGCGGGTAGAATGTTTATAAACATATGAAATAAAAAGGAGCTTAAAATTGTCAGGAGTTTCTTCTTTAACGGATTTATGATTAAAAATACCTGCAATATTTATTGACGTATTTGGTTTTGATAACTCATTTTGTATATACAGGGCGCTCAATTTCGGGGAACAGTTTAGAGTAACGGTATGCACTAATAATTTGGACGAATGCATACATCTTTTTATGTTGTGATCTTACACTATTGTTTTAGGTAAGGGTGAAGGTTGGTACCTGTTAAAATGTTTAAACAAGCTGCATATGTTTGCCCCTGTCCTAAATCAGGATACTGATGTTCAGTGGTTGTCGTTTGTTGATGTGGTTCATACGTGTTTCTCGTCCTCGTTTTATATAGATTAGACCGCGGTAGGTTTTCTCGATTGAATGGTCTTACACTAGTATTTTTGTAGGCCCTTTATAGCTTGCTGTTTGATGTGAGCCAAGGCTCCGTGTTAAAGGCCGTACTTTGACCTATAATGGCTTGCATTTACAACTTGTGACTTGGACGGAGAAATTTCTCATTGGCACTCATATTACATTATCTTATATCTATATAGGACTGTAATAGGGAATTTTGATGTAATTCATCAACAGGTAAAGAACAGTGCTTTTTAACAGATAATGTTTGTTGTTGTTTTTTTTAAACTATAGTACTAAGGTTCGGAATATTTGTTTTTTTAGTACGACATTTTCTGTGATTGCGATTTATTTCAAAATGAAATACTGCTACTAAGACTTTGTAAAACGTAACCAGCGTCTGAACAGAAAGTTGAAGAACAAGGGTCATGTCCCGTTCCTTTTCTAAATAGTTCATCAGAGATTCAAAGATTGTGTTGATAAATACTTCGAACCAACTTCACAAATAATACACGATGGTCTTGAAGTATAGATTCTAGGTACTAACGTTGACGTGCCATCATGCGATTACATAGTAACATTTTTTGATTCACGGAATATTTTCCGGTCTTGAAAATACTGCACTTCGAACGTTATTTCAAGTATTATTATCATTCTGTTCTTTGTTTGTTTTGAATAACACACAGATAGTTGGCAAGAACGAAACACATGTTATTGTTCCGTCTTTCAGCTTGTAAAGCTTTGAAGCTCTGATTTGAAGTTGGTCTCAGAATGCTCTGATTATATTTACTTTTTAACCTTATACAATTAGGGAGCTTTTAATTATGTGACAGTATATAAAAGTGTTCTAAAACAACTGTTGGACTGTTGACTTTCCTTGTGGTATCTTTCGTCCCTCTTTTGGATCAATAATTTGAAAATAGATTATTTTTATTTGCAGAAGAATGACAGAAACAATGCAAACCAATTTTCAGAGAGCAAAAACTTCATACAAACCATAGCAGACGTGTCGCTTATGATGGCTAATATATCTCAGTTGAGAGCAGTTTTGGGCTTTGGTGAAAATAATCAATTTTATGGAAGTCTCATTACACTGATAATATTATCGTTACTGTCACATACATTATTCGTTTTTTTCACTGTCATTAGAACACATTTTAAAAACCGACATCAAATGGTAGTGCATCAAAGAAAACAAAAAGAAAATGAACCAAAAGAGGAAAAAAAGGACGTAAAAGTCAAAACGAAAAAAACTGCGGAAAATAAAGAAGAAGTCAAACAGCCTAAAGTAACGTATTTCTGTTGTTTAACAAAAAATGAAACAGCTAATCAGTACGAAGACAGCGAGTTTTGCACATGTCCACATTGTCATACCGATCTTTACCTGAGCTATATTTGCTATTGTCTCGTTTTCATAACAATCTGTTCTAATATTGGAATTACCGGCATTGGCATTTCATGAGATAGCTAGCATCAGTATTTGAAATGAAATAGTTTATCAGACAGTTCGTTTCTATGTATTTTGGCGTTTCTTTTTCGATGTAGTTCAGTGTTAATGAGGTACCGATGTTTTCCCTTTATAGTTGATGTGTTTATATTGGGTTTAGTTTGTTTCCCGGATTCGTTTTTGCTTAATAGAATTATGACTATTGAACAGCGGCATACTACGATTGCCTTTATTTATATATAGTCATTGTGAGTCGGTCAGAATGAGTTTCAATATTTAAAAATATGGTGATTTCATTTCGTTTTTTGGAGAGAACGTTTTGTCATTTGAATCTAACTTAACCTTTAAAGATATTACGAGATTAGCCAGTATGTCTAATAACTCTTCATGATCACTGCATTTAGATAATGTTTGACATAGAGCATCAATGAATAGATAAATATTGTCAAAAATCATATCTGCTGCTACGGACAAATATCATTCATATTTCATGATCAAGGTAACATTATGCGGAACTATGTATTTTTACACGAAAGTTTATAAAAGGACTTTATAATATAATAGCCTATATAAATTGAATAGTTGTCTTTCCGTATTTCCATTTGTGTTATATATTGTCTCGCTAGCATTATTTTTATTTGCTTGTATATCTTTTCTAGTTTACAAAAATTCAGATTTATTGTATAATCTTTCAGTTATATAAGACATTACTCTTTACGGATAAATATAGTGTTTTGGTTGTATTTTATATGTTTATGTAATCAATAATAATAAAAATGGCGAGGATTGTTTATAATTTCTTTTGGAATATAGGTCATTAAAAGACTTTAACCGTCGTAAAAATGTGTACTTAGATAACATAGATTGTTGTAAAGTGAATTGATACTGGACAAACTGAAAAAATAAACATACAATCTAGTGAAAGAAATCGAAACACAATAATCTGAAACCAAAGCGACTAACATCCAAAATAACAAGCACAACATAAAATAAGAAACTAACTATATCACAAAAATGTATCAATGATATACAAAATCTGCTTTTTAAGGATGTACACCTCTGAGGAGCCAAACATTTCTAGAATTACACTTTTTTCTTAACCTGATTTTTGGGTTTAAAAGACTGTAACAAAATAATTGGTGAAGAAAACATCATATTGTGGTGCACTTCTTTTTCTGCTACGGCCCTTTGAAAATGCCCAATTTTGATGATTTTTCCATTTTTCATCGATTTTTACCTATTTTGGAGCTATTATCGTGAAAAAATCACAGTTCCACAATTAAACTTTTTTTATACTTTCTATAAAGATGAAGTGGACCACTCCGAATAGATTTTACTTAAAAAACTATAGGTAGGTGTTAATATAAGAAAGGTTTATCATAATTTGACGCTTTTTTTGTGTAAAATTTACCATGCTGTCAATTTTGTATTTTTGTGATTTTTCTCAGTTTTAAAAACAAAATGTATATTATTTCAACTTTTTTGTTATAAATGATTGAAAAAATAAATATCTAAGAAATGATAAGACCAAAATGATATGGGATGTACATCATTTATCATTTCTTAGATATATATTGAAAAATAATCATCAAGAAAGAAAAATACATTATGAAGTTTAGAGCATTTGCCAAAGAAATGGTTTACTTTAATGTGTGTCTATCTCATTACAAAAATAAATATATATAGAAATAAGAAGATGTTCTAACAATATTTATTCAACTTAAATTAGAAAATATGAAATATTGCTATTGTTATTTCTCCATGGCTAATCCTCCTAAATTGAGGTAGTTTTTCGAAAATCAAAATATTTTGTTGATTCAAACAATTTCTTTTTTTACATTAATCTTTTCCCACACTCTGTGCATTTACATGAAAGAAACCCTCGACAAACAGTTTGAAAAAGATTTTAACTGCTTCATGTAGCGAAAGTTAAAATTCTCATGAACCGTAGGTGTCAATAAACACGTGTCATAAACAGCTTCAATTATTTCGACAAGTATCGTGTTTGAATTCACTCAGCTGTTTCAATGCGGTATAAACATCCTGGTGAACACATGACAAAGCTTTTCATGTATTGTATTATTGTTTGCTAGGATCATAATTTCTTAGATAAATTTCTCCTGCTGATCGACATTGCTGGCCCACTACTACCTCAAATGAGTAGACAACCATAAGCTTGATCACATTCATATATCAAACACTTAACCCCAAAACAATGAACAATCCAAAAGTGTTAAAATAAAGTTGAATGAAAACATGTTATCCTCAATGCACCTAAAATATACTACTGTTGCAAATACATACATGGTAGTTTTATCACCTTTATCACGTTCCATTATAATATATCTTTTGTACAAGATATAAGTGAGTATCAGTCAAATTTTGTGTAAATTGCAATTTGAAAAAAGCAATTTTGTATAAATTATAATTTGTACATAGTTAACATACACATTATAATTTGTTCAAATTGTAATTCTATAATTTTATAGAGGGTTCCTGTTTATCAACATGATCAAAACCGTGAAGAAATAATTAAATACGTTATATGGGTATTTTCTGTATGAAGTTCTTCATTGTTCGACCTAAACATTTATCGATGTCGTGTTTTACATGACCTCAGTGGTTTTGAGTTTCACAACCTTATGATTTACTGTGTGTGACTTCCAAGTAAATGATTTACACGGCATATAGTGCTGATTTAATTTTCAATCTTTACATATTTAATCGTCAATTGTTAATGACCAGAATGATTTTTACAAACGCATCGGTAGCTAATCAAATGTACTTTAAAGGGATATGTGATCCCTAACAAATACTTTGACAATTACACTATATACTATGAACACCTTCAGTTAAAAAACAATACAATCTTACATATATTGTTTGCATATAATTAAGTATAAGCACACGGAGGCATACTTTTAATCATCGAATATCACTATCAACACACTTTTGTAAAGAAAAACAAATGGTGACATTGTAAAATATGAATTGCAGTTGATTTTCATGGTAATATGAACAAACAGATTTCATTGATATGATAAATTGTCCGCTGAGCCCCCAATTGAATTTTGTCAATTTCGGAACTAAATGAAAACAAAACATGAGTTAAAATCTTATTTAAATTCGCAATGCAATTTGGTACTGACCATTCTGTGAATGTTACAAAAGTTTGATGTAAAGGTATCTGGTAAACTAGTTGAAAATATAGTTTGTGAATAACAAAATGCTTAGTTTTTTCATGCTATGATATGTTATCAAAAAGTTACATCTTTGACAATTTAAAACAAAACATGTTTGGCTAAAGGACAAGCAAGTGTCTACAAAATATATAAAACACTATAACAGGTGCAGTTTAAGCAGTTGCGTATTAGAATGAGAAGAAGTAAAATTGCAAACTCACTACAAAAACAAACACTTCCACAAAAACAATACATAAAAAACTGAAGAGTAAGTAACATTTACTCCACCATAAACGGCTGGTGTTGAATATGTTAATATAGCAATGTGCCTCATTAATATGCCGCCCTTCAAATATTCATTATTTAGTCATCTGCTATTAAAATACGTTAACTGAGACATGCATTTGAAAATTTTAACCACTGTCATTCAGTAACACTATAATCCAAACAAGTTCACAAAACCAATACACACAAACATTATGACTGACAATACGAACTCAACATAAAAAAGTGAGGTGAATATGTAAATCAAGCAATGTGCCTAAAACCCAGAAAAAATAAATTTGAGACACGTATGTGCTAAAAACAACATTCAATTTAACGTATTTTAACAGCAGATGAATTTAAATCCTGGTATCTAAGATGGATTTATTTAGCTATGTTAAAATCTCATTAACTGATTAAGAATATAAATTAAGGTAACACACATTATTACATTTTTATTCTATTCTATATATCAATGATATTTTTTTGAAAACATTTGCCAAACAATTCTGATTAAAATATCTCTTTTATATTTATTTTGCAAACGTATATTACAAGACTTTTCAGACCGATAATTGACGACATTTTGAATAATTGTTCAAACGCAATAATTTTGAAAGAGCACAATTAAATGCACATGCACTAGTGTGTTAAACAAATTTGTTACATAAAAAGTTCAACCTCACCATGTATTACCAACACCAATAATTATAAAGTTTTGCGAAAACGTATTGGTTTTCACTATACAATTAAAACAACTTACGATAAATGTCAATACGAAAAGTTGAGTGGATTCATTAATAGTATAGTATTGTTCCCGTTCGAATGGTTTAATGACTTAATATTTGTATCATTATAGAAGGTTTTATTTGGACCAAAGCTGTTTCAGAAAAAAATAAAGAGTTGATACCAAACGGACGCGTAAAATAAATCATCAAGTTTAACCGTTAGTTATAGCTCACTTATGATTTACGAAAGTGAAATAGCAGTGGATTTGAAAAGTAATCATTTGAAATCTCAAGCTAACTTGAAACGTAATATCAAACTTACACCATGATTGCTGATAATAGCTAAAACAAATGTGACAAAATTGTTTTGGCAGAGTCGTATGGAATAATACACGGACTGCCTAAAGTTAAAGAAAAAAATACCTTGTTATCAAAATGAAAATATTTGAGGGTTATTCGAATATTCAACGAATAACGAGTTTATTATGAATTATTTGGGAATAAATACGTCACCTTTGACTTTGACCAAACTACAAATGGCGCTGCAAGCAGTTTATTTCATTTTCTTTTTATATCAATACTCACATATATCTGCCAATGAATGAATTTTGTCAAATAATATATTAACTGAAATTGTGAGACACGTTTGTAGTTAATGATTTCAGTAAAAAAAGGGTCGAAAGATACCAGAGGGACATTCAAACTCATAGATTAAAAATAAACAGCCAACGCCCTGGATAAAAAGAAACACCAGAAAAATAATGGTACACAAAACACAACATAGAAATGTAAAGACTTACCAACAAGAACATGACGAACCCTACCGAAACTTGGGGTTGATCTCAGGTGCCCCGGAAGAGTACGCAGAGCTTTTTCACGTATGACAATTATATAGCAAAAAACCACTGACCTCTCAACCAATGTACTCTCGATATGAATTGTTAAAATAGGCACAACCTTGTAAATAACTCTGTGCGAGTGTGTTCGCCTCCAAAGCAAGATTTCGTAGGTCCAAACCCTGTGAAACCAAAAACACTTATCCACTAAGGGCGTGACATATAGGAGCAAAAGGAAAGACTGGACGGCTCGAAGTCAGAACACTTTGTCCGGTTAGGGTTACATGTGAACATGTCGTCTGTTCCTTGTCAACAAGGACATACAAAATCCCGTCCGGCGTGCCTGTCTAGTACAAAGCAGATTTAATATCTATTTTATAGTAAATAAAGACAACAGTAGTATACAGCTGCTCAAAACTCATAAATCCATGGACAAAAAACGAAATTGGGGTAACAAACTAAAACTGAGGGAAACGCATCAAATATAAGACGAGAACAACGACAGAACATCAAAATGTAACACACACAGAAACGAACTAAGCATTAGACAAAATCCTATGAGAATAACAAATATAACATAAAAACGAATACATGAATTTGGGATAGATAAGTACCGTGACACGTTTTATAGTAATGTGAATTCACACTCAAAAATGAGAGAAAACAAACGACACAACGGAAACACAACGTTTAACTGTAACACACACAGAAACGAACTATAATATAACAATGGCTATATTCCTGACTTGGTACAGGACATTTTAAAAGAAAAAAATGGTGGGTTGAACCTGGTTTTGTGGCATGCCAAACCTCCCTCTTTTATGGCCATGTGAAATATAACATTAAAATGACAACACAACATTACAGGACTACAATATAAATAAATAGGAGAACATAATTGACAAAGAAACACACGAATAATAGCTAACAAAATGCAACAAGTTTAAAATTCTAATACGCCAGAAGTGCATTTTGTTCACACGAACTTACTAGTGACGCCTAGATACAAAAGTTTGAAAGCCGAAACAAGTACAAAGTTGAACAGCATCGAGGACCAAAAGTCCAAAAATTCAGACACCTTCAAACTAATGTAATTCCACTTATCTTTCTTTAAATTTTATAAATGAGGTACCAAAAGAAAGAAAAAGGATTAATCTTTCAAATTGTGATAATTTCATTATGACATAATTATTAAATAATACATTGTTATGTAATAAGTTGCCATATTGTGATATCCATACTTGAATATTTTATAGATTCTTGCACAACACTGTTTGACCTCCAAAACTGTGTCTCAGATTTTTCCTATTGCATTTCATTCTCTCATAAACCTTCAATGAAGTTTGCAACATCAATTCAAAAGAGACCACTAAATTCAACTGGGTATAAAATTTGTTCTGTTGATGTTTTTAGAAATCTGAGACACAGTTTTGGAGGTCAAGCTGTGTTGTACAAGAATCTATAAAATATTTTGGGATGCTATGAAGAACAAATATGCTAAATTCATTCAAGTGTGGACATCACAATATAGCAACTTATTACATAATAATTAATTATGTAATAATTATGTCATAATGAAATTATCACAATTTGAAAGATTAATCTTTCTTCTTTCTTTTGGTACCTCATTTATAAAATATAAAATATAAAGAAGGATGAAATGAATTACATCAGTTTAAAGTTGTCTGATTGGGAGTGAAATCTTTGTATTGTGCTACCTTAAGATTATATTTGAACTAAATACTGATATTACATTTAATAACAATGCACATTTCAATACTTATTAATAGCAAACTAAGGTAGTAATTAACTATATTATGTATAGCTATGTCCGGTTTGTTTTGTATCTTACTTCAAACGTAAAACATCGTACAGATATTTCTGTGTTGAATATGCTTTCAATTTGCGACTAGATTTTAGACAGCCCATCGTCATCAATACAGTGACCATATCTAGTTTGTATAATAAACAATTTAGTTTACCCTTTGCATGAGTATTGTTTGGTAAAACAAATACATTTACTCAGTTAGATAAATTTACATGAACCACTGATATAAAAATATTTATAGGTTAAATAATATCAGTAAAGTAAAAAGAAATACCGATTTTACTCTTTCTTCTGTTATGTTATTTAGTAAAATTGAGTCGGAATTTTGCTGTTCGGCAAGACTTTTCAGTAACATTACTTGGAATCCGCAGATAGAGAATTTTTTAAATAACATGCAGTTAAAAAATACACGCAAAATTTTAGACGATGAAGTAAAATGAATTGTTATTTAATGTGAGGTTTAAACCATACCCACGCACTCAATCACCCCAATACACGATAACGATTAAATAAAAAGAGGGTAAAGGTTAAACAAATGTATTGACAATATGTATAAACCTAACTGGTCCAATACAATAGCATTACACAAATGCATGGTTTAAAGATATTTAAAATTAATTGAACGCTCATGTCATTAATATTGATGAATGTATATAACACACAAGACAACTTTGTTACTGAATGGTGATATAACAAAAACAAATATTATACAAAATCCAAAGACTTTTGAATTTATATGATAAGGAATTGTCCTTTACATGTATCATGTGTATAATAGTTAAGAAGCAAGAATCTGTATTGTATGAGATGGATTCAGATTATTCGATGATCTTTATTTGTTTTTAAATTTTCACAAAGCACAATAATTATAATAATGAAACAAATGTTGTTATGATTTTTGTATTAATATTTTACTTTACAAAAACCGTCAGTGTATCTGTGAAACAAATGAACTTATTTCCATAAGCAAGATTAATGAAGTGAGTTAGTAAGCGGTCACATACATTTTTTATCTATGCATTCTTAAGGTGAACTTAAATCAAAAGTCGTTTAATGATTAAAAGTTTTAACTGAAAAAGGTGAAAACTTTATATTACAAATGTGTAGGGTTATATTTATATTGACAAATCGTTTAGTTTTCTTGATATTTTGCCTTTCCCCAGAAAAACTATATACGGAAAAAAATGTGTTAAACGTAGAAAAATATTAAATCTTAATTTATAGAAACGTATCATATATTGTAATGGTCTGATTGCACCTTTCAATTGTTTAAGATCGTTTGATTTGTTGAAATAAAGAGATCCATATGTAACAGATATATACATGGGATTGCAAACTATTGAACTACTGAACAATTAAATCATGTATTACTAAATGGTTGCCATATAAGTTTTTGTTATTCAAACAATTTGCAACATAGTATCAATCAAAAAGATTTCTTCAAGTTGGTATATGCAAAGAAAACAAACTTAAGTTGAAAGAAAACGAATATGTTTTGTAATTTAATTATATTAGTATTATGAAATAAGTATATCTTCAGTTAATATAAGATTTTAATAAATGCAAAAGACATGTATGTAGGCATATATTTGAAATTGTTAATGATCTGTTGCTAAGTTGATAAATGTTTTGCATCTTGTTTTTCGTCTAGCGTCTTGTTATGTTTGTCGTGAATATTAAAAGGAAGATATGGTATGATTGCATTTATGAATGGTATTACATCTTTAAAATGTGATTTATACTGTCTCTACGGTATAACCTCTCTTTTTTCAAACAAATTTGACATACAAATATCAGTATATTACCACATTTGAATACATACCATTATTTTTTTAAATGTTTTAGTCTAAAATTATATGTCGATATGTTTTCTCCGCAGCCTAAAATCTTTGATGATTCTTTAAATTCATTTTCGCACACTTCAACTGAAGTTGATTTGTAAAGTAGATTTAAATTTGGGATCTACTGGTGAACGGGAGATAACTGAAATTTTACTATGCTACTTCGATCATTTCTCAAATGGTTAAATTGATTATTAGAGCATCGTAACAATTTAATGATAATAGATCGTGCTAAAATGCTGTAATTCGTTCATTGTCAAAACATTTATCGCTATTTTGAAGATTTAAAAAATCCATATTTACCCCAATTAAATAAATATTTAAAGATTAAATTACATTTTCGAATAGGGACATTTTTGGAATAGGTTTATCGAAAAGACTGATAAGTTAATCCGGATCGTATTTAATTTGCCAGGGTCGGTCGACAACATCACCGTAAAATGTGAGATGTGATTATTAGAGCATCGTAACAATTTAATGATAATTGATCGTGCTAAACTGCTGTAATTCGTTCATTGTCAAAACATTTATCGCTATTTTGGAGATTTAAAAAATCCATATTTACCCCAATTAAATAAATATTTAAAGATTAAATTACATTTTCGAATAGGGACATTTTTGGAATAGGTTTATCGAAAAGACTGATAAGTTAATCCGGATCGTATTTAATTTGCCAGGGTCGGTCGACAACATCACTGTAAAATGTGAGATGTGGTTATCCTTTTGAAATAAATTTCTACAGTTTCAGTCAAACATGCCAACCAAATTCTTGTATCTATGGCCGAATGAAATAAAGATTTTTAATATTTTGTTGTAATAAAATACCTGTGATATATTTGATCCAAAAAACTTACCGAAATCAGGAAGATCACAATGTTATCTGTTAATTGTTTTTTTTTCTGAGAACACATTCTTATGGCATTTAACTTTTTGAAGAATAATGACTAAAATTCTTCAGGTTTACGGTTACTGTTATACAAAGGTTGACAGAAACGATACGTTAGTGTTTATACACTCTAGAAACATGTTTTCAGTAGTTTTCCTCTGTAGATACCAAAAATAGATGGTAGTTGTAAACTTATTGTCTAATATTCTTCTAAATCTATTCATATAGCTATAGATTTGTCTCATTGGCACTCACACCACATCTGCTACAGCTATATAACATTTATATATAAAAGACTCGTCTAGTTATACTCTCGGAACTAAGGAATCCTTTACTATCAATATCTGATATAAGGACTACATATTAACACATCTAAATCAACCATCTGTTCAATTGACTTCTGATATTTGATATGATTCAAATATGTAGCCATTTCATAGGTAATACAGATCAAAATACATTATGTGGAGTTGATGTGTAATGTTCAGTCTTTGGTTATCTATGTTGTGTTTTTTTTTCCTTTCAGTTATGTCCCTTTTGTGTCTTTTATCTCAGGTACAACTGTTCTTCTCTCTTTTAATGACGACCGAACTATGTCACAATACAGATGTTTAAATGAGACTTCTCAGTAATTATATTAACTGGAATTTTATTGTCAATGTACACAGTAATTTTACTCAGCCACAATAATCTAAAATTAAATGTCTTATGAATGGAGTTCACAAATCAGAATATGAAATTCACAACGTGCCTTTGTCAATTCCAATGACCAATTCTATCAAATCATGTTAGTACATTGTATTCAGCCAGTTCTGACACTTAACCGATTACAATGAATATAATGGAGGGTATATTGAAAATACAATATGAACATATTATAAAAAAATGTTGATGCCAATATAAATGTTCTCATTTGTAGGTAAAATTGGCATTCAATCTATTTGTTGCAATTGTTCGCATTTTTTGTCTTTTTTTAAATGTAAAGTTGGGTCATTTTTATAAATTTACTGGTTGCAAAAGTATAAATTATATAAACTAAGGATGTTCTTATCCCAGGCATAGATTACCTGAGGGGTATTTAGCACAAAGTTCGGAATTTTGGGAATTTTGTGTCCTCAATAGACTTCAACTTTCTTAATTGTATTGGCTCCCATCCTTTTTTTCATATGAGCGTCAATGATGAGTCTCATTTAGATGGAACGCGCGTCTGGCGTATAAAATTATAATACTGGTACTTTTGACAACTAATGCCTTATTAAGAATTCTATATTTCTATATATCTAATCGAAGAACAAACAATTATTAAGTTACACATTCCCTTAAAACTTTCAACTAAAAAAGTGAGGGTCTTTACGCCTCCTGTTTAAATATGTTTTGCTGAACGTGTCTCATTTATGTAACATTTTGTTGTATTTTATTGTCTTTTCTAATTCTTGTCGATGATTCGCACTATTTCTTATTATCTACCATTTATTTATTAACACATAAGCTGACATTGTTTCGTTCTATACACAAAAAATAAATATTAACAACGAATTTCATACCATTTTTATAGTAAAATAAGACTGTAGTTTTCAAATAAAGGTTTTTTGAAGTGGTGAATCACAGTTTTTGTTCACTCGATTGTATAAAAGCTCTAAAAAAATGAAAGAAAAAATTAAATAACAAGTCCCTTATACGCGCTAAGCATTTACGGTAAATAATTTATGGATACGATTAAAGGAACCCTTTACCACGTAATCTAGATGAAAACAACGTCAATATCAATAGTCTAACGTGAGTTTACCCAAATTGCACTTTTTTAGACAGTTTTTCAACCTACGTTTATAAGTATATGCTTCAGACAAACGTATTCATTTTGTAGATGTATCATCATTTATTATATGGTTTCACTAATTTAATTTTGAATCCTTATGGAATCATAGAAAATTGGTCTGAACTAACCTCCAAACCAGCAAGGATTCTATAATGGGGAGTACCCAAATTGCATTAATACATAGATTCGCATCATCAAAAGTCTAATAACAGAGTTTTTTTTTTTTTTTTTTTTAAATATTGTTAATGCTTGGATATTAGTCCATGCTTACTCTTCATTTTTTACGAAATCGATACTTGTAACATATTGTACATGTTGTATTTGCTAATTTTAAAACGATGCCGTTTGGATGACGTCGCATGGCGACGTTTCCGTACATTTTGCTTTTTTAGGAAACAGTCCATCTGTTGATAAATACTGTGAACGTTTTGTGTATAACTGAATATTTTACCTATGTTGAAAGACGTGCATTGTATCAAATCATAAAAAAAAAATACAATTTTTTTAGTCTCTAGGATATCTTGTAAGATCTCTGCTGTTATTTTTGCTAAATAGGTGCAATTTGGGTACCCTCAAGTTATACTTCAAAACCATTATGTATCATTTTTGAATTTTATGCTAAATTCGAGGTATAAGTCTTAAATGTGGCAGTGGAAGCTGTGTCTTTTGTTTCTTTAATTGCTTGTTCTAAAAGAAATATGAATGGAATCCAAAAAGAAAAGTTTTGATGGTAAATGGAACGAACATAATTACTATATCTGAAGGTAAAATAGAATAATCAGGTTGCTTTGATTTTTTTTGGATAGGTGACTGACGGGTCTCTGACCCATATAAAAAATTATACAAAATTATCAGCGTAATAAAAACAAATTTCACTTCATTTATTCGATGCTTCCGAATTCGCATTAAAATCAAAGTTTCTCGAAAGGATCTAAACTGAATATATTCAAAGCCAAGAAAATATGGAAACATGAGATAAAAAAGTACCAAAAATAAAATAATAAAACAACACAAAAAGCAGCATGGATAAGTTTGCCTGAGTGACTCGAAGCAAGATTTGCGAATCAATTTCAAAATCTATAGTTAAAGTTAAATAATCATATGTTGTTGATCACTAAATTTGGAAATCACGGACTCGGCAAATTCTTCTCTCTCGAAGACGAACAGTCCCTTAATTTGTAGCAATATTAGTTATTTGGTTTACATTTGACATCCGATATAATCATATGTTGCACTTTTTTTTTTGATTTATTCGATCAACTTTGTGGACACATTTTAGGTGATAATTATCAAAATAAATAATATCAAGAGCATTTCTTTTACATGTGTTATGAATATAGTTGTTTATCCATTTTATTTTGTTTGAAACATTTATATTTGAAATTCACCAAATGAATATGATAAAGTTAAGAAAGTAATTATATAGTTTCAATTATTATGTTATTGTGAAACTCTTACGTTAATTGTGTCACAGTATTGTTGTTTGTGTTAGACTTCTCGGTTATTGCATTATGTAAGAATTTTACTCGGTCAAGGTATACACTTATTTGACACAACTTCGATCGTCTATATTTAAATGTCTTACGAAATACATTATGATTCTAAATTTGAATTTGAAAACGTACCAAAAATTGGTATATGAATTACTGTGCCCATTTTATAAACAAAAGAACAGTACAATATTTAGTTGAATATAGTGTTATTAAATGAATGTTTGTATATAAATCCAGCATTGTATTTAAGTACAGTTATATTGGGTAGAGGTTAAATGTATTAGCTCGAATGTACAAAGACATTTTACAGGATTAATATGAAAATTCCCATTTTATGACACTCTCAATAACCATAACCATAAAAGCTGATCTAGGACAGATACAACAGTAAAAAGACTTATAAAGAATTAATATTTGTCTTATTGGGTTAGTCTTTTATTTTGGGCTTTCCTTTTCCTCCGCGTGGTACATGGCTGTTCTCTAAAATGTCATCCAGGATAGTACTGGCTGTACTAGAGATATCATCCTACAAAAGTATCAAATGGTAAAGCAAAGCATAGGTACAACATGTACCATATCTGTCATATATGTTAACAAGACAGTTCTGTCTTACAATTAAAAAGGTCATATTGTTAGAAGGGGTAAATTGAATCCGCGCTTCGTACACAATGTACTTTTGTCAACGCTTTTACACCCCTGTGAAATTACAAAAATAAGCATTCGATACTTATAATTACATTTGTAGCTAAAACCATGAAAACACGTTTTCTATCAAGGTTTTCCTTAATTAACCTGTACACTTAATTGTGGGACCTCGTGTGATCTTCATTGTGTAGTGAATGTTAATTTCAGAAGGACGCGAAATTGCTGTTAGCCAATCAAAATAACTGTATCATTATGAACCATATATCTAATGTTATTGTTCTACCGTATTAATCGTTGGTTATACGTCTACTAGGAACTCCCATTAATGTCCATAATACCCTTGACTCACCTTAGACGTAGTAAAAATGGTTTTTAAAAAGAAATTATTTTATTTCCAAATTGAATATGTATTGATAACTGAACTTTTAATATATAAATCTATACAAACCAAAATGAAAGTACGTTCTAAGAACTCTACTTCTTTAAGAAATGAGTAATATCGATTTTGATTTCGTAAAGCTGGATTGTTCAGCGCATGATACAAAATGTTAGGTAGGGTTTTGAAATGTTTTGAAAATATGAAAAGATGAAACATAGTCCATGTAGAATACCAGCACAAGTTTAAACTTTAAGTAATAAGAATTTATCTTTATTAAGTCACAATATATGCCAAACAAAAATATGTGCACAATTCAATATCATACAAACTTAACTAGTTGCATACGAATATTAGTAATTTTCCATTGTAATACTTGTGGAAGATGTCCATTTGTTTTATTGTTTATTGTTTTATCATAAAACAACAAATGATAACCTATTATTGTTTTATATTTCAAAATGTCAGGGACTTTCAACCCTGGTTATAAGATAAATACTTTACGCTTAAGGTCGTACAGTGAACTTAAAAGTGCTTAAATTCAACACCACTCTGATGACATCATTTACAGATCATTTATTTGATGCTGTATTTCGTTATATTCTAGACCGTTTAATACAAAAAGACTACTGAAATATTAACATAAGGGTTCTAATGTTATGTATGTAAGGTACAAAGTAGAATATTAGTAATACAGAACTCAAGTAGATTTTAGAATTTTATAGAATGACAAAATCCATGATAATTTCAAACAGTAAGCTAATAGTTGACTTCTAGTTTTTGAAAAGAAATTTGGACCCTATACAGCATGGAGAAGTAACCATAAATAGAGAAAAAACAATTTGCCGTCTCATCAACATTTAGGTGAGATAACTACTACTAATCTTATATTAAATACCAGAGACAAAAAAATCCTTCCGTCAATACGTCATTATCAATACGTTAAAGATGTCTTGATTGATGTAAGACTTCTTAATGTCATACTGTTTTCATTTGCACAAGTTTGATTGTTTTGAACTCTGATGCATGCCTGGAAGTTGTTTAATTACAAGTAATTAGAGATATTCTCACCTATTAGTTGATCTCTTTTACAATTTGTCTATACAGTAATAATTTTTTTCTGAAAATAATGAATACCATTGTTTCTTTAATAACAAAAAAAGCAATCAAAACGGAATTTTATAGTTTGAATATATTGGCTATCTGTGATATTGAGATTGCTTTTATTACATACTTATTTTGATACTGCTGAATTGATAATTTCAGATGAGACAGAACATCAGCGTGTGACAATAGTAACCAATACAAAAAATCCAACCGCTGAAGAAATAATATACAAGGTATATATTTCACTGAACCCGATATTTCAATATTGACAAAACACGTCCCTTTAGGTGCTGTTGGTCATTATACTTGAAACTAATACATGAGAAAACTAGGTATAATGTTAAATAACAAAAACAGAGATTATTTCCTCTGAAACTTTCCAACCTATTCTAACCAAACGAGAAAAAAAAAGTAAAATCACAAAAATACCGAACTTCGAGGAAAATTCAAAAAGGAAAGTGTCTATTCAAATGGTTAACCAAAGGCCAAAACACTTCAAACAAAAGCATAACAACAGTCAAACTCCTGTAAAAAATCGGCGACTAAAACAGGTTTCATAGCTAGCTTAACCTCTAACCTATAACAGTCGCTTCAAATTCTATTATATTGACAACAATGTGTGATGAAAACAAACAGACATAAAAGGTAAAAGGTAAAAAAAGGGGTAGAGCAGTCATCATTGTGTTATAATCATAATCACAGTAAGAATAAACAAATAATTCAACAAAGAAAAAACAACGGGCATCTAGACAAAGTACAAAATCAAAAACGAAAGACAAAAATATAAAAACTTATCATATCACAATAACACAATGGTTATCAAAGGTACCAGGATTATAATTTAATATGCCAGACGCGCGTTTCGTCTACATAAGACGCATCAGTGACGCTTATATCAAAATAGTTATAAAGACAAACAAGTTTAAAGTTGAAGAGCATTGAGGATCCAAAATTCCAAAAAGTTGTGCCAAATACGGCTAAGGTAATCTATTCAACGGATAAGAAAATCCTTAGTTTTTCGAAAAATTCAAATTTTTTTTTACAGGAAATTTATAAAAATGACCACATAATTGATATTCATGCCAACACCAAAGTGCTGACTACTGGGCTGGTGATACCCTCGGGGACGAAACGTCCACCAGCAGTAGCATAGTCCCAGTGGTGTAAAAAGTTATCAAAGGTACCAGGATTATAATTTAGTTCGCCAGACGCGCGTTTTGTCTTCATAAGACTCACTAGTGACGCTCATATCAAAATAGTTATAAAGACAAAGAAGTACAAAGTTGAAGAGCATTGAGGATGGGATGTATACATTCCAAGCCACGACAAATGGATATAACAAAAAAAAAACATTAATATAATCGTATACAAATACAAATAAAAAACTGAACTGTAACACTTATTCAAGATGATAAACAACGTCGGTACCTAAAATATATACCTCAAGAGCATCGTGTATTATTCTTAATGTTGATACGGATTTTTAATCAACGAAGATTTTTCATTGACGTTCACCCTGGTTCATCAACTTTCTGCTCAGACAGTGGAGAAGTCGGATTAGCAGATGAAAGCTTTTTGAAAAGCTAATGAGTTTGGAAATGTATGTCCCATATGCAAGTTAAGTTGTTATATTGCAACTAAGGTGGGGGTAATTAATAATTTCAAAATTAAAATCGTCTCGTTTGTCATAGATGCTGGTACTGAGATGACCAAATATATCAAATTCGATGTATCAGTCGTAAAATGATGTTAAGGAAGCCGTTTCTTAAAAATAAGTTCTGGATGATATATTAATGGAACAAAATCAGAAAATGTCGGATTTTTAATGGTAAAAACATCATCAATATATCTCAATGTGAAATTAAATGCCCTGGTTTCTTTGATCTTCTAGTTTGAACAAGTGTTTGAAGAACTTTAACTCATCTGAAAATAAAACAAATAGGTCGGCGAGGAAAGAGTTTGCTTCCATAGGAATGTCGACAATTTGTTTAAAAAGTCTACCACCAAATTCAACAAATATGTTGTCAATATAACTTTTCAGCATATAAATCACTATTTCTGCTGTGTTGCGTGTTTTACATTTTCATTAACTATGAACAAAATGTGCCTAAGGGTTTCAAAATTAGCACATCGATATCGTATGCTACCTTTTTATGATGAAAACTATTCTGGATTATTTCTTTTACACCATTTTTTAATATTACATGGGTAATGGTGGTATTCATGGTTGAAAGTCAAAACATTCAGATAGAGATCGAATGATCCAGAAGTTGGTTAGTGATTTTAAGAATCTACGTATGTCACTGCGAATAGAATTATGTCAGACTAATAGATCATTGCTTCGTCGAAATTTTGTGAGGCGTGTGTATCCAATACAAACAAGTTGAGTACTTTGATTCGCTGTTCAACGTAATCATGGTAATGTTGATAGAAGCCATGAAGGACATTTTGTAACATCAACTGGCTAAAACGTATCTTAAAGTCCACTTTAAACCATTTGCGACATTAAAGAGTCTTAGAACGATGTCGTTGGGGGCTCTATATGCGGGGACAACACTATATTTGGCATGTCGGTTCAGAAAGTGCTTTGCTACTTTTCAATTTTCAACTTCCCATTTCACAGCAGTCACATAATCTTTGGTCCTTCGTATGGTAATAACTTATCTCTGCTAATCACTTCACTGGTGCATGCTCACATTTTATGAACTTCGTGAACAGGAGTTTGCGCCCACAACTATGCAGCAGAGTTTTAAGTAAGAAAGAATAAAACCAACACTGACTATGTAGTATGGGGTTTGTTATTGTTGAAGTCGTACGGCGAACTGTAGTTGTTTATTTCTGTGTCATTTGGTTTCTTGTGAATGGTTGTCTCATTGGCAATCACAACACCTCTTCTTTTTTCATACTTAAATATTAAACAGTAACTATCACAAATTGCTTGGCAAATATAATATGTCGGTGTCTCAAATAACCAAATAACTGAAGACCTATTTTCGTGGTAAAGTTTTTTTTATCTCTTATCTAATCGGTCGTGTCTTATTCCCGATAGTGACATTTCTATTGAGAGGGAATAGTGATAAATAAATAACGGGAGAAGCTTTCAATGTCAGCACAATCGTGCTCGCCTCCTTGTTACCATCAGAATGAATCGATATACAAGATCTGATCATCGAGTAACGTATTGGAGCCCTAATTTTTGGATAATTTCACGTTTCACATGAGTTAAATGAAAAGAAGAAGAAGAAAAGACCCCTTCCTGAAATACCAAAAAAATCAAATATAAGATAACAAAATGCATAAATTAACTGATAACACATTCCAGCGATATCAAGTTTTGACACATACATAAAGAGAAACGATAGATTGGTAGCTACATAAATAGATTTAGGTTAATATGACAATATTGTGTTATAACTTATCTTACATAATAATAGTATTGTTGTCCGAAATGATCGTCATGAGTTGAACGTTTAAAAAATACTTGGTGATGTTCGCTACTTTCGTTTTTGACTCTTTGTGAAATATTCGGAATCCTCTAGATTTATCCCTGTAAAGTAAAAAACATTATGCCCGCTAACCCATGATTTTTTTTTCATAGTTTTATGACAAATAGTTTACAGAATATTTTAAATTTGAAAATCTTAAACATATCCTTGATTCTTTTTCCATAGTTTAAAAAAAAAATGCTAATGCTAAATATATGAAAAATCCGAAGAAAATCATTTTCCTCGATAATTTATTTTGCTTTTCAAGTTGCTTTATCCATATACTATCATTTTAGAACAGTCATTTAAAAAAAATACAACTGGGTATTTTGAACAAAGTGAATATCCTAAGTCACAATATGAACAATATTAAATGAACACAAGACTAAATTATGTGATGAATATTACTGTACGTTGATCAGCTAAATTTTCAGGTGGCCTTGATAACAATAACAAGTTTTGTTTAGAATAAAAAAAGATTTTCAATTGTTATCATTGTTTGAAAGGATGCTTATGACAATCGAGAATTATGATGCGTTTTAACATGTAAATAAACATTAACATTTACACGAACTTTTTAATGAAAATTAATTGATTCAGGTTTGTTGATAATTTCAGGTCACAATAGACATCAACTTCGAGAATATACATGTATACAGACAAAGAAAACCAAGTTATTTGAGTGTAAGGCAGTTATCAGTTAAATTCTATCAAACATATTTAAGAGAAAACAATATTTTAGACCTACATTGTAAAAACAGTCAATTGATATTATGAAATTCTCAACAAAAATTTAAAGTATGTGTCAATTTATGTTTTATAAACATGATAAAAGGGGGATAAGCCAATGAATGTATACACATTATTAAAACCGTAGTATAAACTAAATTATTTATCATGAGTTGATCGCTCAAGAATAATTAGCAACAATTCTAAAATGACAATTATGAAAACTAGATAAAAAAAGAATAGTTTTTATTATAATATATAACATCAGAGCTCTTGGGATTCTATTGGTGTCTAAGGTTGATACGGATATGATATTATAAAAGCCATATGATTTAAGCCTTATGAGTATTTGGGCCATACGCGTATAGTCATGACCGTATGGGTATATACTCATATGGTCCGACCGTACGCGTATGGTCGGGATAAATAACAAGTTTACAGTTGATAATTAACTCTTCATAAAGTATAACCCTTGTTGTCACGTTATTAAAAAGACGACACCAAAGGTCATTTCATTATATTATAATGATAAAAAGATTAACTCAATAAGAATAAGCAGTTTCACGCTTTTGATTTTACTTACTATAGTCACGACTATAGAAAGCACATTGTATACCTAATTATCGATTTATTATTATGCTAGAATAGCAACATGTCGACTTAGGTATATATTTTCCAAAATTTCATAAAGAACTGTTATGGAATTCCAAGACCTCGATATCACTGCACGAAGCAAAGAAGGTGAACTTTTCACTCGAAAGCAAAAAGTGCGAAGGATCGTGCACAACAAAGACGTGCAAATGCAGAAAAGCTGTGGTACGGTGACTACTAGTACCGTGAAGAAATAAATTTCACCCTTCGCATGAAGCAATTGATTATCGATGTATACTAACTATGACATCACTTTTAATGTGGATGTAGCCTTTTAATTATAAAGTTAATTGAAACTTATCTAATGCATATTTGAAAAAATACCTATATGGTCCGGAACATATATATTATAACATAAATATGTACAAAATTACACAAATAAACTTATTCTAAATCTATAGAAAATTTACTTTTAAAACAAAACACAACCAAAACGTTTGATAGAATAAATTTATATGATTGTTCGAAAAAGTATTACCAAAAATACCAAACTCGAAGAAAAATTAAAAGGGGAGTCAATAAACAGAAAACCTACATTAAAATTTATCAATGAATGGAAAGAATAACTTTATATTTTAACCTCCCACTTGTGAAACAGTTGTTATGGTGTCATTTCATGGACATAATTTGGTATGCAACGGAAGCAGGAAGAAAGGATATATGTTTTCAATTTGAAAGTTTGCTATATGAATTTTCAATAAAGAGGCATTAAAATCTCAACAAAACTGTTATTGACAATTTAATAATAATTCCAATTCAGGTTTATTGAAAAATGATGCAAATGACAACCAAAGAATAAAGAACGAGGATGTAAGACAACAAAATCAATTAAATAGATTTATTTGGTAAACGATTTGTACACTTAAAAGTGAAAAACGAGAAGAAAAAGAAGAAGATATCAAGTCAACTGTAATTATAAAATTTGATAAAAAATTTAAAACTTTAATTTTTTAATATAGTAGATATTTTGCCACAATATAAACACATCATTTTGAATGCTATAGCTATCAAGTTGTTTTTGCACAGAACTAAGCATAAATTAATAGTAATACGTTTTCATTCTATTTTCGTGAATTGATTTTAACTAGATTGATAAAATTCTAAATTTGTGGAAACTTTTAATTTTATTATCTGGATGAAAAATTTCCAGTGAATTGAAAAAAAAACAACGTCCGAACCAGCAATGGCGAGGAATCACAACCTACCAGCAATACATTGTTTAAGATGAGATTTCACGCATATTATTTTAGAAATGAAAAAAAAAGAGAAAAAAGAATGATGATATGCTTCTTTTAGCAATCAATAGACAATTTGGGTTTCCTTTACCAAACGAATTTATTTGAATTGATCAAAGGTTTTATCGTTTTTTTACTTTAAAGAAATAAATAAAGATTCGGAAGTATATTTGAATTTGAACTTAATTGTTGATATGATGAGATAGTATACAACAAGCAGCGCGAACACATAGTTATCCAACAGGAAAAAAACAAAGTATAAGTGCTTTACTTTAATCTTACATGTTTAGTAGGTAGGATGTTAAAGTAATATCATTATGCATTTCACATTTACGAATACACGTCAATAACCTGTTTTGAATAGGAAAAAAGAAACATTTTGTTCATTGATTTGTAGAAACTCGATAGAACATCTGCCAAATATTTTCTTGTTATGAAAACATTTTGAGGATCTTTTCACTTAGTCATTTCAAAAATAATGTGTTTTATAAACTATGCTGATACAACTAAGCTTCGGTAGAAAAAGAAATTTGATTTATCAAAACAGTATGTATTTTGTAGTCAGGGAAAAATGACTCTATGAATACCAACAGTTTTGCACAGAGTAAAAATTTTATACAAACCATAGCAGACGTGTCACTTATGATGGCAAATTTTTCACAGATGAGAGCAGTTTTGGACTTTAAAGAACGTAATCAATTTTATGTAAGCCTTCTTACATTTATAGTAATATCTTTACTGTCAAACATAATGCTTGTTATAATCATTGTTATGAGAACGATATTCCATAATCGACACCTTATCACAGTGAGTCGTGCCAGAAAAGAAATAGGTAATAAGGATGGCAACAGAAATATAAGATATTTTATGTGTTGTACTAAAAAGGAGAGGCTTGAAGAATACATCGACAATGATCTGTGTCAATGTCGATATTGTCATAGCGAATCGTATTATCATGAATTTATCTGTATGATTCTTGTTTTCATTACAATTTGTGCTAGCATTGGAATTACAGGAATTGGCATTTCTGAATGATTGCAGTAGAACTCAATACAAGTTGATTTGAGAAGGTTTAGCCAAGTGATCCATATTCAAATAGCAATCAAAAGCACGTATTTTTTTAAAATACATCTATACATGTTATATAAGTTTTCCTTTAGTTGTATAGTCTTCGTTTTTGGTAATAAAGTTCTATCTTGTTTACGATTTATGAATTAATGCCTGAGCTGAGTTTTTATGAATCCAAGTATAACTGTATAGGATGATTGCCCTATCATACTAAAAACAGAAACACCACCACAAACTCAAAGTTCCACTTAATGATTCTATTGGTACAAAATAAATAGAATATACAAATACAATGCCTACAAATGAACTTTATTTTGCACTACCGTGTCTAATTTTACTTTGATATAATGACATTTTTTCTTGTAATTTAATCAAATAATGTAAACTAAGTTGGTTTTCTTATAAATTTTGACACAGTAACATAAAAGGCGTGATTCATGTGAAGTGGGATAGTGCGTACCCTGTCGACATCGGTTTCACTCTTTTCTAGCAAACTCGATCAGTTTATTGTTACAAAATGTAAGTAAAAGTGAATTACTTGTTAAACCTCGTTTCTTCTGCGTTTTAAGTATTTAGGTCTAACTTACAATCATTTGTTCAGTATTTCTTTTAAATGAAACAATTGAAATGTGAGAAATATTCGGATAGAAATCTTACATATTTGTCATGATTGTATTATGTAAACTGAGCATAGTTTGTGACTTCCAAGTAAACGATTTACACATGATCTATTATTGGTAACAATTGATACGTGTTAATGAACACAATGATGATTGCAAACACATTAGCGACATTTTGTACTACATGTATAGATATTTAAATGTCCTATAATTAAATATTTGATCCGTTACTTGTACTTTGACGTTTATACTAATTACGACGAATATCAACAGTAAGCAGTTTTAAAATATAACACGAACTTGCACATAGTTTGTCATGTTTTTCTTCCAAATGGTTGCACACGTATGGATTTATACATCGAAAATTTATAACTGCTTTGGCGATCTTTTGAATTCAGTTAATGTCATTTTAAAATAATCAGTCAAAATATCTAAGCAAAATATCTAAAAAATTACAAAATGTAAGTAAAAGTGAATTACTTGTTAAACTTCGTTTCTTCTGCGTTTTAAGTATTTAGGTCTAACTTACAATCATTTGTTCAGCATTTCTTTTAAATGAAACAATTGAAATGTGAGAAATATTCGGATAGAAATCTTACATATTTGTCATGATTGTATTATGTAAACTGAGCATAGTTTGTGACTTCCAAGTAAACGATTTACACATGATCTATTATTGGTAACATTTGATTATTGTTAATTAACACAATGATGATTGCAAACACATTAGCGACATTTTGTACTACATGTATAGATATTTAAATGTCCTATAATTAAATATTTGATCCGTTACTTGTACTTTGACGTTTATACTAATTACGACGAATATCAACAGTAAGCAGTTTTAAAATATAATACGAACTTGCACATAGTTTGTCATGTTTTTCTTCCAAATGGTTGCACACGTATGGATTTATACATCGAAAATTTATAACTGCTTTGGCGATCTTTTGAATTCAGTTAATGTCATTTTAAAATAATCAGTCAAAATATCTAAGCAATTATTTTCAACGAACATACATATAACATTGATTTTAGCCTTCATCGCATTAAAAAAAATTAGATAAAATAAAAATATCAACATTACTTCATACTATCACATTTGATGTTTACCGTTCCTATCGTATCACCTTTCTATATTTTTCAAACAAAAGTTGAAGGCCGTGAGGTGACCTATAGTTGTTAATGTCTGTGTCATTTTGGTCTCTTGTGGAACGGTTTCTCATTGGCAATCATACCACATCTTCTTTTTTATATATATAAAATACCAGTATATTACCACATTAGAATATATACAATTGAGAATGGAAATAGGGAATGTGTAAAAGAAACAACACCCGACCAAAGAGCAGTCATAAGTCGAAGGCTACCCCCGTTTCGTTTTCTACATAATTTCAAATGTATTATTCTAGAATTGTTTACCGATATTTTCCCCCCGTGGCCAACAATCTTTGATAATTTTTTGAATTTATTTGATATACTTTAACAAATATGACTGTATTGTAGACTTTGATTTCAGATTTACTGGTGAACGGGAGATAACTGAATTTTGCTATGCTATTCGATCATTAAATATACACATTATATAAGCGAAACCTAGCGTAAAGAAATATTTGTCAATACGTTTTGTTTCTTCTCCAGTCTTCTCTGTTACCTATAAGATAGTCTTAAATCTATGTAACCTTAAATCCTACCACCGTTTTATTCTATGAAAAGAAAGTGATATTCAGCGGCATATAATGAAATGCAGCTTTGTTTTTATCGGCATACAGGTATATGGAATTTAAAATATTGGGATTTTGATGCCATCTCGCTCTTATCAATTTAAAACTTTAAGTTGACAAACAATCATATAGTCTAAAGAATATTTTACGAACATCATTATTCATTTAGTTCTAAAAAGTATAATAAGAAAAATACTGAACCCTTCTGATTGCACCGGTGCTAGCTCATAATTCAATCGTAAATTCCTTACAATGGAAAATATAAATATATTGCATGACATATATGATTCCTAAATATAAAACTCTCCACATGAGACAAAATGATACAGAAAATATACTCTACCGCATAATATTAAATTGTCAACTATGTCAATACAACAGTTCAGATAGAACAATATAAAAACGTTAGATGTGAAGTAATGCTAGAATTCACAATTTGCCACAAAAAAAGTAAGCAGTGTACTCCAATATTATCGCTTAAAACCAATTCAAACTATCTTTATCAATTACATAATTTACGAACAAAATATGAAAAAAACCGATATAAATACAAAACGTGTAAATAAAGAGGGGGGACGCAACGAATTCGACATTATTTTAATCTTTAGATCTAATTAATTTGCATAAGTATGATAAATAGTTATTCAAACCAATACAAACTTACAGCGATCATTTCTGATATTGCAAGTCACATACATTTCAATACAGTTCGCACTGGAAAAGATGAAAAAGAGAAAAAAAAAGTTTCATTAAATTTCCTATGCCAACAAAGGTCTCGATGGCGTCATCTTGGGCAATATCCTTCAGCTTAAAAAAGTTTAATCGAAAATACCTCTCTCATCTCTCACACCTATACCAAACCTATAGCAACTAAAATGTTCAATCAATGAATTTGATGCGACTGTCATACAAGTGAGAGGTTTAGCTAGCTATAAAACCAGGTTCAATCCACCATTTTCTACATTTGAAAATGCCTGTACCAAGTCAGGAATATGACAGTTCTTGTCCATTCATTTTTGATGCGTTTTGTTATTTGATTTTGCCATGTGATTATGGACTTTCCGAATTGATTTTCCTCTGAGTTCAGTATTTTTGTGATTTTACTTTTTACAAACCCGTTTTGGAGGATCTCAGTTTTGACGAGTTAAAGCCCCCTGATTGCACCGGTGATAGCTTTCCATTTATATGAAGGTCAGCTGGTCACGTTATTACTTGTGACCTCAACATTTTCTTTTACACATACTTCAATGCCAAAGGTTCGAAAAATTGTTAGCCCATATTCGTTAAAATTAAAAATCAACTTTAAGATACTGACGGATTCAATCGAGAAGTATGCCAGGCAATGGGTTAAACGCGTGAAAGAAGATGTAGATACTATTTCGCAAATGATTAAGGCTAGGAGGTCATTCACATCAGAGCTAAGAAACTGAATCGGTCTATCAATACCCAGGCAACATCAATATTTAAAGACTGAAGTGTTGCAACACACGTGACCTACCTCCAAGACACATTTGTTGTTATCCTCGCAGATAGATTACATAAGCTGCTTCATTAATGAAATAGGTATTGACAATTCGCTTGGAATATCAACAAATACCCAAACGACACTTACCTAAGAGGAATTCCTGGAGAAGCATAGGTCTGTTCTACGTGCCTTTGGAATTTCAACTAAAGATAAAGAGCTGGATCGTTCCTCAACTCCATAAGTGCCGGGTGGATTATTCCCCGAGTTCATCATTAACATGTTAGCTTTCTGCATGATGAATACAAATAATACAAAGAACAATCTGACTGGGTCATCGTCCTGGTTACCAAGGTTCTAGTTGCTGCACGGAACACTGTAGCATTTGATTTGTGTGTTCCACGGAATATTCTCCAGGATACCCGTGATTGAACGTATGTTCAGCCAGAAGGTTATTACTATTTTAATAATTCAGATACTTTTCAGAAATTAAAGCCATGTTGCGTCAATATTTTCGACTGTTTAAAGACACCTGCTACAAGTGAATCAACACCTATGATTTCATAAATATAAAAATAAAATAGGAGTACATTAAAGTATGAAGCCAACATAGCCTCGTTATGAACTCTTTCATTATATGATGTGCACTTGTCATTATATGATGTACAAACAACTTTATACGATGTGCAAATATGCTTATATGATGTGCACATATTCTTGTCTGATGTGCAAACATCATTATATGATGTGCACTTGTTATTACATGATGTACAAACAACTTTATACGATGTGCAAATATGCTAATAAGATGTGCACATATTCTTGTCTGATGTGCAAACATCATTATATGATGTGCAAACTTACTAATGTGATGTGCAAATGAACTTATATTATGTGCAAAGATACATATATGATGTGCAAATATACTTATATGATGTGCTTTAATACTTATATGATGTGTTCATATCATTATATGATATGTACATATCAATATATGATGTGAAGTTTTCCTTATATTATGTGCAAACATCTTGATATGATGTGCTTTAATACTTATATGATGTGTTCATATCATTATATGATATGTACATATCAATATATGATGTGAAGTTTTCCTTATATTATGTGCAAACATCTTGATATGATGTACTTGTGTCATTATATCATGTGCTTGTAATCTTATATGATGTGGTTTGGTTTACTCCATTATCTGATGTCGAAACGTCGTTATATGATGTTCTTTCATGTTCGTTATGCTCAATGACCATGATTACGATTATCGCTATCGAAAGTGCAATTTATATGGAAAATGAGACTATGCAATTTAACAAAATCAACGTTTCAAACAAATCAGAGGAAGATTAAGATCAATTAGTGCAGGAATTATGTTGTCGTTACGAAATTTCTCTGTGTAGCATGTTTTACCCTTTTGTTCACTATTAACAAAATTTGCCTTATGATATCCCAAAGTAATAAATTTATAGCGTATGCTACCATTTTTATGTTGAAAGGCAATGTGGATTATTTTTTTTAGGCGATTTTTCAATTTCACATGGGGAATAGTGAAATAAAGGGTTGAAAAATCAAAAGTTTTAATAGAACTTATTTCAGAAAAAAGACTGAGATTTCAAATTTTCTCGAAGTTCTTAAGAATTTATAAGAATCCATATATGGTTATGACCACTACCAGAGTAAACAGTTTCACAGTATTTCTCGCACATCGGACAGAATTTTAGTCAATTGAATGGACAATTCTTTAGTGGGTCATGCAAATGAGCCGACAATGTACTGTTGTTTGTACGGGTTTTTGTGAAGCTTAGGTATCCAATACAAACAAGGTAAGTCCTCCGATTTGTTCAATGTAATGTTCATTTAAGCCATGAAGCCAAAATCTCATCCTTGTCCAGTGATATGTCTTTGTATGTGGGACTACCGGAGTTCTCATTGATTATTTCTAACACTTTTACAAGATATTCGTAGTAATACGATTTACAAACAAAGACAATATTGTTAGAGCTTTGTCCGCATGAACAACAATACACTTATCATGAAGAGATGATAGACATTTCACGGCCTTTTTGTCTCTGAAAACGGACTTAGGTGGATCATTCACACAGTTTTTGAACTTATGAATGCGACATATTATCAGAGAAAGAATTTTGGAGACTGTTGAGACATACATATTATTTGCTATTTATCGTCTTCGTCAGCTGTTCTACTAAATAAAGTATCATCAGATACATGTATATATTTATACGTTTCATTTGAACGTTCTTTTGTCTGCGTAAAGTCATATATTAACACCAAATCCCTATTTTTTTTACAGAATAGATATTGTCCTAGCTAACCAATTTAAAAAAAAAAAATTGCCAACTCTGTTTCTAATCTCATATAGCATTGCTTGAATATTTTGGTTTCTATGGTTATGTAAGGTTTCATCCACTCATTGAACTGGTATATCCTTCCCTGTTTCAGTACGATTTCTACTGTTTAAATATTACTGGTAACAAATTCAAAACCTTCTTGAAGATGTCACACGCTATCATAGTTTTAGTTTCATGACTCAACATTTTATAAAGGAAGTTATATGAAGTTATAACTTCTTCTATGTGATTTAATAGAAATCAAAATAGACAATACTGGTAGTTTCAAAATTTTCTTTTCTTGTTGAAGTGGACAGCCTTTTAACATGTCACAGATATTCCGTTGAACAATTAAAACATATTTGAACTGTAGGTTAAGTAGACCCTAATGTACATGGCTATTCGTTTGGGTTCCTCTGGTTTGTATAGCTCCACGAGAAGCCGTATCCATGTCAATTCATTGAAACTAATAATCTGGTTAGAAATACTTAATAAGTTACATATGACTTCATTGGCTCTGAACTTAGTTTGAAATATTTCTTGAATTATTTTTTATAATTAAGAAATAATTCATTGCAGCCGTATATTTATTTTCATTTGACCATGGATTGGGCATTTATATTCCAATTTTTTACCCTGAGCCTAATAATTAACTGTGCATACTGTAATATTAATCTAGAAGTGCGAAAATCACTATGTTATCCGTGTAAACTCATCGAACATTAAAAAAACTTATTAGTTAAAGTTATCGGACCAATGTTGTAATTAGATCTTGGAACATAGTTTACATTGACACTAGTATCGATTTTGTCATCAGCAATTTAAAATGAAAGTTAAAACTTTTAAGATGCTTTTTCTTTTGACCCTTTTGGACAAGTTAGTTAATAGGTGCTATGTGGTAAATATGACAACTATACACAAGAGTAGAGAAGGCTTGATGATGGCAACCACCTCGGTTTTATTCCAAGTACTTACTTCCTATTACGAATTATTACACGATAACTATTAATAATATTTGTATGCAATACTCGGTTAAACTAATTATAAACAATAATCTGATGGTATGATTCGATCAAGGATAATTGGTTTGAATGAACAACTTCTTAAAGGGATCAAAAGGGTATTTATTAAATAATCTTAATTGTTAACAAACTACAAATGATAAATATGTGTCAAAATCTTATATACATGATATCAGTCGCATACATTTATATTTGTTTTACTTTAGAAAGGCGGTAATTGGAACTACAAGGCAGATGTTAACTGTACTTTAATTAATTATATCTTTTGATAGTTGTGTGTTAGAAACGAATTTCACGAGGAACATTTATCTTCAGTAAACCTGGTAATTTCACTATTATTTTCAATATGAGGGGTCTAATTGCAAACATTTCATGCATTATAAAAAGGATTTCATGAAATACTGTTCTATGCTTCGTACTAGAGATATACGTTAGTGTAACGTGTTCACATAGAATTAAACATGTCTAAAAAGGTGATGGTCTGCAACAATGTATATATATTATGTTTTATGATTGAAAGCGGTCATTAATATGTAAACTACAAGTCACCACATGGGGCTTAACAACGAGAAAAAAACACCATATGAATTGCAAATTTCACCTAGACGGACAAATATTGTCCTTGTGGTTTAAATAGTTCAAGCGTTTACCTATATATAAATCTTGATTGCAAAGAAACTTAAAGCTTTAAATCATAAATGTGATTCGGCATGTGATTAGATAACTGTTAATCACCCAATCGCCATCCTACTGGATGTTTACGTTATTTACATACAATTTATATAATTTCTAGCAACGTCATACATAAATACATCAAGCATATGCTGTTCGGTGTGAGCCAAGGCGCCGTGTTGAAGACCGTACCTTTACCTATAAGTGTTTACTTCTATAAATTGTTATTTGGATGGAGAGTTGTTTCATTGGCACTCATACCACAACTTCCTATATATCTATTTAGTTAATTATGAGCTATATCCCTCTGTAATAATAATGCTACATGTATGTTCTAAAAAGTAATGCAACCTTTTAACTCTGATTTGATTAACTGCAATTTTAAGTACACAGCTACTTTAGCATAGGTTATCTTTCTGTAACTAAAATCTATAGTATTAGAAATCTACTTGTAATATGTAGTACTATTCAATTTCTTTAAAATTATTGTAATATTTAGGTATCTGTATTTTACATTACTTGATTTAATTACTATAGATTTTTGGTTACACCACTACGTTTTCGGCATTTTTAAAATTTGTTTATTTCAAAATTTCTCAAAGTTATGATTTTCAATCATGTAATATTGCGATCACTGTTGGTATAATTTCTGTACAAATTGATTTAGTACACATCAAGTACTGTAAAATACCAAAATATTGCAATTTTTTTTTTGTAAAGAAAATAATACCTATGCAAAAGTAGCAATATACTAGTACTGTACATTCTGTACATTAGAGCTACTAAAATATTGGAAAGAAAATATACAAGAGAAAAAACAGAACTACACTTGAGCTGAGTTGACTTATTTGCAATCATACCACATTTCCCTTTTTATATTCATGGAAAACATAGTTGTGTAATGCAGTTGATGTGCATTACTATTTAGTACTCGTGTCGTCTGTCAATGAGTTGCAGATTTTCGGATTATCTAGTGATCAGAACGTTTATGAAATAAGCAATTTAAATCCTTTCGAAATAGATAATAGTTTGCTTGAAATGCTTGATATACACCATTCTGACAGCCTGGTGTTTGGAAATACACATTATATAACTAAATAGGTATCCAAGGCTCCGTGTCGAAAATAAAAAAAATGATGTGGTATGATTGTCAATAAGACAACTCTCCACAAGAGAACACAATGACACAGAATTAACAACAATAGCACAACGTCCGGCCTTCGGCAATGAGCAAAGCCCATACCACATGGTCAGCTATAAAAAGCCCCGAAATGACAATGCAAAACAATTCATACGAGGAAACTAACGGCCTTATTTATTTAAAGAAACGAACGAAAAACAAATATGTAACACATAAACAAACGAAAACCACTGAATTACAGTCTCCTGAAGGCCGTACGTTGACCTATTATAATTTACTTTTACAAATTGTGACTTTGATGGAGAGGAGTTGTCTCGTTTGCACTCATACCATATCTTCTTATATCTATTTTCATCATATTCATTTATCTATAGCTTAAATCAAAAATAAAAATTATTTCTGTTAGCAGGAATGCAGATAGACAACAATGAGTGAACAACATAAGGCACAGGTAATAATATCTGTCATTAAACTGTAAGATAAATAGACAAATATATTCAACTAGGTAATAAATTCCCTACCTCCATGACACATATGTTGTTGTCCCTGCAGATAAAACACAAATACTATCGTTTTATGTGTAAAACTAAATTCAATCAACTGCTTGATAAATGAATTATGTAATGACAATTCACTTGGAAACTAATCATAAACCCTCATGACACTTACCAAAGAGGAAATCCTGAATAATTATAGATCTGTTTTATGTTCGTTTGGAATTTCAACTAATAACGAAGAATTTGATTTTCCATCACTGTATTAGATGCCCAAACTACATAAGTGTCCTTACAAACAACGGTATATTGCTGGATCTTTCAAGTGCTCCACGAAACCTCTTTTTGAATTTTTAATATCTATGTTATCAGCAATCAAAGCCGGGCTTCAAAGTTATTGTGAAACTGTCTATTCTAGATCTAGAGGTAGCGTGAACCAGATTTGGATACTAAAAAAATCCATAGATATTATATAGATATATAGATGCTTCAAGTATCTTGTCTTAGAGTGGGATAAATCCTACTTTGTAAAGCATCACTCTGATTCAAACAAAAAGTTCTCTGAGCTGACATTAACAAGATGCTTGATTTCTAGATGGCCAACATAATTTTTTACGTTGGAAGACGTGTTTTTCAACCGACTGTCGGCATTTGGAAACTAATTGTGCCCCTCTCCTTGTCGACTTTCTCCATTATTATTAGACTGATTTCATACAGGAACTTCTAAGGAAAAAAAGATAAGAAGTTAGCACATCCTTTAACTTAAAATTCGGTTATATAGATGATGTTCTCTCGCTAAATAATTCAAAATATGGTGACTATGTTGAACGCACCTATCCCATCAAACTATAGATAAAGGACACAACAAATACAGTTAAGTCTGCCTAATATCTTGACTTACATCTACATATGGACACAGAGGGTTGGTTGTAAACAAAACTTTACGTAAAAAGAGAACATTTCAGCTTCCCAATCGTGAACTTTCCATTTCTGTGTAGAAACATTGCAGCAGCGCCTGCATACGTAGTATATATCTCCAAATTGATAAAATGTTCCCGGCTTGTATTTCCTATCATGATTTCCTTGATAGAGGGTTGCTGCTGACAAGGAAGCTATTAATTCAAGAGTTGCAAATGGTGAAGTTGACATCATCCCTTCGTAAATTTTGAGGACACCTTTACGAGGTGGTTAACCGCTTCACAGATTATACAGGATATGATCCTTGACGTATTAACTATAATCCCGTTCGCTTTTCATGAATGCTAGACTATTTACCGGGTTTGTATTAACCTGATCAACACGACGGATGGTTCATTTGGAACAGTAATTACCTTTACTTCCGTAGCACCTGAGATCACTATTTGAAGAATATATATGTCGTATCAAAACTCGGTGTTATCCAGTTGTCCTATACATATCCGATTCGTATATTACGTACTTCATCTTATGTATCGAGTTTCCTTGAAATTTACGCGATAGTTTAATTATTGCGTTTCAATGCTTATTGCGAAAATTAAACTGTCGCGAAAATTTCCAGTTTACAGTAATGGGCGTTTAATTTAAATGGGATGTGAATTCAAGTTGACAATCGGACATCTTGAGATATACATCAACTTTAGCTGACTAGCAAATACTTTATTATAAAAAAGCTTTAAAGCAAGGTTTAATATACCATGTTCTACATAAGATTTACATGGTCACGAATGTGACAGTTGTCCATGTTGTTATCCATTCCTTTGAAATGTTTGAGCTTTTAATTTTGCCTTTTGAATAGGAACTTTTAGTTTTGAATTTTCCTCGGAGTTCTGTATTTTTGTGATTGTACTTTTTTTCTGACAAATTAGGTAGAGTTATAATTTCAGGAATATCCATACAATGGGAAACAGAAGAAACAGAAGAAAAAATGGAAAAATAATGGCAGCCCTCAGGTTTGTATTTTTGATGTCGATAAAGTTAAGTTTAAAAGCAAGGAAAAATATTCGACAATATTCGAAAGTATGATAAAATAAATAAAAAAAAAAAGATAATGAAATATCAAAATGTTAGATTAACAAAAAAGATAATGAAATATCAAAATGTTAGATTAACAAAAAACACAATTAAAACATTTAAAGAAATGTTGACACTTGCAAGAAATAATAATAGATTTGAATATAAGTGAGATAGGATGCCGAAATGCTGAAGGACGCCTCCGGGTGCGGGAGTTTCTCGCTGCATTGAAGACCTGTTGGTGACCCTCTGCTGTTGTTTTTTTATTTGGGCGGGTTGTTGTCTCTTTGACACATTCCCCATTTCCATTCTCAATTTTATCATTCACATTGTGTCAAAATATAACAATAATAATGCGGTGAATCTTTGTATACGACTATTCTTGGATCTGAAGATAGAAGAGTACAGCAACATGTTGCTAGTGAGTTGAGGCATAGACAAAATTATCCCACCAGAAGTAAATATATCTCCCTATGTAAAATGATCATGTATCAATAATGTAATATGCATTTGTTTGGTAGGACAAAAATTGGCAAACAGGCGTGTTGAGATATATATTTTTTCTTGACAATTAACAATGTCGTGAAACATATAAGAGTCGTATTGACCAATAAATACGTGTTACAATTCATACATAGTAATAATTACAGGTAGTCCCAGAGAACTATGAAAACGAAATAAATAAAGGGGACCCTAAGGTAAGGCTTTTTTAATTTGTTATTTATATGCAAGACGAATTATCAAAATAGAAAAAAAGACATATACACAGAAATGAAATAGGATAAACAATATAGGACATTTCATCAGGTTTATAAATTATTAAATCACCTCCAGTTGTCGAAGTTCTAGGTTGACTGTGACTGATCTTAAATATGTTATTTAATATTAAAAACAGGTTCATTTTATAAAAAAAATAACGAAGCACTATCCACTTGTTGGTTGCACCATCATTGATGGATAACGCACTAAATTGGGTGCACCATCATTGATGGATAACGCACTAAATTGGGTGCCAAACTTGATGTGCGATTTTTTTAAATTTCTTACGAAAGGGATGGAACGAATATACAAATGTATCAAGTTAATGTATTCCATAAACTACATGTTTTGGTTAGTTTGTTAGTTGATTTTCGCGGAAGAACCTTCAAAGTATTAAACATCCACGTTTGTCAACCCTTATATCTCTTAGTTTTTTTACACAGTAACACTTAAATATTATTTGCTCTAACGTGAAACAACAATACCAGTCTTCATCTAACTTATATGAATCTTTTTGATTGAGTGATGTAAGATGTAATTGATACATGCATTGTATAAAACATGTTTAAGGACCATTGCTTTTTTCAGATGAAGAAGAAGAAGAGCGATAAAGGCAACCATCAAAATTCAAAACCGCTTTTCAGAAAGCAAGAATTTTATACAAACTATAGCAGATGTCTCTTTAATGATGGCAAATATTTCACAGTTAAGAGCAGTTTTGGGTTTGGGCAACGAAAACCAATTTTATATTTACCTCCTAACGCTAATAATCTTTTCGTTAGCGTCACATGTACTGTTCGTTTTATTCACTGTGATTAGAGCGCATTTTAATTACAAGCACCGTATTGCAGTCAGCCGAGCAAAAGCAAATGGAATCAACAAGAAATCTTTTAAGTTCTGCTTTTGTTGTAAAACGAAGTATAGACGTAAAGAATTTATTGACAGCGATCTATGCCAATGCCCACATTGCCGTACCGATCTTTATATGCACTATGTCTGTTACTTTCTTGTTTTCATAACAATTTGTGCTAACATTGGAATTACAGGAATTGGTATTTCAGGAGACTGCTAGTCTAAGGATTAAGTTGTTTTTAGAATGACAATAATGTGACGCGGACATATTTGATTACAATTAAAGACATCTGAATGTTGTTTTGTTTTTGTCTTCTTTGCCATATGCCATATATAACTTGATATGATATGAAAAAGAGATGATTTTGTCTTCTCAATTGTTATCATCTTTATCATTTGATTGTAACAAATTTCCAGCAGCGTCTGCATACGAAGTTCATATCTCCCAATCAATACGATTACTGGAGGGTATACTTTCTTGATTCATGATTTGCTTGATAGAGGGTTGCTGCTCATAAGAAAGCTATCAAACTAAAAGTCCGAAATGGTGAAGTTGAAATCATCCCTTTGCTAATTTACGGACACCATTATGAGTTGGTTGACCGTTAAGGAATATCCGTTTCACAGATGATAGCAGATATGTTCCTCATGTTGTTACTAATCAATCCCACTCAATGCAAAACAATGAAATTTCTTGGTACTCAAGCTCGAAGTAGTCAGCGGATTTAACGTCACCAAGAGTGTTCATAACTAAAGCCTAATCAGGCAAAAATTATTATATATAACATTTAGGTTTTCCATTAATTTCAATTCATATTGAATTTCTAAACTAAACCTGTTTTAAAGCTGCGTTTAAATATATGCTTATTGCGGTGTACTTTATTTACATTGTACAATCATAAAAATAGCATTTCCCTTCGTTAGTATTTTGTGATATCGAGTTTGATTTATTTCGTCTTCTTTTATACTTTTTACTATGTAGTGAAATTATAATATTATTTAAAAAATTAATCAAAACAAATCCTAACTTTTTAAGTTTGTAGGGCCTTACAATGAAGATGACGAAACCAATCACTTTTTTTTATTGTTGATACAGTTGAGACATTGAAACAATGTAAACAGTGACAACTGAAAAAGAATACTCACAAAAAAACCCTAAATACCGCGGAAAAAAATAGAACGGACCACAACAAACGCATTCTAAGAAAACAAACACGAATTTCAAGAAAACGACAAATATGAATAAGACAAAGGCTTGAACCGTTTCCGTTTTTTTATGTTCTTGTTTATAAAAACACTATTACACAGCGAAATTAGTTTAACTCAGACCCTTTTTTTATCTTAACATAGTCTTTATTATTCCAAAAGGACATACAACATTCACACATTATTACTTTTCTTTACGTGACTGTAGCAAAGTAAAGTATAAAGAATAGTCTGCTTGAAATCATTCTTTTGTCTCTTATTTATTTCTCAAAATTATATCACACTTTTATTATTCGTATTGACATTTTAAAGATATTCAGTTCAAAAATACATTCATATTATAAATACAATGATATATAAATAAGTTCATCTGATAGGAAGTTTAAAACATAACCACGCACTTAATCACCCGAAATATGATTACATTTAAAGATAAACAGTGTATAGGTTGAAGATGTTATTAGGAATATGTTCTGTGTGTATATACATCACCGTTCCAAATTATACATTTGAAATCTAAATTTATTGATCATGTTGATAAGAAAGTACTATTTTGTACCAGAAGACTAAATAGTAATAAAAGATATTTTTATGCAACATAAAAGGATTTCAATATGTCAATGATGGTTCCTTTCAGTGTATTTTGTGTAGTTCGAGGAAAAACGTTTTTTTATGATGCGATTTAGAGTACATGCGGTTCCACTATTTTCTAAATTTAATTACACAAGAAAATGAAAATAAAATGTTTTAGACGGTTTTGTTATTAACATTATCATTAATCTTTAATCCCAATAGCAATATAAAACATGACTTTATCTATTAAACATACACATTAATCATGTTAATGATTTTTAATTTGATTGATAAAGTGTGTCATCGAACTCATTAAAAAAGTAATTTTCGTTAAGATATATATACATTCTCATGGAGGAATGAAATTATAGGCTGTTATTTATGAAAGTAAAAGTTATGAATACGATTGTTTTTAAACCTGTTAGGCATAGTGACCCATATAATTTACCTCTAAAACTCGATCACTGGACCAACAGCATCAACAGACATTATATATAGTCTAGTTTAAATTGAAATACAACCTTGATCTATTATAATATTTTTTTCAAACGCCCCGTGTATGCTACAAGCTCATGGACTTGGATGAATAAAACATTTGTGTTTTAGATTTCCTGATGAATTGGAGATAACTGACTTTGTTATGATATGTTGCCGTTAGCAGTAAAGTTTTCTATATTGTGTTTCGGTGTACAATTTTTTTCCTTTTTGTCTTTTTTCTGTTTAAGCCATGACGTTGTCAGTTAATGTTCGTTCTATGAATTTCAATGTCTATCTGGTATCTTTCGCCCCTCTTTTGTAAGTTTTAATAAATTATTGTGCAAATTAAATATGATCTTCATAGATATATTCAATGAAATTTTCATAGTACAATAATGTTACAATTAAATCAATACAGAGACATGATGATATTTAACTGACGATAAGTAAACAATGATTTGTTTAGTTAAAATGAAGATGAGATTTTTCTGTCGAACGGGAGACAACTCGATCTTTTTTACCACCTATTTCTAAAACAATATATGACCGAAACCTGGCGGTAAGAACAAGTTGTTTATAAGTTTTGGTTTCTACTTCTGACCTCTCCTATAATTAAAGGCTACCGCTATGGTCTTTTGAATTATATCGTCCAACCTACCCCTTTTTTATGTTTATTATCTTACTGTAATTTCTGTTTTGACCATCAAAAACTTGCATAGTGATAATAAAGTTGATATTCATCGGCGTAATAATCGGTATGCAGTTGTAATCAGATGTAAAAAATATTCATTTTTTCTTATGTAATAATTGCACCTTTGAGTTGTAAAATATTGCTTTGAAATTGATATATATAAGAAGATGTAGTATAAGTACCAATGATACACTACAGTTAACTTAAAGAAACGAATAATTATTTTTTTCAGCCATTACTATAATTGATATGAGACAATCATATCTTTATTAAGTTATAAGATATAAAGAAACAATTGCAAACGGGTAATGTTTGCTAGAAATTCAAGGGCATCATTATGTTTGCAATGTACATATACATGTATAATGCGTCGTTTTAAGTACCAGACTCTATGACAAACGATACGTTTTTAATTTCCAAATTATGAATTTCCCACAGTTTTATCAACTTGATTAAAGAAAGTATTGTCCTTTAAAAAAAGGTTAATATATGAATTTAAAGTCGTAGGTTGCATCTTTTGAAGCAGACTATTCGGACTAAAATTGTATATATTCTATTTCATGTCGTCTTTAAAATGAATGATAAAAGTTTAAGTATATAAAAAAGAAGATGTGGTATGATTGCCAATGAGACAACTATCCACAAAAGACCAAAATGACACAGACATTAACAACCATAGGTCACCGTACGGCCATCAACAATGAGCAAAACCATACCGCATAGTCAGTTATAAAAGGCCCCGATAAGAAAATGTAAAACAATTCAAACGAGAAAACCAACGGCCTTATTTATGTAAAAAAAAAAAAAAAAAAAGAAAAACAAATATGTAACACATAAAAAAATCGACAACCACTGAATTACAGGTTCCTGACTTGGGACAGGCACATACATATAAACTAAATCTGATCTGATGATAACAAATATAAAATCAACAAAAACGGTTCTCTTAAAACTTGTTTCTCTCCCAAACCGCATAATAATTCAATTTTATAAAAGTCACATATTCAAATGTACATAATTTTGTCACCCTCGGTTTAACTTACGTAATTCAGTACATTTATAACATAAGTAGGAAAAATTATGTTATGTTTGGATGAACATTAACCTCAAAACGAATAATTTAACAACTTTCAGATATCAGTACATTTTTAATCATAATCTATATGTGCATCATATTTGAGAAAGTTTGATAAATCCAACAAAAGGTAACGTAAACTTTACTTTAAATATATTAGACTTATTTGTTTTTATTATCATTATATATATTGATGGATATAGCTAAAGATTTTATTGTTATCAACCAATTTATCTGAAAAGAAAGATACCAGAGAAACCGTCAAACTCATCCATCGAAAAAAAAACTGAAAAAGTCATGACTAAAAATCAAAAAGACAAACAGACAAATAATAGTACACATGACACAACATACAAAACCCAAGACTGAGCAACACGAACCCCACTAAAAGCTGGAGGTGAGCTCAGGTGTTCTTGAAGATCCTGTTCCACATATGGCACTCGTAAATGTTTCCCTAGTGTTGCTATAAAGACCAAATTTGAAAATTAAACTTTTATAAGAAACGATCAGCTTATAAACCTAAAGGTACAACATCTATAGCCAATGTCTGTCCTTAAATCACAGCTTTGCAGTAGAAACAAATTGTAAATCATTTCAATAATTCCTACAGTTGTGTAACAGTACATTTCAATTCCACAAAAAAATCCGTATTTGTATTACATTATCAGGGACAAACAGTTCACCACCAGATGTATCGATTCATTATAAGTATTTCAAATTGCTTTCCATCAGACGCGTTTATGGACATCACATTATTTTTCGTGATACTTGAGTAAAATAAATATTTAGTACACCTCTTACTAAAGCCCAATTGAAAAATGCCCTTTTATTTTTTCTTGTTTATTTGATAACATAGGAAATTTATACTTTCAGTCATGAGCCAAGGAAAAAGAACAAATGTCGAGTCAGAGGTACATGTCGTAGCTATTAATTTTATAATTTTCTCTATTTGTTTAAAATAGTATAGCATAAAAACCTCAAGGAATTTAGGCAACAGGTGATTTAATCGGATAAGAAGATTAAATATATCATCCAAACAAATAGTAATGAAGTCGTTTGTACTGAAAAGGAGAAAGACGAATTTGCCGTCACGGACAAATTAGATAAAAAAGCAGTCCTTAATAGATGTAATTAAACGATATTTACCTAATCAATATAATAGTACACTCATTGTACGTTTTTGTTTCTCGTACCTAAAATCGCTTGTATAGTGCCATTTGTTAACCTTTGTTTCCAATAGTTATCAAATGTACCAGAAATATATTTGATATGCCATATGCGCGTTTCGGCTACATAAGACTCATCAGTGACGCGCTGATCAAATAGTTTAAAACCAAGCAATTTTAAAGTGGAAAAGCATTGAAGACCCAGAATTCCAGCAAGTTGTGTCAAACAAGGCTACGGTAATCTATTCATGGGAAAAGAAAATCCTTAGTATTTCGAAAAAACTTTTGTCAACAGGAAATTGATGAAAATGATCATATATTAGAAATTCGTATCAACACCGAAGTGCTAACTACTTTGCTGGTGATACCCTCGTGGACGAATTATCAAGCAGTGGCATCCACCCATTGGTGTAAATAGCTATCAGAGGTACCAGGTTTATAATATAATACGCTAGACGCGCGTTTCGATTACAAAATGATTTAAAGCAACACAAGTTCAAAGTGGAATAGCATTGAGGACCCAATGTTCCAAACAGTTGTGACAAATACGGCCAACCTATGTTGTATATTCCTTTCTTGGAATCTTGTAATTTTCACACATACAACCTTATCATATATTGTTTTGGTAATAAAAAAAAACACCCATATATATAAATTATTATAATAAAACTAAGAATGCAGATTTAATAAAGGTTTCATAGATTGATAACTTTACAATTAATATTACATTTTTTCAGCCAATGATAACAAGAAAGGAAAATAAAATTGACTTTCAAAACCGCTTTTCAGAGAGCAAAAAATATATACAAAATATTGCTGACGTGTCACTTATGATGGCAAACATTTCACAGTTGCGAGCAGTTTTGGGCTTTGGCGAGACAAATTCATTTTATTTTCATCTCCTGATACTAATAAGTGTTTCACTAGTGTCACATACAGTTTTCGTTTTTGTCAGTGTAATAAGAGGCCATTATATCAAGAAGCATCATATTGCCTTGGTTCGAGCACAAAGGAATCAAGAGAAAACACCAATATTAAATACTGACGTAGAGACACCATCTCCTATTAATGACGAGTCTAGTCTTACATGCAATCATGATAATAACCAAGCTAGTAAACAAGTAACCAAATCTGCCAATAAAGAAAAAATCGAACCAGCAACCGAACAAGGGAACAGTTCAAACAACTCTACTAAAACAGTAAGGTTTTGCTGTTGCTGTACAAAACAGGACAGACCCGATGAATATGACGACAGTGATAACTGCCAGTGTCCACATTGTCATACTGATCTATATCTGGGTTATTTCTGTAATATTCTCGTTTTCATAACAATTTGTGCAAACATTGGCATTACTGGGATTGGAATTATTGGAGATTGCAAGCCAAATGCATAAAAATAGATTCAGAAATATTGAAAAAAAAAATGATTGGAATCACGTACTAGAAAACAATATATATATATATATATATATATATATATAGGGCAGTATGTAATTAGATATATAGTATAATATGTATATATTTATTATAAAATGCAATTACGTTAATCTAGTAATACAAATGTATATAAAACATTTATTTGTAGTATAAGCATTATCTGGTGTTATATTTTAACTCGACGTTCATTATCCAAACCATCGCTTTATAAAAAGAGCACGTGCATATTTTAACCAGGAGTTAAACTTTAAATTATGTATTTGAAGATTAATTCTGTGCTATACATTGAAATAGATCACGACTGATTTAAACACGTTTGTTTTTGAATTCAATAATAACTTATTCTAACACACAACTGTTCCATATCAGTAAACAGAAAATGTTGCACCCGAATGCATTTCTAATTTGAAGTATAATGTTGTAAATTCAGATTTACTTCGTACTGTAGGTGTTCAGCAGGTAAATGCAAATTGGAGAACTAATGCACATCAAACTATTGTCGTATCATAAATGTGTTTGTATTAAAACAGATAACATCTATGTTGATTAAAAAGTGTGACGAAAGATACCAAAGGGACAGTCAAACTCATAAAACAAACATAAACTGACAATGCCATGGCTAAGAGAAAAAGACAAACAGACAAACTATATTACACAAGGCACTATATAGAAAAGCAAATATTAAGCAACACGAACCTCACCAAACACCGGGGTGATATGTTTATGCTAAATAGATTCTGTTGATATGTGGCACCTTTCATGTTGCTCAATTTATTTCAAATCCGATAAATTGTCTATTTCGATAGTTCACATTCTTTAAAAGGGGAGGGGAGTGTAGTTACGACATAAGACACATATCTGGTAACATTTGTGAATCGATTATTCCATAACGGTAAAACGACTCCGTACAATTGATGAAGCGAGACAACTCTCCACAAGAAACCAAAATGACACAGAAATTAACAACAATACGTCACCGTATGGCCTTCTACAATTTGCAAAGCTTATACCGCATAGTCAGCTGTAAAGAGTCCCGAACAAAGCAACACATTGTATACATTCAATGTAGTTGAACCTTCCGAAAGTGAAAAGAAAGGACTGTGAGAGAAACAAAGCATAGGATGCAGTTATATTCTCATTAGAAATTGAACATCTGAAATCATTTACATCTGTATTCTATTTTACATAAAAATCCATTATATATTTTTCTGTGTATCTTTTTTAAAAAGGAAACAATTGAGAATATAGAAATCCCTATACAACATGACTCCATTTCAACGGAATTAAAAATACGTTGCTATTGTGAGCAAATGAATAAGAGTCCCACGCAATAGTCTATCTATCTTGGTGAAGTAATATTTAAACTTAGTTCTACAATGCTAGATATGTTGTAAAAATTTGCCTTTTCAAAATGAACACAAGAGATAGTTTGATAATTTCACAAATATCCAATTTCCAGAAAAGATGAAAGATGGGCGAAAGATACCAGAAGAACAGTCAAATCATAGATGACAAAATAAATTGACAACGCCAAGGCTGAAAAAGAAAAAAAAAAACAGACAAATAAAAGAACATAAGACACAACATAGAAAACTAAATAAAGGCAACAGTAGTATACCGCTGTTCAAAACTCATAAATCCATGGACAAAAAACAAAATCGGGATAACAAACTAAAACCGAGGGAAACGCATTAAATATAAGAGGAGAACAACGACATAACACTAAAATGTAACACATATAGACAAAATCCCAAATCGGACCAAAATGACAAAATATTTTAGATTCTATTCCAAATACATAGTTATTAAACTGAGTTTTGATTTTACCCTGTTGAACTACATGAAAATAAAGTGTGTTGTCTATAGTTCTTGTTTATTTTACCATAATCGATACCAATGTGTAAAAACGATTTGAATTTATTGAAATATTTTCACTCAGATTTTATTTTCTTAATCATGTTTTTTAATATTATGTCGTCAATTTAAAATCTTCTGGAAAGTGTCAAAATTGAATAGCAAAATAAACATGAATGATTTACTATTCATAAGTTTGAGTATTGTCTTTTACCACACTCGATGATCAAGAACGACATTCATATAGTAGAAACTTTATTTTATCAACGACTTTGACTGTCTATTATGCTATCGCACTGTCGGTATTTCCTTATGATCAAACTTTAATTTTTACTCCATAGCTTTACTAGTTTTAAAATAGTTAATTATAAGACGCATTATGTTTTGGCTCATTTCACCTTCGAACATTATCCGTGCTACCTCTTGTTTCTATATTTAGTATAATCAAGCACGTGATACCATATTGTTATTTCAAGTACAATGCAATGCAAATACAAGGAAGTTGTAGATAACCCAATCAAAATTGTTGATTTCGTGTTTACTTAACATCCAGTCGCAAATATGTGATGCCTGTTTAGAACTAGAAAACAATTGACAAGAGATAAAACATTGTTAAAGAGGCAGTCTTTGATCAACGGAAGCGAAATTCATTATATAGGGACTGAAGTTAAGGCTTGCATCAGCTCGTCTTAGGACCTCTAATACGAGTTTTGACCAGGGTATCACTCTATATACATTATGTGTTAGATTTGGCGATCCTGTCCTGCTCGGATATGGCTGTGCATCGGGTGATCGGAATGGGGTTTGATTGTCCTTGTTAATAATTATTAATACATATAACAATAGCAATTCGAACTTTTGTCAATACGAAAGTACTGGCTACAAGGATAGTCGACCAAGTACCCGCGTAAAACCAGTTTAAAGTTAAAAAAAAACTTACCTTTGTTCGAAAAGTATTTAACAAATAATATGCGCGTCGTGAAATCCTAATCTGGCATAACAAATCATTTTACGAGCTTTGTTAAAGGTTATCAGGTGTGTTTACATTTCACTGTAATAAACTGTGACAGTTTAAAGAAATCAATATAATTTTCAAACAAGGGACACTATTTCTAAAAAATGTAATTTTTCCAAAATCAAATGTTGGCATGTTTTTTTTTTCCATAATTGTATACTTTCAATTTCCCTTATCCTTCTTATGGACATTAAAAAAAAGTAGATATCACGAAAATAAAAATTGAATTTGACTATATATTTTGGTCGTGACATCGACCAATTAAATTTAATCGATCGATGGAGGAGTCAGTGACTATCGCGTCTGCATAAATGTATATTTGTTTTCGTTTTATTTGAACATGAGGATGCGTGAGATATTAAAATTAGCGATGCTTTAGCAAAACACTTAAACGATCAAATAACCATGTTTGTCCGCCAAACATTTCTGTCGTACTTCTAATTATGTACATTATACCGCAATGATAGACAGTGATAAGTTGTTAGGTGTGGGCACTTTTCAAATCCATCGAGAACCTATATTCTGCTTTCTGATACTTTGAATAACGAGTTGTTCTTAGATAATTCTTAGACCAACATCTTACATTTTTAATTAATATATTTTTATAAACAAAATCACTCAAAATTATCATTTTTGAATGACAACATTAACTGTTTGATGCTGGTAATATATATGTAATTGTTGTTTAAGAAATAAGTATAGATGCCACCGAAAATAATAAGGATTAGATTATCTTTTGGTAGTATTTTATAAAATAAAGTGTATCCTTTCCAGAACAATATACTCATGTCCACGTTTATATGGAATTACGATCTTTCTATTTTTTATCCCATGTACAAGATTTGTTTTTAATACAATTTTCAATTTATGTTTCCGTTTTTTCACTGATGTTTAATGGAGCATGGTAACTGCAGTTACCGCGATCCAAATATGGCGAAGATAGAAATAAGTTGAATCGATTTCTGCTAATTTCTCTATGTAAACGGGTTGTTTTCAAGAATTACTCAGTGGTTTTAGAATTACCATGTTAAAACATTTCTTATCTTACAAGTCTGTTTTTACTATTATCTTTTCATTAATATTTCATTTCACCATCTATTTTTTTAACTCGATTACATGAATATGAGAAGGAGAATATCAAACAAGAATTTCAATGTGTTTGAGTGACACCTTTTCTGAAGCTGTTAACCTTTCTCTACTAAATAACCAAACAAAAAACGGGTGTCTTTCCCTTCATTTACTAGTAAATTTCTTCACAAGCAACACCATGCCAAAACACCAAAAAGTACTTCAAGGTATACATCTGTTAACAAAAAACTTTAAGAAACCAAAGACTGTGAAACACGAAACATATCTTGCTCTACATGTGGCATCCCACTTGTTGCTCATGGTTAGTCAAATTTGGTGATAAGTCTCACTACGGGATGTCACAATTGCAAAAAAGGTCCGTTCACGAAAAAACAAAATATCTGTGATTATATTATACAACGACAAAAACCGATTCATTTGTTAAAAACGGGTTTTTTTTTGTCTGATAAAAACATGATACCCTCCGCTTTAATTTCTATAAGGATCAAATAAATATACTATAAAGAAGCAAAGTTAATATGTTTTTCTCATTGAATAACGAAAACCACAAAGGATTATTATACGAAGACGAGTATTGCCTGATGTCAATCAGAGAAAGCAAAAATAGTTCATCTAAACCAAATTGAATATTATTTAGATTTATATAATTCGCAGTGAAATAGTACTGCAATAATCGTTTTTCTACTTGGAGCTTTATCCAAATATTTAATATTGAGCAACTTGACCATATTGTTCATAGCACACGAAATATAAAAAAAAACACAGTTGGAATATGAAAAAAAAACACACTTAAAAAAAAAACAAGGCAGGACATTCCTTGTCCCTTCCACACTGTAAAATAAAGACTATGAGTGCATGGTCCTTTTAACAAATGTATACAAACTCATTCCAACATATTACTCGTGGTTTTAGTGGCAAAATTTACAAGATAAAGTGTTTACTGCTATTCTAAGTTCTTGTTCATATTCCAAACATCTGAATCACATACATTGTATCATTCTGATTCAGAAGCTTCGCTGTCGTAAATATTGTTCACTACATAGACCTATGGATTGGTATTATGAACCCAGCGTTGCACAAATGTATCTGAAATAAAATTTAATAATGTCATACTGTCATTGTCTGGCGTTTAAAATTATAATTCTGGTACCAATAAAAAAAACCGCACGCTTTACTTAGTACAAAATCAAAGTTTTCATATAGGTGTTTAATATAAGTTTTAACTAAAAAACTAATTGGTGGCAAAATGTTCTCAATATTTTCGAAAGGATATCATCTTTTGTATTGCAGCAAGTAAAACTTGGAATTGATTTAGTTACTTTATTCTTTTGTGTTAATTCCAGATTTAAAGACGCGTAGTATAACTTAAATACAACGACCGTTACATGATGGATAACTATTATGGTCAAACCGAGCTTAGTACTTTCAGGACTGGAACCTTGTATTAAGGGAATGAGGATTGACACTGATTATCGAACTAACCCTAATTGACTTCTCTTTCTTATGTGACCGAATTTAATTTATGTGTAAAGGTATTATGATCTGCTGCTTAATTTCTAATTTCTGTGTGAACGGAAACAAATACATAGATATCAAAGGGACATTTAAACTCATAAGTCAAAAATAACTAACAACGCGATGGCTGAAAAGCAAAAAACAAAGATCATCAGACAAAACAACACAGTAAACAAAGCACAACATGGAAAATAAAAGACTGAGAAACACGAACTCTATTATAAACTGGGGGTGATCACAGGTTCTCCAAGAAGGGTAAGCATATTCTCCTCCACGTATGACATTCTTCGTGTTGTTCATATTAGTGCAAACCCGGCAATAAGTCTTATCGGGTAGGTCACATTCGGGGAAAAGGGACGGGATTGTAGTTACGAAAATTGGAACATCTCCGTTGTCATCTATGAAACAGATACTCCACAACGGTTAACCATCTCGTGATGGCTTCCGGAAAATTTACGAAGGCATGATTTCAACTTCATCACTTACAACACTTGGCCTGCACATCATGATAGGAAATACAAGTAATGGAATATCGTATCAACTTGGATATATATATATATATATATACTACGTATGCAGGTGCTGCTGGAATGTTACTACAAAGAAATGAAAAGATTTGAATTGGGATACTAAAATCATCTCTTTTGTCGTAAAATCTTGTTTACCGACCCTCTTTGTCAATTTGTTTATGTAAGTCGAAAGTTAAGGTTAACTTAACTGTATCTGTTGAATCATTTATCTCAAGTTGATGGGATAGCTAACAAATTAGCAACTATATTTCATTAACGCACTTTGACCTTAAAACGTACAAGTTTACTGACTTTCATGTTGAATTAACACCGAAAATTGTGTATGGGATTGACAGAAATAAGATTTATACTCTGAATAGAATATATGTAATGTGATTGACATAAGTGCAATATTTATTTAGATATTTAGATTATACAATGTACCAATGTAAAAATTAAAAGTCTTAAGAGTGGTAAGTGTTAATATCATAGTTTGGAGAGAAATCAGACTAAGTACTTTTGTAATTTTTGCTGTTCATAACAACTTTGCATTAGGGTGCAGAAAAATAAGTTAGCACATCCAACACTCGATAATGGTGTATTAGGAACTATGATGCTGTGTATAGGGTAACAACAAGAATGTTAGTTATTTTAACATGTAAAACTATGGGAGTTAAAATTCATTTAATTTGTTCATCTTCAATTGATGCTTCTGATTTAACAGGACTTGCAGTTGTAGCAGAGTAAAAAGAAGTAAAAATTTCAAAACTTTTTGTGAAGGTATTCCTCATTTCCAAACACCAGGAGAAAGATCGATTAATTGGTGGGTTGTTGATAACAAAAGTCCCAGAGACAAATAGTTTAAGCATTTTAAATCCATAGAGATATATCCTCGAACATGGAAACCACTGCACATCCATTTCATATTCTAGAATATTTATTTTGAAACGGTTTTGTTGCTCTCCTCGGGCATTATTTGCATCAACTTTATGAAACCATTTAATTTAGTGTTAAGGGAGTGAAATGACTAAAATATCTTCAGCAATCTCATAAATGAAACCGAAAATAACTCTGATCATAGGAAACATTATCGTTCATGTTACAAATATCTCGTTCCCAAGTTCTAGTTTGAAATAACTCGTGTTCATTATACAAGAATATTGTCTTTAGTGTAGAATAAGACAACAATTCGTAAGTATCGCTTAGATATAGGGGAATTTATATATGTTTGAAATAAGTATGACAAAAGATGTTAAAGTATACTATTTCATTTTGGCTTATTTCCCTTGTCATATTGCAAGAGAAAAAAACAGTTCCTTATTACGATGAAGTTAAATCCAGCCAAATAAACACTTTTGTTCCTTTCACATATCCATATCACATCACGACCATTTCGTGATACACAAGATATCTATTAATGAGGAAAAAGATAACAAACCACAATCATTAAAAGAATTTTTAGATACAATGTCCTGTACTTTTCGGATGTATCAGCCTTCACTGTTAACTTATAAGGTTTTAATTTTTTAAATTCTTTACATTGCTCCTCCACTGATGAAAAACTGATTGTCGAAATAGACATCTTGTAAAATCCAATTAACACAATTTTTAAGTATAATTTTTCTACCCTTAAGATATACCAAATAAAAGGAGAAACATTTCACCATAACAATGCAAAATATTATACTATCCATCCTGCGTGCTCCGTTTTACTGATTTATTATATTTTACATAATGTTAAATAAAAGTACCAAAATCGACACTTTTAATTAGGGCAGGAACTATTGGTTTTATTACATCTTGAAAAGGACAAATTATCGGCTCCCTTTATCAAAATTGAAAATTAAACTAACATTTCCGGTATTTATATGATACAATCAACCCTGAGTTTTCACATTGAATGATATTTCAATACCGGTATATAATTTTCAATATCAAGTACATATTTGGCTACTGTTAATTAATGCAGGATATACAAGAGTACTGAATTAAATTATATATTTAGTATTTTAAATAATTTGATAATGGTGTTTGCGTTTATAATTTTCCTTGGAGTTCGGTACATTTGTGATTTATTTCTTAATTATAATCCGCATATTTTACTTTTAAATCCATCCTGAGCAACTAATAACCTCAAATTATATTGAATAAAAGAAAGAAACCAAGTCTCTTGAGTGTTTGTATAATGCGATACAGACTTATATATTATATGCTGAAACCATTAAATAAATATAATGTGCTTAACGCTATATTAACTATTTGGTGACAAGGACAGATTTGTAAACAGACAATTAATTGTTTGCATAAACATTGAACGACAAAAATTAGTGACGTATAAATTTTCTGACGTCAGACACGCGAAATTGTTTCTTTTAAAATTGTAGCACGATGATGACTGCTGTACCAACATTTTGACTATTTTATTTATTGTGTCTGTTAAGTTCACGCATCATTGTAAATATAACAGAATCTGATGAGACTGTCGTACAAAGTGAGAGGTTTAGCGCTATAAAACTAGGTTTAATCCACCATTTTCTACGTTAGATGCCTGTACTAAGTCAGGAATATGACAGTTGTTGACCATTCGTTTTTGGTGTGTTTTGCCATGTGATTAGGGACTTTCCGATTTTATTTTCCTCTGAGTTCAGTATTTTTTGTGATTTTACATTTTAATATTATTTTACACACAGTTTTGTAATTGTACAATTGGAATTTTTAATCATAAATTATACATACTTTATTGAAAACTTTCACATTTGTTAGTTTGGTACAGAAAGTACCGGTACCTTATCATGCCCTAGTTAAACAATATATATATATTTTTGTATGTTAATATAGAAAACTAGTTGGTATTTGTTATTATTGCATAGCAATTTAATATTTTCCATAGAAAGCAACCAAAAGTTAGCTTGCAATAAATTCCAATATTGCACCAGTGCAATAAATCTTCAAAATTCATGACGTCATCAACGACAAAATCTTATTTTAAACCATTTTTTACTTTCAAATATTATATTGCCATACAATAAAAGGGTTATTGCATGACTATTGAGGAATATTGTTCCTCGTAGAACATATATTGCACTCGCAAGCTCGTGCAATATAAAATTCTACTCGGGCCAATATTCCCCAATATTCATGCAAAAACTCTATAGTATTCAAAATTATAAAATAAATACAATATGTTATTATGTATCCCATATTGTATCCATTATTTCCATATAGTTCAATAAACTCAAAGTTCATGTCAAAGGTCATTCGACAAATAATACATCAATATTTTGGGCCACTTAATTCAAGGCAAAAACAATAAGAAACAATATATAACTATGACATAATTGCATTGTTAGATCTTAAAAACCCTTATATATTTAAGATAGAAATAAAAATACTAAGAAACCAAATATAGATGAAATTTGCGCAACGCAAGAGAAAATTTAACTCGGTTCTGTTCGGAGATTGAACATGTTGAATAATCAATATTTATGAAGATATTGATTTTTTTTCGGTTTTAACCTTTTATCTGGATTTAGAATAATTTACACAATTTTAATATTTAATGATCGGACACAAAATATGTAATATAGATAATACTCATTCGAACACTATTAAGTTAAGTATGTCTAGATTTCAAGTGATTTTTAAATGGATTTCAAATGATCGGAAAAAACACGCAGACTACAATAGTTTATAATGTCAAGAATATACTTATACATGTGTTATCATAATGACATTATTTCTTCGAATTAATTTTGTTCATTTATATATATGCTTTAGAAATTTCCTTATATTGATTTATTATGAAGATTACATTGTTTTCATTATAGGTGTCCCTACCGTTTATTTGATAGCACAAATAATTGTAATACGAATGTTGTATATAATATTGATACGTGAGGGTATAAGATTGGTTATAAGGTATAAGACCACTACATGTCATTCATATCCCCATTGCTTTCTATGTTACATTCTGAAATTTCAAGCATTAATGGCTACTTTGTCTTAAGTTCAAAAATAGTGGCAGTTATATTCATGTTGATCAGAATGAGTGACATTTTCAACTAGAGAAAAAACGACGAAGAAGTTGTCAATTAAAGTCAAATCACTGACTTTAACTGTGAGAAAAACAATCATGCATATTAAACTAGAAAAAAAAACATGTAAAACTACCTGATTGAGAAAAGAAACGGCCTGGTAAATATACGGAACAATAATATTCTACACAGCAACAACTGAAAATCCGTGATACACACTTATAAGATTGGAAGTTGTATAATACATGTTATTCTACTTTACATTATATAGTAAATACTTCATTGGCTAATATACATGATATAGTTTAATTTCGATGTTTTAAAAACAAAATGGCAGAAGCGATAAATAACTCTAACAAATTTAAACCGCCATTGAAGAACCCTATTATTCCCCGGTGAATAACTCAGACAAAGTGAGGCCGACATCGAACAAGCCTAAATAAATGACCAAGAGTTGATACCCTTTAAAAATGACGTCAGCATAAGAAAAACAAAAAACAAATATTGCAATTGTCTGGTTAGACGTGCATCAAGTGACGACGAAACATGATCACACAAGAATTATCTAGTGCAGACGAAATCTCTTGTAAACGTTCTTTTCTAGAGAGATCCATATATTACAGAAAGATTCTCCCTTTGTTGTACATACGCGAAATATCAAAAGACACAAAATAGTTTTTTTACATAAGTGTTTTGACAATCTGTTACAGTATTTCACTTTAAAAGTAATATGTTCGTTTGGTATAATAAAAGAATTTTTGCCCATTTAGTGAACCAAAGTAAGGGTAATTCTCCTTGGGTCAAATATCTCGTACTCGTGGAATAACCCTTAATCGAGTTGACACTGTTAAAGAAGATTTAGAGAAAATAGTAAATGATCAAACAAGGCGGGCTATTATACTATCACACGCCGAGCACTGCGAAGGCAATGAAAGAAATTCAAGATATTTTTTATCTTTAGAAAAACGCAATTATGAAAATAAATGTATAAACAAATTATTTGTAAACTACATTGAAATTGTGTCACAAGAAAAACATTCGAAACGAGGAGAGACATTTCTATGAAAATTTGTACGCATCTAAAGAAGACCCTGATAAATATTCAGGTGATTCTAATTTTTTTGACTTAGATTTTATTCCTAAGCTTACATATCTGGAAAAGGATATATGCGATGCAGATATTTCAGAATCTGAGTACGTTAAAGTTTTAAAAACATTTAGAAATAATAAAAGCCCTGGTATAGACGGTTTTACTACTGAGTTTTACAATTTTTTTCTGGATTGATATAAAAACAAATATGTGTTAGAAAGCTATGAATATTCCTTCGAAACCGAAACCATCTCAATAAACCACAGACGGGGTATTCTTATTCTTATTCCAAAGAAAGATATGTCGAACAGGCGTCCCCTTTTTATCTTAAATTTTGATTATAAATTATTAGCCAAAGTTATTGCGGAAAGAATGAAATTATTTCTTCCAAAGCTTATAAATCCGGACCAAACGGGATATGTGGCTGGTAGATACATTGGTGAAAATCTACGACTCATTGCTGATATTATATTGTTTACTACTTTAAAAAAATTATCCAGGGCTTTTATTACTGGTCGATTTCGAACAGGCGTTTGATACGCTAGAATGGAAGTTCATTCATAAAGCATTGGTTTGTTTTAATTTTGGTAGCAATTTCCGGAAATGGGTCTTAACTTTATACTCAAATATAACTAGCCTTGTCGTTAATTATGGATTTAGTTCCAGTTCATTCACAATTGAGAGAGGTGTTCGACAAGGGTGTCCTTTGTCTCCTTTTTTATTTATTTTGGCCGTTGAACTGCTGGCAATAAGTATTCGTAAGAACAATCAGATATCTGGTTTAGAAATTGGGGATACTGAAATCAAAATTTCACAGTTAGCTGATGATACCACTTGTTTTGAAAGATATATATTCCGCGCAAATTTTATTGGATTCCTTTAACGATTTTGAGAAGTGTTCAGGATTAAAAGTAAATTTTTCTAAGACCGAAGCAACATGGATTGGAAGAAATAAAACCTTAAAAAAACTTTTAAAACCTTAGGTTTAAAATTTATTGCTTTTGAAGAAATGGTTTGTTCTAATTTAGATACATGCATAGAACAAATGGAATCAATAATTAAATTATGGAGGATCAGAAACCTTTCCTTGATCGGTAAAATTATAATTCTCAAATCACTTGCAAGATCGAAGCTTATTTGTGTCATTTCATCAACACATGTACCAAAATCATATGTCATTAAAATACAACGTGATATTATAGTTTTTTTATGGAATGGTAGTACTCCGAAAGTCAAATCGGAAGCTATTCAAAAGTCTCCTAGCAAGGGGGGACTGAAAGCTCCAAATCTTGAAGTACAGCTTTTATCCTTTCGTATTATGTGGGTAAAAAAATTTCTGTCAGAACATGACTCCAAATGGAAACATGTTTCAAAAACATTGTTCTCCCTTTTTGATTTAGAGGACCAGTTTATGAGCAAAGGTGAATTTGAGTTTTTTAATTTAATAGCACCTATTTTTGTATAGAAGTGCTATCTGCTTGGAAACGTTTTAAGGGTATTTTCATCCCGTTAAATGCATTTCATGTTAGAAAAGAATTTATTTGGTTCAATCCGTTTATCAAAATTTATCAAACATGTCAAAAGAGTATTTTTTACAGATCTTGGTCACGAAAGCCATAAGGTTCATCGTTGATATTGTAGATGATAAAGGCGAATTTTTGTCTCATGACGCTATTAACAAAAAATATAACCTGAATGTCACTTTTGTAGACATTCTATCTTTTAAGCTTTCTATACCACGTGACTGGAAAGATTTGTTATTACTACAACACATGTCACCTAACAGCAACTCATTTGGATTCGTTTTTGAGCATGAGAATAAAAAAATGCCTATAAGTAAATAATTTGCTAAAGATGTATATTCACTTTTTATCGATCGGGGAAGTCTTTCTCCTATCTCATAACAAAGATGGGAAGAAAGTTTTAATATAGAAATTAGTGACGAGCAATGGAAAAATATTTATTCATTAGCTTTTAAATGTACTATAGAAAGCAAACTACAAGCTTTTCAATATATACTTCTACACAGAATAGTCTCACATAATTATCTTCTTGAAAAATATAAATGTTCCTTAACTAATGAATGTGCCAGTTGTAAAGAAATAGAAACTATAAAGCATACATTTTTTGAATGTACAGAAATAAAAAACAATTTTGGAGAGATTTTTCAAATTGTTGGTATTCAGTTTTTGGAGTAAAACTTATTTTGAATAAAGACAGTATCATTTTTTGTGTATTGAATTCTGATAACTTAGCTTTAAATTATTGAATTCTACGGGCAAAATATTACATTTATTATGTAAAGAACACACAATTAGACAGACTAATCATACCCGTGCAAGCTTTTCTCAAATTTTATAAAAGACGTCTAGATGTTAGAATATTTATATATTTCTAGAGACATACACGAGTAATTCGTCAACAGATGGGGGGAGGGGGGGGGATTTTATGAAAGCTTTTTTATTAATTAAATTTATTTTTTAATATGGTTACAGTATAATGTATTCAAAAGTATTCTTAAGACGTACCATATACTGAGTATTCACACCACTAACTTACTAAATTTTTACTTTGTCTTATTTGCATAATGTCAATAGTATAACAATGCCATACATGTCATGTCATTCACTTATGTCTTGTAAAAATGTATATATGCACTTATATGTAGTTTGAACACCAAAAAAAATCAATAATAAAAAAAAAAGAGTTGACCATTTGGGATGTTTATCTCCTCAGCGGGCCATAAATGTATATTTTAGAACCTATCATTTGATGGATATGTTTGTTATTAAAAGCAAGCATTGTAATGGTAGTCACCGTACAATGATACATTTGTTTTCTTCTGGAATAAACAAGAACAAAACTACACCTAAAGATGATAAATCCGCACCACAAAGTTCACACCTAAAGATGATAAATCCGCACCACAAAGTTCACCTTAAGAATTCTTCCGAATTTTTTGACAAATTTTGAGTGATTTCAAGTTTTTCGAGTTTGGTGGCGTATTTATCATCTTTTGATATGCTTTTCGTCATGCATATTCAAACATTAAAACAAAATGTGTTATTTTCAAATAAAGATTCACACAAAAATAAAATGAAAAGAATCATATAGCAACGTTTATACACTAATTTCTTAGATAACAAAACTGTTGTTTTTCTATACTCTAAAAAATCTCCTTTCTGAACTCTTGTCTTCACACGTCTAAGATTTTATTTAGTATTATACATGCTCTAAAACCTATTATTTCATCAATATTAATGGTATCAACACTGTGCATTTTCGTCATTTTTTTCATCAACATTTTAAATGACGTGATCTGATCAATTACAAAATTGTAGTAACCATAGAGTGTTTGTCATTGAGATAATTTTCTAAAATGGACACCTCCGAGAAGTTACTTGCTATTTATTTAACTACTTTAGAATAGATATAGGTTAACGAAAAAAATTCAAGTTCGGCAATACTCTTCCATAAAAAAGGGGGTTCAATGATGAAAAAGTAATGTGCACTCTTTATTTTCATGCAAAAGCTTTAACATTATCAAACAGCCGATGTTTTCTATCCAATGTTGCATTTCATGTTTACATCTTAAGCCAATTTACCTTTTGGCAAGAAAATTTGACATCAGTTCGGCCAATAAATTGTACATTATTTATCATATAAAGTTCGGCAAAGTTATAAATCTTATTTGTACATTCCAAATGTAAAAGTCATGCGCTCAACATTGTTTCATATCACGTATTGACATGTATACATTGTTTTGATGTTTAAGTTTCAGACAATCTGATCGGATAACCTTTTTAGGACCACTTCAAACATTGGTCAAAATTATAATTATTACAACATACCCTTGACAAATACATTCATTGGCAGTTTTCACTTAAAATAAAAGAAAAATCAAAGTATTACATTGAATGAAAATATGTTCCTACTAGCTGTGTTCAATCAATCATGTGTAACTGGACCTCAAAGTATTTGGTATTTGTAGCAAAAACTTCAGAAAAAAATAAATAGTCTTTAAATTCTCGTTCTGAAGTAAAAACTATAATTGTCAAAAATATTCATCAATACGATTTTTTTTTAAATTTATATTCCATTACTACTAGCTAATTGTGATCGATCAATATCCAAAAGTAAAAGCTGAACCTGCAAAATATATCGCATGCCGTTAAAATGAAGTGTTTCATATAATTGCATACAATTAGTGAAAACTTTGATTATAAAACAAACGTAAAATGAACTAAAGTGTACTACGTTATCGATAATAACCATACGAAGGAAGACTTTATACAAATATCAACTGTTTTTGTTTATTTATAAATATTATACTTTAAGGCGTAGTGAACGTAATTAAACTACACAATGGATTTTTTTTAAATTTCAAATATGAATTCTGCTTGTAAAATTACACAAGAAAATGAAATAAAAAAAGGGGTTAACCGTTTTCGTTTTTGAGATATGAGCCGTTGAAATTAATAGCATGAAATAATAATAGATGAAATTACAAAGGATATATAGGGAAAATCATAAAAATTAGCAGATATTTTTACATTATCAAGATTTTCTATTTTGTTGGTCAACAGATATTTTTTTTAAATTGACAGACGATTCAAAAACGAAAGACGAATCCATCTGTGCAAAGAAAGTCCTTAGCAACCGTGCTAGTTTTTACGCTACTCCTTGTTGAAGTTTTTTTGTTGTTGGTTGGAACATTAAAATTATTCGGCGACTTCATGGTCTATACAGTAACGTCGCCATAGCTTCTACGTCGTAACTCTATTGTACCGTAAAATGTCGTAGCAATGTCGTGCGTGTGTATCACCCATCTTCCTATGTATTACAAATGATCTAGCGTTGTAAATTGATAAGAAAATAAAATAAACTAATTTTAAAGAATATTTCTGTCGCCAAAAAATTGCAAGTTTGTAATTAAAGGAGTAGGTCAAGTAAGACCCCTTTTTGGCCCCAAAATATAGCAGTTTTACAAAATTGTGAAAATGTAAATTTTTAGTTATTTATTTGACAGTAGAATGCTTCTGCCACAAAAATATGGGTTGTTTTTGAAAATACAATGCACATATATCGGGTACTAGCACCATCAAGTCATGCTAAATTATTGAAATCTTCACATTTTAGCATTTTTGTTAAATTGTAGACGGTTTTCGTGTAAAACGAAAATGGCCGCATTCGTATTCATCCTTAATATTGAAATGTAAGGTGTATTTTATTATAATACATAACATTTATTAAAGGTTGAGCATGAACACTTTCATTTTTGACAAAAAAAACATCTGAAAAGTGACATTTTTGGGCATATTTGGTAGACTTTTCATATTTGATCTTGAATCGGATCGTTTTTAATGATTAAATCAGTTAAAATCGTTCAAATAAACTAATTGATTCAAATGAAATAGACACTTTTTAAAAGTGTTTAAAAAGTGGTCAAAATCTTTCGTCAGATGAATATGAAATTTGAGGCCAAAATCGGTCCTTACCGGACCTACTCCTTTACCGCAAATGAAAGAAAGTTACCGTAGATTTTATTCTTTTCTATATTATAGTGGTTTCCACACCTTTTTAATGCTTTCATGGATTGTAAAAAAAATTATGAATCAAATATCGATTTTGAATTTGTCCCGGTTAACCACTGGTATTCAAGAGATAATCGTAACTGGAATTACGATTATCCCAATATGACGACGGCAGATATAGGTAACATCTTTACAGTAATTTTTCTCAAATGTAGCATGTATTTTATTCATCCAGTTACGGTTATCTCTTTAATACCAGTGGTTAACACAGTGTTATCAGAATTAATTGATCGGTTTTAATATTAGGATCGGGTATACATCTCGTTTTCCAACTTACTTCTGCATGTTTGTATTTAAAAAAAGTAGACCTATTTTCTGCATATATTCATCTTCATCATTTATGCATGAGGTTATTCTGAGGATTTGCACATAATATATTCTACATTATAAACCGATTTTGTTAGTCATGTTTACACACATGCTCGTGACGCAACTCTGCAAAAAAATAGTTCATTTTACAAAATTTCCCGTCGCGATCACCCTCCCTTTTCTTTAACTAATGACAAAGTATGATGTAATAATTGCCGAATAGACTTTCAGTAACATAAGAAAATATTTGTTAAAAATGCGTTATTTGTTAAAAATCCACATACACGGATTTAAATAATAACCATAATGCATACTATGGCTCTTCAACTATTTCCGATCGGTTCTTGTACATCCGTGGCTTTTAAATGTTCGGCCTTTAGTGTTCTATATCAAGGTTAATCCAGAAAAGCGTTTCGGAAGCTTGAAATTTAAAACGTGTTGATTTCATTTAAATTTCAGAATTTTTTTAGGCCGTAATGAGGTTAAAAAGAAGGACTCCCTAATACATTTTAACAAAATAGAAAAGATCAGAGTGTTTGGTATAACTTCTCGTCGCAGATATTTCATACATATTCAAGATGAAAACATACACCTAATATGATACTTTTGAGATCGACTTACCTAGTGCAATTACGACAGGAACATACCCAGTACTGTTATACAATAACATTGTGTATAGGGAAATGCTTTAGCAATGTATATAGTGTAATGCTTTTAATTAACTGGTGTAAAATTAATGATATAGAAGAAAGTACAAAAGGCGACCTTATGAGAATGTATCATGTTCGATGCTTTAAAAATTTACCTAATAAAATTTTATAAGAATTTACTCAGTGTAATGCACGGCGATTATTCATAATGTGCTACACGGGTTTACCTATAGTGTAATGCCGTACGAATATTGCCTCTGCATAATGGAAATGCATAACTTTTTTATACTTATATAATATAAAAAAAATAAGGAGATGTGGTATGACTTTCAATGAGACAACTATCCGCCACTGGTTAAATCAAGTCGATGTAAGCAAACACTATAAACAACCATACTGTTTTCAACAATTGAAGGAAAAATCATATTTGTGTAGGCCACAAAAGACTCAGCTGACAAAATCAACCGCCTTATATAAAAATATTTACAGAAAACAAATACCATGTTGTGAAGTAACAGAATTAAACCAAAGTGAATTACAACCAGCTCTATGCTTTCACCTAGTTCATGATCATCATTGAAAAGCCTGTGGTTTACTAGTCTTATAATCTAAGACTTTGGAGTTCATATCATTTACATTCAACTTTTTTTCATCGATTAATTTGTTTTTTTGTTTTTTTTTGGAGAGAGGGGGGGGGGAGGGTTCAACATTGAAATTAAAAAAGAAATATTCGATAGAAAACGTTGAATGTAGATGGTATGAACTCAAAAGTTTTATATTATAAGACTAGTAATCCACAGGCTTCTCAATTCTTGTATGATGATGAACTAGGTGAAAGTTTAGAGCTGACGTCCGAGTGCGAGATCCTCATGGATAATCATCGAAATCGTTAAACACCCCTTGCAGTAAACTTTGGTTAAATAAATAAATTTAAATCCCGACTAGCCAAAATTCAGAAATAGAATTCCCTGATCCCGAAAGGATCAATCCCGAAATCCCGAGCTTAAAAACACCCGATTCTGGAGTTCCGATAAAGGTCCTACCCCCTCGTAATTTACTTTATTATATTCATTCATAATCTTGAATTGAGACTTGTAACTTAAAAATTACATTCTCTAATTTTGAATGATGCACACAGGCACAATAAAAGAAAACAGATTTCGCTAAATATCTCTTCGAAATTGGAATTTGAGAAAGAAGAAATGACATGTTATATTTTATCTTACATGTGTACTTTCAATTTCAATTTGGTTCTAAATTTAAATTTAGTTTTCCCATAAATTGTGGACGGAATAGAAGACACCTGTTTATTTTCTACAAATGTAGAAAAAGTTGAAAACTGGGAGTTGAATGACATAATTTTTACTTATTCTCAGATAAATGTTAGAGTGAGACAACTTTTGAGTTACTGAGTAATTTTTTGGGCCTAATTGGTTATTTTTTGTTATTGTTTTCCGTCTTTGTTCTTCCGACTTGTAAGTGTTCTAGTGCACTAGTGGTCAAATTATTCTCTTGGTATCGTCTTATTTCTTATATGAATATAAATCATGTCCTTAAATTTTTAATTGCACAAAATCCGAACATGTCAACGTCTTTTTAATTCAACAATTAAATTCACACGTCTTTCATTAATTCTTTGTAACCCATTATAAAACTTTACGTTGAGTACTGCGTTTTTCGTTCAAGACTACAGCTTTTTAAAACGATATAGTTGGGTCAATTCAGGTTTCATTTTAATTAATTTGAAATCAATAAAAGTAAAATTGTTACATGTTTATTTGTTTATTTGTGTATAATTTTGTTGTGATGCGTTTTTTCTTTCTATTGATATCATAAACACGAAATGCTTTCTCCTACGCGTCTACAACAAAAAAAAACAGTGTTTTAAGTCAGACTGAACACATAACAACGTACAGAATGCTGTGATTTCTAAATGGATTATTTAGATAATTTCTATGAGGTTTCACGACATCACATGCGTGCTTGTTGGATTCATTATAGACCGCAAAAGGTAGTTTTTCTTTCGTGTGTTCTTTCTTGGAGTAAGAGAGATAACTTGCGTAACTAACAACGAACGTTTTAATCCCGTATTCCGCTAGAGGCGTGTAATTACGTACACTTCGCCTTAAACTGTACTTATATCAATTTTTTTGTTAAAGATGTGTAAACTACGCCAAATGAAGTCCACAACCAGAGTGACCACTTTTCTTAATCATTTTCAGATTCAGTGCTATCATAGCATCTTCGTCTAGTTTCCGTTACATAGGGAGTTATGAAAAAAGAATATGTGACGCTTTTGACGGAGAACAACTGATGTAAGGTTACAATCTTAATGTCATAGTACGACATTTACAGCAAGCATACACATATACAAACCAAAACACGGTCAAAACACGAAAAATAAATATGATATACAGCAGCAAACCACAACCACTGAAATAAAAGACCCTAACTAAGTGCAAACACATACAGAATGAAAAGGGTTAATAAATGAAGACGTGACATGATTGCAAATGAGACAACTGTCCACAAGAGACCAAAATGGCACAGACATTAACAACTATAGGTCACCGTACGGCCTTCAACAATGAGCAAAGCCCATACCTCATAGTCAGCTATAAAAGGCGCGTCTGGCGGAAATATAAAAATTTAATCCTGGTATCAATGATTGGTTTAGTTGCAACCACTAGGTCGATGCCACTGCTTATGGAGATTTATTTCCTGAGGGTATCACCAGCCCAGTAGTCAGCACTTCTTCGTTGACTTGAGTTATCATTGATATGTTCATAATTAGAGGTTAACTGTTAAGAAAACTTTAAAATTTTGGAAACACTAAGGATTTTCTACCTCAATATTACCTTAATAGCTGTATTTGACAAAACTTTTAGAAATTTTGATCATCAATGCTCTTCAACTTCCTTTATAACTTTTTTGGAGTCGCCCGTCACTTATGAGTCTGGTATCTATGATTGGTATATATGACAATGTAAAACAATCCAAACGAGAAAACTAACGGCCTCATTTATTAAACATGTTTTCGAGCATCATCTATTTGCTAAAACGTGGAACACTTTCGTGTTTGCGTAATAGCGGTACATAAGAACAAATTATAAAACATAGTTGAAAAGGCTATACTCATCATATTTAAACAATGGAGACAAGAACATAGCATAACATAAAACTAAAATATACGCAATACCGATTTGTCATACAGAAACGTTACTCATGATTAATAACCATATTTCGTAGGTACCAACACTGTTTTATTTCCGTATTCCTTGTTGAAAGCTGATATAACTCTTCATAACACACTTTTCAGATTGGATTTTGTTATAAAAACTATGAATATGACTGAGGTATTTTTATATGCATTTTTATCGCAGCTTTCATAAAAATATCAGAAATTAAATAGATCTGTGAAATTGTATACATATTTTGTTTGACACTCAATGAGTTTTCTAAATTTAACGCTTACGAGAAGATAACTGTCCTCATAAAAACCTGCTATTTATATAACTTCTTTGAACTAAATCAAGGTTATCGTTAAATTTCCAAGTTCGGCAATATTATTTCTTTTAAAAAAACAGTGTGTTTAATGACAAAAAAAAAATATTGTGCAAAAATTCTTTTCATGTGACATATGCAAAGGCTTTAACAATATAGAACAAGCTATGTAGTATGTCATTTCTCTCAAAAAATACATTGTTTTCTTACATTTAAAACAAATAACTTTTTGGCTGGAAGTTTGACGCTAGTTCGGCCAATAAACATTTATGATGTATATCATCTAAAGTTCGGCAAATATGTTAATCTTAAATATTAATTTCAAAAGAAAAGTCATGTGATCTTCATTGTTTCATTCCAAGTATTGACATGTATTCATTGTTTTAATATTAAAATTCAACAAGATAAGATTGAATGTCTTTTTGAGGAGCAATTTAAATTTGTCAATGTTTTAATTGTTAAAACACATCCTTGTCAAACGTTATACATGAAGTATGACTCAGACTGTATTCATTAAACTCACATACAAAATATCAAAATCAATTCGCAGAATCAAAAGATCGTCGTACAGGCTGTGTTCAATAAATCATGTGTGCTTAGGTCTCAAAGAATATTGTATACGTAGCAAAACCTTAAACAGATAATTTGAATAGTCTCAAAAATACTCGTTTTTAAGCCTTGTTTAGCAAATACTATAATTGTGAAATGAAAATCATAATAGAGCATACTGTTTTTTTTTAAATATTATACATGTGGACTCTATTATCAGTAGCTGACTGTGATCTATATATATATTCAAAGTAAAGGTGTGCAATGGCAATAGATAGTACAGGTCTTTATAAGGATGTGTTAACTCATTCTTGTAGTTAATGGTCGAATACATTTATTATAAGCCCTAGGTTTAATATCAGATAAAGATAAATTTATTGATCAGAAACTGAGCCATTAGCTTATCATATTCATCAATATACATGGAAAAAAGTATTGCAAATTGAAATGGAAATTTAAAAAACACTCTTTATTTTTTTGTGATATAATTTGGTAAAATAGAACTGGTTAGACATTATTTAAGTATCCCCTGAGTTTAATCAATAATAATCGACTCGATAAGTTCTTATCTGTACAAAAACACTTTATTTTGTTATTAAAATTGTGGTTATATAAATCATTTTTTTCAAACATTTTTTGTTTCGTTTAAACGCCAATGTTATCATAAACTATGTTTCAATAATATTATACAAATATTTTATTATATTTCATCCACAAAAAGAAGCTGATTTTTCAATTTTTAAAAAATCAAGGTGTTGCAATACTTTTTTCCATGTGTATAGTTTTTGTTATATAGGGAAATTTAAGCAAAATTAACAATGTGTGAAATTTTCAACTGAGACCAACTGACGTAGAAGTTACCAACTACATCAATGTTATAACTGCAACCAAAACCCATCCTTTGCAATAGTTAGACAAAGCATAGGCATAATACATGCAAAATTATTTAAGCGAAAAACAAACGGTTAATATACAAGGGAAAAAATCAATAGAAAGAAAGAGGAAAATGCAACACAAACAAAATACACAGCAACACACGACAACCATAAAATTTCAGGTCATATCATATACTGCATACAGAAGTAGGGTTATGATTTGATTTCAAGCATCCTTTATGTCTAATATGTGACAATTACTCAATAACAAAATAAATAGAAGAAGTTATAAAGCATAGTGTCAATAGTGGAGTGACAAATCAGGAAAAGTCGCTTAGTTAAGGAGTTTAATGAACCGAAATACCTCACCGTTGAAAATGTACATGAAAATAGAGTTAATATTATACTTTCATTTTAGCCCTGTCGTAGAGTTTTCCCACGGTACAGTTTTTTGTAAAATTGCAATAAAGTGTGACTTTCCGTTTATTTTCTTTTTCATTTTCAAAAACGGGAACGTTTATAACTAATTCCCGAATGAAGATATCATCACAAAAGTTGTTTTCAGATGAAAGAGTAATGTATCAGCTTTATTTTGATTTCAAACGTTCTGATTATATGAACATATAAATTAAGTGAATTCGACGATTTTCAAATGTTTATGTCATTTTTTACAATGTTACCGTCTGACAAAGTATAAAACATTTCTTATATATATCACCAGTGGTACATTTTCACAAAATATAGTATAATAATCAATATGCAAGAAGTTTTAATACCTAAAATTTCGAAAAAGCATGCAAATTACGTTTTCGGTCCGTTTTATAATACTCATCATATAGCAGTTTTACTATTCGATTTCCAGCTCAATAAGTCTTGTTGCTTTCCCTTTTCTAATTTTCCCCTGACTTGTGATTTGCTGTGGTTTTACAGAAAATAAAACTCTATTTTCATATTTAATTAGACATAATTATATCAATGTCTGTGTCTAGTTTTAATTTGACTGAGTATACTGATTTCACGTGTTAGTGTTTTTAGGTGTTTTATTCCTTGTTGATTTTGTTGAATAAACTAATTTTTAACCACATCGGTAAACCCCCGAAATAATCCGGAAAATAATGGACACGAGTTTGCTCACTCAGTTTCAAAAAAAAAAAAGAGTAGGCTTCACAGTAATTGGGAATTATGCGTTATTTGCTAAATATCTACTAATGAAAATTTGTTAAATGCAACAGAAACAGGAAAAACTTTTCTTTAAGACGCAATAGATGTAAGACAGGTTACATGGTTGAGGGTTGGACCTATGCGGTCGTATACTTCTGCGCTTGGAGAACCAGTTATATATATATATAAGACCAATAGTGTAGTATTCATAATAGTGTAGTATTCATTCCTATGGAAATAATATTCCAGAATTTTGTTTTCCTTTTGGAACTTATATTATGAAGGAATTTCTATTCCGTGACATGTTTATCGCCGCCATTATGATGAATTTGAGTCAACGAAAGTGATTCCATTAGAACAAATAAAATATCATAGGTCGTGTTATAAAGCCTATACAAGTAGAAAAAACTTGAAAAAAATTCAAATAGGAAAAGATCAATGATCAACATCCAGTGCAAACCATACTGTGTTTGAATCGACTTGCGTTAAAACACACTCAACGGTATTACAATTAGACTGGTCCAAATGTTTATTCTGTAGACAAAAGTCTTACAAGCGAGATAAGCAATTACGGCGATTCAAGTCTTTTGAACGAGCTGATAATATATATTAAATGCCGCAAAAGACAAGTATCCAATTGTAAGATTACTTTCTATGAAGAACTTCAAGGACAAAGCACTGTATCATTCAACATGCATCGCTAACTATATGCTGAACTGGAAAAGGGAACCTGTTGATGATGAGTCGGGGCATGACATTGCTTTCAAGAACCAGTAGTTTAAAAGCGGAATAAAAAATGATAAATAAAAAAGATGAAAAACAGTTTTGTAAATGATTCCATACATCAAGAAGATCAGACCCTACATGATGCGGCAAAAAATTTGAGACGCAGTTTACAATCGTTCAAAATTTTGGCTGAAGTTTCTATTCCTACGGCTTTGCAATTCATACATACCAAACTTTCTTGCCAGATTAATAGATGACAACTATTTTCATATGGAGAAGGATTACAATTCATTCCCAGGTGATACAGTACGAAAATGTATTGCTTTTGCCGAGTTTGTGATATCTCGGCATAAAAACTTTACATTCACATGGCTTTTGTGCGTCTTACACTGAGGTTAGACAATTTCTGAATTGTTCAGCAAACCATGAAATTATAAGATTCCAAAATTGAACATTCTGTTACGGCCAGAAATTACCGTTTAAATTGTAGCCAATAAAAGACACAAATCAATACTAAAATTTAACAATATTTATCATACAAAAGTTTACAAGAAGTATTACACAATATTACTGTCAACTTAACTGTCTGAATATGAGTCCAATCTTTTATCTTTATCTGTATCCGGATATCTTTCGGAATCCAATCTGAATATTACGCGTACGTTCACTACTACGGTCACAGTCCAGTATGATGTTGTTTGTAGAATTAAAGTGTCAATCCAAATGTGGAGAATACTAATGTCTATCGATGTCTAAGTCTAAGTGTGTTTAACTTTAGTGTCTATATATAAATAGTTGTCACGGAAAACTCTAGAAGACTCTAAGAATGGAACGTCCTAGAAAGTTACAACGGAAGTTTTTGGTAAAATGTAGAAGTTTATATAATGCATCTTTTATTAGAATCATTCTGGAAAGTTCCAATCATTCTGTAATTGTTCCAGTGATTTCTAAACTGCAAAGTTCTAAGATTATTCTGTAAACAACTATTAGGCCACATAAATGTATACAATAATTACAATATCATAACAATACATCCTCAATGACATATGTCCTAAAATTTCAGATGGAGACTTCATTCAAGAAGGATCTGATAATGTGGATATCAATGCAGAAACTATTAATGATAAAAACACATTCCATTCTATGGCTCCCGCAGCTTTTCAAGTTGTGAATAATCCGACTTTTCAGACAGACTTAGCTAACGTTAAAATAACCCGAGTTCAAGAAAGATCCCTTGCTGTTGATGAAAATACTTCTGCTCCCATGTCATGGTTGCCTTTCTTTAAGCCCAAAGATGCGGCCCACCTGGATGTACTGAGCCATACAGCCAAATTAAATCATGTACAGCCAAAAGTCTGACGTGTCTGATATGGCTTGGGTATTGCTCCGATCACTTACACGCGACATTGTTGAAATACCTTGGTTTCAAAATGATAAAAAAAAAAATAATAATACTTTTTGGGACAGGCATCAACAGAAGACTTTCCGACCGAAAAGCAGTTCATGTCGTCGTTGCATATCCCCTAATCATAGACGCAAAACCTGCTAACATGGCGACAGTGTATACGACAATGCTGAAATGCCTAGAAATGTCAAAGGTCGCAGGTCAGAATAAGCCAGTACAGACATTCGACCAACAGCTTTATGCCATAGCCCAACAATTAAAGTGGTATATGCCTTAGATTTTTCACCCGCACGTTGTGTGATTAGGTGGATTCCACATGGTTTCGTGTTATATTTCAGCAATAGACTAAATATGGGCATCAGCTGGGATTCGGGATTGATTATTCAATTCAGGTGCATATTCAGGATGTACTGTAGATCAGATTCTCCAAGGCAAGCAGTTTAATCGCGGAGTTAGAACTTACACATTAGCGTATGAAACAGTGATGGCACGATGGTTCAAGATATTTTGTCAATGGTGTTCAAGCCAACGAAAAAATGCTAACATAGACAAAAAGTGCTGGCAAACAAAGTGTTCTTGTCATGATGCATTCAGTGACCTTAATACAAACGTAGTAGATCTCTCTGAATGTATGTTTGTTTTTTCTTCAAATCATCGGACGTGAATAATAATATCAAATGTTACTGATATCATACACAAATATCTTCATTTTTATCCAAATGTCTGTGAATCGGTATTCTAGATATATATTGTGCTTTAAAATAGTTAAAGTCAAAAGTCTACTACTTTTTTGTATTGTTTTATAAAAAGGGGGACGCACATCGTCATGCATTTTCAAATGGTATTACTCTTGCACTGGTTGACCTATTATCATAAATAAAACTTCCTATACTATCGTATCTATGCTGACATTTATTCATCAAGACTATTTTAATAGTTTCAACATTATTTTTGATTTAAAAAAAGTAATAATGAATTTCATCATTTTTTCATTGAATCATGGAACGAGTGTAAACTTTACAGTACTAACTTCTCCTTTATTCCTTATGTTATCTTAACAAAACTTTCCCCAAAATATCTTTATATATTGTAATACATTATTGCAAAGCTAAATATTAAATATGAATATTTTTTATCGATATTTTTTGTAAATAAAGATAAACTTTATTATTTTCTTCCATGTTGGCTGTGGAGGTTAACAGCACTAATCTTTGTCAATCTGGCATAAATATTACAAGCTGAATTTGTACAGCATCCCCAGTGCTTGCTTCCATTGCATTTTTTTCTCAGTTATCATGAGAGACTACGGAGAAATTGTCCAAAATGTCAAAAAGTTTCGATTTTTTAAATCCCCCCTTTTTACCTTTGATCGCATTTATCACAAATCTGCACCAGTTGGCATTATACGACATGCCTTAATCGAAGGGTATTATATTTATCTTCAAATTAAGACCAAAATTAGCCGTGAGGTATTTCGGTCCATTAAATTTACCTTACTTGTCACCGTACTACAAAGGTAAGATTCAATAAACTTAAAGTATAAAAGACAAAAGAAAAAACACCCTTAATTACAAGGAGAAACGTCAAGGAACAAAATATCGATATGAGAGTAGTCGAGTCGTCATACAGACATGTGTTGATTTAAATGTATTTCTTATGTAAGACGTACTCATAGCGATATCTTATCCGAACTTTTTTTACACAGTTGTAAGATTTATAAGTATAAGGCATGTTACAGAATTTATCATTTAATGGTTATGACTGATATCTAAAGCATGCATGGTTATTACAGGTGTCATGAAAATTCTAGAGATCAAGTTATTATGTCAATGTATTCACCGATTACACTTAGGGAAATGTCTAAGAAAATGCTTCAGAGAAGACTGTACTTAAATGCACTGGCTATTCATATGATTACTTGAAAAAAAAATAGTAACCGAAAATATATTCAAGTTCGGCAATAAATTTATTATGCCAAAAAAAAGTGTGTTTAGTGATAAAAAGTATTGTACGCACTTAAATTTGATGTAAAGCCTGTAATGATATCGAAAAACCGATTTAGAACTTTTTTTTCTGTCAAATATTGCATTGCTTGTTTACATTTTAAGCTGTTTACTTTTTGGCGTAAAATTTGACACTAGTTTCATGAGTTTGGCTACTGAATTTTACATTGTACATCATATAAAGTTTTGGCAACTTTATAAATCTTTAGCGACCATTCCAGAATTTAACGTCATCTGCTCAACATTGTTTCATATCACGTATTGACATGTAATCATTGTTCTGATATTTATATGTCAGGCTATCTGATTGGACAACCTTTTTAGGACCAGTTCCAACAGGGTTCAAAGTTTTGATTTTTAAAACATATCATTGATAAACGCACAAATTAACAGTTTTCACTAAAATTACATATGATATATAAAAATCAATACTATGTTGAGTTACAATATATTTCTACTGGCTGTGTTTAATCACTTATGTGTAGTTACAATTCAAAGTAAATGTTATCTGAACAAGACCTAAAAAATGAAAAGTATTAACAATTATCGTTCTTAAACACTGTAATTGTCAAATGAAGATCACCAATACCCATTTTGTCTTATTTTCATTTCAATTCCATTATGTCTAGCTAAATCTGATCAATCAAAATTCAAATTAAAAGCTGCACTTGCAAGAGATATCGCATGCCAGTTTAATGTTGTGTATACTTGTTATTGCATTTGATTCCTATCGGGGCCTTTAATAGCTGACTATGCGGTATGGGCTTTGCTCGTTGTTGAAGGCCGTACGGTGACCTTTAGTTGTTTTAATATCTGTGTCATTTTGGTCTTTTGTGGATAGTTGTCTCATTGGCAATCATATCACATCTTCTTTTTATATGAATACATTCAACACTTAGACATGTTAGATGAACGTGTTATTTTCAAACATAAAAAAAAACATTCGACTGAAGTTAAACGAAGCACGTTATCGAATTAAACAACCAGAAAGGAAGACATAATACATGTTTTCCTTTCTGGTTGTTTTATTTTCCCGTTTGAATGGTTTTACACTAGTAATTGTGGGGCACTTAATAGCTTGTTGTTCGGTGTGAGCCAAGGCTACATGTTATATTAATCCAAAATACAAGGACATGTATCAAGTTAATTAAACATGGAAGGTAAAACAGTAATACAAAGATGATGCTTAGTAACACTGAACCGCTTAGGCAACAAGTAGAAATTTAAATATCTCTGTCTACTGTATTTTGATATTTATTTAATTAATTAAAGTCTGCAGAAATAGCGTGAATGTCAATTGCGTTTTGCAAATATTCATCATCATCACCATTATTATTATTCTCCTTCACCTTCGTCTTCTAGAAACAGTTTGTATTTACATGTATTTAAATACTATATACATCGGATAATTTAATGTAAAACAGTTGAACACTAAAACCTACATGTACAAGACAAAGTGTCATCCAATGATATGTATACCACACTATTGTGCGAAGCAGGTACAACATATATACGTCCGTTTCCTTGGGTTATACTACATACAAGTTTAAATATACATAGAGAAACATATTGTCTAACATAAAGCCCAAGTTTAAAGCTAACAAGATTCCTCTTTCATATTTTGTACAGTTAAAACGTTAGTTTTACGTGCAGATCATCATAAAATATAATTATATTTATAAGGACAATTTAAGTTTCTCCATGTGCGTACGCGTCATGTACGTAGAAAATGGTTTGAAAAATCAATTTCGTTCAGGCTCATGCAACATTCACAACATAAGGTAAGAAAATATTCCTACATTTAACAGATTTTTTGAAAGTGGTATCTCTAAAATCGAAGAATGATAAATGTTTGTTGGTTTTTAATCTGTTATGATGGATTGCATCGCACATTTAACCTGTAGGTTTTGTTATATGTGCTAAATATTTGGCTGTAAAAGCAGGAATCAACTATTAGCTGTGTTATTGGTTGTTTTTTTTTATATATAACAAAAATGACATTCCATTGTCTTAGTTCAATGTTTACAATAATGGTGTCTTCCAATCTTAACAGATGTGTTTTTCTGACACAATGTAACAGTATGCAGCTTGTGAAATGTGCATACTATTTTCTTATTCCAGACCACATGTAACAGTTTCTTTAGTATTACTGAATTTTGCTACGTTAGTTTGTAGTTGGTATGTTCCTGCTAGTTTCCGTCAGTGATTGATAAGTATTTTCACCTCAGTGACTGATGACCCAAAATATTGCTAAATTTGATGTGGTTTTCCAATTTCCATATGTTCCAATCAGAGGTGTTTTATCGTTGATTTATTAGCTGATTACTCTTGATAAGTTTTTGACCAGTAGTTATTAATTGCTGCCATATGTTAATGTTTCCACTGAAAATTAATTCATTAGATTAAGTAGGTTTTATTGTTTTACAGTTTTGCATACTACTGATATATTTCTATTGTACATTTTGTAACTATAACAAAATGATAACATGTAAAAACGAAAATCAAGGACATCCCCTTCCATTAGGGGTTAAGTATCATACCATCATAAAGTATACGAGAGGAACATAGCCCGTGGTATGCCAACCACTGGTTTTGGAATAAGCATTATTATGTTCAATGAAAAGACTCTATGAAAGAAAGACAGTCAAACTCATCGATCGAAAATAAATTGACAACGCCATGGCTAAAAAATGAAAAGACAAATTGGGTTAATCAATATATATAGTATTACAACATAATGTCATCTTTAATGACCTGCCAACAGTATCATAACTATATTATTTCTGAGTAAGTTTTTTGAAAAGTTGCTTAAATTTCAGGTGAATGCCGGCACATTTGTGATTTATTGCCACAAAAGATTGGATGTGAAATACCTAAAAAAAGGTCGTGTTCACATCAAACGCCCTGCACTGAACATATTTGCAATTAGTCTAGAGTAGTGTATAAATCAAATCTATTCACATTAATACACCTTGTTTAATCGCTTGCAAACTATATGTCATTTAAATGCTCATTACATAGAATTGAATTCAAATTTATCGGACAACTTAGCTAGCAGTTATGAAAGCCATTTTGATGATTTTCTGATCTTTTAAGCTACAAGGATATCTTAATTACGCAATTTAAACGTAGGCAAAAGCAGCCTGTTTACAGAGGAAAAAGAAGGATTAAAATGTTTTAGATATAGCAGCAACAAAGGATTACTGTATTTTTTTTTCGTTTTTGTTGGTTTCCAATGATATTTCTGCTCCAAGAAGTATATTGGAGAGACAAATGAGTGCAACTAGTGGGAACAATTGAATATGTTGCTTTTCTTTAGGTATTTTCATTAGTTTTCTATTTTTTGTCTTCTGTACTATTATTTGTCTGTTTGTCTTAATATTTTTAGCCATGGCATTGTCAGTTTATTTTCAGTCTATGAGTTTGACTGTCCCTCTGGTATAGTTTGTCCCTCTTTCAGGGGAAACATTCAATTTCTTGTGCAAGGAACTAGACATACATATTGAGGAAAGAAACATGAACTTCAGAAAATACGCAACTGTTAAGAAAAGAACTGTATGGCGACTAGCCACAAATGCTGAATATAGAACAATCTCACAACTGTTTGTTTTTGGGTGGTCGACGTGTTGCTCATTTACAAATGAAACTTGTAGAGTTATAACAGACCATTTAATGGCGAAGTATATACGTATACCTACAGGTTGTATTTCTGTAAATACTGACAATGCAATTTCCTATAGGAATTCCTTTTACAGCTAAAACTGTACCATTTTTATCATGAACTTTTGAAAAAAACTTATCCTAGAATTGAAAGTTCATATGGACGACAATTTTTCTTAAAGGTCAAAATATAGGGCTGTGCGGCATATTTTCAACGTTTATATGCCCTAAACTTTACAGAGTCTAAACTAACACTAATTTTCCTACCTACCCCTACTTCGAATGAAGGGTTACCATAAATTTCAATGTAAACAATATGCACATGTATATTTACTGGTAACATTCCCAAGTTATGTATCTATGAGATGGAACACAGATAGCATAACTGGGAACCAGTATGTAAACAACATTTATTTCTATGAATATTCTATATATCCCCAAAAGAGGCGTGGTTTGAGAAGCAGTTGTATTTACAAAGTGCAATCTACATGTCAAAGACTAAAACATGTAAAAGAGAATATAAGAGATTGTTGACGAATCAACGGTTTCCGCAAGTTGGCGGGACTATATATGAAACCCATATTCCAATAGTTGCACCACGTGATAATCCGGTTGATTATTACAACAGAAAAGGGTGGTATTCAATGGTATGTCAAGTAGTTGTAGATGAAAATTATTGCTTTACCAACGTCTATATCTGATGGCCAGGTCGAGTGCATAATGCGCGCATATTCAGTAATTCAGACATTTATCGGCAAGGAAAAAACTGAAATACCAGTATTTTTATTGGGTGATGCTGCATATACTTTGCAATCTTGGCTGGTGAGACCCTTTCTCATTTTGGAAATTTAACTTATGAACAAATAACTTTTAATTATAAGCATTAAAGTACACGTATGGTTGAAGAAGGATCGTTTGTTAGATTCCTGAAAAGACGTGATGTTGCTACTGTACGTGTGCCTTTTGATGGTTGTTCTTCTTGTACATTACGTTACTTTTTTAAGTGCATGGTGATGGTTTACATGAGCAGTGGCTAAATGGCGTTGTTGTTAGAGTTCAGTCTGAGATTCTGTTTATCTTAAAATGAGGAATGGCTAATTCAATTACTAGCAATAATGTCAAAGAAGTTTTCGATCGTTGCATTCTTAAATACACAGTTCCATGTAACTGTATAGATGTCTCACTAGAAATGTTTTACATATATCATTGGGGGTCTTTTATATATGACTATGCGTTATTGGTTGATGTCAAACTTAAAATATTTACATGCCATTTTTTCTTCATAATATCCAGCTTTCAAAGAATTTTTCGAATTAGCAGCATGTATGTCGTACCGCTAAATTGTAATTAGATTTTCTATTAAAAAATCATTCTGTATTGCAAATCATGACAGAGCGTTAGTAAATACTTTTCTCTCAGTTAAATATTAACAGTTTACAACCCATCAATGTTTTTTGAGTATCAGATTTAGATACCGACGGCAATTCCACTAATTACAAAGAGAAATGCAGATGCTATCGTTTGTAAGTGTGGCGATACTTATACGGATAAATCCCTACCATCCCCCGCAATAAATGCATTCAGAATAAAAGAAAGATTAAAAGTATAACAAACCATTATAGAAAAGCGACATTCGATGTGCATCAACTGCCGTAACGGTTGTCAAAGTTTTTCTTTGATATCAATACTTTCCAAAATGTGACAATACAAATTATTGAAATAGCTAAACTGTTTTGATATCTAAATATTCAGTTATATGATAAAAGAGGGACGGACGATACCAGAGGAACCGCCAAACTCATCAATCGAGAACAAACTGACAACGCCATGCTAAAAATGAAAAGAACAAACAGACAAACAATAGTACACATGACACAACAATAGAAAACTAAAGAACTAAACTATTAGAACAATAAATCTCTTTATTCTGTTTGTTTGTACGATTATTTAGTATGTTTTTCTCATTGTTGCAGACCGCGGAAGGTGACAGACATAAAATCTGGTGATCGTTATCTCATTGACAATCATTCCGCATCTCCTTATATTTTCTCAATCCATTACATTAAATAAAAACTATAAGAGTACAGACTGCATGTAATGAAGAAACATATTTGACATTTGAAAGTTCATGAACTTGACTGCAACACAAGTGATAGGCTTACATTCGAAAAGAAAACCATATAAGAAAATTCATTATTTAGGGTTATGATAGTTATCTTGGTGCTGGATTGTACTTTATCTTTTCCTGAAATGAGATTCGTATTAGTGCTACCAGACTGTTTACAATTGTGACGTCGCATATTCACTGACACAAGTATCGTTTTGTCTAACTCAGCAATAATTCGTTTTTCCAAATATTTTTTTTTTTCAGTTTTGCGCTCATTATTTACTGAAATCAGACTGTGTTACATTTGTCAGTTAGGACCTTTAATAACTGACTGTGTGTTATGGGTTTTGCACATTGTTAAATCCGTACGATGATCTATAATTGTTATCCTCTGTATTATGTGGTCTCTGGTTGGGAGTTGCGAGTTGACTCATTGACGATTATACTACATCTCCCTATTTGAACATTGTCACTGGGAATTGATTGGTTTCATACGTTTATAATATATATAAAAAAGAAGATGTGGTGCGATTGACAATGAGACAACTATCCACAGGAGTCAACAATGACACAGACTTAAACAACTGTAGGACAACGTACGACCTTCAACAATGAGTAAAGCCCATACCGTATAGTCATCTATAAAAGGCCCCGATATGAAAATATGTAAAACAATTCAAACGAGAAAACTAAATGTTAAGATTTAACAACAACAGAACGTATATAGTGCACGTCGTTACAGATATGTTAGATTTCAATTACATCAGACTTAGAATAGTTAGTGCGTTTATAAGTGTGTAGAATAGGAAATCAATTTCTTAATGAATATGACACGAAAATAACGAAAAAACTATAAAATGCTCTATAATATACGATACAATTTTCTATTTTCTTGATAGGGGCTTCCATTTTGCTAGGACGCTGTGCTACCAAGCGGTACGTCTAGAACCCGCCCAGGACCGTTTGCGTGGACTCGGGACATACACAGTGCATTCAGAACATGTAATAGATGTTTTAGTGAGCGTTGAGGGTATATATTCGATAGATAATTTGGTATTTCATCTTATACTTTTTGTCCAAATGAAATCAACTCAATATTGAAGAAGTTATTGAGGTTTTAATCGGCAAGTGCCGTTATTGGGATATGCCATGCATGACCGATGATTATACTGAATACAAATTATCAAGTTGATCATGTCCTTTGATCTTTTAGTGACTAGTGATGGCAATAACCACAAATATCCTTTGCAAATAAATAAATAAAAAAGCTTCCTATGGAAAACAAAAACAGTAAAGATTTAATGTTTTAGCTAAAAATGTTCAACATACGTTTAGGTTTTTTTGTAACAGTTGAAGCCAGTTGAAATTTAAAAAAGTTGCACACATGGCTTGTCTTGTCAATAGTCCTGAAAGTTCCATTCAATTATTAAACTTTAAACAATTAATGGGTCTGTTTCCTTGCCAACAGTGGCCTCCTTTGGAATAAAAACCCTGTTTCAAGTCCTCTAATATAAAACTTTACCATTTATTAAATTACAGTGTAAAGTGCGGTTTATTTTTTTTTCTTGGGAGAGGGGGGGGGGGGTCCGTAAAGGCGCGGAATCATGATTCATGTAGACGAATGTAGGCATTTGGCGTTTTGGGGTTTTGATTGATAATTCTCGGCTTTCGTTTAAATGATGTCAAGACAGTGCGTTTCAAAGTTGATATAAAACATGAACCTGTAAACATTTATTACTAAAGATAATTAGAGAACACATATTAATCAATACATTAATTAAATTCCGTTTGTTTGTTTTAGAATGAGGATAAAAGGGTTCATTTGAATTTTCTTTTCTGCTGGAGTAATGTGCCTTTCATGAAGCTTAAGGTGGACGCTTCAAAGTTAAAAAGGAGGTAACATCAGTTGGAACTGTTTAACGGGGGCGTGGCTTATTATTTGACGGAGGTTAACCGGCTCTTACAATAACTTGAATGACTGCAATGTAATCTTTTTGACTAGTAATAAGGTAGTTTAAAAAGAATTGAAAAAGATAGAAAACCGTTTTTAAATTTTGTTTATAAGTTTCAATATTCCAGTAATCTAATTAAAGATGGTTAATACCTATTTGGCCGTTTAAGCTAAATTATGGTTACTTGTTTAGTAATACACTTGTTTTATAATTTGGAAAACGGAGGAAAACATGTATCAGTTTCTTTTGCATTTTTAGAATGAGGATAAAAGGGTTCCTTTGAATTTATGGACAAACTTATTATTGAGACACCTTTGTTTACTTTTGCCAATTTAGACATATTATAGTCAACAACTAGGTCAAGGGAGCAATTTTGCTCTTTGCATGCCATAATTTAAAAGCTGTTTTTTAACCAATCATGTCTTAATGGATCTGTTTATAAAAACCAAGCTAGTCTTCGTACTTGCTAAACACTACAGTGTGTTTCGTTTCTTATAATCTGATGTTGATTGCAGACATTTGTGAAAGGGGGACGAACGATACAAGAGGGAGAGTCAAACTCGTAGTTTGAAATTAAACTGACAACGCCATGGCTAAAAATGAAAAGACTAGCAAACAAATAATAGTACAGAAGACACAACATATAAAATTAAATACTAAGCAACACAAACCCTACTAAAACAGGGGGTGATATTAGATGCTTCCGAATGGTAAGCAGATCTTGCTCCGCATGTGACACCCATTGTTTTGCTCATGTTATTTCAAATCCGGTAAACAGTCTAATTCGGTAGGTCACATTCGTGAAAAGGGAAGGAGATTGTAGTAACGACATAAGGAACATATCCGATATCATTTGTGAAACGGTAATTCCATAATGGCCAACTAAATCGTGATGGCGTCCGTAAAATTTTCGAAGGGATGATTTCAACTTCACCATTTGGAACTCTTGGTCCAATAGCTTCCTTGTGAGAAGCAATCCTCTGTCAATGAAATAGGAAATACAAGCTTGAAATTATCGTATCAATAGGGGGATATATACTCCGTATGCAGACGCTTCTGGGATGTTGCTACCTAGAAATGGAAAGTTCACAATTGGGAAGCTGAATCATCTCTTTTGTTGTGAAGTTTTGTTTTCAACCCACCCTCATTGTCAATTTCTATGTGTAAGTCAAGATATGAGGCAGACTTAACTGTATTTTTAGTATCCTTTATATCAATTTCGATGTGATGGATTCGTTCAACATAGTCACCAACGTTTTTGTATTATTTAGTGAGAGAACATCATCTTTATAGTGGAACGTAAAGTTGAAGGATATTGCTAACTTCTTATCGTGTTAACCATCTTAACATTATTCAATAAATAAGTAACCTAGTTACTAAAAAAATGTTTTATTCAGTTTAAATATTTAAAAAAATGAAACTGGAGAACAATTAGTATTTTGTTATTTAAGAAACACATGTATAGATTGGATTTATAGAAAGAACACATATCAATCAAGTTATTTTGTAGAAAATCAAAGGCTCATATATATTGCAATGGATTTTTGTTTTTTCAGCCAATGGATTTTGTTCTTGACATTTTCAGCCCGTAAAATGCAATTGTCAGTTAAATGTGATTGCTTTTTGGAAAATTCCACGAGCGGATTCTATAATTACATCTCGTGCGGTACTTGCCACTTTTACTGCTAAATCGCGAAAAAAATCCTTTGATTTATTGACGAGGGTTTTCTCAACCCACCTGTAATCTATGCCGTTAGCATCAAAGCGAATAACCAACTTGTTATAACACTCGCCATTCTGTACAACAATGGGTGTATCTCCATCGTCTATATAAATGAAGACCTCCAAATCATTTATGTTCGACACGATGTCGTGGATCTTTGTTCGTAGTTCTCCTAATCCATTTTTTTCAAATTCCAGTAAGACAGCCTTGTGGTCCGTCAAAATTGTGTGAATAATCTTATGGTTGCAGTGTCCCTTGTATTCCCTCTGAAAATGTAAATCAAATTCATGTAATCTTTTGTACTAATACTCTTTTGAAATCAAATATGAAAACATAGAAATAACACATGTGCAATCCAAACATTTGCTTTCAAATATCACTCTGAATAGATAAACTCATTTATATACGCATTTTTTTGTTTTAAAAAGTTTTGTTCATCATACACATTAATATTTACTTAGTGTCCATACATAAATACCCAATATAGCATTTGTAAAGAACAGAAGCCCATCATTGTTTATTCTGTATTGTAAAAAAGGTGAATAGCATGGAAAACAATGTCAAAGTAGTGGTGTAGGTGAAAAACTTTGAAATAATCGCCTTCTAGGATAGACTCTTGATTTTAAAAATCTGAAATAGGTAACAGATACAACAGAACAAAGAAGACGAGCATATCATTTTTTTGTACTGAAACGATAAGAAATTAAAATGGAAATGTATTCTTCTGGATAAACTAATATATGGTCTTGAATTTAAACTTGAGTATAGTATTTTAAAATTACCATAGTTCGGTTCTTAAATTGATCTATAAAATCAGCCTAATTACCAAGTTTATAAATATCTTCATTCTTGTTTATTCTAAGGCAACAAAGTCGGCAATTTTTGAATATATATTTTTGAAACTGATGTTTTTTTTAGCATTTTTGAATATATAAGTTTGAGGGAATATAATTCTACATAGCATTTGTATTTATTTATATAAATAAAGAAGCAAGAACATCAAACTGGCTGCACTGACGATCAAGTAATCAGTAGACTTGACAATATATTTGCTGCATTTTTTGGGTAAAAAGTATTAGACTTCCACTTTTTGAATTAACATTTGGGTTCAGTATTTTATTACATGTATACTCTTATACTCACCGGAGCGTCAGACATTTTGTATTTTAATCTGCAAAAAAGAAAGTAAAACAATAAGATTATACGGAAAAATTCAACACTTATGTGTTGATTTTTACAATGAAAAATATGGATTATTTGGGGGAAATTCATTTTCTAAATTTGTAAATATAAATCTATGTTTACAAGTACTAGCATGACGGACCTCTTCTAATATATTTAAGATGTATTTTACTGTGGTTATTTCTGGATTCATATGCCTGTATAATTCAGGAATGTTTTTCCCTTTTTAGTTTTGTTCTTTTTTCTGTTTTTTTTTTTTAGTTCATTTAATGTTTTTGAGTTAAGTGTGATGTGTCCATTTGACTAAACTATTGTACATTATTGTTTATGATTCAGCTGTAGCCAACCTTTCTGTGAGGGATATTCGCCCATGGGTAGCCTGGGCTGCTTTTGTGCTTTTAAGCTATTTTGTTGCGCTATTATATTTTTGACACATCCCCCTTACCTTTTTCAATTCAAAACTGCATTACATAACTGAATAAAATGTACGCCTAAAACGTGTCTACGAAATATTAATTATTAAGAAAAAAATAAATGATTTTTTAGTTCGAATCCCGCCCTGTCAAAACCATTTCATATTGAAATATTTTTGTAAAATTGTGAAATCACTCTAATTCAAACATAATTTTTTATGAAACTGAATATATCAAGATTTTCGATTTCATGAGTAACAACATATTTGTTACATTTGGAGGACTTGTTTTGCTACAAACTATCGACATTTCGACTGAAACCAACTGCACTGTTTTACTTCTTGTCTTATTTCTTTAATAATTTAATTAGGCTGACCTTATACATATGACTTAACCAATTCGTCTTGTAAACATGTTAAAGTTTAAGCATTTGTACACAGATGTATTTAATCAAGAGTTGTATAAACCCACCAATATTTATGTCTTCCCTTCACAAAAGGAATGATATAGAATAAAGTTAACCAAAAATAATCTTCAAAAATAATCACAGAACTTACTGTTAGGCTAATGTTTCTGTCAGAATCTATTTCAGTCTGATTTGTCTATCTGATTATCTGTATCTGATTTGAAACAAGGGAACATGTTCTTTATAATGTGGCACACAAAGCACCTTGGGAGTAAGCATTAAAGTAGTACCAGTTTTTTATTGGCTTTTATTTCTCATATCATATTGAAATAAATCACGTGTTTAATGTTCAATAATCGTTTAGTGGGCGTGTTTAAAACACAAGTGAATTAAGCTAATATAATTGTTTCCTGCTTGTGTATATCATCCAATTTATTCATGTTTATATTGGACATATAACGGATCGTACCGAGTCAGGTATGCATTTCTATATGACATTATTTGATGAATGCAGATAACTAATGTGAATTTTTATTTAAACAATTACATGTATAAAGCATTCTAAAAAAGTAATTTTAGAAATTCCAACAAAATATGCATCTTGTTGGATAAAAACAACTTATATTGATGAACAAAAGTACTTTTACGAAATAAAGAATCTTGATTTTCATTAACACGACGAAATAATCTCCGCTTACAAGTTTAACCCGCCATATTATTTATGTATGTGCCTGTCCCAAGTCAAGAGCCTGTAATTCAGTCGTTGTCGTTTGTTTATGTGTTACATATTTGTTTTTCGTTCATTTTTTTATATAAATAAACTCATCATAGATACCAGGACTAAATTTAGTATATACGCCAGACGCGCGTTTCGTCTACAAAAGACTCATCAGTGATGCTGGAATCCAAAAAAGTAAAAAAGGCCAAATAAGGCCGTTAATTTTCTCGTTTGAATTGTTTTACATTGTCTTATCGGGCCTTTTATAGCTGACTATTCGGTATGGGCTTTGCTCATTGTTGAGGGCCGTACGGAGACCTATATTTGTTAATGTCTGTGTCATTTTGGTCTCTTGTGGACAGTTGTATCATTGGCAATCATATCACATCTTCTTTTTTATATTGCAATCTGATTCATCACAAACGAAAGTATAAGTCCGGATCCTCTGGCCTTTTTTTAGTTTTGTGTGATTTTTTATTTTAGTTTCCTGTGTATATTTAAGAGTTAAGAGTTAAGTATGACTTCCATTATCACTGAACTAGTAAACATTTTTTTAAGGGCCAGCTGGAGCACGCCTCCTGTTGCGGGAGTTTATCGCTGCATTGAAGACACTTTGATGGCCTTCGACTGTTGTCTGTTCTTAGCGTTGATAGTTGCCTTTGTGATACATTCCCCATTTCTTTTCTCAATGTTATTTATTGTCTTATTTGATTAGCATTCAATATATATGCTTATTAATAGGCAAATGACGACACGTTAATTTTAATTTTCTGAAATTGTATAAGCATATGCATTAACAACTTATTTGGAAAACATAATAATATATTCATTTAATTCTTAGATTTTAAATAATAACAATAAAAACAAAACATTACAACTATCCAACAATGGAATAAAACTTTAAGTCTCAACACAACCTTTTCATATATTGATCAGATCTGATTGAGAGAGAAAAAAACATGAGTGCACAAAGTTCAGATAAGTGCATTTCTTACCTTTACAAGCAGAGATTTTGATAAACTTTAAGCAGACAAACATTTTTAAAAGTTCGGAGGAAAGGTCTGTTCCATACCAGATGTCTGCACAAGTCTACTCCCGACATAAAATTTGGACAGGTCTGTGTTTGTCAGATTACCGTACTTGATACTTTTAATATTATACCTAAGCTTTAATCATGTAAGAAAAAAAATCGTTTTGTCATTTTTTTTTCAGTTACCAATTTACTATACTCCTTACTGACTCTGATACATATTATACTGATTAAACGTTTTCTTTTTCTTTTATATTCGTGTATAAAATACTTTAGCACTATCATTAATTTGCAAAAGAATATATATTAACATCTGTTTTTATATATATATGTAATAAACTAATTAGCTTTTATTTTAGGGACCCAAAAGAATTGAAGGCTATTGAAACTGAATATGAATACCGGGGTATGTGTAACCAGATACAGGAAAGTTTAAACACACACAACGTGACGTTGATTCATGTTAAATGATAATAAACGTGTATATATATGTCCGTTTTGATATTAATGTATTTATTTATATATAAATAGACTCCTTGAACAATATCAAAAGATATATATATATATATGTGTGTAGATGATATTGCAAAAGAAAAGAAAATGCACCAGCAAACAATGAAAGAAAACAAAATCAATTACCGTTACAAATCACGAACTTTTAAAAAGGTTTTATATAACAACTTTTTTTTTATTTATTTATTTGCTATTTCAAATATTATCAGCTTTTCTTATAGTTTGAATTTATTCTCAAGTTATTATTTCACATTTTTTTTAATTTGAAAAACCAGAGACCATCAACATTTGTCGAGCAATAAATCATGTTACAACCAGACAATAACAATATTGAAATAAAACCTGTCCATCAATGAGTTTCTCGGTAGTTTATCTGACGTATATATAAAATTTAGTCCTGGTATCTATAATGAGTTTATTTACAACCACTGGGTCGATGCCACTGCTGATGGAGATTTATTTCCACGTGGGCATCACAAGCCCAGTTGTCAGCACTGTTTGTGCTGACATGAATTATCATTGATATTGTTATATTTATCAATTAACTGTTTACACAATTTTGAATTTTTTGAAATACTAAGGCTTTTCTACCTCAGGCATAGATTACCTTCTCTGTATTTAGCAAAACTTTTAGGAATTTTGGTCCTCAATACTCTTCAACTTCGTACTTTATTTGGCCTTTTTAACTTTTTTGGATTCGAGCGTCACTGATGAGTCTTTTGTAGACGAAACGCGTATATATACAATTAAGTCCTGGTATCTATGATAATTTTATTTATATGTAGCTAAATACATTAAGCTTTAGATTTTTAATGGTTCGAAGTGTAACAACAGAATTATCATATAACTTAAATCTTTTAAAGGACGTGAGCAAAACCACTAGAGTAGACAAAGTAGAAGAGATAAACAAGAGGTCATTGGCCAAACTTATCATCAAATATTGTGGAAATGAAGGAAACATGACTGAAGAACGAAACACGTCACTTAGGAAACTTCTTCACGAAATTATACGTTTCTTAGATACTGAAAACAATTGGAGATGGAAAAATGCTGAAATTAATGTATACGATAACGAGTACAACTCATTTACAATCATCAGTGGAAATGGAGACAACAAATATATTGTACAATTCAAAGGGCAGACAGAAAATGTTGAAATTATCAATATAGAAAGACCATACAGTTGTGTTCTTCTATAACTGAAATTGAAATATTTTTTGTGACATAAAATGTTACTGATTGCATATAGTTTGATAAACTATTTTCACTTAAAAGATTGTTTTGTAAAATTATCAGTCCCATCAAATAGAAACTTTTATACATACAAGCAATTCGTAAGTGTTGTGGAACTAAACCGAGGAAATATCTGTAAAGCATTGAATTTAATTCTTTTAAATGTTACTACTATCTTCATTAAATCATTTGTCTGCTGCTTCAACTATCAAACATATACATGTACAGCTTTCTGTCAACAAACACCAAAATACAGTACATCGATGTATTCACCCTTTTCGAATATATAGTGCTTGAACAAGATTTACTTTAATTTGATGCCAAATAGGCGGATCGAAAGTCATTTTGAAAAGAAAACTTAATCATGTTAATGTGCAACATTCATATGGCCTTTCAAAGAAATTAAAAGATGTTTCTTTTTTTTACAGGCATGTTTTAGTGATAATGTTGGTTATACATAGAGATGTGTGCATATGTTGTTACATTTGGAAAGTTTATGGGTGTTTCAGTACTTTAACGCATTTAATAATGATTTTCTATGGGACTTTATGCATAACTGATTAAAAGTCTTTCATTTTTTTTCATAAACAAAATCGATGGAAACACTAAATTCTTTGAATGTTTTGATTTTGACAAGACGCTATTTTGTGAAAAGATTTTAAACTGGTCCTTCGATTAATTTCCTTGTAATGCATTCCAAAATAGTAAACCAGTAAACTGGAAGTAAACTTATTTTTCTTAGTATAAGCATCCTTTAATTAGGAGCACCTCCTTATGAAGTTAAACCTTAACTTAAAAAAAATATCCAATATATGTACACGTTACAGTATATATGTATCAAAGATAATAGTGCCATGAATGGCAAATTTACAGGGACCTTAAATAAAAATAGAGGCGGGAAATTTAAAAACTTAAAATGTTTTAAAACAGTACACTTTTATTGATTGCTGTCTTGAGCTCTGATTCCATCAACAACTGTTAGTCCATACTTTGCCAATGCAATATAACCATGCATTTCCTTTCTTTGATTCTTAGCATAATGTATGTGTCCTTTTGTTAATCTTTTGCATGTTCCAGGTGCCCTTTTCCATTGGAGTTACCATTCCCACTGTGTGATAGGGAAAACACTAATTTTTGTACTCTTTATTCTGACAAAACACAAGCATCACAGATAGATGTCATCAAATAAAACAGTCAGATATGTTTTAGTTTAATGTCTATATTAAACTAAAATATAATAAACAGGATCTTCTTTTTATTAAGAATGATTGATTCCTCTCTTAAAATCTGAAAATAGTTGATGTACACTTTTTGAGGGAGGGTGGGGGATCTGAAAAAGTGTATGTTTGGTACACTTTGGAAAATGGTTGACAATTATGGATGACCCCTTATTAACATTAGATATGACGTCACAACTAAATACCTAACAACAAAACCAATATCGGAAACGTTACGGTATTTCCGTTTCTTTTATCAACATGTTCGAATTAAAAAAAAATACAGACTTCATCCCCATTCACAGGTAATGCCTGACTCATATTAATTAAAAATAATCAGCTGCTGGCCATAAAAAAATCCATTTTTTTAAGATGGCCACCGCTTATTTTGCAAATGGCGTAATATTCAATTGGCTAGATTTCGTAAATCCTGGAAAGCTGTTTTATTGGTTTAATCCAATGTAAGTTTTGATACAAAGTAAATTACAATTCCTAAAGTACCACAAAACAACACATAAATGAAGAAAAAGTGTGACATCCGGTTCCAAAATGGCGGCAAAAATGTAGACAATGTATTTTGTTATAATTTCCATCAACCTAACGAATGATATCACTTTCTTTGTTAAGTTTAAATGCCTAGTTTAGTTAGAAAGACAGGTTGTTTATAATTATCAGACAGTTGCCAATACACAAATCCGTACAAGGAAGGCAACAACGGTAGCATTTACAGTTACCAACACAGCTGGAAGTTTTGCCTCCGTATTTCCAAAGTTCCTGACACGAGGTTGCAGTGGCAGCCAAAGAAGTCCATTTTGGTTTCCAACTTTTATTGATTTTTTCATTCGTTCAACCTCAATGTTCATGACTTGGTACATGTAGCTGTCGAATACATGAATCAGACTGAGCCCAAACATGTCCTCTGTGATACGCTTCCCTTTTGATGTGCTCCGGAAAAGAACCTCTTGTAGGCAGAATTACATCACAGTGCCGCTGTTTCCTGGAAAACAATTCACATCGTGCCTCGTTAACAGCAACTGTTGATGTTGTTATGTGATATACATGATGCAAACAAATGCTTCTATGATGTCCATGTCTCTGTCTTCATACATCAGCGAAAACAAATCGTCCGTTCTATCTGGAATTACTGTCCAGATCATCCTAGCTGACCTCTTCTCTTTCCCACCAAAATCAGCTGAATGCATGGAAGAAAGGAAAATCAGCTACACGAGGACCAAACGCATTTGATTTGTGACGTATAGGAAGCCATCAAAAGTCTTTATTCCTTTCAAAACCTATCAACAATTTGTTACATATAAGTGTGCGAGTGCTGCAATTCATAATACTACTTCATCTGTGTCAGTACTACCTAACATTAATTTTAGCAACATTTTTTATAATCATACCGACCATGGACAAACATTCATGTATCTGCTTCTTCATGCTTACAAGGGTATAGCTTGGAAGTATCCTTATTGAAAATGCAAAGAATATTTTCACCATGAGTTACTTACACATTTGAATTAGTCTCTTATTCTGTCGACAAGAAACTTGAAAAATTTCGTTTCGTTGTCACTTCACAAAGAAAACTACTCAGAATCCTTAATGTTCTACCATAACCAACACCTATCCGTTTAGCACAAGAACCTTGCCTTTACATTATTCATTTATTAAATATCAAATACAAAGTCTACTCTTGAATACTTATCGATGCAAGATTTTATTTAAGGCAGTATGATATCATTTCATGATCATCAAATAATAATGCCCAATTTGGTGGCTTGGAATTAACCATTGCTGCCAAAAAAACGATAAATGCGTCAGAATTTGGATCAGCAAATTGTAGAATGTTTCAAATATACCTATATGCAGTGATTTAATACCACTGTTTAACGTGACATTCTGAGAAAAATACGGAGGAGCAGTTCGGTTTTTAATGGATTTCTAGTCAAACTGTCTACTGTGACCAGAAATATAAAGTCTACAAAAGAAATTGCAATCACTTTTAAGGTTATCTTGCGTTGTTTTTAACAATGACGTTTCCAGTTTCAATTTTCGGCCATACTAGGAAGTTTTTTTTCATCTTGTTATAAAAAGCAGGTTCTCCTTCGATTTGCAGTTGCTTCAAAAGATCTTCGTATTGTTTTGACCAATATCTTGGAGTTTAGATTCATATCTTACCTGCTTGCAAATCAACAATTTCTTTAATAGAATATTTTTTTTTTTTTCAAATCTGACGACATCTTCTAGAAATGGATTTCCAAACTCGTTCATCACGTTACAAAGCCTTTGAAGCTTTTTTAGCATAGTTTACACGTTTATCATTTTATTCAACGGTATCATGCTTTACATGGACTGTTTGAATACAAATAAATGTGACTCATGAAATGATCATCTTACCAATAGCCCAAAAAATTCTTATTTTATAATTGAACGCCAGGAATTAAACTGTGGTCGAGATGACTCTATTTCCTTACACTAGTCTATCAAATTATTGAACGTCACATATAGTCATGATACTATTATATTTTCTACGTTTAGCTTTCCTATGCTGACAAGAAAAATGCAAGCAAAACACATCTGATGCACGCGTCTAGTCCTTGGTACATTTGAACATACATAAAAAGAATATGCTATTATATGAGTTGTAATATCGGCTTCAGTGAAGGCACATTCACTATCACGCATTATATGACCCACAATTTTATAACTCATTTTAATATGGGCTCTTATTCAAACAGTGGCATCATAGAAGTAACACTTACTTGCACAGCTTAAAATAGCCTCGATTTTTAGAGTAAAGAGATAAACTACGATTTATACCAGTGCACCCTGGTAGTGCATAGAAATCGCTCTCAATGTCTATAGTTAGTTTGCATATGCGCATAAACGTTAAACGAATGTGTATCATAACCTTGAAAAATGGTATCAATCCAATTTATGATATCATAAAAAATCCAAAAACACTAAATATATAGCTAATCAGTTCAAATGTTTTTCAATGAATTTGTTACATTTTTGCGCATGCGCAAACCCTGGATATGTCAAATATTCATTTCTATTAAATACCTTACATGTAGGGAATGTAGTCACCAAACCTGATAACTGTTTTTAACTTAAAATAAGTAAAAAAAAAGTTTTACAGAAAAATCAGTAATTTCAAACCAGCCATTTTAGAAAACGACCTTTCATGCTTGCATGTATCATCATTTACACAATTACTTCGATTTTGCTTGCTAACATCTGTTACTATGTGATTTAAAATCTTAACCACTTAAATGTGTAAACCATTGTTTTATTTTATTTAAAAAGTTAAGATGAAAATTTTTGGCATTGAAGAAGAAAATCAAGCTCAGTACCACACAATTTACAAATATGTATTCGTTTGATGTGTTTTATAATTTGAATTTGCTTTTGATTGGGGACTTTTCGTTTTGAATTTTCCTGGGAGTTCAGTATTTTTGAGATTTTACTTTAATATTTATTGCACTTTTTTGGAAGTTGAATAATTGACATTTGAATATATTATGCGGTATTAATTTATTAAATTATAACTAACCGTTTTGATTTTTTAACTTTCGCCGCTCAACTATTGTCATTGTCAAATTTTTCATTATGATGAGACTAATCGATGAGTTTAAATCTGTAAAATTAATCCATTTTTACAGAATTTTATATGGTTATCTAGGTATATCATTAGATTACTAAAACCATTTGATATCACCTTAAATCGTGTTATAATTTGTCAGGTACCTTTTTCAATGCAATGCAACTTCATTTATAGTATAGAACCACTTATGAATGCCCAGTCAGAAAGAACACACATGAAAAAAATACATGCTTTAAACAAAATAGTTCCTACGCATAGCTGTATCATTGTCAAAAGCGGGTAGATCCCTTGTTGAAAGATTTATTTTAATAATAAAGAAGTATATGGAATTTTGATAGCAGGCACATTCAGATCAAAGTTCCTGTGTTTGTACTATCACACTTCCGGGAACCGGTACGCTATAATATACAATTACATGTAAAGGTATGTTGATTTTTATAGCACAAATCAGGTTTAGGTATAGTTTTGACATGAAATAACTGCCACTTTATTTGAACTTAAGACGAAGTAGGCATAAATTCTCGAAATTGAAGAATTTAACATAAAAAGCAAAGGGGCTATGAATTAGTGGTTAGATACATTATCACCAATTTTATACCCGTACGCATTAATATAATATACATGATATAAACATTCGTTTTATTATTATCTGTGCTATCAAACAAGCGTAAGGCGACATCAAAATTGAAAGTAATGTATTCCTTCATGATAAATTAATGTAAGGAAATTTTCTAAAGCATAATTTTTATATTTTTAGTCACTAAAATACTTTTTATTTATTTTCATGTAAAACGTTGCCTTTCCTAGAAAATGAAATATAAATTAACAAAATTATTTCAAAGACATAATGTCATTGTGATAATACATGTATAAGTATATCCTTGACATAAACAAACTATTGTAGTCTACGTGTTTTTTCCGATCATTTGAAATCCATTTTAAAAATCACTTGAAATCTAGACATAACTAATTTGATATTTTTCGTATTGGTACAATATTTGGTTTCATAATATTTTTATTTTTATCTTAAATATGTAAGGTGTTTTATACTCTAACAATGCAATTATGTCATATTTATTTATTGTTTCTTAATTGTTTTTTCCTTCGATTAAGTGGCCCATTCAATTAAACCTGAAATATTGATGTATTATTTGTAGAATGACCTTCGACATGAAATTGCAGTTATCATGCAATTAGTATTTGTGTCATACAACAGTCTGTATAATTATTTTTTTTTGTTAGGTTATGTATATATAGGGAATATCAATCTTGATAAATTATGTATTCTAAATAGTAAACGATATAAAACAAGTTATATAACATATTGTATTGGTAACAAAACAAAAAGGACACGTCGGTGCAAAACATCACTTAATCTCTCACTATCATGTTCAATATATTTCTAGACACAAGAATCTCAACAATCAATGCATTCCGTGTAGATGTGTCTGTCCCAAGTCAAGAGCCTGTAAATCAGTGGTTGTCGTTTGTAGTTGTGTTACATATTTGATTTTCGTTCATTTTTTGTACTAAATTAAGGTCATCACTTAAGAAATTTTACGGTCGCCATCATGACCTTATTGACCGTTATGACAAAAGGTAATTTCAACTGATTATTTAGTGTGTTCATATGTTGTACTATTACACACCTTCTCGCATTCGGGAAGCTTTGTAGCGTTCAAACGTGTAATCACCGCCACATATTTATATGTCTGTCTCTATTCAGACGCCATCATTTTAGTGGTTGTAGTTGGTTCACTTTGTTTTCTTAAATTGTTTTTTCTTTTTTTTTTTTATTGTTTGCATGCCTTAAAAAAAATATTTTCAGGTCCCTTGCATACATAATTCAGGGTAAAGTATAGTTTGAAACCAGTCTGGAACAGATATTATTATCAAACTAATGTTGACTCATACTAGACCATTTGGAAAGTTAAATGTTAGCCAGTCCTCTCCAAGCTTTTTAATATTTTACCAGCACCAATAATGAATTATTGCCGAATGTACTTGTTTATCGATATTATCATACTGCTAAAAAAAACATGCTCACGTATAAATCATAATGTAAAATTTAAAATAAAGCTTATATTTGTTTAGGCAGTCATTCATTCGCTTATATAAATGGTTACGTTATGATCATTTATAACGTTGCACGCCGTAGAGACGTAGACACTTTCTACTCGTTTTATGTCTAGTATTATCAAATCTAATGATGACAATGTTAAGAATTACATATGAGTATTACAATTAAGCAATTACAAAATTGTTTGTTAGAATAAAGCTAATTGTCTGTTTATAAATATGTCATTGTCATTGAAGAGTAAATCTAGCGTTAAGAACATCATATATTTTTGGTATAACAACATGTTCTTATCCATTACTATTAAACAAGAAGACCTCATTTTGTGTGTCGCTTCTCTTCCTTCCAGGATAAATTAATCATCATGCTTCTGTGTTCTAAAGGTAACATGCAAAGTCGCATTTGTCATCCATTTTTATGATTATTCAGATTGGGTTTTTTTGGAGAAAAACGACAAAAATGGAGTGCGGAAATTGATTCCGTCATCAGACTGACTTTTAGTCATAGATTAGATTGGGCATTGATAAGAAAATCAATTGAGCAATTACAAAATTGTTTGTTAGAATAGGGTTTATTGTCTGTTTATAAATATGTCATTGTCATTAAACAGTAAATCTAGCGTTAAGAACATCATATATTTTGGTAAAACAACATGTTCTTATCCATTACTATTAAACAAGAAGACCTCATTTTGTGTGTCGCTTCTCTTCCTTCCAGGATAAATTAATCATCATGCTTCTGTGTTCTAAAGGTAACATGCAAAGTCACATTTGTCATCCATTTTTATGATTATTCAGATTGGGTTATTTTTGGAGAAAAACGACAAAAAAGGAGTCCGGAAATTGATTCCGTCATCAGACTGACTTTTAGTCATACATTATATTTCCGGTTTGAAACATGCAAAGTACAACCAATCGTATGATAGATAACAAAAATGAAAAATAAATAAGCCAATCAGAGCATTCTCCATATCATGGTGTTTAGATCGCAAGAACCACAACTATTATACCTCCTTAGAGTGGACAATTATTTTTCGCGTTTATCTACATGTAAACTACGGTTATACTACTTTAATATATAGAGACTCTCTGTATTCTGTCTACTGTTTACTTTGAAATGTTTACTATTTAAGGAGTCATACCCGTTGCATATTTATTAAAATAAGTAAAACATGTGGAAAAAAGAATGTGTCCATAGTACACGGATGTCACATCGACAATATATTTACTAAGTTTCGAGTTGATTGGACTTCAACTTCATCAAAAACTACTCGATCAAAACCTTTTACCTGAAGCGGTACAGACGGACGAACGAACGGACGGACGAATGAACGGCGGACGGACTTGTTTGAAAACGGACGAACGAACGAACGGACGCACATACCAGAAAACATAATGCCCCTCTACTATCGTAGGTGGGTGGGGCATAAAAGTCAAGTATCAATATGAACTGCAACAGTTGTAAAAACTGGAGTAAACATAAAATAATTATTGTCGGAACAGATGGACGAATGAACGAACGAAAACACGGATGTACCTGTAGACTAGAAAACATAACGCCCATAAATGGGGCATAACAATTTATCGTCGAAAGTGAAAGTAGTGATTTTGCAAAAATGAAAGTAGGGTGGAGATTAGAGGGAGGCAGGACCTTTTTCGGGACGTCTGGATCGGTTGTTTTTAAGCTTGGAATTACGGGATCCGGGAATATCTTTTTCGATTTCGGGATAAGAAATTCTTTAAATACTGCATCTCGTGATTTCATGTTTTTAAACCCGGGATTTCGGGATCACAACCCCTCCGACTACCCCTCAAATTAGCAGTAGTCGGTTTAAGTCATTTATACTAGATTCATATCCTACCATTGGCATGTTAATAAGGCTCTCAAAAGAAAAAGCACTGATAGATTGTCCTAGAAGCATATTTTATTAGACTAATAATGGTCTATCTATAAGCAGTTACATTTATTTCATATTTGAAGCGGTGCAAATTTTTAATTTAATTTGACTTTTACCAAAATATGCAAAGGAGAGGAATAATTGTGTTCTGCGGCCAGAAACACGAAAATTATTGAATTTAACAGAAAAGAATCAAATATCGGACTTTGGAAAAAGGGAGAAGGCTTTTGATACTTTTTTATGAAACTCTCCATACATAATATATCTTTTACAAAAATTCATCCTACAACAGTTCACAAGCTGAAATGCCCGCGATTTCGCGGGTGTGTTCTAGTATTATATAAGTCTGTTTCACATTTTCAAACACTCTAGCGAATTAGTTTCCTGCTTTTATTGAATATAATTTGAGGTTATTTGCCTGTGTAACCCAAAAGTAAAAGTAAAATATGAGGATTATTATTTAAAAACAAATAACAAAAATACCAAACTCAAAGTATAACTCTAAACGCAAAAACAAATGAATATGTAACAACTGTCATAATCCTGATATAATACACGCATTTCTTGAATAAGAAAAAAAGGTAAATTAAGCAACACCTCTCACTTGTATGACCGTGGCCTAAATTTTCATTTTATTGACAAAATGAACTAGAAGTTAACTAGTTTGTCTTTAATCAAGACTGTCAATATTTCTTATTTTTATTCAAAATACTGAATATATAATTCAGTACCCTTGTATATCCTGCATTAACTAACAGTAGTCATATTTGTACTTGATATTGAAAATTTAATAGCGGTATTGTAGATCAATAAATGTGAAAACTAAGGGGTTGATTGTATCATATTAATGACAGTAATATTGATTTCATTTTCAAGGTTGATTAAGATAATTTGTTCTTTTTAAGATGTATTAGAATCAATAGTCTAGGATTCCCCAAATGGTTTGTATCTTCTATTCAGATTATAAATCTTAATTCTGTCAAACACATCAACAATTTTCGATGTCAATTCAACTTGAAAGTCAGTAAACCTGTACTCTTGTTTATGTTAAAGTGCGCTAATGAAATATAGTTGTTTATTTGTTAGTTATCCCATCGAACTTGAGATAAAGGATACAACAGATACAGTTAAGTCTACCTTAAATCTCGGCTTACAGCTACAAATTGACACAGAGGGTCGACTGAAAGCAAAATTTTACGACAAAAGAGATGATTTCAGCTTCCCAATTGAAATCTTTTTATTTCTTTATAGTAACATTCCAGCAGCGCCTGCATACGTAATACATATCAAGTTGTTACGATATTCCATTGTGTGTATTTCCTATCATAAGTTGCTTGAAACAGGGTTGCTGCTCACAGGTCAAGTGTTGTTAGTGGTGAAGTTGAAATCATGCCTTCGTACATTTTACGGAAGGCATCATAAGTTGGTTAATCGTTGTAAAGTATCTGTTTCACAGATGACAAAGGAGATATTCCAATTTTCGTAACGTGAATCCCGTCCCCTTTCCTCTGAATGTTTCCTACCAAATAAAACTAGGTCTGTACTAACATTTATGTAAGGGTAGTTTTCTCCCATGTACACACAGCAAGCAATTACTGTAGTAGGTGGTTTACAATACTAAGGAATAATACCAATGAGAGCTTAAGGTTCTGATGCTTTATTGTACCAGTAGATAAAACAAGTCACTTGTGGAGTGAGTTTTACTGATAAGGTTAACGGCACATCATATACACATCACACAATCATGTGTTCTATATAATTACATAACATGGAGTCAGTATTCTATAAATATGTTGTCCAAAATTAATAAGGTTTACAGATAAACTATGTGGTCAATATAAACCGATATAAATTCAATGGACTGTCATGGCTATCGTCCCGTGGAAATGTACAGGTACAAAACAAAGGAAATTAAACTTGACCGCGAAATATTAACAGCCAATCAAATACAACAATTCAAATAAATCCCTAAAGAATATTCATAGAAAATCACGTGAATATTACTATACATAAAAGTAAGGTTTGTAAGTAATAATTTAAACTAAATATACAATATATAAAATATGGAATTAAGCTTTTATAATAAATATAGTAATTAAATAGATGATTTTTACAATATATAAAATAATCATAAAAATCACTCTGCTACATTCTCCCCGCTGTAGGAAAATGACTTCCACGTCATTCCAGTCTGTTTCCTCCTTCCCTGAAGGTTGAAGTCCTCGGCAAGCCATTTACCATTAGTTGTTGCTTTGCATGATGTCGAGGATGGTTCTGGACAACTCCATCTCCAAGCCTTTAAATCTCCCTTTTCTTGCTTCAAAGATCTCATGGTGATATTCACACAAAATGTTTTGTCATCTCCCTATGTATATGTAATATTTTATGCAACATACATCTTCGTATGCTTCTTCTACGGATGAATGGAGTCGACATTTTTTTACTTATACTGAAATTTTGGGATTGAATAAAAACGCGGATAGTTTTGTTTGGACTAGTAATCCTCATTCCATTTAAAACCAATTGTTCGTAACAATTTGGTATAGTTTGCTCTCCACCAGAGTTTCCGGAACTTTCAGATACAGTATAGAAACATATATAACATATATTATTCATGAAAGGGTGCAACATAACTAACCAAATTGCAATGATCACGTTTCTGAATCTAAAAGCAAATGTGTGCAAACTAGTTATACTACATAGCAATTGTATTTAGTTTCAAAAGCCTGCTTATTAAGAAATTCTAAATTTAAATGAATTATTGTTAAGTCTGTGTCACAAATTATCAAATTCGCTGTTTCCTTTTTTTCAAACAAAGTCATGATTATATAAATGATTAAACTTGCGGATTATTACAGTGTAGGATAACAATATTCAACTGTTGACTCCCTTATATAATATAAGCTGTATTTGGCACAACAATTTCTGGAATTTGTTTCCTCAATGCTCTTCAAATTTGCATTTGTTTTGGCTTTGTTACTATTTTGATCTCAGCGTCACTGATGAGTCTTATGCAGACGAAACGCGCGTCTGACTTATCAAACTATAAGCCTGCTACCTTTGATTTTTTTGTATGCTGCAGTCAAATCAACTGATTATTTTACAAGTGCTTTGAACAGCAATAAAAATGTGAAAGGCATGCACAATAATGAAAAAAAAACTCTAACTTGAAGATAAATTATCATTTGAGAAAACAGTAAATAAAAAGAAATTGAAAAATAACGAACTTGTTGTGTGTTGCATTTGAATGTTGTGTCGTTGTTCTCCTCTTGTATTTAATGCGTTTTCCTCGGTTTTGGTTAGTTTTCCCCGATTTAGTTTTTTGTCCATGGATTTACGATTTTATGAACAGCGGTATACTACTGTTGCCTTTATTTGTTTATATTTTATTTACGTTTTAATCTTTTGTGTGAAGGTATCATTTTAAGGAAACGATTTTACTTATTGTAAGTTAGACTAGATGTTTTTTTTTTAGATTTTACACTATATAAGAAGAAACGTTTATACAGCTACAATATAGCGTTGCAAAAAAAACTGGCAACAATTTCAATAACATTCATGTTTTAAAGTGACACATTTAAATATTCATGAGTTTAAACTGACGTATGTGGTCACAGTGCATAGGGGACTTCCTTAAAAAGTTAAAATTAAAAAAGAATTACTAAGATTGAAAAATATATTTTAACCAAATATTATATTCAATTATGAATTACACAACAAAATATACCAAATTTTGACAATGTAAATGCAATTTGAAATGTAAACGCTCAAAAAGACTGCATTTGTGTACATGTATATGTAAGCGTCAGATATTTATATATTGTAATTTAACAGAACAAAGCAACGTTTTGCACTGAAATGGTAAAGGGATTAATTAATTATTAAAGTTACACTTAATGATTTATTGAAGCGCTGCTAGTTGCATACAGCAGCACAAATAATAAGGATCTTCTATTTCTCAGTAAAATAGACTTAATATAATTGTATTGTTTTATTTTTCTATTGCTTAAATGTTTGATTTGGTTTTCTGGTCTTATAATCATTTAGTCAGAATAACTACACCTGTTATCATTACAACTTAATTGGATCAGGCTGTTGAATGGTATATGTAATTGAGCATTTTGTTCGTTGGAAGTAATTGAAAGTAATTGAAAGTAATGAAGAACATAGCCGAGATTTTCTATAATTGATGATACATGTTCAATTACAACTCAATTACATTAACGTTGTTGACCAGAAAGATTGAATTTTGTGATTTCGCTAACAAATAATGTAAAGCCATAACCTTGGTAAATATAGTTAATTGACAAAGCAGTTCAACCATAATATAATCTGTAATTGAAAACCCTTAGACAATTTTTTTTTGTATTGGATTTGACAACAAAATTTGATTAAAAAGAAGATCTAGCAGACTGTAGAAATTATCTTTAAAATTATATTGCTACATATACCATATACTTTAAGTCTTATCTCATAGGAATGACTAAGTACAGCCTATGCGACAATATGTATCTCGACAATTTAAATTTAATAATGTATGTTCATCAACTTATATGTTTGTCAAGGATATGTTAAACTCTTTACACAAGTATTCCACATTCCAAACTAAAAGACAAATTGAAAGAGTTGGTATTGCTTTGCTTCATAAAAAAGAATGGCCAACGTAGATACAAGTATCTTGTCTTAGGGAGGGATAAATCCTACTTTGTAAAGAATCACTCTGATTCAAACAAAAAATTCTCTGAAACCGATATTATCAAGACGCTTGATTTCTTGATTGACAACATATTTGAAACGTTTGGAGGACGTGTTTTTCAACAGACTGTCGGCATCCCAATGGGAACAAACTGTGCCCCTCTACTTGCCGACTTGTTTCTTTATTATTATGAGGCTGACTTCATGAAGGAACTTCTTAGGAAGAAAGATAAGAAGTTAGCAATATCCTTTAACTCTACTTTCCGCTATATAGATGACGTTCTTTCACTAAACAATTCAAAATTTGGTGACTATGTGGAACGCATCTATCCCATCGAATTGGAGATAAAGGATACTACAGATACAGTTAAGTCGGCTTCATATCTTGACTTATATCTAGAAATTGACAATGAAGGTCGGTTGAAAACAAAACTTTACGACAAAAGAGATGATTTCATCTTTCCAATTGTGAACTTTCCATTTCTAAGTAGCAACATTCCAGCAGCACCTGCATACGGGGTATATATCTCCCAATTGATACGATATTCCCGTGCTTGCATTTCCTATCATGATTTTCTTGATAGAGGGTTACTGCTCACAAGGAAGTTATTAAACCAAGAGTTCCAAATGGTGAAGTTGAAATCATCCCTTCGTAAATTTTACGGACGCCATCACGAGTTGGTTGACCGTTATGGAATAACCGTTTCACAAATGAAATCGGATATGTTCCTTACGTCGTAACTACAATCCCCTTCCCTTTCATGAATGTGACCTACCGAACTAGACTATTTACCGGATTTGTAATCACATAATCACATAAGCAACACGACGGGTGCCACATGTGGAGCAGGATCTGCTTACCCTTCCGGAGCACCTGAGATCACCCCTAGTTTTTGGTGGGGTTCGTGTTGTTTATTCTTTAGTTTTCTATGTTCTGTCATGTGTACTATTGTTTTTCTGTTTGTCTTTTTCATTTTTAGCCATGGCGTTGTCAGTTTGTATTAGATTTATGAGTTTGACTGTCCCTTTGGTATCTTTCGTCCCTCTTTTAAACAATTAAACCTTTGACCAATGTTAGATGTTTATCAAAAGGTTGTTCTTTTACACTTTACAATTAAAGTTTTAAGATGTATGTATTTGCCGATCTTCATATGCTATACAACATAAATTTCATTGGCCGAAGTAATATTAAAACTCCCGCAAAAAAGTGAAATGATTGAAATGTAAGCAAGCAATGCAATTTTTGACAGAAAATAAAATACTACATCGGCTGTTTGATATTGTGAAAGCATAAAAACTATGTTTGTAATTACTTTTTTGTCATTTAATGGACAGTTTTGTTTCAAAAGGAAAATATTGCCGAACTTAAATACATGTATGTATTGGTACCTTTAATTTATTTAAAAGTTTATATAAATAACAAGTGCATTTGATTACCGTAAGCGTTCAATTCCCTTAGTGATAAACACTTTCTGTATACAAATTGATAAAATTACTTAATCTATAAAATTTTGATGAAAACTGCAAAAAAGAGAATGCTTGAATATCATTGATATATATATTAAATCATAGCTTTTATAATAATATTTATAAAACTAAATTAGTTCTTATAAAAGTATCTTTAAAAAAAAGTTCAGAAAGGAGATTGCTAGGAGTACAAAAAAATAAAACAGTTTGTTGTCTGAGACTAGCCTTTTTTACTACGTTTTATAGTTTGTTTTCACACTGTGCTTTTACGCTACGCACGTACATGTCACAGGTTACTGCTGGGAAACTAAAAATGTTTATTTAAGTTGATAATGTATTCAACAATGTGTACACCAATAAGTATACATTTCATTATAACGACATACAATAATATTTTCAAGTGTACTATTATGACTTGAGAATGGAATATAATAATAAAAAAGACAAATGCTCAGTGTTAATATCATTTGACAATTAAAGTCTAAAGTTACGAACCAGCATTTAAAGATTATACAATGTAGTTTGTTAAAAGGTGTTGCTTCCGATAATTTGAAAAGAATTAAAATGTAATCATTCTGGTGACGTAGGTGTCATTTTTGACATGGTTTCTACAGCTTTCACAAACAACATTAATATCAGAAAATTATAAAGTAATATGTTTATAAATAAATAAAAACTAGCTGATATCTATATTAAGTCTTCCTTCTCGGGTTGTATTCGATAACAAGTACCTTAACTTTAGTTTAAGTTTCTTTTCCCCTGATTAAAACTTACACGTTTATCTGAGGGTAGAAATTATTTGCCAATTATACGCATTAATAAAAGATACACTTCATTTAAACAGCATGCGATAGCTTTATAAGTGTAGCAGTTTGTCTAAATAATGATTGATCAAAGTAAGGTAGTAATATATGTAAAAACAAATGTTCATTAGTGATTTTCATTTGACAATGATAGTGTTTGCTTACAAACGATCAGTTTAAAGACTATACACATTATATTTCAAATGGGTATATTTTGGGTGTTTGGCTACAGATGCTACATACTTTGAAGTATAATACCATAATTATGACTAATAACAGCCTATAGTCATATAGTGAAACATTTTAATTCAACGTACTGATTTTGATATTTCATATGTAATTTTAGTGAAAACTGTTGTCAAGGATATGTTTTAACAATTAAAACTTTGACCCATGTTGCAACTGTTCCTAAAAAGGTTGGCCAATCAGATCGTATGACATTTAAATATCAATACAATGCATACGTGGTATGACACAATGTTGAGCACATGACGTTTACTTCTGGAATGTACAATTGAAATTTACAAATTTGACGAACTTTAAATGATTAACAACGTAAATTTAGTTGGCCGAACTAACGTCAAATTTCCCGCCTAAAGTAAATGGCTTACAATACAAACAAGCAATGCAATATTTGATAGAAAAAGAAATACTACATCGACAGTGCGATATTATTATAGCCTTTCCATACAAAAAATAAATCGTGTATCTTACTTTTTTAACATTAATATAACTTTTTTATGAAAGATTACTGCCGAACTTGAATATTTATCGGTAACCTAAATTTACTTCAAAGTAGGTATATAAATAGCAAGTACATGTAAGTGCAGTTCTCTTCTTGGAAGCGTTTAATTTGGAAAATTGCCATGTGACAACCACACTATGTGAACATATTGACACATTTACTTGATTTATAATATTTTGATGAAAACTGCGATAACAATGCATGCTTTAAATATCAGTCATATCGCTTAAATGATAAATATTAAACATGACGATTACAAATGTATACAACTGTATTTGAAGAGTTTGGATAAGATATAGCTATGAAAATAAAACAGTTGTACTATCTAAGAAATGCGGTTTGATAAACATGAGACCCGTTTTTGTATGAAAACGTTAAGATCGTTTTGTGTGATTTGAAGTTTTTTGTAATTTTTTGTTATTTTGGTTTGTTTGTTTTTTTGGTGGTCTCCTTTGTAAAAACGTCTGAGTCTAGCCTTTTAAACTATGTTTAATAATTTGTTCTTACATTGCGTTACTAAGCAATTGTCACAAGTTAAAAATTAAATGTGATATCAGAATGTTATAAAATATAATGTTTATGAATAAATAAAAACATTTGATGTTTTTGTAAAGTCTTCCTTGTTTCGGTTATATTTCATAACCTACCTATGTTTAACAAATGTTAAAAGTTTCTTTTAGTTAAAAATTTCACAATTATACACTTCCGTACAAAGTTATAAGATATATTTTGCAAATGCATCCTTTTAATTTGAAAATTAATTGAGCACTTTTAAGTAGTTACAATGACATATGAATAAAAACGAAAACATGAAATTCGGTTTATCTTCCTTGGCCCGATCGTAGCCCGGATTTGAACCATATCGAGCATATATATTACACTATTAGGCGTAAAAAAACTCGAAAAGACAACCCAAGATCAAACACTTCATGAATTAAATAATGTCCTTTATCAGGATAGGTTGCGGTTACCTCGGCAACAAATAAGTCGACTAGTGGCAGGAATCAGAAGACATTAAGAGAAGTTTATCCGTTTGAATGGAGGCTACACCAAGTACTAATTGTTTGGCCTTAAACGATCAACCATGATGTCAACAATTATCTTAAGATTAGTTTTGAAATGTCTGACATTGCAAAGTTCAACAGATTAAAAGTTGTAAAATGCTTTTTTTTTTGTGCCAAAAATACTTCATTTTGTTATCAAAATTGTGGTTAGATAAAACATTTTTTCATACATTTATTTATTCGTTTTAATGCCAATGTTATCATTAACTATGTTTCAATATTATTTTACAAATATTTTATCATATTCTATCAAACATAAGAGGCTGATTTTTTCAAGATTTAAAATGTCAAAGTGTAGCAATACTTTTTTGATATGTATATAAGGTTTAATCACACATGACGACTACACCAAAATATTTTAATTTGACTGATTTTTAAAATTGCATATGTGATTTACAGTAAAAACTGTCGATGTATGTGTTTGTCAAGGATATGTTTTAACAATCAAAATTTTTACTCATGTTGCAACTGCAAATAATTTGTCCAATCAAATCGTCTGACATTTAAATATCAATACAATGCATACATGTCAATACGTGATATAAATAATGTTGAGCACATGACGTTTACTTCTGTAATGTTCAAGTGAGATTCATGCATGTGTCGAACTTTATATGATATACACTGTAAAATAGCCGAACTAACGTCAAAAAGTTAATCTCAAAAATATTGAACTTAGAGGAAAATCAATTCGGAGAGTCCAGAATCACGAAATTTTCCGCCAAAAAGTGAATTGCTTTAAATATGAACAAACAATGCAAAATTGTGATAAAATAATTACTACATATTGTTAAAGCCTTTGCATAAAAGTAGGAGTGTACATTACTTTTTCTAATCATTAAACACATGTCTTTTTGCAAGAAAGAGTTTTGCCGAACTTGAATATTTCTAGGTACCCTACATTTATTTTAAAGTAGTTACATAAATAGCAAAGCCATTTCACTTCTCTGGAGCGTTCAATTTAGACCATTTCAATTATAAACACACACTCTGTTAACAAATTGACAGACTTACTTCAGATATAAAATGTTGATGAAAACTGCGAGAAAAATACATGTTTTTAATATGCCAATGTAGCAGTCATTTCCGTTAATGGATAGTTTATAAAACATGTAAAAAACCAATTTAAATCTTAACAGTGTGTTAAAAATACTTCTGTCAATAAATTAAATTGAGGTGAGGTGGAGGGTTGAGATCTAGAAAAAGCACGTTTAACATGTTTAACCCCGCCTCATTTTTGTGCCTATTGACTTTGTTAGTTTTTTGTGACTTCTTTTATATATTTCGGCATCCATTTTCACTGAGCTAGTAAAATTTCAACTTAGAGACCAGTCGAAGCACGTCTTTGGGTCCGGGATATTCTTGCTGCATGTAAGACCTATTAGTGGCCTTTGGCTGCTATTTGCTCTTTGGTCAGGTTGTTGTCCTTTTGACACATGTCCCATTTCTATTATATTTTAAATAGATAGAATATCGCTATGAGTACGAAAACAAAACAGTTTCCTTATCTTATAAAGACAGTTAAATAAACAAAGGAAACGTTTTGAAATGACGACGCTCAGATTGGTATTGTGTGTATTTTAGTTGATACTTTTATTATGTAGGTTAAACTAATTGTACGTTTATTATGTTGGGACCTTTTCTAAATTACTATTCACGATGGATTTTTATTGCAGCTAAAGGCCGTACTTTGACATTTAGTTGGTAATTTATACGTCAATTGTTCTCAGTCGAAAAAGTAACAAATACTTATTTTTGCGTACATCCCCTTTTATAAAAAATAGATGGCACGGCAACTCACTTACAATTTGACAGGATTAAACAATGGTAATTTAGATGATGAATTTATCGTCTTTTGACGTGGTTTCTACAGTTTTCACACACGCAAGACATATTAGAATATTATTAAGTAGTATGTTTATAAAATTAAAAAAAAGGCTGATATTTGTTTAAAAATTTTCCTTGTTTTTGTTAAATTTCGGACGTATTAGTTTCACGAAATCTAAACAGATGATAAAGGTTTCTTTTGATTAACAGATTAAAAATCTGATGTTCGTTATAGAGTAGAATGGGTTTGTCCATGAAATACAAGAATCAGTAAACACTTCCTTACATTGTCATGCGATAGATTTTGCAAATGTACCCTTATAAAAAGAAAATTGATTGAGCACCTTTAGCTAGTAACAATGAAATATAAATAAAAACAAATAAACGCTCATTAATTATTTCATTTGTATTTTCATTTGAAAATTATAGTCTTTGCTTAACAAGGAAAATTTTTTAAGACTATTCAAATTATCTTTGTGGTTACATTCGATAACGTAAGTCGTTATAATAGTTTTTTTGTGATTGAAAATCACATGCTCATTTTAGTGTAGAATGTATTGGCCTATTAAACAGAATAATAAACATACCCTTCATTATAACGGCATGACATATTTTTGGCCAGTGCATCCATACAGTTTAAATATTGAATACAGTTAGATTAGAATGTTATAAACAAAAGGACGAAATGTTTATTTTGGATTTCAATTTGACTATTGAAGTGTTTGAGAACAAGCATTTCTAAAAATATCGAAAATGTGTTTGTTTTTTTTTTTAATTTTACTACTAATACCATATATTTTGAGGTATAAACATCAAGTGCACTCCTATAATTTGAATATTGAAAACAGCAAGCTAGGAATTACAGAATAAAATAAATTAAAAGATTGAATATTCATTTAAGAGATTTCAATTTGACAATTAAAGTGTAAGTGTTAGTTTGAGAACGAACATTTTTTATAACTATCAAAACTATCTTTGTTTGAAGTTTTGCTTCAAATACCATTTACTTTGAAGTCTCATTAAAATATATATATATATATATATATATATAAGAATTTGTTGAACAAAACCTGTATATCATTTGTTTTTAATTCGACGTATCAATTTTTAACATTTTATATATAACTTATGTGAAAACTGTATTATATGATATACAATGTAAAATGTATTTGCCGAACTAACGCCAAATGTCACGCCAAAAAGTAAATGGCTTAAAATGTAAACAAGCAATGCAGTAATTGACAGAAACTAAATTTCACTTTTTGATATTTTTGAAGCTTTTGCATGCAAATTAAGTGTGTTCATTACTTATTTTTAAATCGTTTAACACATTTTTTTTCAAAAGAAAGAGTATTTGCGAACTTTAATTTTTCTCGGTAACCTAAATTTATTTGAAAGTAGTTATATAAATACCAAGTTCATTTAAGTACAGTCCTCTTCTCGGAAGCGTTGACTTTAGAAAATTAACATATTATACACATACTCTGTAAACAAATTGACCGGCTTACTTAATTTATAACATTTTGGTGAATACTGCGTTAAATATGTATGTTTTTAATATCTCATTGTATGAGTCAGTTTTTTCAAACGTGTATAAAACAAATTGAATCTTATAAGTGTGTTAAAATGAGATAAGATAGAATATCGCTATGAGTACGAAAACAAATCAGTTTCCTTGAAAGACATACAGTTATATAAACAAGGGACCGTTTTCTAAAATCAAAAGTCTCAGATCGGTAATGTGTGTCTTTAAGTACATGTTTCTTTATTTTTAGTTGCTGTCGGCTTTGTTTAACTCTAGTGAGTGCAGTCTATTGAATAAAGTTTTAAAGTTAGTATGTTCTTTGTGCTATTACACAATAGTCACAGGTTAGAGCATATAGAACATGCCCGAAAACATATTGAGCTCCAATAGTATGTATATGTTTGCCCTTAGTCAAGGACCTGTAATTTAGATGTTGTAGTTTGTTGCTGTGTATCATATTTGTTTTTCTTCATGTGTTTTTTTTTTTGTATATTAACCGTTAATTTCCTGGATAAATTATTGTACGTTGATCATGTTGGGACCCTTTCTTATGTAATATACAAGATAGATTTGTTTCGCAGTAAAAGGCCGTACTGTGACTTATAGTTTGTAACTTCTACATCAGTTATTTTCAGTAAAACGTGACACATATTATTTCTTTCCATACATCCCCTTTTTAACGAAAATGATAAGAAGATGACATGAAAATGGCACGGCAACTCAATAGCAATTTTGATAAGGATTGACAAAAATGGTCATTCTGGTGACGGATTTATCATCTTTTGATGTTTTAAACAGCTTTCACAAAGAAAATTTATGTCAGAATATGATAAAGTATTATGTTTGTAAAAAAATCAAAAGAAGAGGATATTTGTATTTAGTCTTCCTTCTTGATGTTATATTTGATAACGTAATGTTTTACAGCAGTTTAAGGCTTTTTATGATTGCAATGTACACATTTAAAAGAGGGACGAAAGATACCAAAGGGACTGTCAAACTCATAAATCTAAAACAAACTGACAACGCCATGGCTAAAAATGAAAAAGACAAACACACAACAGCACACATGACACAACATAGAAAACTAAGAAGCTGCTCCGGAAGGGTAAGCAGATCTTGCTCCACATGTGGCACCCGTTGTTTTGCTTATGTGATAACAAATCCGGTAAATAGTCTAATTCGGTAGGTCACATTCATGAAAGGGAGTGGGGATTGTAGTTACGACGTGAGGAACATATCCGATACCATTTGTGAAACGGTTATTCCATAACGGTCAACCAACTCGTGATGACGTCCGTAAAATTTACGAAGGTATGATATCAACGTCACCATTTGGAACTCTTGGTTTAAAAACTTCCGTGTGAGCAGCAACCCTCTATCAAGAAAATCACGATAGGAAATACAAGCACGGGAATATCGTATCAAGTGGGGGATATATACCCCGTATACAGGTGCTACTGGAATGTTGCTACTTAGAAACGGAAAGTTCACAATTGGAAAGCTGAAATCATCTCTTTTGTCGTAAAGTTTTGTTTTCAACCGACCTTCATTGTCAATTTCTAGATGTAAGTCAAGATGTTAGGCCGCCTTAACTGTTTCTGTAGTATCCTTTATTTCGATGGGATAGATGCGTTCCATATAGTCACCAAAGTTTGAATTATTTAGTGAAAGAACAGCATCTATATAGCGGAAAATAGAGTTAAAGGATATTGCTAACTTCTTATCTTTCTTCCTAAGAAGCTCCTGCATGAAGCCAGCCTCATAATAATGAAGAAACAAGTCGGCAAGAAGAGGGACACAGTTCATTCCCATTGGAATGCCGACAGTTCGTTTAAAAGCACCTTCTCCGAACGTTACAAATATGTTGTCAATAAAGAAATCAAGCATCTTGATAATATCAGTTTCAGAGATTTTTGTGTTGGAATCCGAGTGATCCTTTACAAAGTAGGATTTATCCCTCCTTAAGACAAGATATTTGTATCTACGTTGGCCATTCTTTTTTATGAAGCAAAGCAATACCAACTCTTTCAATTTGTCTCTTAGTTTGGAATGTGAAATACTTGTGTAAAGAGTAGAAAAGTCAAATGTTTTAATACTGTTACAAGATGAAAGAGAGTTAGATTGTATGTACTTTAAGAAATCTTTGGAATTTTTAAGTATCCACATCTGATTCACACCCCCTCTAGAATAGGCAGTTTTACAATAACTTTGAAGACCGTCTATGATTACTGCCATTCAAGCAAAAACTGATTATCTATGATTTTGCCAACAAATAAAACTTGAACCACAATGCAACTGTTAATCAAAAGGTTGTCCAATTATATCGTCTGACATTTAAATATCAATATAATGTATACATGTTAATACGTCATATGAGACAATGTTGAGAGCATGACGTTTACTTCTGGAATGTGCAATTAAAATTATTAAATCTGCCGAACTTCAAATGATATACAACGCAAAATTCATTGGCCAAACTAACGTCAAATTTCCCGCCAAAGGTTAATTGCTAAAAATGTACGCCAACAATGCAATATTTAACAAAAAATGAAATTCTACATAGGCTGTTCTAAATGTTTAAAGCCTTTGCATGAAGAGTATGTATATACGTTACATTTTAATCATCAAACACGCAGTTCATTAAAAGAAAGGAATATTGCGGAAAATTCCTCGATAACCTCAATTTATTAAAGTTGTTATATAAATAGAAAGTGCATTTGAGTACAGTTCAATTCTCGGAAGCGTTCAGTTTAGAAAATTCCCTACGTGACACACACTCTCTATATACTACATGTAATTGGCAAAATTACTCTATTTGAAAATTGGATGAAAAATTCGATATTCTGCGAACTAAGTCAGAAAAAATATTCTCATAGAGATGTATAAAGTAAAGAACTTACAAAAATAGTGCACGGAATGGCGATACATGTACATATTAAACATTTCCAAAACAGTGTGAATCAATAAGTTTTTCAAATCATACACACGATTGAGTTAAATCTGGCAAAAATGATATGAAAATATTTCAGTAGTTTACCTCTCGGAACAGTTATATTTTGAAAATTACTTAAGTGACAAGCAAATTGACGAAACTACTTAATTTATAACATTCTGATGAAAACTTCGATACAAACGCATAATTTTAATAGAAGGCTTTTCCATTACATGTATGATACATAAGACATTATCTGTTTGTTGTTGTATATTACTGTTTTATATATTTACCAGGCCGTTACTTTTTTTCTATCAAACTGTTTTACATTTATCAATTCGTTTTTTCTGTCTTTCTTTTCAGGTTGGTTGTGCTTCGCTCACAGCTAAATGCCTTCATATGACCCTTACTTGAAAACTTCTAAGTCGTTTGGTATGTGGTAGAAAATGCCCATATTCTGATCATTTTCTTATAAAAAAAGTAAAATCACAAAAATACTGAACTCAGCGGAAAATCAAATCGGAAAGTTCCTAATCACACAGCAAAATCAAATGACAAAACACATAAAAAACGAATGGACAACAACTGTCATATTCTTGACTTCGTACAGGCATTTTCAAATGTAGAAAATGGTGGATTCAACCTGGTTTTATAGCGCTTAACCTCTCACTTTGTATGCGAGTCTCATCAAATTCCGTTATATTAGTCTCCTAAAATAACGAAAACGAGACGCAGAGAATGTGAAAATGAGATATAAACTCAGGTAAAATTTGAACCGAATACAAAAGGTGTAATTTCTAATGGATTTTGCATCTTTTGACGGTGTTTTCTAAATATGTTCCACAAATTTAAAAACTCAATTTGAAATATTCATTATCAGTTAATTTAAAAACTCAATTTAAAATATTCATTATCCGTTAATTTAAAAACTCAATTTAAAATATTTATTATCAGTTAATTTAAAAACTCAATTTAAAATGGATTATATAAAATGATTTACAAAAATATAACTCTATAAAAATTATTAATTTTTATTAAGAGGTCCAACATGTTGTCTTTTTGAACAAGTCTTGATATATATAGTCTGTTAATATCTCAAGAAGGATTGCTAATCGCACAGTGTTAGCTGCATCAATAAACATTCAGGGGCATTACTTAAACAAGTAATTTTTTAAAGTTACTTTTATAAGTAGTTTTTGTTTTTGAAAATAAAAAAAATACTTAATAGAGTTATTTTAAATTTCAATAACACATAGACTAAATGTAGTTGTGATGAGTTTTTACATAATTTCATATCATAAAGTTAAGAATTTATTATATTTGAGAGGATTATAGAGGTGAAGGGTTATTTTAAAAATTATGACAAAAATATTACTTGAATAAGTTATTTGAATTTTTTTTAATAAAATCAGTATTACAACTTATTTAAGGAACATGTGTACTTTGTTTGGGTTACAAATTATAAATAACTTCAAGTCTTAATCAATTCACAAGTATCTATCTATTTATATCAGTCTACCTTCAAGATTTTGGAGGAAAATGATAATTTAATTGTCCCAAGATACCAATCTTTGACCAAGAAGCGTCGGTATGAAAGATAAGTGGGTCAGAAAGTTAATTAGTGTTTCAGAAGGATTAGATTTAATATGTCAGGGGAAAAATAACCAGATGACTGTGAAAAATTGTTAAACCTAGTAAAATCTGTATTATTGGACACCTATAAAAATAATATTCAGAAAAGTTACTTATATAAGTAATATTTAAAATAGCCTCGTTTTCAACATTACTTGAATAGGTAATTTTAATTGTTACTTGTTTAAGTAATGCCCCTGACTGATAAACAGTGATCATATAGTTTGTTCATCATGGAATTATTTATTCTATATCCTTACATCGTAAATCAGTCGATCTAGTCTTACTAGATGGAATGTATTATCTTATTTGTTTAATCTTATGGAAAGGGGAATAAGCCAAATTAAAATTGAATACTTTAAGATAGATTCTAAATTGTTTAAATTTATTAAGTGTGTTTGCAGAGGTGAAGCTCCAATGCCTAAACGACAATTATAACTAGTTGTAAATTGCAATGTTTGTCTTCAACTAGGACTTTGGTATGAATTTATATAAAACAGTTTAACCAAATAAGATTGTATGATCAGCATAATGTTAAAGTAAGATCAATATAAGTTAAATAAAAAAAAAAATCAGCAATGAAAACAACCAAAAAGACATGTCATGTTTAGTTTAAGGTAAATGTTTATTTATGTTAAACGTATATAGTTTAACTACAAATCTACAAGAAAATGAATAATATAATTTGCATTTTGCACCTGATACAAGTTTGTGTTTTGTGTAGGAAGGGATTACATAGATAATCAACAGCTTTTTTCTATTGCGTTTTAAAAAACAAAAACATTTTGTAATTTTCGCACTAACTTTTATATTTTATATCAGTTTGTTTACATATAGGTGAAATATTCCTGAAAAAAACCTGTGCGTTTTATGAATCTCTCCTACATACAGACGATCAGTTTGTGTAAGTATGGGCAAACCATTCTAGCAGATTCTAGCTTACTGTGGATTCATTTATTTTCATGGGTATCAATTGTCGTGGATTTCAGAAAACCTCCATATTCGTTGATATTTGATTTCGTGGTTTTGCCAACCCTTGTATTCAAATCCAATTGTAAATATGATATTCGTTTAAGATTTGAATTCGTGGTTCAACTGTACCCACAAAGTCCATGAAAATTGGTATCCAACGATTAATAATGATTTCACAGTGTTCTATCATACAATTATTACAACCCTCATGATCAGTTGCATATTCAAAAGTTGGTCGGATGAATACTAAATATTGTTTTCTAAATATTTCCTGCATAGTTTGTACTGTAAAGATTAAATGTTTTGTAACACTGGTAATGAAATTGTCAATATGGATATTCCATCGTATTTCATGGTGCATCTGGCGCAATACATTGGTGCTGATTTTTTTTACCGTCAATGTTATTATATTATACTCTGAATCCACGAGTCCTTAGATTAGCAGCAACACTTACATGTATATCCTGTTCATTTTGTTACTCAAGACACGCGTAATATATATGTTTTTCAGATAAAGAAGGATCCGACATAATTTTCTTTAGTTCACATACCTGTTAAAGAGTCCAAGAAAGTCCTGATTTAGTAATAATAAAACAACATAAGTAATATCAGAGTTTCACATAAGACAGCTGTGGTGTTACATAGGTATGCGTCGTTTTTCTGTGAACTACATTTATTTCAAAAGTTCTCTTCTTCATTTACAAAGGAAATAAAAACAAAAAACAAGAAATAAATTGCAAATAATTAGAAAACCAAAATGTTACTATAAAGGGCACCGAAAATATAGCAAATAAAAACGATGATAATGTTGTAGAAGGACTTCAGATTGTTAAAAAACATTATCGAAAAGTTGTCTACACGCACACTTATACCGACACCGGTACGTACAAGGACTCAAAAATAGAGGGACTGTATACAAATTTTGCAATGTACTAAATGAATAACCTCGTAAACTTGGTTGGACTCAACAAAGGTCATACATATAAATGCTCGCATTTGTTTTTGGTTTGTTTATTGATATATTTGTGGTTTTGTGATATTTTATCTATGTTTCTTTCTAATTGTCGAATCATACTTTCGATTAACTTGTTTTAGCCGAGGTTTTACCATCGCATCCATGTTTGAAGACTTTTTTGCTGATATGGACGATTTAGTTACCCTTCCCCAATAAATAATTGATTGGGAAAGGTAGCAATTTTTACACAGTTAGGAGTTTAGTCTCGCATTTGGCCAAGGTGGATTTTTCAACATGGAAAGTTATTGTGTAATACAAATTTATTTTTAGACAGCTGAGTGCTAATTTAGACTTCAAAAATGGTTAATAAGACAATCAAGATTATTTTTTACATGTTTAATGGGCTGTTTTTGTTTGACAATCCGTATTTTCATAGCTAGACCAGCCATCGGTCCAGAAATTAATTTAATGTTTACAAACACTTGTTTTCTACACGACGTTTTTGACGCAATTTTACAAAAAAATGAGATGAAAGACATATGATTTTCTTTGGATTTGCTGAATGATATATGTACACAGTTTCAGAAAAGGTATTACTTCAAGCGGTTGAAATTCTACTTTTAGCCACATTCTGGGGAAATATGTGACATCTCTCCCCTCCCCTTTTTGCAATATTTTATAACAAATAAATGCAGATTGTTGCCATGGATACACTCAAAAGAAATTGTATTTTACCATTTTATATATTGGATATAAAATCTATGGAAGATTCTAATTACATACATATGCCCATATATAACACAAACAGTTAGCTTGATATTGCAAGAAAGCAATGAAAAGGGGATGGTGAAATTTATAAGGGCAAATTTTAATATGTTTTCCTAACTGTTTACCAAAGGGTAACATTAATCTCTGGTGGCGGAGATGGATCGGCAGATCGTCATTGGAAAGATTAGCGACGACTTTATTTTTTCTCATATTTTTTTTAATTGTTGTTAAGGTGGTACCTAACACTGCAGGGAGATAACTCTGTAAAATCAACAGAGTGTTTGTCAAACTGCTATATAACCAGTGTAATTTTTCTGATCAAACGGGTGGTTCAATTTTTTTGATTTTTTTGATTTTTTTGTCAAAGGGTCAAAGTAAATACTTTGTCAAAATGTTAAGAAAATTAAACGAGCCAAATTAATTTCAGTTCAGGTGTTAGGTACCACCTTAACCATTAATTAGGTGATATATCTTTAAACAATCTGGACAGCAGAACGACTCCCAACAGTTAATAATTAATAGGCAGATTAACGACTTTTCTGATGACTGATTTTTTTCAGGAGACAACAATTTATCCCAATCGGTAGCTTATTTAATATAATTACTTCATATACACGGCACTAAATTGCTCGTCAACCTGTTATATTAGGGGAAAATGTAGGACATTCAATAAACATACAATTAGCAAATTGGAGTGCTGTAAAGAATTGTTGACACTCTGGAGACTATAATAAAAAAGTTATCTGCCATTACTAATTCATATGTAGACTATGTTTATCGTCTACGTCACTAACTGAATACAATGTCAACTCATATATAAATCTATAGGTCATCAATACATGTTCTTTTTTCTGCATAAAGTTCTAATAATTTACACCAAGTCCACTTTTCTTTTACAAAATGCAATTTAAAAACCGGTCAATTGCCACCTACTCAACTGAGCGAATGAAGTATCAAATTATTGAAAATACATTTATAATGTATATAGAAAGAGAACGAAATCGACAACAATTATAATTTCAATTTTTCATTTATCGATCACGTCTTGTTTAATTTTTACAATGTCTAAGTGTCTTAACTGATGAATGATATGTTGTCTCGATGGCGTCAACCTAGGCAATATCCGTCATCATAAATTAGTGCAATCGAAAATACCTCCTTATTTCAAAGACCAGTCTGTACCAATAATTTCTTATACCTATACCAAACCTATTGCAACTAAAATTTTCAATTACAAACGCGTTTTGCAGGATCTCGATATTGACGACTTCAAGTCTAAACCTCCTGATTGCACTTGTGCTAGTTCCAAATTCATATATAATCCTGCTGGCCACGTTATTACCGGTGACCTTAACATTGTTAATAACACTTCTCTACGAAATGTGTTATCGAAAGGTCCCAAATATCGTGAGCCTAAATCCATCAATTGGAAAATTTTGATGGATTCAGTCGAGGATTATGCCAGGCAATGGGCTAAGCGCGAGAAGGAAGACGTAGACACTCTTTCCGAATGGATTAAGGCAGTGGGGTCGTTGATACAAATCAGAATTAAGAAACTGAATGGGTCCATCAATGCCCATGCTACGTCAATCTTTAAAGACCCAAATGTTGCAAAACACCTATCCGACCTCCATGACAAATATGTTGTTGTCCCCGCAGATAAAGCCCCAAATAACATCGTTTTTGTGTGTAAAAGTCACTACATCAACTGCTTGATAAACGAATTAGGTATTGACAATTCACTTGGAAACTCAACATATACCTTCACGACACTTACCAAAGAGGAAATCCTTGATAATCATAGGTCTGTTCTATGTTCCTTTGGAATTTCAACCAAAGATGAAGAACTGGATCTTCCATCACTGTATTGGATACCTAAACTACATAAGTGTCCTTACAAACAACGGTATATTGCTGGGTCTTCCAAGTGCTCCACGAAATCTCTTTCGAAATTATTAACATCTATTTTATCAGCAATCAAAGACGGGCTTCAAAGTTATTGTGAAACTGCCTATTCTAGAGGTGGCGTGAAATAGGTGTGGATACTTAAAAATTCAAAAGATCTTTTAGAGTACATACAATCTAACTCTCTTTCATCTTGTAACAGTATTAAAACATTTGACTTTTCTACTCTGTACACAAGTATTCCACATTCCAAACTAAAAGACAAATTGAAAGAGTTGGTATTACTTTGCTTCATAAAAAATAATGGCCAACGTAGATACAAGTATCTTGTCTTAGGGAGGGATAAATCCTACTTTGTAAAGAATCACTCTGATTCTAACAAAAAATTCTCTGAAACTCATATTATCAAGATGCTTGATTTCTTGATTGACAACATATTTGTTACGTTCGGAGGACGTGTTTTTCAACAGACTGTCGGTATTCCAATGGGAACAAACTGTGCCCCTCTACTCGCCGACTTGTTTCTTTATTATTATGAGGCTGACTTCATGCAGGAACTTCCTAGGAAGAAAGATAAGAAGTAAGCAATATCCTATAACTTTACTTTCCGCTATATAGATGATGTTCTTTCACTAAACAATTCAAAATTTGGTGACTATGTGGAACGCATCTACCCAATCGAACTAGAGATAAAGTATACTACAGATACAGTTAAGTCGGCTTCATATCTTGACTTACATCTAGAAATTGACAATGAGGGTCGGTTGAAAACAAAACTTTACGGCAAAAGAGATGATTTCAGCTTTCCTATTGTGAACTTTCCATTTCTAAGTAGCAACATTCCAGCAGCACCTGCATACTGGGTATATATCTCCCAATTGATACGATATTCCCGTGCTTGCATTTCCTATCATGATTTTCTTGATAGAGGTTTACTGCTCACAAGGAAGCTATTAAACCAAGAGTTCCAAATGGTGAAGTTGAAATCATCCCTTCGCAAATTTTACGGACGCCATCACGAGTTGGTTGACCGTTATGGAATAACCGTTTCACAAATGATATCGGATATGTTCCTTACGTCGTAACTACAATCCCCTTCCTTTTCATGAATATGACCTACCGAATTAGACTATTTACCGGATTTGTAATCACATAAGCAACACGACGGGTGCCACATGTGGAGCAGGATCTGCTTACCCTTCCGGAGCAGCTGAGATCACCCCTAGTTTTTGGTGGGGTTCGTGTTGTTTATTCTTTAGTTTTCTATGTTGTGTCGTGTGTACTATTGTTTTTCTGTTTGTCTTTTTCATTTTTAGCCATGGCGTTGTCAGTTTGTTTTAGATTTATGAGTTTGACTGTCCCTTTGGTATCTTTTGTCCCTCTTTTAAAGATCCAACAATGGCAATCGGACATTTTCGTTTGTTTTGCTTAACTGCATTTTTCGTTTAAGTTAATGCAGTTTCGTTTGTCTGCACACCCAATTCTATTTTTTAACTGGATTTTTGAAAAGAAGTGAATATCGTTTTACTCAGATTTTACATTTCACATATTTTCCGTTGAAAAATTTTGAAATTATGAGAACTGTAGTTCCAACTTATTCAGGCAAAGTTGACATTAACCATGTTTATTGTGTATTGCTTTTCCTTAACCGTTTTCTGGGTTATATAGTTCCATGAAAAGCTTTCTTCAGGTCAATAATTTAAATGTATTTTCTAGATAGAAATAATTAATCATCTACATATAATATATTAGAGCTGGATTTAATTTGAAATATTTCTTGAATTATTTTTACACTATTTAATAAACTTTGCCTGTTTGTCTATCAGTTGATGATTTATTAATTTTGGATCTTCATTTCATTATTGACTATATATACATTTTAAGTTACATTCGTTTAATGTGTTTAAGATTTTGCCATTTGATAAGGATCTTTCCGTTTTGAATTTTCCTTGAATTTGGTATTGTTGTTATTTTACTTTTCATTACAATTTATACAGTTTCAACGAAGATGGGATAGTTTTAACAACTCATAACCAGTCGTGCAATCACAATTATATAAACAGTATACGATAGGGAATAGGAAACATACGATGAATTAACAAATCAAAATTTTTTCTGCTATTTGTAAATCTTAGACTGTGAAAACATGTCCCTATTTAGCCTAGACACACACACACACACACACACACACACACACACACACACACACACACACAATATATAATATATTAACCAATTCATGGTAGTGGCTGTCATACTGATGTAGTGCCGATATACGTTGGTTTTCCATTTCACATAACCGGAGATTTCGTGTCAGGGGCGAACCCTTTTAATTTTACTTGGAAATATGATATGATAAAACACGTCATTTTCTATATTGAAGTGGACGTTCTTACACATGCATTTCCTACTTATCTAAAAATTTGCACATTCTATTAAAGATCCAGACCATGTTTTCTGGTATTTTCAATTATAGCTACGAATTGATTTTCCTCTAAGTTCAGTATTTTTTTATTTTACTTTTTACAATGTAATAATCGAACTTGAAAAAAACATGGCCAAACCAGGACAAAAACTTCTAAAAGGAGTCAAATGACGAGTTCGGTAGTATTGACATTAGTAGATCTTCCCTTGCTGATCATTTGTACTGTATAGAGTTTCTCTCTAAATATTATAACAGGCTCAATTGCAAAAATGTTTAACAATTATTATGACAATAATAGTTTACTCATGTTCAAATCTCGTATCTCGATAAGAATAGATAAATAAAGGAAAAAATAGAAATACTGGAAGGCATGTATTCGAAGAGGGTATGGTACTGCTGAAAAATTGAAGTTAACTAGCTGAAAGTTGAAATAATCGCGTTTTATACATGTTCTAGCTTGATGTCGAGGAAAAGAGATGGATACTTCTACTTTATGGTGTATCCTAAATCGTAATTTTACTTGGAAATATGATATGTAAACACTAATTGAAATGTTTGTTAATGAGGGACAGAATAGTATCCCTTTAAGAAATAAAGAAATAAAGGAACAATCAAAAATCATGATGCTTTTTCTTTTGACCTTATGGCCAGGTTAGCTTATAGGTGCGATGTGGTATCATTCAAAATCTGACAACTGTCATTTAGAGCAGAAGAGACGTGACGTTAGTAACTATAAATGTTTTAATCTAATTTCTTACATCGTATTAAAAAAGATAGCGCGGCAGCAAATATTTAATATTTGTGTGCGAAACTCGGTTAAACAAATTTAAAAGAACTATATGATCATCTGATCTATAAAATTCTATAAACGATCTGGTTTGAAATGAAAACCTTGTTGTAGGAATCACAAACGTAGTTGTTAAATAATTTTAAAGGTAACTTATACAAATAACTACAAATGGTGTACGTGTTTGTCAAAATGTTATATAAGTCCCATACATTTATATTTGTTTTACTTCAAAAAAGCAGTGACTGGAACTACAAGGTAGGTTTTAATTGTGCTTTTATCAATAATATCCTTTGAAAGTTTTGTTAAAGAAATAAACATCATGAGGAACATTAAACTTCAATTAACCTTGTTATTTTATTATTATTTTAATATGAGGCGTCCAGTTGCATACATTACATGCATAAATAAAGATGATATCACGAAAGTCATACAATCTGCTTTTACTAGAGATATGCGTTAGTTAAACGTTTTCCAATAAATTTTAAACATATTTAACAAGGTGATGGTCCGCAAAAATAAATATATTATGTTTTATGATTGGCAATGAGCAGTAAGATGTAAACAAATGAAGGTCACAACATGGCCCTGAACAATGAGTAAAACACATATCAAATGTCACCTTTACGGATGAATGCTTGCCTTATGTGTTATATATTGCCTAAGCGTTCACTTCTACATACATCTTGATTGCAAAATAAAAGGAAACAAATAGCTTCAAGTCTTGAGATTTGATTCGGTATGTGATTAGATAATTGTTTATCTACCAATCGTCATCATACTTGATATTAACGATATTGAAGAAAACAAATATCATTTCGAGGAACGTTATACATATAGACATATAATTAAATGTCTACCCAATCCTTTTCTAAGGTTAGTACTTTGTTCCCAAAATAGTCAGGGAAAACCTTTTAACTGTGATTTGATTCACTGCAATATCCATTAGATGAGGGTTCCTACAGATTTGAAAACATATACATGTTATATGACAAAACTTCAAGGCAAACGTCTTTTCACTGCTTTTGATGCGCATTTCTTTATAATCCTCATGCCGAATATCCGAATGAGGTGCAGAATTTTAGATTATCTAGTGATTATAATGTTTAACTTTTTCGTCGATGAAATATGCCATTTGAATCTACTAGTATTTGAAACGTAAATTGATAACTTGATGTTTAGTCATACACATTCTATCAACCAAATAGGTATTTACATATATGTGTAGTTTCAATTGAGAATTAAAAATATATTCCGATTACAGGAATTCAGACAGCTAATTATGAGTGAAACAACCGATATTGAGACACAGGTAAATAAATCTGTCATTACAAAGTAAGATAAATAGATAAAATATAACCAAACAAAATTAGATGAAACATCAAACAAGACAAATAACAAGAAGATACTGTTTTGCCGTTTTCTCCATTGAGGTAAAGTGCCAAAAGTACATGAAGTATATGGAAAAAAAAATTCGTTTATTATTAAAGCGGAATCATAATTTCTAAATGATTGTGTTTGCGAACGCTGAACTTGAGGCAAATAAAAAGTAAGCCAAGCAAATATTTTCTTTATTCATAAAGTGTTTAAGGGATATTGAAAAGGTATGCATTACATGAGTCAGTAATACGTATAAATTGTCAATTATTTTATTGCTTATTCATGAACGAGAGAGACGAAAAATGTGTCATGTAGAATATAGGTAAGACATCTGATTCGGTTATTGATCCTCTCGGTTGTTGTGTATACATATTATTAATATGATTACTATTCTATAAGTTATTGGTGTACAACACGCTTAAGAAATACAAATGGTTTCGGTAAATAAAATCAGGACTTTTGACGTATACAGGATGCAAGAAAATCATATTTGACAAACACTTATATTTGAGATTTGACATGATTTATAACATATAACTTTGATTATTACCTGATAAATGCAGAAATTATTAAAAAGGTTCCGATCCTCTGAGTCAATGATGACCTTAGATACAGTTGGTTATTACATTCAGGTCCCTTTTGGTTATATAGTTCCTTACATTTACATGTACGTAAACAGTCATAGCTTTAAAATTTTGGGTTTCACAATTTCCGCAGAATCGATGAAGGTATATCAAGAAAATCGCTTCGGACGCAGCACATAAATAAGTGTTATTTTCATTGACCCTTAAAGTTCAAATAAAAAAAAAACCTCAATTATAACAATCGACACCTTCCCGAAGTGCTATAGCCTTACTATTAAGACTGTAACAAGAAATGCACAATGAGTTCTGTACTTTTATTTCAGACGACTAAAATCATTTTATCTGACCTGTATTTGACAACGACTTCACTAGTTAACACAAAACATTTTATTTGGTTTTCAGTGTCTGTTATGCTATGAAAATGTAATAATTATGATTATTTATCTTGGCCTAATTTGTTTTGTGCTTCTTATAAGATGTTTACATACTTTGATTGTGACCTATTTGTAAAATAATGTTATTGTGCAGTTGAGAAATCACTTGAACACTCGTAGATACTGATGGAATGATTAGAACTTTCTATTTTACCTGCATAATAATTATAGAATCATTATAATCTATCATGCGTAATTTAGACTTCCACAATGTTCTTAAAGTTTCCGTGGAAAGTTTAAAGACAGACACTGAATTTCACCTATATTCAGAAATAAAGAAATATTCCAAGAAGATTTTTAAGTTGTTGGAGTGACACTTATTTACGTTAACAGCGTCATACTAGTTTGTGAATCTATTGTTTGTATATCTATTACATTGGATTCCGGTACCGTTAAGAGAAAAGACTAGAATTTTGGACATTCAGATATTGTTAACAGTTTAGTTGACATTTAAATTTGTATACTATTTCTTGTTAAATTCTATAATACCACTTAATATTTTTCTATAATTAATCTTTGACTTTTTTGTGTACAAAGTCAGGAATATGGCCATTGTTATATTATAGTTCGTTTCGTTGTGTTTCCGTTGTGTTGTTTGTTTTCTCTTTATTTATCTATCCCAAATTCATGTATTTGGTTTTGATCTTATATTTGTTATTCTCATTGGATTTGTCTAATGCTTAGTCCGTTTCTGTGTGTGTTACATTTTAATGTTGTGTCGTTGTTCTCCCCTTATATTTAATGCGTTTCCCTCAGTTTTAGTTTTAGTTTGTTACCCCGATTTTTTTTTATGAGTTTTGAACAGCGGTACACTACTGTTGCCTTTATTGGGCTTAAATATAAAGGTGATTTCTTGCAAAACTGAAATTGGGGTTCGCCCGGGATAACGTAAGTATGAGATTAAAAACATAATAAAACCACCTGGTAACAAGTATGTAAGTATGCCATGGCCAGACGTCAACAGTCATTCATTAGACAGAAAAAAAGTATGCGAAAGAGCAAAATAAAGACCACGAGGTTCTTTGGCTCTGCAGGAGGAAGCAGACAAAGTGGCCAAATGTTACTCCCGTCATGACGGAAGTTAATTAGGAAATGGAGACCCCTGATTCTTTCAAAGAAGAGGGATGGAGAGTGGCATACTAAGTACTGCTGCCTTATGTATGAAGCCGGAAATACATTATTGGTGTTGCCCATGACACCCCCTTGGTCGGACATTTAGGTATAAGAAAAACTTTTCTTAAGATCTTGCAACATTTCTACTGGCCCAGAATTAAGAACAAAATACCCTTTAAGTTGGCCTTTTCACATCTTCCAATAATCATTTACCTGTATTATTTCAGAGTTCTAACCCACCTTATCATTCTCTTGGAAAAAATATTGCAATTCTCATATGCTTCTATAATTATCGAATTCAGGTTTATGTGTGATAAGATTTCTATTGACAATCGACATTTTGCGATATACATTTATCGTGACAATTAAGGTATAGTGATAATTTCAGGAAAATTCTTACAATGGAAAGCAGAAAAAACAGAAGAAAAGATGGCAAAATCAAGGAAACCCTCAGGTTTTTATATTCTTTTATATTAAAGACCCGACTGAAGGAAAAATCAGTACCCCCAAACAGTTATGAAAACCTTTTTTTTTCAAATTAATTTATTTACCACAAACATGACAAAACTATTGATCTATTTTTCTCTCTTTCTTTTTTCCGAAGGATCAAGAGAGCTATTCTCATCATTTAATTGGTGTTCGTTGTCGGTCGTCTCCGTTGTCGGTAAACTTTAAAGTTTTACACAAATCTTCTCTTCTGAAAAATACTGGGCCAATTGAAACAACACTTGGACACAATTATTAATGGGCTACACATGTCTAGTTTAAAAGTGTGTACACTGATTCTGCTTGACAACCAACATGACCGACATGGCTAAAATAGAACATAAGGGTAAAATGCAATATTTGTCTTATAGGTGTAATACCACCATTGATTTTTCCCTATTAGTCTTTGTTAAATTGGCACTTTTAAAAAAATCGTACAGTATTTACCTTTATTTCAACCAAAGAAATACTTTGCATGGGTAAAGTTCAAGCCTTTCCAGTGATACAGTGAAAATTTCACACTACATTTCATTGCATATAAGAAAGTAACCACCGCCGAGGGTAGACAACCCAATTTTTACATTGTTATTTACTGGTTACCTGCTTTGGTAACTATGTAACCTTAACGTTCCAAAATATTTTATAAGACCATCAAATAAAAAAAGAATGATGCTTTCAGACACCCACCATACATATTTACGACTCAGAAAAATTTAAGTGCATTGAAATGCAGGGTTAATTTTCTACAACTGTCAAATTCAAGGGAATATTTTTTTAGGCCTACTTTCGTATGCAACCGGATGTGACGTACCATGATTTGGTGGTATTACACCTATATGTATTCAATTTCATTTTGCCTATTTCCTTGAAATTTTTAATAGATATTTAAGTAGATTGAAACTTTAAACATCAAAACTGATCAGCTGGTGAAGATCTCTAAATTGTTCAATTATAAGGGAAACAGTATGTCAACTACTTATAAGAGTTTTTGCCCTTTAAAGATAATTTTTCCCTATATTTCCATTTTTGGCAAAAACTTTTGTTGGTTAACAAAAAACAGTTAACATAATAAATTATCAGCAAAGCAAGACATTTCTTAATATATATATGTATATATCTAAATCAGTCACACAAGATCATTAGACTGATCAAGCATCACATCTGTCATAGAACTGGGAGTCTCAGCTTGCTATAAATCTATGTTAAACCCTCATTTTTTTTTCTCGAAAAAAGCCTATATAAAGTCAGGATATGACTATTGTTTTCTCACTCGTTCCGTTGGTTGAGAACGTTTGATTTTGTCAGTTTCCTTCTTTCTTAAAAAAATAAAATTTGACTGTTTCTTGAAAAAAAATCAAATCAATATAAAACCGTACCCACCTCTTTACCCTTTTTGAATTCAAATGGTTTATTCCATTACTTTTAATTTTTTCAGAGAAAGGTTATATCTCTAGATAAGTAGTTGATCCAAGCCTTTGCTTGCAAATGTCTAAATATACACACACCCGCACTGATGATTTCGATGATCGAAAAGCGAAAGAATGAACGTTGAACGCTAAATTTAAAAAAAATACAGTCGAAACATGATCAAAAGTTAAATCAAAATTTACATTTCATTAAGTTGATTATTGACGATTATTACAATGTTTGCAAATGCAATGAATTACATTGATTTCCCAGTTAAATAAAAAAAAACCGATATCTTCACATGTGAAATAAACGTGGTTATTTCACTGTCTGACGTCATACAACAATAGGCGTTGTCAAGACGTCGATAACGGCGGATCAAAACAAATTGTGAATGCGTAGAAAAAATATATAATTCCTTACATGTTTTACATTAATTTCTTTACAGAAAGCCATTTGCCAATGTAATAAAAAGAATAAGTAATTAGAAAATTGAAATATCGAAAAATATTCAACGAGTGACCGAACAACACTGATAACTAACTCATGCACTACGCGCATTCGTGAATTAATATGTTGTTCGGTCACTCGTTGAATATTTTTCTCTATTTGAATTAGTTATTCTATAATCATGATAATTGATATTCTCATTTTAAACCTGTATCGTGATTCTATTTATATTATTTAAATGATAATGTTTGATCTTGTTTCAGTACCTATTTGCCATTTTAGGTTATGTTCTTCTCTCTGTGTCCTTCTTTCTTCTTGTCCCCCTTCATCCTACACTCACCCTAAGCTTGGTATCGGTCAACCAATTCTTGAAGAGGAACGTAAAACTGTGGTGGTGTCGATTTTAGCAGTTTTTCCTCATTACTCTATGAGATCATTTGTTTATTCAGGAGTGAACCCCTGTAAATGAATTTCGTATAGTGTGAACATGTATTGGTGCAGACTTCCAAGAATATGACCATTACCTTTGTTGTTAAGATTTGGCAATGAAATTATCATCTATAAATAATGAATTGAAGCATTTGTTTGATAGGACAAAAATTGATAAACTGGCGTTTTGAGATATACATTGTTCATAAAACATGTGTAAGTCTAATTGACTATTTAATACTTGTTAAAATTCAGGCATAGTAATAATTTCAGGTCGTCCCAGAAGATGACGAAAACGAAAGAAAAAAAAGAGACCCTAAGGTAAAGTAGTTTACATTTGTTATTTACAAACGAAATAGAAGAATGTAGAAAAGACTTATAAACAGAAATAAAATAGGATAAAAAAAGCAATAATTAGGAAACGTGATCTAAATCAAGTCAAAGGCAGAAGACAGCTTTTTGTAAGGACTTTGTTGTCAATTTTGTTCATTTGATATGTCTGGTTTCTAGGTTGACAGTCACAAATAAAAAAATCGGTAATTTATTTGAAAATATACCTTCATATTCAAAATTAGTATTTTTAATCACACCAGGGGCGAATCACTATCCACTTGGTGGATGGCAATTCGGTGTTGGAACGTTTGTTTTTGTTTCTTATGCAAGTGATTGAACGTATATATACATGTATCAAGATTATGTAAGACATAAACAATAGGTTTTAATTAGCCTGTTAGTTTGTTTTCGGGAAAAAAACTGTACAAAAGTCTTATAAAAACGGAAAAAATTGATTTCATCAGGATATTTGTTAGTCAACCGGTTCATGTCTTGATTGTTTTACACAGTGAAGGCTCATTTCATATATTGTTTTCCGTGAAACAACTAAAACACCTCTCATCTAACTTATATGCATCTTCTGTAAGTGTTGTAAGATATAATTGATGCATGCTTTGTATATTAGTACACAATTTGTTTTCAGAAGAAGAAGAAGAACGGTAAAGGCGACCAGCAAAATTCCAACCGCTTTTCAGAAAGCAAAAATTTTATTCAAACCATTGCAGACGTCTCGCTTATGATGGCAAATATTTCACAGTTAAGAGCCGTTTTATGTTCAGGAAACAAAAATCGATTTTATGTTCACCTCCTTACGCTAATCATCTTTTCGTTAGCGTCACACGTACTGTTCGTTTTATTCACTGTGATAAGAGCGCATTTTAATTACAAACACCGTATTGCAGTGAGCCGAGCAAAAACTAATACAATTAACAAGAAATTATTTAGATTCTGCTGTTGTTGTAAAACAAAGTATAGACGTAAAGAATTTATTGACAGCGATCTGTGTCAATGCCCACATTGCCGTACCGATCTGTATATGCATTATGTCTGTTACTTTCTGGTTTTCATAACAATTTGTGCGAACATTGGGATTACAGGAATTGGAATCTCTGGAGACTGCTAGTCTGAAGATTAAATTATTTTTAAAATGACAAGGATGTGAATTGAACTGCTATATATGAGATGATTTGCTTCAATCCTTAGAACCTGAATAGTGTTTTGTTTAAGTCTTCCTTATAAACTTTATAAAGTAGTCAAAAATCTGCGAAAAGATTTTTTTCCCAGGCAACTTCTCACTGATGTAAAACTCGATCCATTATCATAATATATTCAGAAGACTAAAATCTTATTTAAAATAACTTTTATGTATTAAATGTGTTTAAGTTTTTTTCCTTGTTTTTAAACCAAAACCATTGATGTTGACTATATTTATAATTGTGCACCCCAGAAAATGTGACCTAAATCGAATGTTCATATTCACCTAACGTTTAATATGACGGAGGTATTTTGAACTTTAGATTCTCGATTATTTTAATTTATAGAGAATTCAAGAATTTCTGTATCAATAATCACGTCGACACCACAGCGCTTACTTCCCGAAAACTATAATTCTACTCAGTGCTAGAAAAGGAAATAACACTTTATACAGTTCTCAGTACTAAATCTTGAAGTAGTCAGTATACTAGAATAAGATTATTACCTACATTAGGAGCACTCGTAATTATAGCCAATTCCTCAGATAGTGAATATATATAACAGTAAAGCTTTGTATAAATGTCAATTTACATTTTATTTTATTTTTCAAATTAACAATTTTGTTTATAACTGTATTTAAATGTTTGTTTACTGCGGTGATATTATTTCTATATAATAATCTTTAGAAAAGTATTTCTATTCGTCAGTCATTTTGTGATATCGAATTCTCATTCATTATTTATTCTTTTGTATTTTATACTCTGAAGTGTTTTAACGTTTGTATTTTAAATAATTAAAAGTTTAAGAATTCTTTATGTTTTTTTAGGTTTAGGGTGACTAAACGAATCATGTTTTCTTTCTTAACAATGGGGACAGTTAAATCCGAAAAAATAGGGAAACACACTACAAATACTAAACAGAGCGAAACGTAACGAAATGGAACACAACAAAACGAGACGACACGAAACGAAAAATTAAATTAAAGTCACATACAAAAGGAGGCATGGAACGCATTCTAACAAAACAAACATGTAATTCAAGAAACAACAAATATAAATATTACGAACGCTTGAACCATGTGTACTCTTCCGTTTTTGTGTTCTTGTTCATAACAATACTATTGCATAGTTAACATGGCGAAAGCAGTTTAATTTAGACACTTTCTTTAATTTCTTTTATCCAAGAGAACAAAAAGATTTTTCAGTTTCTTTATGTAACCGTTCCAAGCCAGGAAAGTAAAGCATACAATATTGTCTGATAGTCTTGCAGATCGGTGACAAAATTCTATTGATGATAAAAGCACCAAATTTGGCATGGTAGTAGTTTTGGGTGTTTCCAGCAATATTAGCTATGTTCCCACCTTGAAATCTCAATATGGCGGCTATTTCTAAGATGGCCGATATAAAAACATCAAAATCAACGTATATAACTTATATAAGGTCACATTTAAGGTCAAATTTGGCATGGTAGTAGTGCTGGGTGTTTCGAAAAATATTAGCTATGAACCTTTCTTAGATTTCAATATGGCGGCCTTTTTCCAAGATGGCGGCCAATATCTCAAAATCAACAAATTTCCCTTATAGTAGTTCAAATTTGTATATTATTTGTGCTGGGTGCTTCGAATAAAAGCCATGGACCCATACTGAAATTTCAATGCGACGGCTTTGTCCAAGACGGCCACCATAAAAGATCAAAATCAATAAATAAAACTTATAGAAGGTTACAAAGTGTTTTGATTTGACGTAGCTTCACTAAAACTAAGTGCTCCTATAATACCAAGTGAATGCCACATTTTTCATGTTTATATACTAAAGCCAACCTTCAAAAAAATGTTGAGGAAAGTATAGAAAATCGTAATTAGGATACAATTCTTACAGAACAGAAGTCTACAATGAGGGATTACTTATAAAAACTAGCGTTAATCCGATATTTAAGCTACACTTTACTATAATGCTTTCTTCTCGTCTCGAACTGTTTTCTTCAAGATCAACTGGAAGAGGACGCATATATGGTCTAACAAATTGCAATAATTAACAAGGCAGGTGCTTGATTATTCTGTTTCTTCTGGATATATATAGATTTCATTATACTGCTTATTTATTGGGTTTTTTTTTTGCATTTTTCCATCCAAATTATGGCTTACAGTACTCGTACGCGATTACATGCCTTAATGCATGCTTCTTTCGAAGGCAGATTGTGAGCGTAAATGAACGGTGGTCCCATTTTTTTATTTCATTTTTCTATTAAGTATAAGATAAAGTTCATTTATAGAAAAATATAGCGAAATCCTATATTAAATAAAAAATTTGATTTATACCCGCGAGCCCCCTTAACAGATATACAACAAATGTCACGGTAGATGAAAATGCACGAGGACAATGATGTAGTGCACGGTGCTATTTTATATTGAAAGTGGGACAAAGACTAAATCGGCTGTTCTTAAGAAACATTTTGAAAACTGCATTGAAAATATGTTGTTCTTTATGTCGTCATGGCTTACTTGAAACACTGGATTGTATTTTACATGTTTTTATAAGATTGGGTTTGAATATCATTTGCTTTTAATTATACATGGAAATTTGGACTGATTGACAGACATTTTGAAAATGTCAGCCATTTTGTATTTTTTTTTCAGAGTGAGTTTATAGCTTAAATTGACCATGTTGACAACCAAACATCTATCTTCAATTGTGCAAAGTTTGATGTTTATGTTCCGGACCATATGAGTATTTACGCGTATGGTCATCACCGTATGGGTATATACTCATATAGTCGGGGTAATTAACACTCTGTTACAGTTTACTTTTAATTCTTCTAAACTCTTCATATGATATGACCATTCATTTAAAAGACGCTATCATATAGGTAATTTTATTTTTTTATCATTATAAAAAGACTAGCTAAATAAAAATTAGAAGTTTCACAAAGTTAATTTTACTTACTTGTCAAAACTATAATAAACATATTTTATATCGATGGTCATTACCGATTTGTTATTACGAGTAAATGGCAATATACCGACTTTACCGAAAAAATTCCAAAAATGTCTTAATGAACTGTTACACAAGAAGATACTGGAAAGTAACATACTCTATTTAAGTTGTCTTGTGAATATGGTGTATTGCGATTATGTTACGATATGTTACGATATTTGAGATCTAGAGCTTCTTTAAAACACCGTAGAAATAGCGGAATGGCCTAAGACCTCGGTATCACTGTACGCACCTATTTATGATAACAAGTTCGGAGAAAATGTCACCCCAAGCCTACATGCAATTAGAATGTAATTAGCGAAGAAAACTAAATATGGCATCAATATTTAATCTCTATTTAGTATTCGAAATATAAAAATATTACAGTGTCATGTTACCATCATTGTTTTATGGATAAAGTTTTTGTATTATTGAAATTTTTATAATGTAATTTAAAAAAGAATATACCTATATGGTCCAAATACTCATATGGTCTGTCCCGTTAATAACCTAACGAGTATTATACTCGTATGGTCCGACCATAAGATTACGGTCGGACCATACGCGTATGGTCGGACCATATGAGTATACGCATATTATGGTCATGACCATACGTGTACGGTCCAAATACTCATATGGTCCGGAACATTTATATTATCAAACCCACTATTCTCTTTAAAGTATTCACGAATCAGCTTGAATATGGAAGAAATCATTCTTCTGTCTCTTTAAAGTGTGTCAAAATTAAACCATACTGTTGTTATTCGTACTAGACTTCTCAGTAACATCATAAATCCACCTATTTTATTATTTTAAATTATATTCAGTAATAAAATAAACTAAAATTCTGAAAACGATGATATATAATGAAATGTGTTTTGATACGAGGTTTAATAAAGGCAACAGTAGTATACCGCTGTTCAAAACTCATAAATCCATGGACAAAAAACAAAATCGGGGTAACAAACCAAAACCGAGCGAAACGCATTAAATATAAGAGGAGAACAACGACACAACACCGAAACGCAACACACACAGAAACAGACCAATCATCAGACAAAACACCACGAGAATAACAAATGTAACATGAAAACCAAATACATGAATTTGGGATAGACAAGTACCGTGCCACGTCTTATCTCAATATCTCAAAAATAAGAGAAAACACAAACGACTCAACGTTAAAATGCAACACAAAGAGAAACGAACAATATTATAACAATGACCATCTTCCTGACTTGGTACAGGACACTTTTAAAGGGGAATAAAAGTGGTGGGTTGAACCTGGTTTTAAGGCATGCCAAACCTCGCACTTTAATGGCAAAGTTAAATACAACACCGAAACGACAACACAACACCACAGGACCACAACACAAACAAACAGGAGAACATATTAGACACAGAAAAACATGATTAATAGATAACAAAAAGCATCAGGTCCAAAATTCAATACGCCAAAAACGCGCCTTGCCCACACAAGACTCACCAGTGACGCCCAGATATAAAAGATCGAACGTGAAAAAAGTACAAAGTTGTACAGCACTGAAGATCAAAAGTTGAAAAGGTTTCGCAAAATACGGCATTGTTTTTATGCCCGGGATAAGAACATTCTTATTATATAGAACAATTCATGCTATTGCAAACAGTAAATTTTATCAAATGAATATGAAAGAGATATACACAAAGAAACTAAAGTATTAACTAATTACAGAAAACTAAACCTGAATACATAACGCCTAGATATAAAAGATCGAACGTGAAAAAGGTACAAAGTTGTACAGCACTAAAGATTAAAAGTTGAAAAGGTTTTGACAAATACGGCATTGTTTTTATGCACGGGATAAGAACATCCTTATTATATAGAATACTTAATGCTATTGCAAACAGTAAATGTTAACAAATGAATATGAAAGAGATATATATATAATGAAACTGAAATATTAACTAATTACAGAAAACTAAACCCAAGTTTATCACAAAATAGACACACATCCGAATCAGTCCAAGCGTCAACGTAATTAAAAAAAATTGTGACGTCACATACGATGGCGAAAAGGCAGAAACGTTATGCCACATTTGAATTTATGAAATTTAGAAACAGCATGACGTCACATATGAAAAACTATCATTCAAAAATGAGATAGAATTAGGATTGATTTAGAACTAAATACTGATAATTCATTTAAACAAAATGCATATTGCAATACTTATTAATAGCAACTAACTGTAATATATATATGTCCAGTTTGTTATGAATCCAACTTCAAACGTAAATAATCGTACAAAATTTAATATAATTATTAAAGAGGAGGTGGTTAATTTTTCTATACGTCATACCTAAATATATAATAAGAAGACGTCAACACATTTGACAAAATCTGATGAGAATTACAAATATAACATTAAACATGTAAACTAAATACATGAATTTGGGATAAACAAGTACATAAACACGTCTTATAGTAATGCGAATTCACATTCAGCAAAACGGTCACAATCGGGAATAAGTCACGTTTGGTAATTAAAAGATTAGACGACATAATGACAAACCACAATCTACCATGTGGTAAAAATGTCCTTAGCTAGTTTGGTTAAAGAGACATTATATGGATCAACCAATTCGTGATGGTGTCCATAAAATTTACGGAGTGTCAATTTTAATCTGTCCTCCTCATAACTTTGTTGGAGCAGTTTCTGCGTAAGGAGCACACTCCTGTATATGAAGTCCGTATAGTGTGAACAAGCACGTGAATAACGTATCAATTGTGATATGTAAACACCATACGAAGGGGCAGAGGGTATGTTACTGCTGAGAAATGGGAAATTGATAATTGGGAAGTTGAAATCGTCCCGTTTATCATAGATTTTTGTGTGAAGTCGTCCATCTACGTCAATATTGAGGAAAAGATCAAGGTATGAAGCAGTCCTTCTAGTATCAGTAGTATCCTTAATTTCAAGTTCACTGGGATATATGAGATGTAAGTATTGGCTGAAGTATGGGTTGTTCAACGATAAAACATCATCAATATATCGAAAAGTAAAATTAAAGAATTTCGCAAGGTGCTTTTTCTTTTTGTCTTTTAGAAGGTTCTGAATAAATTCTGCTTCATACGAATACAAAAACAAATCAGCCAGCAGGGGTGCACAATTAGTACCCATTGGAATACCGACTGTCTGTTGAAATATAAATCCTCCAAACTCAACAAATATATTGTCGATCAAAAAGTCCAGCATTTTAATAATATCATCTTCAGTATATTTTCTGGAAGATTCAGTGTGATTCTTCACAAAATATGAAGTATTGTATCCCAAAACAAGAAATTTGTATCTACGATTCCCATTTTTATAGAAAAAGCTCTGTTTTATGAGTTGGTGAAGTCGATCTTTCAACTGAGCATGGGGAATAGTAGTATATAGCGTAGAAAAATCAAAAGTTTTTATGTTGCTGCAAAATTGCAAAGATTGTGATCGAAGGTTAAGCAGTAGATCTTTCGAATTTTTGAGAATCCACATCTGGTTAACACCACTGGTAGAATATATCTCCTCACAATATTTTTGAAGCCCATCTTTAACTGTAGAAAGAATAGTAGTCAATACTTTAGAAATATGTTTAGTCGAACATTTTGAAGACCCAGCTATGTATCGTTCTTTATATGGAGTTTTGTGTAATTTAGGTATCCAGTATAATGAGGGCAAGTTTTCTTCGTTTTCTTTGATGTTGATACCAAAAGAAAGAAGGACAGATTTATGATTTTGTAAAATTTCATCCTTGGTAAATGATGTTAAAGAATATGTAGGATTACCAGTAGTTTGATCAATTCCAAGCTCTGTAGTGAGACATTGCAAATAATGTTTTTTACATATGAAGACAATATTATTGGAGGCTTTATCTGCCGGAACAACGACATATTTGTCATGCAAAGAGGATAAAGCATCCACAACCTCCGGATTCTTGAAAGGGTTAAACCCTACCCACGTATAGATAGTTGTTGATTTATGTAATTGTTTCGGGAATTCGTAGTCAAAATCAAAATACTAATTATGATGGACAAGTAATTAAGCCTGTAATTATATAGAAAGACAAAAAGATACAAAAGAAAGAAAAACAATGAAATAAAATATATAAATAATGAAAAAATAAATCAATGAAAATTTTTAATAAATATTTGTTTTACTAAGTGTTGGTTTTTTGTAGATTTAAGGTGTCAAAAAGAGAGGCGAAAGATACATAAGGGACATTCAAACTCATAAGTCGAAAACACTACCTATTATGTAAATTGTATGGCAAACAGCTGAAATCATAAGTATATCACTGATGACGTCTCCAATTTGACTAGTGCCATTTGATATTTTTGCAATCAATCTTGTGGTTACTTTCGGTATATTAGGGACGACATCAAAAGTTCAATGAAGGATACACAACTAAATTCATATAGTTTTTTCACTGACCCCCTACTCCCCCCCCCCCCCCCCCCTTCAACTTAATTTGGAAAAAATGATGGACCAATAAGGGTATATGTAAAATCGATGTCAATTTATACAAAACTTGCAGCAATTTGACCCCCCCCCCCCCCAAAACTATTTAAATTAAGTTTTTTTATCCTTCATTGTTTTTTTTATGTCGTCCCTTTCATGGTTTGTTGCAGCTATAATACAAAACCATATATCCTTAAAATTTGTTTTTTTTTTAATTTTTTTTACCTATTTATCATTGATGTCAGTTTGCAATAGAAATTTCTAATATTTTAAATACTGTCAATACTAAAATGGAGGGTTAGTAATATAAATCAAGTTTAAAGCATATAAATCCAAATGCGATGATAAATTAACCGATGTATTTGTATAAACATTTTATATATAACCGACCTAGATTACATCATTTTAACAAAAATATTTAATTACATGTACATGAAAAAACTTGTTTGTGAAATATGACTCACTGCATGCGACATTTAGACTAAATGGCTTCTTCATCCTGATCATATAACTTAAAACAAATTTGAATTCAATTCTTTCGATATTTACAATTTAATTATTATAATGAATTATCTAAGCGAAATAATACAGAAAGAACTCATTAGAAAAAAAGTCATCAAGATGATGTTTTGTAAAAAAACCACCACTTAGTTTGATTTAAATTTCACACCGTCGATCAACATACTGTCTGTGACATCCTATGTTTAATGTTAAACAAATATCTATCTATTGAAAGCAAATCCTACACTAAAACTGGTATGATATTTTATTATATCGTTTTATCAGCTCGAAATCACTACAATGAGTATATTAAAACCTAAGTATTTGAATTATTCTGACATAAATAAATTCAATTCAATCAGGATATTACAGCGGTTAGTCGTTAATCATAACATGTTTAAGAGTGTAAGCATTAAAAAAGTCCAAGGACGGGTTGATATTGGGAACAAAAATATATAACTATATATATATATAATTTTGTTTTCTTATAGCAATTGACATATGTCAGGTATGAGTAAAAAAAAAAGAAAATACATGTACCAAAAAAAACCAAACTCCAAGGAAAATAAAAAAGGGGGGAAGTCCATACAACCTGACAAAATCAAACGCTCATCTATAAGTTATCCGACGGAACCAACGGCGAACATCTGGCGACTGTCATACAAGTGAGAGGTTTAGCGCTATAAAACCAGGTTCAATCCACCATTTTCTACATTTGAAAATGCCTGTACCAAGTCAGGAATATGACAGTTGTTGTCCATTCGTTTGATGTGTTTGAGTTTGATTGTGCTATTTGATTAGGGACTTTCCGTGTTGAATTCTTCTCAGATTAATGATTTCGTGATTAAAAGATGTGAATTGTTCAGCAATATTATAGAAAAGTATTTTTTGTACGTCTTCTTTTAACTTCATTGATTGTAATATTTCTATTATAATTGCTTTTATGTGTTCATACGATAAAGTCATGCATAAATTCCGGCATTCTGAAGCAGCTGTTTCTTACTTTTGGTCATTTTATAATATTTGCTTATAAATTCCTGATAAGGGAAATGATTTTCAAACAGTTGCACACACAAGGTCTTTGAATACCTTGATTTACTACAACAGAAGTAGATTACTGTGAATTCAGAAATTAATTTGGATTTTTTTTTTTTATTGCGAAAAATGCGACAGAGTTATAAAACGCATTAGTTTTAACTAGCATTTTGAAATGTTTTATATGAATAAAACAGAATTTTTGTCAAAATCGTAGAAATAAAAATCGTATTTAAGTCTAAAAAACAAAATAGTAGTAATGAAGGCACGCAATAATTCCTGATTTACTTTAGCTGTATTTAGCTATATTTTTAATCTGGTACCTTTTGATGGCTATTGTTCGTTTGTTTCTCTGTCCTATATGTTATCCCATTTATTTATTGTAGCCCTGTTGTGTAATGTTGTCATTTTAATGTTATAATTAACACTGTCATTAAAGCGAGATGTTTTGCATGCCTCAACACCAGGTTCAACCCACCATTTTTTTTGATAAAATGCCCTGTACCAAGTCAGGAAAGTGTCCGTTATTACATTATAGTTCGTTTATGTGTGTGTTACATGTTGCTGTTGTGTTGCTGTTGTGTCTTAGTTCTCTTATGTTGTATACGTTTCCCTCAGTTTTAGTTTGTAATCCGGATTTGTTTCTCCTCTATCGATTAATGAATTTCGAACAGCGGTATACTACTTTATTTAGCATAACTTTAGGTCCTCATGTTCTATGATTTTGTACTTTATTTAGCCATTTTGACTTTTTTGGTTTGACCGTCACTAATGAGTCTTTAGACGCACAATTTAATCCTAATAATTATAATGAGTTTATTTGTTAACTACTCACTGAATTTCAAGTTACCTTTATAGTTTGCCAACTGAAATAGTTTGTCTTTTTCTTTTACTCGTGAAATTGGTAACTATTTGATAAAAAAGTTTCCCAGGGTGTTTGTAATAAAATTTCGTGTTTTTAACCTTACACATCTTGGTTCCACTACAACAGTTATACGTAAAGCTGAATCATATGCCCACAAATTCAATTCTTCTGTCTATAAAAAAGGGGTGGAGCCCCGTCAAGATAGTTATAAAAAATATGTGTTATAAGGCTGCTATTAAGGTCATTCAGACACTGATAAGGGCAAGAACATGTGCATTGGTTTTAATTGTTTGAAGGCTCGTTAGTAGGACCTTCATGACGAATAACATTAATAATCTTGCAGAAAAACATTTGTAGTAATTTCATATTCTTTATTTTTTTTGCGTTAACGATACTTCTAGGGTTGTGACTATATAAAACATCTCGTTGTACCTCTGTGAAAAAGAATCACTGAAACAAAAAGACCAGATCACCCATTTAATTCGCACAAGGCAAAAGAAGATAACCAAAGAGCAAAACTCTTTCGTAGATTTAACTGCAAACAGCAAATAAATGTGTTTAGCAGTTAGATAATCAGATGTCAATAATCTTATATTAATCAACACCGCCCCTTTCTCCCGACATTTTTTTCCTTGTGGGTCCTGTAAGGCTCTGTACAAGCAAATCTTTAATTTGTGTAATTTAGGTTTTAGTGCTCTTACATTGTAAATATATTTAACACCATCCCATTATGTATGTGCTTCCCCCTTGTCAGTAGTCTGCAATTCAGTATACTCGTAGGCTAATGTGTGTTAAGCTAGGTTCAACCCACCATTTTTTTCTTTAAAACATGTCCTTTACCAAGTCAGGAATATCGCGATTGTTATATTATAGTTCGTTTCTGTGTGTGTTACATTTTAACGCTGTGTTTCTGTTGTATCGTTTGTTTCCTCTTATATTTGAGTGTGAATTCACATTACTATAAGACGTGTCACGGTACTTTTTTTTATCCAAAATTCATCTATCAAGTACATGTATTGATGTTATATTTGTTATTCTGATCGGATTTTGTCTAATGCTGAGTTCGTGTCTGTGTGTTTTACATATTATTGTTGTGTCGTTGTTCTTCTCTTATGTTTAATGCGTGTCCCTCAGTTTTAGTTTGTAACCCGAATTCGTTTTTTTCTATCGATTTATGAGTTTCGAGTAGCGGTATACTACTGTTGCCTTTATATATTTCGTTTATTTTTTGGCACATTTATCAGACCGTTTTTTTTTTTCGTTGGAATTGTTCTACATTTTGGTTTGTCATGGCATATTATAGCTGATTAGATGTATCTGTTTCTCATGGTTGAAGGCCGTTTAATTACTTGAGTGATTACTTTATTTTTATAAAATTCAATTTTATGGAGAACATATGTTTATTAATAATATCCAAATATATAGTGCAATTTTATATATAATAAACAATTAAAAAACAATAACATGGATAAACAAAATTGTCTTGGATGTTCTCAATAAATGTACAATTAATATGTGACATTTTTGAAATGGATTCTTAATTTTCAATTTAACATATTTTGAAATTAACATTGACGAAACCTCAGTTTGGTTTTGCCAAATATAACGGTTACAATTTGATCAATATCCTTATAATTTGAAACATTTATACACGCCAACAGGATGTAGGTATAGGCTTTATAATAGTTCATGTAGAATTAATAATATGTTGATACACATCAAAACTGGACAGTGATTTGTATGCATCTTTAAAGTACTATCTATGTTTATTGCTATTGTTATATATATATTGATATACTAGTTTTTGCTTGATTGTATTTGAATTATCTCCCCTTGACCTAGGTTGACATTTATTATATGACTCTGTCCAACATGTTGTCCAACATGTTATCTCTTAATGATCTCTAGTGGCCTCTCCTGGTACCTCTCATGTTTTACATCACTGTATAGGCAGTGATACATGTGGCTTGAGGAGAAGGCTGATGCAATCATTAACCTTATCAGCATATTCAGGTATTCTAATTCAGAGTGATAAAGGATGTGTATGATCGCGTAGAAAATTTAGAACAATTAGCATAACTAACTTTTTAATTTTAGACTGTTATTGAAAAAAATTAATATCAATATATGTATTATGAATTAACTATATAATTATGTATCACAATATATACTTGGTGTACTTTCAGATGAAATAAAAATAAATTACAAAAAAAAAGGATGTAGGTAAATAATGTTGTAATACAATATTATTTTGATATCCGAAAACATCTGTATTTCTAAAGAGAGGTTTAAGTTTACATCGGTAAAGAAATGATTTGTCCGTGTTATAACTTAAAAAATTGTTCACAGACATTTGTGAATATTAACTTTTTAAATGTAAATCTGAGTAATAACAACTATATAAACGAAACAGTTTGGTCTTTACTTTGAAGTAAAAGAAGAAAAAAAGATGTACTTTATTAAGATTATTTGAACTACTGTAGTATAAGCGTGTCGAATGAACCTTTATATTTGTATACGCTGTATTCCTCTCCTCTGGATGTTACTCATTAAGCAGCAAAAACTGATATTATTTCATTCCGTCGTGCCGAGGACAAAAAGTAAAAGCAAGTCAACAATTTCAACCGATCCTCCGTTTTAAGATTTTATTGGTCCTAATTTTTAATTTATTTTTTAAACAGCACATACTATAATTGGAAAATTACTCTAAGCGCTTTATAATATAATAGCAATTTACATGTATCTACATTAAGATATTAAAGTCGTGATAAACATGCAGAATGATACGAGAACTTTTAAATAGAAAAAAAAAGAGATTGACAATTCAAATCTAAATATCTAGCAAATAAAACTAGTATAAAAATAACCGATAAACAACACAAATGTAGTTAAAATATAAAATAAAATCACACCGTACACATAAATATTAGATAGAAATTATATAATATCTAGATGACAATTCAAAATTTACTCTGATGTAGAAATATCTAAGGAACTCTGAAAAAAATGTCTCAATAGATGAACTTTCAGGTTTCTTTTTCTGAAAAAAAGTTCAAAGAATGTATTTTTGGTAGTTCACTTTGAAAATAATTCCACAGATACTACAAACAATTGGTCAACTACCGATAAGAATAAATACTGTATAATAAATAGAGACACACAGGTAGATTCCAAACTTTACTTAAGGTAAACACACAATTATATATTCTAGGAATATTCAATCTGAGTTTTTTCAGGCTAACGGGAGATAATCAAATGTTGATCATGCTACGTTTATACAAAAATGAGGCGACGTGATTGATTTGCAATTGGGCAACTATCCACAACATTTCAAATGAAATTAAAGTATCATTCATTTCTAAAGCATGATACGTCCAAAACCCAAAGTCTACAATATAGAAAAAATACTAGTATCCCGTAAGTACGGTACTTCGGTCACTTAAGGGTATTTAATTTTATTTTGTTTTTCTGCAGACTTAGCTTTGTTTTCTTATTACCGTATATTGTCAAGCTTGTTTACTCATACATGTTTCTCAGTCACTGAACGATGCTGTTACAAACTTAAGCAGCTGAACCTTTTTGTTTACCTTAAAATTATAATGGCGTAAAAAACATGTGACACAATGGACAGAAAACGAAGGATATATATATTAATGAAGGTTTTGAGCATTAGTTATAAATAAGAAAGAGTACTAGTTATAAGAAACAGCAACATAAAGGATAGCGGCGACAATGACACCTACGAAAATAAGTCTTTTCGATGACCTCCTTAAAAGAAAAAATAGGCTTCTAGTATCGAATTCACCAAAACATAAACACCTAGCTGAACAATAATACAATATCTTTCGCTATTTAAGAAAAGAAACTCTGTTGATCAGAATCGCGAAAAAATAGAACGGTGCAGCGGATGGAAAACTGTTCAGATATATAAAATACAATGTACGATGTCGCAAGCGATTCATCAGACGTGAAGACGATAAAAAAGCTGAAAGAAAAAAAAAGCACTAAAAACCAAGATGAAAGTAAATAATGCCAGGAAAAGACCTGCCGATAATGACGAGTGTTGTTCGTATCACATCTGTCAAAACCTTGCAGGTTGTTTGAACACACCGCGTAGAAAATGAGAAACAATTCAAACGAGAAAACTAAGAGCCTAATTATAACGGACAATGCAATTTGTGAAATAAACAAAATATGACAAACATGAGCCAACGACAACTACTGAATCACAGGATACCGACTTTTGAGAGCGCCAAACCCTTCCCATACCTGGAAATATAAGCACAACATTAAGAACAAAATGTAAACCCTAGTTTCAAATAATCGGTACGAAGCACAACTAAACGAACAGAGATTTGATCCGCGTTAAGGGCCTCATTGAGACTTCGAGATGAAGAACATTAATAAAAGCTTTGAAAATTACGATAAATAAAGACCTATCCATGGGTCTTCAGTTAATTATTTATGTCTGGTCCTATATTAGATTTGAAATTTGGCTTACTACGTCCTGTTGCGTTTATATATCATATGTGCTAGTAGTGCTCTGCATCATTTTAAATCAAAAAATTGTCTATCGCAACAAATAGAATAATTTTAATAATTATTGGTCACAGTTTTTTTTTTGTTAAAGAGAGGCAAAAGATATCAAAGGGACATTTTAACGCCTAAGTCGAAAATAAACTGACAACGCCATGTCTAAAAAAAAGACAAACAGACAAACAATAGCACACAAAGACATCATAGAAAACTTAAGACTTAGCAACAAGAACCCCATCGAACACTGTGGTGATTTCAAGTGCTCCGGAAGGGTAGGAAGATTCTGATTCTCATATTGTGAGTATCTTTTCAAAATGGATCCAAACAATTAAGATCAATTATCGATCTCCTGTGCAACTTCCCTTGTAAAGTTAAAGTTAAGGACAACGGGATAATTTATTGCTTAAGATGTAAGTTTCTTCAGTAGGGTCTTATGTTTTTTGAAACATTGTTTGTTTATCCCTCTGCTAAGTAGCATAACCATACTAGACAGAAACATTTTAGATTGCTCATGTACATAAACATTTAATTTAGATTTTTTTTTATAAAGGAAAACAATTAAATGTCGTAGGTTGCATCTTGTAAAAAAGACTTTTTAGACCATAACGGATTGAAATAAAAAATGAAAACAATACGTTTTATAAATGTCATGCGTTCGAAGCGCTTTTCTGGATTAACCTTCATCGTGAAAGCTCAAAGCCAAATATCTTAAAACGCAGGTTTTATAAGTACGAAAAAATTGAGGAGCTATATGACAATTTGTTTTTATCTCCAATATTATTCTCAAAACAGAAGTGAAAAAGTTCAAGATCTATGGTGCATATACACTCATTTTTTACTTGTATTTATACATGTACGATCAATGAAATCAACTCTGTTAAACTTAATGCTTTCTCAAACTGCTCAATAATCAAATGTTTGATTTTGAAATTTACACGAATGTACATATTCCACACTCGGTTAAACTTATGTAATTCAGTACACCGATAACACAAATGGAATAAATGATTTTGTGTTTAAATGAAAGTTTACCGTATGGAACATTAAACACAAAAAGGTTTATTAAGCATTTTATTTAAAATACATATGATGTGCACATCAGTGCCTTTCAAATGATAATTTATTTTGCATCACATTTTAAAAAATTTGACAATCTAATGAAAGGTAAGTTTAACTCTACCTTAAATATGTAAATGATAATCATATTATCATTGTTATCATTATTATTTCATTATTAAGTATAGTACAAAACTCTATTAATCCTATTCTCGATAAATAAAATTACTTTTGCCCTACAAGGAGCAGGACCAATTGTATTTTATTTTTATTTTTCGTGAGGGAGATGTCAACTTCAACATGACTTAGATTTAATGACGTCATGTAATATTTGGTATCAACAATTATTTGCTTGCCCTCGATGCGATCAAGTAGCCTATATGTTAAAGAATTAACAGATAAACAGTATCAATGATTTTGCACGAGATGCGCATTTCTACCGTCAATAGTCAATCGAACCAAATATATTTGATATCCCAAACTGATCAAACCTAAACTTATTGATTGATAATCATTTAAAAAATTGATACTTTCAGCCATGAGTCAAGGGAAAAGAATTTGTGTTGAAGCAGAGGTAATTATTACTGCTATTTTAAATAAAAAGATAAAATAAGAAAACAAGAAAAACGAATCAAATGATATAGTGAAAAAACTAAATCTAGAAGATACAAATACATGCTTCTTACAACCAATGATGGAATGGGATATATTTCGAACGAAGAAAGATGGGCGCATCGCTAGGGAACAAATAATAAAAGTTTTTTTTTATACAAACAAACTGCAATTAGGAAGATATATTCCGAAAGAAAATAACGAACCTTTGAAAACTATATAACATACATCATTCATTGGCATAATTAAGGAATCAACAAAATAATGTTGAAAACAAGAGTTCATTAGACCACAAACACCTGACTTCTTGAAACATTACCATACACAGATCAAAGAACAAGATACACCTTACTTTTAACATGATACTGTTACACACATGGGGTTACGTTACAGTAATGTAACGATGTTTATCTTGCAAATCGATTAGGGAGATACAAATCATACTAGCTTCATGTTTCACAGTCGCAGATCTTTTTTATCCAGAATTATTATATAAAAGAGCTGAAAAAGATAGCAGAGGACATTTGAACACATAGGTCGAAAAAAAAACAATAAAAAAAACTACGTACAATTCCTTCGAAAATAGCCAATTCAAGATTATGTGCTTTTGGTTGAATTAAGACTCGAAAGGTAGTGATGCATGCCTAGATGATCAGTTTACCCTGTTGACGTACAGGGTCTAGCTCCAGTCAAATTGGCACGACTCGTTCAGTTATTTTTGATACCCTGATTTGCATTTATATCGACTAATTAAAATGGAACAAGGGTCGATGATTGTGCATATGTACATGAACTATTTACATTCGTTACCATTACGTTTGTCATTAGGTTTGATAACTTAAATGTATTGACATTTAAATAAAAAAAAAATGAATAAGTCGAAATACCAACTAACTGTATAATTTTATAGAAGATAAAACAAAATCTAATTGTACAATCAAAACTTATATTGACCTCCATGCAAACAAATACAGTTGTCGTTCATTAACTGATGAACATAAATCTAGCATGTCAGTGTGTTACTGCAAATAACAGGGGTTAGACGATATCCTGTACACAACATATTTTTCAAGATGATAGTGTGTAGCATAAATAAAAGAGACGCAAAATAAAAACAACATCTGATATAACCATAAAATTTTTTTTTAAAGACAAACAACAGTACATAAAGCCTGAAACTTTACCCGAAACATATATAGCCTCTCCCCCCCCCACACCCCACCCCCCCCACCCCCCAAAAAAAGAATGGAATGTTCTTTGATATGAATTAACATACATAATGCAATCTGGAAAACTTTGTTTCCGATCTTTATTTTATTCTCCGTCTTTTGTATTTGGTTATTGTTACACAGACAACCCGTATCATATATTCTCTAAATGTTCGACAATAAACATACAATAAATTGAATCTTTGAAATAAAAGAATTCAGAGGTGAAGCAGGTTTAAGTGTTTGATAACTTTACAATTACTATCAATTTTTTTTCAGCCAATGATTGCAAGAAAGGAAAATAAAATTGACTTTCAAAACCGCTTTTCAGAGAGTAAGAAATATATTCAAAATATTGCTGATGTGTCGCTTATGATGGCGAACATTTCACAGTTGCGAGCAGTTTTGGGATTTGGCAAGAGTAATACTTTTTATATTCATCTCCTAACACTTATTAGTGTTTCACTAGTGTCACATACAATTTTCGTTTTTGTCAGTGTAATAAGAGGTCATTATATAAAGAAGCATCATATTGCCTTGGTTCGAGCCCAAAAGAATCAAGAGAAAATACCTGCATTAATTACTAACGTAGAGACACCATCTCCTATTAATGACGAGTCCACTCTTACACGTGATCATGATAATAACCAAGCTGGAAAACAAGAAACCAAATCCGCCAATATAGATACAAGCGAACAAACAAGCAAACAAGGGACCATTTCAAAAAACGCCCCCAAAACAGTAAGGTTTTGTTGTTGCTGTACCAAACAGGACAGACCCGATGAATACGATGACAGTGATAACTGCCAATGTCCACATTGTCATACCGATCTGTATTTGGGTTATTTCTGTAATATTCTCGTGTTTATAACAATTTGTGCAAACATTGGAATTACTGGGATTGGAATAATAGGAGATTGCAAGCCAAACGCATGATAATCAATTCAGAAATAATGAAAAATAATGATCGGAAATTACGTAATAGAAAAAGAGTTCATATTGATATCGGACAGTTTGTAATTAAATGTATAGTATATGTATATGTTTATTATAAAAAGCAATTGTGTTTGATTAACCATAATTCATGTTACTTTAACCAAGAAATAGAAATGTATATAAAACATAAGTACTAGTTGTATAACATGTATAAACATTATTTAGTGTTTTAATTTTGTTCGGCGTTCATTATCCAAACTATCGCTTTATAAAAATCATATCAGAGAGTACGTGCATATTTTAACCAAATTTAGTTTAAATCATGTAACTGATGATTTATTTTGTGTAATATGATTAAAAAGGATCACAATATTAACTTATTCTAACACAAAACTGTTCCAAATCAGTAAACAGGAAATGTTGCACCCTAATGCATAATTAGTTCGTACTGAAGGTATTCAACAGGTAAATGAAAAATTGGAGAACTTATGCACATCAAACTATGTTTGTCTAATACATTTGTTTGTGTTAAAACAGATAACATCTATGTTGATTTAAATGCGGGATAAATGATTCATTTGATCAGAAATGTGAAACACGATATGTTACACTTGTTTACAAAATTAATATCGTTACTCCCTATTGTTTGTTCTTTATCTCCACATTTTTATTGCAGAAAAAAAAATCATTTCTTTATGATTAGACGAATGAAAGTATACGTATTCGAAACAATCAAGAAAATTATTAACATAAATACGAGAACAATGGACAAATACGACGGCATCAAACCAGATTTCCAGAGGGAATTCTTTCTGATTGGCCCTTATTTCACAAGGACTGTTAAAGCTTTTCTGTATCTAATGGATCATGCACTGTTATGAAGGCTTTGAATAGTGACGAATAATTTTTACATCTTTTTTTTTTATTTATGTGGATTTTTAAAAGTTCGCAAGGGTACTGAAAAGTCTTGTAGTTTTATCAGATTATATATCCACATACTGTTAGGTACGGTTACTTTTTAATATAGGTGTCTTATTTAATATATAAATATGGAATATGTGACATGATTACAAAATATCAAGGAGATCAAATATTTGTAAGTTAGCGACAATAGGTCACCTTGCAGCTCATAGTATAATAGAAAGATATAAATCAATCAATAATCAAGGTAACCGTGTTCATAGAGTGTAACGATCCTGCTAATAACATCACCTACATATATTCATACAATTATTGTTTTACTTAGAATAATGAAAGATAATTTCACAGCGATTCGTTGTTAAGAAATAATGTTTAAGTTATCCTTCTTACAACTAAATGATATATTATCAAATATGTTAAATTAACACGAAAATTTTATCATACGTTTTCACATTATTTCATGGTAGCAAGGGTTTACATTCAAAATGATGTTTTGCTTTCAAACATATTTGATTGAACCAATTGCATATTTTTACCTTTGTAGGTGTTCTTTTAGCAAAACAAAATTTGGAATCCTCAATATTTACAGAAATTTAAAAAGAAAAAAAGATATCAGCATCATCATAGCATTAATTTTATTTCTATCAACATGTTATCCCTTTGAACCTGAACGAAGGGATAAGTTATAGCTTTAAACAGTCAAACATATGTCTACATGTATATTTTAATGTGTGTGTGGATTTTGGGGGAGGATAAGTATCCGATTTGTGTCGAAGTCAAATATGGTGTATCAATAACTTATAAGAAAATACTAGAATGGATACAATTGTGTTGACCGATAAATACCCAGAAGAAAAAGTCAGTATGTGAATTGCATCCAGGATAAATATATTTTTCAGCGTTTCGCAGTATAGCGGAAAAATACTGTCTTAAAGTTTCTATAATATTTTGTAAGGGTCAATGATGTATGATTCGATAGGTCTAATAGGTCAATTGACCCCTTTAGGAGTTATTGCCCTTTATAGTCAATTTTTAACCATTTTTCGTAAATCTTAATAATCTTTTACAAAAAATCTTCTCCTCTGAAACTACTGGGTTAAATTAATCTAAACGTGGCCACAATCATTTTTGGGGTATTTAGTTTAAAAAATGTGTCCGGTGGCCCGGCCATCCAACCAAGATGACCGCCACGGCTAAAAATAGAACATAGGGGTAAAATGCAGTTTTTGGCTTATAACTCAAAAACCAAAGCATTTAGAGCAAATCTGACTGGAGGGTAAATTGTTAATCAGTTCAAGATCTATCTGCCCTTAAATTTTCAGATGAATCGGACAACCCGTTGTTGGGTTGCTGTCCCTAAATTGGTAAGTTTAAGGAAATTTTGCTGTTTTTTGTTATTATCTTGAATACTATTATAGATAGAGATAACCTGGAAACAGCAATAATGTTCAGAAAAGTAAGATTTACAAATAAGTCAACATGACTGAAATGGTCAATCGATCCTCTAAGGAGTTATTGTCCTTTATAGTCAATTTTTGACAATTTTCATAAAATTTGTAAATTTTTACTAACATTTTCCACTGAAACTACTTGGCCAAGTTCATTATAGATAGAGATAATTGTAAGCAGCAAGAATGTTCAGTAAAGTAAGATGTACAAACACATCACCATCACCAAAAAACAATTTTGTCATGAATCTATCTGCTTCTTTTGTTTAATATTCACATATACCAAGGTGAGCGACACAGGCTCTTTGGAGCCTCTAGTTTTTTTTAGTTTATCCTGACTTTTTTTACATAAGTTGTCATCCTGCCTTTTTCTTTTACTCAAAACTTCTGTCCTGTCTTTTTTCAAATTTCAACCCCCCCCCCCCCCACCCCCCTCCACCGTTTTTATCTTAAAAATCAAATAGTATCTCCCTTATTCTTAACTTTGATATTGCTAAAAGTACACATTTCTTGTTCATTTTCATATATTGTTTTGTTTTATATCTTTTAAATGTGTATTTGTGTTCTTCCGTACAGAACATGCAGATTTATTGTTTTCATTAACAGGTGTGAAGATTATTCATTTATATTTCCAGCAAGTAAAAAACTCCGTAAGAATGGTGCTAATGAGTAGCTTATTCTGACCTTGTATGTGTATTTATTGATCATGCGTTAATAACACACTTGATTTAATGATGTATTTATTTTACAAAAATTATATGTTGTGACGGGAGCCTTATTTTTATAAGGCTTTAAATGCCAGATTAGAAATGTCAAACAGACGGAGGTAAAAATCTAGAATACAATATCCTGCATGTGTTTAATGATATGAGAGGATGTAATATGTCTATTCATAAAAGGAAATGTAAGTAAATGGCATAACGCCTGCTTTAAACAATTGCAAAAAAGGAATCTGAAGGAAATCAACGAGTATATACAATATCTGAAGCGCTATATAGACAATAATAGTGCAGACTTGATACATCTGATGAGGCTTGAAACGGGGAATTGCGTGGATTTGCCGAGCTTTTCGTTTCGGGCCGAATCCTTATATCGTTTTTATGTCAGATCAATACAGTATTATACTGCAACTAGAAAAAATTACATACAACACTATGGCACACCTGAACCACTTTTATTAATTAATCTTAGATAAACTAGGTTTTTATTAATTTTCTGTTACAAAACTTTGAATTTTTTGAAAAAACTAAGGATTTTCTTATCCAAGGAATAGATTACCTTAGCCGTATTTGGCACAACTGTTTGGAATTTTGGGCCCTCAATGCTCTTCAACTTTGTACTTGTGTGGCTTTACAACTATTTGATCTGAGCGTCACTGATGAGTCTTATGTAGACGAAACGCGCGTCTGGCGTAATAAATTATAATCCTGGTACCTTTGATAACTATTTATCTCAGATAAACTAGGTTTATGTCTGATAAACTAGGTTTATCTCAGATAAACTAGGTTTATATCAGATAAACTAGGTTTATCTCAGATAAACTAGGTTTATCTCAGATAAACTAAGATTATCTCAGCTTAATTCAAATTCGAGAAAATCCTAGTTTATCTCAGGAAAATACAGAAAATTCATTACCTGGAGAAAATCCCGGTTTCTCTCAAAGTATTAAGAAAATCTAGGACGACACACAAATGCAGAAACGTATAGTCATAACAAATGTGAATCCCGGGAAAAGCTTATGATCCCGACCGGTTCTCTGTCTTAAGAGACCATTAACATCTGCTTCAATTTGAAGTAACATTTCAAGAGTTTCACTTATAAAAGTAATATCGGTTGCTTGCAAAACAAGTGAACACATCTCTCCCTTTCCAAAAGTGTACATCATTGCCTTTAAAAGAGGGACGAAAGATACCAAAGGGACAGTCAAACTCATAAATCTAAAACAAACTGACAACGCCATGGCTAAAAATGAAAAAGACAAACAGAAAAACAATAGTACACATTACACAACATAGAAAACTAAAGAATAAACAACAGGAATATTTTAATATTTCCCTGATTGTAAAAGATAAGTCGTTGGTCAAGCTAGGACTACCTGGTTAGAAATATACGACGAATGAAATGTGTATAACATCTTGTGGAGTCTGCATCAGGGCAGGTAAGGCTGCCATGATGGTTAACCTGTGTTCTTCATAAGGGGGGAATAAAATAAATGCGTGAAATACACTAATAATTTATTCATTTTCTAATCGCTTTAAAAAAGCGAACGGTATATTGTAAAAAGGAGTCGTTCGTCTTTTATACGATAACACTTTTGTTTCCACAAACAACTGCTTCCTAAATGACATAATAGTGAATGTTTGTTTTAACAATAACGTTTTAATCATGCCAAATAATATAAACGTTTTTTTCTACTGTTTTTCACGTGTTTTTGACGTAGTAAATATCAGCTTATAATTTATTCCTAATGAAATATGAAAATATCTCGTTATAAATTATGTGTTATGTGTTTAATTAAGATTCGGATCCACTTAATATTCGTGTGCATTCAAATATCTATACAGGCAAAGAGCATTTAAGTCAAGAATGAAGTAATATAATTTAATGTGATAACATATTACTAATTTATCATGTTTATATTTTAAGAAAAATAAAAAAATAATCATCGTTTAAAAAAATTGTTTGACTTGCATTAAATCTTGAATTGCATGGGTTCACATACATCCGTGTACTTTTAAAAAACAACAACTTGGGTGCTTTAATTTGCAATAAATCTAAAATTGGGTTCACAGCTAGACATCTGTGTACTTTAAAAGACAACTTTATTGCTTTAACTTGCAATAAATCTAAAATTGGGTTCACAGACATCCGTGTACTTTAAAAGACAACATGGGTGATTTAAGAATATTTAAACGAAATTCTTGGGGATCTATACTTTGAATTCTTGATTTAATTTAAAATGTATATGTTTAACGCAACTCAAGTTACTTTATTTGTTTTTAAAGAAAACGATTAAAAGGGGCATTTATAACCAATAAGTCAAGAAAAATAAGACCCCTCCGCGGTCAAAATTAAAACGACGAGAAATAAAAGTCCACAAAAACTCAACAAAGAAACATATTGTTCATTTCTTGAAGACGATGTAAAATAATCAACTGATTTTGACAAATCATGATATATGTTTTCCAATTATTGTAACGGTAACGTTTAAATAATTGACACCTCTGACAAATAAGAATAATTTGACAAACCACAATATAAATTGAATCAAATTAGCTTAATGTAAAATTGTGAGATAATCCTAGTTTATCTGAGAAAATCCTAGTTTATCTGAGAAAATCTAGGATTATCTATAAAAGGGGTTCAGGCGTGCCATACAACACAATGAAATGTACAGTATCTGTTAAAACCAATCGATTGTGAATTCGTTTGAGTATTGGCTAAAATATCAACAATAAGCATGTAAACACAATGATTTTTAGGTCTTTCCTACAATTGTAAAATAATCCACATTGCAGGTTTAAGCGGGTCGTCATGAATATTTAAATATAGTTTAGGCTCTACAATGTAAAATTCATGAGGAGAAGTAATATCGGTTCGGTACTGTAGATGACATAAACATATACAATTAACGCATTTTGACAGCTCAAATAGAATGATTGAAGTATAAATTCTTATTAGAAAGTCTATAACAATTGTGAATAGATTAAATATCATCAGGATCAAATTAATATCTAGTATAATCACGTCCATGCAGTTTTCGATAGTTTTTAACAGTTACATCCATTAATTAATTCAACAGGGCGGGTGCTACTAGTTAGACATGAATTGCTGACTCTCCTCAATAATTTGTTTTCGATATCGGTTTTTATACCTGCTGTATTCTCCAGTCTTCAGTTTGTGTTTTTGTTTGTGTTTTGTTTTTATTCGTCTTTTCGATGTTTGTCGTATTGACAATTGTATTGTCTGTTACAGGATTTTCAGAATGATTTATATTCCCTATTGGTACCTTATCAATTCTTAATAGATTTTAATGTGCTTACCATATTTGTGTTATATTCATTATTGTTAGTGATTTCATGAGATTTGATATTTAAGATATTTGTTATGTTGTGTTTTCAATATTTTCATTTAAGTTATTGGCTAAATAAATATTAAGTGTGCGGAAGATGATGAATAAAGAACCAAAAACAATTTTCACTATATAAAACATGAAAAGTATGCAAGACAAAATTGCATTTTTCTGTCACTAATATTGACCGTTATATTACAAAATACTGTAATATAATATTAATCACAGAAAAGTTGACTTAACATTGAAAATGGATCAGTCTTGATGATATACAACTATTTCAGTTTTAAAATAATAATGTTTTACTTTCTTTCACTAAATTACAAAGTGAAATAAAGAAAAACTTATTTTCAAAGGTCTGCACCAAACACTACCTATCGTTGTATTTTTGTATTGTCACATGATTTTCACAAGTATAAATATCTGAACATTAGTGACAATCTTAAGTAGAGCATAGAAGTTTTTGTTGAACAGGTAAGTTCTTATGTATATTATCTATGTGTTTTGATAATGTTGTTTGTTTGTTTATTTTTTTGGTCGTTTGTGGGTTTTTTCCTGCAACTACATTAATCCTTAACAGAATAATCTATCCCAAATTCAAAATTTCAGGAAAAAAAACGTTGAGAAAAATAAAGAGTTATATTTGAATTGGTGAAAGCTCAGAACTTATCACCATATAAAAAACATTTATTGTTCTTATTCTGCAATCGGAATTTTGGTAATAGACAGCATTTCCATTGCAGTAGATCAAATGTATTCTCAACTAAAATTTGTAATTCTCAAATGCTAAAAGAAAATTTTTTGAAACTTTTTGAATTTTTAAGGTAAAATTATGTTGTATTCTACTAAATTTTTCAATGTCCAGAGAAAATGTTACGGCCATGTTCCATATTCGAAATATTTCTTTTATATTGCATTTGTTTTAGTATCAACATATGCTCATTTTACAAAAAAATCATACTGATTCATTTATTTCTATGAATAGTAGATGCTGCATAATGGATTTTATTGGTTCTCAAATATTATAGATGCTCTCTCTATTATATTAATAACTTTTGAGGTTGTAAAATTGTTTTGTATAAAAAGCACTTCTTATTTCTGCATAAAGCATATTTCCAAAAAGTATCTGCTGGTAAATGAAGAAAAAAATTAAAATTGCATCTTCACCTTTGATAGAAGCTGATGTAATTCGTTTAATTTCATATTGAATACCTCAACGTTGGATGCTGGCTTCCAATTATTTTTATAGCTGGTATCCCATCACATTGGCATGATGACATCATATCAGCGTGGATGCTGGCACCCCAACATATCGGGATGCTACAATCCTAAAATAACTGGATGCAGGCATCCCAAAATATCCGGATGCTGGCATCCCAAAATATCTGGATGTTTGCATCCCAATATATCTGGATGCTTGCATCCCAAATTATCTGTATGCTGGCATCCCTAAATATCCGGATGCTGGCATCTGAATATATCCTGATGCTAGCATTGCTAAATATCGGGATGATGGCATCCCAACATATCCGGATGCTGGCATCCCAACATATCGGGATGCTGGAAACCCAACATATCGGGATGCTGGCATCCCCATATATCTGGATGCTGGCATCCCAAAATATCGGGATTCTGGCATAACAAACATTCAGACATATAAAAAAGGAAGATGTGGTATGATTGCAAATGATACAACTCTCCACAGGAGACCAAATTAACACAGAAATTAACACATATAGGTCGCCGTACGGCCTTCAACAATGAGCAAAGCCCATACCGCATAGTCAGCTATAAAAGGCCTCGAAATGACAATGTAAAACAATTCAAATGAGAAAACCAACGACCTAATTTATGTAAAAAATGAACAAAAAACAAATATGCAACATATAAACCAACGACAACCACTAAATTACAGTCACCTGACTTGGGACAGGCACATATATACGGAACGTGGTAGGGTTTTAGTACATTTCTTAAGGTTTTGATGTTTGTTGAGTGCACATGTAAACAGTCCAGTAAACATAAAAAAGATACTGATGAATTCCGGGAAGATTATATTTTTTGTCTTTGTTCATGTCCAGTGGCCAGTTTAATGCATATTGAGAATGTGAAATCTTGGGTCAGAGTGTGAAATTTTTACTTGGCCAACATACTGAATCGTAAAGTGCTAGTTCACCATGTGAATGCTGGTGTCAACAATTTTATATTTATAAAACTATGTCAATGTACTAAGTTAGCAATTATTGACCAATTTTAATGTTATTTTTCTGACTTTGATTACCAATTATATAAGACATGTATACATGTTATTGACTATTGTGGTCTCGAGACCATACATTTATATATGATGACATCAGGACAACAATTTTCAAGTATGATATATATGTTCATGTTTCGAATGTTCATAGAATAAAATATTTGAAAATAATCTTTTATTGCAATAGCCTGCTGAAATGATATCAAGTTTAGTATTTACCAAGGCTTTCAGAAATCAACTGGACATTCCTTTTTACTGGACTAGATTCCTTTTTTACAGGATAATCACACATATGATTTTGACAAAATAAAAATTTTTACTGCTCATTGTGTAAGGCATATTATCCAATTAAACGAATTTTATGAAACCAATTTTTACTGGTCTTTGCCCAATGACCATCAACCTTGGAAATGCCTGATTAACTAAGTCATCCAGTACATACACTCTACAAAACGGATTAGTAACGGTACATTTATTAAGAAGCTTAATATGAGGTGTGTTATATGTAAGCCTGCATAATAATCTTATTTCGTGTCTATGAAAAACCCATTGGCTTTCAATGTATAAATTAGGGAGATTTGCTTTCCGCAATTGCCTGTATACAATCAAACATGTACCACAATGCAATATTAAAAAAAAATTCAAAAACATAACAATACTGGTGCACAGTGTCTTTGATCTGTACGTACTGTATATTATCAGTATCTCTGGACTTACTGTATACATCTTCAAATGTGTCAATGCATCATGTCAGGATGTTCTAGTACTTGAGTCTTTCATTTCATTTCAACCCTTTTCTCCATAATGACGCCTTTTGACGCCACCCCTTGTACTACATAATGACGCCTTTTGACGCCTGTGTAGTGCCTCAGTTATAATGATTTTTCTACGAAAAGTCTGTATCTAATATAAAATGGATATTCATGAGAATATTTGACTGGGATTTCATTGATGAAATATCTTTTCCGCAATGCATTAATACTTTAACCTTGATGATTTGATTTTATTAAAAAAGTCCTATTCGAATCAAGTATGTAAAAAAAATCCATGGGGGAAAGGGTGTACAAAACATTATTATCTTTTTTTCTGTATTGTACAATGTTGTAATAATTCAATATTTGTTAATCATTCTATCAAATCGGTTACACGAACTTGAACTTTCTAACTTTCTATTATCATTTATTGCGAGTAATCTGCAATCAGCTGGAATCACAAATATTCTAGAGCTGTTTGGATGTTTCATCGTCCGAGTTTAACCTGTCCAATAACTATAAAGTGTTACGATACATTAATACACAACACATGAATAGTAATCAGAAAGGTGTAGTCACTTCTAATCTTTACAAATTCTGAACTAAATAATATATATGAAAGATTATCAACAATAATTGTTCGTTGTGTCATCACAACACTAGGGAACAGAAAGTAAATATTCATGTTTGATGTCATAATTATTTAGTATTAAAGATTGCTTTCTCACTCGTGGTTGATAAAAATAAATACTTGGCTGCACACGAGAAACGCATTATTATTCGAGGAAAACCTTCATTTAAACTTTTTTAAACTTGAGTTTTCCACACCAATATATGCATGATGTTTCTGTGTAGTCAAACTATTGAAATCACATATGAACCACTAATTCAATTGAATTGTTATGGAACAACATCCAGATCTATACAATATGAAAGGGAGAAAAGTGTGCAATTTCATTAATGTTTTTTTTTTTTTTAGAAATACATCCTGCATGTATTTAGTGATTTTTGTGAAATTTCATTGCCACTATAAGGGTGTATTCGGTTAACACCTTTAAAATGTGTGTTGTTTTTTTTTTTTTCTTGAGCCTAGTCCTGGAACACAAAACTTGTGTAGCGATATTAACAGTTCCCTTAAATTTCCCATTTTCTTTTCTTTCATTTGGCAAATTTGCTATTGCTTTTATTATCAAGCTTTCACCGAGCCTCGTATTTTAAAAAAAGAGAAAAAAATCACGAAAATATCAGTTTAAACTCATTTATGAAAAGATGACACCGAGGTATATTTGTAAGACTAGCTTGACCCATAAAACTATGTTGCATATTATTATTAATTTCTCCCAGTAAGCTAAGTACAAAATGTATATATATATTAGGGTAAATTTATTTTTAAGTCGGTAAATCTGTAATGTATGATATGCGTTTCTTTCTTTTAAAACATCGTATTTTAAACTTTACATTCACTCTGATTCATATGACTAGTATGCAGTATGAGTTGTGTTCATTGTTGAAGGCCGTATGCTGACCTTTAATTGTTTAAAACTGCTTAGTGCTATATTATTTGGTCTCAGTCCGGTGGAGACGTATCTCATTAGAAGCAATTAATCATACCATTACTCAGAGATTACTTGGACTTCAAACGGCTGTTTAACAAGAAAAGCTATGCCCATGAGTGTAGGACGTCAGAGTAATCTTTTACCGGCACATGTCAACTGGTTTTAGACCCTTGCGTAAAAGGGTCAAACAATATATTCAATTTTCTAGACCAAAAATCAATCTTAAATCAAGTTTTTCATACTTTATACTTCTTGAATTCAAAGGCGTCTGACCAGTGATGCATTTTAATGGTTTTCCTATAGGTCGTAGTGCCAGGGGTAAACAAATTAATGTTGCGGACCCGATATTTTTATCGTCCATAGCCATATGGATGGTTGTTACTAATCTCGGTGGAGTTCACGTCGATCAGTCGAAACTATTTAAATCACACATAACGTCATGATAGTGTATTTCAATCCGGCAAAATAAAAAAAAAATCTATGTGTATTCCATACCTATCCTATTATAGAAATGGGCTTTCTTCAAGTTTTTTTTGGTAATTTTGCACTAAGCACTGTTAAAGACAGAATTTGTCTCCCATAGACTCAATGTAAAAAAAACTCTCATATTAAAGTATGTCTGTCTCGGATGCTGATTGCTACCATAGGCAGATCCAGCCCCCTTCCCCCTCCTTTTTCGTGTGAAAAAACTGTTATGGCAGTCAGTGCCCCATCCTATTTATAGAAAGTTCTAGATTCAAATGGATCAAACTGCATCCCTTCTCCTGTTCCTGAGAACATGGGAGTGCGAATCCGAGATTACTCGGACTTCAAACGGCTGTTTTGCAAGACAAGCTAGGCCCAAGACTGTATGAGCGTAGGACGTCAGAGTAATCTCAGACGGGCGCAAGTAAAATCATCTATAGAAAAATCGACATCCGATAATATATGATATACGAAACCATTACAGTTGAGTATAATTCCTAATAAATGGCTCATTCTCAGACATCTCGGACTACTGTCTGAAGTGCATGTAAAACAAACAAATCAACTTACCTGTATAAATAGCATTCTATTGCGTACATGTTTCTGTTGTATTATATGATAATAAATAGCGGCATCCTAGCCAAAGAAGTGTACTTCGTCCTTCCCCTTGCAACCATGTCCACTTCGCCAATTTTAAACAAATTTTTACATGACGTCATGCGGGTGGGATTTGCCGCAATAACATGAATAAGCGCTGAAAAATAGTGCAAGCGCTTACATTATTAAACATTAGAAACACTAATAAATAAGAGAATATTAAAAGGGTTGTCTGTTTTCATTGATATCAAAAATAATTATATCGGTATAAGTGATTCTAAAGAAATGATTTCTTATAATGTTTACAGTATCTGCATGAATCTCTACGCATGATGGTAAATCACATCCTACGTCATAATATCCCTGACGTCATTAGATAAAGTGTTGGGAGGAAAACAACAAACGGATTTTTGTTGTTGTTTTGTTTGTTTGTATGACACAAAATTATGCATTGGAGTACATGAATAGAAATTCGGCCAACAGTACCAAACAAAATTTGTAAGATTACTGCATTCGGATATTTTGCGATGACTGCACTCCTACAGTTTTGGATGCCATCATCCCAATAAAACGGGATGCCAGCATCTAAATATAACGGGATTCCAGCATTCCAATATATAGGAAATCAGGAATCCTAAAAAAAATAAAAAATATAAAAAAAAAATTTGTATAACTAGCATCCCAGTAAAAGTAAGATGGTGTAGTACATTACTGTTTTAACAACAGCATCTACATCAAATTTTAATGCTGGAAGCATATAAAATGAAACATACAGCATACGTACTATAAAAAGATGCTACCTTATTCAAAATATGAAAGCATTAAAAAGTTGAGAAATAATTTGACAAATTATTCGAAATTAGCATCTTTTCATTGAAATATGATATTTTCTAGTTATTTCACGGAATGTATGAAACAAACTGTACATGAGAATTTGAAATTTGAGTTGATAACCCATTCTCAGTACATGTACATAGATAATAATATAAAATTATTTAAATTGCAGTTGTTTCGTTTCATAAGGTTTGTGATTTCCAAATAGCTATCATCTCTTTTTTTTATCACCAAAAGACAAAAATTGTCTAAATGCGACTTAATCATAAATATGTTTTACCATAGAAATGTGACATTGTCCAAATATTGAACAGAAACTGCTCTTTTTGGCATTGTATTCTTGTTATATCATTAAGAATAATGCAGAAAAAAATAAAGAAAAAATAGTAAAAAGTCTATATCTGTTTTACTCTCATTGTATTTAAGGACTTACTTAAAGTAGCAAGCGCAAATAGCGCTTCTAAATTTAAACTGTTGTTCAGTCAAGCTAGGTATATGACTAGGTTCAACTCACTTTTGTGTTCGAATAATGCCTGTACCAAGTATATATATATCGCAATTGTATCATCATCTCAGCAGTCACTTCTCAAATGATTTATAACCAACCTTCAAAAATTGTCCGTTTCAAAATATTTATAAATTATTCAGAAACTAAAGTTTCAACTGCCTTTGGTAAAGTTATCTTATATGTATTTGCTTATTATGTTCATGTATGTGCTAGTCAGATAGCTCTCAACGGTTTATGTTTGAGTACATATATGGCTTTCGAATACTTGGCGTTGATCTCGAAGTTGAACTTCATATAAAGCTCATTATAGTTAAGGTATTTTTCTTTTTAGAAAAGATACGTTCCACGTGTTCTAAAACATCAACACAGAACCACAAAACGGCTCTATTAGTATAAGAGCAAGGGACAAAAGCATTCTAAATAAGTTAAATGATAAATGGTGGTAAATTTAAAGTCCTATTCTTTTTATATTCTTCATCATGACTGTTGTTTTAAATAGAATACCTGTGAACATCCAAGATCGTGTTTTATTTCACTCAGTTGATAAAGTGATTTGAAAGATACCACAGAGACATCCAAACTCAAAAGTCGAAAAGGATCACCTCACATCACCTCGGTTATCTTCGAGTTCGTTTTGATCAGTCTCTAGTTCTCTGTGTATGTTTTGGTAGAATGTTCGTCGTTTTTCTTTAAAGCCATAGAATTATCTTTTTATGTTCAAGACATTTTGTTTGTATGATCTCTAGATGCAATTGAAACAATTATTCAACAATAACCAGCTGACGTTGATGTTAACTACTTTAGTTCACAGTGTGTTCGTCAATTTCAAGCAAAACTTAAACTGCAATATGTTTCCAATTTCAAACAAATGTCTGAAAGTCATGTTTTTGTCTTTTATTCCTGAATCTCGGTGGTGGTCGTCTCGTTTTTTGTAGAAAATAGTGTTTGTCCTTAGAGAATTAAATGTTTGAAGAAGATCGCTTCTAAATGTGACATAAAATGTCAATGTTTACGTTTTTTTGGTTCATATCTTGTTCTACTACTTACCGATCCGGCTATTAAATTTACGGCTTTTATCGTTCCTTGTGAATGTAAATATGGATATGCGTTTCGAGTGTAGACAATAACTGAATTTAGTTTGTCAATGTATAAACAAAAAAAAGATTGTACAATGACATATGTTACTTCTCACAAAAGCTTCATAACTTCATAATCAGACACCTTTATAGCTATTTAAAACGCGATAACCAAAAGTGTAAGTATCTCCAAAATAAGCCACAATAACTTACGACATTTGAATAGAAACATAATAGAAAAAAAACAGACACAAAAGAAGGAAAAAAGTAGGAACTAATCGCATATCTACCTTACCTTAATCATGATCCTATGATTTATAATTTGGACAATCCACCTAGATATCTCAGAGGTCGAAGATAGCACCTTCATTTAATTTGACCAAACCTTAGTATGTTAACACAAAATGAAAAAGTATTTTCTTTATTTAAATCTTAATCACAGTACGCATTTTGTTTGGTAGCATTAACAGACTGAAGGGGTATTTCTTCAATATATCAACGACAATGAAGACAATATCAATGATGACGAACATTAAGACAAATGTAAAACTTGTCTGGTCAAATAAAAAAAAAAACAGGAATCTATGTTTACTTGAATTAGAAAATTCTTTTTGATATTTTTTTTCAATTTACCCTGTTTTCATCTCTAAAATTGGCAACCGGGAAGTGTAAATCAAATTTTTGATAGAGAAAGAAAAGCTATGGATGAATTATTTGACCAGCATAAAAGATATTTGTACTATGACTCATACAATTTGGACAGTTATTCGGTTTATAAATGAGTTCATCGCTCCTGATTTACATCAATAATCTCGAGAAAAACATGTTTAATCCTATAATATTCACAGTTTTAAAATTCTTATAGTTATCAAAGCTATAATAACAAAAAATCAAATTATCAATTTTAAAAGTATTTGTATTGTTCTTTTTTTCACCTAAAAAAAACATTGTGCAAGATTTAAGATCTTATTTGCAGAGGCTTAGAATTTATCAACATGGCAGAAATTGCAGATATAATCGAGGTAATAGACGAAGCAGCAGATGGAATGGCTGACGAAACCGAAGGAGCTGAGGCAGATATGGACCCTGCAGATCAGGCAGAGTTTGAGGAAGAAGTAGCAGATGCGACAAAGGAGGTTCAAGAATTATCAAAAACTGCAGAAGTTTTTAAGGACATTATGGAAGGATCTCTTAAAGTTTTGAAATCATTTGGAATATTTGTGCTGAAAAACATTGCTGTTGGTGCTATTATGTATTTTGTCAATGTTGGTTTATCGAAACTTATTAAGGTTACAAAGAGCAAAGGACAAAATGGCAATAAGAAAATATTAGCTATTGTCAAAGCAATTATTCAGCTCATCAAGACAGAATCCAACTTGTGTAATGCCATAAAAGATTGGTTGCAAAAACACAAGGACGACACAATTACCTTGGAAGGCATTGAAATAAAACTAGTCTATATTTGAGACAAAACTGAAGCCTATATCTGATGTAAGTTTAACGTCAATATACTGCTTCTATTTAAAAGGAGTAGGTCCGGTAAGGGCCGATTTTGGCCTCAAATTTCAGGTTCATCTAACGAAAGTTTTTGGACACTTTTTAAACACTTAAGTGTCTATTTCAATTGATTCGATTAGTTTATGTGAAAGATTTTAACTGATTTAGTCATTAAAAACGCTCTGATTCAAGCTTAAATTTGAAAAATCTATCAAATATGCCAAAAAACGTCACTTTTCAGATGGTTTTTGTCAAAAATGAAAGTGGCCGCATCCGTGTTCATCCCCAGCCTTTATATATGTTTTGTATTATCATCAAATACAACTTACATTTCAATATTATGAATGAACACGAATGCGGCCACTTTCATTTTAGACGAGATTTCAGTAATTTAGCATGACTTAATGGTGCTAGAACGCGATATTCGTGCATTGTATGTGGCAAAAACAGCTCATATTTATGTAGCAGAAACATTTTACTTTCCAAAATAAAGCTTAGAGATTACATTTTCACAATTTTCTAAAACTGCTATATTTTGGGGCCAAAAAGGGGTCTTATTGAACCTACTCCTTTAATTATAGAACCCGTATATGATTATTGTGTCAATTTGTGTTTGGCTGGATATCCTGTCGCAAAGAGTCTAGTGGCACTGTTATCTGAAGTGGACAAAACGACTGTTTTTTATATTGAACTTAAATATCCAACCACTTTGTCTAAACTTTTGACGACATGGTGTGTCGACACTTTTCTATCTTGAACAACTATATGCTGACATAAACTTTTTTAAGTTGTTTTATTACGTTTAGATTTTGTCTCTTTGGTGTATAACTAACATTGCCACGATATTTTTTTTGTTAATCCTTACGCTTTATCATCAAGTATATTAACACTTTATCAAACTGGTTTCGCAAACAAAAAGCAATTATTAAAATTGTCACTTTAAAAGTAAAACAATAGTCATCCTCTTAAAACAGTCTTTTTCTCTCCTACACTCGCGTGATGCTATATGTAATATTGAAATAAACAGCAAGATTACGCAATATTTAAGAAGAGTTTCGTTCACATGACGAACTCATCTTTTATACTCAAAGCTTGAAGACAGCAATGTTTGTGTTTTCTTTGTAACAACTACAGATGAACAGGAAGAGTTTGCCAACAGGTTGTCGGAATTCCTATGGTAATAAACTGTGCATCCCCTTGCCGAGCTCTTTTTTTCTTCACACAATTCAAAGTTCCTTCAGATACTTATACAAAGCAAGACGATAAAAGAAGCTAGATTAAATTCACATACAGACATATTTATGATATTCTGTCCATTGACAATCAGAACTTTTCTGATTGGGTTCAATTAATATATCTTCCTGAACTAGATATTACAGAAATCATAGATAAATCTTCCTCCGCATTTCTACTATTTAAAACTATGTGAAACGTCATCGGTGTCTGAGGAAAAACATATTGAGCTAGGGTTTTGTCAATTCATCGAAAAATACCAAGACTTAATAGAAAAAAAGTGTCTTCTTCGCAAATTATACAAGATGGTTTTTAGTAATAGATTCTAGTTGTGTATCTTTTTTTTTACTTTCCTGGTGCAGGTAGCTCCTGCTTTGCGATTCAGACACAAAGGTTTTTGACGGTGTTGTTTCTATTTTGTTTAACCTTGTATTTATATTTATTTAATTACTTTATCGAGAAGTGTATATATACGATATGTACTTGCAACGACAAAAACCTTTGTTTGCTGGCATCCTTATAACAATCAATATTTACTACACCTTTTTTGTAGGCGCATTTGTTTGATTAATGGCTATGTTTGTTTGATTTGTTTAGTCAGTTGTGTTGTATGTATGTGATAAATGTTTGTACAGTTTTGGTTACTGGATCTCAACCATTGTCACATTAAGCTATTGTGTCTGTTCGGGTTGATCACCCAATTTTGTCAATATAACGGAACTATAACTGTCATTAAAGTGGAAGGTTTGGTATTTTTGTTATAGTTTTGTTTTGTCTCAGAATAAAACGTGTGTTTGAACAAGCCCCAGGTAAACTTGTGACGTTTTTACACAAGTCAGTAGACATTCCATTTAGAAATTCCATTTAGCACCTGCTATGTAATTGATTGAATACATGATTCCTTTTACTTTACATGATTATAATATAACCAATGTCTATACACTCAATTTAGTTAGATTTCACAAGTAGCAGAGATGCAGGAAAGATTATCAATAATACTTACATAGTTTTTTGTTACGACAAACATACTGTTTTTATTCTAGCTTTATCATTATTAAGTTTAGAAAATTCATAGAACAGTAAAAAAGTATAATAAAATTACAGAACTTCTTGATAAATTCAAAAGGTGGAAGTTTATAAAAACTAACAAAATCAAACATAGCATGTGGTCCGAGAACACAATTATTTCGTAGTGCATTTCTTTTAGAACATAAATAAAAATTTTAAAAATCCCACCTGTGCTTTCTCAAAGAAACTTTTACAGTGTGTTGTACTACTTTTGGGACAAATTATATCACAATTATAGAAAACTTCATCGGCTCTAACTCAAAATATGGACAATTTTATGTTTAGGGCGTCTTGAAATCTTTTGACAGCTTCCGAAGTGCTAATTTTCAACCTTTTTCAGCTGAACCAAATCACTACTTTCCTTTAAAATTCTGGACCCAAATTTTTTTTACAGTGTAATTTCACCCCCCATGGAAAAATAAATTTGGAAGGGGTATACAAATTAATGGCAAGTAACCCACTGTCAACACTAGGGACTATATTCGTGAACAACGAAAATCAAGGGACGACAATTGTGGTCTCGGACCATGTTATCAACCAAAAGAACGAATGGAAAACAAACGTCATGTTTCTGACTTCGTATTGAATGAAATCTACCATGAACATATTTTAAGCATTGTTGTTTTGTAGGCTATTGAGAAGACCTATGATACTGCAAGGCATTTGAAGACAAAGAAAGACGGCAAAAGGTCATTCAATATTCCGACAGTAACCGACATTAATAGTTTGTTGGACGGATCGGTTTCTTTCCTTACAAGCATAAGAAAGCTCAGAGACTTTGCAGAACTAAACAAGGGAAAGGTTGTTAGTCTTAAATCCTTCCTTGAAATAGTTACGCCAGAAGACCTTGATGAAATACAGAATCAAATAGAGCATTTAAAGAAAATGCCTTTGGAATGATGAACAGAAACAAGACTTTAATTTTATATATTTATGTAACTTTATGAGAAAAATGTATTTCGAACAAGTATACACTTTTATTCAAAACATAAAGCTTTCTGTTTTAGTGTGTATTGTTGTTTCTTGATAACTTCAATAATTTTGAAAAGAAATTTCAAGAGGTCATACATTTAAATTTAAATCGGAATACCGAAAAAGAGTGTTAGTGGGAGAACCAATAGAGTTCAAATCCAACTTCTGAGGTTAGTTTTTATGATAACAATAGTTGAATATTTTATCAACTGAGAAAGTTTCAATAGCAGTATCATGATAACCAATGATTAATCATCCAGGCAAATGTTTCGTTGGAAATTGTCTATCCCCTGCATCGACAAAGGCGCATTGGTAGTAATTAAAAAGCAAAACACAACTTTCAAAATTCTCAACTAATAACAGAATAAGACAAACAATGGTAAGACATTCATGTCGATTTCTATTTTCAGTATTATGGTTGATTTTTTAATTACCCATGGTCGAAACTAGATTTACTAGTCAATGAAGTCCGATGAATTACGTATCGATGCTAAACAAACAGTACTGTTTAAAGGTTTAAACACAAACAAATGCCGAACAGCTGCTAATTACTAGTATTTAAATAGGTAGACATCATCAGCATTACGTGTGATCAAGTGGAAATAATATACTTATTACGTTAAGTTTTCATGTAATGGTCTTGTCTGTGTATTCGTATTACCCATCAAGATATACAAGGTATAATGACATTACTGTAAGCGTTTCACTGATAGTAAAGGCATTTAAAGCGGAAGCAGGCGGAGCATTGGAGATGACCCATCTATTTGCGTATTTGCATAACTATTTTTATTTATAATGATACTGCAATAAAAAAGGTGTTTAATAGGTTACAACCATCAGACAAACGAGGATAAGACATTTGTAAATGATCCCGGAACAGGTAATGTCGATTGGTAGTTTCATTATAAAGATTATTTTCGTTAATTATGGTATTCGATATTATTAAGAACTTGTTTTTATTTTCGTTTTTAAATATTTCGATGAATTACATATCGATGCAAATATCCTTGATAAAAGGTGAAGACAAAACCAAAAATCAAACCATGCCAACAGTGGTTGAAATGGCTACAAGTTTCTTATGATAACCGGTGTGATCAAGGTGAAATAGTATACATAATCAGAATAAGTTTTAATCTGATTGTGGTAAACTTTTATGAGCCTATTTCCTTCAAGGTTAATTATGTATACCCGCTAGTTTTTTTTCTAATGAAGTCGGGTATTGGAAAGTAGACTTCCCATTTCAATTTGAGTCGAGAAGTTAAGGACAGAGATTCCTTGTTTGACATATTTCTTTCCTTTCTTATAGATTCCATAAATAGTATCGAACGGAACTCAGTCTTACACAATATGGGTATAGTTATTGGGATCATAATTGACGTGGCTGTCAGTGCAGCTGTCGCAGCAGCAGAGGCTGCTGCGGATGCAGCAGCAGCGGCATTAGCAGAAGCCGCAGCAGAAGCAGCAGCAGAGGCCGCAGCAAGAGGCAGCAGCAGACGCAGGGCAGAGCAGAGCAGCATCGACCGCAGCTGAAGCGGAAGCAGAAGGAGCAGCGGAAAAAGCTGCAGAGTCAGCAGCGGAATCAGCGGCCAAAGGTTCCGGAGAAGGCGCATCTATTGCAGTAAAAGTTTTAAGAGGAATTGCGAAGTTAAGCAAGTTAATTAAGGAGTTCTTTCTCGTCGATGCTGTTTTTAAAACTGCCATGAATATCATTCGTGATATAGAAAGTAGCTCTCCAAGAGTACAAAAACTTGAAAAGTACCTGAAGGTTTTGATAGAAATGGGGAAAAAAATGAGTAGCATAAAGGAATGGCTAGAAAACCACCAGAAAGATACCGTTAAATTGGAAGGAATAGATGTGCCTGTTGATTCCGGTGTACTGAGCAAATATATGTCTCCACTTACAGCTGTAAGTAAAATATCAAACACATTATTGATAATTATTTATAACAAAAGATGTTACGACATTCTTCAATGAGATAATAATATAAATTTCGTTTTGCCTCGGGAACCTGCTCAAATCGAAAATGGATATTAGATATTAGAGCCATTGTATAAAGTACAATGTCTGATTTTGGTAAAGTTGTAGATACAGTATAGCATATGTAAAAAAAATGAATGTTTTTTTCCTAATGCGAACGTATTCTGTTGTGTTCCTGTCCTTATAGGAAATATAGAATATCGTGAACTTCATAACAAAACATACACACACACGAATAAATAGATATTTTATGAATAATTACATATATTCAGATGATATTCGCTAACATAATGAAACATCTATAAATATAACAGTAAAACGTAACTTCTGATTATCTACAAAAAGGCCATTACTTAAGATATTTAAACGATACCAAATGAAACCATAAATGACCCCTATATGAACACTTGAAATATTTTTACCTTTTCTTAATTTGTTTTAGGGAGTAGGAAAATTGAAAAGCATATCTAACGATGTTGAAAACCAAAACAAACAGAATAAAGCGATGACGGACACACAACTTGATGCCATGAGACGTTGTCTTATAAAAGTAAACACAACATTCGAATCATTGGCAACGTTTATGGATAAGAAAAAAAGCATAGTTAAAGTGTTGTCGTCCTTTCCAATCAGCATGGGTGAAGTGAAAACTTGGAAATCAGAGCTTGGGAATTAAAGGATAACATGATTAATGAGACAGACAAATTGTATATAGAATGCTTAAAAAAAATACAGTCGTGTCAACCACAGAATCCTGTATGTAGGAAAATGTGTTTTCTATAATAAAAATTGTTATCACTGATTAATATATGATTAAGGTAAATGAATTGATTTTCATGTGTGCAGTCATAAATGATTTGTAGAAATCGATAGTTGACACTGAAGGGGCAATGTAAAACCGTCAGTCGAAGAAAGACACTTAAGGATGAACTTAGATGATCGTAGGTGAAATTAAATAATTAAGACTTTAAAATTGATGCTTTTAGCTGGAAGAGTAAAAGTTAAGGATCAAAATAAGCTAAAATTATTGATACATGTAGGTCCTTTTTGAGATATTTGTTTTATAAAATATGACGGGGAAAAAGCTGACTCGGACTTTTACCTTATATCTGCATTAGTATAATTTGGGTCTCAAATCAAAAGAAAGAAAATCATGAATCTGCTAAAATTTGGTTAAATGACCTGTTAAGAGCTATTAAATCTTATATGAAAAGATAAATGAGTGTTATGTGGCAAACTATTTTACCTTGTATCGTATACAAAACAACACCAAGGAGTCCGAACATCTGACATAAATTCTAAAACCTCACCTAGGTAAATCTTTAAAGACAGAAAAATAAATACATGTATTGAGCGAAAGTGTAGGCATTGACACGTAATGATTCATCTGTTAATAACGTTTCTATATGACATATCCAATTATAAGTCGACACGCTTTAGTCAATTGGTATATGAATGTTGTCTAATTATAACACATTACCAAGTTCATAACCAACCATACGCTTTTGTTACTGTTGCAAATAAAATGATACGGGGACACCATAAGAAACACACGGTATATTAAGCTATAAAAGTCTCTGACATGAAGAAAATAAACAAGTATTTGTTATGTGGCGGATTGAAACTTATGTGTTAGCGTTCATCCAATCCCTACATGAGAATTAACGTTAAAAATCAGACGAGTTAAAAAGGACTTGAATTATCAGATCGGCACAAGGCACAAGAAACAGCTAACAAAAAGAAAAAGAGGCAAAAGAGGCGTACTTCATGCACAAGAAAATCTGTCATTTTTGCAAGTTTACAAAATGTTACATTATGTGCTGTTCGCTGTTCTGAACAAATGTTTACACAAATAAAACATAATCGCAATTTATTATGGGACTTGAGCCAAACTATTAACAGCAAAAAGTTCGGCTTAGAAAGTTGACACCTGCATGTTAACAAGAAATTGGTGAATATATAAAGACAAATATAATCAGTAAAGATAAAACAATAACATCTAAATTGTTGGCTTTGAAGATCGTGAAACAAACACAATTAATGATACAAATTCAGCAATCCGCAGAGGAGTCGGACCTTTGTTTCTTACAATCTACTTTTTAAGAATGTCTTATTTTACATCAGCTATTTGTTTCAATGTCTAAAACTCTTGTGGCTTATTGGATCGTCATCATTCGTTTCATGATATTATTATCGTGGTTACTTTATAAATCCATGTTAGCTTTTGCTAAAGGTTAATGAAATCGAACTCAAACAATTATGTCGTAATTGACATTTTTTGAAATATTTTGGTCTGAAAATTTCAATATAGCTTAATTGCTGATTTTCATTTGTCGTCCTAAAAAAGCATATCTTTTATGTCAAAAGCAAACAAAAATTAATCAATCATTTCAACAATGCAAAATAGGAAACAAAAAAAAGATAAAATCCTGTCATTCATGCAGCACGAACAATTTAGCCTAATCATCTCTTTAACCAGAGACATGCGTTGAAAATTAGCCAAAAAGGGTTTGCCTCATCAGATTGATAAAACAAACCTCCTAAGGCAAAAATGTAGTTCAGAGTACTCGTCGTTGAAGAAATCTAGATTTACTTAGAAACACGTATTAAAGAAAAAGTACACAGGATTTACTATTTTTACATCGTAAACAATCTCGGAAAACTTGACCATGAGTAGTGCCAAACAAATTAGTATCGACATAATGTCGTATCATAGGCGTTAATACTTATTTAGCTATGACGGTTTGTTTTAACTTTGAATAAGTACCGATACTGACAATATGTAAAGACCGAATTTCAATGTTTAATTGAATTCGAACACCTTTGAGAATATGTTGTATTCAAAGCATCTTTAAGCGTACAGGAATTGTATCAATACTATTTTTGAATGATTGTTAGGGCACTGAGTTGCTCAAAACGTTGACCGGTGGAAAAAACAGGTTAACCAGTGGTTAAGTTTAAGCCACTTGTTAATTATTTTAGCTCAAACTTATCCATTGGTTAAATATCAATTTCCACTGGATGAATTTAGCCAAACAAAATCAAGTAGTTTACTTTTTATCCATGGGATAAATACAATAATGGTTGCAAGGTTCATTCATAATGTTGGCAGACGACACGACAAGCAAAGAGTTCATGGCCGTTGTGTAGATACTGCTTCAAAAACCATATCATTTACTTATAGTTGTATATTTCTTAAAGTACTATTATATAGCAACATAGAGGGGATACGAAGGAAAGGTAAGAAAAGCTCCTAATAACACCCAGTACTGCTTATTCTGAAATGGAATAACATTCACTTACATCAAGCTATCAATTAAACCAGTCTGAACAAATACTTTTCACTTCTGTAACTTTAAGCATCAGGTAGAATAGGAAGTCAGAACAAGAATATTGGTACATGTATCATGTGATTTGATAACAAGTATATCCTTAATCTCGTTTCAATCATACAAAGCATCATCAAGGAAGCATGGTATTATTGTTTGTTCTTGCCTCTCCAGGGTTACAACAGAAGTAGGACAGCATTACCGTCTGCCGACCTTTATACAATTTACGATTTTGCTTTTACTCAGTCGCGTTGCTAAAAGAATAGAATGACGCTGACATATTAGATATTCAATTTAGCATGTCTTTATTTAGCAAAGATCACTATGACATCCATATAGTGCTTCATAAGTCTAGCAATTAGTTTAAAGTAGATGTAGGTCTTCTTATGTTTCTTTGATACATATATGACTCTGTACTTATACACCCCGTCATTGAGTTATTGTACTTTTATGGAAAATTTATTTATTCTTGTCTTTAATTTTTGTCTATCCCAAATTCATGTGTTTAGTTTGATGTTGTATTTGTGATTCTCGTCGGATTTTGTCAAATTTGTTGACGACTTTTCTATTATATTCATGTGTTATGGTAAAGAAAATTAATCACCGCAGTCGTTTATTAGATTTGATTTTGTTCAACGTAATCTACGATAATTTACGTTTGAAGTTGGATTCAAAACAAACTTGACATATATATATATTATAGTTAATTGCTATTAATAAGTATTGCAATGTGCATTGTGTTTAAATGTAAAATCAGTATTGAGTTCTATTATAATCTTAAATCAATTCTTATTCGATCTTACTTTTGAGATATAGTTTTTCGAATGTGACGTCATTTTTGTGATGTTTCACAAATTCATGTGACGTAATTTTTCTGCGTTTTCACCATTCGTATGTGACGTCATTTTTATGATTTTTTGCGTTGAGGCCTGGACTAAGTCGGGTGTGTCTAATTTTCTGTGTTGGTCTTTGCATTATGTATTCGGGTTTTTTTTCTGTAATTAGTTAATACTTCAGTTTCATTATGTATATCTTTTGTATTCATTTCATAAAATTTACTGTTTGCATAGCATAAATTGTTTTAAATGATAAGGATGTTCTTATCCCAAGCATAAAAACATAGCCGTATTTGTCACAACCTTTTTCAACTTTTGATCTTCAGTGCTGTACAACTTTGTACTTTTTGCACTTTCGATCTTTTATATCTGGGCGTTACTGGTGAGTCTTGTGTGGACGAGGCGCGTTTTTTGGCATATTGAATTTTAAACCTGATGCCTTTTGTTATATTCTTTAATATTTCGACTTATTTAGAGTTTTAAACATTTAGCAATGCGATTTGAATATAACTATAGTTCATGTATTTTGCCCCTCTTTCCCTTTTCCCGCCTGTATGGAAAGCAAGTACAATGATACATGTTTTCGACTCCACTGATAAAGTACAAATGATACATGTAGTTATTTACGACTAAAATATTTTTAAGAAAGAAGTGCAAGACATTCCATTGTTCAAACACGAATCATATAACTGTCATTTCCTCTAAAACTATAAGTCTAGACTTCGTCTTGTTGTACAGGGTACAATTGCCTTTTATCTTTAAAAGAAATGTTTTCCATGTTGTTTTTTTTTATAAGATAGGTCTGTGTACCTTCTGTTTGAGTAAGTTACATGTACTTGTATTGTGGCTGTCATTTGCTTTTTTGTGTTGTGTGTATAGTATATGTTGTGTAGACCCGTAAGTTTTGAGATGCTGATCCAAGACTAAAAAATGTTTTTATAACTTTTCTTTTGTTTGAAATTTGCCAGAGAGAGTCAAAAGATTGAAGAGTAATTGTATAATATGTATTTGTCGTTTACAGATCTTCTTGAATTATGTTAAAACAAAATGACTTTGTCACATCAACTATTGTTATTTCAATTGAAAAAGTGTGCAAGGTATATGTTAAATGTAATTATTGCCAAAAAAATTAAAAATTAAAAAAATAAACTTATTTGATCATGAGAGACAAAATACAATTCCTGTCATAGTACATATGAAAGGTGTAAAATTTTAGGATAGAATAGGCGATAAATGAAATATCGAATGACTGATAGTTCGATTACTTATTTTAGTTTTGCGTATTTAAAAACAACACAATCAAATTACAACTGGAGCATTGTTTTCGGACAATGTATAATGTTATAAATCATACAGATATGATAATTGTTTGTGCCTTATATTGATGGATATTTATACTAGCGGTGATCTTCTATTGATCTTTTCGGACCAGTATGCCGTTTCATAAAGCAATCGCTAATAACGACTAACGTAGATTTTAGCGTGTAACTAACGACTACATAACGATTACGTTTACGTGTGTTTCATAAAGCATACGTTGACGAATCGTTAGATTTTTCGATCGCTATACAATCGCTATTTATTTTTAGAACGGGAATTCCAGGATTTCGCACATTCTATCGTTGGAGAAAAATATGTTTGTAAACGACGAAGAGTGAGAGTCTTAATCCAAGAAAACCATATTAGTAATTGTTCCTCCAAAAAGGTAGACTTACTAAAATTGTTTTAACTAAAAGAATAATATTCATGCAAGTCCTGGATAAGTTGAAAATTGTCACATCTCCGTTGAATGATCTATTTTAAACAAGGCACTGGCTACGGTTACATGGAAATGTAACAATAATAAAAATATTATTGTTACATTGGAGACTAAATGCCGGAATGCATGGTTGGATAAGGAACCGATTAATTACGAATGTAACAATAAGTATTGAGGCTACGGTTACATTACGTTATTGTTACATGAAAAACAGCAATGTTCGGTGGGACTAGTAATATGTACTAAATAATAAAAGTTGAAGACTTACAAAGTATAACATATAATTTTTTTATTTATTTATAGTACATCCTCCATGGATTCTGAAATCAGACTCGGACATCTCTTAAACTGAGTTTTACTATGCGTAAGATAGTATCAAGAAGAAAATTTTGTAAAAATAAATTTCCACTTTTCCGTATTTTACTTATAAATAGACTTAGTTTTTTTGCCAGAAACAAAACATTCACTCTGTGGTTTAAGTTTTTAAAATTTTTATAATGTTCTTAAACTATCCTGGATTTCTACCAAACTTAGACAAAAGCTTGTTTCTGATCATACGATATTATTCAGAAGTAAATTTTGTAAAAATAATCACTTTTTCCGTATTTTACTTATAAATGGACTTAGTTTTTCTTCCAGTTAACATTACATACAGTCTGCAGTTAAAGTTTATAAAACATTTATTAGATTCATAAACTATCCTGGATTTTTTACCAAACTTGGAAGCTTCTTTCAATCAAAAGACAGTATCGAGAGGGAAATTTTTATTGATGTTTTTCCTCATTTTTGTTGAGTCTGCGATTAACAGCAAAAGTAGGCGAGACACTGGGTTCCGAATTTTTTAATGATAGTTTCTTGTGTATTATTTCGGAGTTTAGTATGGCGTCCATTATCACTGAACTAGTATACATATTTGTTTAGGGGCCAGCTGAAGGACGCCTCCGACGGGTACGGGAGTTTCTCGCTACATTGAAGACCCATTTATGACCTTCGGCTGTTGTCTGCTCTATATTCGGGTTGTTTTCGCTTTGACACATTCCCCATTTCCATTCTCAATTTTATACATGTATACAGAAGTTCACAGTGTTAGTTCACAGTTAGCAAACTTTGCTTTTGATGTATCAATTTTTGGTAAGTTCGTTTGTATAGCTGTATGAAATTTGTGCCTTGATATTGTTTCAGTTTCGTTTCAAACGCATCCCATGCAAATTTTTCACCCAAACAAAATTGGTAATAGGAATCTCTTCATCTTTTGTTCAAAGTATAATGACAGTAATACGAGTAGGTGTGCAGCTAAATACTTAAAAGTGAACAGTTTTCTCATCCCGAGTTTTCAACAACAAAACATTGAACTATATTTTTCGCCTTTGGCACTATTAATTTGAAGTAGTATCTTTCAGAACATCAAATCCATTAATACCTAAAAATATTTAAACACCATTTGTTAAATAATATATATTATTTATTATTATAACAAGTATTATTTATTAGACATGAATGAATTAAGCAACAAAACTATATAGATGATTTAAGTTTAATAAATCTAGCGCACATTGCTGTTTTTCATGTAACAATAACGCAATGTAACCGTAGCCTCAATAATTATTGTTACATTCGTAATTAATCGGTTCCTTACCCAACTTTGCATTCCGGCAATTAGTCTCCAATGTAACAATAATATTTTTATTATTGTTACATTTTCATGTAACCGTAGCCAGTGCCTTTAAACAAACACAATTTTGGAAATAAATTCCCCAGCCAAAAGATCTGAGCATTCAATTTTAGTACCACTTCTATCTTCAGTTATGTTAGATGATCTTAGATAAATGAACAAATGTAATCTCCGTTGACGTTTTGGTAAAGAGTGCTTTCTATCACGTCCGCAATTTTATCGAGTATGGCATGCCAAATAATATATAAGTTAATTATTACGAACGGCAAATATGTATACATAGATTACAGAAAAATTACATAAATTGTAATTCAGGCGACATAAGAAGACATATTTGATTTGTGATATGAGGTACTAGTACTGAGAAGCTGAACGTTCAGTTTTATAACAGAGACAGTGCTGTTGGTTAGACGACATAAAAAAATACGATATCCGAAAGAATAAAAATTCGATCACTAGAACTAGGTTGTATTCGCTAGTACACAAATATTCTGCGCTGAACGTAAATGGTGAAAATAATTCTAAATTAGCGCTTCAGACGCATGAAATGTATCACTTGGCTTTTTTATCTATTTTTTCTCACTATTACTGTAATAGAGCTTTTTTAAGTCAAAAGTTATCTTGGTCTGACTTCTGTCACGAATTGTTTTATCAGTGGTATAAAATGTTATCATTGCTGAATAATTAAAATACATGTATTATTCAGAAGAGTCCGTTATTTTCTATTCTGTTTTTGATTGTCAATTTATTTTTGTACTTTTTTTTAGGAGGGGGGGGGGGGTAATTATTTTATATTCTATAAACCATATGATATATCTTGAGTTATTTCAAATAAATATCTGATATTCAAACAGAAAAGAATGGATAATATTACTAGTACAAGTTTATCAACAAGGATATGCTATTTAGTAAATCGATTTTAGTGGTCTCTTTTAAAATTAAAAAATCGGTGAGATCAATATGCTACAACCAACCAGCAAAGAGGGTTGCCTACTATGAATAAAAAAAATCTATGGAAAAGAAAAATATTTTGATATATGGAATAATGCTGTTTTGAGTGGGGTTTTATTTTGTGTCGTCTCTCTTTCTTTCTCTCTTGTCCTGGTTTTGTTAATATGTATTTTTATTGACTTTTAAAAATTCATTTTCAACGACAAGGCATGCAGCATCAACATTATTGTTTGAAAGTTATTCTCTCTGTCATTAATCTGCATAAAATATTACCACTGAACGTTCAGAAAACAACAAGCAATCAATCACAAAGCTAGCTAGGTTCACACTGCCGATCAGATCAACTCGGTCAAGCCCGATCAAGACAAATAACGTGATCGGGAGACTGGTCTGACTCAACCGACAAGCATGCTCGGGATAGTCTACCTTGCTCTTTATCGCTCTGACTTTCTACCCCAGAGTTTTTAACATGTCAAAAACATTCGAGTAAGGATAGAGAAGCAATTCACCAGAGAAGAGATCGAAAATTCGCCGAGTAACGGTCGAATCGATCGGGAAAGGATCGTGTAGCGATCGAGTTTGATCGGAATACAAAAATTTTACCGGTCAGTACTCGATCATTTCGACCTTTGCTCGACTAATGTCCGATCATTTGCAGATTAACTCGACCAATGCCCGATCGCTTCCAGATCACTGCGACTTCTATATTTATTTTATCCCAGACCAATTCGACCAATACCCGATCCCTTCGCGACCACATTCGACCACTCTTCGATCTCTACTCGGCCGTACACGAGGACACATGACTGCTACACGATTCTCTAAAAGTGTGTGCAGATCTGATTAACTCTCATAACTCTGCTTCCGCCAAAATATATATTGGCAACATTTTTTTAACTGTACAAAAAATTCCTCCATGTTCATTATACGTGTCTTAACTTTTGCAAGTTGAGGTAACAGCGTGGTATAGTGGTGAGAACGTGATGGTCGTAGTGAGGTCGTAATAACGTTGCTGTGAGATCTTATACCGCAGTCCCACTAGGCCACAATCGCACTACTATCTGTGAAAAAAATGCAAATTTTGCCGATCGTAGTGAGATCGTGTAGATGAGGTCGTAATACGGTCGTGGTGAGGTCTTCATGATCGTGGCCAACATTGAATATGTTAAAAAGAGGGGGGGCAAGGGGTTTAACTGTTATGCTGTTATGGGGCAATTTAATTCTTTGTTATCTGTTATTTTGAAAATATATTTGCTGTTAGCTGTTATTGTCTTATTCTTTGTTAGCTGTTATTGGGCTTTTAGTTTTTTTGTTATCTGTTATTGTGATAATGTATTTGCTGTTAACTGTTATCGAAAATTGGAATATTAGCATTTTTTTGACAGTCAATATTCGGTATAAATTGAAGATCATTAGACATTGGGGTCTACCACTACTAATATGTTTGTCCTAGACATTGGGGTCTACCACTACTAATATGTTTGTCCTAGACATTGGGGTCTTCCACTACTAATATGTTTGTCCTAGACATTGGGGTCTACCACTACTAATATGTTTGTCCTAGACATTGGGGTCTACCACTACTAATATGTTTGTCCTAGACATTGGGGTCTACCACTACTAATATGTTTGTCCTAGACATTGGGGTCTTCCACTACTAATATGTTTGTCCTAGACATTGGGGTCTACCACTACTAATATGTTTGTCCTAGACATTGGGGTCTTCCACTACTAATATGTTTGTCCTAGACATTGGGGTCTACCACTACTAATATGTTTGTCCTAGACATTGGGGTCTACCACTACTAATATGTTTGTCCTAGACATTGGGGTCTACCACTACTAATATGTTTGTCCTAGACATTGGGGTCTACCACTACTAATATGTTTGTCCTAGACATTGGGGTCTTCCACTACTAATATGTTTGTCCTAGACATTGGGGTCTACCACTACTAATATGTTTGTCCTAGACATTGGGGTCTACCACTACTAATATGTTTGTCCTAGACATTGGGGTCTTCCACTACTAATATGTTTGTCCAAGACATTGGGGTCTTCCACTACTAATATGTTTGTCCTAGACATTGGGGTCTACCACTACTAATATGTTTGTCCTAGACATTGGGGTCTACCACTACTAATATGTTTGTCCCGTATTCAGAGAAGGATTCCATTAACATATACCCATCACAGAAGTGAGGTCCAGGACATTTTAAGTATATCTTATGATTATCCTTTGTAATAAATTTCAATTTTTTTTATGAATGTGTATTAAGAATTATCTTAATTTTTTGTATGAGAATAATGTTCCTTGTTTCCCCTACAAACATATTAAATTAAAACAATTCTTAATATGACAAAAAAGGAAAACATATGGCCAGGAATATCTGACAAGGATCTCAATTAAGGACTAGGTCCTAACAACCACTTAACCTTTTATATAATATGGTACATAGACTCAGCTCTGTGATTCTTTTCAAAGCAGAACCAAATGCATTGTACAATGAAAGTTCCAACCATGTATTTGGGTCCGAAGCTGCTCATAACTCATTACAAAAAAAAGATTTATTTCGTTTCAAGCCATTGTTTCCCCACTTAACTATGTATTCTACTTACTAGTACACTTGGTACAATCAAAAACCTGATAAAAAAATGTTCAAATAAGGCCTTTGAAAATAGTGGAATTAATTGCTTTTGGAGTGTCAAAATTCGTTCGAAGTACTTGATAAATTGCATGCCTATAATTGGTGCTTTTGATTTTTCTACCCAATATACCACTTTGCCTCATAGTCTTATTAAGATAAATTCACACACCTCATAAAATGGTCATTTAGAAAAAGTCAGAATATTCAAACTCTTTTAGGTCATTTTTTATTAGCAACAAAGGGAGCTTCAGTTAATATACATGTATATAAACAATACACCAGCATTTTTGAGTTATTTTTGAAAACTAGAAAATATCACCTTTTTCAAATGAATAAAATCCCTTAACTCATTAACATAAAATCTGAAATTAATAAAAATCGAAAGGGAGTTTACAACAATAGATATAAACATTTCAGCAAAGTTTCATGAGAACTGCTGAAAACATTTCAGTGTTAATGTCTGAAAACTGGAAAATCCCCCCTTTTTAATTTATAAAACCCGTTAACTCGGAAACATAAAATCTAAAATTTATAAAAATTGAAAGTGACCTCATGTTAATAGATATAGACAATTCAACAAAATTCCTTGCTTTGTTAAAGCATTTTTAAGATATTATCAGAAAACTGAAAAAAACACCAATTTTATTGAATAAAAACCCATTACCCAGAAACTTAAAATCTAAAATTTATAAAAAAAAAAAAAAAAAAAGGGAGCTCACTTCAATAGATATAAACAATTTCCCAAAGTTTAATGCAAATTGGTTAAAGAGTTTTTGAGTTAATGTCCGACATGTTGACAACAGACGGACTACAGTATACCATACGAGCGTATACAAAATATTATAATATATTGAGTAGTAATTTAAACACATTCTAGATATATAAATTAATACTAAAAACATAATCATAGAAAATGGAATGCATTACAAAGGATTATATCCGTAATAAGAAATACTGATTTGTCAAAGACCGAATTATTTTAATATTTCATTTACTGTTATCTGTTTTTGTCCATTTTAATTCCTTGTTATCTGTTATGAGCCAAATCAATTTGCTGTTTTGCTGTTATTGGGACCCCCCTTGCCCCCCCCTAAAAACAATCGTGGTGCGGTCGTGGCGAAATCAAGTAGTAGTGAGAGCGCAGTGAGGTCGTGACTCTATTCGTAGAGACTTCGCTACGATCTCACAGCGACCTTATTACGACCTCACTACGACCATCACGTTCTCACTGCGACCCAACTACGCTTCCACTACGACTATACCACGTTTATATAACACCGTGAATTCCGGCATCAGTCCGTGAACTTCGGCACGGGTTACATAAAAGTCTGTAGGTCTATAATCGACACTATGGCTGCTTTAAACGCAAGACCGTATAAAAATATATACAAATTTATTCACACAAGTTTACAGTTCGAAAGCTAGGGGAAGACTGCCCCAGCAACAGTTTACAAAACATACAAAAATTCATTAATCCCAAGTTAAGGGTCTTAAAAACATTATAAAAGGTTCTCATGAAATATAAATATACTTGTCCAATATTATGTAATAATAAACGGATTATTGTCCTCCGGCTTAACTTAGCAAAATAGCGATAATTGCTTCTTTTGAAGTTGAGTGTAAGTTTAGCACTTTTGACAGCCATCGGATTAAGTTGTACAATAGTAAATCTATAATCTCTTTGGATATTTGAAATAAGAAACATTATATTTAAGAATAAAGAAACATTTAAACAAGAAATATTCAACCATGTCAACTTAAAACTAAAACGAGAAATAATCAATTTAAAACGAAAGTTCATATAAATTTCAAAACGACAGTTCATATAACTATTCAAAACGAGAGTTTATATATATATTCAATTCAAAACGAGAGTTCATATATATATTCAATTCAAAACGAGAGTTCCTATAAAGCACTTTGAAAATTATAGTAAAAGTTCACATGTCACTTTACTTCCGGTTATATTTACACCACGCTGTTTAAGACCATAGTACGATTCTAACACGCTCATGCCGTCCTCATCACGCTCTTCTTACGACCTGACTACGTTCATTATTCGACCATCATTCTCATTGTCATTTTCATATATGATATATAAAAGCTCTCCAGGTTTTGTTTGTCTGTATGTAATTTGGACTTCTTGTCCCTTTTCTCTCTCTAACGGCTCAACCATGATTGATACATCTGTGTCATCCCTGCTATCGATCACTAAAACATCGCTATTTTAAGTTTGATGGACTAACATTATAAGGTTGTGATTCAGGTTGGATAGGTCGGTCCGACATCTGTGCTAGATCAGGATTCGTTACTATCAGAGGTCCTTCTGCCTCCACATAAACACCTACCACCACGCACACGTGTTCTGGTAGATTTTGGTGGCATGACTGTGTAGTTTTCGAGAAATCTACGTATTAATTAGAAATAGAAGGAATGGTACAGTATAATATTGATATATAAAACGATGTTGACGTTATTGGTGAGCGCGTAGTATGAACGTAGTATAATCGTGGTAAGAACGTGCTATAATCGCAGTAGAAGCGTGGTAAGATCGTGTTGCAATCGAATAACTCGTGGTATGGTCGTAGTGAGAACGTGATGAGCGTAGAAAGATCTTGATAACCGTAGTGAGGTCGCAGAATAAGCGCGGTGAGAACGTGGTATAATCGTAGCGGGATCGTTGTAGAAGCGTAATGAGGACGTAGTAGCATCGTGAAAGCAACGAAAATTTACATTTGCATGCTGCTCATACCGCGACCTCACCACGATCTGAATTTATTTTAGAACGCGGTGAACTTAGTGCGATGATCGTGGTCTAGTGGGACTGGGGCTTAAATTAGCGCAGTATCTCCAAATAGAATCACGCTTTCGCTACGCTCTCGCTACGATAGTACAGCAACCTTTGCGATCTTACTACGATCTTTGTGCGCTCTCACTACGCTTCTACTACGACCTGATTTTGCCACGACCGCACCACGATTGTTTTGAACATGTTCAAAGTTTGCCACTCTCATCACGATCTTGAAGACCTCACCGCGACCGTGATACGACCTTACTGCGATCTACACGATCGTACTACGATCATCGAAATTTGCATTTTTTTCACAGATCGTAGTGCGTTCGTGGCCTAGCTGGACTGCGGTATTAAATTGCAGTATATTTATAACATTTAACATTATCAAATAAGAGATTTGTTTAATCCTTTGGTCTAACTTAGTTTTTTTAACATAACCCATGCTTGTTGACTATTTTAATAGGATAGATACTCATGTGTTCTGTTATTGGTTTATTCGTGGTTTCAAGAGAATAATGAGTCAATACACAAAACAAAATATTCACGTTTTATTAACATTTTCACGAATAATGCATTTTGCATGCAGTCAATTTATTATATTTTAGACAAAGAGAGTGCTAAAAAAATCAAAATAAATATATAGTTGTTCTTTAACACAAGTACATTGTATAAATTAAAAGCATAATATCACAGCGAAATATCTATCAATATATTAAAAAAAGAAGGAAAATAACATTCTAATGCAATTATTTTGTAACAAATGTTCTGATTGGATAACAGCAAGCGTAAAATTCTCTATCTCCTTGTCTGTAACTAAGGAAGCCGACATTTTGAATTTCGGAATGTATTGACACGTTATTTCTACAATAATAAACAAAAAACTCACTTGTTGCGCCTAAAAATCTTCTTTTTATCAAATTTTATTACATTCTGAAGCGGCACAGAAGCCAGAAAACGGCCAGTGTTTATGTTTGACGCCGGAAGCATACCTATTACGTCCTAGTGTAGGGACCAATCCGCGGAGACGGGTAAACGGGTATTTGCGACAGTAAAACTACCGATGGACGTCCGCAAAGCTTCAAATACAATACAGTTATCTCTTAATTATAACGCTCGTAAAATCAAAATATTTTTTTTAAAGTTTTCTTGTCGCCAAATTTATTCTTCTTGTCGCTTCTTGACGTTTCTTGTTACAATACGAAAAATGCAGTATGATTTATCAATGAGACAACTATCCACTCTAGACCAAATGACGTAAATGTTAGATCACAGTACGGCCTTCAACAAATAAGCAAACTATAAATATGATATACAGGAAAAACGACAACCAGTGCATCACAGACTGTAGACTTTATATGTCGTTCCCACAAGATAGTTATCTCGTTCTTTCATAAATGTAGCCGCATAATGCCACCGTATTCTCGAGATTCGGAGATCTCAAATAATTAATAGTTACAGTTATTTTTGGAAACAAAAAATTGTCAAAAGCAGTCTTTTTTTTAAACGTCATTAAGCAAATGGTCATGCACCGGATGTTACAGTTCGTGTCATTTTGCAAGAATCTTTTTACCGTTATTCGTCATAAAGGTATCCCCATTACGATCCTCTTTTACATGGCTTTCGCATAAATAATGATTTCACAATTTTTAAGTTCCATTTTCACAATGAAGCGAAAGAAATTTTATTTATTAGAAAGATGTACAAATGTATGCTATATCATTGCCGATATGGTGATCTACCGTTAGCCCAACAACCATTCCACTATTCCGACAGCCCATTACTCCGACAGCCTGGTATTCCGACAGCCCATTGGCGGATCCCGGGGGGTTCGGAACCCCCTTTTTTTGGACGATCAATGCATTTGAATTGGAGCATATAGTTGTTGGACCCCCCCCCCCCCCCTTACTCTGGGTTGGGAACCCCCCTTTTTTAAAATGGCTGGATCCGCTCCTGCAACCCGTTATTCCGACAATGCATCTGTCTTCAGTGTATTTGTAAATTTTCTCTAAACAGACCAACTCCGTTCTCTATAATATTTGTAATTATCCGTTTTGTGACCTTACATTTCAGAAAAATAGATATAGGAAGATGTGGTGGTATAAGTGCCAATGAGACAACTCTCTTTAAATATGTATACTATATATTTTTGAGTCTCTACAATCTCATGTCAGAATAACACAACGATTCAAAACATTCAATTTTTAAAATAAAAAAATTATGAATTCTTAAATTCTCTCATTTAAATCCAGACCAGTCTTATCATTTTACAAGTACATTGTATTTCCACCCTTTTTGTCGAGACTGCCAAATTTATTAATAAAGCGGAACATACCGATAATAGATTAATTACGTCGTCGGCGTCGGGTTCAACATTTAGGTACAGTCTTTTGTTAAAGTTTGTTTGATACATCAGTAACTTTGTCAGCCCTTCATATAATTTCATGAAATTGGACATGCAGAAGGTTGTTTATGACCAAAAGACAGAGTGAATGTTTGAAAATATTTTTTTTCATTTTCCGTTTTCTACTGGTAAACAGACTTTTCTTTTTTTACAATTAACAAGTAGATACAGTCTAGGGTTTAAGTTTTGCTGAAGTTTTTGAATGACTGTGTAAAACTGTCTGAAGCAAATGTTTGAAAATATAATTATTTTTTTTTTCATTTATACATGATAGTATATTTCTGATGAATGGACTTTGAATATTACAGTTCACATTTACAGAAAGTCTTGGATTACATTTTTTGACATGACAAATTCATGAACCTTCATGGATTGTTATGGAAATTAGACAGAAGGTCATCTTGAAGACCAAGAAATAACATCTAAGATTTTTTTTAATTCTGTAGTTTACTGATAAATGGATTATTTTTTTTTAGTTAAAAGTACACGTTTACGCTGACAGCAGCATAACATCGCGAGAGAAAGGGTTCCGATTTTTGATGAAAATTGGTATCCAACGAACCTTAATGTTAAATCTCGCACAGTATCAAAATACCTGATAAGGTTGGTTTTTTTTTTAAATATACCCTTCCCATATCTTCATGAAAGAGTGCTGCATTTTTTTAATGAACATCTACTGATAGATTTAGATAGTTTCAAATGCCCTCAAAATCAAAAAAGAAAAAATATTATATTTCAACCGGAGTTATTATAATTGGACAAACAAGCACTCCCTACTAAAAACGCGGACGTGATAGAAGACACCTTTTAGTAGCGTCAACAGTAAACATTGGTATAAAATTTTTGTCCAGATGTTTTTGTTCATATATCACAAACAAATGGTTTGGTCCAGATATTTCTGATTGTTCTGTTGAAATAACTTGTTATACATATGAATTGTAAATACATAGCACGCAAATAATCTTTTACTTTACTCGAAAGTCAGTGTGAAAGGAGGTCAAAGTTTGAGAAATTTACCAAAGTCGTCCTTTCAAGGCGTGGTAAAAGCGTATCTGCAAACTTAAATATGCCCTGTCTACCAAGACGGTAACGAAATATGATATATGTGTCATTTATATTGTCACTGATTTCAATCCTTCCCCGAAAATCCTTTGTAGTCTAAAAATTCGGCGTCAGAAGTACCCCAAAGTATGCAAGGCGACGACCATCTTTTATTTAACGATCGCTTTGCGACAGGTTTAACCACACGTTAATAGCGTTCGCGATTCACACGCAATGTACGACCATCGCAAAGTACGATTGTTTTATGAAACGGAATTTTAGCGTTACGTTTGGTTAACGTTCAAACGTACGCTAACGATCGTTTTATGAAACGGCAGCCAGATCTTTCTGTAAAAGGGGATAAATGTCACATTTCACTGCTGATAAACCCCGTTGATCGGAGGAAGGGCGACATCTCGTCGATGGAATGATATTATATATAGACTTTGTTTGATTTCATTGGTAAATTGTGTGTCAATTATGACACGTGACTCGCTGGTTCTCTGTTTGTAATGTTTAACGTTCATCCTCACACACAATACTGTTTTTGCAGAAAGAGCTTAATGTAGCACATGGAGTTCAACATCTCGTGACTGGACTTAACGGATAAGGAAAACAAATATTACAAAAGTGAAATATTCGTAAATAGATTTAACGTTTGAGTAGTTGTGCAAACTAGCCGATTCTTAAAAAACATTCTCTCAATGTGTTTTGTGTCAAATATTATGAAGGAATATTTCTATTTCAGAAACCGATCATGTAGATCCTACTTTTTATTATTAAAACGAAATTATTAAAATACATGTATAATAAATGATATTACCAATATGCCAAAACCAATCCCAAATCAGCTATATTTGTCATGTCATAGCTTGACCAGTAAAGCTATGGCAATATTTGTCAATATAATCTGCATCTTTCAAATATATCAGCAAATTAAAAGCAAATATATCTATTTATCATACATTTCTAGCTGTCTGAAATATCTTTCTTTATCATTTCTTTGCATATGTATTCAAAGTTACATATGCCCAATATATTTACACATACATTTCTAGCTGTCAGAAATATCTTTCTTCATCATTTATTTGCATATGTATTCAAAGTTTCATATGCCCAATATATTTACACATGTCATTGATATTATCATTTGACCACATTTCTCAGTTCAACAAATTGTCTGCAAATCTATGTATTTAGCATACATTTCGGAATATGTTCAAAGGCTTTTGATATGTTATGATTTGACATACATTTCAGTTGACAATAAAGACTAACAAAATTATTTCTTTACAATACATTTGACAGGTCTCTGCAGATTACAGGAACTGATGCTTTACACCCCTCTATGAATTTAGATGCGCCTTACACTTTAAAACCCCATTAAAATCATTTGAATGATGATACTTTGCTACCTGGACAAAGAAACACATTTGCGGTTAAATTTACATCATAGAAAAATACATAACAAAGATTTCCATTTGCAAATACATAGGTTTGAAACAAATTTGCGACGGTCATAAATATATATAAATTCTAAACTTCAAAATGGTTTGATTAGGTGTTTATATATTTATATATACTTTGTAAGTGTATACATTTATATTCTAATTACACAATTTCTTAATCTGAAAATGTAAGACTTCATAGATTTGTACTGTTTATGTGATGCATATATATTTAAAGGTGATACCTGAGTTAACTTGATTTATATGGGTTGTATTGGTTGTTATCATTGGTTACCTGAGGTAACCCTGTAATGAATGAATTCTTTGTAGATACTTTGCCATTGTTTACATTAATTGTAATAAACAAACTTCTTTATTTTGAATGTAGAACTTCATGAAAGTTGTATTGTTTAACTTTATGTGATGCACATGTAAAGGTAACTTCAGTTATTTGGGTTATATTTGTAATTATGTCTGGGGCTACCTCAGGTACCCATGTTATGAAGAATGCTTTTTAGATAGTTTGCTAGTGTAAACATTTATGTTGTAATCAAACAATTTCTTTATTTCAAATGTAGGACTTCATAGATGGGTATTGTTTATGTGATATATAGGAAAGGCGACTTAAGTTAACTTGATATGAATGGATTATACTTGTTTCTATTTTATGAGTTACCTGAGGTAACCGTGCATGACAGAATATTTAGTAGATTCTTTGCTAGTATATGCATTTATGGTGTAATTAACCAACCTTTTAATTTTTAATGTAGGAATTCTTTGAAGTTATATTTTTTATGTGATGTATATATAAAGGTGATCTGAATTAACTTGAGTTAAATAGGTTGTATTTGCTGTTATTGTTTTGGTTACCTCAGGTAATCCTGCTATGAAAAAATCTTAGTTGATACTTTGCTAGTGTATACATTCATATTGTAATTCCACAATTTTTCAATTCAAAATGTAGGACTTCATAGATTTGTATTGTTTATGTGATGTATATATATTTAAAGGTAACCTGAGTGAACTGAATTAGATGGGTTATCTTTGTTGTGATTGTTTTGGTTATCTGAGGTAACCCTGTCATGTAAGAATACGTCGTAGATAGTTTTCCAGAGTATACATTTAACTTCTAATAAACCATTTACTTGTTCGATTTGGACTTCATAGATAAGTATTGTTTATATGATATTCAGGAAAGGCGACTTTAGTTAACTTAATTTGAATGGATTATATTTGTTGTTATTTTTGGAATACCATGAGGTATCTCTGTTATGAAAGAATACTTCGTAGATAATTTGTTAGTATATGCATTTATGCTGTAATGACACAATTTCTTAATCTAAAATGAAGGACTTCATATATTTGTATTGTGTATGCGAGGTATATATAAATGTAACCCGAGTTAACTTGAGTTGAATGGGTTGTACATGTATTCATTGTAATTATTGGGGTTACCTCATTTAACCCTGTCATGAATGAATACTTCGTAGATACTTTGGTAGTGTTTACATTTATTGTAATAAACAAACTTCTTTATTTTAAATGTAGAACTTCATAAAAGTTGTATTGTTTATTTGATGTACATGTAAAGGTGACCTCAGTTTACTTAAGTTAAGTTAAGTGGGTTATATTTGTAATTATGTCTGGGGTTACCTCAGGTACCCATGTTATAAAGAATGCTTATTAGATGGTTTGCTAGTGAAAACATTTATGTTGTTATCAAACAATTTCTTTATTTTACATGTAGGCCTCATAGATGTGTATTGTTTATGTGATATATCGGTGAGCGACTTTAGTTAACTTGATATCAATGGATAATACTTGTTGCTATTTTATGGGTTACCTGAGGTAACCCTGTCATAACAAAATACTTTCTAGATACTTTGCTAGTATATGCATTTATGCTGTAATAAACCACTTTCTTCTTTTGTTATGTAGGAATTCATTGAAATTATATTGTGTATGTGATTTATATGTAAAGGTGATCTGAAATAACTTGAGTTAAGTAGGTTTTATTTGCTGTTATTGTTTGAGTTACCGCAGGTTACCCTGTTATGAAAGATTTTTAGTACATACTTTCCTAGTGTATATATTTATATTTTAATTATACAATTTCTTAATTTAGAATGTAGGACTTCATAGATTTGTATTGTTTATGTGATGTATATATAAAGTTACCTCAGTTGACTCGAGTTTAATGGTTGTATTTGTTGTTATAATTGGGGTTACCTCAGGTAACCCTGTCATGAATGAATACTTCAGATCATTAATTGAACTTTTATAAAAAAAAAAAAGAAGTTTATAATTTTACCAGCCATCCCCACCCTACACGTACATACGAAATGAATGATCGGTGAATACAAATTATAAAATCATTTGGGAAGTTTGTTGACATCTTTGGTATTTGGTCACATTAAAATTTGGTATTAAGATCTATCTAAATAAGAACTATATTTTCGTGCGTATTTAATCAATGACGCATTACCACGATTACCTCAGGGCACCGATTACCTCAGGGCATACAGCAGCGGATCTAACTTCCACGTTATTTGACTCTTGTCATTTGGCATTTTGGATATAAGCATATTCCCGCTTTATTGCATAATTTTGTCTGACAAATAGGCTATGCAAATAACCGGAATCTACTGTACATTATAAAAACAAGTTTAAAATTAGCGTTGTTTTCTTTGGGGGCGATAAAAAAATCAAGGGACTTATAATTTTTTATTTTCTTTCAGAAAAAAAACGGTCGGTAGGTATACAAATTATTTTTTTCCCCACATCAGCTTTAAAAACTTTTGAGTCGGGGATCTGAAGGACGGTCGGTCGGGTGACCGGAAACACAACATTTTTTTTTAGGCCTTATGTGTTACATATTTGTTTTTCTTTTATTTTTTTACATAAATAAGGCCGTTAGTTCTCGTTTGAATTGTTTTACACTGTCTTATCGGGGCCTTTTATAGCTGACTAGCAGTATGGGCTTTGCTAATTGCTGAAGGCCGCACGGTTATCTATAGTTGTTAATGTTTGTGTCATTTTGGTCTTTTGTGGCTAGTTGTCTTATTGGCAATAATACCACATCTTCTTTTTTTATATACTAAACATGTTACCATTGTATTAAACTGAAATACCTTAATCACTTAGATTATCCATGAAATAAAGGCAAGGTCAGGTCAACCTAACCTGATAGACAAGTAGACCTTGCAAGATACTCATATACAATAAAAATGTATCCAATTACATATAATAAAATGTACAGTATAAGAGATCACTTCACTAAATTTAAAATAACAGTATATTTTACATGCAAGTCACTGAATCATGAAAATGTCAGAGGTCAGGTGCAATGGACATGATGATACAACGACAGACTAAAACATCATAACATATTAGCTACTAGTATCTGAATACAAGACAAGACACATCCAGCTCCTTTAGCTTTTAAAATGTAAAGCTCTTTAAAAATAGCTTACATCATCACCGAAAGACTGTAATACATATTTCTTGCATACAACCAACTTTCATGACTGTCGTGTTAGGCGAGATAAAATAAAATGATACTTTGAAGTACATGTATTGACTTTGTTTAATATGTTCGACTTCTACATGTACTAGTATAAAATGCCAGTTTTAGAATGAACAGTAATTTAGAAGATTATCAAAATACATGTAGATACATTCAGTCTATTATAACTACAAATGTATACAACAAGCTGTTATTTGACTCTAACCAGCAACCGTACCAGGGCTGTAAAGCTTTCTAGGTTGGTGAAACTTCCATCAAAATGCATATGGCACTAACCAATAGTGACGGACCGTGACAGACCCGCATGGAAGGTCAAGAAGGTTTAACACACCCTGGTGGTACATGTAGCCAACAATAGCAATGCCAGAAATAGAAATTCTTATTATATATATCCAAATTCTTATTTTAAATGAATAATTATCCAAGGTGAATTCAGATATATATGACCATGATGATGCACTTTTAGTATTGACAATGATTGCAAGATAATCACTGAAACTATGAATTTCTATTATTCCAATTTCCTACTTTTTTCCTATGAATTGTAATTAGTTTGCTATTTGTTCAATTCACAATTTCCTTTTTGTACAATCAGAACATCCCATCATCATCATGGCATAATGCTGTTATCTTTATCAACATTATTTCCAAACGCAATAAGTAACTCAAAATTATGTATGAATCCACCATTTCACAATTTACAGATACAGGTACAAATGAGTTACCGTATGAGAGTAATTTAGTGACACTATATATTTTCTATGTATACATGATATATGCCCCTTCATAATCTGGCTGGAATCATGCTCAAACCAATGTGATATATTATCTACCAAAAAAATATACATTAAGAATTAAGTATTTTATATCACATGTATATAATATTAAATAAGTCAATAGCATGTATTTGATTTATCACATTATTGTAGTAATAATAATTCAACAAATTCAATATTGGCCCTGGTATCATCCCGAGACTCTCATATTGGCCTCAAGGCTATAGCCGAGGGCCAATATTGGTCGAGGGATGATACCCGGGCCAATATGGAAAAGACATTTTATAATCTTTTTATCACATATTTCAGTTCTGCAGAAAAGAGAAAAAAAGGTCAATTATAACAATTTAATGAAACATAAAAGGTAAAATCTTAAACATTTTATCACAAATGTGGCATTAAGGAGGCAATGACATCACATCATTTGGAATCAGGGCACAATATCAATATGTATTACTCTTTTTTTGCCCCGGGCAATTTTGAGGTTATTGCATATGCAAAACTTAAGGTATTCATGACAAACATGACAAATACATGAAATATGTGATAAATTATAATTATTGTACATCACCCACCAGTGGCTATAAATAAGTAAATCACCATCGTAACATGTGAAGATTGGTTGGTTATGGGTTATAAAAAATCCAGTGACAAATATTTCATGCAAATTTTAGGACGTGACAGTTATCAATACATTATTTAACATACAATACAAAGAATTCCATTTTTTTCTATACTTGATAATCAGCATAAATTTATGTATGTATAAAATTGTGAAGACAGTCGGGTCCTTAATCATGTTAATGCTGTTGGTAAATTTATTAAAGTGAATAGGAGTTAGTAATTGTATTGTATCTGTATGTAAAAAATTGTTTGTATCTATGCAAATCAATATTCTTTTTTCTTATTCATGTATGCTCTGTATGCCCCTTGTGGGCCCTTGATTGGAAATAAAATATGTTCTGTTCTGTTCTATAAATATGTAGGGTTACTGGATCAGGGGATTAGGTCTTTGCAAACTTTCAATCCAGGTATTCTCATCGAGGTCCGCGTTCATTTTTCAATTCAATACACAATATTTCATCTAGGTGCTTTCGTTGAAGTTCGCGTTACATAGTAAAACGAATTTCATTGGTCGGAACATTTGCAAACTTTCAATCCAGGTGTTCTCATCGAGGTCCGCGTTCGTGTTCAAGTTCAATTCAATACACAATAAGAAGTCCAATATGGTAAAAAAAAGAATTCTAAACTGAAATTGAACAAAAAAGAAATAATAAAAAATATAGTCTATAATATGTAAATATTTATTTAAGAAAGCTAAAAATAAGATAAAAGAAAAATGTGTGATTTTTAAGAGCATTGGCCTTGGCCGTAACAGCCTTATGTTGGAAATTTTAAAACAAAGTTGAAACAGGCTTGTCTTCATATCAAATTGTTTTCACGGCGAATTTCTTGCAAGAAGCAAACTCCCATTACTTCGGTGTCGCCCCTGCATGTTTTTGCGTGATCCATGCATGTTTCTGATTTATTTGTCTTTTGTTCATTTACTGTCCTACTGTATGGCCAGAGACATATAATACAATATATAATTGTTTGATGTGTAAAACCTTTTTCTTAAATAGACCTTGTATAGTTGACACTGCAATATGAATTTTACGCATTGCTTAGAGCCTTTTGGTCACCTTAAAATGTTGATGTCTGTATCATTTAGTTTCTTGTGGAGAGTTAGACATTATATTGCATATACTGTACAGAAAAAAATGAATGTCATACACTCGCACATCAATATGTAAAAAAGAATATGAAATATTTGCCACTGGACGTTAAGCAACCATCAATTAAATCAACCTGATCAATAAAAAAAAAATGAAATATTTGCCACTGGACGTTAAGCAAACATCAATTAAATCAGCCTGATCAACAACAAAGGAAGACACATTTTCGTGCAGTTTGTATAAAGTAAAAAAAATGGGTTTTAACTAACAATCAAGTCAAAATGTTGTTTAACTATTCACACATGTCCATGTCTGTTTAAAAATAAAAGGAGATTTTAACTAGTCTAAAAGTAAAAAAAAAGAAGAGAAACATGTACATTACGCTTACAATATGGTTAATCCTTTTATATTCGAGGTCAAAAGTGAGACTTATATTGCAATTTTCTATTAAATGATCATTAAATGTAATTAGTCCTAACTAAATACACAATCCGTGAAAAGGAGAAACCATAAATTTACCGACAATCATAAAAACAACTGAATGCAAGCTCATAATATTTCAAAAAACACAATTAGAAAACAATTTACAGACAATCATAAAAAATCAACCCAATACAAGCCAAATTAATAATGAACCCAGAAAGTAATATTTTTTTAATGATCTATACAAATTATAAATATAAGACAAAGTCGATCATGATCAACGATATTTTTCAAACAAATTAATTTTTTTTTCTTCTACGCATTATTTAATTTTATAATTTGTAAATAATATTTTCGGAAGGAGTGTGTATACACCTGTGGTGTAACTACTTCGTGTGTACCAGGTGTCAAATAAAACTCATTTTAACAGGTTGTGATTTACCTGACCATCGGATAATTCAAGCCGAATATACATGTCACACTGTGACATTATGTCTCCGAGACAGGTGTATATTTAATAGAAACCCATTATGAAACAATCAAATAAAGTTAACTCTGATACAAGACATGCAATTTATTACGTATTAATTATTTAATATCGTATTTTTAATACAATATCAAATAATGTCTCTTTTTTAATAATACAAATAATCAAAATTAAAATGACATTGAAATACATAATTACGTATGAACTGAAATTATTCAATTAATTATCATGTTAAATTTAACACTGAAACAGTTAATTCATGCTTCAACTTCACCATTTCTTCGAGTACCTTTAATACTTTGATAAAGACTCTATTAACCACAGAAATCTCGCGAGATTTAAATCTGGCCGAGTGAAATCACGGGATTTCGCCGAGTTGCCAATCTCTTGTATTATATGTCTCTGGTATGGCTATAGTCTAAGTGTTAATTGTCATTTGAAATACTTTAAACTTGCTTATACTGGCTGGTTCCACGTGAATCTTATGATAATAGTTCATTCATAAATCACCGGAATTTGGTACACGTAAAATGCACGTAATTTTTAAAAATTACATTATTAAAATAATATCTTTTTTTCTAAAATTTAATTGAAATCATTAAAAATACCTTCATATTTTTGCAAAGTTCACGTGAAAATAACATGAAAAATTTCACGTGTGATTCATTTGAATTACTGAGTTTTTTACTCATTTTTTTTTGCTTCATCCATGCAGAAATAGAGTACTTCAAAAATATGATTCAGTAAAAAGTTTTATAATTGCTCGGTTTTCGACGGTTGTTTTACGGTCAGTGGCAAATAGTGCATGCATATTCGGGACGATACAATACAAGCTCAGCAAGTCGGACAAACATTGCAAATTGTATGCCAAATTTCACAAAGTTCAATCGTGTCATTTGTGGAAAATTATTTACGAAACAAATCATGAGATTATACATGCATTCTTTAAGTAAATCAAACTGCAAATGCGAAATGTAAAAGGTCCAGTTTGAAATTCGAGTGTAGGAGTCTGCGTGTCTTTTATATTTTATCAAAACGTCTAATCCAGCAACCTGTCATGAACAAAAAATAAAGGAAACCAAGACGATATGCGCACCTTTAATATGAGTACACTTTAGTAACACCAGGTACATAATTTAAACTTGAAGCAAAAAGACAGCACTCATTCCTTAATAATAAGCCGTATAAACCCTATATGTATACACCAAGTGATCGATTGACGTTAGAACGGACACGGGTGAAACAGTATGAAGATACGTGCTCTTTTAGGATATTGGTGACAAAACATATTTTTGAATATGCAGTTCATATAATGGAATGGTAATTTTGAGATATAAAATGAAGTAGCAATGTAAGCAAACTAACATTTCCGTCATTTTGTATTTGGTAGAAAGTTGATTAATTGGGATTTTTACCGCACCTCCTTATTTCATTATGGTTGGAATTTTTTCCAGATGAACAAAAGTACTAGGACTTAAACAAATATGTACTAGGAGACTGAAATGTTACTGTGATAATTATACTTTCCTTTTTAGGACACCGTCGTTTAGTAAACTGACTACATGCAAATTAGAATTAAAAAGCTACTCGTCCAATTAGCATTAGTCACAATTTGCTTGGTGTATTTGGTTTTGATGTAGTTAAATGTCCAACAGTCGCTATCTTATAAATTGCATATCCAATATCTCTATTCATCATTCTAACAGCAGACTGGTGTACAAATAACATGTTACATATATATATATATATATATTTTATTTTATTAGTACTTGTGTTATATTTCCTATTTTGCGAATTCGGAATTTCTATTACAACTGAGATCTCATGGCAACTGACGGATAGCCCAAAACACTAGCTTAAAAAGGTCGTTGCTCACGTGCTTAGAGATCCCAGGTTTTCTTCGTTTTACCAATGAAAATTATCGTTACATAATTTCATAACTGACCACAACATTTTAATTGGTCACTCAATTTTGTCTTGTCAACCAAGCTGACACTTTAATCTAAATTATTGATTTTCGTATACCTATGTTGCGATAATCTATGTAATTTTGACAATAGGTCTAATTGCCTATACTCTTTCTTTTATTCAAAATATAGCATGTATAATTTATGAATGAATAATTATCAATATTTGTCAAACATCTGTAAAATATATTTTCTTCTAAAAATAAAATAATTAATAAAAGAAAGTTTGCAAAGCAATTTCCTATTTTGCGAATTCGGAATTTCAAAATATATCTATAACATCTCCCCTCTGCCTTAAGTACCTGTCTTTGTAAAAATCATGCAGAAGGTGATTCATGACATGTCACAGAAGTAATTTGTTTTGCCCTATATCATAAGAACTTTGGATGAGTAAAATTCTGTCTTTATTTTCCCTGTATTATGCCCGTTGCCATGGTAACCATCAAATCAACATTTGCTTGAATATGTGAAAAAAGACCCTTTTTGAAAATATAAAATAACGGAATTTAAAGTCCCATAGAAATATTGTTAATCAATACAAACAATATGTATATTTACAGTATTGACAAACAAAACCCCAAACTATACAAAAACATTAAAATTGTGAATTTACTAAATAGTTTGTTTCCATAGCAACCATTTAAAAATGTGTTAAATTTCGAAAATGAAAAATTTCAAAAACTCCTAAATTTTAAATCTGTTTATCTCCCAAGACCAACAATACCATGAAATGTCATTGACAAATTTTGAAAGACCACATTCTATATATTCATAAAATAAAAAGAAAGTCGTGCGTTTTTTTTTCTTTAAAAAAAAATTTTAGTCAAAAATTGTCAATTTTCACCAAAATTCAGATTAACAATCAGATGAATAATCAAACATTTAGTAACTTAAAAAGCTAAAATATTCCATTTATATGTGCAATTCTGACACGCATTTGTTAATTTTAAACAAAAATATATAGTAAATGAAGATAGACTTGTACAAAATGAAAAATCATCACTCTGGGTATGGTCCACCCCCCTTTTTTCGATTTTTTTTTTTTTTTTTTTCAAAATTATAAAATTTGTTGAAAAAAAAACGTGGTATCTCATTTAGTTTACTTGTGAACTAAGTATTTTAAGAATTTAAGCATAACACAACTTCTATAGTTGAGGGCAGCATATGTACCCCCTCCCTTCAATCTTATATGTAAGATTTCTCAGAAGTTTTAAAAAAAAAATGGTAATACGCATAACCCGTTGTCGTGTCTAAGACTGATGCTGTCAGTGAAAAAGAATAAAGTTGAATCCAAAACTTAATTACTAGTAAGTCTATGTATAAAGATAAGAGGATGTGTTGTAATTGTCAATGAGACAATTAACTCTCAACCAGAGAGCAAAGACATAGAAATAAACAAAAGAAGATCACCGTATATCCTTCAACAATGAGCATAACATGATTATCTATAAAACAAATCTTAATGAACATTTAAAAAAAAATAGCTCAGGATCCTTTCTCTCTCAAAATGGCTATAAAGAAGTTACAGTAACAATTTAATGCAACTCATTGTTGGTTTTTGAAACAGATTGATGTTTTAAAAACTTTAACCCTAGACTAAACAAGAAGACTCACCCTGAAATGTCTGGTTGGTTTTATTTATAATTGAATTACTTTTGAAACTCTGCAAGTGTTATGTAAAGATTTTAATACAAGTATCATATTAACTTAACATTATCAATGTTCTAAGAAAATGAGGTCAGGGTAAGATGAACTATGTCAGACAGACGAAAAAAAGAGAACGGAAACGGAAAATTCAGCATTTTTTCCATTTTTAAAGGGGCATAACTTATTGACAGTACCTGTTACACCAATAACATTCTAACTGTTCTGAATTTTATGGAAATAAGCATTGTGTGTAAGTTTCAAAACATTTGGTTGTGGCAAACTTAAGTTAGAGAACGGAAACAAAAAAGTCAGCATTTTTTTCCATTTGTATATAAGGGTATAAGTCTGACACGGACGTACTTACAGACAAGGGTACAACTTAATGCCCCCTTTGCTACAGTGGGGGCATACAAATTCTACATGTTCTATCTGAGGAAATATATACCAACGATCTACATTAAATTGTGCAAGAATTTGTCAATGTTTCTATTGTATATGGTGGAAAAGGACAGCTTGTCTTTTATTTTTTTTTTAAATAACTGAATTATTATTTGTATACCGCAGAATAATCGCGTTTTTTTATGGTTCTCAAAAATATTTTCCTTGTGGCCCTGAGGAAAATTTGCTGGTCCGAACTATTGTATACTGTTTTGATTCTCAAACCTTTATGACAACCCTGTGCAATGACCATTCTTGAATTTTGCCTAATTTAATCAATTGTTATATTTACATATTTTTATGCCCCCGCAGTGGCGGAGGGGGCATTAAGGTTTACCCTTGTCCGTCCGTCAGTATGTCCCAACGTTGGTTTCTGTTCTCTATCTTTAGTTTGCCTCAACCAAATGTTATGAAACTTAATCACATTGCTTATTACCATAAAACAAGACTAAGTTTGGTTGTGTCACTTAAACCGTCCAAGAGTTATGCCCCTTTACAAATAGAAATATTGCTGAATTTCCGTTTCTGTTCTCTAACTTTAGTTTGTCTTTACCAGATGTTATTAAAATTATACACAATGCTTAAAACCACCAAATGCAGATCAACTTTGAATTTTGGTGGTGTCACTTTTACTGTACTATGCAATGCCTCTTTATAGAGGGAAAAAGTTGCGGTGAATTTTTTGTTTTGTATTTCATTCTTTAGTTTGCCTCAACCAAATGTTACGAAACTTTTACACAATACTTATCACCATAAAAGTTAGTACACAATTGGTAAGTGTCTTCAGTCATGTCCGTTTATAACTTTTATGATATGGAAGCGGGAGCATCATCTGTGTCCAATGGACACATTCCGCATTTATTTCAAATCTTTTAGATAAGTTAGATTATTATATCTTAGAATAAAAAGAAAGGTTCTGTAGTTCTTCTTCAATTTCAATTTTAGCACAGTTAAATTGACATAGTGACAAATAAGTGTTTGCATAAAGGTTTCGATACATGTCGATTTACATGGGAGGTAAATAGTAACAGCCATTATAATCTGACTCTGCGCAATAGTATACTAGTCCACAAAAGAAACGATACAAGGCAATGTATTTTCCATAGATAATGAAATTGGAAACACTGTACCAAGATTAAAACTGTCCCATTTGTCTAATCTTTACAGAGTGTTATTATCTTATCAAAACCACTGATTTATTATAAGACAAAAAAAATATTTTATTTTTTTATTTTTGTTATATCAAAAATAGTATTTTTATAAATAAACCAGATGCTCCACAGGGCGCAGCTTTATACGACCGCAAAGGTATTGCACAATACTTAACATAATAATTTTGAACCCCGATTTGGACCAACTTGAAAACTGGGCCCATAATCAAAAATCTATGACCATGTTTAGATTCAGCATATCAAAGAACCCCAAGAATTCACTTTTTGTTAAAATCAAGCTAAGTTTAATTTTGGACCCTTTTGACCTTAATGTAGACCAATTTGAAAACAGGACCAAACATTAAGAATCTGAATACACAGTTAGATATGGCATATCAAAGAACCCCAATAATTAATGTTTTGATGAAATCAAACAAAGTTTAATTTTGGACCCTTTTGGCCCCTAATTCGTTGGGACCAAAACTCCCAAAATCAACCCAAACCTTCCTTTTGTGGTTATAAACCTTGTGTTAAAATTTCATAGATTTCTATTAACTTATGCTTAAGTTATTATGCAAAAACCAAGAAAAATGCTTATTTGGTACCTGTTTTTGGCCCCTAATTCCTAAACTGTGGTGACTAAAACTCCCAAAATCAATCCCAACCTTCCTGTTGTGGTCATAGAGACCTTATGTTAAAATTTCATAGATTTCTTTTTACTTAAACTAAAGTTATTGTGCGAAAACCAAGACAAATGCTTATTTGGGCCCTTCTTTGCCCCTAATTCCTAAACTGTTGGGACCAAAACACCAAGAATCAATCCCAACCTTTCTTTCATGGTCATAAACCATGTGTTTGAATTTCATAGATTTCAATGTACTTTTACTAAAGTTAGAGTGAGAAAACCAAATATCTTCGGACGACGACGACGCCAACGTGATACCAATATACGACCAAAAAATTTTCAATTAAAAAAAATCGAAATAAGAACTTAATTTTTTTCGTTTAAACATGGTGCGCTTAAAATGTTGATTGCCAACCGTCCTTGTGTCCATCTGGCTGTCCTTGCAGCGCTCGCACATGTACAAATAATGTCAGATTTTTACGAAACTAATACTTTAGGTTATTATAAGCAATATCTCAAACAAGTTAAATATTGGTGGTCAATCGACTTTTATAAAAACAGTTATAACCCTTGAAAATAATAAATTTATGGAAAATAGCCCCTTTAACGCTCCCACAGGTACAATTCTTGCCAGATTTTTAATAAAACTTATACACTAGATTAATATCAACAATATCTCGGATGAGTTCTATAATCATGGACAATTGACTTTTTTTTAAAGAGTTATGACCCTTAAAAATATTAAAATTTATGAAAAGTAGCCTTGTTAGCGCTCTCGATGGTACAAATTTTTTATTTTTTATTTTCAGTTTATTTCTGATAGAACGGACGTAGTTTTTTTAGGTCACCGTTTCAAAGGAACTGTGAATTTTGCCATCACTTTGCTTCCGTTGTCGTCTGTCCGGTGTAAAATATTTGAAACATTTCCACTGAAACTACTGAACCAATTCCAGTAAAACTTATAAACTGGATGATTCTTAGGATATCTAGAATAAAGTTTGTGTTCTATTTTCTATTTTGTAAAAAAACATGGCCGCCATGGGTAAAATAAGAACATGGGGGTAAAATGCAGTGTGTAGCTCATATCTCAAACACAAGCCTTTTAAGAGCAAATTTTCAGATGAATCTAACAACCCATTGTTGGGTTGCTGCCACTAAATTGTTAATTGTACGGAAATTTTGCAGTTTTGGTTATTATCTTGAATATTATTAATGACAAAGATAAACTGTAAACAGCACAACTTTCAGCAAAGTAGGATCTACAAATAAGTTTATATGACCAGAATTGTCAATTGAATCCTTATGGAGTTATAGCCCTTTAAAGAATTTTTTCACAATTTGTTCATCTAGTTTCCTTCCTTTAAAAAAAATCTTCTTCTGAATATGCTTAATCAATTTCAGCCCAACTTGGGAGTTATAATCTTGTATAAATTTAGTTTTTTATTTCCTTGTACTTCAAGAAACTTAGCCACTATGGCTAAAATGGACCATAGGGGTAAAATTCATTTTTTGCTTTTGAAGAAAAAACGACAGATACAAAGAACATTTAAATAGAATTGTTAAGCCACTCATTGATATATATTGAAGGGACAAATAATCATTGATGCAAGATTTAACCAAAAATTACAGGTGATCGATTCAGGTTCTTTAGAGTCAATTTTAAAGACCATGAAATAGCATCTAAAGATTTTAAATTTCTGTTTGGGTTGTTCTCTCTTTGACACATTCCCCATTTCTAAAAAAAAATCTAATAGAGTCTATATAAAAATGGTGTAGGGGGTTCTATTATTGCCATCACCCTTTGAAGAAATTTCATGTTTTAATGCTCAAAATGTTCACAATTGAATTCTATCTTTTAAATTTTTTAATAATTTTTTGAATTTTGAAAAAAAAGGGGGGGGGGGGCACCATGCCCAGAAAGAAAAAATGTCCTTCTCTACAAAAATATCTCTATCAATCATATTTTCTCATTTATAATTACCAAATTTGTGTCAGGAATGCACGCTTAAATGGAATTTTTTAGCTTTTTAAGTTCAAAATGTTTCAGTATTCATCTGTTTGGTAATCTGAATTTTGGTGAAAATTGACAATTTTTGACTAAAATTATTTTTTTAAAGAAAAAAAAACACACGACTTTCTTTTTATTTTCTGAATATATAGAGTGTTGTCTTTCAAAATTTGTCAATGACATGTCATGGTATTGTTGGTCTTGGGAGATAAACAGATTTAAAATTTTAAAGTTTTTGAAATTTTTCATTTTCGAATTTTAACACATTTTTAAATGGTTGCTATGGAAACAAACTATTTAGTAAATTCAAAATTTTAACGTTTTTGTATAGTTTGGGGTTGTGTTTGTCAATACTGTAAATATACATATTGTTTGTACTGATTAACTTTATTTCTATGGTTCTTTAAAATTCATTATATTTCAATTTTCAAAGGCTACTTATAGACGTATTTAGGCAAAATTTTGTAAGGATGGTTTCCATGGCAACCAAGGTTGAAAAGAAAAAATTAATACAGAAAACTTATTTTCATACCATACCTTCATCATAAACAAAATATAAAGACATTCGAAGAGGGGTCATGAATCGCCCATCAACAGGAACCTGCATGATTCTTACAAAGACCGGTACTTAATTGGCTTTGACCCCAAAGCCACATAACATCAACTACAAATATAAGACATATAAGATTAGAAATTCAAGTTAATCAATTCTATATACACTCATAACACATATATATATATACATTGTCACAAATAAAATGTTCTATTGATTTCTGCTACTGTTGTGTAAGGTAGTATGCTCATTGAGCCACATTAATAGGTGCTGAATAAATGCCATTTAGTTCGAGAAAAGAAATATGTGAGTTTGCTGAATTTAAACCAATAAGATATTTTTAAAAAACTCATACTGTGCCTTGATAGACATGTTTAACGTGAAATATGACAATTTGACAATTAACTAACTTTTGTAAATACAATGTTATAAATACAGTGAGGTTTAATAGTAAAATAGGATGGACACAGAGGCAGAATAAGGACTGGTACTGTAACACATGTACTATCCACGGAATTTTTGTGATAACAAATTTGAATTTGGTTCTACATGTGGTTTGCTAGAAAAAAAATATCAACTAAACTTAACCAAAATAAAATAGTCAGTTGAATATTAGCGTTGATTTCATAAACTTGCTCAAAATTATAGAACCAATAGTTGGAAGGAGAAGCCGTCGCGGCTTGCAAAAATAATAGAAGGTACAAACGCACGTGTTGCTCTCTTTTGCACTGTAAAATAACAAGTGTTGCAGTAAATAATCTTGCTTTTGAACCACAAAAATAAAAGAAAATTATCATATTATATACAAATGAATTAAAAAACGTATTTCAACATTAGTCATGACTCTATGTAACTCTTCGCAAAAACACTGTTCATTTTGCGTGTGCACTTTCTCTTTGCTTTGGCTTTCAGTCTGTTTCATTCAAGAAAATATTAACACCATAAAAAAAAACTGTCATCAGTGAAAAGTGTCTAAGTGTCTTTTAACTTTAACATATAAAAAATGAAAAAAAAACAAAAAATGTGTGATGAGATGTTATATGAGCATGCGCATACTCTTAGCCCTATTAGACAACAGATATAAATCTGTCAAGGGTAACAAAACACCACAATTTTGAATAAATAATTTATGGTTTTTGAAAACAATCTAAAGTTCCTAAAAGATATAGTAACGAGAATTACACTATAAAAACAATTCAAAGACTTCAGCACTGGTTCAAAAGAAAAAAATGTGTATATGCTAATGTGCTTTAGTTATGGTTTTTTCTCTTATTTCAATGAATGAATAATACTTTAATAGTTTTGTGTGACTAGTTTTGCCGTATGCATGTTTTTCTCTTTCGTTTAGCTCCTGTATGTGTATGTGTGCTGAAATATACTCTGATTAAATGTTCTGAAACATATTCCTCTGGTTCCCATGTGGGTTTTGAGCCGTCCGCCCATTTTACAAGGAAATGTCGTCTACCTTGTAAGCGCTTTAACTTCAAAAGTTTTTCCGCTTTATAAAACTGATGATCTTCTACCTGATCATCATTACCATCAGTGGTTTCATTCTCCCTATTTTGTGCTTGAGGCACATTCTTATTACCTTGATCATGCTGATCTACCCTATCAGCATCATTAGCTTCATTTTGTAGGTGCATCATTTAACTCTTGTATTGACTCTATTTCAATGTCTGACACAGTTGCTAAAACTTTACTTGCAGGAATTGTAACTGATTTCTTAGTAGGGTTCAAAACTCTAATGACTGCTTTTCCATTGTTAATTTTAACCAAACACTTTGCACTCATCAGATTTAAACCTTGTATTTCATCATTTGGTTCTAAAAGAACTATATCCCCTGAATGTCGTTTTGAAATTTTTATGCTAATGTTAGTCTCATGTTGTGGGGGTATAGTTACAGTTAACAATGACCTTGCAAGTCCAGTATTAGCTTTAAAAGTGCAGATTTCTTGTTCAGTGTCTTTAAAACATAATGTTTGTGTGTCAAAATCTATTTTAACTTTATGTGACAACATAAAATCTACTCCTATAATCAGAGAATGCTGAAGACCCTCAATTACATGTACGTACTGTTGAAATACAGTGCCTTTAAATGACAGTGGTAATAAAATTTTGCCTAATACCCGTGAACGTGTACCTCCGACACCTGTTATGTTAAAATACTCAGATCTGCAAAGCTTATTATCTTTAAAGGGCAATTTACTGAAAAAAATCTGAGCTGCAACATGTAATTTGTGCGCCAGTGTCTACAAGACTGTGCGTTTTTCTGCCTTGCACATCTACAACAGTAGTATTTTTATGCATAGATGTCGCCAAATTCACCTCTGCATAAGATCTGCCTTTGTGCCTATCCTCAGACTGACGCCTACGGACAGGCGCGAATCCCTAAAACCCACGTTTTTGAAAATTATTATTATTATTATAAGTACCCCTATCATTTCTATATCTTTCTTGGCTTCTACTATTAATACAAACTCTACCAAAGTGACCTTGTTTTTTACATTTATGGCATATTTTATCAAAAGCAGGGCACCTTTTATTACTACGCTTACACAACGTACCGCAATTATAGCAGATTGTATCCTCCTCTCTAATGGTCTGTCTTGATTGTCGACTCTGTCCATTGTTGTAACCGCCGTTGTACTCTCTGTGTTGCTGGTTCTGTTGTTGATACTGCTGATGATGCTGCTGCTGTTGATACTGCTGCTGATGATGCTGCTGTTGTTGCTGCTGCCCTGTTCCAATCGCCATCAATGTTGTACTCATGTTCTCTAGCATCGTCTGAAGATTCGCTATAGATGCCCCATGGTCTTCTGAATTTAGTTTGACAGCTCGCTCTGCTTGCAACGCTGCTTCTCTTACCTCCGTCAGTGTTAATGGTTGGGGAACTCTCGAGTAAACCTTCTCGCCAATTTTCCCATTCAGTGCTTGAATTACCCATGTGTTACCATCCCTACAACTTTATTTTCTGGAATTACTGCACCCTTCATCTCTGTCTGTAACCGGACGAAAAAATCGTTCACCGTCTCATCCTGTAGTTGTTTGATTCGAAACAGCCCTACATCAAACATGGTACTTTGATTGGAAACCTTTTCAAGAACTCCGCCTTCAGCTGTTGGATGTTGTTTTTCACTGTATCTGTTAAGCTGTTATACCACAACAATGGCGCACCTTTAGCTAACTTGAATGGAAAAGTTGAGCAAATGTTGTTACCTACAATGTTGTTTAGCATACACCATTGCATAAAAAATGTCCACCACTGACCTGCTATTTCTTCCTCATTAAACTTGTCTAAAGTTATACCCCCTGGCATGATTACTGGTCTTACTGCTTCTGCGCTGTTGACAGTATTTGCTGTTGCAACTGTGGTATTTGAACTGCTTGACGCTGTTACCCCTGTGCGTGACGCTGTTGTTGCTGTGCTTGACGCGGTTGTTGTTGTGCTTGTTGCTCTTGTACCTGTGCTCGGATCTACTGTGCCTGTGCCTGTAGCTCCAGTGTCTGTTTCTGTAGTTGTTGGTGCTGATCTTAAAAAGTAGCTACTGTTGCTGTTGAGTGGTGCAGGCATTTGTTCTGAATTCTCGGGGACTAGCCGGGATTTTTGGGTACCTCCACCAAATGTCGTACTTGACTTTCAGCCTATGTCGTCTGGACTTTAGCTGGCCTGGTAAAAACGAAGAATTCCAAAATAACTATATTTTATTACAACTGAGATCTCATGGCAACTCTTATAATACAATTTCAAATAAATGTATATAATATATTTCACAATATTTATAGTTCATCATACAAAGATAATGTCAAGCTGTAATATATTAAATGTTTCTTGCTATTACGTAATACGCAAATATTTCTGTTCTGGAGATCAATCCTGCATCGGTACGATTTCAATATACATGAAACAACAAATAGTTTCTTTGTGTTCTGTTGCGTTGTCAAGGTAAACCAAAGTGACAAACAAAGATTTCTCTAAACTTCGTTGAATATTAAATATAACCAAATAACAGACATGACAGAATTAAACTTTACTACGAATAAATTATGCATCAAATTCACAAATCTCCTGTAAACAAATTTGCATGTAATAATGAAAATTAATGAAATAAATAACATTTACGGAATTTATGTTTACTGTATATTTCACTTAAAAAATCATCTATGTAATCGTAATGTAATAAACTAAAAACGCTCATTTTAAATTAATAGAACTAAATAAATCAAACTTAATTAAAAGTAAATGTGAAATGTAATTTTCATAAAAAGAATGCTTTAAAACATTAAATATGAATTACCTGGTAAAAACGAAGAATTCCAAAATAACTATATTTTATTACAACTGAGATCTCATGGCAACTGACGGATAGCTTAAAACACTAGCTTAAAAAGGTTGTTGCTCACGTGCTTAGAGATCCCAGGTTTTCTTCGTTTTACCAATGAAAATTATCGTTACATAATTTCATAACTGACCACAACATTTTAATTGGTCACTCAATTTTGTCTTGTCAACCAAGCTGACACTTTAATCTAAATTATTGATTTTCGTATACCTATGTTGCGATAATCTATGTAATTTTGACAATAGGTCTAATTGCCTATACTCTTTCTTTTATTCAAAATATAGCATGTATAATTTATGAATGAATAATTATCAATATTTGTCAAACATCTGTAAAATATATTTTCTTCTAAAAATAAAATAATTAATAAAAGAAAGTTTGCAAAGTTTCCTTGAGTATAAAGATATAGTACTTCTTAATGATGGTACAGGTACAAGATGTAACCCCAGTACATTAGAACTGTCCCCTATTGATTTGTCTTTTTGTAATTCTAGTCTAGCTAGTAAATTAACATGGTCAGTTGACCTCACTAGTTCATATGGCAGTGACCATCATGTTGTAAATATTAGTTTTAATCATAAACAAATGCAAACTGATGAAAATGAATCTGTATATAATTATAAGAAAGCAGACTGGGAGGCATTCTCCAGCAAGTGTAATGAACATTTGAGTCCTGACATGATTTCTGACAATATAGAAGAAACATGTTCAAGACTAACAAACAAATTACTCAAAATAGCTGGGGAGTGCATCCCAGTCAAATTAAAAAATAATAAACCTAAAAAACCACAGGTACCATGGTGGACACCTGAATGCACTAAAAAGTAAAATCACAAAAATACTGAACTCAGAGGAAAATCAATTTGGAAAGTCCATAATCACATGGCAAAATCAAAAAACAAAACGCATCAAAAACGAATGGACAAGAACTGTCATATTCCTGACTTGGTACAGGCATTTTCAAATGTAGAAAATGGTGGATTAAACCTGGTTCTATAGCGCTAACCCTCTCACTTTAATAACAGTCTCATCAAATTCCGTTACATTTACATGATGCGTTAAATAAACAGTCACAATCAATAAAATAGTCAAAATATGGGAACATCAGTCTAATGTGTTAAACAAAGGAACACCTGTAAAAATCGTGCCCAACATTCAGGTCTTGGTACTGATTTCACTATATATAGAGAAAAAGAAAGAATGTGCAGAAAAACTATCAAAACTGCACAAGCTATGTATTGGGAGAGCTACTGTAACTCTCTCAATAATGATACTAAATTATCAGATGTATGGAAAAAAGTTAAATCAATGTTCGGTAAAACTTTAAAAAAATTAAATTTACCAACCCTATTATATAAAAATACCAAATATGAATGTACTCAAGACAAAGCAGATATACTTGCTGCAAATTATGCTCAAGTCAGTAGTGATCATAATTACTCTGAAAAATTTAAAAATCAGAAACAAGATATAGAACAAAAAGAGTACAGTAAATTATTACATTATTATAAGGATAACTCTGCTAGTTATAATGAACCATATACTATGCAAGAATTAAAAGATGCTATCAGTGATACATCTGATACCTCCCCTGGAAAAGATAAAATAACATATTCTATGTTCAAAAAATTTACCGACAAATCACTGTCTGTTTTATTACTTTTTATCAATAGAGTTTGGTTTTTACAAAAACTTCCAAGTGAATGGAAACATTCCATTATATCACCAGTACTTAAACCTGGAAAAAAACCCACAGACCCACAGTCATATAGACCAATAGCCCTTACTTCTAATTTTGTAAAAATTATGGAGAAAATGGTAAATAATAGACTACGGTGGTATCTAGAAAAAAATAATTTCTACACACCAAATCAAAGTGGATTTAGGAAAAATAGAAATACTATGTAACAAATAATTAGAATAGGTAATGATATTCATAAAGCATTTCTCAAAAAACATTTCACAGTTGGTGTATTTATAGATTTCCAAAAGGCATTTGATATGCTATGGAAAAATGGGTTATTAATAAAAATGGCTTCAATAGGTATAAGGGGTAATATGTTGGGATGGGTAAAGGATTTTCTTAGTGACAGAACTATACAAGTTAAAGTTAATAATACTTACTCTGAAATATTTATAATTCAGAATGGTACACCACAGGGTAGTTGTATAAGTCCTACACTATTTAACATCATGGTGAATGATATATCCAATAATTTAAAGTACTGTGCTATGTCACAATTTGCTGATGACAGTGCCATATGGTTATCTGGAAAAAGCTCTAAATATCTACCAAAAAGAATACAAGAGGATATAGACACAATTAATATTTGGTGTGATAAATGGGGTTTCCTAATATCACAAACAAAAACGGTAGCTATGCTATTTAGCAAGAGTAGTTCTCCTTGTATTAAACTTAAACTTGGTGAAACAATATTGTCATTTGTTAAAGAAGTCAAGTTTCTAGGTATGATATTTGATTCCAAACTAACATGGTTAAAACATGTACAATATATAGAAAGTAGATGTTCCAGGGTATTGAACTGCATGAAATTATTAACTGGTACCAAATGGGGTGCAAATTGTTCTACTCTGAGAACAATATATATATATCAATGATAAGGTCAAAGATATATTATGGCTGTGAAGTTTATAACTCAGCCTCCTACTCTGTCAAGAAAATTTAAAAACTAGATAGTATTCAAGCCCAAGCATTAAGAATATGTGCAGGTGCTCATAAAACTGCCAGTATAAGTGGGTTACAGACTGAAATTGGTGACCCCCCATATGAGTTGAGAAGAAAAAGTCTTATTACTAAGTCTTTTATGAATATATTTAGTCTAAATGACACAAACCCAACTATAAAAAGTTTACAAGAAAATGCTATATATGAATTTAATAAGGACAAAATTAAGGAAAATCAAAAACCATATTGTGTCACTGCACAAGATACAATGAATAAATATAATGTAGATATTAATACTGTATACAAATGTAAAGAGTTCCCTACCCCACCTTGGCATGTTCTAAAACCACAGGTCAGAACGGAACTTACAAATACTATTACTAAAAAGGATAGTCCTCACCTAATTAAAAGTGAAGGAAATATCCTCATAGATAACAAGTATAGTAATTTTTTAAAATATATACAGATGGATCTAAGAATCCAGAAAACAACACAAATGCATGTGCTTTTGTCGTTCCAGAACTTAAAGTAAAAAAAGGTTTTAAATTACAAAATCATGTTTCAATATTTATGTGTGAATTGACAGCCATACTCTTATCTTTATATTGGTTAGAAGAATTTCAACCAGAAAATACTGTAATATTTGTAGATTCACTGTCAGCACTAAAAGCTATTACAGGAAGTATATTTAAAGTTAAAACACAAATAATATATGATATCCAATATATATACAGTAAACTGTCCAAACTAGGTTTGAATATAATACTAGAATGGATACCCAGTCATGTGGGTTTATGTGGTAATGAAATGGCAGACACAGCAGCTAAAAAGGCTCTATCAATAGAGACATGTATAACTAGTATACCACTTTACAAAGAAGATATCAAATGTTTATGTAAAAAATTTATTAAAAAAAATGTGGCAACAATACTGGGAAAACAACACTAAGAGTAAACAACTACACGCTATTCAAAAAGATGTTAACTTTTGTATTACTATAATGAAGGTAAAATGAGGTAAAATATTTAAAGAAATAAATTTTAATATTTCATGTAAAACTAAGTGAATCTTCTATGTAATTGTAGAAAATAACTAATTCTTGTATAAAGCTTGTTGTATAAAAGATATAATTAGAAAGTCTTTAATATTATGTAACTTTTAATATATAAGTATTAGATTTGAAATTTTTCTCATTTGACACTTAGCGACATAAATAAGGTTTGACAGCTTAAACTCTTAGAAGTATTTCCTTTAGCAAATATATCTAATTCTTTTCTATTGTTCACTTAGAATTCTATCTAATCAAAGTAATCGGATTCCCCTAATGGTCGTAAAAACAAAGTATTAAGTAATTAAAAATAGTAACCCCAAATTATGCAAAAATGAGAATAAGGTTAAAGAGATCTAACCAATAGAAACTGTCCTTATAAAAATAAGTATTCTAAAAGTCATTTTGATTGGTGAATAATACAAGTCCAACCAGCACGTGTTCTTAGGGTTTAAAATAGGAAACCCTAAGGAATGAAACATTAATTTACTTGTATGGTTGGACTCCAAATAAACATATATTGACATCTTTGTTTTATTCACCAGGAAGCCTCGAAAGAACGCAAACGATAGACCCCCAATTATCGTAGTTAAATAGAGAACACAGAAATGTAAACCAGAGAACAGCAGACCAACAAAATACATATTAACCCTTCGACGGGAAAGGGGAGGCGACTGCCATAGTCCGCGCTTTCCCCCTCTTTCCCGCATAACAGAAATGGTGGAGGCAAGTGGAAAGATCCACGGTACCCGTAAAGCGAGTAGTTTCCCAAAGACTAGTGTTCTTAAAATTCGAAAACAAAAAGGATTACGTTATATATATTCTATAGGAGTAAGGAGAACAAAGAACGCAGAAAGAAGTACGGATAAAGGACAATTGATAAAGGAAAACCGAGAAAGGAAACAGGAAAATAAAGATGGAGTATTGAGAACGGAGAAAGGAGAATCGAGAATCGAAAAATATGGAGAAAGGAGACAGGAGAATGGAACAGGAGCATGCAGAACGGAGAAAGGAGTGCGGAGAATGGAAAAAGAAGTACGCAAAATGGAGACCGGAGAAATGTGTAACATTACGGAGCTTAATTTGAACATCGATTCTGAACAGTGGGATTTAAAATGAACTATATTGTTTCATTCTTTGTGTATATATTGTATATATGTTCTATTGTTAAAAAAAAACTATGTTTCTTAAATAGCAAGTAAGTTAAAGTTAATTTAAAAAATAAATCGAATATTAAATAAGTTTAAGTTGAAGTTAAAATAGATAAAATAGCAAATATACTTAGTGAGAAAAAAAGATAAGATAGAAAATAAGTTAAAGTTGGTAAAAAATACAAAATCTATGTTAGAATTAGATTAAATTGAAATAGCGTAATTGATAAAGCTAAATTTGAAAAGAAATGTATAATGAAGATAAACGGAATATGACTTATTATATTTAAGTGCAAAACTGTATAAAAAAATATTGATAAAGAAAAATATTTAATTTGGAAGACTGTAAATGGCAAATAAGAAACTAAAATAATGATGACTAATTTAAAAGAAAGCAAAGCAATATGAGATGAGAAGTAAAATATTTATAGTTAACTGAATAGAAAATACAAAAATATAGAAAGTAAGAAAAAGTAACTTAGAGTAACTATTTTGAAATGTAACATGTCTTAGAAGTTAACTTTCAGGCGATTCAAATTCATTTAACGTAAAAGAGTAGAAAGAAATACCCTTGTTTATATGAGAATCGTAAAATAATGCCTTAAATGTTAACCTTCAAAAGATAAAAGTACAAAAAAAAAAATCTGTAAGAAGAGGTTGGTTGTTTAAAGACTTAAAAAAAAAAGAGCAGAAATTGCCGAAGTAAGGCACAGTGTCCTATAAGGAATGAAAATAGAGAAATAAATAAAGAGAAATTTAAAGAGAAATGCACGTGTAAAAATGAATAAAATGTTGGTAAATTGTGTAAGTTTTTAATGGTTCTATAGCGATTACGATAAATGTTGAGTAAAACATGTGTTTTAAGGTTCCCGTATGTAAGAATTTAATGTTAGTTTAATCATAAGAATTAATAGTTGACGTCCTAATTAATTAAGTGCTAAATGTGTTGACCTAGCTAGTCATCATGTAAAACCTTGATTATAGCAAACATAATGTATTCTAGCATAAGCAAATCATAATTCCTAATGTAAAATCTTAACTGTAATCAAATGTTTTAGAAACTATCCATTGTAAAACAAACAACAAATCCGACTTAAGAAATATAAAAGAAAATGAGGGTATGACTTGCGGTAGTTCTGGAGTCGGAGCAAAGTACCCAGGAAAATTAGCATACTCCAGAGAGAGGAAATGACTCGGGTATGTTTGGAGTTCGAGCAGACTATCAAGAAAAGCAGGCTTACATGTACCACATATATAAGAAATAGCGAAACGATAATAATAATGATAATAATATAATAAAAAAAACACCAACGCTCCTAAAATACAGAATAAAGAGATCGAAAAATGTAAAATATTAAAGAATAAAATTGTTTTATTAATAAGAAAAATAAGAATAAGAATATATAAAACGCAATAAGTCATCTTGGTCATAACAACTTGTATTTAACCAAAACATCTAATATAAACTGATCATAAGCCATAAAGTCAAATAGTCAAATCCAGTTAAGAGAATATTTAAAAAAAAAACAAATTAAACAAGTTTTAAAGAAATAAATTAGAATGTAAAATTGCGGAGCAATTTCTTCGAACAACAGGGATATATAATGAAGGTAAAATGAGGTAAAATATTTAAAGAAATAAATTTTAATATTTCATGTAAAACTAAGTGAATCTTCTATGTAATTGTAGAAAATAACTAATTCTTGTATAAAGCTTGTTGTATAAAAGATATCATTAGAAAGTCTTTAATATTATGTAACTTTTAATATATAAGTATTAGATGTGAAATTCTTCTCATTTGACACTTAGCGACATAAATAAGGTTTGACAGCTTAAACTCTTAGAAGTATTTCCTTTAGCAAATATATCTAATTCTTTTCTATTGTTCACTTAGAATTCTATCTAATCAAAGTAATCGGATTCCCCTAATGGTCGTAAAAACAAAGTATTAAGTAATTAAAAATAGTAACCCCAAATTATGCAAAAATGAGAATAAGGTTAAAGAGATCTAACCAATAGAAACTGTCCTTATAAAAATAAGTATTCTAAAAGTCATTTTGATTGGTGAATAATACAAGTCCAACCAGCATGTGTTCTTAGGGTTTAAAATAGGAAACCCTAAGGAATGAAACATTAATTTACTTGTATGGTTGGACTCCAAATAAACATATATTGACATCTTTGTTTTATTCACCAGGAAGCCTCGAAAGAACGCAAACGATAGACCCCCAATTATCGTAGTTAAATAGAGAACACAGAAATGTAAACCAGAGAACAGCAGACCAACAAAATACATATTAACCCTTGGAAAGGGGAGGCGACTGCCATAGTCCGCGCTTTCCCCCTCTTTCCCGCATAACAGAAGTTAAAAAGTAAAAATAAATCAGATTAAAATAATTAGTATTAAGATGATTTTTAATTTTATAAATTTCATTTTGCTTATAAATACATGAGATCATATGTAAAATATCAAGCCACAGGAGTCTGACATATCTCCCAGAAATCATCAATCACAAGCACTCTCTCTTCGGTCCATCCCAAATCAAATTGGGGACACAAACCTCACAACAAGAATTAACTGCATGTACATTGTATATATAAGTACCCAACTAACACTATGAGGAATGTGATATAGCTGCTGTCAATGGATAAACTATTGACACCGCAGCTAAAATATTGATAGGGTTATACATGGGGTCGACGGACGAGATGAGTTGTCTTATTGTGGGATATTTTTTCTTTAAGGGCACTGGCTTGCCAGAACCCTGGTCCTTGTGATATGATGATTTTAAGAACCAACCAGCACATTTTACAACGACCAAAAACAATGCTCCGTGTAAATACTAACCTTGTATTGGTATTATTGTCTATTATTTTTAGTCACGGCAGCAAATTCATCCGTTTGGACTGGAAATTGTTTGTTTACAGCCCTCTCGTCGTGTCTGCTTGCAGCACATGGTTACCACGTGGTGGCTTAACGGCTGCAGGTATTTACAATTTATTTCTTTACAGTGCAAGGGAAACAACTCCAGTCTAAACGGGTGACACAAAAAACAAATAATTTGGTAGATATATATTATTTACCTTTTATTTTTAGTTTTTTCATTTCTAAATATATTGGCCTTTTTAAAAGTTGTAACAGAGCTGGAGGGTATCATTTATCAGTTTATGATTTCTTAATAAAAGAAACATACCCCCGTTGAATTTGACAATATAAAATAAAACTTTTACGAAAGTTTTTCATTTTTAAAGTAGTACACTAAATCAGGTACTACAAAGATAGCACTCTCTGGTATCTATACAGAACATAACTGCAAAATATCAACACTTGCAATTTAGTACACACAAATATTTTACAACAATACATTATAGATTATAATTATACATACACAGTAATATATATTATATAATTTTTTATTCTACAACGTAAGTTCACGAATCTTTTATACGTGAGGGTGCTATCTTTAGTCAAATTCAATATACAGAGAATCACAGTTTACCAAGGACGTACGAGCCGCGGTATAATTGCATTAATGTAAACACCATGTACGGGAATATGTCGGACCCCTTCTAGGATTTGCATATTTGTAAAAATCAGATATGTCTATCAAAGAGTATTAGATACTTACATTTTTCATGTATAAACAACAAACACAGCTATTTACCAACTTAAATTAAAATATTTATAAACAAAGAAAGCTAAGTTACAAATGATGGAATAATAAGTTCACATATATTTCTTTTTCGTACTTTAAATTAACCAAAAGATAATCAAGATAACTAAAACAAACACTATAGTTCAGATTCAAATAAGATTAAACTTAAGGGAAACAAAAAAAAAAACTCACAAATTTCTATAATATGAATATATAATATAGGCTAACACCTAAACAATGAAAATTCTAAAACATTTACTCGAAATGTTTTTTTATATAAGGTAATCTGGCGCAATACCCGCAAGGGTAGTCGCCATTAAACTCTATTTAGTAGTACTATCCGTCAGTTGCCATGAGATCTCAGTTGTAATAAAATATAGTTATTTTGGAATTCTTCGTTTTTACCAGGTAATTCATATTTAATATTTTAAAGCATTCTTTTTATGAAAATTACATTTCACATTTATTTTTAATTAAGTTTGATTTATTTAGTTCTATTAATTTAAAATGAGCGTTTTTAGTTTATTACATTACGATTACATAGATGATTTTTTAAGTGAAATATACAGTAAACATAAATTCCGTAAATGTTATTTATTTCATTAATTTTCATTATTACATGCAAATTTGTTTACAGGAGATTTGTGAATTTGATGCATAATTTATTCGTAGTAAAGTTTAATTCTGTTATTTGGTTATATTTGATATTCAACGAAGTTTAGAGAAATCTTTGTTTGTCACTTTGGTTTACCTTGACAACGCAACAGAACACAAAGAAACTATTTGTTGTTTCATGTATATTGAAATCGTACCGATGCAGGATTGATCTCCAGAACAGAAATATTTGCGTATTACGTAATAGCAAGAAACATTTAATATATTACAGCTTGACATTATCTTTGTATGATGAACTATAAATATTGTGAAATATATTATATACATTTATTTGAAATTGTATTATAAGAGTTGCCATGAGATCTCAGTTGTAATAAAATATAGTTATTTTGGAATTCTTCGTTTTTACCAGGCCAGCTAAAGTCCAGACGACATAGGCTGAAAGTCAAGTACGACACTTGTAATTTTTATAAATAAAGTCTCATATAACCCCATTTTCATAATTAGCAAGCGGAAACGTATATATTTCTTTTTGTCTAAACGTTCGTAAAATTTGTCGATTTCTTTGAAAAAATTAGAGGCAATGATTTAAATTTTAACAACTAAAGTTTCAAGTGACGGGTGTAAATTGTAGGATTGATTGTTGGTTGCTTAACGTCCAGTGGCAAATATTGCATACATGTTCAGGACGAGAACAAGTTAACACTAACTTGAATACAATACTAGGTAGGTTTTGTAATAGAGCCGATCCGGGAAGATGTTTGAGGAAAATTTGGACTGACACTGGACAATGAGGGTATATTATGAGCAATATGCCCCTCATGGCCTAAAAAGGCAACTATGTTAATGCTCTCTCAGTCGTTTTGTCTCCGAACTTGTACATGTTCATCATTTCCAACTCAAATCGCATACAAAAAAACTACACTACCAGCGAGTTCCCATGCAAGCGGAAATTAACACGAATAGAAAATCTAAATGATTTCAATATCTAGCTATTTCAGTCTCTTTCTGCTATTTGAATACTACATGTAATACGTCATTCGTTTGCTTGTAAATTTCCAGATTTTTTTTTTGTAACGGAACCAGTCTTACTTAGTGACTTAAGCCAGTCCCAACTATTAGCTTGCGTTTATAGACGCAAGTGGATACTTGGGACTGACTTTAATCAGACTCTAACGGGACCTGATTTTTTTTATTATTTTTTTTCCGAATAAAGTTGCTTTGTATTTTCAGCCTATACGGTAACCTTCTCAGGCCTGATTCCGATGTAACTGTATGTCCTGTGTAGACTTGGTCTAGCTAGCACTTTATTTTTAAAATGTTTCCGAAACTATAACGGATTTATGAGACTGTTTACATTTGGAACACATAGAATGTTATTCAGCAAAATAACAAAGTTAAACCACTTTTTTACATTGAATTTCCATACTAACAAACTATTTTCTGTTTGAGTTTCAAAGTCTGCTTGTATTGTACTTTTTCGCCTTATTCTATCCGTATTCTCATCCAAATAAATTTCCTTTTTCCATTTTGCCCGAGCGGTGATTTTGACGACCATTTTAACACGAATTAATAGTTGTACGGATTCCCGTTTTTTTACAAATCATCCTAAGTTTCGATAGATACATATCTTTAGCGTGTAACGTTAGGTAACACCAGTATCGTGCGACGTTTCTAAAGATTTCTATTTTCAAAAAAAACAAAATCATGGGGATACGGCATGCATCATGAAAAGTATTTATTGCAAAATAAACTAAGAATGAAATAAAGTGATAAAACTCAGTCTGTGTTGCATAAGAACATATAGATAAATCGTGCAGATGCTTAAATGTTAAAAAAAGCAGAATATAAATTAAAAGTATATAGTAATTCATTTTTAAAAGGTCAGAAATGAGCAGAGATTTGCTGGAAGACGAATAAAGCAACCTATGTCAAAAAGTTAACCGTTACGTATTGCATAAAAAACTTTCGACACTCTGCATCTAGAAAAGTTACCATAAACATGTCAATTCAAATATGACGTCCTTATTACGCTTTGTTAACAAAGCCGTGTTCTAATGAGCACAAAAAATATGTTTGACACATGCGCACGTACTTTTTTTATTAACATTATTTCCATCGATATCCTTTAAAATATTTACATTTAAGCGCTAACATAAACTTTTATTATTATATTTCTATCACACAACATATATTTACCTTGCTCGTAGTTTTTAAACTTTTCAAATATGAAATGCAATAAACAGACTCCTCTCGGACGCTTTGACCTATTAAATATATTGCATTTGCCATGTTAGAATCGAAATAATTCCTTCATGTCATGCTCTATGCTCATTTTAAATGGGTAGGCATTATATTTAATGACATTTTACCCTCGCTTAAGCTCAGTGTAAAATATAGACAAATATAATGCCTACCCATGTTAAATGAGCATAGAGCATGACATGAAGGAATTATTTCTTAAATAGTTTCCAAAATATTTTTGTTATTATTTAATCACTTTGTGATTGCAGAACCTGCTGCATTGGTTTGTATGTGTGAACGTTATTCGATAACGTCAGGAACGATAACTCGTGGCGTAATGTCATAAGTCGTGTCAACTTACTGTCAAGACAGACGCTTTTTAGAAAATAAAGGAATATGGAGTAAACGTACACGGGACCAGTAATCGCACACAAAGTCAATGCTTAACAAAAATACAAATAATCAATGGTCAGCGTTTTTATTCCTGTTCATCTTTATATTCCCTAAAGGGTCTTCAACAATGAAAGATTCACTTGTTTAGGGATGACAAGATCGATGTAGGATAAAAAAAACTTAAATCAAATAGTTTTGGGGGGGGGATCAACTTTGCTGCAAGTTTTGTTAATCTAAAATCGATTTTACATATATCCCTATTGGTCAATCAATTTTTACCAAATTAAGTTAAGAGGGGGGGGGGGGTGTGGAGGTCAGTAAAACAACTATGTGAATTCAGTTTTGTATCCTTCATTGAACTTTTGATGTCGTCCCTTACCAGTTACCAGAACAACAAAAAGACACTAGCTAAGAGTACTTAAGTTACTGACAGCTATAGTTCACACTCTTACGTTTGAAGTATTCCTGTCCATCATCCCGCAATCGTTATTTTTGAAGATCATATAAGTGAATGAATAATTCGATTTTCTGCCTCAGGACCTGCGCATATATGAAATACTTAACACTGAACATTGAACCTGGTTGTAATTTGCAATTTTTATTTGTAATTTTTCCTCACTAGGTAGGTGAAATTATGTATAGCATTACATGTATTGTAAATTGCGAAAATGCATTACGAGCATATTCTATAATTTTAAGTTTGAATTATAAAGAGTTTATTTTTTTTCAAATATTGAATACGCAACAAAATCTCTGTAATTTTACCCATCTATTATTTATGTTTATGTTAAAGGCGTTTGATTGGATATTAGTTAAAGGTAGGCGTGGTTTTCGGTAACTTTCCTCCAATCAACTGGCCTATTCGACAAACATGTGTGCGCTGATGCGTGCAAACTGGCTATTGTAACGGCACATGTCTTACATCAGAATCTATCGTGCGTGACCAATGTTTATTGTAAAATTTCTTGTCATGTGAGCAAATTATCAGACATACAAGTTCTAAAGGTTACAAAATTGAATTTGCTTTTTGAAAGATTATTTTCGGCAGTGCCCCTGATATACGATGTAAAGTGTTTAAGAAAAACAAGACTTTAAATGATTGAAGGATGCATATTACCAGAGAATATAATCTGGGGCTATGCCAGATATAATACCTGTATTTTATGGCTCGGATATTAACAATAAAATGTTCTGAAAAAAATTAAGTGTCCGATAAACTGAATTATCTGATAAAGTTATCTCGATCACTGTCGACAAAATATTATTGCATGGATGGTAAACTGCAGATATTTATTTCTAGACATGGTTTGTGACTGTTATAAGTATAGACAACTATATCATGTCTATGCATTCTGGTTTACGTTTACAAAGAACACACTATACATTTTTCTGAAATATCAATCCTTTTTGGACAGACTTGCTTTTTCCTTGTATTTGTAAAAAATATAAGACGTTTCATTTTATTTGAATACTTAAAAAATGCTTCAAAATACTATAGGCCTGTATTGTTGTTATTTTTTAAGGGTCAATGACCCCCCCCCCCCCCCCAGACAGAAATTATTTGTTGTGCGTATGCTATGGTTCATTTTCAAAATTTATTATCATATGAAGAACACGTTTGAGCAATATATTTCTGGACAACAACGAGTTCAATACGATAATAAATTTTTGCAACCAATATAAAAAATGATGTGGTAGGGTTGGTGATGAGACAACTATTCACAAGAGACAAAATAACACAGAAATTAACAACTTTAAGTTACCCATACGGCCTTCAACAGCGAGCAATTTTTACAAAGCACTCTCTTTTTCTGTCAACATTATATCTTTAACTTTAAATTAACAAATGCAGGCAATTATTCGTAAGTAATGTACTAAACACTGTGGAACATTTTGAAAAAAAACATTTATCTCTTTCATATATTTGAAATAAAACATAATCTGACTAAAATTCGTTAAATGATTATTTTAAACTTCTTTTACCTTTAGAAGAAGAAAAAAACAAATGTCAAACAATTTCAAATTAATAAGTACCGCCTTTGTAAACTGATATCAAACTGGTTGAAAACTAGTGGTTTTGATAAATCCCAAGGACGCCACATGATTTTTTATCAATTCAATCGTTTTTCGTACTAGTACGTAAAAAGCAGTAATAGAAAGTGGCAAATAAAAATTGAAGTGAAGTGAAGCCATTTGTAACGCATCTTTGTCGGAATTAAAATAAAAACGAAAAAGTTATAAATATATATATTTATTTTGTCTTCATGTCTCTTACATAAACATTTTACCAAGCTGACCACACTCTTACTTATTAGTTGGCGCACATCAACATTAAAACCTATGGCAAATAATTATGACGGGAAATAAATGGAACAAAAGCAAAGTTATTTGTCCTTTTAATCATTTTAACTTTTAAATAAGACATTTTATTATAATAATCAAGTATTAATCTTTTCGATACAATTGTTAATTGCTTAAATTAAAGAATATATGATTGTTTAATCAGTTGTTATATTATTTGGCACGTGTCAATCGGTTCATTGATTTTCGGTAAATCAAAGAAAAATGGGCACGTGCCTAGAAAATGTTGAATATCTTTTTATTTATGATTATTTTTCTATAAAATTTGAAATTTATGCATTAAATATCAATCTTTAACATAATATGTAAAAATAACACGTTTGACAGAAGTCCTTCTAGTCCTTAGTGGCATTGTATAGTCCTTAGTGCACTAAGGAGTCCTTAGCAGTGTTTAGACGTACCGATGTATTATATGTATTATTGATGTTGATATAATTGTATACCTATAGTTTATATAGACTTTGGTAATAAAGATATATACTTTCGATTGGTTGATTTGTATAAAAAATATCTTGAAAAAATATGGATTTTAAAATATTTGGTTATAAAATCAGAGTAACTATAGTTTTAATCCAAAAGGGTTAAAGTTGAGCATTAAACAGAGATTGTTTTATCATTTTCAGCAGACTTGGAAATCAGAAATGGAATATTCTCCAAAAGTATTATGTTTAAAACTGTTTAAAGAAAACTTTGAATTTGAAGAATATTTAGACGTATTACGTTATAAATATAAGATAACGTTATGAAGGTTTAAAACTGAAAATCATCGGTTACCTATAGAAACCTGTAAATGGCGTAGAATTATGAGACAGGAAAGGTACTATGTACTTTGTAACTCAAGAGATTGGTTGATATATTTCACTATATTCTAAACTGCACAGCTCTAACAGAAAGTAGAAGACCTTTTCTTAAACCTAACTATGTAAGCAGAGTAAATGTTTCGAAATTGGGCACTTTATTTATTTAAAAAAGTATTATGTTTTGAAAATTTTGTGTAAATTAATTTGAATCATATATAAATAAAAGTATGTTCTCAAGTCTGATCACCAATCGCTCATTCTTGTTGCTCGTTTCAAGTTGTGCAAATTGTCATACGCAAAATCTGTATGTTAATATTATATGTAAAAATATCTTTCTTTTTACCGTTAACTTGGTTTTATAAGAAATAAAGAATATAAATCAAATAATACAATTAATTTTATTTAGTTTTTTGGATTAAATTACCTTAAATCAAAGGATGTGAAAAGGTATATAATTGTAACTTTTTCAAAGTTAAAGTTAATCAATTATTGATTTAAGTGAATAAATCAAATTTATTTTCTCGAGGAATAAATCAAATCAGGAACATATATATTGTAAGGTATACTGTTCCCAAATTGAATAGTATACAAATCATAGTAATAATTATTCATCAGCGAAAAGGATAGTATTTGTATTGTGTTTGAAGAATCATAAAAGTGTTTTATTTTCTAAATTCTATATATTTACTCGGACATCGTAGAGTTTAAAATTCTTTTTTTTTACCATATTGGACTTCATATTGTGTATTGAATTGAAACACGAACGCGGACCTCGATGAGAACACCTGGATTGAAAGTGTTCAAATGTTCCGACCAATGAAATTCATTTTACTATGTAACGCGAACCTCAACGAAAGCACCTAGATGAAATATTGTGTATAGAATTGAAAAATGAACGCGGACCTCGATGAGAACACCTGGATTGAAAGTTTGCAAAAGTTCCGACCAATGACATTCATTTTGATATGTAACGCGAACTTCAACGAAAGCACCTAGATGAAATATTTTATTTGTACGACAATTAGTTTTATTTAGAAATTACCCCTTAAATATAGTTAAAAAAAATATATCAAAGCAACAGTGCATGATTGTTTCTTTTCCATTCTTGTTTATTTTAATAATGTTGATGTTGATTTTAATGTTGTAGGTAGACTTATATTATATGCCCTGAACGTAAATATACGTTTTTTTTAAATGCATTAGACGTAAGAGAATGTCGACTTAGAGTCGAGGTCGTAACACTTAAATCAACCAACCCATCGTTACCGCAGACTAAAATTGATCTCAAATAAACAGAATATATGTTCATTTATAGCAAGACTTGTTGTAAGTCACGGTGCATGACAGCACAATAATCCCTTTACAGATCAGAACCACAATTCACAATTTTCGTAGTGTGTACTTTTCCACAATTAACGCCCGTTTCGCGTCAGTGACCGATATTACAATTTGACACAGTTTGAAAGTTTATTGAGCTGTTCCTTCATTTACAATGTTGTGTGCAAGACTCAACAAATGTCAACATTATCTTCATTAATTTTATTATTTAACACATCATTGTTTTTATTACAAGCTATTTCATATATCAATATGCAGCTAGGGAATATTTGTTGTTGACCGAAACTATAAGATACATCGATTTAAACTATGTGAAAAATAAATAATTTTTGTAAGTTACTTTAATTTCCGTGTCTATATTTAATTAACGAGTACACTATAGTAAGACAGAAAATGAGAAACGGAAATATACAGGAATACCTAAAGTTTCGTAAGACATTGCAATGGACCATACGTTACTTACATGTCACAAGTTTTCATAGCACTCAGCGAGTTTTGAAACGAATATGTGAGATAAAGATCTACTACATTTGGGCAAATCAAAAAAATTTTATGTTATACATCTAACTATTTTAGTTATAGATATATATTAACAGATTCATACGTTTTGATTTTTTTAAATCGTGCATCAATATTTTATTATTTTTATTTAAATTCCTTATATGTTACGTGTATTGATCATTCATTAGTTTAAATTGTGAAGTATATTACTTTAATAAGAATACACGCATTTATATATATAATTTTAAGTCGATAAAGTTTGAAACAAATAAACGAAAGATACATCGATGTTGTTTTGCTTGAGTGATTTACCTGTTAAAAGCTCGGGTCGCAACACGGTTTAAAACGAATTGATACCAGTTTGAAATAGTTTAACGGGGGCGTGGCCTATTTGTTTGACGTAACTTACCGCCAACTTGAATTAAATTGAACGACTGCAAGCGAAGCTATTTGACTGGCATTAAAATGATTTTTGTCCGATCAAGTTAAATTCGGGTTACTAGTGAAAACACAACTAGAAAGACTTCCTATACATATTAACTATTTGTGCTTATTTATAAACATATAACTTTGTTATTTTGTGATATTACTTTCGTTTGTGAAAGATGAAAAAACTAAAATCATCAAAATACTCAGAGTAAAATTCAAAATGGAAAGTCAAAAGTTCAAACATACCGAACAAATTAGTAGCAACTCTCGTATTCCTGACTTGGTACAGGCATTTGCTCATGTAGAAATGATGAATTAAACCTTGTTTTATAGTGAGCTTAACCTCTCACTTGTATGACAGTCGCATCATGATCCATTATATTGACAATGACGTATGAACGAAACAAACAGTACTCTCAAATCGTATTTTCTTGTTAATTCGACCTGTTGATACTGTTTATAATGCTTTTTTGTTATTTTTTATTTATATGGATCTTGTCTGTACACCAGCTTTGATTAGTTGTAATATCTTCAATTTTTCACTTATTCTTAAAACATTTGTATGAACTTCAAGATTATAAAAAAACGGTTTTTTCTTAAGTGAACATCGAATGGTTAAATATTTCTCAGTGATGTCCTGTGTTTGAATTTTTTTGTTAGCTTTTTGGTCATGCATGTTTGCCTCTAATATTTAATTAACTGTGCATTTGTATTCAGATATCGCAGATCAAATTTATTCGTTCATTGTGTAATCATACGTTTTTTGATTGAGTTAAGTCTGCCAATTGATATTTTATCGTATGTTTTTTTTATGTTGTGATGTTATGCTATTCTTTCAGAAAAAGGGAGAAGGTTTGGATCCATTAACACGTTTAATCCCGCTGCAAATGTTTACACCTGTCCTAAGTCAGGAAATTTAATGTACAGTAGTTGTCGTTTGTTTATGTAATATATACGTGTTTCTCGTTTCTCGTTTTGTTTATATAGATTAGACCGTTGGTTTTCCCGTTTGAATGGTTTTAAACTAGTAATTTTGGGGCCCTTTATAGGTTGTTGTTTGGTGTGAGCCAAGGCTCCGTGTTGAAGGCCGTACTGTAACCTATAATGGTTTACTTTTTTGAATTGTTATTTGGATGGAGAGCTGTCTCATTGGTACTCACATCACATCTTCATATATCTATGATAAAATGTCAAAAATAGGGGAACAGCTGTCATTTTATAATCTTTATCACTATAAAAACAAACAAATATATAATAATGAAGCAGAAAACGAAATTAAGAAGAAACTCATTTAATTGGGCGAAAATGAAGACAAGAATACAAAAAAATTACAATAGCACACTAACATAATGCCAGAAGTCCAGAGCAACGCCATATGCATTAAAGTTACACAAAATGTCAGTTAGAAAAAGCACATTAGGAAAGATGAAGGACAAGATTACAAAACATATCATAGAACAATAATTCAATGACGGGATTATTAAGTACAGAGCCACGACATATGTACTAAAGAAACACAGAAAGGCATAAAGACAAAGCACATGAGAACAAATGATAGACAGGACATAAAAAATATTAGAACAATAATTGAGTGATAAATAAGAACAGAGTCACGTAAAATGGATATCATCAAAAACAGATTAAACAGTAATTTAAAGTAATATTCATAAAGACACATAGAAGAAAAATATAACATGCTGTTAAGACGGTTAACAACGTCAGTACCTAGAATCTAATCCATCGTGTAGTATTTGTGAAGTTGATACAGAATACTTATCAACAAGATCTTGTAACCTTCCGATGATATTTTTTTAGAAAAAGGACAAGGCGTTGTTTGACATATCTTTGTTTCATCAACTATCTGCTCAGACACTGGTGATGTTTTACAAAGTCTGAATAGGAGCTGCAAGCTCTTGTATACGGAATATGTTGTGGAAATGTATACCCCATATGCAGGAACAATTGATAAATTGCTACTGAAGTTGGTGAAATTGATAATTTTAAAGTTCTAATCGTCTCATTTGTCATTGATTCTGGTACTGAGATGACTGTGTATGTCAAATCTTAGGTATAAGTCTACAAATTTGGCAGATACAGCCGTGTCTGTTAATTTTTTAATTTCTTGATCTGGGGAATATATTATTGGAACACAATCAGAAAAGTTCGGATAGTTAATGAAAAGGACATCATCAATATAATTGAATGTGAAATAACATAACCTGACATCTGTTATCTTCTTCTTTTTGACAAGAGTCTGAAGGAACTCCGATTCATATGAAAATATAAAGAGGTCGAATAGGAGAGGCACACAGGTCGTTCCCATGGGAATACCGACAATTTGCTGTAAAAGTTCCACAAATATGTTGTCAATAAGAAACTCCAGCATACTGATCACTTGTTCCTCTGTGTAGCAGGATTTACTTTTTATTCACTATTTTAGTGCCAGTCTTTGTAAGAATCAGGCAGTTTAGGTAAAAATCAAAACATGATAAGAAACAACCCACTGAGCTAATCATGCTATTTAATATTAACCATCATCCTGACTTAAAAATTATTAGTCTTTCGTTTGTGTGTGTCTGGTAATGTCAAATAACTTGGATAGAAAATTAGTTAGAATGATAGCAAATTACCGATTTATCTCCTCTTATTCGTTAATTTCTAATGCATTTCAACCAAATTGTATCTTCTATTACCAGAACAGAAAACGGAAATGATGGTTATTTTTGTGCATAATTACATATTATGAACTGAAATCAATGTCAAATTGGGTGGATTTTTTGGTCATGTTTTCACCACTGCCTGATTCTAAGGTAGACTGGCACTTAATTAACCAAATATGCCGTATGGTATCCCAAATAATAAATATATAGCGTTTGCTACCATTTTATGTTGAAAAGCATTGTGAATTATTTCTTATAGACGATTTTTCAATTTCACATTGGGATTGGTAGTATACAGGGCTGCAAAATCAAAAGTTTTAATATAACTAATAATTTCATAAAAAAAAGACCGAGATTTAAAATTATCCAGAAGTTCTTTAGAATTTTCAGACTCCATATATGATTAATACCACTACCTGAGTAAACAGTTTCACAGTATTTCTGATGACCCTCTTTCACTGCGGACATAATTCTAGTCAATCTAATGGACAATTATTTAGTGAAACATGCAGATGAGCCGGCATTGTACCGTTGTTTGAATGGCGTTTGGGAAGCTTGTGTATTCAATACAAACAAGGTAAGTCCTCCGATTTTTTGTATAATGTAATGTCAATGAAACCATAAAGGATTTCGCCAAAATTTACTTCTTGTCAAATGATATGTTTTTGTATGTGGAATCACCTGAGTGTTCATTTATTTATTATCAAAAGATAAAAAAAAATAGCTCCATAATTATGGCTGAAGACTGGAATGTGGTGCAAGACTTTGTTCAGGACAACTCAAATTATAGTGCTAAAAACAATATAAGAGCACATGATAAAATTTCAGAAATGATAGAGTCCCTGGATCTTGTTGATATATGGCGAGCATTAAATCCGGATACACAAAGATTTACATGGCGTGGTCCTGGGCTTAAGCAAAGCCGATTAGATTACTGTGTGATTTCATCTGATCTTGAACCATTTGTAAAAAATGTAGACATGGAAATAAATTACAGGTCTGATCATTCTCCAGTGTACCTGACCTTACAGTTTTATAATCGAATTAAAGGTAAAGGCACATGGAAGTTAAACAATAGCTTACTACATGATATGGTCTATGTAACTGAAATAAAAAATTGCATTAGGAAAACTATAAATCAATAATCTCTGCCTGACTCTTAAAATGTATGAGAGGGAAAACAATATTATATGCCAGTTATATAAAAAAGAAAAACACAAAAACATACATAAAAACGTACTACAGTACATGACAGATAAGGCATGAAGATGTTATTGTTACAGATCAGCTAAATTATCTATAGTAAAGGATCCTACAAATTAATGTAAGATACAGTCACAGAAAATAATTATATTCATAAGTACGTCTGAGTCAGTGACAACCCTACAACAGATGTATCCATTGGATCGCCATCAATGATGGTGATACATGGCTGTGTACATAATGTATATACAACTCGTCTAAACATCAACCCAACAATGTTAGATCTGTAAATTTGCTTTCGCAAATTTTTGGTTCTTCCCTCGCCGGGATTCGAACCCATGCTACTGTGATATCGTGACACCAAATCGCCTGCACTGCAGCCGTCCCGCTAGACCACACGACCACCTGGGCTCTCAATAAAGAGCTTTCGGTGGCCATATGTTACCTTTCCACGTCATTTTAATCTAGCGGCGTACTACAGTACATGATATTAAGGCATGAAGATGTTATTGTTACAGATCAGCTAAATTATCTATAGTAAAGGATCTACAAATTAATGTAAGATACAGTCACAGAAAATAATTATATTCATAAGTACGTCTGAGTCAGTGACAACCCTACAACAGATGTATCCATTGGATCGCATCATGTGGTGATACATGGCTGTGTACATAATGTATATACAACTCGTCTAACATCAACCCAACAATGTTAGATCTGTAAATTGCTTTCGCAAATTTTGGTTCTTCCTCGCGGATTCGAACCCATGTACTGTGATATCGTGACACCAATCGCCTGCACTGCAGCCGTCCTAGACCACACGACACCTGGGCTTCAATAAAGAGCTTTCGGTGGCCATATGTTACCTTTCCACGTCAGTTTTAATTAGCGGCGTATACAGTACATGATATATAGGCATGAAGAGTTATTGTTACAGATCAGCTAAATTATCTATAGTAAGGATCTACAAATTAATGTAAGATACAGTCACAGAAAAAATTATATTCATAAGTACGTCTGAGTCAGTGAACCCTACAACAGATGTATCCATTGTCGCATCAAGATGGTGATACATGCTGTGTAAAAATGTATATACAACTCGTCTAACATAACCCAACAATGTTAGATCTGTAAATTTGCTTTCGCAAATTTTTGGTTCTTCCTCGCCGGATTCGACCCATGCTACTGTGATATCGTGACACCAATCGCCTGCCTGCAGCCGTCCCGCTAGACCACACGACCACTGGCTCCAATAAAGAGCTTTCGGTGGCCATATGTTACCTTTCCAGTCAGTTTATCTAGCGGGTACTACAGTACATGATATATAAGGCATGAAGTGTTATTGTTACAGATCAGCTAATTATTATAGTAAGGATCCTACAATAATGTAAGATACAGTCACAGAAAATATTATATTCATAAGACGTCTGAGTCAGTGCAACCCTACAACAGATGTTCCATTGGATCGCCATCAATGTGGTGATACTGGCTGTGTACATATGTATATACACTCGTCTAACATCAACCCAACAATGTTAGATCTGTAAATTGCTTTCGCAAATTTTTGTTCTTCCCTCGCCGGATTCGACCCATGTACTGTGATATCGTGACACCAAATCGCCTGCACTGCAGCCGTCCCGCTAGACACACGACACTGGGCTCTCAATAAAGAGCTTTCGGTGGCATATGTTACCTTCCACGTCAGTTTTAATCTAGCGGCGTACTCAGTACATGATTATAAGGCATGAAGATGTTATTGTTACAGATCAGCTAAATTATCTATAGTAAAGGATCTACAAATTAATGAAGATACAGTCACAGAAAATATTTATTCATAGTACGTCTGCAGCCGTCCCGCTAGACCACACGACCACCTGGGCTCTCAATAAAGAGCTTTCGGTGGCCATATGTTACCTTTCCACGTCAGTTTTAATCTAGCGGCGTACTACAGTACATGATATATAAGGCATGAAGATGTTATTGTTACAGATCAGCTAAATTATCTATAGTAAAGGATCCTACAAATTAATGTAAGATACAGTCACAGAAAATAATTATATTCATAAGTACGTCTGAGTCAGTGACAACCCTACAACAGATGTATCCATTGGATCGCCATCAATGATGGTGATACATGGCTGTGTACATAATGTATATACAACTCGTCTAAACATCAACCAACAATGTTAGATCTGTAAATTTGCTTTCGCAAATTTTTGGTTCTTCCCTCGCCGGGATTCGAACCCATGCTACTGTGATATCGTGACACCAAATCGCCTGCACTGCAGCCGTCCCGCTAGACCACACGACCACCTGGCGTCTCAATAAAGAGCTTTCGGTGGCCATATGTTACCTTTCCACGTCAGTTTTAATCTAGCGGCGTACTACAGTACATGATATATAAGGCATGAAGATGTTATTGTTACAGATCAGCTAAATTATCTATAGTAAAGGATCCTACAAATTAATGTAAGATACAGTCACAGAAAATAATTATATTCATAAGTACGTCTGAGTCAGTGACAACCCTACAACAGATGTATCCATTGGATCGCCATCAATGATGGTGATACATGGCTGTGTACATAATGTATATACAACTCGTCTAAACATCAACCCAACAATGTTAGATCTGTAAATTTGCTTTCGCAAATTTTTGGTTCTTCCCTCGCGGGATTCGAACCCATGCTACTGTGATATCGTGACACCAAATCGCCTGCACTGCAGCCGTCCCGCTAGACCACACGACCACCTGGGCTCTCAATAAAGAGCTTTCGGTGGCCATATGTTACCTTTCCATGTCAGTTTTAATCTAGCGGCGTACTACAGTACATGATATATAAGGCATGAAGATGTTATTGTTACAGATCAGCTAAATTATCTATAGTAAAGGATCCTACAAATTAATGTAAGATACAGTCACAGAAAATAATTATATTCATAAGTACGTCTGAGTCAGTGACAACCCTACAACAGATGTATCCATTGGATCGCCATCAATGATGGTGATACATGGCTGTGTACATAATGTATATACAGCTCGTCTAAACATCAACCCAACAATGTTAGATCTGTAAATTTGCTTTCGCAAATTTTTGATTCTTCCCTCGCCGGGATTCGAACCCATGCTACTGTGATATCGTGACACCAAATCGCCTGCACTGCAGCCGTCCCGCTAGACCACACGACCACCTGGGCTCTCAATAAAGAGCTTTCGGTGGCCATATGTTACCTTTCCACGTCAGTTTTAATCTAGCGGCGTACTACAGTACATGACACTACTGGACGAAAAAACAACTGTCCATACCAGTAACAGTCATTGTACGACTGTTTTAGTCTGTAAAAGACCAGTAATGACTGTCAAATCTGTCATATTTCGTTGCAACAGTTTATTTATGTCTGTCCCAACTTTTCTACGGGTTGTGAAAGTCAAAAAATGCTACCATCAGTCATTTCAGAACTGTTGCAGTGGTTTACGGTGTTGTCACAGTCAAAATCTATTTATTACAGTCTTTCTAATAGTTGTGGCAGTTGCATAATGTCCGTCCCAACCTTTTCATAGTTGAGACAGTTAAAATTTGTTTGTGTCAACTATTCAGACGTTGATGCAGTCAAAAAATGTTTGTCACAACGTTTTTAGAGTTGGGACAGTCGTTAAATGTTTGTTACAACTTTCTAAGGGTTGGCACAGTCATTAAATGTTTATAACAACTTATAAAAGGTTGACACAGTCGTTAAATGTTTAAAACAAACACTTCATAGGTTGATACAGTCGGTAAATGTTTTAATACAAATATTTTAGCGTAACGGTAGTCGGCCATCAGTGTAAAAAAATCACGTCTCACCCGGCTCTCAAGATTTGATTTTGTTGTGAAATTAGTCTTTACTTATACTATTATCGTCTATTGTGCGATTGTAAACTTGTTTTGCTGTTTATTCATTTATTTTGCGATCGTTGTTTGTCTTTTGTCGTTTTCTATTTATTGCCGTAGCATTGTCCGTTCATTTTTGACAGTCATGTGCGTTTGACTTTAAATAATCCTTCTGATATCCTTACTTTTTATTTTATAATATCTGTTTTATAACATTTTCGTTCATAACTGGTTTTAAAAACCAGCAGCTTTCGTTTAAAATAGAGTTTTAATATTATTGCAGAAGAATAAGAAGATGACAATGAATGCATTCAAATTTATACTTAAAAAAGTTTTGATAAATTCTGCGCAATAGAAAAATGTACAAGGGTGTACTTGAAATAAATTTAAAGATTATGACTCAGTTACCAATATTGTACAGCATAATAAAACAGTTTTAATTCGAATTTCACCAAGAAGGACATTTCCGATGATTAAAAAAATAATTAGCAAAATCTGTCAAGTTTCATTAAAAACGGAAAACAATTCTTCACCGTAAACGATTTACCCTCTTTAATTTTTTGTCGGCAAAAAACCTTGGACCTCAGGTCGGCAAACTATATGTTAGACCACATGTTCAATAATCTTAGCTGGAAATTACAATCGGTGAGTAGAAATTATCAATATTTTATAGCATGTCTATCGAATAATCATGGATTCATAATTTTGAAGGGAAAATGTGCACATTTGTCGGCTTACAGACCTTACAATTTGTTCCCATTGGCGGATCAAAAGGGGGGGGGGAGAGGGTTCGAACCCATTCCTTTTTTTTGGCCGCTCAATGCATTTGAATGGGGACATATATTTGGACCCCCCCTCCCCCCCCCTTTTTAAAATGTCTGGATCCGCCACTGATCCTACGGAATCTATGTATTTAGATACTCCGATAGGCTATAGCTATGAATCAATGTTCTATATTAACACACTCGTGCAAAGTTGCATATTCCAGGGAAAATATAGGCTTTGAGCTTCAATGTTAAAGTTGAGCATCATAATAAATCATTGAAAGTCATAAAGGACACCGTTCCCCTCCCCCTATTATCATGTGTGAACAGTATGCCATTTATTACCTTAATTATTTTGCATACATCACCCTGAGTGGAATACAGAAAAGGTTACTCTATATCTTCCCCTTTTTTGTGGGAAAAGTTTGGTTGATTATATAGGGAATCACTCAAGCATGACTGGATCTGTGCCCCTAAGGGCAGTCAGCAACCCTGTCCCTTATGAAAAGTTCTGGATGTGCCACTGACCTATACATCATGTATCGTACATATTGAATGTTAAAGTATTGCTAACTCGGGTCATAAATTTGCATGAAATACTTGTCACTGGACATTTTATAACAAACAACCAACCGACCTTTACATGTACGTATCCATAAAAATGTGTTTCTTATCATGCTTATGCTGGATTACTAGTATTTCCCTGATTTTGCTTTATCAGCTGATAGTTTTCGTTCAATAAGGAATGCATTGTGATGTCACAATTTCCATAAAAAAAACATGCATAGTACAAAAACATATGATTTGATCATAAAATGTTATGAAAACTATTAACTTTAAGATTAAATAGTGACTTATTTAGCAAGTGTCCACTTTCATTTAGATTTTAAATAATTCTCAAATCATGGACAACAAAACATTAATATATATTTTTGATAATACATGATAGCAGGCATTGAAAGTGAATAGGTATTTCAGAAATGGTTTAAAATAGCATTAATCATCAAAATAAAACAATATTATTAAATTAATGTTCCTGAAACAAGGCACAGAGTCATAAACAGTTGCCATTTAAACACTGTTGATTAAACAAATTGTGCTAATTCAATTAGTAATTGTTTTATCATGTACTGCATTGTTTAAAAAGCAAATATTAAAAGAGCAAAGCTAGCATCATAATTTTCTTCTTTTTAGATTTAACATAGAATTTATATTAAATCACTATAATTTGTTAATACTTTGAACCTAAACTATATATTTTCATGTGAAATTTTTATATAAATTGTGCCCTGTTAGCATTGTTTTTAAAAATTCATTTGTGCAATACATGTAATGTAACTTACAAGTAGTAACATTCAATGGTCTTTTTATTATTCCCACAATTATTAAGGACCTTCTAATCATGAGTCATACTTTTTGACACGCATTCAATTGTGTTTTGGTTACTTTATTGTTGCCTAACTGTTGGGTTGATGCATCATTGATATATCCCACACCTCCTTTGATTATGTGCATTCACAAACGATTGCTGATTTTTTGCATTTTCTACATAATCATGATAATTATTTTATGTTAAAATTCAATATGTCAGGAAAACATAACAAAACAATCTATCTGTCATGTCTGTATGCATTTTTTTTATGTTAACATGTTATAAACCTTTTTAAAGTATTTTATGAAGCTCAACATATTTAAAAAAAAATAAACAAAAAATATTTGTATTTACTGAATATGACCATGCAAATGTGACATTAAAATAGGTAATAATCAGGATGTTAACACTGGATATCTGATAGGTATTAATAAGAAATTATTATATACATGATGTAGCTAATATACAAATTAAGACACAATAGTTTATTGCCCTGGGGATGATATTTAATCTGTCATTGGTATAATGATATAATTTTATGATAATCTTCACAAATTATCATGATTAAAATTTTGATAACTTTTTCAAAACAAATTATAATTTTAAATAATATGAAACAGCAGGATATACTATTATTTTGGATATAAAAATTCAAATTTTAAAAGTAATTTGAATATTGATTTATTAAAATAAAATTGGGTAAATGACTAAATTAAATAAACAAAAAGTGTTGTCTGAGCTGCAAAGCATTATTTAATGCAAGCTGTAATAAGAAATGAATAAGTAAAAAGTATTCAGGGTAACACAAAAGATGTAAAAAATATTAAACTCAAGGATTTAAAACATTAACTGGGATGGTTAAGTCTTGGAACAATATATTTAAATCACAAAGGTTTATTCATTATATGCACTGGACAAAGGTAAAGTCAATATTATCTAGTGCATGTATATAGTAACAGTGCAAAGTTGTTTATTTATTTTATTTTTTCATTCCTTAAACTTTTCTTTGTCATGTTTGTAGTATCAATATATTTCATATTAAATTATAAACATAATTAAAATGAACAAAAGAAATAACCTGTTGTGTTTTAAAGAATTGATGAATTAAAGTATGGTGTGAGCCTCAATAAGACAGTAACCCTTCAATAAAAGTACACAATCACACTTAAAAAATCATTAATGCAGGAAAAAAAGACAACACTATAAAGAATTTAGACCCCCTTAACAGATTTATTTTTCTTGTTAATAGTGACTTGAAAATAGAATTGTATTAGTGCTAGAATTTTTCAGTCAATGAGTGCCATAGTTTTAGGTAAATACAGTTATTGTAATTAACTTTCTTATTATTGCACAATGTATATACATGTACATGTAGTATTATATATATTTATTATTAGTTAAACATTTACTGTACTTGAGTCTTATAATGTATATTTTATTTTGTAGAATCATACTGAATATGTATTGGTTTGACCATGATTCCCACTTAGAATATGATGCCTGCTAGTACATGTGCACTTTGATGCATAGGAAACATGTGCACTTTGATGCATAGGAAATGTAGACGTCACTGAGTCACTCTCATAGCTGCAAATTGTGAAACAATGGATTAATTCATTATTTTATACTAGTTATCTATTGTTTTTGAAATAAAGAATAGGGCTTGCAGCATTATTCAATGATGATGATGTGATGTTCTGATTAAATTGAACAAGAAGAAAATTGTGCCTTGTACAAATAGGAAACTTAATATATTGTATTAAAGGAGGACCACATTACTGGAGGACTAAATACCTGGGATTATCATCAATCATGATCAATTGTGAATTTGGAATAACAAAATTCCATAGTTGTAGTGCATACTAATACTGCAATCATACATGTACATTGTTTCTGAGTTCCATGAATACCCAGGATAATTATTCATTTGAAATAGCAATTTGGAATAATGAAAATTCATAGTTTCAGTGAATACTACTAATAATAGTGCATCATATCTGAATTCATGAATACTTTTAATTAGTGGATTTATTATAATAACAATATTATGAATATGGATAATGTGAATTTCTAGCTTCAGTGAAATTTACAAAACAGTACATGTATATCACATCTGAAGTTTATGTTGGCATTGCAATTGTTAACTACCACCAGCGTGTCCAGGGTGTGTAAAAAGATCTTAACCAACTATGAGGGTCTCGTGCAGTCTGTGTCAATTGTTTAGTGTCAAATGACTGCTTGCTGTACTTAAATTATTTAAGTCTGAATTTGAATTAAATAAATATCTTAATTAGCATGATTAGTGGCCAAGTATTTGAAACAAATAAACCATGCATGTACTTTAAAGTATAATTTTATTATTCCACCTGCAACAAAAGTTGAAGTACATGCATGCAAGAAATTGGTATTACAATCTGACTACAACGTACCGTTTTGTATTTGAGCTTCACCAGATAAATTTTAGAAGCTGAAAGGCCTGGGTACTTCCTTATGTTATGACATTTCTGTTAGTGACTTGTCCCTTGCACGTAACCTAGTTTGCATGGTACACTACACATTGCTACATCAAGCTACATGAACATGTACGTAACTGTTTGGAAAATAATATTACTGTTTGAACAGTCACAGTGGAATACACTCTAAGTCTTACATGTATAACATGGATTAATTTTAGGTAAACCCATTTATATATATACATGTAGGTATATTGAAAGGTTTACATTGTATGTCTCATTGTCTGTCAGGCAAGGTTGGCCTGATCCTGACTTCATTTCATGGATCAGTGATTAAGGTTACTTCAGTTACATGTAATTTGTCAAGTTTGTTTCTCACACATGTTAAATACTACAAGCAGTAGGAAAAGTAGGTCAATTATATATATTTGGTGTATGAAATGAGTGCGGTGAAAAAATGTCTTAATTGCAAGACTTACATCGGACTTTGACCTCAATGAAAATATCATGGTTCATTGAACAATGCTTAGTTTTTGTTGTTTGATCTATTTCCAAATGTTTCTCAGATGCTACAGTATAAACTACATGTACATGCATGACATGTATAGGATCACTATTTTTGGCATATTATTGGATATATATTCATAAGGTGTACAAGTTTGATTGGCAGGCTTTACATCTGACCATGACCTCATTTCATGTTTCATTGGGCAATGTTTAATTTTCATGGTTTGGATGTTAAGAATGTTAAGTCTATTCCACAGACAGTATAAATCACTAAATTTTGTGTATGGAATGTCAGTTTGTAGGGTGTACATCATCTGTCTGGCATGGTTAATTTTACTGTGACTTAAATTCTTTTTCAAAGGTTATTTATAATGGAAAGTTTGTGTGATACCTGTACATGTACAATGTACTAAAACCTTCATACATGTAGGAAAAGCAAGATTATACACATGTAGCTGCTTTTTGATAACAAAAGTCTGACAACTACATTATTAACAATTGTTATAATTCATTTGATAATACTAGGTATTGTATAACATGAATACTGTATGATAACCAGAATAAGGAGATGTGGTATGAATTTCAATAAGACGACCATCAATCGTAAGCCAAGTGATGTAATTGTTAGTAACTGTACATCCTTCAACAATGAGCAAAATCAGTTCTGCATAAGCTAGTGTGATAATGAAAAACCTATAACAGGCCTAGCCATATTGGATGATGTAACACAATGTAAACAAGTTTAGATGAGAAACCCAAGTTTGATTTTTATACCATGTACACAAAAGCAACATTGATACACCAATGATGACAAATATATTGTGTTTAACCAAAGACTTGTACTTTAAATAGGTGATTTTCTGCCCTTATTCATGTTTTTTTCTACAAATCCATTCTATCTGCTTTTGAATAAATGCATGCCTTCTAAATATATGACCCAAGATGTTAAGCAACATTTTCCCATTGTTTTCCATAAACACAATAAGCATTACAAAGTCATACATGTATAATGCACTAATAGTGAGCTGTTTGTTGTAATTTAATTATAATATTTATGTTTGGAAGCATATTTTTGGGGTTTTAATTTGCTATTGTCCAGTAGCAAATATGACATGCATGTTCAGGACAAAAACAATTTACAATGAATACACTTGGTAGGTTCTTTAATAGTTGCCATCCGGGATGAAACGAGTCACAAGTCACTGAATCTGTGTATTTGTATACCCCCAGTTTAAAAAAAGGGGGTATACTGTTTTACCTCTGTCTGTCTGTCCGTCAGTCAGTCCCTCCCATGAATATTTTTCGTCGCATTTTTCTCAGGAACTACAATACAAGGATTTCTGAAGTTTGGTTTCAGGGTTTATCTAAGTCAGCTATATCGTGTGATGCGTTTTCAGATTGATCACTTGACAACTTTCTGTTTACCGAACATTTGTATGATTTTACACATGATAGCCAAGTTGAAAATTTTCGTCACATTTTTCTCAGGAACTACAATACAAGGATTTCTGAAATTTGGTTTCAGGGTTTAACGAAGTCAGCTATACCGTGTGATGCATTTTCAGATTCATCACTGGACAACTTCCTGTTTACCGAACACTTGCATAATTTTACACTATTTATTTTTTCGTTGCAATTTTCTCAGGAACTACAATACAAGGATTTCTGAAATTTGGTTTCAGGGTTTATCTAAGTCACCTATACAGTGTGATGCGTTTTCAGATTCATCACTTGATAACTTCCTGTTAACTGAACACATGTATGATTTTACACATGAAAGCCAAGTTGAAAGTTTTCGTCACACTTTTCTCAGGAACTACAATATAAGGATTTCTGAAATTTGGTTTCAGGATTTATATAAGTCAGCTATACCGTGCGATGCGTTTTCAGATCCATCACTCGACAATTTCCTGTTTACCGAACACTTGCATATTTTTACACTATTTATATTATCCACTTGCGGCGGGGTATCATCAGTGAGCAGTAGCTCGCAGTTTCACTTGTTTTTTCTAAGGTGTATATATGAATTCAGAATATGGGACCCATTTTCGTAATTTATAAATGTGACCATTTTTAAAATTTCCATTACTGTACTGTCATAGATAAAGGTAGATTGGGTGTGTGTGCCAATGAGACAACTCTCCATTCAAATAACAAGTTATAATAGTAAACCATTATAGGTCAATGTAAGGCCTTCAACACGGAGCCTCGGCTCACACCGAACAAAAAAAAAATTAAGGGACCCAGAATATTGTCTACATCTAGTAACTTTGTTAGTTTTCTTTACTAATTAAATAGTATGTCATTATTGTACAAGCATTTACAAGATTAAATAATTTGAATTTGAACAATTGAAATGGGAAAATATTTTGAATAAACGTAATTAGTACGACATCTGATCAACTGAAACCACGTAAGAGAATCCGATGTCAGTCTTTAGAATTGACCAAATACATCAAGTTCTAAACCATGATGTGAAAAAACATCAAAGAAGATTTGATTTTCCTGTCTGAAACAATGCGAGTTTTCTTGTTTTGAACATTTGAACTTTCACTTGCGCTAGTTATTTTGTCGGGTCTTGTATGTACAGTACGTCCATCTACTAGTATTTACAAATGTACAAAATATGTATGGTAAATTGTTTGCGAAAAATCCGGTGAAAATATGATTTTTTCTCGCGAGTGATAATATTTGTTCACTTCAATTGTGAATGCTGACGTGCTATTTATATGTATCATGTGTATCAATTACAATTGAACTCATAGACCATTCCGTACAATATGAAGAATATACAGTACAAAGTCGAGTTAATATTGAACTATTCTAAAATAAAAAACGATAAAATAAAATAAATTAAATTTAGATAGATTTAAAATTTGTTTTCCATAGCCGCTAAAGATGTGTTAAATGTCCGTAATAGCTTTGATTATATGTTTTACATGTATAGAAATCAATATGGTTAATACGGCAATATTTATAATTTTAAAAGAAAAAAATGTAGCCCCGAATAAAAGCTCAGAATAAGTGTCTGAAATAAGTATTGTGACAGATATTTGACATAAATATTGGACATAGCTGACGTTACAAATATTAATTAAATTTTATTTAGATAAGAAAGGTAATGATTTTGTTAATCACTATGTATACCGTGGGACAACGCAAACAGTTCTCTTGTCATTTAAAGATTATTCATTATCACCAAAGTCAAATTGACCTCTCTATCATATATGGAACAATTACTTATGCAACATTTTGACCTTATTTCGGACAGTTACCATAGTAGATATGTTCTAATCAAATCGTGACAAAGAAAGCCATGTTGGCATAACATCATTTAAATGATTGCTATATAAGTAGAAATTCTGCTTTGAGACGTCAAAGTTTGAATTTTGAAACTTATAGGTAAGTCATGATTTTAATAGTATTCAGAATTAAAGTAAATTATTTTTAAAATAAGTTTAACTAAAATAAAGATAATTAATAGCCATCATAAATAAAGTTTATCAAAATATTTATTGTTCTCTGTTAGGGAAATTATTGAAAATATTTGTTTTACTTTATTGTTGTTTGTAACTGTTTTGTATTATTTTTGTTTTTAATTATTTTATTAAAAAAGTTTGAATTTTGAAACTTATAGGTGTCAGTCGATCCCGGCCTGCCTCTACATCGGCAACAACGCCCGGCCTGCCTACAGCGGCAGCAATGCCAAACACCATATTAGGCATTGTTCCAAGCTAGTTTCCCCCATCATGGAAAGATTCCAAGACCAACCCTCACAGAGTCATTTATTGTTCTCTGTTAGGGAAATTATTGAAAATATTTGTTTTACTTTATTGTTGTTTGTAACTGTTTTGTATTATTTTTGTTTTTAATTATTTTATTAAAAAAGTTTGAATTTTGAAACTTATAGGTGTCAGTCGATCCCGGCCTGCCTCTACATCGGCAACAACGCCCGGTTTGCCTTTACAACGGCGGCAATGCCAAATACCATCCAAGGCATTGTCCACGACTAGTTCCCCCACAAAATGTAAAATTCCAGACTCAGCTCTCACAGATGTAGTTCGTCTGTCGAGAGTCCGATGGAACAGAACATCAAGCAGACCATGTTTCAGTACCCGAATATTCAACTTAATTTTGTTATAATATAAGCCCTAAAAAAATATAAAGCAGTTTTATATGGGGATAAGTTTGACAAGTGTGTGTATAAGGAGTTCCCGGCTAGGTTTAGAGTATATCATGTATATTAGCGTTATTATGAAGTAATGTGATTCGTAAAACTACGGGTATTGAAAACAATTGTGTATGCATGAATGATTTCACACCTAACTAATTTAATAATAAAAAAATTGTCAACTGTTAATTCAGTTATAAAGATACGTTTGGTTTACAAATACATTGGGTAACGTTTTTCGCTTTTTCTGTTAGCAGTTATATTTTATCTAGTGAAATTGCAGGTATCTATGGCTGGTTCCGATTTTATTTGTTCGAAGAGATAATGACGAGGAAGTGTTAAAAAAATATATAAATTCAGCACATTCACTAAATAACCGAGGAATACAAAAATGTGCTCAGCGGCAAATATTTCAAAAAACTATTTTTTTAAAACAATATACATCTAAAATTAATGTATTAAATGGGAATGAAAGTTGTTTCTCTTTGTCACAACCTTATATTTCACACGGTAAAATTGTTTTACAAATAATTTAACCTTTATCCCGGGCCTGACTGTCAGACAATTTGTATCCGTGACTTTTAAGTGTACACGAATATCAATGTTTGGAAGTTGCTACGCTTATAAATTAGCTAGGCCTATACAATGGTTGAAGCTATTATATTTTAACTGTTACAACTTTTTCTGCGTTTAAACAGTTTATTTATGACTGTTTCAACGTTTTCCGTGTTGGGACAGTAATAACATAACTGTTACAACTTTCAAATAGTTGCATCAGTTTTATTACGACTGTGACAACTCTTTAGGCGTTTAATCAGTTTATTTATGACTGTTGCAACGTTTTTCGAGTTGGGACAGTTGTAAATCAACTGTTACAACTTTGAAATAGTTGTATCAGTCCTTTAATGTCTGTGGCAGTTATTTCTTGCGTTGTTGCAGTCGATTTATGTTGTAGACAAACACTTTTAAAGTTGGGACAGTTACAAAATAACTGAAGCAGTGAAATTTAACAACTGTTACAACTTTAACAGGCCTTATAAGTCTTAGAACGACTGTTACTGGTATGGACAGACGTTTTTTCGTCCAGTAGTGTGATATATAAGGCATGAAGATGTTATTGTTACAGATCAGCTAAATTATCTATAGTAAAGGATCCTACAAATTAATGTAAGATACAGTCACAGAAAATAATTATATTCATAAGTACGTCTGAGTCAGTGACAACCCTACAACAGATGTATCCATTGGATCGCCATCAATTATGGTGATACATGGCTGTGTACATAATGTATATACAACTCGTCTAAACATCAACCCAACAATGTTAGATCTGTAAATTTGCTTTCGCAAATTTTTGGTTCTTCCCTCGCCGGGATTCGAACCCATGCTACTGTGATATCGTGACACCAAATCGCCTGCACTGCAGCCGTCCCGCTAGACCACACGACCACCTGGGCTCTCAATAAAGAGCTTTCGGTGGCCATATGTTACCTTTCCACGTCAGTTTTAATCTAGCGGCGTACTACAGTACATGATATATAAGGCATGAAGATGTTATTGTTACAGATCAGCTAAATTATCTATAGTAAAGGATCCTACAAATTAATGTAAGATACAGTCACAGAAAATAATTATATTCATAAGTACGTCTGAGTCAGTGACAACCCTACAACAGATGTATCCATTGGATCGCCATCAATGATGGTGATACATGGCTGTGTACATAATGTATATACAACTCGTCTAAACATCAACCCAACAATGTTAGATCTGTAAATTTGCTTTCGCAAATTTTTGGTTCTTCCCTCGCCGGGATTCGAACCCATGCTACTGTGATATCGTGACACCAAATCGCCTGCACTGCAGCCGTCCCGCTAGACCACACGACCACCTGGGCTCTCAATAAAGAGCTTTCGGTGGCCATATGTTACCTTTCCACGTCAGTTTTAATCTAGCGGCGTACTACAGTACATGATATATAAGGCATGAAGATGTTATTGTTACAGATCAGCTAAATTATCTATAGTAAAGGATCCTACAAATTAATGTAAGATACAGTCACAGAAAATAATTATATTCATAAGTACGTCTGAGTCAGTGACAACCCTACAACAGATGTATCCATTGGATCGCCATCAATGATGGTGATACATGGCTGTGTACATAATGTATATACAACTCGTCTAAACATCAACCCAACAATGTTAGATCTGTAAATTTGCTTTCGCAAATTTTTGGTTCTTCCCTCGACGGGATTCGAACCCATGCTACTGTGATATCGTGACACCAAATCGCCTGCACTGCAGCCGTCCCGCTAGACCACACGACCACCTGGGCTCTCAATAAAGAGCTTTCGGTGGCCATATGTTACCTTTCCACGTCAGTTTTAATCTAGCGGCGTACTACAGTACATGATATATAAGGCATGAAGATGTTATTGTTACAGATCAGCTAAATTATCTATAGTAAAGGATCCTACAAATTAATGTAAGATACAGTCACAGAAAATAATTATATTCATAAGTACGTCTGAGTCAGTGACAACCCTACAACAGATGTATCCATTGGATCGCCATCAATGATGGTGATACATGGCTGTGTACATAATGTATATACAACTCGTCTAAACATCAACCCAACAATGTTAGATCTGTAAATTTGCTTTCGCAAATTTTTGGTTCTTCCCTCGCCGGGATTCGAACCCATGCTACTGTGATATCGTGACACCAAATCGCCTGCACTGCAGCCGTCCCGCTAGACCACACGACCACCTGGGCTCTCAATAAAGAGCTTTCGGTGGCCATATGTTACCTTTCCACGTCAGTTTTAATCTAGTGGCGTACTACAGTACATGATATATAAGGCATGAAGATGTTATTGTTACAGATCAGCTAAATTATCTATAGTAAAGGATCCTACAAATTAATGTAAGATACAGTCACAGAAAATAATTATATTCATAAGTACGTCTGAGTCAGTGACAACCCTACAACAGATGTATCCATTGGATCGCCATCAATGATGGTGATACATGGCTGTGTACATAATGTATATACAGCTCGTCTAAACATCAACCCAACAATGTTAGATCTGTAAATTTGCTTTCGCAAATTTTTGGTTCTTCCCTCGCCGGGATTCGAACCCATGCTACTGTGATATCGTGACACCAAATCGCCTGCACTGCAGCCGTCCCGCTAGACCACACGACCACCTGGGCTCTCAATAAAGAGCTTTCGGTGGCCATATGTTACCTTTCCACGTCAGTTTTAATCTAGCGGCGTACTACAGTACATGATATATAAGGCATGAAGATGTTATTGTTACAGATCAGCTAAATTATCTATAGTAAAGGATCCTACAAATTAATGTAAGATACAGTCACAGAAAATAATTATATTCATAAGTACGTCTGAGTCAGTGACAACCCTACAACAGATGTATCCATTGGATCGCCATCAATGATGGTGATACATGGCTGTGTACATAATGTATATACAACTCGTCTAAACATCAACCCAACAATGTTAGATCTGTAAATTTGCTTTCGCAAATTTTTGGTTCTTCCCTCGCCGGGATTCGAACCCATGCTACTGTGATATCGTGACACCAAATCGCCTGCACTGCAGCCGTCCCGCTAGACCACACGACCACCTGGGCTCTCAATAAAGAGCTTTCGGTGGCCATATGTTACCTTTCCACGTCAGTTTTAATCTAGCGGCGTACTACAGTACATGATATATAAGGCATGAAGATGTTATTGTTACAGATCAGCTAAATTATCTATAGTAAAGGATCCTACAAATTAATGTAAGATACAGTCACAGAAAATAATTATATTCATAAGTACGTCTGAGTCAGTGACAACCCTACAACAGATGTATCCATTGGATCGCCATCAATGATGGTGATACATGGCTGTGTACATAATGTATATACAACTCGTCTAAACATCAACCCAACAATGTTAGATCTGTAAATTTGCTTTCGCAAATTTTTGGTTCTTCCCTCGCCGGATTCGAACCCATGCTACTGTGATATCGTGACACCAAATCGCCTGCACTGCAGCCGTCCCGCTAGACCACACGACCACCTGGGCTCTCAATAAAGAGCTTTCGGTGGCCATATGTTACCTTTCCACGTCAGTTTTAATCTAGCGGCGTACTACAGTACATGATATATAAGGCATGAAGATGTTATTGTTACAGATCAGCTAAATTATCTATAGTAAAGGATCCTACAAATTAATGTAAGATACAGTCACAGAAAATAATTATATTCATAAGTACGTCTGAGTCAGTGACAACCCTACAACAGATGTATCCATTGGATCGCCATCAATGATGGTGATACATGGCTGTGTACATAATGTATATACAACTCGTCTAAACATCAACCCAACAATGTTAGATCTGTAAATTTGCTTTCGCAAATTTTTGGTTCTTCCCTCGACGGGATTCGAACCCATGCTACTGTGATATCGTGACACCAAATCGCCTGCACTGCAGCCGTCCCGCTAGACCACACGACCACCTGGGCTCTCAATAAAGAGCTTTCGGTGGCCATATGTTACCTTTCCACGTCAGTTTAATCTAGCGGCGTACTACAGTACATGATATATAAGGCATGAAGATGTTATTGTTACAGATCAGCTAAATTATCTATAGTAAAGGATCCTACAAATTAATGTAAGATACAGTCACAGAAAATAATTATATTCATAAGTACGTCTGAGTCAGTGACAACCCTACAACAGATGTATCCATTGGATCGCCATCAATGATGGTGATACATGGCTGTGTACATAATGTATATACAACTCGTCTAAACATCAACCCAACAATGTTAGATCTGTAAATTTGCTTTCGCAAATTTTTGGTTCTTCCCTCGCCGGGATTCGAACCCATGCTACTGTGATATCGTGACACCAAATCGCCTGCACTGCAGCCGTCCCGCTAGACCACACGACCACCTGGGCTCTCAATAAAGAGCTTTCGGTGGCCATATGTTACCTTTCCACGTCAGTTTTAATCTAGCGGCGTACTACAGTACATGATATATAAGGCATGAAGATGTTATTGTTACAGATCAGCTAAATTATCTATAGTAAAGGATCCTACAAATTAATGTAAGATACAGTCACAGAAAATAATTATATTCATAAGTACGTCTGAGTCAGTGACAACCCTACAACAGATGTATCCATTGGATCGCCATCAATGATGGTGATACATGGCTGTGTACATAATGTATATACAACTCGTCTAAACATCAACCCAACAATGTTAGATCTGTAAATTTGCTTTCGCAAATTTTTGGTTCTTCCCTCGACGGGATTCGAACCCATGCTACTGTGATATCGTGACACCAAATCGCCTGCACTGCAGCCGTCCCGCTAGACCACACGACCACCTGGGCTCTCAATAAAGAGCTTTCGGTGGCCATATGTTACCTTTCCACGTCAGTTTTAATCTAGCGGCGTACTACAGTACATGATATATAAGGCATGAAGATGTTATTGTTACAGATCAGCTAAATTATCTATAGTAAAGGATCCTACAAATTAATGTAAGATACAGTCACAGAAAATAATTATATTCATAAGTACGTCTGAGTCAGTGACAACCCTACAACAGATGTATCCATTGGATCGCCATCAATGATGGTGATACATGGCTGTGTACATAATGTATATACAGCTCGTCTAAACATCAACCCAACAATGTTAGATCTGTAAATTTGCTTTCGCAAATTTTTGGTTCTTCCCTCGCCGGGATTCGAACCCATGCTACTGTGATATCGTGACACCAAATCGCCTGCACTGCAGCCGTCCCGCTAGACCACACGACCACCTGGGCTCTCAATAAAGAGCTTTCGGTGGCCATATGTTACCTTTCCACGTCAGTTTTAATCTAGCGGCGTACTACAGTACATGATATATAAGGCATGAAGATGTTATTGTTACAGATCAGCTAAATTATCTATAGTAAAGGATCCTACAAATTAATGTAAGATACAGTCACAGAAAATAATTATATTCATAAGTACGTCTGAGTCAGTGACAACCCTACAACAGATGTATCCATTGGATCGCCATCAATGATGGTGATACATGGCTGTGTACATAATGTATATTGAGAGTATTTTCATATATTGAGAGTATTTTCGTATATGTATATAATAACTTTAAATACCAATATATTAAATGTAAATTTAAAAAAAGTGGCATGTGTTCAATATTATGTCGTACATCATATTGACATGTGTACATTGTATTGATATTTTGATTCGGCACGATATAATTAAGAAACCTTTTGAGGAACAGAAAAAAACATAGGTCAATGTTTTAATTGTTAAAAATACCATTGCCAAACAAATTTTGTGACAGTTTTATCTTGCTTTTAACCAATTATATTTCTAGAAATGTATAGAAGATAAGATAAAGTTTAATATTACATTATAAGTTGCTAAAAGGATTAAACTAATATTAGAATCATAATGACGACTGTTTCTTGCGGGAAAAAAAATCTTTGAATTTGATTGTTAATGTCAAGTACAGAGTTCATAAGCATAATGCCTTTTCCACTGCTATTCAAATTAAAAGACGCAGAGCAGATACAAGAGAGAGGATGGCATTAAGCTCATCTGTTTATATGAGTAGTCTCTAACTTGACTAATTTCAGATGTCTTCCTGGCATATATCATGTAATGAATATTCCAAAAAAATATATATTTTCGTTGGTTTCAAATAGTCTTTGAATCAAATAATTGTTCCCCATTTCGTGGACAAAGTGGTCGACGGAAAGAAAGATATTAACACAGATATTGCATGACTTGTCACTATGAGAAGATCAATATTTGTATTCCCCTCGAAAGAAATGGGTCATGTCAAAATGGAAGGACCCTGTTTCGCAATATTGTGAATCATAAGGACACAGTTTTGCCTCAGTATAGGACCCGGTTTTGTTTTGTTTTGAAAACATAAATTTATGAAAAGCTATATAAACACGGGTCTGAACATCGTCTCTCGGAAGAAAATCAATAAGAGAGTCGTAATGTACAATGTAATACAAAACTGTCGTGTCAAAATATATTTTAATCGGTAAATTTTCGAAACGGGAACTGTTTTAGATAAGGGATATACATTTTTTGGATGTTTTACGTTTACTGTGTGAAACTTATCTTCGAACAAAGATTAAATGAAGTTAAATACTTTTTAGAAAGCACTTTCAATAATCCCTTATGATGTTTGTTTGTAATGATGTAAAAATAAGACATTGTGGTATGACTGTGTTACGATCTAAATGACCCAAAAGTGTAAAACATGTACAAAATGTATGCTTTATTATACTTAACGTTATGTGTTAAATATATTTACTATCATTTAATCATTTTCGTTTTTTCAGTACTGAAAGTTATGGTCGTTTTTCAGTACTGAAAATGTCAGTCTTTTAAAAGAACTTAAATTATTTGTCATCTTTTAGGACATACAATTATCTTATAGTTTTCGAGAATATGATAAAGTAGTTCAAAATTCATTTGGTATGGGATGGTGGTCATGAAGTTGAATATGGTGTTCAAACTTAGGACATGTTTAGTTTGGTGCAAGACAACTCGGACCATCTATAATGACAACTCAGGCTAAGTATGATATTAGACTTTGGAAGAAATAAATAATTTAAGGAAAAATAATGAATCTGTCGCTGATGAGGAATCTTCAATACAGTTTCAATGCCAATTTTGAGTAATATATAAAATATGCAGTGGAAATTTTGCCGCTTATGCAAAATAGCCTCATCGGTGCTATTTTACCGGCTCCGGCAAAATATCCTCCTTGGCTTCGGCAATATAGCGATTAATAAAGTTTTGCTATTTTCGCGGTCTTATTTACGATTTTATAATCAGACATTATGAAATACAATTTTTATTGAAACTCTTTCATGATGCACAAATGATAAGACAGTGTGGTTATATGTCAATTTTCGCTTTGTATTCAAGGTCTGGTGTATTCATCTTTAGTGAACTGCACTCATTGAATTACATGTACACACGTTACGTTAGTTGATGATGAACATAGACGTTCGAAAATTGAAGACGACAACTTGTTATCGAACAAACTGGAATTTATTGATAATTTTGACTTATATGAAGAAGTACAACATGTTTTGGAATATTTTGAAACGACAATAATGTGCAACTGTATAAGAGTGATTCGAGGTCAGGACTATAAAATCCATGAAAACCAGAGCACCAAACAAAACTTTCAAAATGGTAATCTAATCTATGGTACAATAACATGAATAAGTATTAAAATTGATAAAGACATAGTGAACAGAAGATGATTGGAAATCTACTTACAACATTTCTTCTATGAAATATGAACATAATGTATATTTATTTGCAATTTTTGCAAAACTGGTGCAGACTTAGAAGAAACTAAATCATGTGCAGTCATTTACTGTCCCTCTGGTATCTTTCGTCCCTCTTTCAGGTCTGCAGTGACAGCATATTTCTTGTGCCAGATTAAAAAATGCACCATAAGCAAGGCACTGGTTTTGTAACGCTTGTACAACAGTTTGAAATTGTTGAATGTTACTTTTTATATTTTAAAAGTCAGAATGCGAATATATAATGTGTTAACTCTTAAAGGTAATTTTCTATAGACCATCGTTAAATACTTAACGAAGCGTTTCAACTGATAAAATGGCTGCTATGTTAATGGTACCTAGGCAAAGAAAAGAGAGAATCTTCGGAGGAATGGTTTCACATCTAAACAATTTGACTGACAATGAAATGAGGATAAGATATAGGTTTGGAAGAGACTCTATAGCCTACATATGCAATATTGTGGGTGATTAATTGAGAAGATATACAGCAAAGGAAACTGCTCTAACAGTGGAGCAACAAGTCTGCATAGCCTTGAGGTTTTATGCCTCGGGGTCATTTTTACAAGTAATTGGAGATACCCGTACGAAATTATAAGGCGTATTACGCCTGGAAATAAGGCGTAAACCAGGCGTAAGTGGTAGTTACGTGTCTAGACCCAAGCGTAAAGGAGCAGGAAAGGTAAATTTGTAGTCCTTACGGGCGTAGAAAAAAGCAGTACACCTGGCGTAAATTGAAATAAACAAGGCGTAAGTTTTCTTACGGGCGTAAATTTTCTTACGGGCGTAAATAAAAATACCCATAATGCTTTGTTTAAAGGATCATGGGATTTTTTTTTCAAAATTAGGCTCTTTAGTTTGCAAGAGTTGGACACCAGAGTGGCAGCTTCATATACTCAGTGATAATTTGCTTGTTTTGTGCTTTTTGAAAGAATCTGAAATTGGAAATACTGAATCAAATAAATAAATGAAAATTGTGAAATAAAAGGAAATTAGAAATACATGGTAAATAATAATAAAGTGAGTATAACTATTAGTTATTTAGTATTATGTTCTATCAGAATTTTTGAAATCCCAAAACCTTTATCCTTGGATAATAACACTAAAATCTTTTACTTTGAGTTAAATTGCAGTATTGTCATTTATATTTTAGTTCAAAAGACAATAATTTTCAAAAACAACTTAGTTGTATCAAATACACAAAAGTACACAACAAGGTTAATACACTGAACTAAAATGAGTGTAGTATTATGTAAAGATATTACGCCTGGTTTATTTATTGACCATGCGTACTCATTTGCATATTACGCCTATTTTTTTGTGAACCAGGCGTACTCATTTAAATATTACGCCTAATTTTACGCCTGGTTTACGCCTTAGTTACGCCTAATTTACGCCTGGTTGACGCCTGGTTGACGCCTGGACATGCATTTTGTAAACACTGCAATGCCGCCAGGATAAAGTATGTTTTTTACGCCTGGTTTCCGTGTCATATACGGGCGTCACAGTTCGTACAGATACAATGGGCTACGACAAAGCAACTGTATCTAGAGCAGTGAATGATGTTACCAATGCTTTACTTGATGTGAAAGACAACTTCATCCAGTGGCCAAAAGACATCAATTCTAAAAACAAGATGAAATATGGTTTCCACAGACAAATGAACTTCCCAAATGTTTTGGAATGCATTGATTGCACACACATCAAGATACAAGGGCCATCAGAGGACGAGACAGCTTTTGTCAAGAGAAAGGAGTTCCATAGTGTGAACGTGCAGGCTGTGTGTGATTACGAAGGTACTTATTTAATTTAGATTATCCTCTTCGTCTGTTTAATTGTCAGCCTTTATTTGTTTACCTTCATTATCTCCCTTAAACTTTTTCGTCAGTAAGTCAACATTTGCTTTTCAAATAAATAAATAAATTTGTAGTCGGAGGCTTTCTCTGAACTAAAAATTCATTATTGGTAATTTCGGCAGATGAAGATAGAATGTGTAAGGTGTATGGTGCAAAGGTGTAACGTCTATGGTGTAATGGTATATGGTGAATTGTGTAATAGTGTATGGTGTTAGTGTGAAGTTTACACCATCCAAGGACTGTATGGACTGACTTAACACATGAATAATCGAATACGTACGTTTGTTTTTTACTTTCTAGAGACATTAGTTTGGTCTCCTTTACATGATCGAAATAAAAGTATTTTGATCAGAAAGTTGACCGATTATGTCCTGTTCCTGAAATATTATTTTTGAAGAATATCACTACTGGATATACAACTGTCCCAACTCGAAAAACGTTGCAACAGTCATAAATAAACTGATTAAACGCCTAAAGGGTTGTCACAGTCGTAATAAAACTGATGCAACCATTAGAAAGTTGTAACAGTCATTTAAGTACTGTCCCAACACGGAAAACGTTGAAACAGTCACGAATAAACCGTTTAAATGCAGAAAAAGTTGTAACAGTTAAAATATGATAGCTACAACCATTGTAAAGGCATAAATAATTTATAAGCGTAGCAACTTACAAACATTGATCTTCATGTACACTTAAAAGTCACGGATACAAAATGTCTAACAGTCAGGGATATATGTTCAATCATTTGTAAATTAAACAATTTTACTGTGTGAAATATAAGGTTGTGACAAAGAGAAACAACTATCACTCCCATTTATTACATTAATTTTAGATAGATATATTGATTTAAAAAAAAGTATTTTGAAATATTTGCCGCTGAACACATTTTTGTATTCGTCGGTTATTTAGTGAATGTGCTGAATTTATATATTTTTAACACTTCCTCGCCCTTATCTTTTCGAACAAATAAAATCGGAACCAGCACTAGATACCTGCAATTTCACTAAATAAAAGATAACTACTTACAAAAAATCGAAAAACGTTTCCAAATATTTTTGCAACCAAATGTATCTTGATAACTGAATTAAAAGTTGACATTTTTTAAAATTATCGAAATAACAATTTAATTATTTTTCATTAAATTAGTTAGGTGTAGAATCATTCATGCATACACGGTTGTTTTCAATACCCGTATTTTACGAATCACATTACGTTAAAGATAATGCATATTTTAAGGTTTTTCTTGTCGTAGAACACACCCAGAGGTGTCAGGATTGATCAAATGAAAGACCGACCGGAGGGAGGTTTTTCTTTGAACAATCCTGACACCCCGAGTAAAATGACAAATATTCTATATAGATATATTTATAAACTTAACGAAGATGGCGGATTTTCTTTCAAATAGTTGATTTGTATAAAAAATATCTTAAATAAATATGGATTTTCAAATATTTGATTAAATCAGGGTAACTATAGGTTTAATCCAAAATGGTTAAAGTTAAGCATTAAACAAAGAATTTTTGACCAATTTCAGCAGACTTGTTTCTCGTTTTTGTGCAAACTTGTCATGTGCAACATCTGTATGTTATTGTATGTAAAAATATCTTTCTTTGTACCATTTACTTGGTTTTATAAGAAATAAAGAATCAATAGACTAAGTGTAGTATTTAACATGTGTGATAAACAAACTTGACAAATTACATGTAACGGAAGTAACCTTAATCACTGACCCATGAAATGAAGTCAGGATCAGGCCAACCCTGCCTGACAGACAATGAGACATGTACATCTTTCAAGATACCATAACAAACCTCAATTAATATACATTTAAGACGTAACATGCTTACAGTGTATTTCACTGTCACTGTTCAAACAGTAATATTTTTTTTTCAAACAGTTACATGTACATGTAGTGTACCATGAAGACTAGGTAAAGTGCAATGGACAAATCACTAAAAGAAACGGTACGCTGTAGTCACTGCCAGCTTGTAAAACATAATTCTTGCATGCATGTACTTCAACTTTTGTTGCAGGAGGGATAATAAAATAATACCTTAAAGTACATGCATGGTTTGTTTCAAATACTTGGCCACTAATCATTCTTATTAAGATTTTTATTTAATTCTTATTCAGACTTTAATAATTTAAGTGCAGCAAGCAGTTATTTGACACTAAAAAATTGACAAGGACTGTACAAGACCCTCATAGTTGGTTAAGATATTTTAACACACCATGGGCATGCTGACGGTAGTTAACAATTGCAATGCCAACATAAACTGCAGATGTGATATACTTTTACTGTTTTGTAAATTTCACTGAAACTAGAAATTACATTATCCATATTGTTATATAAAAATGACTGATTATCCACTAATTAAATATTCATGAATTCAGATATGATGCACTATTATCAGTAGTATTCACTGAAACTATGCATTTTCATTATTCCAAAGTGCTATTTCAAATGAATAATTATCCTGGGTATTCATTGAATTCAGAAACAATGTACATGTATGATTGCACTATTAATATTCACTGCAACTACGAAATTTTGTTATTCCAAATTTACAATTGATTATGATTATCCAAGGTAATTAGTCCTCCAGTAATGTGGTCCTCCTTTAATACACGTAATACAATGTGTAAGTTTCCCATTTGTACAAGGCACAATTTTCTTCTTGTCCAAATTAATCAGAACATCACATCATCATCATGGAATAAATGCTGCAGGCCATATTCATAATTTCCAAAAAACGATAGATAACTAGCATTAAATAATGAATTAATCCATTGTTTCACAATTTGCAGCTTTACGAGCGACTCAGTGACATCTAAATTTCCTATGCATTAAAGTGCACATGTTTCCTATGCATCAAAGAGCACATGTACTATCAGGCATCATATACTAAGTGGGAATCATGGTCAAACCAATACAAATTCAGTATGATTCTATAAAATAAAATATACATTGAGACTCAAGTACAGTAAATGTTTAACTAATAATAAATATATAATAGTACATATATATAAACATTGTGCAATAATAAGAAAGTTAATTACAATAACTGTATTTACCTAGATAAAACTATAGCACTTCTCATTTCATTGACTGAAAAATTCTAGCACTAATACAATTCTATTTTCAAGTCACTATTAACAAGAAAAATAAATCTGTTGAGGGGGTCTAAATTCTTTATAGTGTTGTCTTTTTTCCCTGCATTAATGATTTTTTAAGTGTGATTGTGTACTTTCATTGAAGGGTTAAGTGTCTTATTGAGGCTCACACAATACTTTAATTCATCAATTCTTTAAAACACAACATGTTATTTCTTTTGTTCATTTTAATTATGTTTATAATTTAATATGAAATATATTGATACTACAAACATGACAAAGAAAAATTTAAGGAATGAAAGAATAAAATAAATAAACAAATGCACTGTTACTATATACATGTACTAGATAATATTGACTTTACCTTTGTCCAGTGCATATAATGAATAAACCTTTGTGATGTAAACATATTGTTCCAAGACTTAACCATCCCAGTCAATGTTTTATATCCTTGAGTTTAATAATTTTTACATCTTTTGTGTTACCCTGAATACTTTTTACTTATTAATTTCTTATTATAGCTTGCATTAAATAATGCTTTTCAGCTCAAACAACACTTTTTGTTTATTTAATTTAGTCATTTACCGAATTTTATTTTAATGAATCAATATTCAAATTACTTTTAAAATTTGAATGTTTATATCCAAAATAATAGTATATCCTACTGTTTCAATTTTTTCTTAAATTATAATTTGTTTTGAAAAAGTTATAAAAATTTTGAAGAGGACAATTTTAATCATGATAATTTGTGAAGATTATTATAAAATTATATCATTATACCAATGACAAATTAAATATCATCCCCCAGGGCAATAAATTATTGTGTCTTAGTTTGTATATTAGCTACATCATGTATATAAGAATTTCTTATTAATACCTATCAGATATCCAGTGTTAACATCCTGATTATTACCTATTTTAATGTCACATTTGCATGGTCATATTCAGTAAATGCAAATATTTTAATTGTTTATTTTTTTTTAATATTTTGAGCTTCATAAAATACTTTAAAAAGGTTTATACCATGTTAACATAACAATAAATGCATACAGACATGACAGATAAATTTTTTTGTTATGTTTTCCTGACATAGTGTTTTAACATAAAATAATTATCATGATTATGTAGAAAATGCAAATAATCAGCAATCGTTTGTGAATGCACATGATCAAAGGAGATGTGGGATATATCAATGATGCTTCAACCCAACAGTTAGACAACAATAAAGTAACCAAAACACAATTGAATGCGTGTCAAAAAATATGACTCATGATTAGAAGGTCCTTAATACTTGCTGGAATAAACAAATAGACCATTGAATGTTACTACTTGTAAGTTAGGCCGTGTTCACATTGACCTAAATTCGGTGTTGCGTTAGTGTAACTCACACGTAAACTAAACACAATTGCGTTCCCATTGATAAAACTCAATGTTTACATGTAGTTTAAATCATGTTTTGCCTACACACAGTCGATAGTCAATGTAGGCCTTGTGTAGGTTAAGTGTACACAAAACTAGGCATTAAGGACATTATTTTTATCGTGTATATATTTAAGAAGGGAACTATTTTTGAGTAAAATTGATATTTTTGATAATTATTAGTTGTTTAAATTTTACAGATTTTTTTTTGTTAAAAAAATTAACGTACTTTATTAACCCCTAATCAAGACTCAAAGCAGCATCATTGCCGAACCCATAAGGCAGCAACCAATTGATTTTCGGGGGGGGGGCTATTATAGTTGAGTATAAAACATAGAGGCAAGGAGTAGGGGGTGGTGAGCTATGGATTTTGTTTTGGAAACAAAAAATGTTTCCAGTTTTTGGCCCTGAAAAAAAAATATTTGTTTCACCCTCAGCTGCCACTATATATAATGCTAAAATTGATTTCGACTTGTCACCAAAATTTGTCCTGAAAAAAATCAATAGCTCACGTCCCCCTTCCCCTCCACAAAAAATGAAGTAAATAGTTGCTGCCTAATTCATTTGAAAAGGTCTTCCCGAATCGACTTGACGTACACAGAAAAATTCGCCACTGGTCTTTTCTCAAAAAACGATTCACGCATAAATGCATGACTAAAAAAAGTGTGAGGTAAATGATATTTTTGTCTAGTATCTCAGATCCGTAAAATAACACGTAAAATAAATTTAAAAAAACGTTACCCTATTCCTTTACCAAATACTCCTTGGAGAAGAAATACCATTTGAAACGAACAGAAAAGATAAAAATGAAGTGATCCCTAATATCTCAATCCTTTCGGCTGTAAGCACGCTGTTGTAGCTAACGTTTTCTAATGCGTTATCGAGAAATTTCTAGTATATTCAAACTACTGCAAATTATAAAAATGGCTTTCATAAAGTAGCAACCACTTAACTTAAAAAAAGGGGAAGGGTTATTTTTTTTTATCTGAGTCAGTTTTTTTTTTGCGCGTACGTTTTTATTCCTTTTTCTCGATGCTGGTGATCCAATACTTTTTTTTAACACTATAATGTATGGGGAAACTCTTGATTCAGAATAATTTTTTTTATCATCAGTATGATCATTTTTTTTTCTCATTCCCATCCCCACCCCCTTTTGAAGTCAAATGGTTGTTCCCTTACCGCTAGAAAAATTGTCCACAAATTTTTAATTCAGTTCTACGTAATGAACATTTAAATGACATATAGTTTACAAGTGGGAACAAATCTTATGTACAGGTAGCTAAACAAGGTGTATAGATGTGAACAAATGTAATGTGAAACCAGTGTACACTACACTAAACTAATCGTAAACATGTTTACTCTACACGGCGTTTGGTGTGAACACGGCCTTAGATAACATGTATTGCACAAATGAATTTTGAAAAACAATGCTAACAGGGCACAATTTATTTAAAAAATTCACATGAAAATATATAGTTTAGGTTCAAAGTATTAATTATAACAAATTAAAGTGATTAACTATAAATTCTATGTTAAATCTAAAAAGAATAAAATTATGATGCTAGCTTTGCTCTTTAATATTTGTTTTTTTAAACAATGCAGTACATGATAAAAACAATTAATAATTGAATTAGCACAATTTGTTTTATCAACGGTGTTTAAATTGCAACTGTTTATGACTCTGTGCCTTGTTTCAGGAACATTAATTTAAGAATATTGTTTTATTTTGATGATAAATGCTGTTTTAAACCATTTCTAAAATACCTATTCACTTTCAATGCCTGCTATCATCAAAAATATATATTAATGTTTTGTTGTCCATGATTTGAGAATTATTTAAAATCTAAATGAAAGTGGATACTTGCTAAATAAGTAACTATTTAATCTTAGAGTTAATAATTTTCATAACATTTTATGATCAAATCATATGTTTTTGTACTATGCATGGGTTTTTTTTATGGAAATTGTGACATCACAATACATTCTTAATCGAACAAAAACTATCAGCTGATAAAGCAAAACCATGGAAATACTAGTAATCCAGCATAAGCATGATAAGAAACACATTTATATGGATACGTACATATAAAGATCGGTTGGTTGTTGGTTATAAAATGTACAGTGACAAGTATTTCATGCAAATTTAGGACCCGAGTTAGCAATACATTAACATTCAATATGTACACTACATGATGTATAGGTCAGTGGCACATCCAGAACTTTTCATAAGGGACAGAGTTGCTGACTGCCCTTTGGGGCACAGATCCAGTCATGCTTGAGTGATTCCCTATATAATTGACCAAATTTTTCCCACAAAATAGGAGAAGATATAGAGTAACCTTTTCTGTATTCCACTCAGGCCTCAGGGTGATGTATGCAAAATAATTAAGGGAATAAATGACATACACATGATAATAGGGGGAGGGGAACGGTGTCTTTTATGAATTTCAATGATTTATTATGATGCTCAACTTTAACATTGAAGCTCAAAGCCTATATTTTCCCTGGAATATGCAACTTTGCACAAGTGTGGTAATATAGAACATTGATTCATAGCTATATAGCCTATCGGAGTATCTAAATATAGATTCCGTAGGATCAGTGGCGGTTCCAGCCATTTTAAAGGGGGGGGGGGGGGGTCAACCCAGGACAAAAACGTGGGGGTCCAACTATATGTCCCCATTCAAATGCATTGAGCGGCCAAAAAAAAGGAATGGGTTCGAACCCTCCCCCCCCCCCCCACCTTCGGATCCGCCAATGAGAACTAATTGTAAGGTCTGTAAGCCGACAAATGTGCACATTTTCCCTTCAAAATTATGAATGCATAATTACTCGATAGACATGCTATAAAATATTGATAATTTCTACTCACCGATTGTAATTTCCAGCTAAGATTATTGAACATGTGGTCTAACATCTGAAGTTACCTGTGTAAAAATATAGTTTGCCGACCTGAGGTCCATTTTTTTTTGCCGACAAAAAATTAAAGAGGGTAAATCGTTTACGGTGAAGAATTGTTTTCCGTTTTTAATGAAACTTGACAGCTTTTGCTAATTATTTATTTTAATCATCGGAAATGTCCTTCTTGGTGAAATTCGAATTAAAACTGTATTATTATGCTGTACAATATTGGTAACTGAGTCATAATCTTTAAATTTATTTCAGGTACACTCTTGTACATTTTTCCATTGCGCAGAATTATCAAAACTTTGTCAAGTATAAATTTGAATGAATTCATTGTCATCTTCTCTTCTTCTGCAATAATATTAAAACTCTATTTTAAACAGCAAAACAAGTTTAGAATCGCACAATAGACGATAATAGTATAAGTAATGGACTATTTCACAACAAAATCAAATCTTGAGAGCCGGGTGAGACCTGATTTTTTTTTTACACTGATGGCCGACTACTGTTACGCTAAAATATTTGTATTAAAACATTTACCGACTGTATCAACCTGTGAAGTGTTTGTTTTAAACATTTAACGACTGTGTCAACCTTTTATAAGTTGTTATAATCATTTCATGACTGTGCCAACCCTTAAAAAGTTGTAACAAATATTTATCGACTGTCCCAACTCTAAAAACGTTGTGACAAACATTTTTTGACTGCATCAACGTCTGAAAAGTTGACACAAACAAATTTTAACTGTCTCAAATATTAAAAGGTTGGGACGGACATAATGCAACTGCCACAACTATTAGAAAGACTGTAATACATAGATTTTGACTGTGACAACACCGTAAACCACTGCAATAGTTCTGAAATGACTGATGGTAGCATTTTTTGACTTTCACAACCCGTAGAAAAGTTGGGACAGACATAAATAAACTGTTGCAACGAAATATGACAGATTTGACAGTCATTACTGGTCTTTTACAGACTAAGACAGTCGTACAACGACTGTTACTGGTATGGACAGTTGTTTTATCGTCCAGTAGTGTATGTCTTTTACTTCAACCAGTCTCGTATTTGCATAATATAGATATGGTATGCATGCCAATGAGACAACTCTCTAGCCAAATCACAATATGTAAAACTAAAACCTTGTAGATCAAAATACAGTCTTTGACAAGGAGCCTTGGCTCACACATTATGCTTTTATATTCATGCAATCTCAATATACTATATATATAAAATTTGTGAAAGCAAATTTACAGATCTAACATTGTTGGGTTGATATATATCAACCCAACAATGTTAGATCTGTAAATATATATATATACAACTCGTCTAAACATCAACTCAACAATGTTAGATCTGTAAATTTGCTTTCGCAAATTTTTGGTTCTTCCCTCACCGGGATTCGAACCCATGCTACTGTGATATCGTGACACCAAATCGCCTGCACTGCAGCCGTCCCGCTAGACCACACGACCACCTGGACTCTCAAAAAAAGAGCTTTCGGTGGGCATGTGTTACCTTTCCACGTCAGTTTTAATCTAGCAGCGTACTACAGTACATGATATATAAGGCATGAAGATGTAATTGTTACAGATCAGCTAAATTATCTATAGTAAAGGATCCTATAAATTAATGTAAGATACAGTCCCAGAAAATAATTATATTCATAAGTACGTCTGAGTCAGTGACAACCCTACAACAGATGTATCCATCGGATCGCCATCAATGATGGTGATACATGGCTGTGTACATAATGTATATACAACTCGTCTAAACATCAACCCAACAATGTTAAATCTGTAAATTTGTTTTCGCAAATTTTTGGTTCTTCCCTCGCCGGGATTCGAACCCATGCTACTGTGATATCGTGACACCAAATCGCCTACACTACAGACGTCCCGCTAGACCACACGACCACCTGGGCTCTCAAAACAAGAGCTTTCGGTGGGCATGTGTTACCTTTTCACGTCAGTTTTAATCTAGCGGCGTACTACAGTACATGATATATAAGGCATGAAGATGTTAGTGTTACAGATCAGCTAAATTATCTATAGTAAAGGATCCTACAAATTAATGTAAGATACAGTCACAGAAAATAATTATATTCATAAGTACGTCTGAGTCAGTGACAACCCTACAACAGATGTATCCATCGGATCGCCATCAATATATATACAACTCGTCTAAACATCAACCCAACAATGTTAGATCTGCGAATTTGCTTTCGCAAATTTTTGGTTCTTCCCTCGCCGGGATTCGAACCCATGCTACTGTGATATCGTGACACCAAATCTCCTGCACTGCAGCCGTCCCGCTAGACCACACGACCACCTGGGCTCTCAAAAAAAAGAGCTTCCGGTGGACATGTGTTACCTTTCCACGTCAGTTTTAATATAGCGGCGTACTACAGTACATGATATATAAGGCATGAAGATGTTATTGTTACAGATCAGCTAAATTATCTATAGTAAAGGATCCTACAAATTAATGTAAGATACAGTCACAGAAAATAATTATATTCATAAGTACGTCTGAGTCAGTGACAACCCTACAACAGATGTATCCATCGGATCGCCATCAATATATATACAACTCGTCTAAACATCAACCCAACAATGTTAGATCTGCGAATTTGCTTTCGCAAATTTTTGGTTCTTCCCTCGCCGGGATTCGAACCCATGCTACTGTGATATCGTGACACCAAATATCCTGCACTGCAGCCGTCCCGCTAGACCACACGACCACCTGGGCTCTCAAAAAAAAGAGCTTCCGGTGGGCATGTGTTACCTTTCCACGTCAGTTTTAATCTAGCGGCGTACTACAGTACATGATATATAAGGCATGAAGATGTTATTGTTACAGATCAGCTAAATTATCTATAGTAAAGGATCCTACAAATTAATGTAAGATACAGTCACAGAAAATAATTATATTCAAAAGTACGTCTGAGTCAGTGACAACCCTACAACAGATGTATCCATCGGATCGCCATCAATAAAATTGAGAATGGAAATGGGGAATGTGTCAAAGAGACAACAACCCGACCAAAATAAAAAAAACACAACAGCAGAAGGTCACCAACAGGTCTTCAATGTAGCGAGAAATTCCCGCACCCGGAGGCGTCCTTCAGCTGGCCCCTAAACAAATATATACTAGTTCAGTGATAATGAACGCCATACTAATTTCCAAATTGTACACAAGAAACTAAAATTTAAATAATACAAGACTAACAAAGGCCAGAGGCTCCTGACTTGGGACAGGCGCAAAAATGCGGCGGGGTTAAACATGTTTGTGAGATCTCAACCCTCTCCCTATACCTCTAACCAGTGTAGAAAAGTAAAAGCATAACAATACGCATATTAAAATTCAGTTCAAGAGAAGTCCGAGTCTGATGTCAGAAGATGTAACCAAAGAAAATAAACAAAATGACAATAATACATAAATAACAGCAGACTACTAGCAGTTAACTGACATGCCAGCTCCAGACTTCAATTAAACTGACTGAAAGATTATGATTTCATCATATGAACATCAGGCACAATCCTTCCCGTAAGGGGTTTAGTATCATACCATCATAACATATATGAGAAGAACATAACCCGTGTCATGCCAACAACTGTTTTTAGAATAAATGTGTTTAGTTCCGACGCAAAGACCTTATCAGTGACTCAATATTAACGCCAACATATGCAATATTTAATGACTTGACAACAGTATCGTAATTATATCCCTTCTTAATAAGTCTATTCAAAGGTTTTGTAAGTTTATGAGGTGAATACTGACACCTTTGTGCTTTATAAAGAATATTTCCATAAAAAATTGGATGTGAAATACCTGAACGTATAAAAAGTCTGCATGTTGAGCTATATTTACGAATGATGTCTTTATACCGATGATAAAATTTAGTTAATGTTTTGACTAGTTTGTGATATCGAAAACCCTGGTGTAATAATTTTTCAGTAATACATAAATATCTCTCAATATATATATGTGATTTGAAATCTCAGTAAACATCCAACTTAAAGCGATTCTGTACATGCATGCACAGTAAAACAAAACAACAAGTCGAAAGCATGACAACTTTTTATCTCTCACAATACACAGTATATTTATACAAATTGAGAATTTCTATGTTAAAATATTTAATTTTGATTTGGCTTATTCCCCTTTCTATAAGAAAAATACCCAATTATGATAATACAATCAATTCTGGACGTCTGAATCGATTGTTTAACGTCTTCGGGATATTGAATGAAATAATTTCAGCATGATAAATAAAATAGATAATTACTACTTATTGATACGGGTAGCAATGGTAAATAATCCATTCACAAATTATTGGTTTCAAGACTTGTTCAAAAAGACAAAATGTTGGACCTCTTAATCAAAATTTATAATTTCTATAGAGTTATTTTTTTGTAAATGATTTTAAACAATCCATTCTGAGCCTTTAAACTAAGTCTGTTGTCAATATTGCCAAAGAAATACCTCTTAACAGCCTTTTCAGTGTTCGATTAATTAATGTACGACAATAAAAAACCATAGAATATGCATATCTATAACATATTTCCATAGAGTATGGTACAGTATGCTATTGAATTATTGGGCAGTATGACATTTGTGTCGTCTTTTTTGAAAAAAAATATAAAGTAAAGTATGTGAAACTTGTTGTTCACAAGTTAATTAAGTGATTCAAAGTCTACCAAAGCAAATCATACACTACCAATTTACTCAAATTTTGTGGTAATGTTTTAAAGAATTAATTGAAAAAAAATATTACATTGTTTCTTAAGTATTTGCCTATGGTAATGTTGAAAACACCTTTTATTTAAATGAAGCAACATTAATATATTATGTCAACCCTTAATTTTAAAACGATTTTCGCTCACTTCGTTAATGATAGACTTCCCTATTAGAATTTCAACAATTTTTTCAGTGGTGCAGTGGAAAGCTGAACCAACTCACAGCATGTAGAGTGCGTGTTCAAATCTATTAGGTGAAGTATAATATCCGATTTAAGTTGTTACTTAACTTATATTAACTTTAAGTTCAATTTCAAAGAGATCTCAATGTATATACATGTAACAGCCGGATTTATATTTGTTTTTCCCATTGCTACAATTGTTCATACGTCCTTGTTAATATAATGGAATTTGATGTGACTGTCTTATAAGTGAGAGGTTTGGCTAGCTTTAAAACCAGGTTTAATCCACCATTTTGTACTTAAGAAAACGCATTTATCAATTCAGGAATATGACAGTTGTTATCCATTCGTTTGATGTGTTTGAGCTTTTGATTTTGCCATTTGATTAGTGACTTTCCGTTTTAAGTTTTCCTCAAAGTTCAGTATTTTTGTGATTCATAAAGGATGACAAATGCGCTACCAATAAAAGATTTGCACAATTCCAATCTGAGAAATGTTATACAGCAACTTTATACAATATAAAAAAGAAGATATGGTATGTTTGCAAAGGAGACAACTCTCCGCAGGAGACAATATGAAACAGAAATTATAAACTATAGGTCACTGTACGGTCTTTAGCAATAAGCAAAACACTATTTCTTAGAAAAGAAAAACTGATTTTTGTTCGTACTCTAAACGATCTCCCACCTTAACTCGTTTTAACAGATTTATTAGGTTTAATTTTGTATCATACATACTATAGACGCTATCAATTTAAAGATATGGCTGACATTACATTTGTAAAACAGTTTTTATCGTAGTTTTTATCAAAACGTCTAAAGAAACTAATTTTGTGTATTTCATGTAGTAGAAAGAGGGTGTTTGTCAGCAATGAATTTTTTTCTAGATTGAACGCTTCCGATAAGTGAGCCGTTCTCAAAATACTAACTACCTTCACATAAATGTATGTTACCGAGAAATATTCAAGTTCGGCAATATTCTTCCTTTAAGATAACCGTGTTTAATGATAGAAAGAGTCATGTTCAAACTTAACTTTCATGCAAAGGCTTTAAACATATCGAATATATAGCTAATGTAGTTTTTTTTCTCTGTCAAACATTGCATTGATTGCTTACATTTTAAGCAATTGACTTTTTGGCTTGAAATTTGAAGTTTGTTCGGCCAATACAATTTACGTTGTATATCATTTAAAGTTCGACAAATATACAAATCGTAAATGTAAATTTCAGAAGAATATTCATATGTTTAACATTGTTGCATACCACGTATTGACATGTATACATTGTGTTGATATTTAAATTTACCTTTTGACAAACATTTGTATTATGGGTGCACATTTTAATTTCTAAAACATAGCATCGCCAAATTTGTCATAGCTAGACAGTTAGAGGAGTCTCTGACCCTTCGTGGTCTTGTTTTGCATTAATTCCATTTTTAAAGAACTAGGACACATTTCTGTTTACGGACTGGCTGAGGCCCACCTCCGGGTACTGGATGTTCTCGCTGCATTGAAAACAACTTGGTGGCATTTGGCTGTTTTCTGCTCTTCATTCGGAAGGTTGTCTGTTTGTTACATTCCCAATTTCCATTCTCAATGTTATTTACTTAAATTCCGTATGAATTATTTAAAATCAATACGTCGAATTAAAAAATTGCCGTCAATGCTGAGTTCAAATAATCCCGTGTGAGTAGACCTTAAAGAATATGGTATCTGTAAAAAAAACACCTTTTAAAGAATATGGTATCTGTAACAAAACCTTTTAAAGAATAATGTGTATAGTCGTCTTGGAAATACTCGTTCTTAAACAAACACTAAAATTGTCCAACAAAAATTATCATTGGGCATTTTGGCTTTTTTTTTCTTTTATTAAACTCCATTATTAGTAGTTTACCGTGACCAATCACTACTCAAAGTATATGGTTGCAATTGCATACCGTTATAAGGAAGTATATACATATTCATGTATTTAATGGGCGAATACAATATACGTTTTTACATGTAGATACAACCACAACTTCAATTTCAACTTTGTTTTTTTATTTATTGTTTATTTATTGTTTATTAACATAATACTTAATATTCAATCACTGTATTGGATACCCTAACTACATAAGTGTCCTTAGAAACAACAGTATATTGCTGGACCTACCAAGTGCTCCAAGAAACTTAATTATTAACATTTATTTTATCAGCAATCAACGCAGAGCCTCAAAGTTATTGTTGAACTGCCAATTCTAGAGGTGGGGTATATCAGATGTGGATACTACAAAATCCAAAAGATCTTTCAGGGTACATACAATCTAACTCTCTTTCATCTTGCAATAGTATTAAAACATTTGACTTTTCTACACTATACACAAGTATTTCACATACCAAACTAAAAGACACATTGAAAAAGTTGGTATTGCTTTGTTTCATAAAAATGAATGGCCAACGTAGATACAAGTATCTTGTCTTAGGGAGGGATAAATCCTACTTTGTAAAGGATCAATCTGATTCAAACAAAACATTCTCTGAAACTGACATTATCAAGATGCTTTATTTCTTGATTGACAACATATCTGTTACGTTCGGAAGACGTGTTTTTCAACAGACTGTCGGCATTCCAATGGGAACCAATTGGGCCCCTCTTCTTGCCGACTTGTTTCTTTATTATTCTGAGGCTGACTTCATACAGGAACTTCTTAGGAAGAAAGGTAAGAAGTAAGCAACATCCTTTTACTCTATTTTCCGCTATATAGATGATGTTCTCTCACTAAAAAAATCAAAATTTGGTGACTATGTTAAACGAATCTATCCCATCGAACTAGAGCTAAAGGATACAACAGACACAGTTAAGTCAGCCTCATATCTTGACTTACATCTAGAAATTGACAATGAGGGTCGAATGAAAACAAAACTTTACGACAAAAGAGATGATTTCAGCTTTCCAATTGAAGTAACAACAGTCCAGCGGCACCTGCATACGGTTTATATATATCCGAGTTTAACATTCAAAGCAGTGTTATAAATGACGGCAACGCTCCCTCCTTTTTTTACCAGATCTTGGAATTTGAAATATGGAATATCCGTCTGGAGTTAATTCTGGTATAACACTTTTATCAGCTGCAGTGCCTAGCCAGGTTTCAGTAAGAGCTAGAATGTCAACGCTGTTGGAGAGAATAAAGTCGTTGATAGAGGTAGCTTTATTTTTAACCGATCGCGGGTTTAATGAAGCAAGCGACACATTGTTTCCTTGATTTTGTGAATAATCGAGGTCTTATGATAGGAAAAATGCATTTGTTCTTTATATCATTTGATAGTGTGATATCAACAAGATTGGATGTATTTACACAGACGTCATGATTTTGCTTAATTTTTCTTTGGACACTAACAACTGTTCGAATCGTGCGTATAACTTTTTTGCCACCTTTGGTTTCCCTTCTAGTTCGACAAGAAGGTTTCACGATGGGCGTACTGTATTGATTTGTAATCAACATATTCACATAGGCTGTAGGTTTAAATAGCCTTCTAATATACGAGTTCATGGCTGATTGAACACAATGTAAACAATCGAAATATATGTGTTTATAAAATTTGATGTTTTCCCACAAATTGTGATAATATATGGAATCACATTGTTTAAAGTCTTTCAAGAACAAATTATACAGATACACGTTACGGGAATGTCACATATAAACAAAAAAAACACTTACTCAATGGGAGCTGCCTGTCAGCGCTAACCGCTAATCAAAGAATTGTAAAATTGTAAAAAGAATTGTTAAATTGTAAATTACCGTTTCACAGATGATATCAGTTATGTTCCTTACAACGTAACTACAATCCCCTTCCCTTTAATAAATCTGACATACCGAATTAGACTATTTACCGGATTTGTTATAAAAGAGGGACGAAAGATACCAAAGGGACAGTCAAACTCGTAAATCTAAAACAAACTGACAACGCCATGGCTAAAAATGAAAAAGACAAATAGAAAAACAATGGTACACATGACACAACATAGAAAACTAAAGAATAAACAACACGAACCCCACCAAAAACTAGGGGTGATCTCAGGTGCTCCGGAAGGGTAAGCAGATCCTGCTCCACATGCGGCACCCGTCGTGTTGCTTATGTGATTACAAATCCGGTAAATAGTCTAATTAGGTAGGTCAATTTCAAGGAAACGAAGGAGATTGTAGTTACGACGTAAGGAACATATCCGATATCATTTGTGAAACGATTATCCCATAACGGTGAACCAACTCGTGATGGCGTCCGTAAAATTTGCGTAGGGATGATTTCAACTTCACCATTTGGAACTCTTGGTTTAATAGCTTCCTTGTGAGCAGTAACCTTATCACATGAGCAACACGACGAATGCCACATGTGGTGCAGGATCTGCTCACATTTCCGGAGCACCTGAGATCACCCCTAGTTTTAGGTGGGGTTCGTGTTGCTTATTCTTTAGTTTTTTTTATGTTGTGGCATGTGTACTATTGTTTGTCTGTTTGTCTTTTACATTTTTAGCAATGTCGTTGTCAGTTCATTTTCGATTTATGAGTTTGACTGTCCCTCTGGTATCTTTCGTCCATCTTCTTTTATAATATTCTGACATTACCTTCTGAGTTTATGGTTCAAGCTGTTGAAACCATGTTAAAAAAATGATCCACCAAATTGATATAACAGTTTGTCTTAGATATAAAGAAAATTGTATTATATTTGTTCTCCGAGCCATCTCCAATCTTAACTTTTAAAACGTATTTGTAGAATTAAATTTGGTACATGTTAGATAAAAACTATTACTTATTACTATGGATATTACTAGTATAAAAAAACATTTATTTTTATCGCAGTTTTCATCAAAATATTATCAATTAAGTAATTTTGTCAATTTGTTTATAGATTCTGCTTGTCACTCAGAGATTGTTATAAATGAACGCTTCGGAGAAGTGAACTGACCCCAAATGCACTTGCTATTTATATAACTACTTTGAACTAAATTAGGGTTACCGAGATAAGTTCGGCAATATTTGCATGTTAAGCAAATGACTTTTTTCTGACAATTTGACGTAAGTTCGGTCAATACAATTTACGTTGTATATTATTTAAAGTTCGGCAAATAAATAAATATTGACTGTAAATTTAAAGTCATGGGACCAACATTGTTGTATACCACGCATTGACATGTATACATTGTATTGATATTTAAATTTACCAAAATGTGATTGGACAACCCTTTTAGAAACAGTTGTAATATGGGAAACAAGTTTAAATTGTTAAAACATATCCTTGACAAACATATAGTTAGTTTTCACTAAAATTACATATAAATTATTAAAATCAGTACGTCAAATTATTAGTAGCTAACTGTCATCAATCACTATTCAAATTATAAAGTTGCATCATACATCGTATGCCCTTATAACGAAGTTAAGTTTGGAATACTTACCGGGTTTTAATAACATAAGCAACACGACGGGGACCACATAAGGAGCAGAATCTGCTAACCCTGCCGGAGAAACTGAGATCACCCCAGTTTTTTATAGGGTTCGTGTTGCTTAGTTTTTATTTTTTTAAATTGTGTCGTATGTACTATTATTTGTCTGTTTGTCTTTTCTGTATTAGCCATGGCGTTGTTTATTATCGATCTATGAGTTTGACTGTCCCTCTTGTATTCTTATTCATATAGTCGATGGGCGAATACATTTGCATTACATGAATGCATATGAGGTAAAACGTAATCAGTTATCGAATAAAACCAGAACCAGGAAGACTTTAAACAAATATCAACTTTTTTGGTTTGTTTATAAATATAATACATAGGAGTATTCTAATAGCATAGATGATGATTAATCTGCAACTAGAATGACCACTTTATCAAATTCTTTTCAAATTTTCACTCAGATGCGGTGAATTTAGCATATCATCTTTGTCTAGTTTCTGTTTTATAGGAAGATTATGCAAAAATATGTGTGACACTTTCTATAATAACCAACTGACGTGGAAGGTACCAACTGAGTAGTTTATTTTCTGTCAAATATTACACTGCTTGCTTACATTTTAAGCAATTAACTTTTTAACGTTAAATTTGCCTAAAAAATTTAACGTTGTCATTTAAAGCTCGGCACATATCTTAATCTTAAAAATGTAAGTTTGAAAGTAAAAGTCATGTGTTGACCATTGTATAAAACTACGTATTGACTAGTACACATTATATTGCTATTTAACTTAACCCGATATGATTGGATAACCTTCGATATAGCATTCAGTTAAATGAGTTGTATACTTATTTTGTATATATAGGCAGATACATTCTCCACTTAAATGAATGTGTGATTTTCATGAGAAAAAAAACCCTCAAAATAAAGTCAATCTTAATACGTTATCGATTAACAACACAACTAGAAAGACAACAGTAGTATACCGCTGTTCAAAACTCATAAATCCATTGACAAAAAACAAAATCGGGGTAACAAACTAAAACCGAGGGAAACGCATTAAATATAAGAAGAGAAAAACGACACAACACAAAAACGCAAGACACACAGAAACGGACCAAGCAACAGACAAAACACCAAGAGAATAACAAATATAACATCAAAACCAAATACGTGAATTTGGGATAGACAAGTACCGTGCCACGTCTTACCTCAATATCTCAAAAATAAGAGAAAACACAAACGACTCAACGTTAAAATGCAACACACACAGAAACGAAGAATATTATAACAATGGCCATCTTCCTGACTTGGTACAGGACACTTTAAAAGGGGAATAAAAGTGGCGGGTTGAACCTGGTTTTATGGCGTGCCAAACCTCGCACTTTAATGGCAAAGTTAAATATAACATTGAAATGACAACATAATATCACAGGACTACAATACAAATAAATAGAACACATTAGGCAAAGAAAAACATGATGAATAGATAACAAAAGGCATCAGGTTTAAAATTCAATACGCCAAAAACGCACATATTAACTATTTGTGCTTATTTATAAACATATAACTTTGTTATTTTTGTGATATTACTTTCGTTTGTGAAAGATGAAGAAACCGTATCAAAAACTAAAATCAAAGAAAAATACTCAGAGGAAAATTCAAAATGAAAAGTCCATATTCAAATGGCTAAATCAAAAGTTCAATCATACCGAACAAATAAGTAGCAACTCTCGTATTCCTGACTTGGTACAGGCATTTGCTCATGTAGAAATGATGAATTAAACCTTGTTTTATAGTGCGCTTAACCTCTCACTTGTATGACAGTCGCATCATAATCCATTATATTGACAACGACGTATGAACGAAACAAACAGACATGATAAAATGTCAAAAATAGGGGAACAGCAGTCATTTTATAACCTTTATCACTTTAAAAACAAAAAAAAATATAACAATGAAGCAGAAAACGAAATTAAGAAGAAGCTCATTTAATTGGGCGAAAAAAAAAGACAAGAATACAAAAAATTACAATAGCACACTAACATAATGCCAGAATTTATAAGTCCAGAGCCACGCCATAGGCATAAAAGTTACACAATATGTCAGTTAGAAAAAGCACACGGAGCACATGAGATCACTTCTAGTTTTACCTCATTTGCGTACATGTAATGCAAATGTATTCGCCCATCGACTATATGAATAAGAATACAAGAGGGACAGTCAAACTCATAGATCGATAATAAACAACGCCATGGCTAATACAGAAAAGACAAACAGACAAATAATAGTACATACGACACAATTTAAAAAAATAAAAACTAAGCAACACGAACCCTATAAAAAACTGGGGTGATCTCAGTTTCTCCGGCAGGGTAAGCAGATTCTGCTCCTTATGTGGTCCCCGTCGTGTTGCTTATGTTATTAAAACCCGGTAAGTATTCCAAACTTAACTTCGTTATAAGGGCATACGATGTATGATGCAACTTTATAATTTGAATAGTGATTGATGACAGTTAGCTACTAATAATTTGACGTACTGATTTTAATAATTTATATGTAATTTTAGTGAAAACTAACTATATGTTTGTCAAGGATATGTTTTAACAATTTAAACTTGTTTCCCATATTACAACTGTTTCTAAAAGGGTTGTCCAATCACATTTTTGGTAAATTTAAATATCAATACAATGTATACATGTCAATGCGTGGTATACAACAATGTTGGTCCCATGACTTTAAATTTACAGTCAATATTTATTTATTTGCCGAACTTTAAATAATATACAACGTAAATTGTATTGACCGAACTTACGTCAAATTGTCAGAAAAAAGTCATTTGCTTAACATGCAAATATTGCCGAACTTATCTCGGTAACCCTAATTTAGTTCAAAGTAGTTATATAAATAGCAAGTGCATTTGGGGTCAGTTCACTTCTCGGAAGCGTTCATTTATAACATTCTCTGAGTGACAAGCAGAATCTATAAACAAATTGACAAAATTACTTAATTGATAATATTTTGATGAAAACTGCGATAAAAATAAATGTTTTTTTATACTAGTAATATCAATAGTAATAAGTAATAGTTTTTATCTAACATGTACCAAATTTAATTCTACAAATACGTTTTTAAAAGTTAAGATTGGAGATGGCTCGGAGAACAAATATAATACAATTTTCTTTATATCTAAGACAAACTGTTATATCAATTTGGCGGATCATTTTTTTACATGGTTTCAACAGCTTGAACCATAAACTCAGAAGGTAATGTCAGAATATTATAAAAGAAGATGGACGAAAGATACCAGAGGGACAGTCAAACTCATAAATCGAAAATGAACTGACAACGACATTGCTAAAAATGTAAAAGACAAACAGACAAACAATAGTACACATGCCACAACATAAAAAAAACTAAAGAATAAGCAACACGAACCCCACCAAAAACTAGGGGTGATCTCAGGTGCTCCGGAAAGGTGAGCAGATCCTGCACCACATGTGGCATTCGTCGTGTTGCTCATGTGATAAGGTTACTGCTCACAAGGAAGCTATTAAACCAAGAGTTCCAAATGGTGAAGTTGAAATCATCCCTACGTAAATTTTACGGACGCCATCACGAGTTGGTTCACCGTTATGGGATAACCGTTTCACAAATGATATCGGATATGTTCCTTACGTCGTAACTACAATCTCCTTCGTTTCCTTGAAATTGACCTACCTAATTAGACTATTTACCGGATTTGTAATCACATAAGCAACACGACGGGTGCCGCATGTGGAGCAGGATCTGCTTACCCTTCCGGAGCACCTGAGATCACCCCTAGTTTTTGGTGGGGTTCGTGTTGTTTATTCTTTAGTTTTCTATGTTGTGTCATGTGTACTATTGTTTTTCTGTTTGTCTTTTTCATTTTTAGCCATGGCGTTGTCAGTTTGTTTTAGATTTACGAGTTTGACTGTCCCTTTGGTATCTTTCGTCCCTCTTTTATGAAGGTAATCTTTGCCAAAATTAAACGATCAAAGAAATATTTCGTTTGTTTTGAAAAAAAATATGCATTGATTGCTTAAATATTTAATGTTTCAGTTGTATGCGGGAAATTTCCTATGAGTTCGGCTTACGAAAATGTTTAATATAATTATTCTTTAAAGTTTGGTATAATTCTGAATGGTTATCTTCTAAAGATGTATGATGCATGACTTTATTGTGTCTGGTATTATTATACGGCATTGACATGATCGCTTGATTTACCACCAAGCTTTTCACATTTAAGTTGGACACGATATTAAATCAGAAGGACACAATTAATACCCAATAAAGAATAGCCTCGAAAATAATTGTTATGTAAACATATTGGAATGCAAATCATTGCTGTGCTGCATAATAGATAATTGTTTGTACATTTACTGTTAATGACATTTGAATATTATCTTAACGATCAGATAAAAAAGAAGGTAAAATAGGAAGAATGCTCATCCGACAGACTTGATAATAAGCATTGAATATTTGATGATTCTTCACTACCGGAATCGGCATGTTATTGTTTCTTATCGTATGTGCCTTCTTGATCTTGTTTTCTTATGATAGTCATTAGTAGAAGGAGTATTAAGGTCTAAAGGATTAAGTTCAACACAAAGCTAGTCTAATCAAAACTGATTGCAAGCATATTCTCTATAAGCTCTATACTCTGGACGAATCGTTTGGGACAGTTAGATAGATAATTTGACAGGGTTAAACATGTTTGAAGGCATTTAAACCTAATCTCGAACAAGGGTGTAACAAAACAATATAAGCGCAAACTAAACTAAACATCTGGGGCCGGTTGTTCAACATGTCGTTAAGGCTAACGCTGCCGTTAACATATGCTAACGCTTCATTAAAATTTAACGCATGGTTAATCCTGTTGTTCATCTCTACATTAGATTTAACGCAACGTTAAAGTGTAGATAACTTCTATAAAATTTAACGCTGCTATAGACCATCGTTAAAAACTTAACGAAGCATTTTAATTGATAAAATGGCTGCTCTGTTAATGGTATCTAGGCAAAGAAAAGAGAGAATCTTCAGAGGAATGGTTTCACATCTAAACAATTTGACTGACAATGAAATGAGAATAAGATATAGGTTTGAGAGAGTTTATAGCCTACATATGCAATATTGTGGGTGATAAATTGAGAAGATATACAGCACAGGAAACTGCTCTAACAGTGGAGCAACAAGTCTGCATAGCCTTGAGGTTTTATGCCTCGGGGTCATTTTTACAAGTAATTGGAGATACAATGGGCTACGACAAAGCAACTGTATCTAAAGCAGTGAATGATGTTACCAATTCTTTACTTGATGTGAAAGACAACTTCATCCAGTGGCCAAAAGACATCAATTCTAAAAACAAGATGAAGTATGGTTTCCACAGACAAATGAACTTTCCAAATGTTTTGAAGTGCATTGATTGCACACACATCAAGATACAAGGGCCATCAGAGGACGAGACAGCTTTTGTCAACAGAAAGGGATTCCATAGTGTGAACGTGCAGGCTGTGTGTGATAACGAAGGTACTTATTTAATTTAGATTATCCTCTGCGTCTGTTTATTTGTCAGCCTTTATTTGTTTACCTTTATTGTCTCCCTTAAACTTTCTCGTCAGTAAGTCAACAATTCGGCCCTCGATCTTATACGACCCAAATATTACAAGTGATCGATCGACGATCGGGTCATTGTGTGCTATCTTTTCCAATAAGACCGCGTACCTGTCACTCCAAAAAGTGTAGTTATTTGCGCAACTTATTTATATGTGCTATTTCGAATCTTTACAATGTTGGTAAAGGAAAGCATTTAATTACTGTTGTATTTTTTATGTACGGGATCGGGTTATTATATTTAGCTTGAGATTTCAGGAATGACACCCTTTCGGGATTTTTGGAATGACCCTTTCGGGATCCGGGAAATCTTTTTTGAATTTCTGGATCTCGGGATTTTGTGTTTTTAAGCACAGGATTTCTGGATCCGGACCCTCTCCCCCCCCCCCTAACTGAAGGAAACATATATATATATTTCACTGAAAACGATTTTGAACATTCATAAATTATAAAATTATTAAATATATTAATAGTTTCAATCATCTGCATGCATTTTTAGGGCCTCAATGAGCCTCAATGAAAATTAGACTAGTTCTAATTAAGTTACACTTTTTAATAGATTTTTTTTATTCAACAGTTCAAGCTGCAGTTAACTGTTACATTAATTAGTACTCTGCATAGAATTAAATGAGTTTAATATTTTTTCAGGGAAATTTACCAATATATCTGCTAACTGGCCAGGGTCAACCCATGATTCCCACATTTTCAACACATCAAACCTATGTCACTACCTGGAGACAAACAACAGAGGACTTGCAGACGGTTTGATACTAGGAGACAGCGGGTATGCATGTCGCCCTTTTTTCATGACACCATATCTAAATCCCAGAGAAAGACACCAGCAAAGATGTAATAGAGCACACTCCAGTACAAGATCCATTATTGAAAGGGCTTTTGGAATCTTAAAGAGAATATTTCATGTGTTACACTCTGAGGTAAAAATAATTATAGCATACTTTGAAATATGATAACAAAAAAGTGGTTTGGTTGTCAATGACCAGTGACCAAATTACTTTGAAGTTTACATCGATAGGTAACTGTACAGCCTTCAACAATGAGATAATCTTAAATAGTGATGCATAGCTAAAATGGTTAATTAACCTCAACAGTTTCATACAAAAAATTCCGAAAAAAAATTCAGCCATAAAGAAAAAAAATTATTGAGTAAAAAGCGGACACAAAAAAGAAACTTAAAAGGATACTAATTACGGAGCTACCATATATTGTTTGAGGGGGATGGCTAGTATGAAAAATGCCTTTTTATTTTCACACTTTCATACATAAATTGTCATCTGCCCCTTTTTTACTCGAAACTCTTGTCCTGACTTTTTTAAATTTCATACAAGCGACACTATCCCCATAAAAATTAAATGGTAGCTCTGTAAAACTAGAGACATGTGTTACAGAAAGACCCGCAGTTAATAGGGATTATATTGAACCTGTTATTTAAGTAACTATCGGTATTGGTTTTTTTAGAATGCAGTGCAAATAATCATTAACATGGTATTTTTTGTTAAAATGGATATCTGCATGGGTAATTTTCCAGGAGACAATATTGTAGATTGGAATACACTTCTGAAACAGTTTTGTTTTTAATTGAAAGATATCTTCCTGTCCATAATTATGAAATTATAAATTTCAGGTCAGAATGAAACCAGAAAAAGTCTGTCAGGTGTTTGGTGCTTGTGCTGTTCTACATAACATAGCTTTAACAAAGAATGAACCTTTGAAAGACGTTTGTGGTGTACATGTTCAGCAAGACCAACCAGTGCAAGTTTTGAATTTTGAAGGAGAACAGGATGGTAGACACATTACAGAGCATATCGCAAGAGTTTTCTTCAACTGAAATACATGTTTAATACACATGAGTCTTTATTTTTTCATCCAATATAAAATTGTGATAAATAATACAGGTTATGTTTTTCAAAACACATGCATTAGAGATGTTGAATTGAAGGCTTAGCAAATAATGAGTTCATAAATACACCTGCGGTATGAGTTATTGGCACAACAAAGTGTCGGTCGTCACACTTTTTCACATCATCTCATTGTCAATTGTACACTGAATGACATTTTACCCTAAGACTTGATTAAGGTATACATTTAAGGTCATTCTTTAGATTTACTAATTTAAAGTACTGTGCAATTCCTTTTTGGTACGTTCTGTAATGTTACCTGATAAAAAGTAACAGTATACATGTAGTCTTAATCAGTAAAAGGATGTTGTTAAAGGACAATTTCCCTGATGAAACACAAAGTTTATCTACTATATGCCAACTATTGCATTTAATGTAAATTATTGTCATCATATTAAATAAATCTCAACATAATAAACAGTATTTTGAATGAAAGGACAGCAGAGAACATTGTGCAATTATAGTACTGTATATGGTAATAGAAAGGAATGTATGTGTGAAATTTTCATTATTTTTGCAGATTTTTCATCTTTCAAATTAAGTTTTAAAAGATAAATGGCATTGTTTGCTGTTGTCTTCCAATTGTTACCAATTTGTTATAATGTATTTCTATTATACTATAAAATAATTCCGTTATGTTACCTGTCACTCAAGATTCTTTCATGTTACCGACATATTAGACTACATTTTAGTATATTTCTTCACCTTTTGTATCGTAAACATGGTAAACGCCAAAAAAAATAATTAGCATTTTATGAAATATTGTAGGATATACTAGTAAACAAGATAGGTTATCTTTAGCTTATTCTTTATTCCCATCAGAAACTTTTTAAAATTGATTCACTTTGGTATCAGGAAAGAACTGGAAGTGTTGGTACAATTTTTAAATATGCCATTGTTACCATAGTGAACAATTGTTTGAATTACAGATAACAGTTCCTGAATCCTCAATGTTTGTTTTTCGATATGTGCTATAAAATACCGGTTCCAAAGACATTTTTTTGGAGGGGGTTTCCTATTGCTAAAAATTATACATTTTCAGATAATGTCTCATATGCACGAAATATAACTATTGCTGACTGATGCAATTAAATATTATCATAATATCAAGAACTGATGTTTAATTATATTATCAAATATAATCTTATTTGAATAATATTATAAGTTATATGGTTCGTTATTGACCGCCTAATAATCCATAGAGGGTTTAACTTAGTAAAATCCATAGGACCAAAGGCTATGGATTCAAAGGGGTTACCACGTGACGGTGTTTAATCAACCACAACGTTATAATTTTCCCTCGGTGCGATAATGTCATTTGAGAAGTTGTTTGTATACTCTAATTTGTATTCATAAACAGGACATTAAAGTCTTTGATCGGCTGATCATTTTTTTCTTCAGATACTCCTTGGCTAAGTTATACAAACAGAATTGTATAAAATATGAAGATATAGTATCTTTTTAATGGGATAAATCACCACAATTGACCAAGTCAGACAACACAGAAGTGAACAACGTAATAATAAACGGTATGTCTATGTTACGAATAGTCTGTTGTTTGTATTTGCTTGTTCACTGAAATATTTAAAAAAGCTACTGAACAGTATGGAATTGACTGTAAGTGGATTTCCAAAGCTTAACTGAATTCACAGCAATCGATACTTCTGAATGGTGACTGAAAGACTTATCATGACTATTGTGCAGACTTAGCATATGCCGTTAAGATAACAAAAAAAAGTAGGTTTGAGACTAAACTGCACTCAATAGATCCCGGAACTACAAAGTTTCAAGAAGTTCAAAAGGGAAATTTAAAATCGTTTTGCGTTTTTGCTAGATAACAACCAACAAAACTGATTAGCGTAACTGTAAATGGCATATAGACAGTACTACCTATTGTGACACAGTTTAATTGGATAGTGTTGAAGACAGTTTTTACATGATTGTTAGCGTTCCCTTGGAATAGTGATGGATTAACCCAACCCAAGAGCAATCCGTGAAAACCATTTGAAAGGGCTTGATCCTTTTATCGGTATAAGTGCACTTGCATATACTAAGAATTTAATGTTTAATGCCAATAAATTACTAACAAATAAACCATGTCCTCTAGCAATCAAATAGATGTTTCGTACAAAATATATATTGAAAAGACACGAAAAGCAACCACTAGCCATTTCTTCTTTAACTGTTCATGACTTTAAAATACTAAATCCATGGGATGTGTTTTACTTGATTTTAATCTCTGATGCATGATTTTTTAAATTAAATTGTTTTTTGGCTCTTAACTAGCGTTAAGTAACTGCAAGTACTCTCAAATCGTACTTTCTTGTTAATTTGACCTGTTGATGCAATTTGTTATGCTTTTTTGTTTTTAAATGATTACTTATGTATATCTCGTCTCTCTATTTTTAATGTAGAACAGCTTTGATAAGTGTTTGGTATTGTTATAAATTTTCACTGTTTGTTCTCGTACCATGACAACAAAATTATTTATGTTGTAAACGATATTTTCGTTCGCCATTTATATTGTATTCCTTACAAAAAAAATAGTTCCATTAACCTGACGTGTGTACATTATTCTGTTTGGTGGCATTTATTTCAAGGTCATGTTTTTTTTCTTGTTTTTTTTCCTTAAATTGTTTAACTTCTAACCCTTTATTTATGTGATTGATTTTGTATATACATTGTGTCATAGACCAAATGTATTCATTCAGTGTATATTCACTTGTGTTAATATGTCTTTTGATTGAGTTAACCCAGTTAAGACAGTTGTTTTCCAATCGTTTGATGTGTTTGTGTTTTTGATTTTGCCATTTGAAGAGGGACTTTCCTTTTTGAATTGTCCTCTGAGTTCAGTATTTTTGTGATTTTGCTTTTCAATATTATTTTATAGCGTGTCTTTCAATGTTATGATGTTACACTATTGTTTCAGGTAAGGATGAATGTTTGTACCTATTTAAACGTCTAAACCCGCTGCATTAATTGACACATGTTTAAAGTCAGGAATTTGATGTTCAGTAGTAGTCGTTCGTTTATGTGGTTCATAAGTGTTTCTCGTTTCTCAAATTTATATAGATTAGACCGTTGACTTTCCTTTTTGAATAGCTTTAAATTAGTCTTTTTTGTGTCCCTTTATAGCTTGCTGTTTGGTGTGAGCCAAGGCTCCGTGTTGAAGACTGTCCCTGGACCTATTATGGTTTACTTCTACAAATTGTAACGTGGACGGAGAGCTGTCTCATTGGCACTCATACCTAATGTTCTGATATCTATTAACAAAATGAACTACGAGCAATAATATTTCCTATAATCTTTAATTGCTGCCGATAGTGTCTAATGGTTTTTCTTTAACCGAGACAATTTTTTAAACTTAATTTCCGTAATAAACAAAATTGTGGGGCCCCAAATTTTATCATTGTTAAAAATGTTTCAAACTTCTTTTTATTTATTTAATGTTACGGATATGCGCATGAAAGTAAAACCGTTCAACAATTAAATCCCAAATATCAAAATGAAAAAAAAAATTCAGCATAGAGTTCAGACACAATAATGTTTGCTTTTTTTCTTCGACTAAAAGGTTAAATATTTCAAAAAAATCATTTTACATGAATAGAGGATTGTTTGATACCCTCATATTGGTCACGTGTTTTTGCAGACTTTATAAATATTCAGGACTTGCTTTAAAAGCATTTGTCTGTTTGAAATCGGAAATACTTCCTCTAGTTCAACAGGTATGTACAATACTTTATACATTATACAGGTAAATAACATCTTTAAGTATTTGCAAAAAAATTTACTTATCTTATTCATTTAGTCATTGTTTTCGTCATTGTGATTATCAAACAAGAGAACTTTATACTTTTATTGTTATAATTCGGTATAATAAAAAAATAGGGAATGCATGTGATAATATTTGTCTTGTTTTACAAGTGTTGAAGAAGGATTTGAAGTATCGAATTTATCTCACATAACGTTACTATACTGTGTGCTGTACAGCATGTTTTACAGAAAATTTGAATTGTTGGGGTGGTTTCTTCATAGGAAAAACATATCATTCTAAAAATCTATTTTCATTTTACGGACTCCGGAATCAATATTGTCTCAACAGGTGACCTTTTCTGTGGTAGGACATCCAGGTACTTGGTGACACAAATCAGTTAATTTAAGATTTTAATTTGCACAATTTCTGAGAGAAAGTTAACTGTTTAAATGCTTTCTATACATAGCTATATCATCAAAAAAGTAGTAAATTTCCGACAAAATTGCACCGATCGCATATTTAATTTTACCCTATTTTGGGTGATCGTAATTGACAAAATACCAGGATGTTCTACCACAGTGTAGGCAACCTGTCGAATAATTATAGAACCCGGAGTCAAAAGTCAGTAGTATGAAAATAGTCTATTGGCAAGAACTACTTGTAGGTAAACAATAACAGATCAATAGTATTAAATCACATGAAATGTTTAACACTAAGTTCACTATTGCTCTTTAATGTGGTAACTTCTTTTCTTTTTTTTTCAGATAAGATATCTTCGTTCAAATTTAATGAGACATGACGTTCAGGTTCATAATGAAAACCATTATTTTGTACATACTATGGTATTTATATTTTGATTTAGCATATGCAAATGATGACCAAAATCTGGAAAAAAAAGATTTATTTTGTCACAAAGTAATTTTAAATGGAATGAAGAAAACATATCCACATGCCAAAATCCCGGATATCTGCAGCGAAGCAATTGAAACATTCTACAAAAAAATTATAACAGATCCGGAGGCCTTTAAAATTATTATAGGTAATCTGATAACTATGTATCCAAAAAAATCAGCTAAGTTTACACTACAGTTTGCAGATGATCTTTTAAAGGCACCACAACAAGTATTGATTATATTTTTGTATACAACAGAAATACTTCATACAGACCTGAATAGGATACTAGACGACTGTGACGATAAAGAAGAAAACTACGAACTGATGAGTCCTTATGCTGCTGCACTTATGTCCATCATAGTACACTGGGATGGAATCAAATCAACGTCAAAAACTACATACCGTGGAGCATATGATCCCAACTGTAATTCATACAAAACAGGGGAAACAGTTGAATGGAAAAAGTTTAGTTCATCTTCGTTGAACCGAAATGTTGCAGTGAATTTTATAAAGAACACCCTTTTCATTATAGATAACAAGGCCTGCAAAACATGCCTGCAACCTAAAGTTATAAGTATGTTTTCAGAATTCAAGGATGAGGAAGAGGCACTCTATCTCCCTGGATCTACTTTTCTTGTTTCCAAATCAAATTACGAGACGATACAAAGCAGAAATGTCAGTGTCATTCATCTATCGCTTGTTTAAAACATGAACCATACAGACAGATGACGCAATTTGACTAACCTTCTCTGAAACGACTTTTTAACAGCAATTACATTTTTTGTAGTTTATAATTATACCAAGTATAACTTTTCCAGTCTCAAAATCAACGTGAAGAAATTAGACATTACTATTAACTTGCTTTTCTTAACCTTAACCTTTTTTTACTAAATAAAAATTAAACGAATTGTTAAACATAATAAATGTCAACTTTATAACCGTTCAATATAGAAATATATGTAGTAGTCTCAATACATATGCAGGCCTAATTTAAATGTTGTATCTCATTTACTATTCTTTTTTACGCTTATGGAAATCAAAAGATCATAATTCTCTTATCTATAGTGTCATCGATTGTGTCCTATCCTAAATGGTGACATGACGAACGGGTAACAATTCGCATGTTGTGTAATATTTAGTTATAAATTAACAAGTTACCAGTTACTGTGTATTCGTAGAGTTCCAATTAACGAAAATGTTGTTGGTTCAAGGGAACGACAATTTTGATGATTTTGATTACAAATCGTCTATAGAAACGTATGCGGGCTTTGATAACCACAAACACAAATCCCCACGTAGTAGACAGTTGTTTTCAATCCACGACAAAGTGTACAAACAACAATAAATGAACCCGCAGTATACAAATTTTTTTTTGAATGCACACGATAGTCCTTGTGTAGCTTGTATATACAATGTCATTTAGAAAAAAAAACTATAAGTGAGCTGACTTATATGAACATTTTTGCTTCGTTGCTTCGTTATGAACATATACACAACTGCAGTCAAGTTTAACGAAAGGCCCCACGACACAGTCAGTCAACAAAACTTTATTGGATCAAGATGCAAAGAAACGATCGTTGTCGTTGGGCGATTCAAACCTGATTCGACCTCCAAGCTCTGAAGCCCTGCTCAGACACACATGCTACACTCAACTGCGGCCAAGCTTAGCGAAAAGTCTTTCGATATAAACAAACTTTATCAGAATAGATCGTATGCATTGGTCAATTCAAACCTTCGACCTTATACCTTCGAAAAAAGAACACGCAAACTATAAAGTTGAATGGACTGATCAATATTCACGTAAATTTGTAGTTGTTAAAAAATTTCAGCGTCGTATACACGTTCATACGAAAACCTAGTATGGTCACATTTTTTTTTATTAATCTCGTAATAACGAGATAAAAATCTCGTAATTACTGGAAACTATCGCGTAATTACGAGATAATTATCGCGAAATTACGAGAAAACTGTGTCGTTATAACGAGATAAGAATTCTATCTCGTAATTACGAGATAAATATCGCGCAATTACCAGAAAACTTTCGCGTAATTACGAGATAAGAAGTTTTTTTATTTCGTAATTACGAGATGAGTCTTGCGTTATTACTAGAAAACTATCGCGTAATTACGAGATAAGACTTTTTTTTTATTCCGTAATTACAAGATAAATATCGCGTAATTATGTAAAAAACTATCGCGTAATCATGAAATAATTAACGAGTTATTCCGAGAAAACTATCGCGTAATTACGAATACTTTTTTTTCTTTCATAATTACGAGATAATCATGGCGTTATTACGAGAAAACTATCGCGGAATTACGTGAAAACCAACGCGTAATTACGCGATAATTTTTGTTTTTATCTCGTTATTACGAGATGATCGTGGCGTTATTACGAGATAATTATCGACTAATTACGAGAAAAATATATCGTTATTACGAGATAAGATATTTTTATCTCATAACTACAAGAAAGCTATTGCGTAATTACGAGACATTTTTTTGGTCTGACCTTAATAGGCTTTCTTACGTACATGATTGTCCTCTTGATTTTCCAATGGCAAGTCTATTTTTTATACATGTGCATGCTAAATTTATTGATTTTATAATTGTGTGCAATAGTACAATTTTAAACTTTAACATCATAACAGTTTTCACGTCGAAATATTGAATTCAACTGTCTCCTCTCATTTGGTTCTAGATGAACATGATTAAGGGATCTACCATTTTATTTTGAATTCGGGGCGAGGGACATGGGTGAAAAATTTTGTCCTGCATTTGTTTTAGCTGTGATCTCTGTCCTGTCTTTTTATTTTTCTGTCTGTTTGGTCCTATATTTTTTAGTTTGTGCTGATTTTTCTGTACATAAATCATCATTTTTTGGCCAAGTTGCTCATCCTTCCTTCCCTTTAATTCAATAGATTCGATGAATTAACGTTGTATTTGCAATGAAACCGTACTTAACTACAAAAAAACCCAAAACATATACTAAAGATATTGTTCGATCTTTATAACAGGAGACCTTAACATCGTTCGCGACCGAGAGTTAAAATCATTTCTCAGTAAAGGACCTAAATATCGTCCCCCGTCAACTATTAACTGGAATGAGTGTCGTAATATCATCCACGACTCACTCCGTGCCTACTGTTTGAAATGGGTAAAACGGGAAAAAGCTGACAAAAAATCTTTGGACTCTTTTTTTAATTCAGTAATGAAGATAGTTGATATTCGAATACAATATTTTAAAGAACATTTTACTCTTAACAAAAACTTTAAAAACCCTATTTCGCGTATCAAAAATAAACTAACAGAACTAGCCAAGGAATTTGTTTTTTGTCCCAACTATGTACTGGCTTCCGAAGCTGCACAAAAAGCCTTACAAATATAGATTTATTTCATCTTCTAGCCATTGTTCAACTACTAAATTGTCTGTTTTACTTACTAGTACACTTGGTACAATAAAAAACTAATAAATTGTTCAAATAAGGCCTTTGAAAATAGTGGAATTAATTACTTTTGGAGTGTCAAAAACTCGTTGGAAGTACTTGATAAATTGCATGCATATATTGGTGATTTTGAATCTGTTCAAAGTTTTGATTTTTCTACCCTATATACCACTTTGCCTCATATTCTTATTAAGAAAAAATTCACATCCCTAATTAACTGGGAATTTAAAAAGTCGGAATGCGAGTACATATGTTCAAATTCTTTTAGATCATTTTTAGTACAAAATGTAGCAATAAACAAAAGAATTATGTCAATTGGACATGCTTTGATACTATTTATGCGCTTGAATTTTTACTTAAAAACATTTTTGTTCGCTTTGGAGATTCCTTATATCGTCAAGTTATTGGAATTCCAATGGGGACTAACTGTGCACCACTTATTGCGGACCTGTTTTTGTATTGTTATGAGTTACAATTTATGACTAAAATTAGCAAAGACCCATCAAAACAACATTTGATACAAAAATTTAACAATACTTTTAGATATTTGGATGATATATTGGCTCTCAATAATGACGACTTCAGTATGTATACTAAAGAAATTTATCCTGTAGAACTTACTTTAAATAAAGCTAATGATAATAATGATCACTGCCCTTTCCTCGATCTTGATATCTATATCATAAACGGGAAGCTTAATACATTGTACAAAATTTTATGATAAAAGAGATGATTTTTCATTCCCTATTGTTAATTATCCATTTTTAGATGGTGACGTTCCCTTGTCACCCTCTTATGGTGTTTATATATCTCAACTTGTACGATTCGCTCGTGTATGTAACAACGTATTAGATTTTAGCAAGAGAAATTTATGTATTACTGAAAAATTATTACACCAGGGTTTTCGATATCACAAACTGGTCAAAACATTTACTAAATGTTATCACCGGTATAAGGAAATAATTCGTAAATATAACTCAACATGCAGACATCTTATACGTTCAGGTATTTCACATCCAATTTTTTATGGAAATATTCTTTATAAAGCACAAAAGTGTCAGTATTCTCCTCAGAAACTAACAAAACCTTTAAATAGACTTATAAGAAGGGGATATAGTTACGATACTGTTGTCAGGTCATTAAAGATTGCATATTTTGGCTTTAATATTGATTCACTGATAGGGTCTTTGCATCGGAACTAAACACATTTATTTCTAAAAAACAGTTGTTGGCATGACACGGGTTATGTTCTTCTCATATATTTTATGATAGTATGATACTAAACCCTAATGGGAGGTATTGTGCCTGATATTCATATGATGAAGACATAATCTTTCAATCAGTTTAATTGAGGTCTTGAGCTGGCATGTCAGTTAACTGCTAGTAGTCTGTTGTTATTTATGTATTATTGTCATTTTATTTATTTTCTTTTGTTACATCATTTGACATCGGACTCGGACTTCTCTTGAACTGAATTTTAATGTGCGTATTGTTATTCTTTTACTTTTCTGCATTGGCTAGAGGTATAGGGGAGGGTTGAGATCTCATAAACATGTTTAACCCCGCCGCAATTTTGCGCCTGTCCCAAGTCAGGAGCCTCTGGCCTTTGTTAGTCTTGTATGATTTTAAATTTTAGTTTCTTGTGTATAATTCGGAGTTTAGTATGACGTCCATTATCACTGTACTATTATGCATATTTTTAGGGGCCAGCTGAAGGACACCTACGGGTGCGGGAATTCTTGCTACATTGAAGACCCATTGGTTGCCTTCGGCTGTTATCTGCTCTATGGTCGGGTGGTTGTCGCTTTGACATATTCACCATTTCCTTTCTCAATTTTATCATAACGTGTAACCAACCATGCTTTGTTTAGAGAACAATGGAGATGCCAAACCATGGCACAGTGGAAGGAAATGTACTTTATAAACTGAAGCGATATACTTCATGGATTTATATTTAACTGTTTTGCTATTCTCGGTTGAAAAACGAACGTAAATTATATATTGTAAATATTCAAATAGTTACATAAAAAACAATCAGTTTTAAAATGCGTGTTTATTCACTAAATGTATTGATAAGAAGGTGAGTCCCTTTTTGTACATGCATTTAGTTATCCTTAATTTCCTAATATTTCGGTTTATCAGTTTATCATAAAAGTATGATTTTGTCTTTCATTTTAGATACGCATGCATACTACACGTCACTTTTGAAGATAGTTCAAGAATGCTTAACAAAGCTCTATTCTTTCGGTATGAAAATAAAATATAAATGTTCATCCAATTAAAATCGAAAACAGTACATTTATAGTGTTCCTTAAAAACTAAGACATTGCTCACAAGTATTTTTTTATTTTAGTTTCACACATGCAAATTAAAAAATCTTCGACGATGAAACATTTCAATCCTTTTTACACCAACATGCCTTCACTGACTTCGTAAATTATTAAGCCAGGGATTTCGTTACCATAAATTACTTAAAACCTTTTCTAATTTTTTCTTTAGATATAAAGATTTGGTTTTGAAGTTTGGTTGTAGAAAACTTATTTCAAACGGGAAATGTTGTTAACCGTGGCCGGAAATTTAGAAATGATCCTGGTAAACTTGTCGCTACTTTAAATAAACTTATTCTAAAAAGCTACTATTTCACACTGTATTAAGATCGTTGAATATCGTTTTTATTGGTTACACATATTGATTTTGTTATTAGTAAATTAAAAGCAAACTTAATATTACTAATATATTATATAGAAAAACACATTCATGGATCTACAATATGTCGATACCTGTATCGTGGCATTGCACAAGGTCATGTTTTTCTTTGACTGTTTATGAAGTTTTTACACTAAATCTATTGGATGTTTGATGTGTACGGATTGATAATTTAGTCTTAGATGCACGATTGTTTTATTAGTTGTTAGTGGCTTTAGACTAGCTGTCAGTTAACTGCGAGTACTCTCATATCTGTACCTTTGTCTTTTTGTTGTTGGGATGTACAAGTTCCCGGCCACGTCCACTTGAATTTTTTTACCATCTGATGAGTTAAGGCTTTTTCAACTGATTGTTATAGTTCTTTTTTATGTTGTACTGTTATACCACTGTCCCTGGTTAGGGGGAGGTTGAGAACCCGCTAACATGTTTAACCCCGCCACATTATATATGCATGTGCATGTCTGAAGTCAGGAGCCTGTAGTTCAGTGGTTGTCTTTTTTTATGTGCTAAGTTTTTGTTTTTCGTTCTTATTCATTGGATGACATAGAAAACAACTGTTTAGAATATCTGTATAGTAAGACACCCAATTGCAGGATAAATGAATATTTTTCACTGTTGTAGATGCGTCGTCAAAATGATTTTTTCTTAACATCGTGCTTGTCAAGATCATTACAAATCTGTGGACCTTCGCAAACGCCAAGTTCACAATTCCGCTTTGTATGTCCTGGTCTCATGTGATATTGTTCACACTGAGATTTAGTTTTGTCAGTCTTAAAATTCGGATTGGTAAACTTTTCTAGCTTCGTCTTCTAACTCATCAATCAACAATAATGGAAACTGTAATGGAGATCTGTACACAATCTTTCGTAACTGACGCTTACAATCAGACTAGAGTGCTTCAGCGGGATCTCTGCTGGATTCGAATAAACATTTCGGTTCCAGAACACCTCTCTTATCTGTTAAAAACCCACTAACTTTTGAAGAGAGTATACATAAAAAAAATTAAATTTCATCCGTCTCATATATGTTTTCTCGATCTCCTTTGATCATCTTAACGCTTTCGATATACAGGTATCACTCACGGCAACTATCTAAGTTATTCTAGTTTTCCTCATCGTCGAGATATTGGATTCCAAATAATTTCCATACTTAACTAGGTTTCCGGCCCGGAATGTCACTTGTTAATTCCCCATATGTGCATGGATTTTCTGTCATATTGAACTTTCTTATTTCCCAGGACCATTCGTTACTTTAGCGTGTGTCGTGTGCATGATCAAGATCTTTGTTCTGTGTCTGAAACCCGTGAATCACAAGTTACATTCGTTTAATTATATTTCTATACATCAGGTTATTTAAGCTTCATACATGTTAAATGTACTGTTATAGATCAAAATCATCATTGTACTAAAACCCCTCTTTTGAACGATACCATTGGGCTTTTGTTTGCTTTTTAAAAGGTTAGCTTTACCCACATTCCGTATACTAAAGTTATATGAGGTTATGGATGGGGTTTATAGTTCATAAAATTACCTCAAACGTGAATTATAGAATACAAAAATGAAAGACCCCACATCAAGACCCTTGTATATTGTTTTATAAACAAAGGTGAGGTACAATGTATTAAAATAATAAATGAATATCATAAAATATATAAAAAAAAACAATATTCGAGCATACGTTTTTTTAATTGCAAAGTCAAATATAAAAATAAAGGTAGTCGAAACCAACGAGTCAAACCCAAAAGTAGAACAAAAAGAGACAACTCCATTGACCAGATATAAAAACTAGGAAAATACAAAAACTATCTCCTCCCCTGAAAATAACAGATAACAAATGCACCGTGTCTTTTAGTTATTTCAATTCTTTAAAAATCTGAATTATGTTAATCCTTTTAAACTTTAAAGCAGTTGCAGAGTCCGACAAAATATATATTGAAACATATTAGTTACCTAAAGTTCATTGGAAAATAGTTATTTTTAAAAAAACGCGTAGGACGCATTGAAATTATTAAACGTGTTGTTTTCAATTTTTTATTTCCCTTTCTGTCACCCGAAACGTAATTAAATCAAATTAATATTTCTTTTTTTTTAAACCCGTATGATCAGTCAGTTTCTGCGAAAATAAGAAAAAAAAACTGCTACCCATTGTTAAATCGCCCAAATTATCATACTAAGCCAACTGCATATATCCATAAATAAGTGATTTCGCGCTCACTTTATAGTTTTTTTTCTGAATCGAATCTTACAATGGCAACAAATAATACTTAGCATGAAAGGTGAGGGGGCGATACATGAACAGTTCAATAGTACAGGAAATGATAGAAGTTGGTGCACATTTGAAAACTGGTGAAGTACCAAGAGGAGTGTGCACAAAAAAATCGCCGACAAATTAAAGATCAACAGACAATATATAACATCTTTCTAGAAGAGATAACAATGCTGGAAAAAAAAGAAAAATAAATGAACCAGACGTTAGATTAATTGAATTTATAAAAAACGAAAATCCCTCAATTACAGCCAGGGAATTAAAGGATACTTTTCTTCGTTATTCTCCTGCGAATGCTAATGTAGATGTGTCCACTATTTATCGCACAGTGTCCAGAGATCTTGATTTTACATTAAAACGATTGCATCGTCCGTCCGGGATAGATTTACCTCGGGAAATATGAGATATACCAAAGCGTATTTAGACTTTTGCCAAACTAAAACGCCACATCAAATCAAGTGCATGGACGAGAGCGTTTATAAGTTGGTCACTGCAAAAAATAAATATGTTCACTCACAAAAGGGGAACAGTTTATCGAAATCGTTAGATTTATTCCTGGTTCAAATTTAACTTTAAACTTGTTGATTCGTCTTGACTGCGTTTTGTATTATAATTTGGTCGAATGTCCATCAAATTCAGAGCGTTATTTAATTTTTGGCACGAGGCAAGTTTAACACAGGACTGTTATGGCCGATCGACCTTTTTTCAGGGAGATTTGATAAATGTTGACACTTGCGCTATCCACCGGCATAAATCTGAGAGAATCCCTAATAATTTCTTTAATATTTAAGGTATTGATTATGGGTTTCTTCCGTAATACTCACCGGATCTGAATCCCGTTTAGATGTGTTTTTCAAAGGTTAAAACTGTCATAAATCAAGAAAGATTTAAGGAACTTGTTAGCCAAAACCTTTAATTAGTCGCAATTCAGGAAATAAACCAGTCGGATAATAAAGACGTTTATAGACGTACCGGATATTTAAATGTTAAATGTATTTCTGTTTTTGTTTTATTTTATTTCATCAGTGAGTAGTTGGATTATTTTTTTTGTAGTCACGTGAGTTCATTGATAAAATAAAATACTATGATTGTTGTTTTTATGTTACTGGCCAACAAAATTGATCGGTACATCTTTATTTGTTCAATACAACATCATTGTTAGGAGTGTTTGGGCAAACACTAAACCTGACTGCAGTTGAGTGTAATACAAAAAGCCCACATGCCCCTTTCCTATTTCAAGTTACACAGTATCTAGTTTACTAAAGGTTGAGTTTGTCTTATGTCAGCAAATCAAAAATAAAATATTAGAAAACCAAATATTTTCTTAACATATTTATTATTTTAGTTATACTTCCTGATAAACAAGTGATAAATACAAGTATAAATTATAAACACATTCACAATAAGGATCCTGCTTGTTTCTGGATCCTTATTGTGAATGTGTTTATAATTTATACTTGTATTTATCATAATAAAATATTGTTTACACTAAACAAGTGATACATTTATGTGATACATTTATATGATACATACATGTGCATTGAACATGACTCTACATTAAAAAAAACTTACCATTAAGTCAAGTAAGGGGATACGATCTTACCGTTTAAGACAAGAACAAAAACAACATTAATTTAACAGCGGAAATATTCAAACGCTAAGTAGACTATCAAAAACATTGGCTAAGTAGATTGGAGATCAAGTGATCATTGCATGATACAAACATCAACCTTGGCATAACCAAAGGATGACTGTATAGACACAATGTAAATATGGAGCTATAACACAAAACAAGTCAAAAGTATGACAGTTGTTGTCCATTCGTTTGATGTGTTTGGGCTTTTGATTTTGACATTTGATAATGGACTTGACGTTGCGAATTTTCCTCGGAGTTCAACATTTGTGTAATTACTTTATATTGCTCCAGACTAAATAAGGTTTTTGGTATACAACACAACGAAGTTGGGGAAGTCTATTAATATGCTGAAAAAGAAGAGGAAGATAACAAAAAAACTCATCATATAGTAATTTAAATTTTGTATTTGAACTGGACAATGCTGAACGCGCGTTTCGTTAACAAAAGATTCATCAGTGACGCTTGAATAAAAAAAAATATTAAAGGAAAAATCAAATACGAAGTTAAAGAGGATTGAGCACCAAAAATTCCTGAAAGCCAAATACAGATAAGTTAATCTATTCCGGAGGTTGAAAATCCTTAGTATTTCAAAATCTATTGTTAACAGTTAATTTAGAATTGTGACCATCCATATCAATGATAATTCATCTCAACACGGAAGTGCCGCGTCAGAGAAAGTCAAACTCTGAATTGGAAAAGGAAACTAGGAAAGCGATTGAAAGTACGAAAAACAAACAAAAGTCAAACAACATAACATAGAAAACTAAAAACTAAGTACAAAAAGCAATAAAATTAGTGATGTTTTAATGTGCTTTCATTTAGAATATTTACACCATTTTAAAACAAAATCTACACAAGTAAAAGGGCCACACATCATATATGCCTGACGACTAATACTTGTGTATGTCATGTGTGAATAATAAGCAAATCCTGCGAATTATTTAGCATGTGTAATTTGCATGTGCAGTAGACATAATTGTACATTCGAATGGCATACTACATCACGTGCGATTTATGTAGTATGCGTCCATTGCATGTTCATTACCTGCGGTTTTCGTATGTGTTTCACATGCGTGTATGGCATATTATAGTAAATACATTATTCATGCATGAATTCTTATACATGCGTAGGTTAGGTGTGAATCGTGAGTAATTCATGCGTTATCTGAGAATGCTTAATACGCATGATCTTCATATGCGCTTATTGTAAATATTGTTACTATGTGAAATTGAAAAACCGTCCCAAAGAAATAATCCACAATGCTTTTCAACCCCAAAAATAGATATCATACTGTATACATTCACTACTTTTGTATACCAAACTGCATATTTTTTTAATAGTGAAAAAAATGATAAATCAAAGTAGGCTGGAGTTTCTCATTGACAACATATTTGTTAAATTGGAGGTAGGCTTTTTCAACTAATTGTCGGCATTCCTGAGGAAACTGACTTTGTGCCTCTACTTGCCGACTTCTTCTTATTTTCATATGAGTCGGAATTCCTTCAGACACTTGGCCAAAAACACGAATATCAAAGAAGACAGATCATTCAGTTTTACATTCAGATATATTGATGATGTTCTTTCCATTGACATTCCAAACTTTTCTGTGTTTTATTAATATATCCTCCATAGCAAGAAATTAAAGAAACAACATTCACGCCTACTTTTCAGATTTTTACCTCGAACTTGTCATAAGCGGTCATCTCAATACCAGAATCTGTGACAAACGAGACGATCTTAATTCTAAAATTAACACCTTAGCAAAAATACACTTACTTCACCTGCATATGAGATATACATTTCCAACTTATTCGATATTCAAGGGCATGCAACTGCTAATAAGACTTTCTATGTTGTGATGCTACACTATCGTTTCCGGTAAGGGTGACAGTTGGTACACATTTAAACATTTAAGGCCGCTGCATTTTTTGCACCTGTTCAATGTCAGGAACTTAATGTTCTATTGATAGATTTGATAAAAAAAACTTTCCATACCATATCATGTGATTTTTTTTTATGAATGTCCGCTTTTGGTGAACCTTGCATTAATTGGATTCAAGTTGTTTTACATTAATAAAAACTCCGCTGTATTTCAAGAAAACCTTTCATACATCATGTTATGATTGAAAGATGTTGTAAACAAGGCAAACTGCTGTCTTGGTACCTTTTCATTTTTGTATGTTGATATTCATGTATTAAAAACTAGGTGAACTAGTGACATTATATAAGTTATATCTCGACTCTGTCTTTGTTATTTAATTAAATCAACTTTGGTTACTGTTTGGTAATGCTATACTTATTATTTGGCGGCATTTTTTCAATGTTTGCATCGTTAAATCATGTACATGTCGGGATTTTGGTGAAGGATATTGTAGACTTTTGAAAAAATGTTTATCTCACCCCTTTTTTTTTATTTACATTGTGTCATAGACCAATTTTTTTCATTCAGTTGTTTGTTTTCATAAGTCTTTTTTATATTGTGTCTGTCTATGTTGTTATGTTACACTATTGTTCCAGGTAAAGGATGAATGTTGGTACCTATCTAAATGCCTTCATCCGCTGCATTTGTTTGTACCTGTCCTAAGTCAGGAATCATGCTGTACAGTGGTTGTCGTTTGTTGATGTTGCTCATGTTTCTGGTTTTTTTAATATAGATTAGACCGTTGTTTTTACCGTTTGAATTGTTTTAAATTAGTTATTTGTGGGACCCGTTATAGCTTGCAGTTCAATGAAGACTGTACTTTCTACCTATAATGGTTTACGTTTACATAGTATGACTTGGATGGAGAGTTGTTTCAGCTGCACATATACCACATCTTCTTATGTCTATATCAATGTAGGCTTCTGCAATCGTTTTTTTTTGTACCAATTTGTCATGTGTTTGACGGTTTTTAAGTCAGTAAAAGTTCAACGAGTAAGTTAATATTGATATTAAAAGACCTACATTGTACTAAAAAAAAGCTCAAGTATCTCAACATACCTTTTTGTTCGAAGGTCTTTTAAAATCAATAATAACTTCTCATTTAGCTTTTACTATTATCAAATTACCGTTTGATTATTGACAAGAGATATTTAGAGCAATCAAAAGCAATTTGAATTAAAGATTTTCTAAAATTGTAAATTTAGGTATTTTGTTTGGTGTTTATATCTGATCCTATTTTGGACCCACTGATTTTAAGATTGCGTATCTAATAAGCCATGCACGATTAACTTAAGTAAATTAAAACTCATCTTAAAGATCTACCGGATAAATGATTTCGAGGCACAATAAACAAAAGAAATCCTTTATGAAATGAGATCGTCGCATGAATCTTAGATAACTATGTTGAGCTGAATAACAATGGCAAATGCACGAACAGGTTTTTACCTTAAGACAAACAAGTATATGCATTGAAACAGAATTTTGTTTCACAAAAAATCATATGTTTAAAGAATGTTTGTTGGGGTTTAAAAAAAATGAGTCTGTTTGTTTTAATCATTCTATGCAAAAGTACGTTGTCTAATTTAACATTTTACATAGTATGACTTGGATGGAGAGTTGTTTCGAACATTTCATAAATACTGGATTGTTAAAGTGAATTGTTGATAGTATAACCTTTCACATAAACACGTAGCCGTTATTTAATATTAAAAAAAAGATTTAAAACAAACAGTCATCTGTTATTATAAAAAGTACAAAACCTTATACGTTTACATTTTTTGTCTCACTGAAATCATAGTATGAAGAAAAATAACTGCTACATTTGTATAAAGCAATGGTTATCTAAAAAATGTATGAACCAGCACACTGATATATTTGTTTATTCATAACCAATCGATTACATCAATGTAAAAAAAACGATACTTTACATAATTAGTAATTGAATTCAAAGAAACAGTTTTTTAGGTAGGAAACCTAAGAACCAATAATAATTCATCACTGCGGCGCATCGTCTGTTCTATTTAACAGAAGTACAAAAACTTCATACATTTTACTGCTGACCAACGGGTCGAATACGCGGATAACTTTTATCATATCAGTTGCATTGTATCCAAACACGAGAAGCACAAGTGGAAGCACTACACAAATGTATAACTTTTGTGACAGCACATGCTTCGCAATGTCCTTAAAGATGTCAACAGTTTTTTTTCTGCCTAATCTTATCACATAAGGTGAATCCCCGGATCCTATTTTGTACAACAATGCTATGTCAGTTCCATTTATAAGTGGCACATATATGTAAAGTTTTACGTTAGTTTTTGTATCCAATATTTCAAATATACCAGATAGAAGATCGTCAAGCTCATCTTTTATTTTTTTATCCAATTTTTCAATATTTTCTGCTTTAAACGAATTCAATATCCCAGGAATGTTATCAAGGGTGACACATTTGGCCAAATGCTCAATCTAAAAAAAACAACAAAGAAATGACATTTAGTTGTGTTAAATCAAATCTATGAAGACAAAAAGAATGAAATATGATAAAGAGGAAACAATTATCCCGGCTTTTAAAAGTTTCCAAAGCTATTCGATTTTGTTTTTACTAGTTTCTGGACAATATTTCAGATTTGATATTTTATAGTTTGGCCTTCTATGTTATAATGTTACATTATTGTTTCATGTAAGATTGAAGTTAGGCACCTGTTTAAACGTTGAAACCCGGTGCATTTGTTTGCATCTGCTATAAATCAGAAATATGTTGTTCATTGGTTGTCGTTTGTTGATGTGGTAAATAAGTTAATAATTGTTTTACACTAGTCATTTTGGGGCCTTTTATAGCTTGCTGTTCAGTGTTAGCCAAAACTCCATGTTGAAAGCCATACTTTTTTACCTGTAAAAGTTAACTTTTACATGTGGTGACTGTATGGGTAATTGTCTCATTTGCATTGATACCACGTTTTCTATTGGACATATAAACTGAACTCAATCCGTTATTGCATGAAAATAGTTCTATACATGGTTCGTTCATGAATACACTATAGATTTTGGTTGTCGAGAAATATATGTAGTACAACTACTGTATCACTAGCCTGTCTTAATCAAAATTGTTCCGTGACAGGTGCCCTAAATTCTAATTAAATTTATTCAATGCGATTTTTACTCTCATAAGAAGAAGGTCGGTGGTTCTTTCTGCACCCTCTACGACAAAACAAACTGATCATCACCAAATAGCCCAAATCTTAATTCATTTTAATATCATTATAAACGTACAGAAGTTAAGCTTAATGTTGAGGTCACGAACATTGCGACGAGTTTAGATAAATAAAAACGAGACCTTATGCTTCTTGGGTTTAAGGAAACACTGTCGAAAAGGCTCATTTTTGTGAACCGGTCATTTGTTTGAGTAAAGATTGTATCTTTCTTTTTAAACTTTTATTCATTTCTTTGTAGTTGTAAAATATAGACAAATATTCTTTAAAAATAGCTTTGGATTGTTCAGCCTAGTTTACATCAAGTATACATTATTCAGCACATGCAGTTTGAAGTATACACATTATTCAGCACAGGCAGTCTGAAGTATACTAATTATTTCTCTGAACTTACGTTCCGCAAGTCTATCAACTTTGGCGTTTCGCTTGTTTTAAATTCTCCTATTTGGTACTTAAAATTCTTCAATTTTCCTTCTATATCATAAACCATTATTGACAGCCTCTTATCAGTTATCATAGTTAACTCCCCATCAACCATCTTATCCTCCAATACATCTACTGTTTTTTTATTAAAATGTTCTCTGTTTTCTTCAATGATTGTACTAAAAACGTCTGATGCGCAACTTTTGTTGATATAATCGTCATTCTACAAATTTAAGTTAAACAGATAATGAGATTCGGCTACAATAAGTATGTTTAAAACCCGTCAAAAATAAAAGGTATTTGATTAAATCGACATATTCTAATTATGGGTTAATGTTAAATGTATTTGTGTGAGTAATGATGTTTATTTTCCACACATGATCAAACAAATATAAAGTAGTGTACCACTGTTCAAAAGTCTTAAATCGATTTAAAGGAACTTAATATGGGTTGCAAACATCAACTATAAATGAACCACAACGGAACAATAGAGACACTGAAGTGCAATAAAAAAAATCATGCATGTACACACAGACGGACTTTTTGAAGAAATTTCTAGATCCTGCAATACTTTTTTGTTATTGAAAATGTAAGCTGCGAATGTTGATGTATATTTACAAAACACTATATAAAAATATAATTACACACTAATCTTGTTATTGTGCCATGTGCAACTTACATTTAATTATGTTCGTCAAATATTACATGATGTATATTCTTGGAGGACTGTTCGAAACCAAAAATATGGACATGTCGTCTTTATCCGGTCATTTCCTGACCATACCTATCGACTTTTGATAGATCGGCGTGTTTTATCATTATTTTTTTTCAGTCTTTCATTTTATGCAATATTTTCATTTATTTTTCTTTTCTGCAGTTGGACAAAAAACCTTCAATATTCGTTGAAAAGAGAGAGAGGCGGATGATACTCATAAATTGAAAATAAACTAACAACGCAATGGATAAAACAGTATAATTTAATTTTGGATGTAACGCGTCTTCTGATTGGCTGACATTATTTTGTTATCATCACATAGACATAATTAAGTCATGTGACCGTGACGTCATCAACGTTTTTTCATGGTTTTCTTCGGGATAAAATGGAATTTAGAATTAAATTATAAGAAATGACTGTAATATTTTTTCTGTCTTTTCGAAATGGCATAGAAAATGTGGTGCCCACTGTTAAATAACCCACTACGCGCGTTAATCGGTTTGCATCAAATTTTTTATGCTATGTCTTCATAGACAGAAAAAATAGTACAGTCATTCCTTAAATAACACAAATAGACAAACGTTAGTAACCATGACACAACATAAAAAACTAAAAATTTAGCAACACGAACCCCACCAAAAACTTGGGTTGATCTCATGTGCTCTGGAAGGGAAAGCAGACTGCCCAACATGTGGCACCTGTCGTTTATATCAAGGCTATCAATGGATGTCATCATTTTCGAATTTGGTTATTGCAATTTCTAATTGGCGATCCAGTTTGTGAAAAAAAACATAACGATTCGATTTCATTCATCTTATCTTGTTTACTTTCCACCGGGCTAAACCTGGTAAGACAATACTGGGATCTCATCACGAACTTTCAATTTTTACATAAAAATCAACCATCAGCTGATTTCATTTAACAACTGGAGACAACATTTGACGAATTAATAAAGGCTATTATAGTATTGTTAAACATCATAATGTGGTTAACTGATGTCACATGCCACTTAAAGGATGTATTAACAAATTTGCGACGCATTTGTTTAAAGCAAAGTTTTACGTCTCATCATTTTTATTCACACAAAAAAGAAAACTGCATTTGAATAATTCATCAATGATGTTTCCAACCTTATTATGAAAAAATTAAAAATTGAACAGAATCAATTTCAATTGTCTATTATTCTTACCAGCACACTTGGTACAATTAAAAACCTTATAATAAATTGTTCAAATAAGGCCTTCGCAAATAGTGGAATAAATTACTTTTGGAGTGTCAAGAACTCGTTGGAAGTACTTGATAAATTGCATGCTTATATTGGTGATTTTGAATCTGTTCAAAGTTTTGATTTTTCTACCCTGTATACCACATTGCCTCACATTCTCATTAAGAAAAAATTCACACACCTAATTAAATGGGCATTCAAAAAATCAGAATGTGAATATATATGTTCAAACTCTTTTAGGTCATTTTTTAGTAGCAATAAACAAAAAAACTATGTTAATTGGACATGCTTTGATACTATATATGCCCTGGAATTTTTACTAGATAACATTTTTGTTCGCTTTGGGGATTCCGTATATCGTCAGATTATCGGAATTCCAATGGGGACTAACTGTGCACCACTTATTGCGGACCTCTTTTTGTATTGTTACGAGTTACAATTTATGACAAAAATAAGCAAAGACCCATCAAAACAACATCTGATAAACAAATTTAATAATACTTTTAGATATTTGGATGATATTTTGGCTATCAATAATGACGACTTCAGTATGTATATTAATGAAATTTATCCTGGTGAACTTACTTTAAATAAAGCTAATACTAACAATGACCACTGCCCTTTCCTCGATCTTAATATCTATATCACTAACGGAAAGCTGAATACTAAAATTTATTATAAAAGGGATGATTTTTCGTTTCCTATCGTTAATTATCCGTTTTTAGATGGTGACGTTCCCTTGTCACCATCTTACGGTGTTTATATATCTCAACTTGTACGATTCGCTCGTGTATGTAACAATGTTTTAGATTTTAACGAGAGAAATTTATGTATTACTGAAAAATTATTACACCAGGGTTTTCGATATCACAAACTAGTCAAAACATTTACTAAATTTTATCATCGGTATAAAGACATCATTCGTAAATATAGCTCAACATGCAGACTTTTTATACGTTCAGGTATTTCACATCCAATTTTTTATGGAAATATTCTTTATAAAGCACAAAGGTGTCAGTATTCACCTCATGAACTTACAAAACCTTTGAATAGACTTATTAAGAAGGGATATAATTACGATACTGTTGTCAAGTCATTAAAGATTGCATATTTTGGCGTTAATATTGAGTCACTGATAAGGTCTTTGCGTCGGAACTAAACACATTTATTCTAAAAACAGTTGTTGGCATGACACGGGTTATGTTCTTCTCATATATGTTATGATGGTATGATACTAAACCCCTTACGGGAAGGATTGTGCCTGATGTTCATATGATGAAATCATAATCTTTCAGTCAGTTTAATTGAAGTCTGGAGCTGGCATGTCAGTTAACTGCTAGTAGTCTGTTGTTATTTATGTATTATTGTCATTTTGTTTATTTTCTTTGGTTACATCTTCTGACATCAGACTCGGACTTCTCTTGAACTGAATTTTAATGTGCGTATTGTTATGCTTTTACTTTTCTACACTGGTTAGAGGTATAGGGGGAGGGTTGAGATCTCACAAACATGTTTAACCCCGCCGCATTTTTGCGCCTGTCCCAAGTCAGGAGCCTCTGGCCTTTGTTAGTCTTGTATTATTTAAATTTTAGTTTCTTGTGTACAATTTGGAAATTAGTATGGCGTTCATTATCACTGAACTAGTATATATTTGTTTAGGGGCCAGCTGAAGGACTCCTCCGGGTGCGGGAATTTCTCGCTACATTGAAGACCTGTTGGTGACCTTCTGCTGTTGTGTTTTTTTATTTTGGTCGGGTTGTTGTCTCTTTGACACATTCCCCATTTCCATTCTCAATTTTATTCGTTGTAGAAGGGTCATAATACAGCACAAACAACATTTCCTAAAAGATAAAAAAAAGTAAGAACGTATAATTCAACAAAACGCTTTTGAATAACAGGTCGAACAACTGATGTTCTTATACCATGCTGACTGTCATTGGCGATTGCCAAATAAAATGATCACAAGAAGTAAAAAATTGAATCTTTGTATTAATTCAATACCAAATAGAAAACAATAAATTTGCGGCAATGATGGTATACTACAAACTGAGGTGCTAACATTTGAAAACATCATATCCGGATTTTGACGAATGATGTCTCTTCATTTATGGTAGGGATCGAACAGTATTTGGAAAGCCATATAATTTACCCTAATTTATGATAGAATCTTGAATTTTAAAGATCCGAAATATGATGAACGAATTATACAAACCAGAGGGTAACTATAATACAAGCTCAAACAAAAAAATATAAACAAGTCTAAATTGAAAACTACGTTCAAACATATGATAGCGTCAGTTTAAAACCGCAATTGTAATACATTTGCATCTTAAACAAATTAAGTTGAAGATGGATATAAATACAGCACAAACAACATTTTCCAAAAGGTCAGTAAAGGGAGAAAGTATGTTAAATAAAACGCATTTGACTAACAGGTCGAGCAACTGATGTTTTTAAACCCTGCTGACTGCCATTGACGATCGCCAAATAAATTGATCTAAAGATGTAAAAAAAAATGATGTTTATATCAATTTTTATACCAAATAGAAAACAACAATCTTGCAGCAAAAATGGTAAACCACCAAATGAGGTGCTAAAATTTGAACACCATATCCGGATTTCGACAATTAATGTCTCTTCAGTGATGTTCGGGATCGAACAGTATTTGGAAGGCCATATAATTTACCTCAATTTAGGATAGACTCTTGAATTTTACAGAGTCAAAATAGGATGAACCGATTATATAACCGGAGGGTAAGTATAATACAAGTCAAAACGAAATAAATATAAACAAGTATAAATTAGACACAACGTTCAAACCAATAATTGCGTCGGATAAAAACCACAATTTGTATACGTGTGCATGTAAAACAAATTTTACAGCGCAAACAACATTTCCAAGAGATAAACAAAAAAGTGAAAAAGTATATTTTAACAAAACGCATTTGTCTAATATCTGCTGTTCATAAACCCTGCTGACTGCCACTGACGATTGCCAAATAAATTGATCACAAAATGTAATAGATTGGATCTTTATTTTAACTTAATACCAAATAGAATCAATAAACATGTTGCAAAGATGGTAAACCACAAAGTTGAAAACAACGTTCACACCTATGATTGCATCGGATAAAACCCGCATTTTAAATACGTGTGCATGTAAAACAAATTTTCGTTTTACAGGGTTCTTAATACAGTAGAAACTACATTTTCGAAAGATGAAAAAAAGGAAAAGTATATTTTAACAAAACGCATTCGACAAACAGGTCGAAAAACTGACGTTCTTAAACCGTGCTGTTTTCCTTTAAAGTTGCTTTGAAAAATCGGTCTGTATCAACTACAACTACAACGCCGACAGAACCTTTTCTGCAAAAATGGGAATTGCAGATACTAATCAAAAGCTTCCTTTAACATGTTTATGGATACTTAACATATTTTTCTAAAGAGACAAAGCCTTATAAAAATACGGAAGTCGAACGCAATTTAAAGAGGGAATCAATAAAAACTGACAAAATCAAACGCTACCAATCAACAAAATAAGAGAAATCAATTACAATATTTTATATCTGATTTATCAGAAGAAGAAGAAAAGGGGTAACACAGTCATATAGCCAGTTAAATTCCCATCGTGAGTGACCACTGTTAATTCCTCCTTTATATTGAAAAAAAATAGGCCGCAACCAAAACAGACATATTAGGCTAATAACAAACTGAATCCACAAAAAATACATTGAACTCTTTTTTATAAGGATAGTTTGCAATGCATCCCCCTGATATGCATATAAAGGGTATACTCGCACTTAATAAGTTTGGATGCATATCATGAACATGTCTTCAATATTAGCAGAGGTTGACATAAAACACATTTACAAATGGGTCACTGAATACGTTTCAATTCACTGGCGAAATGTTTTTGTTGTCCTAAATATTAGGATAGTAGTTTGATATGCAAATTCTAAAAAGTGTTATGTCCCATACATGTACATGTAGTTATTCCGTGATAGTTTTACTCAGAGTGGATTCGAAAAGTGAATGCTTAATGATATACCATGTACCAGGTCTTGGAAATGACAGTTATTTTTCCATTCGTGTGATGTGCATACGCGTTTTGAGGGCGACATATTACTACGAACTTTGAGTTGGAATCTTTCTCAGAGTTGGGTATTTTTGTTTTTTTACTTTTTATATAAAGATACTTCAAATTGCTTCCGGAATGTTTTTCAAAGGATGAATTTCTCATAACAGTAGAAGGAAAATAATATATATTAAAATCCACAAAAACAAAATATGGATATAATCAAAGAATCAAAATATTTTCAATTAAAAGATTTCTTATGAGTTATTTTCGAGTTTTGCCTTTAAACTGATGTTTAATTTGATATCGGTACTTTTTTCCAAAGATCAGCATTACCTAAGAAGTTAGAAGAAAAGTGTCTTCGTAATTTTGTCAACTTTTCGATTAAAAACTAACGAATGGCATATTGTAAATCCTGTGAGGGCTAAATCATTGACTGATGAGGTGATGATACTTTTTGGAAATAGTAGTCCAAAAGTAGTGGTATCGACTTTAATTGACTCACAAAGCCACAGTTTCAGTCTTAATGAAAATAAAAAAAATGTTGTTTAGTCAGGACGCCGCGATTGTGATGTTAGTCATTTTGAGATGTTCCTAAATTTAGAAAAGGAAATACGCTTTTGTCATACGAATATCGATTTACTTGGTCGAACGTAACAGTAGCCTAAAACTATGTTTTTGTAAGCAAGTTAACCATATTAATAAATATGGAATTCTCGTTCTATTCCAATATATTGTTGGAAGACGCTATTGGATCTTTATTTGTGTAGCATATACATGTAAAATTGTGTTAATATTTGACAATTTTACCACTTCACTGGAATTATATGACATTTTCTTCAAACAATGCAAATATTTTCAGTGTAAACGAAATTCCTTTTAAAAGCAAATTAAATTCAATTTTAAATTCTGCATTTTTGATAAAATTTCAAAGTAAATGTACTCCATGGCAAATTTAAATTTATCTGGTTTAAAAATGTAAATCAGCACAAATTGAAAGCAGGTTACATTAGTCATGGCTGCAACGACAATGTGTAGACATAACATATTGTTGCCCCTTTAGCTCTATGATTATCCAAAAGTGAATATTATAAAATGTTCAGCATCGTTAACACGGCCACGATCGTCGTCGTTACCTTTAAACTGAAACAAAGCCGGGTCACAAACAAAACGGACGACGTCAGAAACACTAATATACTTCACAACCAAACGCCAACATACATAAAAAAACAGACTATAAGATAACATTTGCCATACTTCTATCTTCATACATGACATTTTAAGATTAATTACACCTTATATAAGAAAGCCAGATTTTGATTGGTTGATAGTCAGTGTATTTTTCGCATATTCTAGCATTTTTTCCTAATTTCAAACGAATTTGCCAGTTTTTCACCAGTGCCGATGAATTTGCCTCAAATACACTGATATTTGCTATTTTGGATATTCCTTTTTTACCCTCTCGAGCATCTTCCCGCCATTGTTTTTTTTTCGGATATAACTTTAAATAAAAAAGCGATCTAATGCGTATTAGTACATGTATAATTTCTGCAGTTCTATGATTATATTCTCGTATCCTCAAAATTATGCATAAACATGTTAATGAATTACACTACAAACTGCTCAGAGTCTGAATTGACCAGTTTTTTGTACTTTACCAGTAGAATCGAGCACACATTTTAGTTGACTAAATTTGAAGGTCAAGACTAGTCGAGACAGGTCGAAACAGGTCGAGACAGGTCGAGCCTTGGTCAAGACCATTTCAGACTACACAAAGATCATCAAGTACTGAATCAGACTAATTAAGTAAAGTCGAGTACACTTAAGTACAGTCGAGACAATGTCGAGACAATGTCAAGACAATGTGGAGACTATATATATCAAGCTTACTGAATCCCATGTCATTAGGGTTTTTTGTTGTATCGCTGTAAAATTTAAGAATTAAATTAATCTAGGTAAAAAAAGATAGAATTTGCAGTTCGAACAAAATAGAGATAGTACACTTTAAGTTTTCTAATAACTTTTTTAAATCAACTTGGATTTTATTCCAATTATATAGCTACCTCGGTGATGTATTAATCTTACTAAATACCATGTTGTTATGAAGTTTGGTGTTTTGAGGTCAAATTGAGAATTAATTTAATCTAGGTAAAAAAGCTAGGATTTGCAGTTTTGACAAAATAGAGATGGTACACTTTATTTTTTTTCATAACTTTTTCAAATAAACTCTACAACTATCTTTGCAATATATTGATGTTACTTAATGATAGGTTGTTAATTAGTTTGGTGTATTTCTGTCAAGTTTAAGATTTAATTAATCTACATGTAGGTCAAAAAGCTAAGATATTAGAAATATATCTTTCCTCGTATATAAATGATATTAAATTTTTGTTTTAACCCAAAAAAAGTTTTTTTTTTTTAGATTTCATAACTTTTTCAAATTAGCTTAAACAAAATAAACACCTTTTTTTTTGTTAAAATCATGAACTTTCATGACAATCCTTGATAACCTTTTAAAAAAAGAAATGTGTTCCAAAGTTACAGTATAAATTTATTTAAATCAAATCTTAAAATACTTTTTTGTCAAAAGTAATGACATGGCACTATACATGATTTAATTACATCAGTACACATGAGTTTAACAGGTAAAAAGAAAGCCCTACTTTTCTTAAACTGGTGTATTACTTATCTAGTGAATTAAAAAAGCCTTGCGATTTAGATTTAACAGGATGTTGCAACTTTGAATAAATGTTATTTAGAATTTAAAACTCTCTGGTAGATGTGATCTTTTAATAAGTTTGCCCCAAGCAGAAGGTATTGCTTTATAAATCACCACAAATTAGAAGAACTATTTTCATAATTTCTTTAATGTTTCATCCCTATCAAAAGGAATAAAACATTAAAGGAATGATATAACTATTTTATTTATATATATTCCCAAAGTATAAGGAAAGATATATTTCTAATACCGTAGCTGTTTGATCTATATTAAATTAAATTCTTAAATTTGACAAAAATACACCAAACTAATAACAACCTATGATTCAGTAAGATCAATTTATTGCAAAGATAGTTGTAGAGTTTGATAAAAAAAAAACTAAGTTGATTTGAATAAAAAAATCAAAGTGTATTATCTCTATTTTGTCCAAACTGTACATTCTAGCTTTTTTTTACCAAGATGACTTTAATTCTTAAATTTTACAGCAATATAACAAAAAAATAATGAAATGGGATTCAGTAAGCTTGATATATATTTAAGATAGCTGCATAGCTTGATGAAAATCAAAGTTGGTTTTAAAAAGTTAGAAAAAAAATTAAAATGTACTATCTCTATTTTACAGCAATACAACAAAAAACTAAATGAAATTGGATTCAGTAAGCTTGATATATATCTGAGATAGCTGCATAGTTTGATGAAAATTTAAGTTGATTTGAAAAAGTTATATAAAAAATTAAAGTGTACTATCTCTATTTTGTCCGAATTGCAAATCCTAGCTTTTTTTACCAAGATTACTTTAATTCCTAAATTTAACAGCAATACAACAAAAAACTAAATGACATTGGATTCAGTTAGCTTGATATATAAATAAGATAGCTGCATAGTTTGATGAAAATCCAAGTTGATTTGAAAAAGTTAGAAAAAAAACTAAAGTGTACTTTCTCTATTTTGTCCGAATTGCAAATACTATCTTTTTTTACCAAGATTACTGTTATTCTTAAATTTTACAGCAATACAATAAAAAACTTAATGAAATGGGATTCAGTGAGCTTGATATATATCTAAGATAGCTGCATAGTTTGATGAAAGCCAAGTTGATTTGAAAAAGTTAGAAAAAAAATTTAAGTGTACTATCTCTATTTTGTCCGAATTGCAAATCCTAGCTTTTTTTACCAAGATTTATTTAATTCTTTAATTTAACAGCAATACAACAAAAAAATAAATGAAATGGGATTCAGTAAGCTTGATATATATCTAAGATAGCTGCATAGTTTGATGAAAATCCAAGTTGATTTGAAAAAGTTAGAAAAAAAACTAAAGTGTACTATCTCTATTTTGTCCGAATTGCAAATACTATCTTTTTTTACCAAGATTACTGTTATTCTTAAATTTTACAGCAATACAAAAAAAAACTTAATGAACTAGGATTCAGTTAGCTTGATATATATCTAAGATACCTGCATAGTTTGATGAAAATCCAAGTTGATTTGAAAAAGTTAGAAAAAAAATTTAAGTGTACTATCTCTATTTTGTCCGAATTGCAAATCCTAGAATTTTTTACGAAGATTAATTTAATTCTTTAATTTTACAGCAATACAAAAAAAAATGAAATGGGATGCAGTAAGCTTGATATATATCTAAGATAGCTGCATAGTTTGATGAAAATCCAAGTTGATTTGAAAAAGTTATATAAAAAATTTAAGTGTACTTTCTATATTTTGTCCGAATTGCAAATCCTATCTTTTTTTACCAAGATTACTTTAATTCTTTGATTTAACAGCAATACAACAAAAAAATAAATGAAATTGGATTCAGTTAGCTTGATTTATAAATAAGATAACTGCATAGTTTGATGAAAATCCAAGTTGATTTGAAAAGGTTAGAAAAAAAAATAAAGTGTACTATCTCTATTTTGTCCGAATTGCAAATACTATCTTTTTTACCAAGATTACTGTTATTCTTAAATTTTACAGCAATACAACAAAAAACTTAATGAAATGGGATTCAGTTAGCTTGATTTATAAATAAGATAACTGCATAGTTTGATGAAAATCCAAGTTGATTTGAAAAGGTTAGAAAAAAAATTTAAGTGTACTATCTCTTTTTTGTCCGAATTGCAAATTCTAGCTATTTTTTACCAAGATTAATTTAATTCTTTAATTTCACAGCCATACAACAAAAAATATATGAAATGAGATGCAGTAAGCTTGATATATATCTAAGATAGCTGCATAGTTTGATGAAAATCCAAGTTGATTTGAAAAAGTTATAAAAAAAATTAAAGATGCCTATCGGAATTTTTATATAATAATTCTTATTTTGACCTATTGTAAAATTAAACTCTTTCATTTCACAGCAATAAATCAAACTACCTAATAAGCTTGATTTTTGTAAGATCAATATTTAATTTAGTAAAATGGGCTGATTTACACCAGTCAAAACTAAATTTGAAGGTCAAGACTAGTCGAGACAGGTCGAGACTAGTTTAGACTGAGTCCAGACTAGTCGAGACAGGTCGAGACTAGTCAAGACTAGTGGAGACTAGTCAAGACAGGTCAAGATAGGTCGAACCTTGGTCAAGACCATTTCAGACTACACAAAGTTCATCAAGTACTGAATCAGACTAATTAAGTAAAGTCGAGACCTAGTCGAGTACACTGAAATACAGTTAAGAACAGTCGAGACAATGTCGAGACTAGTCAAGTAAAATATGTTCTCGATTTTACTGGTCGAGCACAAAAACTGGTCAATTCAGACTCTGAGCAGTTTGTAGTGTTACAGCTTTCAAGCGAAAAAATATCTTTATCTGTACAGATAGTTTCGTTCTAAATCTATTCTGTGTAATTAAACAGATTTATCATGTTATGGAGGGATATTTGCGAAAAATACCAGGCTTAAGACCGATTTTTTCAGTCCCTTAACTGGTATATGAAAAAAAATACCCCTCCAAAACATAATATATATGTTTAAAACGTAATTAAGTATAGAACTTGCAGTTTGAAAGGATATCATCAACTTGATTAATTCTTTTAATATGTAATGAGGTTTCTTTTCTTTTCATTTTTCTTTGGACAATTCGTTCGTATGTTTTGGAATGTCCCCTTGATATCTGAACTATCTTTATAAGATCTTATAATGATCTGAACACATTATGATCCAACGTACAAATAGTTTGTTCCTCATAGTATATCAAAAACGACAGACTAATAAACAAGTCAAATGAGCCAACTTTTATAATGATTCAGCTAAAAAAGAATATACTTGATATCTGATAAAGACACCACAAGTGGTTAAAGTACCAGATATATAAAAAAAAAAATACGGAAAAAAGCGAGTTTTTTTTCCTTATTGTCCTAATTCTTAATATCATTCATGTAAACTACTTATATGAGCTTTGTGAAGCTAATCATATACTTAAAAAAAAACACTTTGAGGTGTATATTTTATTTAATCCGATTTTTGTCCATTCAAAAAATTACAAGGAAGACTGATTTCTATTCAGAAAGCGTGTGGTATTATCCATTTAACTGAAAAGAGCAACATCGTTATATGTCTACAACTCCTCGCGTTTGACTATGGTTTCGTTATCCTTTCTGCATAAAATTTGTGTCTTTCCTCGCACTTGGTTGACGAAGATTTTGTATTGGCCTTCTCCAGATTTTAGAAGGAGTTCGTTGCCATGTGGGTCGAAAATGTCAATGTTTGCATTTTTCCATATTTCCTGCTTATCTTTATGGTTTCTGAAATATCCCTTTGTCTTATCAAGCATCTCCCTAGCTTCTTCTGTATTATCATCGTTGGCAATATAGTCAACTGATTCGTCGAATGCGGTTTCTGTTATTTTTGCAAAATTCCAAGTCCAAGTTTTTCTTGGTTCTTTTCGTTTGGATTCTTCCTATAGGAAATAGAAATACATATTTGTTAATATATATTTTGACACATTACATTTTTTAAAGAACCTGAAGCTCTTATTAAAGTGACGTGGAACACATATGATAAGTAATTGAAATTTGTGTTTCATAATAATTAGCATTAATGCTAGGACTTTTTTTAATTATTTTTTTAATGATTGGTGAAATGTAAAAATGTATTTCACATATAAAACTCGTTAATTATTTCTGGTTGTATAGACTGTGCGCTAATATTCATAATCATATCTCGAGTCTTTGTTCCAGAAAGAAATTATAACCATCAAACTGTGGTGGGACTTTATGATAAAACATTTAAAATTCCACTACACAAGTATAGATAAAAGTAGATCACAAAAATACTGAGCTCCGAGGAAAATTCAAAACGGAAAATCCCTAACCAAATGGCAAAATCTAATGATAAAACACATCAAACGAATTTGAATCCACCGTTGATAGATCTGTGCTATTATAAAACACACAGTCAGATGTCACCAGTCATAGACAAATTATGGAAATAATAATAGATATTATATTAATTCAAACATATGACTGATTTAAAAATGTGCGGTCACAAATAACTCTATTATAATGGGCAAAAACCAAAATTCTGAAAGTGTAAGAAAATATAAATAGAAAAATATTTTGCTAAAACCATCTGTGTAAATAACTATCATTATATTCATATGACTTAATTATTATCTGCTCAGTTAAATATAACATACCTTTAGAGCACATCCTCAAGAAATCGGCATGTTCGAGAATTTACAACACCGTACAGCTGAGTATTTGGCGCGAAATATTACTTGTGTTATATAAAGATAAAAGAAAAAAATGATAACGATAATTGGGTCTTTCCACTTGCCTTGGAAACACCTAATGATATTGTTCTGATTAAATTTATTATCTATACTACCTTCTTCTTTACTGAAATAGTTTTCTTGTGGTGTATATTAGTTTTCCTAGTTATCGCTTAGACGTTTTGAACATTATTTTGTTCTCCTAAAGTTGTGTGTATAACGTTTACGACAACGAGTAAAGCGATGCGAATACGTTTCAGCGATAACATGCCAAACATATTTTTGTATCAAAGGGGGGAGCATACAATTTTTACTCCTCTTTGAATCTGCCATTGATACATCTGTTCTATTATAAACAGTCAGATTTAACCACGCATAGCAAAAATAAGGAAATTTTAATACTATATCTTATCATACTCAATGCAGTCTACAAGTTTAAACGACGAGATTTGTCATACTTGATTATGATGAGCTTATATTAATGATAGTTACTTCACACAAGATGTTTTATAAACGTATTGATTACATAAAAGCATCTCTTACCAATCCGATGTCTTTTTTAAAGATCAAGGATAGATAAAGATGTAATGTAATACATTTACATAAAATAAGCATATATATTAGTTTTTTCGTTAAACATTCAATCTTTTAATTCAGAATGGGAATGTAAGACCCTAACGTTGACAAGTTTTGACATATTAGAAACGTCCCATTGACTAAAGAAAATTGCTGATGTGAATGCTTTTATCTGTGTATGTTATACTCTTATTCGAAAGGCATTTACATTTTTCAGCAATATATTTCATTTACATAAATACATGCTTACCTTTTCCGTAATGCTTGTATCGATTGTTTTTTCCATATTCAAAGCAAAACACTTGTGAAACACAAAAGAAAGTAGACTACGCTGTTTTCTGTAAATAAATAGTTATATCTATATGTCGAAAACAAGATTTAAGGTTAATTTATAAAAGAGAAATATTAACATTTTAGTGCACAGAATTTTAATATTCTCACTAGAAAAAAATACGTAGTACTAGTCAATATAAATATTCTTCTTTATAATCCTACCGTTCTGTTATCGATTTTATATCCTTGTTGAAAGATGAGTAAGATATGTTTCTCTTTTTTCTTCTTTCTAATTATTATTAACATTTTACTTTTTTTCTTCACAGATTCAGTTACATATCAATTTTTAAAATGTTACTTACCTATCTAGCTAGACAACTTTTGCAGAAATGGTATGCGGTGCTACCTGTTTTGTTTATATATTCTACAAAAACCCACGTGACGCAATTTTAACTACGCAATTTCAATAACGATTTTTAATTTCATCTTGTTTGTACCATATTAAGACATTTCTTTTTACATAACCTTATAAGGAGATAACGTAATCGTACTTATTGACCAAATAAATCATATCTAATGTTAAGCAGTAACATTATGTCTTATGCATCGACACTGAATATTCATTAGACAAAATCACTTCGTCTACACGAAAATATGAAAGGTTGAATAATTGTTCGTCATCTCAAAGTTATAGAGAGGTCTAGGAGTAAACCTTATCATCTCATTCCATGTACTTTTAAATAATTTTACGATTTTATTGTTGGCTCTCTAATTTCTGCTTCGTCATATCTTGTTTCTCTCTTTTTCGTTTGCTGATTTTAAAAGAATTACATAAATAATCATACATCAGTGCACAACACACTATCACTATAGGGAAAACGTACTTTTTATTCTTCTATTGGCGACAGTACTAACATTTTCTGAATTTACCACTATTTATAATAAAAACCTGGATAAAAGTTATGTGTGGTCTTAGTACTTTATTATTATGTTTTAAAAGTTGAAGCCAAATAGTAACATGACCAACTTCCAACGGAGCTTGTTTATGTTACCCATGCCCACTTAAATTTTAAACCATATTTATTAAATTTTGGATTTTTTTTCGAATAATTCTCTGGAAAATATTTCAGTCGCTTTCAAAATCTATAATGTATATATACATGTATTTGGAAGGCCATATAATTTACCTCAATTTAGGCTTGACTCTTGCATTTAAAGAGTCTGAATAGGATGAACGGATCAATTAAACCGGGGAGAAAATATGATACTTGCCCCAAAAACAAATTATTAACAAGTCTAAATTGAAAACAACGTTCAAAATATGATTGCTTTTGATAAAAACCGCAATTTTTATACGTGTGCATGTAAAATAAATGTCGTTGTAGAAGGGTGTAAATACAGCACAAACAACATTTTTTAAAAGACCAAAAAAGTGAAAAAGTAAATTTAAACAAAACGCATTTGACTAACAGGTCGAACAACTGATGTTCTTAAACCCTGCTGACTGCAATTGGTGATTGCCAAAAAAATTTATCACAATATGTAACAAAATGGATCTTTATATTAATTTAATACTAAACAGAAAACAATCAACTTGCGGCCAAAATGTTATACCACAAACATGATATGTCAAATATTTTTGGACACCAGACCCGGAATAAGACAATTAATGTCTCTTCAGTGATGTTAGGGACCGAAACGGTATTTGGAAGGCCGTATAATTTACCTCAATTAAGAATAGACTCTTGAATTTAAAGAGTCTGAATAGGATGAACGGATTATATAAACCGGAGGGAAAATATGGTAAACGCCCAAACCAAAAAATATAAACAAGTCTAAACTGAAAACTGCGTTCAAACATATGATTGTGTTGGATAAAAACCGCAATTTTTATACGTGTGCATGTAAATCAAATTTCTTTGTAGAAGGGTCTAAATTCAGCACAAACGACATTTTCTGAAAGACCAAAAAAGTGAAAAATTTAATTTTAACAAAATGCATTTGACCAACAGGTCGAAAAACTGATGTTCCTTCACCCATATACAACTCGTCTAAACATGAACCCCAAAAATGTTAAATCTGTAAATTTACTTTCTCAATTTTTTTGTTCTTCCCTCGCCGGGATTCAAACTCATGCTGCAGAGATATCCTGACACCAAATCGCCTTCACTGTATCGACACGCTATGCCACTCGACCACCTTGTCGTCACAACATAAAGCTTTTGGTGGCCGGGTGTTACCTTTCCTCGTCAGTGTTTATCTAGCGTCGTAATACAGTACATGATATATAAGGCATGCAGATGGAATATATATATATATATATATATGTGGTTCGTATCAACTTTTTCCCAACAATGTTAGGCATTTTGGTTCTTCGCTCATTGGAATTATAATCCTTTTAACAGTTAAACCTATAACTGCATAATACCTACATTGTTGATATTAAGTTTGTTGTGTTTTTGTCTGCTTTTAAAAGTGATATATCCAGTATTCAGTTTTTGAGAAGATTCCTGTATCTTGAGGTCGAACATCATCACGTTAATAAAAAAATCTGATCTTTAGAAAAAAATTAAACTAGACATTACTACATGTAAATACATTTTATATATATATTACCAATATTATCTATCGTTTTCAACCGAGTGGTTCGATTTTTTCAAAATGAGGGTTTTCCATCAAGAAATTTTTGAACATACCTTGTAGGTTTAACCTAAAAAGCAGTAAACATATCCCATTAAAACATTATTTAGCAAATATGTCATGCAGGAAAAGCCCGTTTTATAAATAGTTCATGCATTGATTAAATGTCACACGTAACTCAAAAACATCTTTGTCTAACCGTCATGAAACCTGTAAAGAGGAAACCTTTCATATGAATTTCAAATTTTGACAAGGAAACTTTCTATACCTATTTACTGGTTAGGAGAGTAATATCATTATTTGTCCTGATATACCAAATATTGCTTGAGGAGAGGTCAAGGGCAATGGCTCGTATCTCATGAACATCAAACTTGCTATTACAAGAGTTTCATTATACAAAACAAAAAAGGATTTCTTAAATGTCTACATACACCACCGATTAAATATAATAACATAAACATGCACAGAATGGTTTTAATCTGTACGTTTTTTTTTTTTGTTTGACTGTTATGAAGACCATGAATCGTTGTTCAAACACTTTTCGTGGACATGATAAATGTCACAAGTTATAAAGCCGAAGATAAACCAATACCATACAAGAGCTATGTTATTGTTCATAAAATATTTCGGGTTAATTTCTTTCTTTTTTTTGGCTTCGGGTTGCTCTTATATTTAGGAATGCCAGCTGTTTTAACATGTTTAATGTAAAATGACCACTATATGTTCCAATTAATCCAACGTCAGAACAGTTTCGTGAATGATTTGAATAAAATAGAGATCTCTCTAAACATAGCATGAGATAGACAAGTTCAGAGCAAATAAAGCCTTTTTTATATTATTTTGGTGTTTTGGACGTTTAATTCCATCATTAATATGACTACCTTTGAATTTGATGTATTTATAAATATTTTATATCTTTCGGTTAGAATGCGAGGGTCAAACTTTTTGTTAGTTGAGTGTCATACGCTCTGCATGTTTAAAAGCCCTGGTAAAAACTATCTTCGTATTCTTATGAAGCGTTTAACAAGGCAATATGTCTGTTCATATTCAACACGCTCTGGTTACCTGTGACAGTCCGACCATAACACCCTTCATCCTGGTACACCTTCTGCTTACCCCTCTGAGATCACTCCAAGTTTTCGATGGGGTTCGTCTTGCTTAGTTATAAGTGTTCTTTGTTGTGTTTTGTTCTATTATTTTTTTTTTTTAGCCATGGTGTTGTCAGTTTAATTTCTATCTATGCGTTAAACTGCCCCTCTAGTATCTATAGCCCCTCTTTTCTGCATTGCAGGAACCTTTTATATTGATTGATAATGTGTTCGCCTTTATAATTGTTAATATGTTCTTCTATATAATGTGTTAGAAACATTTTCCACTGAACGTTAAGCAAATAATTATTATTTTATCAAGATAATACCTTTTTATAGATACGTATTTAAATTTACGATTTAAAAAAAAAACAATTGGGAAAGTCATTTTCATCTGAAGGGATAAAAAAGTGACGAACGATACAAGAAGGACAGTCAAACTCACAAATGGAAAATAAACACAAAACCATGGCTAAAAATTGAAAAAGACAAGCAGACAAACAATAGTACACATGACACAACATATGAAACTAAAGAATAAGCAACACGAACCCTACCAAAAACTGGGGGTGATCTCAGGTGCTCCAGAAGAGTAAACAGATCCTGCACCACATGTGGCACCCGTCGTGTTGCTCATGTTATAACAAATCCGGTAAATAATCTAATTCGGTAGGGAAGGGGATTGTAGTTACGACGTAAGAACCAACTATATCATCTGTGAAACGGTTATGCCATAACGGTCAACCAACTCGTGATGGCGTCCGTAAAATTGACGAAGGGATGATTCCAACTTCACCGATAACTTAACCAATAAGAAAGAAATACCACCCCCCCCCCCCCAAAAAAAAAAAAAAATCAAAGGAAAATTCAAAACGTAAAGCCCCTAATCAATTAAAAAACAACCATATCAAACGAAGCTAAAAGCTTTAATATCCATTTTATTTACACCTTTTTATTGTTCTATAACCGAATCGGTATACAATGATTGGATGAAAACAAAAACAAAAAAAACTATTTTCATTTATTTTCTTATGTTTTTGTCTGATTTCAAATTTTATATATTAGTTTTTACCATTTGCAAATGATGTCAATTAAACGAATATTATATTGAAACAGAATGTCATAATTCATATAATCATTCTGAATGTTGTGAAATATTGAATATTATGAAAAAAACACTGCATGCTAACTTTAACAAGGTCTTTTAACGATATGCCAGCACCAGACCTTCAAATAAAAAAAGAAAGATAACAAAAAACAGTATGAATTTAGATTAAAAAAAACATGATGTATACCTGTAGCAAATATTGTACATGTTTCTATTTGGAATTTTTTTTAACATGTTGTGTGTGTTTTTTTTGTGTTTTTTTTGGTTCTTGCTTTTTTATTTCTTTATTTCTAGGGGCTAGATAATAAGCATCATTTTAAGTATTTATAAATAAACATTAATAAAAGTACCTGTTCAAAATATACGTAAATAAACTCATCATAGATACCAGGACTAAATTTAGTATATACGCCAGACGCGTTTCGTCTACAAAAGACTCATCAGTGACGCTCGAATTCAAAAAGATTAAAAGGCCAAATAAAGTACGAAGTTGAAGAGCATTGAGAACCAAAATTCCTAAAAGTGTTGCCAAATAAAGCTAAGGTAATCTATGCCTGAGGTAGAAAAGCCTTAGTATTTCAAAAAAATCCAATATTCAATATAATGTACTGAACCGAAATTTAATGCGTATTTTTTTCTTTTTATAATTATTCTGCACAATACCATATATTTATGAGTGACGTAACAAATAACACTTGCTTCCTTAAACATTTTTTTTGAATGTTGAATTGCACTACTTCAAGGACTGTCACTATTGCGTTGTAAAAAAAAAGATAGATCGCTATTAAGGAAAAGTTATGTTTTGTAACAAAGTATACAATGTAATGTGTCTGGTAAATCAAGGCCTATCTATTCATATGTAAAGTATAAGTGAACTGTTCAAATGTGGTATCTAATTATAAACCACCTTGTGTCTGACATGAAATATTAGGAAATTATTGAGTTAACAACGTCGGATTCTCGGAATGATTTATTCACGTGAATATCAGATTATGGTGTTAAATCAAGATAAATTAAACTTTCTAAAGTGCAATTTCATGTCATCAGAAGTTTTAAATGGCATAGTTCTCCAAACAATTACAGTTATTTTTATAATTTTTCAGTTTCTAATTTCACTTCACTCTATATTAAATTTAAAAGTTACAAATAAAACTTCAAATCATAGGCGTGAATGTGTAAATTTTCCTTTATTTTGGCTATAAAATTTTAAAGTGTGAAATGAAGTTTCTGAATGAACGCATCTTGTTAAATAAAGTGTTACTTAAACATCAACTAGAGTTTAATCACCCAAAACAATATTGATTTTAAATATAAAGAAATGATAATTTTAGTTTTGTCATTTTTTTCCCTCTTTCTCTCATAATATTTTCGGATGGTATGTCGGGACAAGGGATTTTCTGTTGTTGAAAGTTTTTCATTTTACTATCACAGTTCATTTTAGTTGAAGTTAGAACGAGAGAAGCCCATTTTATTAGGCGTTGGCTTACAATTTATGTATGTATGGTTCGTAAGGGGCAGCGGCATTTGGCAATTATATTTTCATAGAACTATTGTTGGACCATATCAGCCTAATAATAACAAACAGATTGTCGGGCGCGGTGTAAGTCCAGTGTAGTTCATATTTCTTAATATGATTCCATCCCAAATGTTACTAGTAGTGTCACGAAATATAATATAAGAACTAGGGATTTCATAATAGTCGATTGCATTGAGTATGTAGACAAACGTAATATCTTTGGTTAGCTTGCTTGCAGCTGAACCGTGACGTAATTATTAGGTAAGGTATACTACCCTCCTGTAGAAGTAGCCTAGTTATACAAACAGATTGATTAGTTATCTGTCGGACTAGTCTACTCTTAAAGGAGGGTAGTTTACCTAACCTAATAATGCAAGCAAGCTAACCAAGGATACTACCTTTGCATACACACTCAATGCAATCGACTGTAACGCTTTACATAACAGGTTGCAACACCTTGCCAAATTATTGGGTTCCAATAAACGTTGGAAAATTATTGTAATCAGACGGCTTGGGTGACCCTGATTAACCCGAACGACGTAGGAGTTCAGGATAAAGGGTCACACGAGCCGTGCATATTAAATATAATATACCGATTTTATTGGCCAATAACTGTTTAAACACATGACGTCATCAATTTACTTGAACGTTTTAGAAATATGCAAACGATATTCCGCGATCCACGGCTCCTAGTAAAGTTTCTGGTTGAGTAAAGAAAGGTGAAAACACGCCTTGATGTAGTAAGAGGTTGGTAAGGTTTAAATAATTATGTTTTTTTTCATATTTAGGATTCTTCCTAAATTGTTACATTATTTGCGATTTAATTGTAATTTTTTTCTATTGTTTCTGTTAAATTTATTCATACTTTTTTTTGGCAATCAGTGACGATTATTACTCAGAGATATTGTACTTTCAAATCGGTGTTATTGAGTAAAGATTAATTGCTTTTCTTTTCTTAATATGTATGCTTAGAGGAAGATGAACCGAGGAAGACGTAAGTACATAAATTTAAAATGTTAAATAAACAGACACAACGATTCTCTTTCCAATCTTTAACCCCGACCCCAAATTTAAATTCGATTCCCAAATACTTAGTAGTCCCTTAAAAGGAATAAATATGTCAAAAATCGTAACGAATTTCATTGAGTCTAAAACTTATTCAAATCAGATTTCATTTATTTGAATATTCTTAAGTGCATGATTTCTTTTTGGCAATTACAGAAAATCGTTATTATCTGTTCTGACTTTAAAACACTGATTTAAGAATTACATCATGTACTATTGTAGCCGACTATACCGTATGTTTTTTCTCATTGCTGAAGGTTATATGGTTGCCTATAAATAATTGCTTACATGCACTACGTTTGAACTTTGGGGGATAGTTGACTCATTTGCAATCATACCACATCTCATTATTAAACAGTTGAGAGGGGAGTTGGGGGGGGGCTTGTATTTCTTTGGAAAGTTTAAATGTTTTCCTCTCAGGTCAACCAGTTTGAATTGGATATTTTGACATTTTGCTGTGCTCTTGGATTTGTGTTAAGAGCCCCCTAGAGCTCCTGGTCTGTTGGTGGGTAAGCTTTGGGTGTCTTTTTGAATATTGCATACGGTGATTTGGTGATGTCTTTATACCATGCATTGTTCCATTACTTTATATAGACAGCTTATCAGTCATCCTGATCTATCAAAATAGCTCTCCTCGCCTTTTGTATAGTCAGACGAGAAACAAGATATAAACTGACTTAGCTTGGTATATACATATATATTTAATATACTTATATCAATTCAAGTCAAATTAATATTTTAAATGTCAGTTTTTTTTCAATCGAAAGTGTCACCCGATCTTATTTATTCAAAGATCTTCCTATACAACGGCGACTAGATAAGAATGATATGCAAAAGGCATTGCAACTGGGTGATAATTTGAAGAAAAAAAATAGTGGTCATTCTATTGACAGATTTATCATCTTTTGACGTGGTTTTTCAAACAAGTGATATCAGAATCAAAAGTGTCACACAATCTTATTTTTCCATAGATCTCCCTATATAACGGAACACAGATGAAGAAACGAAACTGAGCGATAATTTGAAAAAAAAAAGAAAAAAAAAGGTGGTAATTTTAGTGACGGATTGATCATCTCTTTGCGTGGATTCTACAGCTTTCACAAACAAGTGATATCAGAATTTTATAAAATATGATGTTTATAAACCAATAAATTATAAATGATATTTGTATAAAGTCTTTCTTCTTGGTGTTATATTCGAACACGTAGTACGTTTAACTTCAGTTTAAGGTTTTTTTATGATTGAAATTTACACATTCTTCTACGTGTGTAATTAATTCGACAATTACATGCAATAATAAGTATACACGTCTTCATTGTTACGGCATGCGTTATCTTTTGCAAGTACAGTCTGTAATTTACATATTGATCACAGTAAGCTATTAATAATGGAATATAAATTAAACAAAAAGACATAATGTTCATTGGTGATTTACATTTAATAATTATAGTGTTTGCTTAAGAACGAGAATTTTATTCAATTTTTTTTAAAGGTTTTGCTGCAGATACCATATACTTAAATGTCTAATTACACATGATTGATTGAACACAGCCAGTAGGAACATATTTTTATGTTAACGTATTTATTTTGATAGTTCATATGTAATTGAAGTGAAAACTCTCAATATATGATTTTGTCAAGGATATGTTTTAACAATTTAAACTTTGACCCATGTTGCAACTGTTCCTGAAAAGGTTGTCCAATCAGATCGTCTTAGATTTAAATATCAATACAACATGTACAATGTATACATGTCAATACGTGATATGAGAGAATGTTGAGCGCATGACTTTTACTTCTGGAATCTACAATTAAGATTATAAATTTCCCGAACTTCTTATGATATATAATGTAAAATTAATTGGCCGAACTAACGTCAAATTTCTCGCCAAAACATAAATGGGTTAAAATATGAAGTAGCAATGCAATATTTGGGAGAAAATTAATTACTACATCGGCTGTTTGATATTGTTTAAAACTTTGCATGAAAATTAAGATTGTACAATACTTTTTTTAATCATTAAACACACTTTTTTTAAAGGCAGAGTATTGCCGAACTTGAATATTTCTCGGTAAACTACATTAATTTTAAAGTAGATATATAAATAGCAAGTGCTTTTAAGTACAGTTCATTTTTCGGAAGCGTTTAATTTAGAAAATTCCCATAGTATATACAAACTCTGTAAACAAATTGACCGACTAACTTAATTTATAAAATTTTGATAAAACAAAATTAAATCTTAAAAGTGTTTTAAAAAGAGTTATTTCAATCAATTTAATTCAATTGGAGCTGGCATGTCGGTAACTGCTAGTAGTCCTTTATTAATTGATGCATTGTCATTTTGTTTAATTTTTTTTTTACTTATTCTGACATCGGACTCGGACTTCTTTTAAACTGTGTGTTATTGTGTGTTCGTTTTTGCTACATTGACTAGAGGTATAGAGGGAGGGTTGAGTTCTAAAAAAACATGTTTAACCCCGCCGCATTTTTTCGCCTGTCCCTAGTCAGAAGCATCTGGCCTTTGTAAGTCTTGGGTGATTTCTGAATTTGTTTTATTTTATATATTTCTGAATTTTTGTATAACATCCCTTTTCACTGAAGAAGTGTACATTTTTATTTAAGGGCCAGCTGAAGCACGTCTCTGGGTGCTGGATTTTCTTGCTGCTTTGAAGAATCTCAGATCGGTATATGGTTTTTATTGCGTTTTTATTGTTTTTAGTCATGTTGTCGGCTTTGTTAAACCTAGTGAGTCTTGCCTATTTTACTATGATTTACAGTTAGTTTTTACGTTGTGCTATTGCACACTTATTACAGGTTAAAGCCTATACAACATACTCGGAAACATATTGAGACACCACATTCTCTATTTATTTGCCCTTAGTCAAGGAGCTGTAATTTAGTAGTTGTCGTGTGTTGCTGTGTATAATGTTTTTTTTTCGTACATGTAGGTTTTTTTCTTCTTCGTATATTAACCGTAAGTTTTCGCGCTAAAATAATTGTACGTTGATTATATAGTTTTTTTTTCTAAATAAATAAGCACGATGGCTTTTTCTTGTAGTTAAAGTCTGTACTATGACATTTACTTGGTTACTTCTACGTCAGTTTGTCTGAGTCGAAAATTTCACGCATTCTTTTTTTTGCATACATTTCCCTGTATAACAAAAACTGGACGAAGATGATATGCTTATGGCACAGCATCTGCCAGACAACTTGAATATAGTTAACATAGTGGTCATTATGATGACCAATTTATCATCGTTTGACGTGGTTTCTAATGATTTTACAAACAAGTGATATTAGAATATTATACAGTATTACAAATGTATGTGTATGAATAAACAAACAATAGTTGATGTTTGTATAAAGTCTTCCTTGTTTTGGTTATATTTCATAACGTATTAAGTTTAACCTAGTTTTAAAAAATGTTTAAGGTTTCTTTTGATTAAAAATCTCACGATCATTTTAGCGTACAATAGATTCGCCCATGAAATAAAAGAATAAGTATTCACTTCCTTACAACGTCATGGATCCGTGTAGATTTGCGTCCATTCGTTTTTCATTTTGAAATATCAAAAACAAAAATAAAAAAACGGAAGTATTTTTATTTTTTCGTTTTTGATTTCTCGAAAACCAAAAAGGAAAACCAAAAATGTTTTCATTTTTCGTTTTTGAATTCTAGAAAACCAAAATGAAAAACAAAAGTGTTTTCGTTTTTCGTTTTTAATTTCTCTTAAACAAAAACGGAAAACGAAAGTGTTTTCATTTTTTGTTTTTGATTTCTACAAAACCAAAATGAAAATCAAAAGTGTTTCCGTTTTTCGTTTTTGATTTTACTAAAGAAGAGTTGTGTATTTAATTTTAATTATGTCTCGATTTGTAATTTTTTTTTTTTTTCTTTCTTGTTGCACAGTCATTGATAGTAAATATATTGCCAATGTAAACACCGCGGTGTTCTTTCAACATAATGTAATCCATTATTATATTTAATTATTAAACGAATCACAAATTTAAATTGTACATTATATATTATATAAAGATGGTACAGATAAATAGATTGATGAAAACATCACACAAACAAGGGAGGTAACTACTAAAAAACTGACAAACAAACTAGCCCGGTCGTTAAAGTATACATGCACAGCGGTTGTCAGATCAATACTACTTTAATCGAATAAAATGTCGACGAATGCGAAAATCTTTAACAATCTGAACAATAAGGGTGCGTGAACTTTACTTTTCAGTTTAGAAAGGTTGATCTAAGACTATTAGAATTGATGACCAAGGTCCATCTGCCAGTATTTTACGAACAATTTTGCTTGATCGATAGATTAAAAAACAAATTTCCGCAAAAAAATATAAATAATGGACCAAGAAATAAATAAAATAGCGAGAATATTGGTGTTATAAAATATAAAGAGAAGAAAATAATTGGCAAAAAGTATAAAAAATAGAGAAATATGGCCTTAAATATCAAAGAATACAGAAATTAAGAACCCCGAATCCGGACCATCATACTAGTTGCCTTAATGAACGTTAGTTTGTCTCTGGGAGATTTTTATTGGTTATCATACGGTTTCATTTCATTTCTATGTCTATTAATCAAGATGCGAGCTTTCATTATTTGACAACATATTACATATCACATTATAAAAAACTGCCATAGATTTCCGATAACTGTTCTGCATAAAACCACATTGGAGTCCATGTAATTTTTTTTTCAAATCGACCTCAGCTACCCACCCTATCCCATCATTACAGAAAAGTTAATAAACAATTTTCTACGGCAAAAAATTTGTCCGCACAATGTGTAAAGAGGGGTTGGATAGCTGATGTCTCCTGGAGAAAAAAATCAAGGTTGCTGTTCTTCTTCTTTTTTTTTTAAAGATAGGTCCAAAGTTCGGGTCGGACACCCAACCCCACCCTTACCGAAAATGTATAAATTTGTCCGCACTAGATGCAAAGGGAATGTAGGTAGTTGAGGTATACAGTAGAAAAAAATACAGGGTGTTGTTCTGCTTAGTGTTTTTTTTCTAAAGAGGTCTTAAGTTGAGGTCGTATACCCTTCCCAACCCAACCGTTACAGTTAATAAAAAAATATTATGCAGCAATACTTTTATCTGCACTAGGTGAAAACGTAAGCTAGAGATATATGGCCCACTTGATCAAAATTACAAGTTAATGTATAGCACGGATTAATCTTTTTAAAGCTAGTAAATAATGTCCTTGCCCACCATACTTTGAATACAAAAAGTAAACCTTTCGTCAAATCGTAATTAAGCGAATTCTACTAGTTCAGATGTCGAATGTTTTGTAAAAACAGTTTTGTGTGGCAAAAAAAAAGTTTATGCACGAGTGCAACTTTCTTTTCTTCTAATGCAGAACAATTATTATTTTTCATGAACTGTTTGACAGGATACCGAGAATATTGAAAGCTATTTCACAAAAAAGTGCAATTTTGTCATCATTTAACAAAAAAATCATAATTATTTACGATTCTATAAACCCACAAAAGTGTTTAAAATTTAAAATGTAAAGCATGCAGCACGCTGTGTAATATATAACTACTTAACCAGACATGAAATTTTAAAATTCATTGAATAGTGTCTTTGGCTGCTTAATTATATATTAAAAACTGATGATATAGTGGTTATATATTAATACAAACATTTGAAGTACGTTTGAGTCTTATGCAACATTTTTGTTTATATAAATATTTGAAAACTGGCTGCTACCGACTGACTGCTTGAGCCTGGTCTCACAAACTCCGCATTTGCATTACAGCCGATTGCATTGAGTATGTAGACAAACGTAATATCTTTTGCTAGCTTGCTTGCAGCTGAACCGTGACGTAATTATTAGGGAAGGTATACTACCCTCCTGTAGAAGTAGCCTAGTTATACAGACAGATTGATTAGTTATATGTCGGACTAGTCTACTCTTAAAGGAGGGTAGTTTACCTAACCTAATAATGCAAGCAAGCTAACCAAGGATACTACCTTTGCATACACACTCAATGCAATCGACTGTAACGCTTTACATAACAGGTTGCAACACCTTGCCAAATTATTGGGTTCCAATAAACGTTGGAAAATTATTGTAATCAGACGGCTTGGGTGACCCTGATTAACCCGAACGACGTAGGAGTTCAGGATAAAGGGTCACACGAGCCGTGCATATTAAATATAATATACCGATTTTATTGGCCAATAACTATTTAAACACATGACGTCATCAATTTACGTGAACGTTTTAGAAATATGCAAACGATATTCCGCAATCCACGGCTCCTAGTAAAGTTTCTGGTTGAGTAAAGAAAGGTGAAAACACGCCTTGATGTAGTAAGAGGTTGGTAAGGTTTAAATAATTATGTTTTTTTCATATTTAGGATTCTTCCTAAATTGTTACATTATTTGCGATTTAATTGTAATTTTTTTCTATTGTTTCTGTTAAATTTATTCATACTTTTTTTTGGCAATCAGTGACGATTATTACTCAGAGATATTGTACTTTCAAATCGGTGTTATTGGGTAAAGATTAATTGCTTTTCTTTTCTTAATATGTATGCTTAGAGGAAGATGAACCGAGGAAGATGTAAGTACATAAATTTAAAATGTTAAATAAACAGACACAACGATTCTCTTTCCAATCTTTAACCCCGACCCCAAATTTAAATTCGATTCCCAAATACTTAGTAGTCCCTTTAAAGGAATAAATATGTCAAAAATCGTAACGAATTTCATTGAGTCTAAAACTTATTCAAATCAGATTTCATTTATTTGAATATTCTTAAGTACATGATTTCTTTTTGGCAATTACAGAAAATCGTTATTATCTGTTCTGACTTTAAAACACTTGATTTAAGAATTACATCATGTACTATTGTAGCCGACTATACCGTATGTTTTTTCTCATTGCTGAAGGTTATATGGTTGCCTATAAATAATTGCTTACATGCACTACGTTTGAACTTTGGGGGATAGTTGACTCATTTGCAATCATACCACATCTCATTATTAAACAGTTGAGAGGGGAGTTGGGGGGGGGGGGGGGGGGGCTTGTATTTCTTTGGAAAGTTTAAATGTTTTCCTCTCAGGTCAACCAGTTTGAATTGGATATTTTGACATTTTGCTGTGCTCTTGGATTTGTGTTAAGAGCCCCCTAGAGCTCCTGGTCTGTTGATGGGTAAGCTTTGGGTGTCTTTTTGAATATTGCATACGGTGATTTGGTGATGTCTTTATACCATGCATTGTTCCATTACTTTATATAGACAGCTTATCAGTCATCCTGATCTATCAAAATAGCTCTCCTCGCCTTTTGTATAGTCAGACGAGAAACAAGATATAAACTGACTTAGCTTGGTATATACATATATATTTAATATACTTATATCAATTCAAGTCAAATTAATATTTTAAATGTCAGTTTTTTTTCAATCGAAAGTGTCACCCGATCTTATTTATTCAAAGATCTTCCTATACAACGGCGACTAGATAAGAATGATATGCAAAAGGCATTGCAACTGGGTGATAATTTGAAGAAAAAAAATAGTGGTCATTCTATTGACAGATTTATCATCTTTTGACGTGGTTTCTCAAACAAGTGATATCAGAATCAAAAGTGTCACACAATCTTATTTTTCCATAGATCTCCCTATATAACGGAACACAGATGAAGAAACGAAACTGAGCGATAATTTGAAAAAAAAAAGAAAAAAAAAGGTGGTAATTTTAGTGACGGATTGATCATCTCTTTGCGTGGATTCTACAGCTTTCACAAACAAGTGATATCAGAATTTTATAAAATATGATGTTTATAAACCAATAAATTATAAATTATATTTGTATAAAGTCTTTCTTCTTGGTGTTATATTCGAACACGTAGTACGTTTAACTTCAGTTTAAGGTTTTTTTATGATTGAAATTTACACATTCTTCTACGTGTGTAATTAATTCGACAATTACATGCAATAATAAGTATACACGTCTTCATTGTTACGGCATGCGTTATCTTTTGCAAGTACAGTCTGTAATTTAAATATTGATCACAGTAAGCTATTAATAATGGAATATAAATTAAACAAAAAGACATAATGTTCATTGGTGATTTACATTTAATAATTATAGTGTTTGCTTAAGAACGAGAATTTTATTCAATTTTTTTTTAGGTTTTGCTGCAGATACCATATACTTAAATGTCTAATTACACATGATTGATTGAACACAGCCAGTAGGAACATATTTTTATGTTAACGTATTTATTTTGATAGTTCATATGTAATTGAAGTGAAAACTCTCAATATATGATTTTGTCAAGGATATGTTTTAACAATTTAAACTTTGACCCATGTTGCAACTGTTCCTGAAAAGGTTGTCCAATCAGATCGTCTTAGATTTAAATATCAATACAACATGTACAATGTATACATGTCAATACGTGATATGAGAGAATGTTGAGCGCATGCCTTTTACTTCTGGAATCTACAATTAAGATTATAAATTTCCCGAACTTCTTATGATATATAATGTAAAATTAATTGGCCGAACTAACGTCAAATTTCTCGCCAAAAAATAAATGGGTTAAAATATGAAGTACATTTGTAGCAATGCAATATTTGGGAGAAAATTAATTACTACATCGGCTGTTTGATATTGTTTAAAACTTTGCATGAAAATTAAGATTGTACAATACTTTTTTTAATCATTAAACACACTTTTTTTAAAGGCAGAGTATTGCCGAACTTGAATATTTCTCTGTAACCTACATAAATTTTAAAGTAGATATATAAATAGCAAGTGCTTTTAAGTACAGTTCATTTTTCGGAAGCGTTTAATTTAGAAAATTCCCATAGTATATACAAACTCTGTAAACAAATTGACCGACTAACTTAATTTATAAAATTTTGATAAAACAAAATTAAATCTTAAAAGTGTTTTAAAAAGAGTTATTTCAATCAATTTAATTCAATTGGAGCTGGCATGTCGGTAACTGCTAGTAGTCCTTTATTAATTGATGCATTGTCATTTTGTTTAATTTTTTGTTTTACTTATTCTGACATCGGACTCGGACTTCTTTTAAACTGTGTGTTATTGTGTGTTCGTTTTTGCTACATTGACTAGAGGTATAGAGGGAGGGTTGAGTTCTAAAAAAACATGTTTAACCCCGCCGCATTTTTTCGCCTGTCCCTAGTCAGAAGCATCTGGCCTTTGTTAGTCTTGGGTGATTTCTGAATTTGTTTTATTTTATATATTTCTGAATTTTTGTATAACATCCCTTTTCACTGAAGAAGTGTACATTTTTATTTAAGGGCCAGCTGAAGCACGTCTCTGGGTGCTGGATTTTCTTGCTGCTTTGAAGAATCTCAGATCGGTATATGGTTTTTATTGCGTTTTTATTGTTTTTAGTCATGTTGTCGGCTTTGTTAAACCTAGTGAGTCTTGCCTATTTTACTATGATTTACAGTTAGTTTTTACGTTGTGCTATTGCACACTTATTACAGGTTAGAGCCTATACAACATACTCGGAAACATATTGAGACACCACATTCTCTATTTATTTGCCCTTAGTCAAGGAGCTGTAATTTAGTAGTTGTCGTGTGTTGCTGTGTATAATGTTTTTTTTTCGTACATGTAGGTTTTTTTCTTCTTCGTATATTAACCGTAAGTTTTCGCGCTAAAATAATTGTACGTTGATTATATAGGTTTTTTATCTAAATAAATAAGCACGATGGCTTTTTCTTGTAGTTAAAGTCTGTACTATGACATTTACTTGGTTACTTCTACGTCAGTTTGTCTGAGTCGAAAATTTCACGCATTCTTTTTTTTGCATACATTTCCCTGTATAACAAAAACTGGACGAAGATGATATGCTTATGGCACAGCATCTGCCAGACAACTTGAATATAGTTAACATAGTGGTCATTATGGTGACCAATTTATCATCGTTTGACGTGGTTTCTAATGATTTTACAAACAAGTGATATTAGAATATTATACAGTATTACATTGTATGTGTATGAATAAACAAACAATAGTTGATGTTTGTATAAAGTCTTCCTTGTTTTGGTTATATTTCATAACGTATTAAGTTTAACCTAGTTTTAAAAAATGTTTAAGGTTTCTTTTGATTAAAAATCTCACGATCATTTTAGCGTACAATAGATTCGCCCATGAAATAAAAGAATAAGTATTCACTTCCTTACAACGTCATGGATCCGTGTAGATTTGCGTCCATTCGTTTTTCATTTTGAAATATCAAAAACAAAAATAAAAAAACGGAAGTATTTTCATTTTTTCGTTTTTGATTTCTCGAAAACCAAAAAGGAAAACCAAAAATGTTTTCATTTTTCGTTTTTGAATTCTAGAAAACCAAAATGAAAAACAAAAGTGTTTTCGTTTTTCGTTTTTAATTTCTCTTAAACAAAAACGGAAAACGAAAGTGTTTTCATTTTTTGTTTTTGATTTCTACAAAACCAAAATGAAAATCAAAAGTGTTTCCGTTTTTCGTTTTTGATTTTACTAAAGAAGAGTTGTGTATTTAATTTTAATTATATCTCGATTTGTAATTGAATTTTTTTTCCTTTCTTGTTGCAGTCATTGATAGTAAATATATTGCCAATGTGAACACCGCGGTGTTCTTTCAACATAATGTAATCCATTATTATATTTAATTATTAAACGAATCACAAATTTAAATTGTACATTATATATTATATAAAGATGGTACAGATAAATAGATTGATGAAAACATCACACAAACAAGGGAGGTAACTACTAAAAAACTGACAAACAAACTAGCCCGGTCGTTAAAGTATACATGCACAGCGGTTGTCAGATCAATACTACTTTAATCGAATAAAATGTCGACGAATGCGAAAATCTTTAACAATCTGAACAATAAGGGTGCGTGAACTTTACTTTTCAGTTTAGAAAGGTTGATCTAAGACTATTAGAATTGATGACCAAGGTCCATCTGCCAGTATTTTACGAACAATTTTGCTTGATCGATAGATTAAAAAACAAATTTCCGCAAAAAAATATAAATAATGGACCAAGAAATAAATAAAATAGCGAGAATATTGGTGTTATAAAATATAAAGAGAAGAAAATAATTGGCAAAAAGTATAAAAAATAGAGAAATATGGCCTTAAATATCAAAGAATACAGAAATTAAGAACCCCGAATCCGGACCATCATACTAGTTGCCTTAATGAACGTTAGTTTGTCTCTGGGAGATTTTTATTGGTTATCATACGGTTTCATTTCATTTCTATGTCTATTAATCAAGATGCGAGCTTTCATTATTTGACAACATATTACATATCACATTATAAAAAACTGCCATAGATTTCCGATAACTGTTCTGCATAAAACCACATTGGAGTCCATGTAATTTTTTTTTTCAAATCGACCTCAGCTACCCACCCTATCCCATCATTACAGAAAAGTTAATAAACAATTTTCTACGGCAAAAAATTTGTCCGCACAATGTGTAAAGAGGGGTTGGATAGCTGATGTCTCCTGGAGAAAAAAATCAAGGTTGCTGTTCTTCTTCTTTTTTTTTTTAAAGATAGGTCCAAAGTTCGGGTCGGACACCCAACCCCACCCTTACCGAAAATGTATAAATTTGTCCGCACTAGATGCAAAGGGAATGTAGGTAGTTGAGGTATACAGTAGAAAAAATACAGGGTGTTGTTCTGCTTAGTGTTTTTTTCTAAAGAGGTCTTAAGTTGAGGTCGTATACCCTACCCAACCCAACCGTTACAGTTAATAAAAAAATATTATGCAGCAATACTTTTATCTGCACTAGGTGAAAACGTACGCTAGAGATCTATGGCCCACTTGATCAAAATTACAAGTTAATGTATAGCACGGATTAATCTTTTTAAAGCTAGTAAATAATGTCCTTGCCCACCATACTTTGAATACAAAAAGTAAACCTTTCGTCAAATCATAATTAAGCGAATTCTACTAGTTCAGATGTCGAATGTTTTGTAAAAACAGTTTTGTGTGGCAAAAAAAAAGTTTATGCACGAGTGCAACTTTCTTTTCTTCTAATGCAGAACAATTATTATTTTTCATGAACTGTTTGACAGGATGCCGAGAATATTGAAAGCTATTTCACACAAAAGTGCAATTTTGTCATCATTTAACAAAAAAAATCATAATTATTTACGATTCTATAAACCCACAAAAGTGTTTAAAATTTAAAATGTAAAGCATGCAGCACGCTGTGTAATATATAACTACTTATCCAGACATGAAATTTTAAAATTCATTGAATAGTGTCTTTGGCTGCTTAATTATATATTAAAAACTGATGATATAGTGGTTATATATTAATACAAACATTTGAAGTACGTTTGAGTCTTATGCAAATTTTTTGTTTATATAAATATTTGAAAACTGGCTGCTACCGACTGACTGCTTGAGCCTGGTCTCACAAACTCCGCATTTGCATTACAGCCGATTGCATTGAGTATGTAGACAAACGTAATATCTTTGGTTAGCTTGCTTGCAGCTGAACCGTGACGTAATTATTAGGTAAGGTATACTACCCTCCTGTAGAAGTAGCCTAGTTATACAGACAGATTGATTAGTTATCTGTCGGACTATTCTACTCTTAAAGGAGGGTAGTTTACCTAACATAATAATGCAAGCAAGCTAACCAAGGATACTACCTTTGCATACACACTCAATGCAATCGGCTGTAACGCTTTACATAACAGGTTGCAACACCTTGCCAAATTATTGGGTTCCAATAAACGTTGGAAAAGTATTGTAATCAGACGGCTTGGGTGACCCTGATTAACCCGAACGACGTAGGAGTTCAGGATAAAGGGTCACACGAGTCGTGCATATTAAATATAATATACCGATTTTATTGGCCAATAACTGTTTAAACACATGACGTCATCAATTTACGTGAACGTTTTAGAAATATGCCAACGACATTCCACGATCCACGGCTTCTAGTAAAGTTTCTGGTTGAGTAAAGAAAGGTGAAAACACGCCTTGATGTAGTAAGAGGTTGGTAAGGTTTAAATAATTATGTTTTTTTTTCATATTTATGATTCTTCCTAAATTGTTACATTATTTGCGATTTAATTGTAATTTTTTTTCTATTGTTTCTATTAAATTTATTCATACTTTTTTTTTGCAATCAGTGACGATTATTACTCAGAGATATTGTACTTTCAAATCGGTGTTATTGAGTAAAGATTAATTGCTTTTCTTTTCTTAATATGTATGCTTAGAGGAAGATGAACCGAGGAAGATGTAAGTACATAAATTTAAAATGTTAAATAAACAGACACAACGATTCTATTTCCAATCTTTAACCCCGACCCCAAATTTAAATTCGATTCCCAAATACTTAGTAGTCCCTTTAAAGGAATAAATATGCCAAAAATCGTAATGAATTTCATTGAGTCTAAAACTTATTCAAATCAGATTTCATTTATTTGAATATTCTTAAGTACATGATTTCTTTTTGGCAATTACAGAAAATCGTTATTATCTGTTCTGACTTTAAAACACTGATTTATTAATTACATTGTGTACTATTGTAGCCGACTATACCGTATGTTTTTTCTCATTGCTGAAGGTTATATGGTTGCCTATAAATAATTGCTTACATGCACTACGTTTGAAATTTGGGGGATAGTTGACTCATTTGCAATCATACCACATCTCATTATTAAACAGTTGAGAGGAGAGTTGGGGGGAGGGGGACTTGTATTTCTTTGGAAAGTTTTAATGTTTTCCTCTCAGGTCAACCAGTTTGAATTGGATATTTTGACATTTTGCTGTGCTCTTGGATTTGTGTTAAGACCCCCTAGAGCTCCTGGTCTGTTGGTGGGTAAGCTTTGGGTGTCTTTTTGAATATTGCATACGGTGATTTGGTGATGTCTTTATACCATGCTTTGTTCCATTACTTTATATAGACAGCTTATCAGTCATCCTGATCTATCAAACTAGCTCTCCTCGCCTTTTGTATAGTCAGACGAGAAACAAGATATAAACTGACTTAGCTTGGTATATACATATATATTTAATATACTCATATCAATTCAAGTCAAATTAATATTTTAAATGTCAGTTTTTTTTTCAATCGAAAGTGTCACCCGATCTTTTTTATTCAAAGATCTTCCTATACAACGGCGACTAGATAAGAATGATATGCAAAAGGCATTGCAACTGGGTGATTATTTGAAGAAAAAAAATAGTGGTCATTCTATTGACAGATTTATCATCTTTTGACGTGGTTTCTCAAACATGTGATATCAGAATCAAAAGTGTCACACAATCTTGTTTTTCCATAGATCTCCCTATATAACGGAACATAGATGAAGAAACGAAACTGAGCGATAATTTGAAAAAAAAATTAAAAAAATAAAAAGTGGTAATTTTAGTGACGGATTTATCATCTCTTTGCGTGGATTCTACAGCTTTCACAAACAAGTGATATCAGAATTTTATAAAATATGATGTTTATAAACCAATAAATTATAAATGATATTTGTATGTAGTCTTTCTTCTTGGTGTTATATTCGAACACGTAGTACGTTTAACTTCAGTTTAAGGTTTTTTCATGATTGAGATTTACACATTCTTCTACGTGTGTAATTAATTCGACAATTACATGCAATAATAAGTATACACGTCTTCATTGTTACGGCATGCGTTATCTTTTGCAAGTACAGTCTGTAATTTAAATATTGATTGATCACAGTAAGCTATTAATAATGGAGTATAAATTAAACAAAAAGACATAATGCTCATTGGTGATTTACATTTAATAATTATAGTGTTTGCTTAAGAACGAGAATTGTATTCAATTTTTTTAAAGGTTTTGCTGCAGATACCATATACTTAAATGTCTAATTACACATGATTGATTGAACACAGCCAGAAGGAACATATTTTTATGTTAACGTATTTATTTTGATAGTTCATATGTAATTGAAGTGAAAACTCTCAATATATGATTTTGTCAAGGATATGTTTTAACAATTTAAACTTTGACCCATGTTGCAACTGTTCCTGAAAAGGTTGTCCAATCAAATCGTCTGACATTTAAATATCAATACAACATGTACAATGTATACATGTCAATACGTGATATGAGAGAATGTTGAGCGCATGACTTTTACTTCTGGAATCTACAATTTAGATTATAAATTTCCCGAACTTCTTATGATATATAATGTAAAATTAATTGGCCGAACTAACGTCAAATTTCTCGCCAAAAAATAAATGGGTTAAAATGTGAAGTAGCAATGCAATATTTGGGAAAAAAATAATTACTACATCGGCTGTTTGATATTGTTTAAAACTTTGCATGAAAATTAAGAGTGTACAATACTTTTTTTAATCATTAAACACACTTTTTTTAAAGGAAGAGTATTGCCGAACTTGAATATTTCTCGGTAACCTACATTAATTTTAAAGTAGATATATAAATAGCAAGTGCTTTTAAGTACAGTTCATTTTTCGGAAATTTTTAATTTAGAAAATTCCCATAGTATACACAAACTCTGTAAACAAATTGACCGACTAACTTAATTTATAAAATTTTGATAAAACAAAATTAAATCTTAAAAGTGTGTTAAAAAGAGTTATTGCAATCAATTTAATTAAGGTCTGGAGCTGACAAGTCAGTTACTGCTAGTAATCCTTTATTAAATAATGAACCATTGTCATTTTGTTTAGTTTCCTTCTTTTTTGCTTATTCTGACATCGAACTCGGACTTCTTTTAAACTGTGTGTTACTGTGCGTTCGTTTTTGCTACATTGATAACAGGTAAAGAGGAAGGGTTGAGCTCTGGAAAAACACATGTTCAACCCGCCGCATTTTTTCTCCTGTCACGAGTCAGGAGCCTCTGGCCTTTGTAAGTCTTGTGTGATTTTTAATTTCATTTTCTTTTATATATTTCGGAGTTTTTGTATGACATGCATTTAAAATAAACTAGTTTACAATTTCATTGAGGGGTCAGCTGACGCACGTCTCTTGGTGCGGGACGTTCTTGCTGCTTAGACGAATCTCAGATCGATATTGTGTTTTTATTGTTTTTTGTCATGTTGTCGGCTTTGTTAAACCTAGTGAATCTTGCCTATTTTATTATGATTTAAAGTTAGTTTTTTTACTTTGTGCTATTACACAATTCTTACAGGATAAAGCATACATAACATGTTCAAAATCATATTGGCCCATCACATTCTCTATATATTTGCTCTTAGCAAGGACCTGAAATTTAGTGGTCGTCGTTTATTGCTGTGTATCATATTTTTTTTTCTTTCATGTAGGGTTTTATTTCTTTTTATATTTACGTAAGTTTTGTCGTTAAAAAAATTGTACGTTTATTATGTCGGGAACTTTTGTAAATTACTATGCACGATGACTTTGTCTTGCAGTTAATAGGCCGCACTATGACATATACTTGGCTACTTCTACGTAAGTTTGTTTAAAGTCTTCCTTGTTTTTGTTATATTTCATAAAAAAAAATGTTTAAGGTTTCTTTTGATTACAAATATCACGATTATGTTAGCGTACAATAGATTCGCCCATGAAGAATAAGCATACACTTCCTTACAACGGCATGCGATATCTTTTGTAAATGTACCCTTATAATGAGAAATTTGAGTTTTTAATATTGACAGTAAAAATAAAGACGAATAAATGCTCATTGATATTTTTTCATTTAACAATTATAGTGTTTGCTTGACAAATTTTATGAGACTATTTAAATTATCTTTTAAGAAGATTTTGCTGTAAATGGATGTTCTATAAGGTCTTATCACACATGATTTATTGAACACAGATTGTACTAAAAAAATTAATTTGAAGTATTGATTTTAAAATCGTATATTTAATTTAAGGTAAAAATTGTCAATTTTAGTGTTTGTCATTGATATGATTTATCACTTAAGAATGTCACTCCCTTGCAACTGTTCCTCAAACAGTTGTCCAATCATATCGTCTGAAATTTAAATACAAATAAATTGCATACATGTCAATGTATACGTTTCTTTACTACGGCTCTATGTTTAATATATATAACGGTCTTTCTATATTTAAATAAGATGGGTATTACCCATATAATTCCTTTATGCGCGGACGATTGTGGAAGTCAGTATATAAGGAAGATTTCAGGTGTGTTCGACCGATGCGATGCTCGTTACAAGATAGTTAGGACTAGGTTAGTTTGGTATACTATGCCCAACCCTCCCACCCTTTTTTATATGTAACCTTATCGTTTCTATTCGACTTGTGTATGGTAAAAATTGATTAATTTATACTATTCCAAACCCTCCCACCTTTTTTTATATGTAACCTTATCGTTTCTATTCGACTTGTGTATGGTAAATATTGATGTATTTATGTATGACTATTGTATATATTTATGTTGAAAATGTTGAATTAAAAGGCATTCTTGTAGCGAACGTACAACCCTATATGTGCTTGGTATGTGTTCTACGATATATAGTTCAGACAACATTTATTTTCGGAGGAGTGAAACGAGGGGGTAAATAAGTGGTATGAGACATTGTTGAACGCATTACTTTTACTTTTGGAATGTTAAATCAAGGTTTATAAATTTGTCGATTATTAAATGATACAAAACGTAGATTTATTTGGCCGAACTAACGTCAAAGGAGTAAGTTCAGTTAAACCCCTTTTTGGCCCCAAAAATATAGCAGTTTTAAAAATTGTTTAAAAAGTAAACTTTAAGTTATTTTTCGGAGCGTAGACTACTTCTGCTACATAAATATGGACTGTGTTTATCAATAAAATGCACATATATCTGGTACTAACATAATTAAGGTGGTATGAGTGTCTTCCTCCATCTTGTATTGTAAAAAACAGTGAACCAAAGGTCAAGATTTCCTTTCAAGTTAACAAAATGTGATGCAGTACTGCAGATATTAGATATGAATTTTCATTTAAAAGAATCAATTTATAAGAGAATAACAATTATAAATATTAATATTTTTGCAAATGTCGATTATTTTGGTTTGTTTTTTATTTTTTTTTAATGCCATTTTAAGGGGAGGTTACTGCAAATTAGTGTATTTTCTGAAGGATTCTACATGGAATTTTCCTATTTTGTACTTTAGCAAGAAAAAAACTCACGGTGACCCTATCTTTTCTTTTGAAATTCTCAAACCATTGTCTGAAAGCTATCTTTTCCTTTAGTATTGAACAATTCTATCATTTTTTTTTTGTTTCTTACCACAAAATGGTGTTTTTTCCTGTATAATCCTTACAAAATGTGTCATTTTGTCGCGTCCTATAGCTTGAGAAAATGCGTGGTGACCTATGATTTTTATTTTATATTTCAACATATATCAATAGAAACTACATGTACGTTTTGGCTAAGTATGAACAAATTCTATCATTTTTATTTTAGACTCCCATACCACCTTAAGTCATGCTAAATTACCGAAATCTTCACAATTTCAGCATTTCAGTTAAATTTTAGACGGTTTCCGTCTTCAATGGAAGTTGCCGCATTTGTGTTCATTCTTAAGATTGAAATGTAAGTTGTATAGATGATAATACATAACATATATAAAGATTGAGGATGAACACGGATGCGGCCATTTTTATTTTTGACAAAAACCATCTGAAAAGTGACCTTTTTGGCATATTTGATGATTTACATATTTACGCTAGAATCGGAGCTTTTTTAATCTGTACATCAGTAAAAATCTTCCACATAAACTAATTGAATCAACTGAAATAGACACTTAAGTATTTAAAAAAAGTTTGAAATCTTTCGCCAGATGAACTTGAAATTTGAGACCAAAATCGACCCTTACCGGACCTACTCCTTTCACACCAAAAAGTAATACCAAAACATGTGGGCAAACAGTGCAATATGCGACAAAAAATCAAAAAAATCATTGCCTGTATGATATTATGAAAATCTGTGTACATTTCAGATCTCGGAAAAGTTTAATTCAGAAAATTGCCTTAGTGGCAAACACACTCTGTATACAAATTAACAAAACTACTTAATTTATAATATTTTGATGAATTCTGCGAAACAAAAAAATGCATGATTCTAATATCAGTCATATCCATCAAATAAAAAGGTTTTTATTATAACATGTATACAACAAGTGTGTTTAAATGATTGTAAATTGGTTATGATAACATATAAAAAATAGTTTCCTTATATTAGATATACGAATATAGAAACAAGAGAAACCTTTCTGTAAGAAGCCTTTCAGATCGGTAGTGTGTGTCTTTCGATTTAATACTTTCAAAAGGGTTCATGTTGTATTTATAAATTTGATAAATTTACTAAATCTGGATGAAAACTGCAAACATAATGCATGCAGTCATATTCATTTAAAGATGTTTTTATATGACAAAAAAAGAAAAAATAGCAGTTGATTGCTAGTGGTTCGTTTCTATGTAACTATGTTGTTTCGGCAGATTATTATTACACTGCAGTTTTGCTGTTGTTCCGTTGTGGTCCTCTAGGAGTGAATGTGTTTCCTTCGGTTTTGGTTTGTAAAATGGCTTTGTTTTTCCTCAATCAATTTGTGACTTTTAAACAGCGCTATGCTATTTGGTGACTTTATTTAAAACATGTGGGGGAAAAAATTGAAATAGAAAATCGCTCCGTGTGCGAACATTCACTTTTAGTATTCCTATCTAAGAAATACGGTTACAAAAACATGAGAAGCATCTCTTTTTATAATGACTCTCCGATCCTTATTGTGTGTCTTTAAATTTTATGCTATCTGTTGTTTTTGGTTTGTGTTTTTTTTTTTTTTTTGGTCTGCTTTGTTTAAATCTTCTGAGTATATCCTTTCTTTTTCTTTTTCATTTTTTTTTAACATTGTTTCAACACCTTTCACGACACATACGATCACGTGTGTTTTTGCGAGAGATCACGTGTTTGAGAGTCGTTGTTTTGGCAGTTCTATGTAGCAACATAAGCAACACCACGGGTGCCACATGTGGAGCAGAATTTGCTTACTCTTCCGGAACATCTGAGATCATCCCCAGCTTTTTGTGGGGTTCGTGTTGCTTAGTTTAATAGTTTTCTATGCTGTGTCTTCTGTACTTTTCTGTGACTGTTTTTTTTTTATTATTTACCATGGCGTTGTCAGTTTATTTCTAATATATGCGTATAACTATACCTTTGGTATCTTTCACCTCTCTTCCATTATTGGACAGTTTATGTAACATGTTTAAAACTAAATTATCATAATGCTATGAGTACAAAATAAAACAGTTTCCTAATCTATGAAATCCAGTTAAATAAACGAGGGATATGTTTCTGTAACGACTCTGAGATCGGTACTTTGTGTCTTTAAGTTGATGTTCTACTTGGGGTTGTTTTTGTTGTTTTTTTGTTGTTGTCTTACACAATGTTAAAAAAACTATATCTTTTAAAAATAGAAATGACAAAGTGAAGTATGACGTACAATTAAATGATATGTGATAAAAAAGAATATATTTGCAAGAGGTTATATGAACAGATTTCGAAAAATAAAATGAAGTAATCTTGTTGTTTTATTAAAAAAACTGTCCGTAAAATAGTCAATAAATATAACATGAATGAATTGAATATAAAAAAAATAAATGTAACTTTGACTTTTACGGAAATATACAATCATTAATTAAAAAAGAAAAAAATTAAATGTAACTTTGACTTCTACGGAAATACACAATCATGAATTAAAAAAAAATTAAATGTAACTTTGATTTTTACGGAAATATGCAATCATGAATTAAAAAAAAAAATGTAACTTTGACTTTCACGGAAATATACAATCATGAATAAAAAAAATAAAAATAAATAAATGTCACTTTGACTTTTACGGAAATATACAATCAAGAGTGTTGATTGCTTTTCAGTGCGCGACGTCTTCTTATCATATTATGCATCAAGATAGATAACTCGTATTGTAATTCAGCATTCTGAATTAAAAAGACAAATTTACTTTGTACAAAAATAATTATCCATGACCATATCTCTGTGAAACAAATTAAACCTTAAGTCACTGTAAATGTCACAATTAATACAAAAGTGTATATCATGTTCAACAGCGGCATTGTTAAGCATGAGGCTAATAACCTCATCTTATAAAACAACAACTTATTAGTTGGATCAGACAGTTAGAAGGGTGTAACAAAAAGCTCCATTTTCTCATAAAAACAAACCATTTTTGTTCTTATTCAAAACTGCCTTATCATGAAATCCACAACAATGACGCATACACATATTTCTTCTGTAGTGAATGAAAAAGTTATCAGCCTTGTTTCACCTTCACTGGCCATACTCGAAATTAAATCCAGCAACTTGAAACTCCAGATAATGACTTTGATTTATCCGTATTTGGTCAGATGACTTTTCGAACCGTGTCATCAAGAACAATACAAACAAATACATATTCTAGTAAATTGTAATTGTTTTCTTCTTTTTTTTTTATATAAGTGATGTGCATATCGTTTCTTTTGTTGTCTATAAGAATGAATAAATAATTTCGTTGCTAAAATGGTCATCATAACACAATTGTCCCTTTGAATTGCAGAAAAATCTAAATATTTATAAAAAAGAGAAGATGTGGTATGAATGCAATGAGACAATTCTCCACCAGAGACCAAATGACAAAGAAATAAATAAAAATAGATCCCCTTATGGCCTTAAAAAAAAACACCGCATAGTCATCTAATCTAAAAAAAAAATTACCCCATTTAATTTGTTCACCAGTTTTAATAAATATCAATTATATGGTCATTTTTATACATTTCCTTTTTACAAAACTTTGAATTTTTAGAAACTAAGGATTTTCATACCTCCAGGAGAAGAATTCCTTAGCCGTATTTGGCACAACCTCTTGAAATTTTGGGTTCTCAATGCTCTTCAACTTTGTAGTTGTTTGGCTTTTTAACTGTTTCGATCTGGGCGTCACTGATGAGTCTTATGTGGACGAAACGCGTGTCTGGCGTATTAAATTATAATGCGGGTACCTTTGATAACTATTTTCAGTTAAGTTATTCGCTTTTATCCTGCAATAAGCTAGTTATTGTACACAAATAACAGGTAAACAACATTTTTTTTGCTTTGTTTGTACAAATAAATTTCCTGCTACCCGAATCAATGTTGATCAATCGGTAATATTTCTTTTTGAGTAATAGTTCATTTTGGGGCTTTCTTCGAGTCTTCTGACGTAATAATCAGAGACAATGTTTAAGAGTTAAACAACTTATGCTTAAATACCAGGTGTAAATTTTAACAATATATGTACATTGTCAGAAATATAAAATGTATCAGTTCTCGCTAAGCCTCAATTTTCGTCCTGTTTCTAAAGCTCGTACACATAAATTCACGATTACCGATAAAGTACATTTATAATCAACACATTATTCCACAGTTGTTGATATGAATTTAAATTTTTGTTCAATATTTCAACGTATATTGAAAGTCATAAATTCGATGAATATTATTACGGAATATACGGCATAAACGGTAAGCTTCGATGCGTTTAGTTATGAACGCGAATTGTTCGATAAATATAGCTTTTGATACACGGGTAGTAAGGTCGTCATATCGAGGAGCGTTTAGTACAGTGATTTTGTCATAGTTTGGATAAGTTTGACATGACGGTGTTAAGTCTTTTTGATGACAATCAATGCAAAAATGTAAACATTGGGATATTTTGTAAACGGAACTTCTGATCATTAATTCAAGCTGGTAAGTACCTTTGTATAAAGTAAATATGCTAGTACATCACAAGTTGTATCATATAGCGAATGATTTAACACAGAATAAAGCTTGCGTATGTCAAAATTTAAAACCTGCTAATTGGTTTATCGTGCATAAAAAAGTTATTTTCTTACAGTCTGTTACATCACATATATCTTCGTGATATAACACTGCGGTCAATTATTCTGAAAAATACCTACTTTTGCAATCAATTCAAAATTACTGAAATATCTGTGTCATGGTTTGGTTCATTCGTGTCATGGTTAAGTTCATGTTCGACATGGTTCAGTTATGTAATTCTTGTCGTGTATAATAAAGAGTTACTATCAAAATTAACAAAAATCGTTCCATTTGAAACACAAAAGGACATAAGAACGCACATACAATGTAGTAATATGTTATAAGTAGATGCAATATGATTGCCAATGATATAACTATCCACCTGAGATCAAATTACGTAGATGTTAGCAGCTATTTGTCATCAAGAGGCCTTCAACATTCAAAAATGAGCAAAACCATATTTCTTAGCAAGATATAAAAGGTTGCGACAAAATTCAATGTATAGGAATTCCAATTAGAAAACCATCAGCCTAATTTCTGTCCAAAATAAATAGCAAAATATGATACACAGTTACATACGATATTAACGGCATTACAGACACTTAACTTGAGACATTATAAACAAAATATTGCGGAGTAAAACATGTTTGCGGGCTCCCCAACCTCTTCTTCGCCTTAACCATGCCATACATGTAAAACTCACCAGATCGGGTTTAAACAAGAAAATCAAGTAACAGAAACACTAAAAACACAAATAAAGTATTGATATTTAGTGGGACCTAGTTTCAAACAAATAACAAACGATAAAAAGTGATGATTCTTAGATAGCTTCTTTTAAATTTCAGGATGGAATTCTGCTGCCAATATTGTGAGCATCTTTGAATTATGTCTAGCAATAAATAACGATATATATTTAACACTGTAGTTTCATTGAATAGCCGAACAATATTGAGAGGATCCTATTTTTCAATATTTGTTTCTTAATTTTTAAATCTTTTATTGCCGCAGTCATATTATAAACTTGAATCCTAAAGAACTAATTAAACAATACTACGTTTATTTATTTCAGCAGCCATGCAATGTTTGACCAACCTCGAAGATCTACTGCTAAATGTAAAAGTGCAATCGTGAACCCATATGATGGATTTGCACATGGTGCTCAAGGAATTCGTCAGTACCATAAAAGAGCATGTTATGATATCTAAGAATGTCATTATCTTGAAAATGAGACAATATTTCATTTAAACTTTATGAATGCTAGAAATGAATCAGTATCACCAACAGCTTCAAATGACCCGTCTAAAGGAGCAATAGATGCAATTGCCTCTGAAAAATTGTATGAGTCCAATTCAATGCATTTGTGTAAAATTTGGAGCCTTATCGTGTAAATAAATAACAAACAAAAAAACAATTATGAATTTGACTTCGTTGTTTTTATGCTAAACATATTCATACGTTTTTTGATTGAGTTAAGTCTGCCAATTGATATTTTATCGTATGTTTTTATATGTTGTGATGTTATGCTATTGTTTCAGAAAAAGGGAGAAGGTTTGGGCCCATTAAAACGTTTAATCCCGCTGCAAATGTTTGCACCTGTCCTAAGTCAGGAATCTGATGTACAGTAGTTGTCGTTTGTTTATGTAATATATACGTGTTTCTCGTTTCTCGTTTTGTTTATATAGATTAGACCGTTGGTTTTCCCGTTTGAATGGTTTTACACTAGTTATTTTGGGGCCCTTTATAGCTTGTTGTTCGGTGTGAGCCAAGGCTCCGTGTTGAAGGCCGTACTTTAACCTATAATGGTTTAATTTTTGAATTGTTGTTTGGATGGAGAGTTGTCTCATTGGCACTCACACCACATCTTCCTATATCTAATTAGTTACACAAATTGAAAAGAATTTATAAACTACGAAATCATGAAAATGTAAGTTTTCAACACAGACACCAAACAGGCATTCATAAGTGCTAACTATTGTGAAAGGAAGGGTTTTACACATTTAATTTCAAAAACATATTTACTGAATTCCGAAGTTGCGACTCACAAAAAATGTCCAGAACCTAGTGACGCGACAAGTTGTCCTATGTCATACCTAAACTGTTTTACGCTATACTGAGAATAGTTTGATGGTTTCAGATCTCTGGTTGTCTCTGTCCGATTTATTTACCCATTTTATAGAAACAGGCAGATACAGAGTTTTGCCTATTTAATTTATCCTATTGTTGAAGAATTCATGTTTGTGTTGTTGGTTTGCTGTCTCATTTATGTATTTCCTGCGTCATCTTACATTTGATATTACCTAGTAAATTGAAAATCAAATAAGCAAAAATGATAAACGGCAAATATAGATAGCATAAAAATGTCTAAGAAGTTCAAATGAAGTGTACTTGTGATATATATCAACAAACTTACCATCTTATAATGCGTTCTGTCCTTTTACAAACGGATGATTTCTTGTCTAGCCAGGTCAAAATTAACAGTTTAAATGTACATGTAGCAGACAATATAACACGTGTTTCTTTGATTTTCAATCCTTTTTTCAATCACATTTAATAATATACCACCTCATACTTAAAACTAGATAGCAAGAGTTTTTCCAGATAGTAAAGAAACTATATTACATAAAAAGTAAAATATTTGAAATAATTTAATGATACTATACACGATGCATTCATACAATATTACAAAGATTTTTTATTGATTCGTATTAATAATTGATAAACTTAAACATTATATCGGCTTAAATCCAAAATTGGAGTTGTGATCTTTCATATTTTAATTTCGAACTTTGAAAGTACTTTTTATTGTAATTTCACCTATTATAGTTTTAAAACCAATAAGTTTTAAAACTGTTGTCCATGTCACGCGTAACTATTCGGTTTCGTAAATAGTTTAAGACTTATGATGTCCTCTTAATATCTTTTGGTTAGTTTTGTAGTTGGGTTACTGTATCATGGACCTATAACCCCACATCTCCTTTTATTCATCATAAATTGGTTCAAAATTTAAAATAAAGAAAAACCAACAAATGTATAGTTTTCTAGAAAAGAAAATGAAAAACAAGAATTACTTTTTCACTGGCTGCCACTTTTGAGTAGAAGTCTTTAGCTTTTTGACCAGTGATGCCGCTCATGATGGCAGAGTCAAGCATGGACAAATGGAGAAAAGATTATATGTGAAACAGAAGCAACGCTTTGTCTTTTTTTGGTAAAATTATATCGAAAGCTAGTTTAAAAGAGCAGTGACTTTTAAATTTATATTGTAGAAAACATACGAAAAGTAACATGACATGTTTAATTTACGCTTTGACGATTACACCCACTAAATTTGGTTAAACAGGCTTTTTATCTTCTCATGCAGTTAATATATAGTGTAACTTCGTTCAATAACAAGTGCTATCAATCAAATTTTCATTATTAAAGTGAAACACATATATATTTATTTCGATCTAAACCATGACAATCTTGACCAAAACCATGACGAATTTCTAGACTCTTAACTGAACCATGTCAATCGCTTAACCAAACCATAGCAATTCCGATATCATGCTTATTCTGCGTTAATTTCGTGAAAAAACTATTCCAATATAGATCGTTTGACCTCCAATACAGATTGAAGCATATTATTTGCTTTTTATCTGCTCGTGTGAATAGAACTGAGGCAATAGTTTGGGAAAGCAACATAAATTAACCATGTCAAACTTATCCAAACTTTGACAAAATCACTGTACTAAACGCTCCTCGATATGACGACCTTACTACCCGTGTGATAGTGAAAATAAAGATATGATTGCACATTGACACGTTTATAAATGGTGGTGATTTGAATTTGGGGGAGGAAAATTTTCATTGAAATTGATATTTTAGAAGATATATTGTGACAGGAACATTGCAAATACATCCCATTATTATACATAACACTGGCGGAATACTTTTAAAAACTTTTTAATATATGCGTTTTATTTGATATATAAACACTACAACCAATCAGGCAGCTGTGAGTCCATCCACAAACCGCATGTCAATGCGGCCATCTCTTAATTGTTTTAGATAGTCTTTATGCACCCATCAATAATCATCTCTCTGAATTAAAATTTTAATAGTATCATAGTTTTTATAAATATCAGTGAAACTTACTAGGTTATTCAGGAGGTGAAAATCTTGTTTTATTGTTTTACCGAATAAAACATGTTTTATCAATTCATGCCTGTTGTAAATATATAGTCTGAAGATATTATATATCCTCTTCAAACAAAAGTGAATAACATTATTTTAACCATTATCGATTTTTAGCAGTCCGTTGAACTTTGTGTATATAATCTGTAGTGTGTGCCTGCCACATATATCCAGCCTGCTTAAATAACATGTATATAGCATTGCTTTACTTGTACATGTGTATACTCCTGCACGCTTGTGAATATAAACTATATAATTACTATTGATTGAATAATATAAAACTCATGACAGAATATAAATTGTTGAAGTTTCTACGTGAACCTATTGTACCACCTCCTATACGACCCTAGCAAGAGTGTGGCTGCGTAAGATAAAAAGACTAGTGATATTTGACTGTTGGCAAATTGCCCTATAGGTACTTGCGATCAGGGTAGGAATCTCCACAGGTATCGCTGGTCTTATAGACAATTCTAATACTTGAAAATTTTATAATACAAGATGGTTTTAGTTAAAAAATCGAATTTAAAGCACTCAACATGCTCAATGAGTGACAGCAAGCTCTATATTTGAAAAACTTATGAGAACAGATATGTGTTAAATATTGAAAAATCATTTAAGAAAAAATAGACAGCGGTCTGAGATTGAATATTCATTTACAGGCGGGGGTATAACTGCTAAACTATATACACTTTCCTTTCAGTTATTCATATTCGCATGTGAAACATACTTTGATACATGTAATAAAACAACTGCCAAGGACAAAGCTGGCAACAAGGTACAATATACCTGTCAAATCACTGACTCGACAAACTTGAGCTTCACAATCAAAGCCTACTTAATAAAATGTACACTACAGATAAATGAGAAAGATGCTCCTCAATTCATATATCAACATGCTCAAGAAATTCACAGAATTATGAGTAAATAAAGGCAACAGTAGTATACCGCTGTTCAAAACTCCTAAATCCATGGACAAAAAACAAAATCGGGGTAACAAACTAAAACTCAGGGAAATGCATTAAATATCAGAGGAGAACAACGACACAACATTAAAATGTAACACACACAGAAACGGACTAAGCATTAGACAAAGTCCTATGATAATAACAAATATAACATCAAAACCAAATACATGAATTTGGGATAGATAAGTACCATGACACGTCTGATAGTAATGTGAATTCACACTCAAAAATAAGAGAAAACAAACGACACAACGGAAACACAACGTTTAAATGTAACACACACAGAAACGGAAACGAACTATAATATAACAATGGCCATATTCCTGACTTGGTACAGGACATTTTTAAAGGAAAAAATGGTGGGTTGAACCTGGTTTTGTGGCATGCCAAACCTCGCACTTTAATGGAAATGTTAAAAATAATATTAAAATGACAACATAATATTACAGGACTACAATACAAATAAATAAGAGAACGTAGTATGCAAAGAAACACATAAATAATAGATACCAAAAACCATCAGGTTTAACATTAAATACGCCAAAAACGCGCCAAAAAACGCGCCAAAAACAAACAGATAAATGGATCAAAAATCAATATAGAAATGTTATATAAAATTTTGCAATAAAACTTAAAGAAGCACCTTACTCTTTACAACAGAAAAAAGTCATTGAGAAAAATCTAAATAAAGAACAAGAGAAGCAAAATAAGCACCAACAAGATGAAAAATGTTTTAAATGTAGACGTCATTGTCGAACAAGATCTGTCATGTGTAAAAAAATCACTGGGTCCATTATAAATTTGACAAACTAGATGAAAAAGAAAAAAAGAAATTGAAGTAATAGAACAAAGTGAACATATTTATGTGCGTAAAATTTGCACATATGAAGAGTTTGATTCAAGAAACAACTTTGAACAATTAGCAATTTTAGATAATAACTGTGCTATTAATAATTCAGAATTGTTAATAGCTGACATTATGCTACAAGAAGAAATTCAATGTTATGCCTGCAAAAAATTTGAACAAAGTGTTGAAAACAGATGTTTAATATGTGATATGCCATTTTATGACAATTGTCTAGATAATGACACTAAAAAATGATATTCATGCAAAAGGTTATCTGAACAGAGAGATCTCGGTGACAAAACCAAACAACAAACACATGAAACAATCCCAAAATATATAGAAATGGAGACTGAGACAACTAGCTTAAATAATCCAGAACAGATTAACATATCTTTTGAAACAACTAAAAAAAGTATACAACCTGAATCTAGACCTACTGTCAGTATTGTTCAAAAAGCTGAAATACGCCAACCAACACAAACTGTATCTCCAAATTCTACAAATATGATTATTAATGATTCAACATATACCGTTATAGCTGATTAAAACAAGTAAGATGCAAATCACAAAATTCTTATAAAGGCGTTGAAACATTTAGAACAAAAGTTGAAAAAAGAGAAGAACAAATTAAAATGAAAGAAGCCATGATTAATGAAAAAATGAAGGAAAAAACAAACATCTTAGATAGATTATATAAATCAGAATTTCGAAATATAGAACTGGAAAATACAATTAAAACTCTATACACCAAAATTGTGTCTCTTCAGAACAAGCCAAATCAACATCTTCCTGAATACCAAAGCTCTGCTAGCAAGTCAACTGATGACCTCGTAACTGGTATACGGGAAAAACTAACAAAATATGTACTTAGTAAAGTTGATGATGAAATAAATAAACTTCAAAATGAAAATAAAACTACCAACAATGATTCTTTCAATAGACAAAATCAAACATATGATTACCAGCAAACGTATCCTTCAAACCGACAACAACATTACAGACAAAGCAGCTATAGTCAAAACTATGGTGAACCATCAGCAACTAGTCAGTATAATATGTATGGAGCACGGTATAGTGAACCCAATCAATACTATTACCGCTCAGAAAATGTAGACAGGAATTATCAGAATTATGATCAAAGAATAGAAAGTCATTTCCCATATCAAGCAGAACTAGAGACTCGAAACATCTGCAAGGATAACCTAATAGAAGTTGTTCCGAATTGGACAAACCAAGATTATGTCCAAAACCACATTTCTGTTCAAAACAATACAACACAACATTAAAAAATAAATGATTAAGATACATATCAATTGAAGCATAACAATCAGCCAACAGACAATCTGTATAGACACATAGGACAAGGGTTGTACTACCAACCTACAAGACACACAGAGAATTTTTTATACCACTCAAGCCTCAACCAGACATCGCACTAGATGCCAATTTGCTTACAAATGTAAATAGTATCTGTACAAAAAATGTTTTAGATTTTGATGATTTGATTGTGAGCAGAAAAATATGAAAATTCTGAGTTTCAATTGTAAAAACATTTTAACTTGTGGTCCATTCTTCATGGAGATGAAGGAAGATGTCTATATTTATTTACTATAGGACCATTGATTGTTTGACTGTCAACTCAACATGTTGAATGAAATACACTCTAAATATATAGGAACAGGAAAGTCAGTTGACACTGATGACCCTCTGCCGCCTATACAAATGCCGAGAGGATACGGCGGAGTGGCAATATTGTGGCGAAAAGAACTAGACCACCTTATATCGACTGTGAAAGCAGAAAATAGTAAAATCCAATGCATTGAAATAGATGGTGATCCCAATATCATCATTATTTCTTTATATCTACCATGAAAAGGACTCACTATAGACCAACTGAATAAAATTGTATGTTCATACTCCAATACTCATCAGACAAGGAGATTGTGACCAAGACATAATCAATGGTGCTTCCTCTCAAAGAAAAAAAGTGTATCAATGATTGTATGCAAGATCATCAGCTATCTTCAAAAGAAACAGGACTTACCTGTATACATTCAAATGGAAAAGATGCCACGTTCATTGACTTTATTCTTTATCAAAACAAATATTCAGAGAACATACTAGATATAAAGAAACTAAACGTAACGTCAAATATCTTGGACCTTTACCCTATATTGTTGTCTGGTCTACATCATCAGAAAAAGCTCAATACTTCGGAAAAATTGCAAATTTCAACAAAAACAGTCAACAAAAGAATTAAATCGGAAAAAAAGGATACAGGAAAATATGCAAGTCTCATCTCTACAGAAAATAGCTCAACAAGATGCAAAATACAAAACCGGGAAGACATTGTGAGTGGTGTTTGAAATACTAAGACTTTTTAACCAAGGCATAGATCAACTTAGCTTTATTTGGCAAATATTTTAGGAATTTTGGTTCTCAATCCTCTTCAACTTCGTACTTTATTTGGCCTTTTTAACTTTTTTGGATTCCAGCGTCACTGATGAGTCTTTTGTAGACGAAACGCGCGTCTGGCGTATACACTAAATTTAGTCCTGGTATCTATGATGAATTTATTAAGCACTTTAAACAACATCATAATTAGAGCTACAAAAGTGATTGCTCCTAAATCCAATAAAGGTAAAATGAAGCCAAAATTACAAGTAATGAATGAGGAAATCCGTAAAGCTATCAGTAACAAGAAAGTTGTGTTCTATAACTGGAAAAATAAAGTAAGCATTAATAATCAGCACAATTACTATCTGAAGCAAAAGAAACTAACAACTTACGAACTGAGGAAGCAATGTCGTTTAGAATGTCACTTAGAAGAATAATTGAGAGGCAAAAACTAATTGAATCTAAAGATATCAAAGAGGAAAAATGTCCAAATATATAGATGAGCTCAATGTTGTTGGTCAAATTTATTACAGCGACAATCAAATAATTAACGGCTGGCATATACATTTTGGAGAACTATCTAAAAAGTCTCTCAATACAAAGTTTGATCATAAACATTTGGAAAATGACGAAAAAGAAGTTAAGATTATATCTGATATTTGCCAAGAAAGATATATCTATATGCAAGTGACTGATGAAGAAGTAGAAAAAAACAATATCAAGTTTGAACAAAAATAAAGCAGCAGATATTTATGGAATCACAGCAGAAAGCATTATATATGGTGGTGACTATCTGAGAGCTCATAAATATGTCATTAAAATACTGCTCTTTTCCAGACCTACTAAAAATAGGCACATTATTTCCAATATTTAAAAACAAAGGAAATATTAATGATGCTATTAACTATCGTGGAATAACCTTATCGAAACTAATAGAAAAGATCTTGAAACTAAGAGAAAATGTAAAAATTAAAGAATCTCAAAACCCATAAAACAAAGTGGATTCACAGAGGATACCACCCCATTTATGTGTGAACTCATCATAGAGGAATTTGAGAGAGAAAATAAAGACCTAAAAAGACCAATTTACTTAGCTATGCTTGATGGGAAATCAGCCTTTGATGTTGTAATACATGCAAATCTCATTAGAAGACTATACCAAATTGGAATATCTGACCAATCTCTACTTATGATACAAAATATTTACCAAAATGCTGCTACATGTATTAAATGGAATAGTCAGAACCTTTTCTAGGAGAACAAGGAGTACGCCAAGGTGGAGCTATATCTGCTGACTTGTATAAAGTATATGTTAAGCCTTTATTGAATCTCTTGTGTGAAACAGAACTAGGCGGAAAAAAAGGTAACATAAACTGTTGTGCACCTACCTGCGCTGATGATATCGCTTTTATAGCAACTAATCCACTTCAGAAACAGTCTTTGGTCGATATTGCTGTTGACCTCAGTAGAAGAGAAGGATATATGATTGAAGACGATGTATTTTTTACTAGAATTACATTTTCTTCAGCTACTGAAGTAATCAAAAGGACGATGTCTAAAATTGAGAATTAAATTAAGAATATGTCAAAGAGACAACAACACGACCATAGAGAAGACAACAGAAGAAGGTCACCAACAGGTCTTCAATGCAGCGAGAAATTCCCGCACCTGGAGGCGTCCTTCAGCTGGCCCCTAAACAAATATATGTTTAAATATAGTGAAAATGAACGCCATACTAAACTCCAAATTGTACACAATAAACTAAAAGTAAAAATAATACAAAACTAACAAAGGCCAGAGGCTCCTGACTTGGGACAGGCGCAAAAATGCGTCGGGGTTAAACATGTTTATGATATATCAACCGTCCCCCTATACCTCTAGCCAATGCAAAAAAGGAAACGCATAACAATACGCACATTAACATTCGGTTCAAGAGAAGTCCAAGTCTGATGTCAGACGATGTAACCAAAAAAAGTAAACAAAATGACCATAATACAAATATAACACCAGGCTACTAGCATAACCATTATCCCATTATTTCTCACCTCAATCTACAGCGATTTTTTTTTTATTTCTGTTGTTGTCTGCTGTCATCTGTCAATCGTCTGATTGTTATCTGTTTACTTCCGGTACATTATTTACAAAACTGACCCGGATTTTTTTCAACAAAAAACGGCGATTTTATTATTTTCACTATGGCTGCATGCTAGTTACAGAATGGAACTTTGCCAATATCTTCCAAATAAAATCGAAAAAACTCTCCATCAAATATTATTCTGTAACTTGCATGTGGCCAAATCCAATAAGATTGAAATCAGGGTAAAATTTCCGGATATGAACGCATTCCGGCTACAAATGCAGAGGTAAATTCGAGTTATCTCGCTTGGTACATGTTTGCATATCACGATAAATGTAACGAGACGGATATTTAATCTAAAACTTTGTAACAGTCCCTTTACTCACAACGCTTATTACTTTTGCAGGAATAATTTGGCCTACATAGCCTTCTAATTACACTTCTCATTTGAATACCGTTCGTCAATTCTTTAATAATGACAAAGATTATCATCTCAGTACTATTGAAGTATTAATGGCCATCTTTAATTGTGGCCATTTTGAAAGCGTAAATTTACAATATATCATTACTCGCTATCCTAAATTGTTTTTTAAATTCATATTAATTTTTTATGGTTTTACAACTAGTTTTGCTAATCATTTATTTATGACTGTTTCTATTTTTATCGGATATTCTCAAATAAGCATGCATGCAGCCGGAACGCAAACATCTGATTTGTCCGTTAAAACCCCGGATATGCGACAAGAGAATCAAGTGGATATAATTTGAGGAAAAGCTGTCAACAGATATCGCTCCTCGAGTTAAAGATAATTGAGCGCGAACGACGCATCGAAAAATCGCAAATTTCATTTCAAATAAATGGAATTAAAGACCGATCTGGAACATATTACATTCAAAGTAATAAAGCAAAATAAAGTTATTAAAAAAGCGACATGACATGAACCATGTAAATATATTCAAGTGATTATATCAATTTTGTGAAACGGACATTATTTTCACATCGATTTTTTTCTGCTCAAAACGAATCGTCACACCGCCGGTTTACCTAGTGAAAATAAATATGACTGGTATATTTTGATACATTGAGGCATGAAATAATTACAGTATGGTCATATGAGGTTACCAGTCGATTTAAAATACGTAAGCAGCCTGTCAAACTCAAAGCATAAATGTAGGTAGCGTGAAACAAAATCCTCTTCTTTTTATTGAAATGCGTCCATATTTTGAACCAAATGAAACTTTATACTGGTTAAATCATTCAGAAATTATGTAATCTTTCTATTTTCTTCAATTTTAAAATTGTATCCAAGCTAGTTTATACTTATTTTTTCACTTGTTTGCCCCACTGACGTAGTCTGAATTTAAGAGTTCACAGTTGAAAAATATTGTTTACAAACAATAATTTCCACGTGTTCGTCTGCAAGACGTAATTCTGACTCGTCGAAAACTTACAAGACACTTATTTATAAATTGAAAGTCAAAAAGAAAAAAAGTTTGGGGTGGGCGCAACATTCATACCGTGAACATTTTCTACAAAATGCAATGTAGCCCTCCTCCAACACCTTAAATACTGAAATTTGTTATCATCCTCAGCATTCTGATCATATGTCCATATATGAAATAGCATACAAGCAGAATAAAATGGAAATGGGGAATGTGAAATTGTGTTTGAGACGACGAACCAACAAAATCCAAATGTACAAAAATTAAGCTAGGCTATCAATGTGTCTTCAACAGATAGATATCCTACAAGAGTTGTGCTTGTGCAGGCCTGGAAATATATGAATTGTAAAGGGGAAGATTTACAGGGAGAAGCCCCGTCCGCACCGCTTTTTCAAGCTAATTTGTTGATAATAGTATATATTTGTATATGTCCCACATCTCCCTCTGTTCGTAATCCTTATAATCACATGGTTGAAAAAAAAACATCCAAAAAAATAAGTATGAGTGTGGATGTCTTTTTTTCAACCATGTGATCAAGTAGCAAGCTGTTATATTTTTTCGAGAACTGACAAATGTTTGCAGTTGTATTTTTGTATCACTTGTCTTCGTGTGAAGACAGATAGTTTCTCAGATAATAACTGTAGTATAAGTAAAAAGTAAACTATATAAGTTTAACACAAGGTTTATAACAACAAAAAGAAGTTTGGGATTGTTTTTTGGGAGTTATGGTGCCAACAGATTAGGAATAAGGGGACAAAAAGGTACCCAAATAAGATTTTTTTTAGTTTCCAGACAATAAAGTGTAAGTGTATGAATGTCTCTGAAATGACACCACAGATTCCTTACTTCAAAGGGATGGATAAGATTGACTTTTGAAGTTATGGCTCAAACCAATTAGGAATAAGGAAGAACATTATTTTTTTAGTTAAAGGACAATTAATACAATTTAAAAACATGTTAAGTGAGGAAATCCAATCCTTACACTACTTGTACATTATGAATTATGAAAAATGATGATTGTCTTGAGGTGATTAGCTGTCAATTTATTCTTTGCAGTTAGTATTAATTAATACTAATATTTATAGCCATGGCTATGTATGTCATTTTATATTTTAAGACTTTTATAATTTAAATGGTTAATTACAGGAATTGAAGTTAAACTTTATTCATGGTAGCCAACAGCTTACATTTTGTAGCTCACATACATGTATATAGTCACATACAAGAAAAGCAGAACTTAAAGAAGCCCGCACCAAATTTTAGGGGCACGATTGGCGGTTGGTCCCTGCTTATTTCAATCCCTGTCATTATGGTTGCAAACTCCATTAAAAATAGAAGTGAGATTCTGACCATATTTTGAGAGAAAGATTTTTTTGGGGAATTAGGGAAAGAGGAGGTGAAAATAAATGGTGGGGATAAGAATTCTTTTATTATTATTTTTTTTTTGGGGGGGGGGGAATCTGAGACAAGAACTGGTGTGTTTAACACAACAATAATTTGTTTTATTGAACAATGTGATAAATCTCCAACATAAAATTTATAACATATTTGTTCACAATCATTTAAATCATAAAAAATGCATTTTAGTTTAACATAGGACCCTATGGGAAATGCATACAAATGACTTATTTTAGAGAACCACTAATTGGAATAAAACCAAACATTGCATGAACGTTCCTTATGAGGTGCTTACCAAGTGTTGTTACTTTGTAGCCGATCCATTATCCAAGATGGCCGCCAGCAGGGGACTTAGTTTAACATAGGACCCTACGGAAAATGCATACAAATGACTTATTTTAGAGAACCACTGATTGGAATAAAACCAAACATAGCGTGAATATTCCTTATGGGGTGCTGACCAAGTGTTGTTACTTTGTAGCCGATCCATCATTCAAGATGGCCGCCAGCGGGGGACTTAGTTTAACATAGGACCCTATGGAAAATGCATACACGTGACTTCTTTTAGAGAACCACTGAATGGAATGAAACCAAACATGGCATGAATGTTCCTTGTGAGGTGTTGACCAAGGGTTGTTACTTTGTTGCTGATCCATCATCCAAGATGGTCCCCAGGTGGGGACTTAGTTTAACTTAGGACCCTACGTGACATGCATACAAATGATTTCTCTTAGAGAACCACTGAATGGAATGAAATCCAACATGGCATGATTGTTCATAATGTGGTGCTGACCAAGTGTTGTTACTTTGAAGCCGATCCATTTTCCAAGATTGCCGTCAGCGGGGGACTTAGTTTAACATAGGACCCTATGGAAAATGCATACAAATGACTTCTTTTAGAGAACCACTGAATGGATTAAAACCAAACATAGCATGAATGTTCCTTATGGGGTGCTGACCAAGTGTTGTTACTTTGTAGCCGATCCCTCATCCAAGATGGTCCCCAGGTGGGGACTTAGTTTAACTTAGGACCCTACGTGACATGCATACAAATGACTTCTCTTAGAGAACCACTGAATGGAATGAAATCCAACATGGCATGATTGTTCATAATGTGGTGCTGACCAAGTGTTGTTACTTTGAAGCCGATCCATTTTCCAAGATTGCCGTCAGCGGGGGACTTAGTTTAACATAGGACCCTATGGGAAATGCATACAAATGACTTCTTCTAGAGAACCACTAATTGGAATAAAACCAAACATTCCATGAACGTTCCTTATGAGGTGCTTACCAAGTGTTGTTACTTTGTAGCCGATCCATTATCCAAGATGGCCGCCAGCAGGGGACTTAGTTTAACATAGGACCCTATGGGAAATGCATACAAATGACTTCTTTTAGAGAACCACTGAATGGAATAAAACCAAACATGACATGAATGTTCCTTATGAGGTGCTGACCAAGTGTTGTTACTTTGTAGCCGATCCGTCATCCAAGATGGCTGCCAGTGGGGGACTTTTGAATGAAATTAAACATGTTCCTTTCCTTATAAATTAGATTGTGTTATCACTTTTAGCCAAATTTAATATTTTTTTATTCTCAGGTGAGCGATACAGGCTCTTGAGAGCCTCTAGTTTGTATTTTCCTCCTACAAAGCTTTAAATCGTGTAACTATGTGATAAATCCTCTCTGTAACATAGTATTCTCTTCTGTAACAGTATGTTTGTGCATGATGTGTTATGTAATGGTATATAATTTTGATAAGATTATTTGATAAATGTGTTATAAGGAATCTGACTAAAATTCAGTAACAATATTAAGTCATTCTAGATGACTTCATAATGTGCAATTCTATAAAAATGGCTTTCCTTTAAATCAAAAGAATTCTTTCCTGATATTTTTTTTTTCTGTTATGAAAAGAAAGCTTTTATTGTAAACATTAGTTATTTGATTTCTAGAAAGAAATCAGATTTGTCTTTGAATAACTTTCCACTTTGGAAAATGAAAGAACTACACATATTATGGTTCAAACCATAATTTATTTTTAATTAAAAAAGATCAAATTCTTAACTATAACAAAACAGTTCTTTCCTGTAACAGAAATATGCAGAGACGAAGAAATTTTGATGTAAGAACATTTTCAACCAGAAAAAAATAGATCAACAAATATGCATCACTTAGCATACTAAAAAGATTGAGGGTAAACATATTGAAAACAGTATTGATAAACCTTCAAAATCTTTCATTAAGTTCTATGTGTCCTTCCTGTAACAATATTCATCTTTCCCGTAACAGAAATATGAGGATATGGAATATTCAAGGACTATCTATGTTGATATAACTATAAAACATCTGTAAGTTACATAATAATAATCAGTGATTAGATGTAGATAGTCTAACAAATCATATTTAATTGTAAAATCTTACATGTATATACATTTTTCCTTTCAATAACAAAATTTTCTTTCCTGTAACAAAAAGCAGTGTTACAGGAAAGAAGTATTTTATATTTACTGAACTTTGAAAAAAATGTTCCCTGTAGGGATTTCCCACTATGTTAAAAGTTTTTCGAATTAATAAACGTCTTTAAAGTTACACAATTGAGATTTTTTAAATACAGTTTCAAGCAGTAACAGTAAGGAAAGTTTTAAAATATATTTTGTAACAGTACTTACTCTGAATGTTGAATATTTTCTTCTGCTTCACAATGTTGTCATAGCTACATCAGCCAATTTCAGGATTATCAGAATGAGGTTTACAGGAAGTTCCAGCATCAGAAACTCATGGGATCCTTTATTATTCTCAATTTTTTTAAATGGTTACGGGAAGGAACAATGTTTGATGGACGAACCATAATGCTATGTTTTTGATATTTTAATCAATAAAAACAATATTTATTCTTTCTAATTATTAATCTACAATAATTGGTTCATCAATTAGGCAAAAGTTTTTATTCAATATTACATTAATTTCTTCTTTATTTTACATTCCTTTACACCAAACAAAACAAAAGACATAGGAATTCTATATGATTGACTACACCTAAAACATTTTTTTTGTAAAGAAGATGCATGCAATATAAATAAAATTCTTCTTCAATGTTCATAAAATGATACCAGCCAATAAATGCAATCTTTAAATCGGGGTATAATGTGTTTTCTTACAGAGAAAAACCCAAAAGACATATGACGTATTTTGAGAATGACTCGTATATGGTATCATTTTTTTTGGTCAGCTGACTCATATGCTGATTCTTCTAATGATTTATCTATTGTTGCCAGCGTTTCTGTTAAGTCATCACATTTTTACAAATATGTTTGTTCTCATGTTAACAGGGGGGTTTATATTCCTTGGACTGATCGGATAGTACAAATTGACAAAAGTGGTCTGCAGTTTCTGATTATTTTGAAATGTGCAACTGAAAATAACAAAAAGATTAATATATTACTAAATCCATCAACATTTTGTCTCACCTGGCAAAAGAGTCTACAAGGGGAGACACAGTAATCAAACCTTTTAAAATATCCTCTGATTCATATTGGAAGAGATGTTTACCTGCAAAATCCCGGTAAATTGATGAAAAATAATCTTTTGAATTTTTAAGATCCAGCTTAGAATAAATGATAAAGTGTTATCACAGTGATATATCTCGCTTTTTTGGTAATTTCAATAATTCATGTTGAAACTACAATAGCAACACTTGAGAAATGAGATGAAACAATGCTAGAACAACAGCGAACCAAATAATATTGACTTGTTAAAAGTAGTTCCCTTTAAACAAACCTTTACACACACTAATACAAAAAAACTAATCAAAAGTTTAAAAGTCAATAAACCATAACTAAGGGAGAGGGGTCATATTATCGCCATGGTTATAAGATGTGAAATGCTGATGCAACTGCATACCAAATATTTTTGACTTTCTTCTAGTGATTCACCATAAACTAAACATACAGTAGAGATCACTTATAACCTCTCATGGAGTCTTTCAGAATCTGTCAGAAGAACTTTTTTAAAACAGTATGGAGAACTGTTCTACCTAGAACTAATTTAGACTGTTCTTTTGTTTGGTCGGATTGTTGTCTCTTTTACACATTCCCCATTTCCATTCGCAATTTTATGTTCTACCTAAAACTGATCCTAACTGTTCTACCTAGAACTGATTCTAACTGTGTTACCTTGAACTGATTCTAACAGTTCTTCACTAGAACAGTTTTAGACAGTTGTACCTAGAACTGACAAATTTATTTGGTCAATTCTACGACTAGAATTTATTTAGCCATTACTATCCTTAGAACAGTTTTGAGAACTCTAAAATAGAGATAAGTTTAAGGAATATAATATATATTGAAAATTCTCATCACAGCACTGTTTTAACATTTCCAGTTACGGAAAACTGAATTTAGAACTGTTCAACAATCCTGACAGGTTTAGTCAGTTCTACGGCTGGAACAGTCTAAGACAGTTCTACTGATAGTTTTACGGTTAGAACTAAAAAAATCTAGGGCAGTTAATAACAGTTCTTTGTCTGATTATTCTGACAGTTCTGGTGAGAGGTTAGAAGTGATTTCAACTGTAATCACATACTAACTAATTGTTGACGCCACTGCCGTCGTCATATCTGCCACCGGAAACAGCATAGCTATGTATCGTCTGTCAAGCGAGCCAAAAAACTATATCTTCTTCTTGAGTTCATATGAAGTTAAACATGTTTAATAACAGATCTACTTATGCTAATATGTATCAAATATCAATTAAAGGTCTTACTCTAAAGACAAAAATGTGACATGTTTACCTTCATGGCAAAGGTCAAGGTTACATGTAACTTTAGGTCTTCATGTTATTTGAAATATTGTAATATGGTAATTCATCAATTAGCTCATAAGGCAAAAAGAAATCATAATTCAGACACATTTTTAAGTGGATAAAGAAACCATTGGGAGACATAATATTCAGTCAAATACCTTATATTCGAATTTTAGATATTGCTTTCCAAGGATCAAAAAGTTCTTGACGGATACTTGCCAAGGTGCTTTTTTCTCCAATTTTCCAAATAACTCATCAAATGTTGTTCTTCAGATCTTCAGATCTTCATATGTTTTGGGCCCGTCAGCAGCATAGCTAGCAAGGCCTTTCATGTACTTCCTTACGCTTGGTTTCACTGCCTCTCATATTCGTAAATAAGACCTTGAACTAGCCATGTTTACAGAATCAGTATCTCTACAGTATGATTGGTATTATTCAATTACACGTGTTTTTACGCTATTCAATATGCTATTGGGAACATTACACACTGCCCCTGAAGATATTTTCAGATGTGTCTCTCCGTATGGTGCATCTGTCTGTCGGCATGGGTGGACTCATAAGGGAGTCCATTAAATGGTTTATCTGCTCATCTGTCAAACTCTCCCTGCTACATTTATGTATATGTTGTCCAGTGCCGATAATTGAAGAATGTTTCCCTGCTATTGTGCACGTCTATTTTGATAAGTCAGAAATACATTTGTTAATTTCTTTCATTGAATAATTGCCTGCTAACAGAGACAAAATATGTCTATGTGTATACCAATATGTAGCTTGGCTATATGCTGCAGATAAAACTTCAAGCATATTATTTTCAGTTAATTTTGTTGAAGACAGTTTTTGTAACACAGCATCCGATAAAACAGTGACTAATCCAGGAGCAATCACATGGAAAACGTCTTGAATAATTGAAGTTGCTGTATTAATATGATTTCTTGTTGTTCGCTCAGAAGACTCTTCACAATAACACTGCAGCTGTCGCACTGAATCTAAACTACAAGCAGTGACAAACTTATCCAGGGCATTTATTGCTGTGTTATTTTCAGGAGCAGATTCTTGGCTGTAAGGACGACAAACACTGACTTAGTGTCCTTCATCTGTAAAGTCTGTCTGGGAAAATTCTTACAATAAATAAATAGTATATAAGATGTATTACCATACACAAATCTTGCACTACCCGAAACAATAATTGCAATAATCATTTTAACTTTAGTTTGGATTGTTTATCATCTTATATTAATAATTGGTTATAACTGATGTTTATTCTAACTAAAAATGTTATTGAAGCATGAAATGATTATCAGACTGAAATTTCTGTCAAAAATAACTTGAGGCATTATGTTGTGTATTCAAAAGTATGACCTTTGTTTGGTATCCTCACAATCTAAGCAGGAATTTCATGGACCTTTTTCATTAAAATTGCAGCAATTCTTTTGATATGTTTTTGTCAAATATCCAAAATAATTTAGTGGTTGTTGGTTGCCTAACCATGCTAACGTCTAATGGTAATTGTTTCGTGTAAGTTTAAGACCATTTTTTGGAAATGAGAAACATATTTGAATTGAACACACCAAAAATTACTTGTAAAAGTATCAACGAAGTTTATATATGAATAATGATTAGGTTGGAAACATACTCCCAAAACTAAAAACAAGCATCAGTATACAGAGGAAATTGAGCGCTCATTATAAAATATATAATAATGTAATGCCTACCCATGTTGAAAAAAGCAAAGAACATGAACTGAAGAAAGTATTTCTTAATATTAACGTCTAATGAAACGTTATGAATCAAACAAACGACGTCTGAATTATTTATGTGCTTTCCCCAATCTCGGAGTTTGTCTTTTAGTATGTCGCCAACAATACAGTATGGAATTTTCTCATTGTTGAAGGCTGGACAGTTTCCTTTAAATGCTTTAATCCACTTTATTTGAACGTTGGTGGATAGTTGTCTCGCTAGCAATCATACCACATCTCCTTATTTTTTTTAAGTTGCATACAGACACATGGAATACTATGTCAGCGTTGTAAACTAACTGTAATTTCAGTACTTTTTCTTTCTTTGACTGATTCAGCTTCTGGAAGATGTTCAAAATTTGCAGGCTAACATTGACTGTTCTATCCCACTTTCTTGTTTTCCACACGCATTTCATTCTTAAATTATTTTCATAAATTTGTTTATATTTCGTCCTTTTATTCTTGAAATTAAAAAAAAATAATAAGTTTCGGTAAGATAATATACCAACAATGGTTGCCAAATTAATTTGCATTTTAATCTCAAGCTGTACAAGACATACTGACTGAGCTGGATTTTAACGTGATTGTTCACAAGGTAACAGCCAGGAAAAAAATATTGCCATACCATTGCAAATTATTTGAACTCTGAGATGACCAATATGTGCTCTTATTCCTTAATAACGCGTACTTAGCATAGAAGCAGCATATGCCAATGTTAAGGTCATTGGTTCGACCCAGCTTCCGCTTAAAGCCCACGTGCTACAATTAGACCACTGAGACCGAAGAGCTGATCAAGGTATATGGTGTAAAAGTAAAGTTGACAAAATGATACTTCCAACTTTAAATAAGAAATGGATTTATTATGAGACTGTCTTAAAACATTGATGATATTTCAAAACAAACATTAGTTATTGTATGAAATGTGAAAGCAATAGGAAGATTCATGTACTTTATCTAGACATTGTTTATGAAAAGTGTAGGAATAAAAACAAAAAGAAACTACATCAAAAATTAGGTAATAGATAAACAAAAGTATATAAGTATTGTAAGGTCTGCTCCTGGAGATGTGTTTCGGGTGACAACTTTCTTGAGAAAGGTACTTGTGGTTATCAGTTTATTTTGTGTGGAGATCAGTTGTCAAGACACCGTTTTTTACAAATGTGGTGGTGTTGAGTTACTGCGCCAGGAGCATACCTTACAGTCAAGCCAAAATCTAAAGCAAATTTGCTCCTTGGATTCCAAACTCAACTATCGTTTGGGAAACTTAAATCAAGAGGATACACACCAAAAACATCACAGAAGCTTTTGATAAAGCCTAAGAAAAAGATCTAGATATCCTCATGGAATACAAAGATACGACGACCCGCGCAGATAGCATACCGGTTGTTGTCACCGTCTATCCCCCTTTGACCAATATTTCATCTACTCTCAGCAAGCTTTTGCGTCTTATCGAAAATGACTCTGCCTTAAAATACATTTTTCCATCACCTCCTGTAATCGCCTATCGCAGACCCAAACATCCTAAAAGACACACTTGTCACTTCTTTAGTAAAGAAACAAGAGACTTCTAAAATTGGGTGTTACAAACAATGCGGAAGACGCAATTGTAATTGCTGTAAAGTCGCCAACACTGACCACTCTTTCGGCAGCACAGTAACAAAGCAGCGGCGAAACATAAACTTAATTCAACATCAGACTAAACAATCACCGGTATATTTATACAAAAGGAAGAAATTGCTCCATTACGAGACACCTCTTAGGACAGGACATAGGTCTTAAAATATCACCTTTCAAATATTATAGATAAATCAAAAATGAGAAAACAGATAGATAGATTATTGATGCATCAGCTATGTAGTCTTAAACCTGATGGACTTAATAAGAGAGATGAAAAACAGTTCTAACCAATACAAAAGGAATAAATCCTCAACTTCATTTTATTTTTAACTAATACAACTATTTGTTTTGATTGAGGAATTACTATGATCACTAAGCGGCAAAAATATCTTATCTATACATTAAACATTGAGCTGCACAAAATTCTTTACAACCTCTAACTTTGTTAAGCGAAATATTGCGTGTATAATATGTAAAATATCACAACTAATTTTATAACACTCTAGCATGTCTAGGGTGTTAAAGTTACATTCTTAGATACTTATATAATAATTTATTTGAGTAACTGACTCAGTCTCAACATCAGCTTAACAATGTTAGATCTGTAAATTTGCTTTCGCAATATCTTTGTTTTTCCCTCGCCAGAATTCGAGTATGACCAATTATTGAAAATCATAACTGGAAGTTTTAAAATTACTATAGTTTCCGGTATCTTACTTTCTGTTACAAGATGTAAGAACTGATATGCATAGTCAAACTGACTGTCCAATTGCATGTTCATATCCATTTCTTACCAAATTTCATACCAAAAAAAGAAAAGAAATATGTATGGTTGAAAATATATCACTAAAACGTTTTCTAATATATTTTCTAAGATATTTGCATAACATAATTAAAATGTTGTCAATCATTATAATGTAAAAACCATTGGCAAATACAACATTTTGATAATCTTTAAAAAAATAGTTTCTGAACGTTTGAAAAACATCACGAACATCAAATAGTGTTATAAATGTTTTTGGGATGTTTTTTTTCAAGTAGGACTGTGCCTAAACAATGTTTTCAAAATGTTTTAAGAAGATGTTTTGGTTGATATCTAGATCATATCAATACAAAAATGTCTGTAATTGTGATTGTGTTTTCTGCTTATCTCAATAACAAATTATTAGTTTAATTTATACACAGTGATTCATAATATATACAAACAAGAATAAATCAGTTGTTTTGCTATTAGGCATATGAATTTACAATTTAAAGTATCTAAAACCAAAAAGTATCTTCAAATTTTGACACATCCAAAATGGCAGACAAAACTCATCATGGTGAAGCCTCTTACCAAATATGACGTCGTTTTGTTCAACAGCATTACTAATAAAAGTAATAAACAAATTTGTGTTGTCAAAATATTTTATAGAAAACATTTCGCTAATTTTTTAGAGGTTTGATGTAAAACGTTTTAATTTTACGTTATAAATCAGTAAATGCAAATAGCAAATCTGTATATTATGTAAAACATTTTCTGTAGAGTGTTTTTTGTATATTTGGAAAATATTAACTTTAAATGTTGTAACAGTATACAATTACCAATTGAAGAAAATATATTTTTTTTTTATATTATAAGACACATGTATCTAAGGGATATTTTAGAATAATGTTTGGGAACATGAATAAAAGATATTAACACATAATATGTTGTTAATGTTGTATAAACATTTGACTTACATGTTAGGAATAAAACATCTAAAAAAAAAACAATAAAATAAACATTTCTCTGATGTCTAAATGATATTTTATTGAAATATTTTGTGAGACGTCCATACGACATTGAAAAAATGTTTTTAAAATGTTGTGTGTTTGCTGGGATATCTGTTAAATGTGTGGGATAGATAGGATATTTTGAGTTTCTCTTAACCCTTTATTGTTCATGAAGATCAAAAACATTTTTTTAATGTTTTGATGTAAAAAAAAAAAATCTATTTTATCTTTACCTTCTTCCACATTTTTTATCAGGGAAACAAGGTCAGTGGTAGCTTTTTGGTGGTATGGATCATAATTTTTTTTCTTGCCTTATTTTGTGTTACTGAATTCAGAAATTAATGTGAAAACTGTGAAAGGGTTATAATTAAAAAAGTTTAAACTACCATTTTGAAATTTTCATATGAATTACACAGGATTTTTCTCAATATCAATAAAAATAAAAATTGCATTTTTGTCTAAAATATAAAAATCGAAATAATTAATTCACGGTAAAATTTTATTCATGAACATACGTTTACATAAATTTGCTCATGTAAATTATTTTATTTTGTCATTTCAAGGGGTGTATAGCTCATGGTTAAGGCTTTATCATGTATATGGTGTCTTTTACATCATTGGGTTTCTGGTTTGAGAGTTGTCTCATTGACATCGACAGCAATCTTTTACTTTACACATTAATATTTCATAGGGTGGCTTTACATGATTAATTCTTACATTCAGGCACTCTGAATCTACACCATGTACACTAACATTTGTTTCCTGATCTTTTAATTTTTGTACGATATCTTTCTGACAATTAGAAACAAACACATATATACAAAAACAAATATTAAAAGAAGTTAATCAGAAAGCTTAATAAAATAGGTCCAAGATAAAAAACCTATAGGATTAGTTTTGATAACATATTGCACGAGTAGTACCTGTTATCTATACTATTAAACGAGAAGACCTCATTTTGGGTGTCGCTTCTCTTCCTTCCACAATGAATCAATCATCATGCCTCTGTGTCCTATAGGTAACATGCATAGTCGCATTTGTCATCTATTCTTATGATTATTCAGAATGAGTTATTTTGGGAGAAAAACGACAAAAAAGGAGTCCGGATATGATTCCGTCATCAGACTGACTTTTAGTCATAGATAAGACTTCCTGTTTGAAACATGCACAAATACAACCAATCGTATGATAGATAACAAAAAGGAAAAATAGATAAATCAATCAGAGCGTTCCCCATATCATGGTGTTTAGATCGCAAGAACCACAACTATTATACCTCCTTAGAGAGGACAATTATTTTTCGCGTTTAACTACATGTAAACTACGATTATACTACTTTAATATATAGAGACTCTCTGTATTCTGTCTACTGTTTTTTGTTTAAATGTTTACTATTTAAGGGGTCATGCCAGTTGCATTTATATAAAAAAAAAACAGTAAAACATAAGACACAAGTACAACCAATCGTAGAGCGTTATCCATATCATGGTGTTTAGATTACAAACATCACAACTATTATATTTCCTTAGAGAGGACAAATATTTTTCGCGTTTATCTACATGTAAACTACGATTATACTACTTTAATATACAGAGACTCTCTGTATTCTGTCAGGGAATTTCTATGTTAGTATAGAAAGTCCCTGATTCTGTTTTATACTGTTTTCTTTGAAATGTTTACTATTTAAGGGGTCATACCCCTTGCATATATACTAAAATAAATAAAACATGCTCAACTTCATCTAAAACTACCTCGACCAAAAACTTTTACGTGAAGTGGGACAGACGGACGGACGGACGACCGAACAAACGAAAACGAACGCACGGATGCACAGACTAGAAAACAGTATGCCCATAATTGGGGCATACAAATTTATTGTTAAAAGGGAAAATAGTGATTTGGCAAAAATGAGAGTAAGGTAGAGATTAGAGGGAGGCAGGACCTTTTTCGGGGCGTCGGGATCTGGTGTTTTTAAGCTCGGGATTTGGGGATTCATCCTTACGAGATCCGGGAATATATTTTTCGATTTCGGGATATTAATTTGCATCTCGGGATTTCATAATTTTAAGCCCGGGATTTCGGGATCAGGACCCCTCCGATCGACAACCCCTCAAATTAGCCTTAGTCGGTATTGGTCATTTATACATGATTCAAATCCTACCATTGACATGTTAATAAGGCTCTCAAAAAAAAAATACTGATGGATTGTCATAGAAGCATATTTTTTAGACTAATAAGGGTATATATAAGCAGTTACATTTATTTCATGTTTGAAACGGTGCAAATTTTTAATTTGATTTGACTTTTACCAAAAGAAGCATTGTTGCAAAGGAGAAGAATTGTGGTCGTACGCAAGAAACACGAATATAATTGAATTTAACAGAAAGGAAACAAATATCGGACTTTGGAAAAAGGGAGATACCTTTTATATAATTCTCCATACATAATATCTTTTACAAAAAATCATCCTACAACAGTTCACAAGCTGTATATGCCCGCGATTTCGCGGGTGTGTTCTAGTACTACTAACAAGACCAGACTGGCAAATACAACGCATATTTCAAGATTGTAGTGGACATTGACAAAATTACAGTTAAATTACAGCTGGTCCAGACAATTGCTTTAAAGACAATCAGAATGTGCAGAACTTTTTAAATAAACACTTAAATTACTGCCTTGCATAGTCCGGTATATTTTCTTTTTAACAAAACACTACTGTGATTTTGAAAAGATACTTCATATGAGTTATGTTTCAAAATGAATGGATAATGTGTTCAATGAACACATATAATGTCCTCTTTGATATAATGTCTTACATCTTGCTGCCGGACGGGCAGATGTGTCTCAACCGGGAGGGACACATATGTTAATATTTTAAGTCATAGAGGTTTCTCCTCATTGCACTGTTTCTTTCAAATGAAAGACCGAAGATAAAACAGCGTAAAGTTTTTTACAATGTATCCCAAATGTAACGGTCATCATTGGATTACATCATATATCGAAAAACTTCCTTGGTGGGCATGTAACATCACAGACGTCAAGTTGTCATTATTTCTATCACATGTTATAATATTTATTTATGTTGGCCTAATTTGTGATGTGTGGCCTGATAGTTGTTTACAAAATAATCTTATAACTCTGCAGTTTAGAAATCACTGGAACAATCACAGATACTGATAGATCGATTGGAACTGTCCATTTGACTTACATAACGATTCCAGATTGTTCCTTGTACAAGATGCGTTATTTAAACTTCTACATTTTTTCCAGAAACTTTCGTTGTAAACTACTAGGACATTCCTTTTCCACAGTGTTCTATATATATACAGACACTAAAGTTAAAATTTCTGACATAGACACAGATTTAAATTGACACTTTCATTCTACAAACAACATCAAACTAGATTGTGACCTTAGTAGTGGACGTAATATTCAGATTGGATTCCGAGAAGATTTCAGGATACAGATAAAGATAAAAGATTGGACTCATATTTTGACAGTTAAGTTGACAGTAATATTTATGTAATACTTCTTGTAAATTTGAGTATTATAAATCTTGTTAAATTTTATTATTGATTTGCGTCCTTTGTTGGCTACAATTTAAAGGTGATTTCTGACCGTAGCACACATAAAATGCATCATCGAAAAACAACTGGCAGCTAGAGGGTAGAAAGGAACATCACTGAAGAACGATAAAAGTGATGTCATCAAATTGAAACAGTAGATACATTTTGAGGATTGTGTATTGGATTCAAAACATGCGGCTAACTAAAGTTTGGGAAAAGAAAACAAATTGTGGGACAAGTTCGTAAACAAAAGAAAAAAGGTTTAAACTTTACAAGGCAATACGTTTTTGTATAGGCAAACGATGTACATGTGTGCACTGCAGGAAGATGTCAGCGCACACCTTTGTAATAGCCCTCAAAGACTTCATAATCCGGAAGACTTTTTCTGCCATGCGTGTGCCAAGTCTGGAACCTGTATTTCATTTGTCGTCTTTTAAAGCTGTGTATCATTTTTCATTATTTGTTTTTTGACCATGATTTTGTATATGTTGTGTACGAGATGTTAGTTTGTACAATTATAATTTGTACAGAGTTTGTGTACAAGTTATAAGTTTTTTTTACACATACCTTCTTGCACCAGGTGATACAGTTTTATCATCTTAAATGTACCAGTGTAATATACTAGTCAGAAGATAAATACAATGTATTTCGACAATTTTCATTTATTTGCAAATAATTATTAGTCCAAATAAAATTGTTATATAGTCTGGAGAATCAAACTAGTGGCTTATGCCAGAAACACTAACAATCAGAATTGGTACAGACTATATCATGGGCAGTCCCAGTCAACAGACTAACAGTGGGCCAATGTTGGCAAATGGTCGACCCGTTTGTCGACCGTTGGCGTTGGCTTCACAACATTGGCCCAACGTTGGCAAATTGTCGGTCCGTTGGCCGCAAGTTTATGTTGGCTGCACAACATTGGGCTTTATGAAAAGTTAATGTTATACCGACAGTGTTTATCAACTGAAATTAAATTTACAACTCTATGTAACAACAATGGGTAATACAAAAATACAGAATTGCTACCTTAAACTTTGGCAGTTTGGAACACAAAAAAAATGTGCTCCGGAGTATTTATCATATCCAGCTCCTCATGCAGCATCCATTGTAATTTGGTTGATACAATAGACCAACGTATTGCCAACACAAAAATGAGAAATATCTACCTTGGACCAACATAGTGCCAACATAAGAACAGATATTCCTACGTTGGTCCAACGTTGTGCCAACATGGATTTCGTTTTTCATACAATGGGCCAACGTTGGCCCTATGTATTGCAAATAACCGTACAACGTTGGGCCAACATGAAGCTATCATGTTTGGCCAACGTCGGCCCACTTTGCACTTATAAGTTGGGCCAACGTTAAAATACAGCGATGTGCCAATGCAATGATATACGTTGTGCCAATATTGGGCCAACAACTCATGTTGTCTGGGGTGGCATTGTTCAGTATTTTATATTTGTATCATTCAACATGAATAAATTTCAGTGCTTTTATATTATACTACAAATTACCTGATCTATGTGCCAAGATTGTGGCTCACTTTGTTATGTATAATGATTTAACTGCTGTAACACTCCTCCACATCATCTGCCAACATTAATGTTGTTGTCTGTTGTGCAATCAAAACGTGTTCCAACTGCTTTTTATTTGAAATTTCAGCTTTCCTGTATATTCTATTTAGTCATTTGCTTCCCGATTTCCTTTCAGAAATTTCCAACATGGCGGACTAAAAAGACAAAACCGTAGCGGTATGAACAGGTCTTCAAAGAAAAAGGAAGATGTTCATGACTTAGAAGGTCGTATGAATGATAATTGCTGAGCAAGAGCAACAGTATTCATTTTAAAATAAAAGTTAAGTCAACTTGTGAACATACTCGAAGTTGAAAGGCATAACGAACACGACACAAGGGGAGTCTAGGTCAGAAACTGTATCGGTCACAGACGAAGCAGGTAGTGCAGCTCGAAGACCAATATTACCCATGATATCTGCTGATGAGCAGCCAAATCACGGAAATTTAGAGACATGTCAATTTGTGTGTCAGACAATGAAAGACAAAATAGTGCTTTGTGTTTAGTTAAAATGCATCTGAACATTCAGAATATGCATCTAGCATACACAATAGATCTTTACTGGATCATGCAGGTGTAATATGTGCTGAAGGATTTCAAGAGTATCTGGGTAACACACCTTAGAATACTAGTACACCAGACTCTAATCAGAAAACTAGATATAATGTTCTAGGAGAAAAAGTTTCGGGGAGATGCTTACGCATATCGCTCCAAAGACAAGACTGGTATCATATTAGAGCAAAATCAAGGGGCAAGAAGGTCAGATACTCCTCAGAAGGTAACTTGTTTTCGAGACAGTTATAGACAACGTTTACAAGTAGAACCTAGCTGTGAAAATTATTTGAATGTGCCTACTTTGTACAATACCGTAGATAGTTTGTTGGTCATGAGATTTGGACCTAAAGGTTCCTTGTTTATTCAGTAAAGAGTTAAAGTCATTAGAAAAAAAAGCATATCAGGGACAATTGCTGCAAAAATGAGTTTGATAACGTCTTGTTATACACCACAAGCCCTTGCTATTTTATTGGACAATTTGCAATCTGATACTTAGATAGTGCTTTGCAAATTTGAAAGACAGTGTTGTGTTATCTTCAAAGACATTCGAACGAATGTCTAGGACTGGTTCTTTTCACCTTATGGTTAGTCGAAAAGCAACAATTTATGACACAGACACTAGTGATTTAAATGATAATGCTAATACTGTGATGTCTTTACCTCTTACTTCTGAGGGAAATATGGTTCTCAATTTGATGTGAAACTTAGGAAAAAGTCGGAAAGAAATAAACAACTTGCTGAGTGTTTACCAAACTTCAAAAGGGTACCTAGCTCGATTCCTATGAAGAGGAAAGTAACCAGTACCAATGACACAAATTAAAGGAAAATTTGACAGTGGGTTCAAAATACCAAAGAAACCAGCATCTGATTTCAAGTCAAAGCTATATATACAACAAAGCAGAACTCCACAATTAAACTTTGGGTAAGTTGTTCTTCTAATGCCAAAAAATAAAATTGTTCCTGACACCAATATTTTAGCGCTGCTTACCCATATATCGTTGTCGGGACGGTTGAGGTTTTTTGTAACAGAATGGGAAAAAATAACAGACGACAAATGGATTTTAAAAATTCTAAAAGAAGGTATCAAATAGGAATTTCAGATAGAACATCACTGGACAGGTATAAAGCAGACACAAGTCCATGCACAGAGACTTATTATTTTATCAGAGGTAGGCGCTTGTAAGAAAAGGGTGCAATAGAGACAGTTCCACAATCTAGAATAGTTCAATGTTTTACAGTACACTTGTCTTAGTTCCAAAGGAAACTTGAAGACTAGTTATCAACCTGAAACCACTCAATCAGTATCTAGCGAAGCAGCACTTCAAAACGGACACTTTGACAAAAGTCCTAAATTTAGTAAAAACCTCAAGAGTGGGCGTTGTCTCTCGTTCTGAATGATGCATATTTACATGTACCAATTCACAAATCACATCGAATATACCTACTTTTCTGTATACAGGGCAAAATGTAGCTGTTAGTAGCACTATGTTTCGGGTTATCTCAGGCTCCAGGGGTGTTTACAAAGATTGTAACATTAATAGCCGCTCATTTAAGAATTCAGAATGTAAGGCTAGCGACATATCTAACCGACTGGTTAATAGTAAATATGCAGAAACACAGTCTTGTATTAGATCTAGCAAAACCACTCAATCTTTTAACAAAGTTGGTGTCCATTGTCAACCTAGAAAAATGTTCCTTGATCCCAGCTCAGTCAATAACATACATAGGAGCACTTTTCAATTTCAAAAAGGAAATTGTGTCACCAAATCCAGAGAGACTGACCAAATTAGAAATGTCAATTCAAAATTTAATGACAGGGCACAACGCAGCAAGGGATTATTTGGTTCTACTGGGTTTAATAGCGTCATGCATATAAATGATCCCAAATGCTCGACTTTTTATGAGTCCAGTTACATACACTGGTAAAAATGCCACACATGTGAACATGCGTGACACATGTGTTTCACATGTGTATGACACGCATGTGAAAGAGACGTTTCATGCCACGCATGTGACACATGTGATAGCATGTGATACGCATGATTCACACATATTCTCATGTGTTTCACATGTGAATCACATGCGTAAGGAAATACACCTGTGATACATGCGTGATTACTGCATATAAAAGGCATGGCGCCTTTATTAAATATTTTTCAAAATGTCCTCCTATTTGTCTAATTACCATGAATGTTGACATGTATCTAAGTTCTCATGTGAATTAAATGTGTTATACATGATATACACAGGTAAGTTTTGTTCAGGTAAATTTCATGTGAGATTCACCTCAAACAAGCTTATACATGAAACGCACGTTCAATCAATGTGAGTTTAGCTCTGACATGAAATTCATGTTAAATATTTCATGTGAAGCTAACGTGAATCAAGCATTCGTATTATTTTTTCTAAAATGAAATGAAGGTGAATTGAGCATCAATCACACAAATTCACAGTATTTGAGCATATTTTAGATAAGTTAATGCTTATCTAATGCACATTCTATTTTGATATATATAAATATTCTTCTTGGCCTTGACTATGTGTTCATACTCACAATATCTCCAATGCGAGAGATAAGATGTAATAAAACAAAAAAGGACAGCAAATATTCAGGTCACCTTAAGTTCACTCCTGGAATTTTGTTGGTTATGTTCAAGTTGCAATATTTAAAAAAAAAGTGATGTAAGGATTGGTGATTTAATTATAGAATATGTATGCACTGATGAATATTTCATTTTTAATATGTATATATAATTCATTTGGTGGGTATCAGTCATGAGACAATCCAATCCCATTATGGAAATTGTCTAACTTGCAAAAGATGCCAATTCTTCTTTTAAAAGTTTTGAAGAAAAAAAGTAGTTCACCCTGTCATATATTCGTGTGTCTGTTTTCAGCCAGGGTTTCAGTGGTTGTCTAAGTCTCCTCCTAATAAAAACTATATCTAAATAAAATTGTGTTAATAGCAGCTCTTTTGATTGGTATAGACTCTTGTTAATTATGACCTTGTTTAGACACCTGTTTATTGTTGAGGACTGTATGTTAGCACCTTAATGTTTTTCATGTGTTTTTGTTGTTGTGTAGCTGTTTGATCGAGTTATACCTCATTTGGCATTATATTAATAAATTGAAATAGAAAGGTTCTATTAAAAATATTTGATATGCCATACTGAATGCCTTACAGTTATTTACAACTGTTTCCTTCTTATTTCAAAACAAATTTTGACAAACAACAAACATATACCATTATAAAATTTCAAAGTTTGGCTGCACAATAAGCTAAAGTTCTTGTAATTTCAAATATTTATATAAAATTTATACATTTTTAGACTATAATTGTCATTTTGAAACAATAATTTTAATTTGAATGGTATTATATTCTGAAAGTACTTGTGGTTAAAAAAATATACACAATATTTAATTCCATGTGTTTTGAATTTCTTAAATACATCACTCCTATATCATGTCTTCGTTTAAGAGTTCTCTCCTGCATTTAATTGCTGTAATTGTTAATTTTACCAACGGCTTACTTCATACATTTGCATTTATCCTTCTAAGATGTTCCTAAATGAATGATAAAATCCTGTAATACATTATCAGCCATCACACTCTTGGAATACCGTTGCTGTAATTAAAAAAAACTAACCATCAAAAATTGGCTTACCAATCAAGCAAAAATGATAACATATATATATATACATAAGCAGAGGCGGATTTAGGGGGGGGCGGACTTTTTTGGAAAAAAAATGGTTGCTTATATAGGGAATCACTGAAGCGTGACTAAAATGGGCCTTAACTTATGAAAATTTCTAGATGAACTGGAGTGGAGAAATAATAGTTGTTGTTTTTTGCTACATGTATTTATCAAGGTTTTTTAATGCTTTTATGTAAATCAGGACCTTAATTTTCTCTTTGGAATTGTTTTACATCTGTCATTCCAGGACCTTTTATAGCTTGCTAGATGCTGTATTGGTTTTGCTCATTGTTGAAAGCTGTACATACATGTAAAGTGATCTTTAGTTGCTAACATTCAGTCATTTTGACCTGATGGATAGTTGTATCATGCCTAATACGGGGTTTGATTCAGCATAGAACTCCAAGAATTCAAGAATAAAACCCCATTGAAATTGGTCTAGAAAGAGGCAATTTGTACAAAGTATCAGAAAAGTATTGTTTTTGGCCCCTAATTCATAAACAGTATGTGCCATAACCCCTAAAATCAATCCCGACTTTTTTTTTTTTGGTATCGAACCTTGTGGTACAATTTCAGAAAGATCCATACACTGTATACACAAGTAATTGCCTGGAACCTAGGAACATACTTATTTTGACCCCTTTTGGGCTCCTTGTTCCTAAACTGTTGGGACCATAACCCCAAAGTCAATTTCAATCTTCCTTTTGTGGTTTCAAACCCTGTATTTAAATTTCATAAAGATCCATTCACTTTAACTATAGTTATTGTACGGAAAATAAGTGTCTCCGGACGACGCTGACAAGGAAGACAACGTAATTATAATATAAGAACACAAAACTTGTTGGCTGTCGTATATAATGGTATGTCTATATAGCTATATGCATTATGTGAACATCTAGCTACAGAATTTGATATTTATCGTCCATAAAGGTAAGACAATTTGTAAACATTACTGATGCAATTTAAAATGCTCAGAAAGTTTTTTTTGCAGTTGTTTGTATATACATATATTAAGGAGTCTTAACTATAAGAAAAGAACAGGGTTCCAATGTCCCCTGCATGGCACATAGTTTGTCTATTCAAAGTATAAGAGCAATAACTTAAACTAGATGTGTCAAAGCGACAGGAATGGCCCTGTCTCCAAAAGTTAAAATCTGCAATTTTAATAACACATGATGATAGTCTTGCATATAAAAAAATCAGATCAAAATCAGGAGGCGTATAGAAAAATGTCAGTATAACAGTCATTTTGAACAAGTTGTACATGTTGTAAACCCTTAATTTTAGAAAAAAATTGCGGAGCGGAACGAAATTTAAACTTGATCTGTAAATCATCATGGTTAGATCACATACCAAAAATTAGCCCAATATCGGAAAGCATTTAGAAAAAACGTCTGTATAACTGAAATGTTCAACAATTTTTCAAAGTCCAAAGGCCGTAATTTTCGCAAAATTTAGCTGAGCAGAACAAAACTTAAACTTGATCTGTAACTCATCTTGGTTAACTCAAATGCCAAAAATCATCCCAATATCTGAAAGTATTTAGAAAAAAAAGCCGTATTATAACTGTGATTTTGAACAATTTATCAAAGTCCAATGCCCGTTATTTTAGCAAAAATTAGTGGAGCGGAACAAAACTTAAACTTGATCTGTAACTCATCTTGGTTCCACGCATGCCAAAAATTAGCCCAATATCTAAAGCGGTTTTGAAAAAAACTCCGTATAATGGTTTGTTGCGGAATAACGGAATTATGGAATTTTGGACAAGGGTTAAACTATATGTCCCCGACCACTTAGTGGTGGGGCCACAAAAACACATTTTTTTCTTAAAACCTAGGAGCTACCACAACAGATTTCCCTTTTTTATGAAAATGCCTTGGAATTCAGTATTTTTGTATTAAATACTGTAATTTTTTGCATTAAATACTGTAAAAAACATACCAGTCACATATACTGTAGCTATAAGATCTCCTCTATATATAATCCTGTCGTAAATTTCATTTTAACATGTAATGTATATAGGTTATCTTCCACTGACATCTGAGGAGTTTATTCTGAAAATTTAAATTCCTGCGATTATCATATAAAACCTGAACCTGATACACTACTTTCCAATAAAAAGAAATTGGCAATATAGTTCTCCTTTGGTTACGAGAGAGAAAACAAGTCAGTCTTCACGCTGAGTGGCAGCCTAGGCTTGTAAAATTGATCTCGGGCCTGTAAAAATCATATCTACAGACCAACAGAATCTAACTTAAGAATTCAGCTCCGGGCCTGTAGATTTAACAGTTCATTTTGAAGATTTTTTTTATATTATAACCAAGGATTTGTATATCTAACTATACAAATCCTTGTTATAACCAATACTGAATATGGTAATTGGAACATCACTAGTTTTCTGGATTGAAATATTGCTAGTTTTTTCAGGATCTTTTACAGCTGACTATATAGTTTTGCTCATTGTTGAGACTCCAACATTTTTAACAACCTCTTCATTTTGACTAGTGAAAAGTTTTATCATCGACAATTCTACCACATCTTCTTTTATTAATTCAGCTTGTTTTTAAAATACTAAAAATTTCAATCTCTGACAATAAATTTATTAATTTAATTAGGTAATCTTATCAACACTATGAAGCAATGTTCAAATATTCTGAAGTCTGTCATTGTCAGCGATCAAAGTCATTTTAACTCCAATAACAACGTACAATGATGTATATGTGCAGGACTCAAAACTAAGTATCACAATCTGACTTCATACATATATCCATATACATTTACAGGGTTCTTAATAAATCAGTGAGACTGATGCATAAAATGTAGGTAAAAAAAGATATATTTTTAGTTTGATCCTGCATCTTAATTATTACTTGTAAGTTAAATGAAGGTACATGTACATTATATTTGAACTTAAAAGTAAAGAATAATCTGATTAATCTCTAATCAGTAATGAAGCCACACAACAATGTATGACAACAGTGAATTATAGGTGACTGTCTTCCATAGCTGCACATGCTGTTTATGTCTTTTGTATACATAGATGTTTAAGGTTACTTAGCATTAACTGTCTACATACATGTGCACATGGACTGTAAGGCATGGACTGATTGGACCCTAGTTTACTCAAGTTCATTATCAATGAGTCACTATCAATAGTCATCTTCTCTTACCATTTGTTGTATTACAACGTACTGCTGAAAGGTAGAACACAGTACGTTATTAATAGCATGTGGATGCAAGACTATAATAAGGCTTAAATTAAAATATGGTTTGTTTGAAGTTTACCGACCAACCTTTGAAAATCTTTGAGTTATTGTCTCAAAACTTCTTAATTAAATTACTAATTTATATCTTTACAGTACTACATGTACATGTACTTTTACTTTTGAGTGAATGCAATGAAAATGTAAGCAAACAACAGAAAGAAGATCAATATGTACAGTATGAAATTTCTGGTTTTAATTGATCTATTATGCTGTATACAGTTAACCCTTGTCGTGCGGGGGACGTTATATTACGGCCGTACCCAGACCACCATTATTGTGGCATCAATGGCGTTCCATATATTTAGAGGTCATCGGAATGCCATTCAATTCGTAGTGTATGCACATTTTCCTCAATCTGACACTATTGATTGTCATGTTTCTCACTTTTAATATTCATTTTGAGCTCAAATACGAACTTGAAAATTTGATATCGGAAAAAATCGGGTTTTTTGGAGGGGTGGGCTTACCTTTAAGGTCTTAAACACGGAGTTAAGAGGACTGAAACCTTCACAAATACTTTTAACCTAAATGCACATAATAATAGAGCGTGTTTATCATCAAAATACGCCGAGGAAACGACTACTTCCGGTTGCAAGTCCAGTTAAAGTTCAAAATCAGAAAGAATTTTGGTGCAAATGACCTTCTTTACACTGATGAACCCAGATCAGTTTCACTCCGACCTAACAACTGTTTGATAAAAGTGTTCACTGGTGTCCACTCTACAGATGAATGCATCTATTATAATAGCATCTCTCGGACTTACAAGTCGAGAAAAAGAACGAAAAAACGTGACTCTTTTTGCACCTGAGGACCAACTTTGGGGCAAATTAATTGCTGTCAGATGTTTATCATGTTTATTATATCTTGTTTTGCTGTTTTAAGTTAATAGGTAAACATTTTAAAATACACTATTTTGATATGGAAAGATTAAACTCGTGAAAATAACTTGTTGTCATTTGTGTTATAATCCGTACTTCAGGCATTTAACAAAAGAACAACCTTTCAATGTACATGACATGTATCATGTGTATCTTGCCAGTATGTGAACAAAAAATCTGTCAAAAAACAAGTCTTGTGTGTGTTTTTTTTAGATGTCTTTCTTCTTTGTATAGATCTGGTGAGTTAAGCCCTTTTCACATCAATATACATATACCAGGTTAGGTGGGTTTGGCACCACAAACTGCTAGCTATATAGTCCAGCCCTCTTCACATCCTCCGACCTGTATATTAGTATGGGTGTCTGTCCCATGTCAGAAGCCTGAATTCAGTGGTGCAGATCTTCTTTTGTTGTTGTGTATCATACATGTCATATTTTGTATATACAATGTACATGATGTAAATTAGTCTGTTAGTATTCTTCTTGCCCCCCCCCCCTTTTTTCTGGGAAAAATTTGGTTGATTATATAGGAAATGACTGAATCATGACCAGAGCAGGTTTCCTGTTAGGCAGTCAGTGGGCCCTCACTTATGAATCTGCCACTGAAAATGGCAATGGCTGCAATAATAAATGCACACAATATTTACAGTATATGGTATAATGTATGGGTTTTCCTCATTGTTAAAGGATGCATGGTGACCTATAGTTGGTAACGTTGATGCCAATTGATCTCTGATGGAGAGTTGTCTTTTCTCATTAGTGTAAACTATTTTTTTTGAAAATAACTAGGTAATTTAAACATTACAAATGAATATATGACAGTTTTATTAGTATTAGGATTGGAAAACAATCGAATTTTCACTTTTAAAAATTCCTCTCTTTTTTTATTAGCAATCATACCTCATTTTCTTATTTTTATATTACATTACGTACATGTAAAGTATACCTTTCATCTTCTTAAACGGTCCACTTCCTCAGTACAACAGTGGGGTCCTAAAAACATGATTTTGAGTTGGCTAAACAACCTATAAGATATATTATGATACAATTAACAAGTGTCATTGCAATTATTTCGCAAATCACTTATATCATGTATATATACTAGCTATTAAGCATGCAAGAGTAGTTAAATAAATGTATTCTCCAATAAATATATGTACATACATTTCCCCAGTTGACATAGCAAAAATAAATAGGGATCCACAATATTGTATTGAATTGATTGGATCAACAAAGGTTCAATTACTAAAATATTGTCATTCATACATTTTTTGTAGAACAACACCATCTCAAATTCGCTGTTTTACAGTGGTTTTATCCAAATTGTAATCGAAGAGGCAACATATTAACTTCCAATTTGTAAGTTTTCATTTGAATGTATGAAGTCACATTTAACCATAACGTCTTTGCGCGAAAATAATTCATGAAGTTTCATGGATTTTTTTTTTGTATGTCAAATTTATACATTTTTTCAATTCCATCGTATTCTATCTTTTTGTTATATGCATTAAAATACGAATAACAGTACTGTAGTTGAAGAGTTGTCACTGTCCATTGTGGATTTGACGGTTACAAATGCAGTTTTACTGGTGACAGTCACATTTTTGTTATAACCTGCAGGCCGGGTAGATAAGTTTTCATTTTTTAAAGTAGGGCAAGTTGGCAGACCTTTATGACATATATTGATGTTGTATTCATGTAGATTTAACACAAGTATTAAGGGGAGTTGCCACTGTCATGACTGTTGGAAGGAGTATAACTAGAGATTGAAGTTCAAATTTTGGCATAGTAGCCAACAACTTATATTTTAACACAAATTATATAGTTCTATAAAATAATAGCAGAAGTTTTAGAAGCCCACTCCAAATTTTAGGGTCTAGTGAGCCCCCTGCTAATTTCAAACATTAATGTTGTATTTTGGAGGGGTTTTTTTTGGGGGGGGGGGGAGGTTCTGGCTTTTACTTTTAGATATTTACTCAAAACTTGCCCTCGATTTTTCAATCTCATCCAACCCCACCCTAACCCATCCAATTCAAATGGTCTAAGATAAATGAGACCAAGCTCCCTACAAAAGATTGGGACGTTTTTACCAGTGTGCATGTAGGGCGAGCTGACTTGCTTCCGTTTTTGTCAATTTTTGACTGATTTTCGGTGTTAACATGCATGACGTGTATTAAGTGACTATATATTTTTCCATGAAAGTGTAATACTAACATCGTCCTAAAAATGTGCATGATTATATTTACCTTTCATTGGACAAAGTACAAAAAAGTAATCCATCAAAACAAGGATACTATACAAATCCTTGATCAAAACGATACACTTTTGTTGCGACGCCGATGACTTTCTAAAATGTATGTTTCGTTCCCCGGTTTCTTCCAGTTAATCGACAATGTAACCCATTTCTATATATCTGTTTACTATAGCTTTTTGAACCATCTGTTTGAAAAAACAAAGTTCTTTGTATCAGTAACTGTCTGACCATTTCAAACATCAGCAGACGGGTACGCACTATTTTCACACCAGTCAAAATTACGGATATTTACGTCTTCGTTTTGAGCAGTATCTATTTACCTACGTCATCAATAATTGTGTACGCCGCTAAATATGAAATCGTAGACGCAGGATCCGGATGATCTAGGATGACAGATATATTATATGACATTTTTTCTGTGGAAAAACTTATAAATCTACATGAATTAGAAACTTCGACGACGTACAGAATTCTTAAATGTGATAAAAAATTTGGCAAAGAAACTATAGGTAAACCAACAGATTTACCGCACATTTTTTTTTTTTGCGGTAAAATTTTGGAAAATGGAGGGGGGGGGGGTGGTAGTAGCTAGAGTTTTAATACCTAAATCCCGGGATTAAAAACATGCAATGCCGACGTCCCAAACTAAAAGAAATTAAAAATCCCAACATCCTGAAATGCAATGCTTAAAAAACACCCGATTCCTGAGTCCCAATAAAGGCCTGATCAGTCCCCCCTCCAAATACGAAAAAAAAAGAAAGACGAAAGATACCAATGGACAGACAAACTGATATAGCCATTGGTAGAAAAGAAAATGAAGAAAAGAAAAGACAAAACACGTCCGCAAAATAGAAGAAATAATTTTATAGATACACCCTATATTATAAAGGGTAATACCCTTATTAACAGTACTAATAAGGAGATAAGCTAAAGGTCTAATTTATAACAAACCTATTTACAAAAAACAAAATATAAACACTAAATTACAGCCTCCTGACCCAAGACAGCAACATAAAGATAGTGCTGACAGCAGTGCTGTTAAACAGGTATGTGAGAACTCAACCCTCCCTTAACAACATATGAAAAAACTCTAAACATAACAGTCATTAGTTGTAAATGGTTTATAAGTTAAAATTAACTCAATAAATGAGGAACAAAAACAACAAACAAAAACAATATACTCAAAGCAATGTTATAGGGGTACTCCCTGGCAGTTACTGAAAGCTAGTTCAAATCTAATTAAATAAGTCATCATGATCCTAGTAGAAGTAAATAATGATATATCTTAAAAAATACTTATATTAGTATACTTTTTTTTTTTACAATTCTTAAAATTCTCATGTTTTGGGATGTAAAAACATACCTTAACCAATTTTAACATAGAAAAGCAGAGATTTTCAGAAATTTTGCAAGACCTTTAATAATGTCCCCTTGTGAGCTTGTAAATCAGCAGGTTTTTTTTTTATATTAACAGACAATTAAATGAGATTTTTACTGTCCGACTAGAGGATTTTGGGTTTGTTTGGTAGAAGTAGGAAAACTAAAAAATCATGGTTTTAAAATTCCTACAGCGATTTGCATTGCTATGGGAAATAACTCTGCAAAAAAGGCAGAAATATAGATATTAAAAAATTGATAAAAAATTAAAAACTTTACAGCTTAATTCTATTCCACAGAATGTACTGATTCTTGATAAATCAGCCATCTTTAGAGTAGAGCAAAAGACTGTAAAGGTGTCTTCATATCTTTTATCAAGCTACAACCTAGATTTTATAATTTATCAGTTGACCATTTATAAGAATTTACAGCATGTCAAGTTAATGAATTTGAAATTTAATAAAATGAATTAATATATATATATATATATTCTTTTTTGTTGTTAAAAGTTTCTTTAAACAAGGTAGATGTTGAACAAATATATTTTACAGATATGAAAATACCTAATATTCACATTATTTTTTCAAAATGGTTACAAGGGCATAAATTTGCAATTTCTTTAAAGAAAAATGCATGGGCAACCAAAAAAATTCAGTTTTGTATATTTCATGAGCAAAAGATTATGTAATATAGTCAATTATTAACTAATCACCCCATCAGGTATAACCTTTTTCATGAATCGAAAATCTATCAAAAACTGACCAAAAAAAGACAAATTTTTGGCAGAGTTATCTCCCTTTACACTGTTAAATTCAGTAAGAAATTAAAAATAATGATTTTGTCTTTTTCTCTAGTTAGATTTTATTGGACTTTTTCTGTGTATATCTGGGGCTTTTTTATACTACATGCTATACTATATATTAGAACTACTATAAAACATTTTCTGTTTCCATTATTTTGACTGTACTATGAAAATAGTTTATATATATAAATATTTGTTTATTTAGATCTATCAGAAAACACATTTACTATCAGATATAATGACACACAGAAAGATGCTGTTCCACCTATCCCTTACGATGGTGTGCCATTTTTAATAAGAGGAAAGAAAACATTAGAATGTCATCAAGGCAAGGACAGGTCAAAGAAAAAAAAGGAAAGAGCACAGTTGCTAAGAAACAAAGAGGTGAGGCTGCGGTATTTTTTGGCTATTCCAGGTGGGTTCTTGAACTTGTTAACCTTACATTTACCTTTTACCTTTGACCAGAAATGTTATTTATTCATTGGTTCACAAATCTTTTAAAAAACATATAAGTTCATAAAATGAGATGCTCTGCTCATTTCATGATTAGTAACATCCCCACACAATAAAATTTTCAGGGGATAAATTTTAATAGAAATTACCAAGTCCCTAAGTCTTTGTCCATCAATCTTGTGCTTACAGCTATTAAGTAAATGTTCAAACTATACAATCTCATCAATGTAAAGGGGAGATAATTTCCAAGTTGTTCTCCAGTTATCCAATATATATTTCAGTGAAGCTTTGCAAAAAGTAGGTAGTACACCGCAGAAACATGTTAAAGAAAATAATAATTTTGATTGGAGATAATTGAAAAATCATGATAATTGTTTCCTTGTTTCACAAATGGTTATGTTTATATGCATATGTATTATAATACACACCACCTCTTTAACAGTTTCATGGAATTAAACAGAAACTAGACAAAGCTAGTACACCATAAATAAATGTCTCTGAAGAAGAATAATTTCAAGGTTATTAAGTTAGACTTTAAGGAAAGCTTTGTGTTGTTTTTGAATTTGATTTTTTGAAGGTTCAGCATGTATGTATACGTATACAAGTTTGACAGTTATTCAAAATTTAAACCCCAAACATGTTTCCTATTATACTAATGCTAAGTACTACTATATTCAATTGTTGCCTTTTAATATTGTGAAACCAGTTACCTTCTTAATGAATTGTGCTTATTATATGCAAATGTAAAAATTTGTATACAAATTTAAATGAAATCTCTTTGCAGAGTGATCATGATTACAGAAAATAAAGAAATCATTTGCAGACAACCAAAAAGAAAAATTGTCCAGCAATGATAAGAATCAGACATGTAATGAAGTTTACAGACTTCAAGGTGAACTCTTTAGTTAATAACTATTTGTAAAATCTGATATAGATGTAGAACAGATGCTCACACCATATTGAATAGAATTTGTTTGAATACAACACTGACAGTGTGTACCTAAAAATTTTCAATACCAAAGAAAAAAAAAAGTAAGCAAATCAGACAGACTGATATGGAGTATACCGAGGCTTATTGAGACCTCACATTATAGTATCCAAAAGTATTAATATTGATTAAAAAAAGGTTAACAATAAGTTTACATGTAATCCTCATCATCAGCTTAAGAAAGCCCAAAGTACATACATCCCGCTAACATGTTTAACCCCGCCACATTATTTATGTATGTGCCTGTCCCAAGTCAGGAGCCTGTAATTCAGTGGTTGTCATTTGTTTATGTGTTACCAATTTGTTTTTATCGTTCATTTTTTTTATATAAATAAGGCTGTTTAAGTTTTCTCGTTAGATTTATTTTGTATGGTCTTATTGGGGCTTTTTATGGCTGACTATGTGGTTTGGGCTTTGTTTATTGTTGAAGGCCATATGGTGACCTATAGCTGTTAATGTTTGTGTCATTTTGGTCTTTTGTGAATAGTTGTCTCATTGGCAATAATACCACATCCTATTTTTTATATGATGATTTGGAAAATATATTCTAAATAATGATGTATCATATTGGACATCCATCCTCCGGTCATACAATATACTTAATATATTTATCATACTTTTGCAGCTAGAAGATAACACACCATATGGAAGGGAAAGACTGTCAGCTAAAATCCATAATGCAATAGACAAAGAGGATGATGTAGCTGTGCAACATGTTTACCTTATCTCTGTTCCAGATACCCATCAGAACCATTTTACAGGAGAGGTAAATTAATACTGTCAGGTCTTGGTCATGCAAACTCCATTTGATTAAAATTTATTTTAGATATATGCATTCAATAAAACACGGTAAGTCATATCAAAAAATCATTTTTTAGGAAAATTTACAATATGATTATTATAGGATAATTCTTATATGATTTGCATATCTATAAATACAGACACCCTGACATCCCAACCAGTCATCCTGATTCCACAACCAAATACCCTGACATACCAATTAGACACCCTGAAACCACAACCAGTCACCCTGACACCCTAAACAGTCACCCTGACATCCAAACCAGACACCCTGACATTCCAACCAGTCACCCTGACATCCCAACCAGTCAACCTGACACCCAAACCAGTCAACCTGACATCTCAACCAGTCACCTGACACCTCAACCAGTCACCCTGACAACCCAACCAGTCACCCTATTATCCCAACCAGTCAAACTGACATCCCAACCAGTCACCCTGACACCCCAACCAGTCACCCTGATATCCCAACCAGTCAACCTGACACCCCAACCAGTCAAACTGACATCCCAACCAGTCAAACTGACATCCCAACCAGTCAAACTGACATCCCAACCAGTCACCCTGATATCCCAACCAGTCACCCTGACACCCCAACCAGTCAAACTGACATTCCAACCAGTCACCCTGACACCCCAACCAGTCAAACTGACATCCCAACCAGTCAAACTGACATCCCAACCAGTCACCCTGATATCCCAACCAGTCAACCTGACACCCAAACCAGTCAACCTGACATCTCAACCAGTCACCTGACACCTCAACCAGTCACCCTGACAACCCAACCAGTCACCCTATTATCCCAACCAGTCAAACTGACATCCCAACCAGTCACCCTGACACCCCAACCAGTCACCCTGATATCCCAACCAGTCAACCTGACACCCCAACCAGTCAAACTGACATCTTAACCAGTCACCCTGACACCACAACCAGTCAAACTGACATCCCAACCAGTCAAACTGATATCCCAACCAGTCACCCCGACACCCCAACCAGTCAAACTGACATCCCAACCAGTCAAACTGACATCCCAACCAGTCACCCTGACATCCCAACCAGTCAAACTGACATCCCAACCAGTCACCCTGATATCCCAACCAGTCACCCTGACACCCCAACCAGTCAAACTGACATCCCAACCAGTCACCCTGACACCCCAACCAGTCAAACTGACATACCAACCAGTCAATAGGACACCCCACAACCAGTCACCCTTATATCCCAACCAGTCACCCTGACACCCCAACCAGTCAAACTGACATACCAACCAGTCAATAGGACACCCCACAACCAGTCACCCTTATATCCCAATCAGTCAACCTGACACCCCAACCAGTCAAACTGACATCGCAACCAGTCAACCTGACACCCCAACCAGTCAAACTGACATTGCAACCAGTCACCCTGACACCCCAACCAGTCAAACTGACATCCCAACCAGTCACCCTGACACCACAACCAGTCACCCTGATATCCCAACCAGTCAACCTGACACCCCAACCAGTCAAACTGACATCGCAACCAGTCACCCTGACACCCCAACCAGTCAAACTGACATTGCAACCAGTCACCCTGACACCCCAACCAGTCAAACTGACATCCCAACCAGTCACCCTGACACCACAACCAGTCACCCTGATATCCCAACCAGTCAATCTGACATCCCAACCAGTCAAACTGACATCGCAACCAGTCACCCCGACACCCAAACCGGTCAGACTGACATCCCAACCAGTCACCCTGACACCCCAACCAGTCACCCTGACATCGCAACCAATGAATCAGATACATTAAATGTATAAAAGTAATTTTATTAATCCTTGGGGAAATGAAATAAAAATAAATGATTCTTTTTCTTACAGATAGGTATGCTGATACAACCACTTGATGAAAGGATAAAAAAGTATATTAGGAAAATGGTGGCTGAAAGCAACATTACTTCATCAACTCAAATGAAATTGCTTCTTGATGTTTACATTAAAAATGATTTGTTTAAAGACCAACAACTACCTTCACCAATAAATAGTAGGTTCTGGCCAACCTTGAAAGTCATCAGAAATAATATTCTTCTTGGACTACTGGAAATAAGAAACAGCAACGTTGATCAGGTTTTTATACATGTATACTAATTATAATAAATAATAGATGAGTATTTTTGTTGATACCTCCTTAGTTACGACTGGTGAACTGTGAATTTGATGGCAACTTTTAGCAAATGAAACAAACTGTAACATATAGATTGCATTATAATTAATAGTATGTTTTTAGTATTTAGTAGTTTTGCCTTATGGAGTATTTTTATATATATATTATATATTTCTTTTTTAGAAAATAGCAGAGTGGAAGAACCAGTTCCCTGCTGATGATTTTTTGCTGAGAAAAAAGGAAGAACAGGAGTCTTTGGAACTTACAACACCAGAAGGTAATGGATAGAGAATATTGCTTTTTCATGGTGAAATTTGTCTGACCAAATGAGGTTGAAATGTTTACGGGTGACCCTTAAAAATTTCAACCTTCATTGTAAGCAGATTTAAAACAGCAATGAAATGGTAGAGGGGCATTATGTTTTCTGGTCTGTGTGTATTTGATGAAGCAGATGTGCAATTAACTTGAAACTTAGTACACATGTTGCTTATGATATGATATGATCTTTCAAATTTCAAAGCCAAATTCAACTTTTCACCCCAATTTCACGGTCCATTGAAAGTTGAAAATAATAATGCGAGTGTGGCAATCTTTGTACACATCCTTGTATGCTCTATATTTTAGTTAAAAAATGTTATTAGCCGGTTATTTGTTTTTCTGTTTTTGCTTCTTTTGGAACAAAATTATACAAATGCATCATCTGCATGATTGTCCTTCTTTACTCTTTGACAAAAAAAACCACCTCAACATAGAAGATCAAATATTAATTTGTTCATTTTTTTTTTTTTTAGCCATTCCAGATGTTGAGGGTGATGAATATTTCAACGATGAAATGGCAAGTTTATTTTGTGGGAACAGAGAAAAGTTTCTCTACGTACATCAGACACCTTGGCAGAGACGTTTGCTAGCAAGGTATGGCAACGAGATTGCCTTGCTTGATGCTACTTACAGGACCACTAAGTACGCTTTGCCACTGTATTTCCTCTGTGTTCCCACAAATGTAAATTATATAACTGTTGCTACTTTTGTCCTGGAAACAGAGGACCGTAACTCAATTAAAGAGGCTTTAAATATTTTAAAGCATTGGAATCCAGAATGGAAGCCAAAATACTTCATGGCAGATTACTGTGATGAAGAAATTACAGCTTTAGAGGATGTTTTTCCAGGTATGATTAAGGCAGAAATCATGGATTCATTTGAGAGTATACCATTTTTTTTTTTTTATTTCATATTTTAATTAAATGTAAGGTTAAAATTGATACCCCTTTAAGTTCAACAAGTATAGAAAATCATATAAATAATTGATTGCAGTTTTTTATGTATTTTATATATTTACTGAGAGTTAGCCTATTTGAAATGTATAAAATATAAATTTAAATTGCTGATTTTTTAGTTTACCTGAAGTAAGTATGATTTTATTGCAATATGTGGTAATTTGTGCTTTTTCACTTAACACTCGTGCATTAACTTTCAATTCCTAAACCCTCGCTTATGATACTATCTCACCTATATGTAACCTATATATATATATATATATATATATATATTTCTATATTATTATTTTTATTTTATATACATCAGTGTTGTTCAGTTTAACTCTTCAAACACAATATATATATACAATCTAAAAATATCAATTGATTTAAAACAATTTCTAAAGAAATGCATGCTGCTGGAAACCTATATTCAATTTAAACTCATAACTTTTATGTACTTACATGTTTTTTATTTATAACTTAGAAATGTTTATAACTAATTTGTAAGATACAATGACAACTATATAGTTATACATCATTTTATACTATAATAGGAAATACATTACCAAATTGTACGAGTCTACCTGACAGTTGAAGTATTTGATATTCATTACACCTAGTTCAATATGTTTGTGTAATTGCAGTGATGCCATTTATGTTTTTTGCTTTGAATGATTATATGATAAAGATTTTTCTCCTACTTTAGTCGTTTTTTTATTCTTTAATATGGCAGGTACAATGGTATATCTCTGTGATTTCCACAGGGAGCAGAGTTGGGAGAGATGGCTAGGAAACAACACATAATGGCCTCATTAACCAAAAAGAAACAGCCTTAGCTCTATTCAGGGCTATCGCAAGATCAAGTTCTGAGGAAGAGTTTGAATCTGCAGTCATCAAACTTGAGGTAAACTATGGATTGGTAAAATTGTCTTAAAATGATCAACACACAAATAACAGGTTGAAGGAGTAACATCCCCTTTTTGAAGATTTTTTATAAAAAATTTCTGTTTTTATTCACAAGTATAAACACCATAACAGCTTGAGTGTAACAGTGTGCTAGCTAGTAATTATATTGCAAAAGTGATCACCAGGTTAAGATCGTCAAAAATTGTAAACAAAATATCTTTAATATATAATTAGAAGATTATAATGCAATTATACATCGGTTAAATTAGTATGAAATTATAGTTTTAGTTCATTTCTTATAATTTAATTCTAAATTCAATTTTAAACCGTACAAAACCATGAAAAGACCTGGATGACATCACAGGCACATGACAGAATTATGTCTATGGGCTGATAACAAAATAACGTCAGCCAATCAGAAGACGTGTTACATCCAAAATCAAATTTTTATAAATAATTGATACTGAATATTTATTATAACAAATATCCTTCTTTAGTATTATATGCTGATTTGAAAATTGCTACAATCAAATTGTAATATTTACGTACGGTACCCATGATTAAAATGATAAAATTCTCTAATAAGTTGTCTGTCTTGATTTTTGTAACTGAAAAAAGGGTTCTTATTAGTAGCATTTATCAATTGACATATTTTTGTGTGTACAGGAAAGTGAGATATTGAAGAACAACTCCAGAATGAGGAACTGGTTTTCAAAGTACTGGTTGAATAAGGCAGTTGTAAGTTAATTTATGCAAGCTACATGTAATTACTAAGAATATTTTTTGAAATTATCATTTATTTTAATAACTTGAAGTAGTCTTTTTCTTATTTTTTAAATTATTGATTTTTGATTGGTCTTGATGAGAGGGCGACATTCAAAAAAATTCTCACCCGCTCAGCCATGTGATAGAGTAAATTAAAACCCTCGTATTAACCAAGGAAAATATGGTATTTCCACAAGAAGTATAATATAAATTGACAATATTCCATAATCATATAAAACACACAAAAAAAAACATTATTGTCAACAATATATATAGTCTTTGATTATTTCCAGATAAGTGCCAAAAAGAACAATAATTTTTAGCTTTGGTCGCTTCGGTCCCTTTGGATGACTTTTAAATAAAAAGAAATAAGTACAGATATGTGTTCTAATTTATAGTTATTTTTTTGTAGAGATGGGTAAAAGTACGAAGGCAAGACAGGTTTAATGTCAGCATAAATACAAATAATGGTGTAGAAAGACAAAATAAGTGTTTAAAATATGAGTACCTGGAATGTCGAAAGTCATCCTCTTTGAGCCATTTGCTTAGTGTTATTGTAGACAAATTTCTACCTGATTCATATAAAAGGTATAAAATATGTGTCTTCGGAATCATTAACATTGTTGTGTATGCCTCTCCATGCCCAAGTAATGGTCTGTTTTCCCTATGAATTTCTTTTTTTTAGATATTTTTTTTGGGGGACAGGAGATATTTTGCAAGTTTTTTGGAACTGAAATGCATTGTACTTTGATTTCAGTTAACTATATACTTACTACATTCTCACTTATTTATCTCAAACTTCAATATTATATTTATATGTAAGAAGAGAAGTAATGACTGTTCTTCAGTGATATATATATATATACTTTAAGGGCTTAGGGAGCTACCATTTGATTTTTATGGGGGGGCTAGGATGAAATTAGAAAAAAATAGGCAGGACAGGAGTTTTGATTAAAAAAAAAAGGCAGGATGAGACACTTGCAAAAAAAAAAAGTCAGGACGACAATTTAGGTAAAAAAAAGTCAGGATAAACTAGTAAAAAAAAGGCAGGACAGAGATTCAGCCATTAAAAAAATGGGGGTTCCTATCTCAGGTCAAAGGGGGGTTCAAACTATATGTTTCCATTCAAATGCATTGATTGTCCAAAAAAAGGGGAGTCCAACCACCGGAACCCCCCTTTATGGATCCGCGTCTGCCCAAGTCAAACTGAACTGCTATTATTAGCTGTTTTTTAGCTGTTATTTGCCAGTTCTTCATATTTTTAGCAGTCCTTTAGCTGTTCTAAGCATTCAATCTAATAGCAGTTTGAAAAACTGCCACATTTCATCATTTCTTAGCATTCGTCTTAGCATTCATCTTAGTGTTCGACTTAGCATTCATCTTAGCAGTCAGGACAACAGTTATGACAGCAGTTCGATAGCAGTTGACCTATTAATCTTTGTTATAAAAATGCTTGGATCTGGTTATGTTTTCAGCTTGAAGTTAAACATTTATTTGAAGATAATTTGATCATTTTCAAATGTGCATTTTGGCTCCATGTTGTGTGGAAATACTTGCTAGTGAAAAACTGTATTTTTGTCATTTATAAGCTTAATTTTGGATGAATTGAATACTTTTACACACCTGCAGAACAGTAAGTTGAAAGTTACAGTTAATGCTTGTGTATATTCTGACATAACTTTGTTGGGGGAAACAGAAATCATACAGAAAGCCCCCCAAAAAGGGGGGATAGTTGTGTACTTAAATAGAATATCTGATGTTGACAGGATTGTATTAGAATACTAGCATATATATACTTACAGTTCAAGATGTTATTTGAAAAAAATAGATATGATTATTTTAATCTATTATTTTGTTAAAAAACAAATCTAATCATATTCGAGAGTTGAAAAAAGGGGGAGGGAATTCATAGGTAAACCTAGACTGCAAATAGCTGATTGGTTAAAATTGTCCAAACAATCAATTTAATGAAATTAATTTATAATATATAATTTTACTTTAGTTTGTTTCAGAAAAAAGAAACATAATATATATTACATGTATCAAGAATTTATTTGTTTAAAATTCCAAAAGAGAAAGAGGATATAATTGTTGTCTTTTGGTCCACATTTAATAGAATAAAAACAGTACATTTGGCATGTTTGGTAATAAAATAATGATAACAATGAAACAACTTCTTAAATACTCCCTGAATACTAATCCATTGTATGAAAACATGACTCAAACACCTTCAAAATTTTCAAATTTCAAATCTGTATCTTCCAGGAAGTTACCAATAGGCATGCTCATTCGTTTTATGTAATTCTTGCAATGTTCTTGCAAACATATAGAATTATCAAAGATTCCTGCAATCTAGCTGCGAACATCCCTTAAATTCTAGAGTTTCCTGCAAGCTTACTGCAAACATAAAAGTTTCTGCAAACTTGCCGCAAGTTTGCAGCAAAAAGCTGCAATGTTTGCAGGAGGTTCGCAGCTAGCTGCAAACTTCTGCAAACATTATTCAAAGGGTTCCTGCAAGCTTTTAGTTTGCAGCAGACCTGCAGCAAGTATGCTGCAGACCTGCTGCAAACATTTCAGTTCTGTAAGGGTAGGGTATCAGGCTGATTTGTTTGGGTGTCGGGAAGACTTGTTAGGATGTCAGGGTGACTGGTTGGGGATGTCAGTTTGACTGTTTGGAGTGTCATGGTGATTAGTTAGGGTGTAAGTTTGAATGGTTGGGACGTCAGGATGACTTGTTGGGATGTCAGGGTGACTAGTTAGGGTGTCATGGTTACTGATTTGGATGTCAGTTTGACTGGTTGGGGTGTCAGGGTGACTGGTTGGTGTTTCAGGATGACTGGTTGGGATATCAGGATGACTGGTTGGGATATCAGGGTAACTGGTTGATATGTTGGAGTGACTGATTATGATGTCAGGGTAACTGGTTGATATGTCAGGGTGTCTGATTGGGATGTCAGGGTAACTGGTTGGGATGTCAGGGTGACTGGTTGGGATGTGAGGGTAACTGGTTTGGAGTCTACGGTGACTAGTTGAGGTGTAATTGTGATTGGTTGGGATGTCAGTTTGGCTGGTTGGGGTGTGAGGATGACTGGTTGGGATGTCAGGGTGACTGGTTGGAATGTCAGTTTGGCTGGTTGGGGTGTCAGGATGACTGGTTGGGATATCAGGTTAACTGGTTGAAATGTCAGGTTGTCTGATTAAAATATCAGGATAACTGGTTGATATGTTGGAGTGACTGATTGGGATGTCAGGGTCACTGGTTGAAATGTCAGGTTTTCTGATTGGGATGTCAGGGTAACTGGTTGATATGTTGGAGTGACTGGTTGAGATGTCAGGGTAACTGGATGGGAGGTAACTGTTTTCCATTGATATTACGTTTTTATGTGTGTGATAAACTGTAATAAGGGGAATAAATAGAATTATAAGCAATTGGATGCAAAATAAATGTAATTATAACAGAATAATCTAATTGATTTGTTTTATAAATCCACTGGATATCAGGGTGACTGGTTTAAAATGTCAGGGTGACTAGTTGGGGTGTAAGTTTGATTGGTTAGAATGTCAGTTTGGCTTGTTGGGGTGTCAGGATGACTGGTTTGGATATCAGGGTAACTGGTTGAAATGTAAGGGTGACTGATTGGGATGTCAGGGTAACTGGTTAGGATGTCAGGGTACTGGTTGGGATGTCAGGGTGGCTAGTTGGGGTGTAAGTTTGACTGGTTGTAATGTCAGTTTGGATGGTTGGTTGGTTTGTCAGGATGACTTGTTGGGATATCTGGGTAACTGGTTGAAATGTCAGGTTGTCTGATTGGGATGTCAGGGTAACTGGTTGATATGTTGGAATGACTGGCTTGGTGTCTCATTGGGATATCAGGGTAACTGGTTTGGGTTTCAGGGTGACTGGTTGAGATGTCAGGGTAACTGGTTGAAATGTCAGGGTGTCTGATTGGGATGTAAGGGTAACTTGTTGGGATGTCAGGCTAACTGGCTGGATGTCAGGGTACTGGTTGGGATGTCAGAGTGGCTAGTTGGGGTGTAAGTTTGACTGGTTGGAATGTCAGTTTGGCTGGTTGGTGTGTCAGGATGACTTGTTGGGATGTCAGGGTGTCTGATTAAACTGTAATAAGATGAATAAATGGAATTATAAGCAATTGGATGTATAATGCATAATGCAACAAAAATTAAAAAAAGAACTGTTAGACATTGAATTTGAAATAGTGATAGTGTTTATCATATCTTTTTTCATGTTTAAAAAAAATAAAGGTATAATTTTCAATTATTTTGAAGTTGAATTAACCATAATATCCCCAACCGCACAAAAATGTCGTCATACATTTTTTGTTATTTTTTTTATACACTTGATCGATTGGATTGTAGATTAATTTCATCAGCCTTTGATTATAATAAAGTTTTATATGATGGCAAAAATTTGTGTTTGTATCATGAAATGATTTGTGTTTATTCCTTGGTCTTTCTTCTGTTTTTTCAATGAAGTTTGCATTGACCAAATGTACAGGTACATGTAATTGATTACTAGCTACAGTATAAAAGTCTGCTATAATGGTCTATTGTAGGAAATACTTTGTGTCCAGCTACCAATTATACATAACTATACATGTGATTAGCATGTTACATCATTAATATATTTACACCAAATGCCTTAAGTTAAGATTATGTGGTATTATATAGCCAATGAGACAACTTTCAACCGTCAACCAAATAAAATAAGTTTATCAACTATAGTTTATTGTACAGCTTTCAGTAATGAGCAAAACCCATTTATTATCTAAGTTCAATGGTCTGTGTGATCGTCCGTCCCTTTGTCCATCCGTCTGTCCTGCTTCATAGCACTGTTTTTACGAGGTTGACGTCCAATCATCTTGAAACTTAGTAAACATGCATGTTCCCTATGATATGATCTTCCTAATTTTAATGTCAAATTGTTAATACCCCAATTTAACGGTCCACTTAACATAGAAAAGGATAATGATGATGGGGTATTTGTGTACTAGGGTCACATTCTTGTTTAAAGCTGTTTCTAAGGTCTAAAACTTAAAATTGAGAATGGAAATGGGACAACAACCCGGCCATACAGGAGACAACAGCTGAAGACCACCAACAGGTTTTCAATGAAGCAAGACGCACCCAGAGCTGGCCCCATAACAAATATGTAGTATACTAGTTCAGTGATAATGTGTAAGACATAATAGTGTCCTATGTAAAAGTGTCCACATGGACACTTTTTCATTGAAATTTGGTATTTAATAATGTCCATTGCCATGGAATGGTGTCCCTCAAAAGGATAGATTTTTACTGCTAACAATATGAAATAGTGTCCACTCACAGGACAAATTTTCATAGTAGTTGCTATTAAATTGCGTCCTCCAAGGGAAGTAATACAAAGGTCATTACAAAGTTTTATTATACTTGAATTTTAATGAGAAATTGATCAATATACAAATGTAAACAAATAAATAATGGATGGAAGTGAATATAGAGAAATTTAAGTTCTAAGAAATTCCCAGCAAATGGTAATGACAATGAAAGAATAAAAATAAGAAGGAAGTGTAAAATCAAATATGAAGAACTTTATAATATTTATAATATGTCAGATAAGAAGGCATAGTAAAAATAAATCATGTCCATTGCCATAAAATATTGTCTCCTAAGTGGACAGCATTTTACAGTAACAGTAATATGAAATATGGTCCATCTGCAGAACAAATTTTCGTAGTGAATGTTATTTAATTGTGTCCTCAAGGAAAATAAAATGGAACAGCATCTAACATACATGTATATAATTATATTAAAAAATATAGATATGAAGATAAGGATGGTATGCATGAGTGCCAATGAGACAATTTTTATGTCAAAGTAACAATTAATTCTAGTTCGTAATTAAAGTTAAAATGTGTCCAGTAATAACAAGGCAATGGATATCATTTAATACTTTAAATACATCAAAAAATGGACACTTTTTAATACCTGAGGACATGTTTTCATAGGAAATTGTGTCCAGGACACATTTAAATAAGTAATATTGTCAAAATGTGCCCGGTGGACATTTTTTCATGGAGGACATTATTAAATCCTACAAATGAACATCATACTATAAACTCTAAATTATACACAAAAAAATAAAATTAAAATTCATACAAGACTAACAACGGCCAGAGGCTCCTGAATTGTGACATGCGCAAAATTGTTGCACATGTTCCTATGATAAAGATCTTTTTAGTTTTAATGCCAAATTATTGTATCCCATTTTCACTGTCCACGAAATATAGAAAATGATAGTTTAGTTTGAATGGGTATCCGTGTACTAGGGACACATTTATGAGTATGAAATAATTTTCTATGTTTATATTTATTGCCCTTTATTCTGCACTTTTTGATCTATTCCATCCAGACCATCAAAAAAGAGTCATATATATGTATATACAGACACACGGACCAACCAACAGAAAGATATGACCTACATCACCAGATAATACTTTTTCTGACATGGAATCATAGATATAGGAAGATATGGTGTGAGTGCCAATGACACAACTCTTTATCCAAATAACAATTTAAAAAAGTAATACCTGTAAGATCGTTGTGGGGATCATATGGAAGGATGAGGGGGGATAGGAGGGGTCTTGATCCCGAAATCCCGGACTTGAAAAAACGAAATCCCGAGGTCCCGAATTTAAATAAAGCAAATCCCGACATCCCGAAATCCGAAAAAAAGGATTCCCGGATCCCGAATGGGTCAATCCCGAAATCCCGAGCTTAAAAACACCCGATCCCGGAGTCCCGATAAAGGTCCTATCCCCCCTCAAGGATTCTATCCTTTTTAGCCCACCGTATTTTAATAAGAAAGTAAACAATTTTAAACGATGCTATTGCCAATAAAACAACTCTCCACCAGAACCAAGTGACATATAAGTATTTAACAGCATGGAAGACATTGAAAGTTTCTTTAACTTCAAAAATAAATAGTGCAGAATGGAGTTGTACTGTGGTACGAGATGTGCACAATGCCTTGTCCTATTTATTATCCTTCATTCTATAAATAAATAAATGTATCGTGTACTATTTTTAGACACTGCACAAAAACTCGTGACGTACTTCAAAAGTAAATACAGGGAAAAGGCTGGGATCTGTTCCGTAAGTGTGACTGGTGTGGAACTAGTGCGTACCCAGCAGACGAGCGTCCTTTTGCGTCATATTATAAAAAACGACAACGGTAAAAAGATTTCCGGGTTTCCGTATTCGAGGATCCAAGCGTGAGTTTTGTACATTTACGTATAATATGTGAGAGTAACTTAGTCTGAAATCGAGAATGGAGAATTAAATAAGGACAAAAAAAAGAAGTTAGTTAAAAAGCAAAAATATAGAATAAAGGATCATTATTCTCAGAGCATATATCATATCATATATATGTTTCTGGAAGAATCACGAGAATAAAGAAAAACGAAATAAAAAATATTCAATCTGAGGGAGCATGCATGATGGTGAAGTTTAGAAAATTGACAAATTAGAATTACTTTAAATCAGAGAATAATTAAATGTAACTGTTAGACTGTTATCAGGTTAGAGTGTAATCAGTAAATAAAATATATGTACATATATTTTACAAAATGAGGTCACAGAAAACACATATTTTTGTTATTACTAATAAGAGTCTGCAATTTGAGTATCGGATCCAGAAGGTGGTGGCGGGGGCGTAAAGGGCATAAGCCCCCCCTTTTTTTGCTTTGTCATATTTTTGTAAACTGATTAATCAGACAAGACTTCAAGATTTTGAGAACTTTGCCATTTCCCATGTATTTTTTATGCGACAATTCTTTAATTATAATGATGTTTTTTGCTGATTATGTCAAAGTCATGTGATTTGCTACGGTGGAGTTGACCAGTTCGCCATAAAACGTCATTCAGTCATTTTGAAATTCAAATTACAGTAACACATATATAGACTGAGGATGACAATCATGACATCTTCAAAGCGACACAGGATTGAGCAAGAACTTATTGACTTCTATTTCACAATTCCACGAGACAGAAAGTTATACTCTATTACACTTGCATGAAAAAAAGCAATATTATTTACCTACGAAAACATAAGTTACCCAAAACGCATCAGCCTATTTTAACTAGAAATAACATAACTGAATATTGATCCCCAGTCAGCATAAGCTCTAGATACGAACCATTTGTTTGAGAAGGCAGTCTGAGATATTTGAAAGAAAAAATCTGACTCTGGTTTTTGCCTTTAAAAAAACAAAAATTCTGGCCGTATCTGGATTGAAAACAATAATCTTGTCCACTTTTTTGCTATTATTGAAACAAAAATTTCCAACAGAATTATTTAGCATTAAATAAACATGATGAATAAAAAACGGGCGTATTTTTTTTGGCAGGGGTTTGCATGTGTGACTGAAATGTCTGATTGCCGAATCGATATATTAAATTCCTTTTTTAAAGACCACACTGTAAGCAGCTGCTGCATGGGTGTGGCCTTTGTGTCTCAATTTGTCGAATGTCTTTCATAAACTCGTCATTTTAGACTCCTTCGTAGCCTTTGGTTTAATTGGAACCCCTCACTTCCCTTAATTTTGCTGGTTGAAACATTTGGATAAAAATTGCTTGTTTGTCTTTCTTAAATCGTGTCGGTCGTATCATAGTGTAAATTTCATTGAATAGCCCGGCGTATATCTGGTTTACAACAAGAAATCTGTGAGGTTATTCTAACTTAACATACAACAAACGAGAATTTTCCATGTCTATTTTTTACTGACAATTCCCACATGTAATTATATATCAGTACATAGCTTTGGTTCCATACTATCATTTTATGAAAGACAATTAATAGGGAGAATACAGCATAACAAATGTCCAGCCCTTACACTTTACAACTTTAAAATATACATGCCCAATTACGGAACCATAAATAAAAATATGCATTTTACATAGCCCCAAAAAGTCCCTTTTTTTCCTTCAAAATAATCTTTAAAAAACTTCGCCCCACCCCCTTTCTAAAATTCTGGATCAGCCCTGCCTGTAACAGTGTCTAACAGTTGTCAGTGAGTTAGAAATTTTACTATACATCTGACAGAAGTTCAGTTAAGAATTAAGAAATAATTCTTTCATGCCATGCTCTATGCTCATTTTAACATGAGTAGGCTTTATATTTGTTAATATCTTAATACCGAGCGTAAGGGATTTCAATTGTGACGTCAATCACATGCAGCCCATGTTCTATTCGAATTAGAACATGGCTTTGTACCCAAAGCTAAAGCAGAACGTCATATTAGAATCTGTGATAATTTGGATTTTCCTTGTAATATTATTAGGAAATGTCCTATGAATATAAAAAAAGAAGATGTGGTATGATTGCCAATGAGACAACTATAGGTCACCGTACCCCGTTCAACAATGAGCAAAGCCCATACCGCATAGTCAGCTAAAAGTTTCAAATTCCTACTGCCTCCTTCATTTAAAATTGTAACAATATATTTTGTTTTATAATTTTTCAACTTATGAACTATGCAAACATTTTTGACACTATCTTCTCATTATATTCAACAAAAAGCTCACCAGTTCTTATCTTCACATGTTTGTCAAAATGACCAATCAAGTCAAAATTTTACTTACTAAATTTGCCGTGAAACATTCTAAAACATAAGTTGCCAAATGTGGAAGTTCTTACTGTTTATAATTCACAGTACCTGAATTCACTCATGTATTTTGGAGGTGTGTGTTGCACGTCAAAGAGGCGGATTTAGAGCACTCTGTCCCTCACCTTTTTGTGGGCAAAATTTGATTGATTATCAAAGGTATAACTGAAGCATGATAGAGGCCCCTTCTTAAGCAGTCAGCAATCATGTATTGACAATGTTAATTGGTCATTGGTCACGTTTGTTTGAACAACCAAACCAGGTAATTTTTAATTTAGCCTCATGGCACATGTACAATTTTAATGTATATACATTCAGTCATTTTTATAACACAAGGGTTACAAATAAGAAAATCCTAAATAAGATATGCAAATATATAACCAAGTGCCATAACTTACTGTATGAAGCACCTGTTTGTTCTGAGACTACTATAACATATATATGTGTAATTGTTATAGTATTTTCAGATTTGGTTTAAGAATTATAAGAATTTAACACATTTTTAAAACTGGGGCTCTTACTCACAAACATTACCAAAGGACTTTTATTCAGTTAGTGAGTTAATCACCCTGGTTTATACATAAATAAAAAAATGTTTAATCCTAGAATCATTGAGATTATATTACTGTCAGATAAAGCAATATTAGTCCTTCAAATTTATCTAGGTATCTAGGAATTTGAAATCAAAGATGTATACACACATATATACGTACAAATTCAACCCTTATGACTCTACAAGAGATACATATAAAACTTTTTGTAGTTGCATCTAATCAACTATCAAGGAAGATAATTTATGCCAAATAAAAAAATAATCTGTTGATGATTATATGTGCCCCTTTTATGGACATATGGACAAAGTTGAACAGCTTTAATGATTAAATTCTTCAAATACAAAATGGAATAAATATTGGAATACATAAAATTCAGGTGAATTTGTATCTAATACATGTATGTTACAAAAATTGAACTCAAGAATGTTAAATTTCTCTAATGAATTTCATGTTTTAATTCAGATAACATTAAATATAACTTTTTCACATGAACTTTGTTATTGTGAATTGTTCACATGAATTTCACTAAGATTAGATGGTTTTTTACATGTTTAGAGTAATGTTTTTTTTATTTTTTTCATTTATTTTTTTTCATGTGAATTTCACGTGAATAATTCAACGTAAAAATCATGTGAAAAATTTAATTTAACTTCATGTAAACAAAATTTGCCTGTGTAATTTACACATGCGTTACACATGCAAATATTGCAGACACATGCGTTATCCAACACATGCGTGACACAGGTGTATTTCTGACACATGTGATTCACATGCGTGTGTTACGCATGTATACGCATTTGTACCGGGCATGATTCCAATGCGTGGCAAGAAACATGTGTATTACGCATGTAACACACCTGTGACACATGTGTTTTTAGGTACATGCGTGACACATGTGTGGCATTTTTTCCCTACTATACTACATTACTGGAAACCCTCGTCAGAAGACTTACTTTGTCAAATACCATTTACACTACACCTAAAAGTCATTTGATATGATGGTAAGACAGAGCCAAGACACCCAGGGCAGATCACATCAACAGTGGTCAGCCAATATAAAAATAACCACAGATGCTTCCAAAACAGGTTTTGGGAGTCACATGAAAGGTAAGTTATTTCATGGCAAATGACAAAAACCCAACAATTTTTACACATCAAAATTCCAGAGTTAGATTCAATACATCGCACAGTACAACATTTTCTAACTCAGTTACAGGGGCAAAGTGTTCTGATTAAACGACAGTTGTTCATCATGTGAACAAAAAAGGGGGCACCAGATCAATGGATCTATGCAACAAGACTTGGGACTTGTGGAAAAAATAGAAATCTTACTCGCAACAAAATATTCCCAACAGAATAGACACTCAACGATCAAGTGGTTCAAACAACTTTTTCAATATGGGGATCCAATGATCGACTTGTTTGCATCGGGAAACACTCACAGAGTACCAGTGTTTTGTGTTTGGAATCCGTATTACAAGGCCCTAGCGATAGATGCATTGACAATTTCGTGGGAGAACATGTGGGCATATGCGTTTCCACCAATTTGCCTCATACCAAAAGTTTTCAAACACATGAGTCAGTACAAATGTCGCTTAATACTAATCGCTCAACTGTGGCCAAGAAGACATTGGTACACATAACTTCTACAAAAGTGAATAGCAAAACCAATAAACATTCCTTTACTAAAAAATCTTCTACATTTTCAAAAACACAAATTTATCATCCAAATCCAGAAGTGTTCAAGTTAACAGCATGGCTGCTATCAACCGAAATGTCAGATATAAAGGCTTTTCACTAGACACTAGAAAGCTACTCAGGACATCATTGACAGCTGGTACAAAACAAGATTACACGAGCAAATTCAAAAAGTTTAATTGCTGGTGTAGTGAGAGGGATAAAGATCCCTATACATCAAATCTAGCAGATTCTCTTACATCTCTATATACATCAGGTTTACAATCTAGTATTCTTGCGGGATATAGATCAATGTTTACATCTTTTTTTATCACATATTGACAATATACCCATTGGTCAACATCATTATATTATTAAATTGTTAAAAGGAGTGTTCAATTCAAGACCACCAAAAGTGAAATAAGTACCTGAATGGGATTTGCATAAAGTTCTATACATGTACGTGAAGCTGTTATTTTTCTTACAGCAATCACGACGTTCAGGAGATGCTTAGACCTTCAAGCGCTAAGAATTTGATCAGGCTTAGTCAATACTCAAAGGTATTACTTGTTTAAGACCTGTATTGTTGAAACAGGACAAACAGAATAATTTTTATAAAGAATAAGAAATTGGATCCAAAAAGATCTATTGCCATCTTTTTAAAGAGAACTGATAAAATGAAAAAAAAATCAGGCAAACTGTGTTTATCCTTAGTGAAACCTTTTAAACTTGTTTCTGCACAGACCATTGAACTGACCTATAGAGAAGATGATTTTAAAGTGAATGCACATTCCACGAGAGCGATTGGACCATCATCGGCTCTTTTTAATGGAGCAAGCATGAAGAGTATTCTTGAATCCGCAGACTGGTCAACGGATACAACTTTTACTAAATTTTACTTAAGAAATGTGGATGTGAAAGTTTTTTAGTAGAAAGACTATTTAAAATTTGTTGTTTCTTCTTGGAAGCAGTGAAAACAAACATTTTAAAAAATAGAAAAAACAACATTGAAAATATGTACATTTGTAAATAGAAAATTGAACAGCATCTACTGAGATGATGAGAGAGAAGGAAAGATATGCATGCAGAACCATAGAAAAAATACCAGACCTCCAATGGAAGGTAAGGCTTTGTAATCTACTCCTATATGTAACCTATTAGGTGGTAAGTAGAAAATGAATTAAATGAAATTCAAAATTTGAACATCAAATTCAGATTTAATGAATGAATTTTCTACTTACCACCTGATAAATAGCTCGCCCTTCTTCCCACTTATTATATTATTTTTTTTATGGTTATTTGATATAATAACCAGAAAATTAAACTGATTTGGTTGGATGACGCATGCGTCTTGGTGACTATGATTATATAATTTAGTTTTATTTTTTTGCGAGTATGAGAAGTCAAAGGGAGATAGATCCGATATGTAAAGTATCAGGTGGTAAACCGAAAATTCATTTATAAAATCTGAACTTGATGTTCAAATTTTGAATCTTGGTTTATTTATCTTACAACTAGTATGCACGCTTGATCCTAGATGTATTACTAAAATAAATTTTGAAAAGTAGTCCTAACAGTGGCAATTACTTTCCTTATTCACTAAAGTATTGAATGAAAACATAATATATTTGTTATTTTTATTAAAAGTCTTTTTTGAATAACATAGTCGAACACAATTTTTTTTAATTTATTTTAGTGAACATTACTTTATTCGGCGTTTTTAAATTTTTGGATTTGAGTCTTTTGTAGACGAAACGCGAGTCTGGCGTAAATTCAAAATTTAATCCTGGTATCTATGTTGAGTCTATTTATAAGGTAAAATGTGTATTATCTGCAAAAAGAAAAAAAAAGCATGTCATTACTATGTACTTGCATGGGTGCATTTGTAAACTGGCCCAAATATATAGCGTAAAACATTTGTTTAACCCTAAAGTGGATTTTTTATAATTAGAAACGATATTTGCATTTAAATTTCACTAAATTTAGAAGTTTTATAATATTTTGATTTTCCATTTTCCTGGTGTAAAGCTCAATGATACATGTCCCAACCTCTTACTGAAATTACTCTTTTCATTTCTTTTTTTAAAGTAAACACAGAAACTTTTATACATAACTAAAATTAATGAAAATCAACAATTAATATATCTGAATCTGATGTAACTTACCGTTAATCTCTTTCTTTTTCTCCTAATTTCTTTTAATGGGAGAGGTAAAGTAAAACGAATGTCATTGTAGAGTCGATTATTCTTCAAACTATAATAATAAGGCATTCGTCCAATAGGGAATTGGACAACAACCACGTCCATCGTGAAAGTTACAAAATTAGAACCGTGTTTTTATTAATGTACAACAATATATAAATATACATCTTCTTGAATCTAATTTTTTCTTGCAGTTATTTCAATTGAGAAAACAATCTAGTCAGAATTTAAATCTTTCACCACCCAAGACTCCTCTAAATTCATGAATGGCCGTGCTTTACACACATCAGCATTTCTTTATGTTGACATAATCCACCCTTTCATACTCGCACTTCTCTTTCGTCATATGTACGAGATGTTTTTCACACCTTAAACGGTGAACCCTTCAGGCTAAACAACACTATAATGAAGATTAGAATATCAAATTTACTTAAAATAGCTTGTTACGCGATATATACTCACTTGGTAGGACGATTTATCTTTAAGGGCATACGATACAGTTACAGGGAATGTAATGACGTTGCTAACGTAATATGTTATTTTCTCGACGTCAAACTGTGACATTTCGGGAAAAGATGCATTTTTCGACTGACTTTTAACATTCAAACTGATTTAATTTGAAAACGAGTTCATGGACCCCTATTTTTCAAAACGGCATTTGGTTTCATTTTGCAGGGAGATTATGTGACCCAAATTTTATAAAACTGTAAAATAGAGGATTTTTTTTAATTGTGATAAACATGCAGTAAAAAAATACGTTTTTTCCTCAATTCATGAACATTTAGAAATATGAGTTAATTCTGAATAAAAAATTGCATATTTTTTAAAAATATTTATAAAACACAGAAATTACCGATTATTCAACAAAAAACAATTTGTTTTTATCTTTTATAACAAAAAAGTTAAGTCTATCTTTCGAAAAAGAAATTACGGCCACAAATCTGAATTTCGAGCATATATACAAAATTTCGACCTCATTTTACTCAAAAAGTAGCGCATGAAGGTATATTTTTTATTGCATATTTGATTTATTCAGGTAAAAAATAGCCTATATGCAAATTTTCATGAACTTGTAAATACAGGATCAAAACTGTATCGTATGCCCTTAAGATAAAACTTGTGCATATTTTGTGTGTTGAATAATAATCAATACATCTGTTTCTAGAGGTGCGTTTGATTTCAAGGTTTTTGGAGAAAGACGGCTTCAAGCCGTCAATCCCCTATGGGGTTGACCAGAGTGACATTCCCTCACATCATTCATTTTGTTTTTTATAGTGTGGAAAAACCCCAACAATTCTTACTTAAATTGAAGAGACGGAAACCCAGAAATGAATAGTTTGACTTTAAACAATTGTTTACACATATCCCTTCTTTTTCTCACGAAATTATCGTATCTTGAGCTCTCCTTTACATTATTTACGTTTCTTTTACAATCCGGAAAAATTAGTATGACGAGATATTCTAAATATATCCTACCTACATTGTATTTTATAGTGACGTCATTCTTGAAAGAAGCAGGGATATCCTTAGTCCAAATAATTATGACGTCTTGAAAGGCTATTATAATTTTTTTCTTTGACGCCTTACATCGACGTCATAACGCCAAACTCATATATTCAGTTGGACTTTGATAGGGAATTTACTGCTTTATAAAAACATTTAGCTGATTTCTCCTCAAGATGCTTCATTAAAGGTGTATAAAATATATTTTTGAACCAAACTCGGTACATTTTGACCAACCTGAATTTCCGGATAATGTAAAACAATGGTTCCGGAAATTCGGGTTTTACCGAGTTTGGTGTAAAAATTATTTTATAATCTCCTAAAAAGAAATCAGACAAACGTTTTAAAAAATGCAGTCGACATGTTCCCGCCTCGGATGGAATTGTTACTTATATTATTATTTCTGTAGGGATTAATTGGAAATATTTTGCACAAACAAACACATAAAAGGTAAGAATTTTAATATATGCATTTTGTTTTAGCCTTTATTGAAAATTTGATGGCTAAATTGGGTCTCAAAGTTGAGAGCAAAATATGCTCTCAAAGTCCAACCGAAAATGGCGGCTTCAGCATTATGACGTTGATGTAAGGCGTCAAAGAAAAAAATTATAATAGCCTTTCAAGACGTCATAATTATTTGGACTAGGATATCCTTCAATGGTTATTTAAATCATTCTCAGAGATCGTTCACTAATTACAAATCATGAAATCGGTATTTAATCTAAACATAATAATGTTTGCTTTAGATGATTCAAACATCAACATGCAATACTTTAATTTGTATGTCAACAACTTAGTAAACAAAGATCGCAGGGTTACATGAGATAGGGGAGAGAAACGATTTTATTATTTTTTTCTGTAAAAATTCTGTTTTGAGAATCTTCCTCCAATTCAGGAGCACCTCAATTGATAAGTAATTATCCACTAAAATAAAAGTTAATGCATTTAAACACTTACAATGTGACATTTCATTGGATAAGTAGTCTTCTATTTCAACTAAATTTGTGTGTACCTACATAATCATTGTAATGGTAAAAAAAAAATGTTGCATTTTGTAGTTTAAGGGGGTACCCAATACTATACCCCAAAAAAATCCTGTCGTTTAATTTTTCTTAATTTTTTTCATTGATTAACTAGACCAACCTTAACATCTTGCAAAAATTTTAAAAGATTTGAACCATAGGTTTTAAAGATTTGGCAAGTCAAATATGGCATCTTTTACATACTAGTATCGGCCAAAATTGGAACTTTCTGAAATATGGGTATAGGATTGAATTTGTTAATTTTTCTTAATTCAATCCTAAATTGACATTAGCATAGCTAATAATGATATCTGAGGTGAATATTAGTTTACTGACACCCCTTTCCTTTAAGTTTTTAATTTCGGATTTAAAATTTTGCCAGAACTTTAATAGGAGGTATCAAAATCAGTCTCAAAAAGTGAATGCTGTGCTTCTAGAATTTGAAGAAGATTTTTTTTTTAAATGTGTCGTTTAATTTTTTCATAAATCTAAGCATTTGGAGTGCTATACTAGTCGGTTGTTCTTGAAAAATTCAACCGTTAGATTTTTTGGTATTTACGCCACACCCTCAAATTGGTTCATTAAAAAGAGCAAAATCTAAAATTTGTATTCGTCTTTTGAACTAGGCCTTAGCTATTTGGTATGTGGATGTATCATCACAGGGTAAAGTGTCTTGCATCATGATGACCTTTGTGTGACCTTCAAATGTGACCTCAGGTTTTATTCGTGAAAAATACAACCATGTTGGCCATAACTTCGTTGCCTTTTGACCTAAGCCTTACATCTTTGGCATGTGTATGTATCATCATGAGTTGGTATTTTTCCTTAAAATTTTGACCTTCATGGGACCTAGAACTTTGACCTCAAGGACGATAATTGTGTTTTTAGTAAGAAACATTGTACAAGCCATGACTTTTATGTAGTAATGAATTCATATTTATTTAAAAAAATCATATTACACAAGATTTAATCGACCATAAACAATATAAACATATTTTATGACATGTCATCCCATTAAATGCACATGGAATACATAATGGACATGTAGTCACAAAAATTGTTTGAAAAGGGAAACGTTTCTATTGAAGCGCAGTGTACGTACTTAACTATTCAACAGACAGAAAAAAGTGAAAACTTCCTAGGAATCAAACAGTATAAAGAGTTCTGCCAAATAATTATATACCAATAATGGGACGAACGGAAGGACAGACGGACAGGGGTAACCCCCCCCCCCTCCCCCACCTCGACTTTCAGTTGCAGGGGCAAAAAAAGAATGTATTAACTGATTTTCGATTTGAGATACAAGCTGTTGAAATAAAAAGCATGACACGTTAAAATTACACATGATACATAGGAAAAAGCTTTAAAGTTGGCAGATGCTTTACATGATCAAGATTTTCAATTTATTGGTCTTTTGGCCAGTATCTAAAATATACAATTCAAAACTTAACGACAAAACCATGAGTGCAAAGAACCACGGACCATGAGATGAAATAGAGCAGACTGCGCAAAATCCTTATACTGTTATATCAAGTTCGTTAAACATAGATTTTTTTTTAGTATTTCTGGAGATGTTATGAATATTATATACAACTGGTTTTTAGTTAAAAGCACGGCAGTAACAAGTTTCACATTATTTTTGGGGCCCCTTATTCAAGTTATTATTATAGAGAATGATTAATCTATTCAGTAATAATCTTGAATTGAGACTTGAAAAGAAACATTTTCACTTGTCACTTACAATAACCCCACTAGTCACCACTGTGACACTTTCTTTTTCATATTTATTTCAACATTGCGTTTGATAAAATGAAATGTTATCCCTTCGAAATTTAATTTTGATAAAGCGAAAATAACATGATCTATTTATATCATATATGTGTAGTTTAAGTTTCAACTATGATTATAAATATAGACTTTACTTTCCCTAAAATTGGAAGACACCCGTTAATGTTCTACACTACAGGATAAAGGTTTGAAAAAGATACTAGGAAGATATTTTTTTTTTATTCAGATGAATTAAGAGAGCACAAATATGTGTCGGTTTTTTTTGGACTGAATCGAATGTTTTTTTCTTCTTTTTGCCTTGTTCCGTGACATGTAAAAGATGCTCTGGGTATCTTCTAATTTTTTACATGAATATAAATCATGCAATAAAATATTCAATTGCACTTTTTAAAATATGACAGCAATTATAAAATTATAAACTATTCGTAATCTTTTTTTTACATTACTACATGTATTACTAAGGCCATAGTGTATTTCATGAAAGACTACATGTTTTGAAAAAGTATTTGGAGTCAATAAAGCTTTGATATAATAAATTTGATAAGGAGATATACGAACATAATCATTTTGTAATTGTCCAGGGATTTTTATTAATTTGGTAAAACTTTTATTGTCGGAGGGAGCTACCATTTGAGAGGGGGTTAGGAGGGGTCCTGAACCCGAAATCATAAAAATGAAAAAAATGAAAAAAAAGCAAGACATGCTTTTGAACAAACAAAGGCAGGATCAGTAATTTAGCACAACAAACAGGATGACAATTTATGAAAACAATTTCAGTAAATTATAAAAATTGAAGGTTCGTAAAGAATGGAAAATAAAAAGTGCAGGATAATAATGATGATTACAACTATAAAAAAAAGCAGGACAACATTTTAAATCCTAGCCATCCCCCTAAATCAAATGGTAGTATCCTTAAACTTTTGACTTTTGTACTTTATTTCAGTTTATTTAAGACCTAGGCATTGCCAAGTAAAAAACGAAAACAGTTATGGTCCTTCTGAATCTGAATAAATACGTATATGGCATCAGTGGCAACGGGAGAGAGGCGCTGGAAAAATTAGTCCAACGTTGTGAGAACAACCGAAATTTTAAAGTTCTCAATTGTCTTAGCACACACGAGATTGTCTGGCAGTCTATTCCATTCAGGTATGGTTCTTACAAAGAATGACTGTTTGTATTGATAGGATTTGCTAGGTTGAATTTTGAAGCACCGGCTGTTGTTTTGAGCAAATTTGTCTACAATGTTTTTTGTTTTATAGTCACTATTATTAAATTGTTTTGATTTAATTTGTCGTTTTGGTCTGTCTTCCAGTGTTTGAAGTTTTAGTTCATTCATAAGTCTCCTTATACCACCTTCCTATCCGCTTGTATACATGTAATCCCCTCTGATGAAACGCACTGTTTGTCTCTGTACTCTTTCAAGTGCGTGAATGTCCTTGATTAAGTAAGGGTCCAAGACTATAGACGCAAATTCAAGAAGTGACCGGATAAGTCCAATATACGCCTGCTTCCTGCAATCCTTAGGACAGTGGCGGAGGTTTCTTCGCAAGAAGCCTAGAGTGGAATTGGCTTTCTTCACAGTTTTGGCAATGTGGGCGCCACACCTCAGATCATCTGAGATAATTACGCCGAGATACGGATTTTGATGTACCTGTTGCAGGATGTGATTCTTTCTGTTTCCCTCCTTTTATAACGTCCTGGTTTTCTTTTGGTAAATAAATTTCACTTTGAAATTTCCTTATTATGTCTCATTGAAGATTCATTTATGGACAATGAGTAGCTTTAAATGAATTAAAAGATTAAATGAATACCAAAGGGTGTGCAGCTGGTCTTAGCAATAATGTAAAAATTCTCATCATAATCTTTTAAAAGCTTGCATATTATACGTAATTTTAAAACGAAGAAATGAATCAGACTATGAGTAAGAGTTATCTTTTCTTAGGTGTTCTGTACCCACTTAAACATATTTATTCATGAAAAATACAAATATTTCAAATTTAGGATTTGGAAACAAGCTTCACACAGTTTACATCAATCATACCACTGGGTCGATGCCACTGCTGGTGGATGTTTCGTCCCCCAGGGTATCACCAGCCCAGTAGCCAACACTTCGGGGTTGACATGAATAAACCACTGGGTCGATGCCACTGCTGGTGGATGTTTCGTCCCCGAGGGTATCACCAGCCCAGTAGTCAACACTTCGGTGTTGACATGAATATCAATAATGTGGTCATTTTTATAAATTTCCTGTTTATAAAACTTTGAATTTTAAGAAAACTAAGGATTTTCTTATCCCAGGCATAGATTACCTTAGCCGTATTTGGCACAACTTTTTGGAATTTTGGATGCTCAATGCTCTTCAACTTTGTACTAATTTGGTTTTATAAATATTTTGATATGAGCGTCACTGATGAGTCTTATGTAGACGAAACGCGCGTCTGACGTACTTAATTATAATCCTGGTACCTTTGATAACTATTTACACCACTGGGTCGATGCCACTGCTTGTGGATGTTTCGTCTCCAAGGGTATCACCAGCCCAGTAGTCAACACTTCGGTGTTGAAATAAATATCAACAATGTGGTCATTTTTATAAATTTCCTGTTTATAAAACTTTGAATTTTTCGAAAAACTAAGGATTTTCTTATCCCAGGCATGGATTACCTTAGCCGTATTTGGCACAACTTTTTGGAATTTTGGATCCTCAATGCTCTTCACCTTTGTACTTATTTAGCTTTATAAATATTGTGATATGAGCGTCACTGATGAGTCTTATGTAGACGAAACGCGCGTCTGGCGTACTAAATTATAATCCTGGTACCTTTGATAACTATTTACACCACTGGGTCGATGCCACTGCTGGTGGATGTTTCGTCCCCGAGGGTATCAGCATTCCAGTAGTCAAATCTTCGGTGTTGACATGAATATCAATAATGTGGTCATTTTTATAAATTTCCTGTTTATAAAACTTTGAATTTTTCGAAAACTAAGGATTTTCTTATCCCAGGCATAGATTACCTTAGCCGTATTTGGCACAACTTTTTGGAATTTTGGATCCTCAATGCTCTTCACCTTTGTACTTATTTAGCTTTATAAATATTGTGATATGAGCGTCACTGATGAGTCTTATGTAGACGAAACGCGCGTCTGGCGTACTAAATTATAATCCTGGTACCTTTGATAACTATTTACACCACTGGGTCGATGCCACTGCTGGTGGATGTTTCGTCCCCGAGGGTATCAGCATCCCAGTAGTCAACACTTCGGTGTTGACATGAATATCAATAATGTGGTCATTTTTATAAATTTCCTGTTTATAAAACTTTGAATTTTTCGAAAACTAAGGATTTTCTTATCCCAGGCATAGATTACCTTAGCCGTATTTGGCACAACTTTTTGGAATTTTGGATCCTCAATGCTCTTCAACTTTGTACTTATTGGGCTTTATAAATATTTTGATATGAGCGTCACTGATGAGTCTTATGTAGACGAAACGCGCGTCTGGCGTACTTAATTATAATCCTGGTACCTTTGATAACTATTTACACCACTGGGTCGATGCCACTGCTTGTGGATGTTTCGTCCCCGAGGGTATCACCAGCCCAGTAGTCAACACTTCGGTGTTGACATAAATATCAATAATGTGGTCATTTTTATAAATTTCCTGTTTATAAAACTTTGAATTTTAAGAAAACTAAGGATTTTCTTATCCCAGGCATAGATTACCTTAGCCGTATTTGGCACAACTTTTTGGAATTTTGGATCCTCAATGCTCTTCAACTTTGTACTTATTTGGCTTTATAAATATTTTGATATGAGCGTCACTGATGAGTCTTATGTAGACGAAACGCGCGTCTGGCGTACTAAATTATAATCCTGGTACCTTTGATAACTATATTGTTTTTTTATTAGTACCTGTTTCCCTGTGATGAGATTTGTAACTGGGAACTTTATAAACAATGGAAATTTAAAACTGAATAGATTTTTCAGTCCACACTTTCTTAAGAAAAAAACTTTAAAATCTAAGAGAACTGTCACAAAAAATGGAAAATGGCCCTAGCCTGTAGCTCAGTGGAACACAATCAAGATTTCAAAAAATATTGTAGTTGTTGTGAAATGACAGAATTAAGTTGTATTTTAGATAATTAACTATCAACTTTAATCAAATGTTTAGATTTAGAAGATGCAGATCTCTTCCATTGGTCCAAATGGAATCCTAAACTAAGGAAATAATATTACATAAACAACAATTGATTTCAATATTGTCAACTTTTCTACATGTTCTAGCTGTTCTCGTTTTTATTCTTTATATGAAGACTATCAAAAGATACACCCCCTTTTCCAAAAAAAGAATTAAATAGAAACAAGGATCGTCTTTCCCTTCAGAGCTATTCAGCTCTTTGATTAAAAAAAGGAGGGGGAAGGGGCTGCACAAAGGAGGCAATCGTTTTGTCTTTTGCAGTGTTACTTGTAAAAAGTATATGCATTTATCTTATATGTAGCTCCATAAGGGGATCGGGCCCCTAAAATCCGCCACTGTTCTAGCATTTACGTACACGAATTATACAAAAAGGCTATCATAATGTTGATTCACAGGTAGGTACTTGTTTTTATCGATATGGAGACCAACGTGCTATCAATGTATATTTACAAGTCTATACTGTACATTGATAGTGGATCTTCCCATGGGTAGAAACAAGTGCCTGTGGTTTGATTGCCTATACACCTTATTGTTAGTTGTCCGCCATTGGCATTGCTGCCCATGGACATCACATATGTTCCCTTGAAATATTGACGTCATAATAGAAAATATTTGACACCACAATGGAAAGTTATACACCTTATTTGAACGCCACTACTGGACATCACACAACTGTCACCAGTTCTCGTAACATTTTAACGTCATTATAAAAAAATATCGGACGCCAAAATGGAAATGTTATAGTTGTTTGACATCAAGCAGGATTCTCAGGTCAAGTGAGAATAGCGATAAGATGTATTATTGTATGAAGTATGCTGACGTAAAGATTTCAGGGGGGCAGGTTGTGACTTTACATGTAGTGAGGGCCCACAGGCCAATGGCCTCTAAAATTTGGTGTGGGCTACTGAAACTTCTGCTTTACTTGTATAGGACTATATATGTGGGTTAAAAAATTAAGCTGTGGGCTACCATTGCCAAAGTCGTAATTTCTCTCCCAGAGTCTTAGACAGATAGATTTCTAAATACTGAAATAGCGTTTAGTTTTATGAGACAGCTAACCACCAGACTTCAAATTACTTGCATAAAAAAAATTATAGGTCACTGTACACGTACGGCTATCAACACTGAGAAAACCCATTCCAAATATTCCACTTTACAAACAAATGTTAATTTTTTCTCAACACAATTGAATAAAAACAACTAACCGCCTACATCAAATATACGTTATGAGCGAAAAACAAATATGACTTGAACCAAAAATAACTATAATTGCAATAAGCATGCCTTAATACCTTGTTCTGAGGCACACAAACAAGTTACAATAACACTTATAAGCACTATGTGAATATTGAGATTTTTGTTCTCTAGTAAAATCTCTGTATACACGTATATGTATTAGCAAAATAGTAAAACAAATTTCCCTTAACAGCTTAATGAACATTACAAAGACTATGTAAGCCTTCAGTACAAGCAAGATAATATAAACTGTTGCTTAAAATTTTATTTATTGATTCATCATGTTCGTACACACAATGTACAAGGGAGGATTTTAAATTTTGAGACTGTCTCATTTTCTCAAGAGTAGATTTTTTAAAGAATATTGCAAAAAACTAAAATTTTACCTCAAAGTGTTATAACTTTCTCAATATTTAAAAACTTACCAAATTTGTCTTTATTCTTCTATCATTTGTCTCTATTTCTTCTTTCTGAACATTGATGAAAAAGAACAAAAGCTCAGGCAAAAATATCTCTGCACTTGTTTAACTATATATCAAGGACAAGAGATAATCCCAAATGAGCAATCATTTTTATTCTGCTGTACAATCTTCATCAGTCCTGAAGCAATAAAAGTATAATAACATAAAAGTTTAGCTTAAATCAATAAGTAATATAAAGGAGAGCTAAAATTTTAGCTGGTTCTTTTTCAGACCAAAAGCTAAAATTTAAGCATCCAGAAAGATAAAATTTTAGCTTTGCAGAAAATTGATAAAATTTTAGCAAACATGTACACAAAGATAAAATTTTAGCATTTGACAAAACATTATATTGCAAAGAAAAATAGACTTTAGCGTTAAACGTTGAGTTACAGGTATTTAAACACTGATGATGGCATTACCCCTGTTAACCTTAAGTTTAATTGATTGTTGGTTGCTTAATAATCAGTGGCAAATAGTTATTGCTATAAACAAACAAGTGCCTATGGATATGGGACTCTGTGAATAAGGTCAAACACTGACTGACAAACATTAACAGTAATAAATGCTGAACAATTCCTCATCTTTATTGGTAAAATCAAACAAGTGGCTATATGGCACTCTGGGCATAAGGTCATACACTGACTCACAAAAATTAACAGTAATAAATGCTGAACATTTCCACATTGTTATTGGTAAAAACAAACAAATGGCTATATGGCACTCTGGGTATAAGTTCATACACTGACTCAAAAACATTAACAGTAATAAATGTTAGACAATTCCTCATGGTTATTGGTATAAACAAACAAGTGGCTATATGGGACTCTGTGAATAAGGTCAAACACTGACTCACAAACATTAACAGTAATAAATGTTAGACAATTCCTCATTGGTATTGGTAAAAACAAACAAGTGGCTATATGGGACTCTGGGCATAAGTTCATACACTGACTCACAAACATTAACAGTAATAAATGTTAGACAATTCCTCATGGTTATTGGTAAAAACAAACAAGTGGCTATATGGGACTCTGGGCATAAGGTCATACACTGACTCACAAACATTAACAGTAATAAATGTTAAGACAATTCCTCATGGTTATTGGTAAAAACAAACAAGTGGCTATATGGGACTCTGGGCATAAGTTCATACACTGACTCACAAACATTAACAGTAATAAATGTTAGACAATTCCTCATGGTTATTGGTAAAAACAAACAAGTGGCTATATGGGACTCTGGGCATAAGGTCATACACTGACTCACAAACATTAACAGTAATAAATGTTAGACAATTCCTCATGGTTATTGGTAAAAACAAACAAGTGGCTATATGGGATTCTGGGCATAAGGTCATACACTGACTCACAACCATTAACAGTAATAAATGCTAAACAATTCCTCATCTTTATTGGTAAAAACAAACAAGTGGCTATATGGGATTCCGGGCATAAGGTCAGACACTGACTCACAAACATAAAAAGTGATAAATGCTGAACATTTCCTCATTGTTATTACAAGTGGATATATGGGACTCTGGGCATAAGGTCATCAACTGACTCACAAACATTTAACAAGTAAAAATGCTAAACAATCCTCAATCTTGTTATTGGTAAAAACAAACAAGTGGCTATAAATGATTCTGGGCATAAGGTCATACACTGACTCACAAACATGAACAGTAATAAAATAAAGACAATTCCTCATGGTTATTGGTAAAAACAAACAAGTGGCTATATGGGACTCTGGGCATAAGGTCAAACACTGACTCACAAACATTAACAGTAATAAAATAAAGACAATTCCTCATGGTTATTGGTAAAACAACAAGTGGCTATATGGGACTCTGGGCATAAGGTCAAACACTGACCCGCAAACATTAACAGTAATAAAATATAGACAATTCCTTATGGTTATTGGTAAAATCGAACAAGTGGCTATATGGGATTCTGGGTATAAGGTCATAACACTGACTCACAAACATTAACAGTAATAAAATAAAGACATTTCCTCATCTTTATTGGTAAAAACAAACAAGTGGCTAATGGGACTCTGGGCATAAGGTCATAAACTGACTCACAAACATGAACAGTAAGAATGCTATACATTTCCTCATAGTTATTGGTAAAAACAAACAAGTGGCTATATGGGACTCTGGGTATAAGGTCATACGTACACTGACTGAAAAACATCAACAGTATAAATGCTGAACAATTCCTCATTGTTATTGGTAAAATCAAACAAGTGGTATATATGGGATTCTGGGCATAAGGTCATACACTGACTCACAAACATTAACAGTAATAAATGCTAGACAATTCCTCATCGTTATTGGTAAAATCAAACAAGTGGCTATATGGGATTCTGGGCATAAGGTCATACACTGACTCACAAACATTAACAGTAATAAACGCTAAACAATTCCTCATGGTTATTGGTAAAAACAAACAAGTGGCTATATGGGACTCCAGGCATAAGGTCAACTCTGACTCACAAACATTAACAGTAATAAATGCTAAACAATTCCTCAAGGTTATTGGTATAAACAAACAAGTAGCTATATGGGACTCTGGGCATAAGGTCAATCTCTGACTCACAAACATTAACAGTAATAAATGCTAAACAATTCCTCAAGGTTATTGGTAAAATCAAACAAGTGGTTATATGGGACTCTGGGCATAAGGTCATAAACTGACTCACAAACATGAACAGTAATAAATGCTAAACAATTCCTCATCTTTATTGGTAAAAACAAACAAGTGGCTATATGGGACTCTGGGCATAAGTTCATACACTGACTCACATAACATTAACAGTAATAAATGTTAGACAATTCCTCATGGTTATTGGTAAAACAAACAAGTGGCTATATGGCACTCTGGGCATAAGGTCATACACTGACATCAAAAACATTAACAGTAATAAATGTAGAACAATTCCTCATGTTATTGCTATAAGCAAACAAGTGCCTATATGGGACTCTGTGAATAAGGTCATACACTGACTGACAAACATTAACAGTAATAAATGCTGAACAATTCCTCATTGTTATTGGTAAAAACAAACAAGTGGCTATATGGGACTCTGGGCATAAGGTCATAAACTGACTCACAAACATGAACAGTAATAAATGTTAGACAATTCCTCATGGTTATTGGTAAAATCAAACAAGTGGCTATATGGGATTCTGGGCATAAGGTCATACACTGACTCACAAACCATTAATAGTAATAAATGCTAAACAATTCCTCATCTTATTAGTAAAAACAAACAAGTGGCTATATGGGGTTCCAGGAAATAAGGTCATACACTGACTCACAAACATAAAAGTGATAAATGCTGAACATTTCCTCATCGTTATTACAAGTGGCTATATGGGATTCTGGGCATAAGGTCATACACTGACTCACAAACATGAACAGTAATAAATGCTAAACAATTCCTCATCGTTATTGGTAAAAACAACAAGTGGCTATATTGGACTCTAGGCATTAGGTCATACACTGACTCACAAACATTAACAGTAATAAATGTTAGACAATTCCTCATGGTTATTGGTAAAATCAAACAAGTGGTTATATGGGATTCTGGGCATAAGGTCATACACTGACTCACAAACATTAACAGTAATAAATGCTAAACAATTCCTCATGGTTATTCACTTATTGGTTATAAACAAACAAGTGGCTATATGGGACTCTGGGCATAAGGTCATAAACTTACTCACAAACATGAACAGTAAGAAATGCTAAATATTTCCTCATAGTTATTGGTAAAAAACAAACAAGTGGCTATATGGGACTCTGGGTATAAGGTCATACACTGACTGAAAAACATCAACAGTAATAAATGCTGAACAATTCCTCATTGTTATTGGTTAAAAACAAACAAGTGGCTATATGGGATTCTGGGTATAAGGTCATACACTGACGGAAAAACTCAACAGTAATAAATCCTAAACAATTCCACATTGTTATTGGTATAAACAAACAAGTGGTTACATGGGATTCTGGGCATAAGGTCATACACTGACTCACAAACATTAACAGTAATAAATGCTAAACAATTCCTCATGGTTTTTGGTATAAACAAACAAGTGGCTATATGGGACTCTGGGCATAAGGTCAAACACTGACTCACAAACATTAACAGTAATAAAATAAAGATAATTCCTCATCTTTATTGGTAAAATCAAACAAGTTGCTATATGGGACTCTGGGCATAAGGTCATACACTGACTCACAAACATTAACAGTAATAAAATAAAGACAATTCCTCATGGTGATTGGTAAAAACAAACAAGTGGCTATATGGGACTCTGGGCATAAGGTCAAACACTGTCTCACAAACATTAACAGTTATAAAATGTTAAACAATTCCTCATGGTTATTGGTAAAAACAAACAAGTGGCTATATGTGACTCTGGGCATAAGGTTCATACACTAACTCACAAACATTAACAGTAATAAATGCTAAACAATTCCTCATGGTTTTTGGTAAAAACAAACAAGTGGCTTATATGGGATTCTGGGCATAAGGTCATACACTGACTCACAAACATTAACAGTAATAAATGCTAAACAATTCCTCATTTTTATTGGTAAAAACAAACAAGTGGCTATATGGGACTCTGGGCATAAGGTCATAAACTGACTCACAAACATGAACAGTAAGAAATGCTAAACATTTCCTCATAGTTATTGGTAAAAACAAACAAGTGGCTATATGGGACTCTGGGTATAAGATCATACACTGACTGAAAAACATCAACAGTAATAAATGCTGAACAATTCCTCATTGTTATTGGTAAAAACAAACAAGTGGCTATATGGGATTCTGGGTATAAGGTCATACACTGACTGAAAAACATCAACAGTAATAAATGCTGAACAATTCCTCATTGTTATTGGTAAAAACAAACAAGTGGCTATATGGGACTCTGGGTATAAGGTCATACACTGACTGAAAAACAACAACAGTAATAAATGCTGAACAATTCCACATTGTTATTGGTTTATAAACAAACAAGTGGCTATATGGGACTCTGGGCATAAGGTCATTCACTGACTTACAAACATGAACAGTATTAAATGTTAGACAATTCCTAATCATTATTGGTAAAAACAAACAAGTGGCTATATGGGACTCTGAGCATAAGGTTGTACACTGACTCACAAACATGAACAGTAATAAATGCTAAACAATTCCTAATGGTTATTGGTAAAAACAAACAAGTGGCTATATGGGACTCTGGGCATAAGGTCATACACTGACTCACAAACATTAACAGTAATAAATGTTAGACAATTCCTCATGATTATTGGTAAAATCAAACAAGTGGTTATATGGATTCTGGGCATAAGGTCATACACTGACTCACAAACATTAACAGTAATAAATGCTAAACAATTCCTCATCTTTATTGGTAAAGTCAAACAAGTGGCTATATGGGATTCTGGGCATAAGGTCATAAACTGACTCACAAACATGAACAGTAAGAAATGCTAAACATTTCCTCATATTTATTGATATAAACAAACAAGTGGCTATATGGGATTCTGGGCATAAGGTCAATTAGGTCATACACTGATTGACAAACATGAACAGTCATAAACGCTATTAAAACAATTCCTCATGGTTATTGATAAAAACAAACAAGTGGCTATATGGGACTCTGAGCATAAGGTCAAACACTGACTCATAAACATTAACAGTAATAAATGTTAGACAATTCCTCATGGTTATTGGTAAAAACAAACAAGTGGCTATATGGGACTCCGGGCATAAGGTCATACACTGACTCATAAACATTAACAGTAATAAATGTTAGACAATTCCTCATGGTTATTAGTAAAATCAAACAAGTGGCTATATGGGACTCTGGGCATAAAGGTCATACACTGACTCACAAACATTAACAGTAATAAATGCTAAACAATTCCTCATTGTTATTAGTAAAATCAAACAAGTGGCTATATGGGACTCTGGGCATAAGGTCATACACTGACTCACAAACATTAACAGTAATAAGGGTTAGACAATTCCTCATGGTTATTGGTAAAAACAAACAAGTGGCTGTATGGGACTCTGGGCATAAGGTCATACACTGACTCACAAACATTAACAGTAATAAATGTTAGACAATTCCTCATGGTTATTAGTAAAAACAAACAAGTGGCTATATGGGACTCTGGGCATAAGGTCATACACTGACTCACAACCATTAACAGTAATAAATGTTAGACAATTCCTCATGGTTATTGGTAAAAACAAACAAGTGGCTATAGGGGATTTATGACATAAGGTCATATGTATACACATGAACAATAATTAAATAAATGCTAAAAAATTCCTCATCGTTATTGGTAAAAACAAACAAGTGGCTATATGGAACTCTGGGCATCAGGTCATACACTGACAACCCCTTTAAGGAAGGAGCATATCACACAGTATTTTAAAGTATAAACAGAAGCCCAGAAATTACATTGTACATAACTGTATATATACCCTATAAACATACATTTGACTGACAAAGATTTGTAATAACTTAAATAAATGTATATGCAATTCATGGAAGGAATGTATGTGTTTTAATTAAAACAAACATGACAAATGCACATTGTTATCCTTTTATTCTTTTATAAGTTTTTTGTCTAAGTACTTCAAATGACACAAGATGCTAGTCTTCAAAATATGAATGTTTTGTACCAGGCTAGCATCTACTGTTACAAAACTACTATAAACCTGTAAATCTGCAACAATTGTCTGTCCTGCTGCATATATTTCCATTTTGAATTTATCATACATGTACGTTTTAAACCTAGCCCTGAAAAACATTGCACTGGGATAATATCAGTATAAACACCATGTCTATTTGTGCCAACCTCCCAATTTTTTAATATTTTGCTATCCTGATTTGGTACAGATCCTTTATCCTCAAAACTTATCAGGGGCAGTAGGCGTGTTTATATTATGGTAGTTTGTCACACCTTACATGTACCTCTAGGTGTTGGTTTGAGCCCTAGTTGGACAGTTGCAAATTAAGGTTCTATTTTCATGTCATATGTGATAAGGTTAGTCAGTTTCCTCCCACAGGTTGGCGCTTTCCTTCAAGTACTACGGTTTAGTCTGTCAAAAAAACTGACTGCCATGAAATTACCCATATGGTGTAGAAAGTGATGTTTATAAAATCAAAGCAAACAATCAAAGTTTTAAATCATTGTCTATTTGTACAAGGAACCATAGTGGTTGAGCCATTTAAAATATGATTATTTTAATACCAAACTGTGACCACATCTTCAAGATGTGACATCAGGTCTCTGTTCAATGAAAACGGGTCCATTTGCTCTAGGTACATGTTCGCCCTAGGTCCGTTCGTGGTGGGTTCCTTCGCCCTAGGTTTGTTTGCAATTTAGAATAATGTTAAGGTATATTTATTATGTCTTTGAAATCACTTTATTGCTGTATTAATTGCTAATGATGCATTATTAATGAAAATAAAATAAAGAGGTCTGCTTGGTAGGAGTTTAAACAATGAATGTAAGATTGTATTAAAGACATTAAAAGGAACTGTATTTTCACAGCTTGGCTTCTTTTATCTCAAGTTTGTTTTGACAAATTTGATATATATATGGAAGAGGAAAGTGTCTTTTCTCTTTGAATTAATTTATAAATGTAAGCAAATACAGAACACAATAAGTCATTAAGTCACAGCACACCTTAATTTCTCAATACTTTTTCAATTAATTTAAAGTCTCAATACAGTAAGACAAATTTATGAAGGGGATTAAAACTCGCAAAGCACACAAACGTGTAAGGTAATTATATACATTAAAAACAATTTATATAATATTAAATAAAATCAGAGTGATTACATTACTTACAGATAAATTAAATGATAGTTAATATACAGCAAAACAAGATAAATAGTCGGCGAAATTTCCAACAAGCAATAACTTAGTCTGTCTTAGTTACAAATGTATCCTATAATAAAATATATGCTATGAAAAATCAGCGTGAACTGTCCTAGGGCAAACAAGAAGTAGAGCGAACAGGTCCTAGGGCGAACGAGAATCAGAGCGAACACGGAACGGATCCGGATTCCTGTTCAATGGGCAGTCCCACAATTACTGTTCAATTTTCACGTGCATCATACATTTTATATGGTTAATTTGTCAGTTTCCTGTCTCTGAGTTCTGTGTTTTTCTGGGTACTTTGGTTAACTCTGCAAATCAATAAAACTGACTGTCTTACATAAAATGATCCATATGTGATAGTGTGGGTCGCAATGCCAAACAAATAAGTCTTTCAGTCCGTACATTTCCGCCTATATCAGGCGACCCACTTTTTCAGTGTAGAATATAATCCAATCATCGACTTCAATATTACACACGTTAATACACATTACCACCACCTCTATATTATCTGAATTTTTTAAAATAAATAAAGGGGTCAAACAAGGGGACAGTTTGAGCCCCACATTGTTTAATTGTTTTATTAATGATCTCCATTCAATTTTTGATGGGACATGTGATCCTGTGTATTTAGATAAAACACCAATAAGTAGTCTTAGTTTTGCAGATAATCTTTTAATATTATCAGAATCACAAAACGGTTTACAATCTGCTTTGAATAAACTGGAAAAATATTGCTACAAATGGCAGCTGACTGTAAATACAAATGAAAACAAAATTATGATTTTTCATTTAAGAAATACTTTTGAGTCAAAAAAAATTTATAAACAAAATCAGTTAACTGAAGTTAAAGAGTATAAGGCCTAAATTAAAATATTGTTTGTTTGCCCTTTTCCAACCCTATGTTTTGAAACAGGGTTACGTAGGTAGGTAAAATATTTTATTTTTTTCCCCAAAAAAATAACTTGGCTCGGTATATTATTTGTCATGGGTAGGCAGGTAGGTAAAATATTTTATTTTATAGATACAAAATCTGCATAATGTCATTTTTTTGTCCGTTTTGTTTTTGCAAATAAGTTTTCCGCTGGGACTATTAGTGTTGAAAAAAAAATATATAAGAGATAACTTTGTACTGGTAAGATAATGTCCGGGCAGACATATATTACTAGTAGAAAAAGTCCCTAGAGTGTTACAAATTTCGTGTGTGCCTTTGTTTCCAATAAAAATGCTATTATAAGACTTAAAACTCAATTGTCACGTATTTTGCATCCATTTATAAATGATCTGTATGGAAAACTTGGTGATTTTACTGCCAGATATTCTCCACATTACAGGGTTTTGTCACTTTTGGTTCATGTCAGATATAAATAATATAGCGGCATCGTTAACATAATCATTCTGATATGCGGATCACAAAAGGCCATCCCTACATAGAATACAACGTCCGTTTACAAATTAGTTTGTACACACGTTAATACTTTTGTATCAAACGAACTTTTTTGTAGTTTAAAGGTACAGAGTAATTTACTTCATATATCATAATTTCAGAAAGCGTTCAACATCGATTTCAAACAAATGCTTTGAAACTTCAAATGCAAGTGTTCATGTCAAACGCTCAGGTGATACCAAACGGACTGGAACTTATACGTAAAGATAAAACCCGAGGATTCCGGTAAAAAAGTTTTGAGCGGGAAATATAAATATAAGATTTTTGGTAGGAACGAAAAATAAAATAAAATAAAATCTTGCTGGTAAATACAAATAAAAGATTTTCAGGCGGAACGAATTGATAGGGTCGGTCGGTAAAGGGCAAACAAACAATATTTTAATTTAAGCCTAACTATCTTGGGAACATTATTGATAATAAAGGAAAATTTAAGAGATCTACACATGAGCTATCCAAGAAAGCACTTAAAGCATTATTTTCATAAAAAAAATATATGTTTAATTTTCATCATGTCTCTGTTGATTTATCATGTAAATTATTTGATTCCTTAATTAAACCCATAATTTTATATAATAGTGACTCACTATTATATAAAATTATGGGTTTAATTAAGGAATCAAATATATAGCTGTGTTGAAACTGACTGACTCATTAAGGATTTTAAGCTTTGTAAAAAGTTATATCTTGTTGACTCAAGTTTACAGCACCTTAAAATAAAATGTATACGGTTCTCTTTTTCCAAGCCGCACAGCAGACATATATATTGTTCACTTGAAATTTACTAAATTTAGCTTTATCACATTGAAGTGTATACGCATTACACGCAAGTTTAGATTTAATACAAGCACGAAGAGTCGAATAAGGATCCGATCCACATGTATTCTAGATGGAATGAATATTTCCAAATACATGTACATGTAGCATCATCACAGTTCAAAAGATTAAGAGATGATTTTCCTGATGCCTCAGATTTTAGTTTAGCAGACCAGTAATAATTTACAGAGCAATCAATACAAACAATTTTTTCTAACTAGCTTTAGATGGTGGATGATTTAGTAAGTCGTATGGTGACGGGAGATCATAGAGATAGATCTGTGATAGTAACGAGTTCACGAAACCAGCTGTTTGACGACTCTGTTTTCATTGCCAGTTGACGGAAGGCTAATTCTCGTTCAACAGAATTTTTATTATCAATAATGTTTTCTAAATATACCTAGTGTTCTTTTATGAAGCTCTGCTTCAATAGGAATTTGTCCTAAAAGTAGATAAGCTGCAGCATTAGCTGTACGGTCTGGAAGATGTTGAATACGCTTAAGAAATTTTATAAAGTATGTAGAGAGATAACTAATGTCAGTTTTAGAGAGTAAAATAACCTCTAGCCCATATAACAGTCTTGGAATTACGTAGCAACGGATTAAATGAAGGGACACTTTTGGATTAACACCGTTGAGTCCATATAACCCAGCGCCCATGAGAGAATAAACAGTCTGTCGAGCTAATTGTATGCGACATGGGACTACATCCTTAGTTCCAGAACGGGAGAGCTTATCTCGCTGAATTCCTAAATGAACAGCATTAACTGGAGTATCCAAAAGTTCTCCATTGATGGACCAGTCGTGAAAGTCCCGACATCTGTAATTCTGTACCATGTGTACACAAGATTTTTGATTGCTTATCAAATAACTGAATTTATTTGCATGAGAAGTTTGTAAAACTAGCATAGTCTGTATTTCATATGGACAATTAGAAACTAATGTGACGTCGTCAGCTACAGTAGGCACGCCTACATAATGGGGCCAATATGCGAACCAATACGATATATATGTTCAAGGTTAAGTTTGTTAAGGGTGGCCTAGTCCAAATAATTATGAAGTTAGGCGTCAAAGAAAAAAATCATTACAGCCTTTCAAGACGTTATAATTATTTCCAAGTAAGGCGTCAAAGAAAAAAAACATAATAGCCTTTCAAGACGTCATAATTATTTGGACTATTAAAGGGTGGCCTCGTGAATTTGTCAGTATTGTTTTTATATCTGTAAAAAAACAATTCTATTGATTTACCTTATATTTTATGACAATTTGATTTTAACATAACATACCTTTGAATGTGAACAGCTCTATTTATGTGACATATATGTATGTTTTCATATTGGCTATTGTACTGTTTTCTGGTTTTTGCGCCAACAGGGAATATAAGTAAGGGGGAGGGAAACCAATGCTAATATGCTGATCCGCAGATGCCTGATATTAAGATACAAAAACAAGGCATTGAAAAACTCCTAAATAATATCAACATCAACAAAGCTGCTGGGCCTGATCTCATCCATGGTAAAATTTTAAAAGAGTGTAAATCATCTATCTCTCCCATCTTATCAATCATATTTCAAACATCACTGAACTCTGGAAAGATCCCAGATGACTGGCGTCACGCAAGTGTATGTCCAGCATTCAAAAAAGGTGACAAACACGATCCTATAAACTATCGTCCAATATCATTGACTTGCATCTGCTGCAAACTATTAGAACATGTTGTAGCTAGTAGCATTATGAAACATCTGGAAAAAAATAAAATACTGTATGACTTACAACATGGTTTTCGATCCTCCCGCTCCTGTGAAACTCAGCTAATATCATTTATTCAAGATCTTGCAAATTCAAATAATAAAAACATCCAAATAGACATCATAATAATGGATTTTGCAAAAGCATTTGATAAAGTTTCACACCACCACCTCATGTATAAAATTGGTTTCTATGGTATAAATTGTAATGCATATTATTGGATTCAAGATTTCTTAACAAACAGAACACAAACAGTAGTCCTTGAAGGTGAAACATCAAATAAAATTCCTGTAACATCTGGGGTACCCCAAGGCACAGTGCTTGGTCCAATTTATTTTTAATCTTCATCAATGATTTGGCAGAATATATTGAACACAGTACATTAAGATTGTTTGCAGATGACAGCATTATTTATAGGGAAATTAAAAAACCAGATGACACACTTAAATTACAGTCTGACTTAGAAGCGGCCGGCAGGTGGGAGCAGGACTGGCTCATGCATTTCCACCCTGACAAGTGCAACATTCTCAGTGTAACTCAGAAACGCAAACCTTTAGACTTTACCTATAAATTACACAATCACTCTTTAGAAAAAGTTGACTCTACAAAATATTTAGGCCTAACTCTTCAATCAAACTTAAAATGGGACAAACATATAGATAACATGACATCAAAAGCAAACCAGTCCCTTGGATTTATTCGTAGAAACCTAAAAATAGCATCACCGAAAGTTAAAGCTCATGCATATAAAGCTCTTGTCCGACCAAAATTAGAGTACTGCTCAACAATTTGGGACCCACATCAAAAACAACAAAATTTACAAATTGAAAAAGTTCAGAGAAGAGCAGCACGCTTCTCATGCAACCGCTTCCATAACACCAGCTCAGTTACTGAAATGATGACAGACCTAAATTGGTACCCACTCGAAATTAGGCGTTTACGATACAGACTTGTTTTCTTTTACAAAATTATTCATGAAATTGTTGCAGTTCCTACACATAATCTTTTGATCCCACTTGACAATAGAACCAGACATAGCAATCCACACTCATTTAGGCAAATACAAACATCTAAAGACAGTTATAAATATTCATTTTATCCACGAACAGTTATAAATTGGAATCATCTGCCACAACAAATAGTATCATGCAGTACGGTAGAGGGATTCAAGAGTATGATCTCAGAATCTGCTCTAATCCCCATATTCTATCCCTAACTATTCTGTTATCAAATGTATATAGTTTTATCACAACTTATTTTTTCAAATGTACATACGTTATGTTGATTTTTTGATTTTGTTATTTTTGATTTTTTTGTTGCTAAATTAGTGTAAATTATAAATTTTATAGTCGACGCCCGGCGAATAATCTTCAATAATTGAAGGATCGCTAGAAACCAAAAGAAGAAGAAGATCTTATTCGAACCTGTTGGGACTTTACCATATGAAATGAGTAAATATCCGAGATAATCGAAAAGTAAATCGTATCGTGCCATTGGTTTAAAAACGTTTACGTCAAAATGGCAATAACTTACAACATGAATATTGATATATTTGAACTCTATTATTCTAAAATTAAAAGGTCAATACACAGTTTGATAACAAACTAACGCGTATTAATTACATCCATGCGCTTGTCCGACTCATGATATATTTATATATATATATATGATTATAAAATGGCAACCTTCAATTTATTTGTTCTGTTGTGCACACATTTTTTAAGATTATAAACGATTCTCAATAACGATTCGAATCTAGTGACAGGTAATTTGCATTCTACCTGCAATGCACCTTTACGCGTGCACATGGCCAGGCCGTTGTATTATTTGAAGTGTTCGATGGTTCTTAACTTTGTTACTCTTGAGTCATTGATGATTATTTAATTTGTGTCATTTTCATCTTTTATAGACTTTTCTTGTTCTAAAATATGAATGCAAATTTAGCTATTTATAACAAAAGCGGCTTGTTAGTAATGTGCTTATGACAGTGCCATAGACAACTAGTATATTTTATTCCAGTTTTCTGATTTTTCTATACTTTTTTGGACAACTCTGTATTTGTCAATGTGAAATAAGAAATCATTTTCTTTTCATCTTATCATTAAAATATATTATGATCTTTTATTAAAGAGTTTATAGAAAAATCGTAAGGGTTACGCGGAACCCAGTGTCTCGCCTACTTTTGTTGTAAAAGAGTGTAAGCACAAAATGTAGTAGAAAGTAAAATCACAAAAATACTGAACTTAGAAGAAAATCAATTCGGAAAGTCCATATGGCAAAATCAATTAACAAAACACATCAAAAACGAATGGACAAGAACTGTCATATTCCTGACTTGGTACAGGTATTTTCAAATGTATAGAAGGCTCTACAAAATATAAGGAAAAAAGATAAAAAAAAAATCGCAGTCTTTTATATATACTATAATATAATATATTTTGATTCTGTCTATGTGTGGTCAAAATCCATATAGGAATATGAATCCAAGGATTTGTATAGTTACTATACAAATCCTTGATGAATCTAATAAAAAAAACTTTTAATGCACACTGTATGTCATGTGAAAAAAAGTCCATTTAAAAGTAATTAATATACGGAAAAACAGGAAATAAATTATCATAAAATATCCTTCTAGATACTAGCATTTGGCCATAATCTAGATTCTATCCTAGTTATGTACAAATCCAGGATAGTAAGTTAAGTGTTATTAAAAAATTAAAAAAACAAGAATGTGTCCCCAGTACACGGATGCCCCATCCGCACTATCATTTTCTATGTCCAATGGACTGTGAAATTTGGGGTAAAAACTATAATTTGGCATTAAAATTAGAAAGATCATATTATATGGGACATGTATACTAAGTTTCAAATTGATAGGACTTCAACTTCATAAAAAAACTACCTCGACCAAAAACTTTAACCTGAAGCGGAACAGACGGACGGATGGACGGACGCATAGATCAGAAAACATAATGCCCCTCTACTATAGTAGGTAGGGCATAAAAATCCAGAGTGAATGAAATGATAACTGGCAGAAAAACTAAGTCCATTTAATTATAAGTAAAATACGGATTACCCTTTTTTTCAAAATTTAATTCTGGATGGTAACTTTCTTTACATCATAAACAAGCTTCCTTCAAAGTTTGGTAGAAATCGAAAACAGTTTCAGAAAGTTATTAAAATTCCACAAACTTTAACCAAAGAGTGAACATTTGTGGACATAGCACCGCCGACGACGAAATGTAGGATCGCTTTCTCGCTTTTGATACAAAAGGTAGGCTTGACAAACACAAAGTCAAGTGGAATGGTTGTCAATGAGACAACTCTCCACAAGATACCAATATGAAACAACTATATACAGATCCATTCGTCTCAACTCGGCCGATTCCGTACCCTCTAAGAGAGTAGCAGATTCTACCGAGGATTGGCGAATGTATATATAGGTCATGCAACGTCTGATGGCCTTCACCAATGAGCAGAGCAATAACAATATTTTCAACAATAAAAGGCCCCAAAAAGGACAAATCTAACTATTAAAAGGAGAAAACTAACGTTGTACATATGCAGAGGCGGATTTAAGGGGGGCGGGGGGCACCCCCCCTTTTGGGAAAAAAATTTCCTGGTTGCAGTGGCGGATCCAGAACTTTTCCTAAGGGGGGGGGGGGGGCTGACTGACCTAAGAGGGGGCCCGCTCCAGTTATGCTTCAATGATTCCCTATATAATCAGCCAAATTTTTCCCACGAAAGGGGGCCGCCACCCCCCCCCCCCCTGGATCCGCCTATGGGTTGCTTATATAGGGAATCACTGAAGCGTGACTGGAGTGGCTCCCTCATTGCCAAGAATCTGTCCGGTTTAAGGGAGATAACTCAATTTGATAACAATTATTTGTATCGACAAGGACGATAACCCATCTTCGCTCCACATGGGGTTACTTGATAATCTGACATGTGCGATAAGACGCACAATTAAGGGGTTGAACACCTGCTGGTCAGTGTTAAGAAAACTTCAGTGAAAACCAATACCAGATGTTATCGATAAAATAATTTTGATTCATATTTTCTGTATTTTGGTGCAATTTGTAAAATTAATTGAAGGCCGAAGTTCCGATCTTTGTTAAAACCGGGGACTACTCGGAATTAGTGTATTAGAAGTTGAAACATTGAAACGGCGCAAGATGTTTGACCCAAATTAGTAAATGAAAAACGCATATAAATAAAAATTTTGATTCTCATTCAAAATGAATTAAGCATCAAACTGACTGAAATGTAATTGAAATTTTAGTTCAACTAGTTGACAGTTGGCCGAAAGGTCGTTGTCTTCCGATTCTTTTTTTTATTTTATTTTTTATGTATAATAACTGGTACATCATTCGGAATGTCTGTCGTTTGACAGTTCATAATTATAAAATTAACAGTAAAATACTTTGAGTGAGGATAACAGCACAATCCTAGAGCTCGAGTTCATATTTGTTTTTCGTAAATTATTTTGTTATAAAGGAGACCGTTAGTTTTCTCAATTGAATATTTCCATATTTTTTTTAATGTTTGGGCCTTTTATAGCCGATTGTACGGTATGTGTTTTTCTCAATGTTAAAGGCCGTACGGTTGCCTATAACTGGATACGACCACCTGTACCAAGTCAGGAATATGTCAGTTGCTATATCCATTCGTTTGATGTGTTTTATCATTTGATTTTGCCATTTGATAAGGGACTTTCCGTTTTGAATTTTCCGTGAATTCAGTATTTTTGTTATTATACTTTTTTTCGTTTGAACTTTGGTGGACAGTTGTCTTATTTGCAATCATATTACATTTGTTTATTTTCATATGTATGTTGGATGTGTACTGGTAGATAATTTATCTTCAATCGATACTTTAGATCTTTTGTATTCTGTAGATAAGTTTCGTGTCCATCTGAAAAGGTAGCATTTTCCTACTAATTTTAACAGTTTGGTCTTGTGTTGTGCTTTTATACCACAGATAAACTTGAGCACTCACAAACATTTTAACCCCGCCGCATGAAAAAGTTTCTAAGCCTTTTTCAACTGAATTTCATAGTTCGTTCTTATGTTGTACTGTTATACCACTGTCCCAGGTTAGGGGAGGGTTGGGATCCCGCTAACATGTTTAACCCCGCCACATTATGTATGTATGTGCCTGTCCAAAGTCAGGAGCCTGTAATTCAGTGGTTGTCGTTTAATTGTGTGTTACATATTTGTTTTCCGTTCATTTTTTGTACATAAATAAGGCCGTTAGTTTTCTCGTTTGAATTGTTTTACATTGTCATTTCGGGGTCTTTTATAGCTGACTATGCGGTATGGGCTTTGCTCATTGTTAAGCCGTACGGCCGGTGACCCATAGTTGTTAATTTCTGTGTCATTTTGGTCTCTTGTGGACAGAAAACTGTTGTCTCATTGGCAATCATACCACATCTTCTTTTTTTATATATCTAGTTCTGTTTAATAATCACAGGAACAAATTATTTGTAATTATGAGGTTGCCGTTTCTTTGCTTTCCATGCACAAGAGACCAAATGACAAGTCAGGTTCCTCTAGCCTTTGTAAGTGTTATGTGTGTGTGGTTTTTTTTTTTTTTTATCAATTTTGGTTTATTTGTATGTTTGGAGTTTAGTGTGACGTTCTTTTCGCTGAACAATATTATAAAGTAAACATTATAGTATAGGGGCCAGCCTGCACGTGCGGAATATTCTCTCCAAACGTTTAAGACCCATTGGCGGCTTTGGGTCGTTTTCTGCTCTTTGGTCGGGTGGTTGTCTCTTTTATTAATTATTTACCGTTTCCATTCTCAATTCTATCCTTATAAAGCTACTACATGTATACGATATGGGGGTTAGCTAATTGATAAAGGCCATACAGTAACTTATAGTTGCTCGAAGATAGTGAGAAAGCGTAATTTCAAAAGCAGTTTCTACATTTTTTTTTTGTATCTGCGTTATGAAAATAAACTTAAAATTATGTCTGAAAATGAAATCTCGGAAATGTCATTTCAAGCTTCCAGCATTGTTTCCCATGTATCCACAGGTATATAGCCTAAGTACCTGTTCAAAGCTAACAATCTTTATCGTTTTCGGTGAAGAAATTATTGACGTTTCGGTATTTAAATTGAAAAAAGCTAATGATAAAATAAAATGACAAGGAAATTCTATAAACAGTAGTTTATTTTCATTTTATACAAGAATACGATTGCATTTAGATGTTTGCTAATTTCAATTATTTTTGTCATCAACAAGTTTCTTTTTAACGGCGATTGTAAATTTAAATTATGATGATAAAACGGGTCTTGAAAGGTGAAAACTTTCTAATTTATTGTGCGCACACATTATTCGTATATCTAGTTTTAAGAAATAAAATAACAGAAACTCGGTTTGATGTAAAATACACAAAATTAATAAAAACTTTATCTTTCATTATAAAAACGTTAATTTCATATTATATATATAGTGTTTTGTAATTCCTTAAACTCTGAACCAAGTTTATACAAAACAAGGAGGTTATATTAATATAACCTCCTTGACAAAATGTCGTTTACACTATATTACATGAATTATAATGTCTCAGCACTGAGACTATACTGTAACACAGCTCAGCATGACTGTATAAACAAGATTGCATAACAGGTTACTATCTGTTGACACAAACAATGTATCCTGATTTCAAAAAGAAATTGATAGAAAAAAACTTAAAATCGCCTACTTTTAAATCAAATTTGTTTCAAGAAGACAATAACCAATTTAAAAATAAACTACACCACGTTAAACTTTAACATTTCTTCTTTCTCTTGGTCAGAGCAGCTAAGGCATGTCATCAGTAAAAGTATTTTATTTATTTTTCCAAAGCTGACAACTTTTCCTAATAATGAGATTTTTCTGTTAGAATAACTGCAAATGTAAGCAATTTGACATCACTGTACAAAAAATCCAAATTTGTTGCAAAAAGTTCAAACACTATTTTAAAATAATTTATATCATTAAAAAGAAGACACTTTTAGGAGTCTGGTGATCACAACAGCTAAGAAAACAATTGAGAAGAAAATTGAATATCGTCTTATAAAGATTATTTTCCATACAACTTCTATATAACAATTTTACCAAAAAGGGTGTCTGAATTCACGCATGCGCAATATCGACCGGACTGATTCTTGACAATGCTTAGGTCAGTCAGTGGGCCCCCACTTATGAAAAATCCTGGATCCGCCACTGAAATGTACAAAATAAAAAACGAAAAACAAATATGAAACATAGGCGCCTACCTTCCCCTAACCTTGGCTATGGTAGAATATTCCAATATAAGAACAAACCATTAAAATCAGTTTGAAAAGACTCAAATCATCAGATGGATACAAATAGAAATACATCTAACAAAAACACAGACTGTACCATCTATTCTTCTTGCATGTTTAAAATATTTAATAAACAAGATAGCATTATCTTTTGACCACAACCTGTGATATATTCCAGGCGAGGATCCAGTCATTTTGAAAAGGAATTCCGAGCCCAGGAAAACTCCCTGGATCTGCTAATGATTTCACTGGGTTCATTGTGTCTATTTTTTTTATTTGAGGAAATAGGCAGTCGAATTATTTGTTGGTTTTCTTGGCATGGATTTCAATTGTGTTATCTCAGCAGGCAGATGCATGTTAGGAGCACTATCAACATAGTTTGTTAAACTGTATTCCCCACTTTGCTTTATTTCCTGTCGACTCATTCTTTTATATTTTTGTGTTCCAATAATTACAGAATACAAACCAGCTAACTACTTTTTAATGGAATATATGTCTCTGCTGGGGCATAGCATATTGCATACAAATACACAAAATCAAGGATAACAAATTCAATAAGGTAGCAGTAATTTAGTTCCATTAATTATTGCTATCATTTTAATGAACTATTTCAAACATGAAGTCACAAATAATACTTTATGTATGATATGCATTTTGTAGCTCAATTTCCAAATTTTTATCATCAGGTTAAATCTTTGCAATGTTGCAAAGCAGAAAACAAATTTTCAAGTGTTGGGCAGCCTGAATATTCCTGTAAGATTTGATTCCATTTCATATATTCTTTAAAACTGAAACCATGTGTATTAAACCTACACAGCTACTTTTGCATAGGGACTATTCTTGTACAAAAAAATCTGTAGTTCTACTTTTAATTTTCAGTACTATTGTGTTACTTTAAATTATTGTAATATTTAGGTACATGTATCTGTATTTTACAGTACTTGATTTGTACCCATGCAAAAGTAGCAGTGTAGATGAAAATTAATTACTATAGCTATTGAGTTTTCATGTTGACTTTCATTGCCTTTGATGGTATTTTGAATTCCCTGTTGACCCAAAATAGTACCTATTGTGAATATGACTTTAATTGGCTTTTATGTTTAGTTTCAGTGAGTTGGCTGGTTTAAGAGGAATCATTGATAGTTGGTTATCTTGTTTGAATTATTTTACACTCTGTAATCTTTGTGTCTTTCATATATTGCTACACAATGTCAAACATAACTGTGACTTGTATTTTCTAACATTTACTTTGGTCTCTGGTGGAAATTTGTCTCATTGGCAATCATACCACATCTCCCTATTTTATATTGAAACAGTTCCAAGAAAATAAAAGCTACAACTATCATTCTATTAAACATACAAAATTTCTGACAAAGGCAATTCTGTTCTTTTGGATATATGGTATGTTAAATCTAAACAATTTTATTAAACTTGAAGTTGAACTTTCACATAGGCTGTTGATTTTTATGTGAGCTTGTCTGTTTTATTTAAATGGTTGACAATATTTCATTTATCCATTTCATAACTTTGTGACATTAAAATATTCTCAGCATACATGTCACATGACATAGTCACACATACTTCTTATATATATTTGTAAATACTAACGTACTTATAAATATAATTATTTTCTGTGACTGTATCTTACATTCATTTGTAGGATCCTTTACTATAGATAATTTAGCTGATCTGTAACAATAACATCTTCATGCCTTATATATCATGTACTGCAGTACGCCGCTAGATTAAAACTGACGTGGAAAGGTAACACACGGCCATGAAAGCTCTTTTTTGAGAGCCCAGGTGGTCGTGTGGTCTAGCGGGACGGCTGCAGTGCAGGCGATTTGGTGTCACAATATCACAGTAGCATGGGTTCGAATCCCGGCGAGGGAAGAACCAAAAATTTGCGAAAGCAAATTGACAGATCTAACATTGTTGGGTTGATGTTTAGACGAGTTGTATATACATTATATTCACAGCCATGTATCACCATCATTGATGGCGATCCGATGAATACATCTGTTGTAGGGTTGTCACTGACTCAGACGTATTTGTAAATACTAATATATAGTATATATATAATAACATGTCTAATAACACCTTGACTTGGTTAAAAATATTCTTTGATTCTATGAAAAGGAATGCTTTCCTTTTTACATGCAATTTTATGATCTGGGGTGTCTGCTGTGCAGCTACATCTTTTTTCCTGGTATTTTAGAAATAATTGCATGCAGCCACAAAAGTTTAGACCTGGTATTATTCTTTTTTCTATTTGTTGATGCTCTTGTTAACAGTTTTCAAATTTTCAACATATTTTTTGGCACATGTAACTCATTTTTACCTACAAAAGAGAAGAATCATATAGATAATAGGATAGTATAAATCAAGAATAAAACAAAATGTGTAACAGTATGTTATTATATAAAGATCATAAGCATATACATAAATAGTCATCAGAGGGGGCCTACTCTAGTCATGCTTCAGTGATCAACCAAATTTTTCGCACAAAAAAGGGGGGAGGTTCAGCCCACTGCCCCCTAAATCTGCCTCTAAAGATACAATTTTCTTGTGTTACTGATGATTAATTTTAATATCAATCATGTCAATTGTATATTCAACAGGGGAAAACAGTCCAATAAAATTGTGATTTTCTAGAAGTATGATATTGTAAGATGAGTAATTTACTATCATGACTATCAACAAACTATCTTTTACATTTGCCTTGCTTTATACACAAATTTAAAAAAAAATGTGACTTTAACTGAAATATTGAATTCTAATAAATGTTTTTACATTCACTGATAAGCTGATCATCTAATAATTATATCATATATATACAATGTACTTACACCTTAAGTTCAAAGCATTCAATGTATGTTCATATATCTCTTTTTTCCATTTCAAATACCTCTGCAAACTGAACAGCATCTGCAACACTCAAAATCTAAAGGTTTGAAGAAAAAAAAGGGGGAATTTTCTTAGTGCAATAATATCAAACATGTCAAAACAGCAAAGATAATCAATATAAGAGATGTTTCATTTTGCACTCATACATGTAAGATCATGTAACCCAAGGGGAAACTCCTTTCAAAGCAGCTATATTATTTAATGTTTATATATTGCATAAAATACAAAATGGGATAATGGGATGCAATGATTAATTTGTTATTTACAAAAAGGTTGGGATCCTGCTAACATGTTTGACCCAGCCACTATACATGTATGTATGTATGTGCCTGTCCCAAGTCAGGAGCCTGTAATTAAGTGGTTGTCGTGCGTTTATGTGTTACATACATGTATTTGTTTTTCGTTCATTTTTTAAAATAAATAAGGTCATTAGTTTTTTTGATTGAGTTTTTTACATTGTCATTTCAAGGCCTTTTATAGCTGACTATGCCATATGGGCTTTGCTCATTGTTGAAGGCTATACAGTGACCTATAGTTGTTAATTTCTGTGTCATTTTGGTCTTTTGAGGAGAGTTGTCTTATTGGCAATCATACATGTACCACATCTTCTTTTTTTTTATATATACTGAATAACCTTTACATTCCAAAAAACCTGGTGAGTCACTCTGAAAGAAAAGGGCACATTAGAAGATGTACTTGAATTGGTTCATATTTACATTTGTTGTTACCAGTATTTTGATTTATAAACTTGTACTATAAAAGAAATCATTGCATGCATTAATGCTCTATCTATATAGCATAGAATGGTCAAATATAATTAGAGTACAAAGGCTTGGAAATTTCAATGTTTAGCAAAAGGGTACATAATCCTTTAAAGAGCTTTAATTAAGAGCTTATGGTCCTTGTTATTATTAAATATTGATATACATGTATATATAAGCATAATGCCCAGTGATATTGTTTGCCTTAAATTAGTGGAGAAGAAAGGCTTTTTCCCCTGGAGAAGATTCCCAATTTGAAAAAAATGGCTTAAAATTATTCCCAAAAAGACAACTTTTTTCTCAAACAGTGCAGTCATATATAGTAGTAATTGTGCATGAATACAAACTGAAAGACACTTGTTAATACATTTTTCATGCCTAATATGACCATACATGCAGATATGAGGGTCTATTTATGTATCATTTATGATTACTGACAAAAGGGGTCTTATTTCAAAGCAGGATTTGACTGATCCTGAAAAGGGGTCTGTAATTTGAAGTTTCAGTCAAATTCATGGTTTATTATAAATTTCCCAATTTGATGTAAATTTCGCATATTTTCCCAATAAAAAAGGATAGAGGTAGTTTTGAAAAAGCCAACAATATCACTGAATGCAACCTGACTTCAAATAAAGAATACTTATTAACTTATTTAGGCCTTTTTCAACAAGTTTTTTATAGTTCCTTCTTATGCTGTATTGTAACACCACTGTCCCAGGTTAGGGGAGGGTTGGTATCTAGCTAACATGTTTAACCCCGCCACATTCTGTATGTACATGTATATGTGTCTTTCCCTTCTGCTTCTGCCTGATAATGGCCACAATCAACGAGCTGATTACCAAGTCAGGGGTCTGCAATTCATTGATTGTCATTTGTTGATGTGTTACATATTTGTTGTTTTGCTTTTTCTGTTACATAAGTTATTTAGTTTTCTCACTTGAATTGTTATACATTTGTCATTTTTCTGCCTTTTATAACTGACTGCTGTATGGGCTTTGGTCATTGTTGTAGGCTGTACAATACTATATATTGACATATATAGAAATGTTATAATTTATGTGTCATTGTGGAGAGGTGTCTCATTGGCAACCCTACCACATCTATGGTTTCCTTTATAAAATGAGCAAATATGCTTACCATGTGCAATACAACAATTTAAAAACTGACCTGACAATTAAACAATGACTGAGAGTACAAACATGGTACATTTAAAAAAAAAATACTTGTTTATATTATGTTTATCAAGAAATGCAAATTATATTAAATTTAGGATGTTATTCACTTACATTCTGCCAACACTTAAAGTAGGAACTATATCTTGGATTCGTCATGACTGTGTGGTAAATATTTTCTGACGTGGTGTTTGATTAGCATATCAATAGAACAACAACAATGTCAACATGCAACTGCAAACTCGTTATTTTGTTGTTTGATTTATTTTTTGTCTTCCAATATCGAGTAGTAGAACTTTATAAACACCATGTATACAGAATATTATGTAAAAAAAATGAATAGTTAAACTTTATGTTTCATTTTCTTGAAAAAAGTTGAAATCGCAAGTACCTTGCGATTTCCTTTCAATAATTTTCTATAGCACAACTTTTTGATCGTCTGATTTAGATAGTTATTTCGGTGCGATTATTATTGTCATATATATAGATCGCAAGCTCATGTTCTTAAAATATTATGTGGCTGACTTACTTGTCATTCTGATATGTACGATCCGCTAAATCAACCTTTTCGTAAACAGAAAAAGACCATTCCTAGCATCAAGATGGCGCTTCCATTTTAGTAATCAGATGTTATTTTTCCAAAAAGAATTGTAAGTCCAGATGAGGTAATTGAATATTTAAAAAACGACAAGCCACTTTTTCAGTCTAATTCTTTCCAATCTGACACTGATCCTTTAGGCAATTTAAATTCACAGGAAATCATAAAACAAACAAAGTCTGATGAGAACACTAGTACTAATCAGGTCAAATTAGAAAATAATGAGGTAATAGCTAATCAACAACCTGTCATAGAATACCCGACTGATAGCAGTCAACAAAGTTTGGCACGATTTATTGTTGACAATAATTTAATTACTTTGGTTCCACAACAAGGTGCGTTTATTGTAAATGGCAGGAAAGGAAAATACTGTGTAACTCTTTTTCCAAAAGAAACATGTCAATGTGAATCCTCATCTACTTGTTTTCATATTTTGGCTGCAAAAATGAGTATAGGGTTACAACCAACAAAAAAAGATAACGTCGTTAGTTTAAGGGCCCTTTCAAAAAATAGCAAGAAAAAAATTGACAAAAAATCAGGAAGAAAACAACCAAGAGCAAATGATTATGGAATTGAATTCGAACCTGCGCCAGATTCACAATTTTCTATAAATACTCCCTTAAAGCAAAAATTGATGACAACACCTTCAACGAATGGTAGCATAAAACCTAATAAAACGCCTAAAATATCAACCGTATTTTCAACTCCTAAATCAAAAAAAAAACTTGAACTAAGTGTTATCGAAGAAGATGCGGGGGAAACATTTATTACAGATGAGAAAAAAAATTCGACCGAAATTAATAAATCACTGCCTGTGAAAAAAAGAAAGATAGACGATATCAACTTAGATGAAATGGAAACCCCCACTAAAAAAACAAAAACTCTATCAGATCTCCCGTGGGTAGGGTATTGCAGTCAACAACACAAACAAAATATTTTGAATAATAATTATCTTTGTTCTGATATCATTATTTCAACACAAAATCTTCTGAAATTTGAGTTTCCAGAAATAAATGGGTTCCAGGAAACAACTTTAGCGCCTGTTAAATTAAATGGTAAATGGGTAAGTGAAACAGGTTTTCAATCACAAGAGTCACCAAGTCTACAAATACACCATAATGGTAATGCTCATTGGGTTTTGTCTCTTCAAACTAGAGATGGAAACATTTATCTTCTAGACAGTTTATCACTTAATTTAACAACTTCACTAGAATATCAGTTGACGCAAATCTACGGTAAAGACAAGAAAAAATTAATTATAAGAATACCCGATGTCCAAAAACAACAAAACAGCATAGATTGTGGACTTTTTGCAATTGCAAATGCTCTTGAATTTTGTCAAACTGGGTTTAAAGGAGGTACTCATATCACATACGAGCAAAAATATATGAGAGAACATTTAATTCATTGTCTTGAAAATGGTAAATTCACGCATTTTCCAAAGAATAATTTCGGTAAAACTCCTAAAAATCTGAAAACTAAAACCCACATAATCTCAATAAACTGTGACTGTGGAAAACCCGATACAATAGAGGATATGGTAGGTTGTGAAGGGAAAACAGGGCGTAAAATGTGTGATGTCTGGACACATCGGTCTTGTGCTAAAAAAAATATGAAAGAAAACAGCTGGTTCTGCGAAGTTCATAGATAGTTCAACTGAAATTTTATATCAATTTAAAGCCCCGATTTACAGTTTAGATAAATCTGAAATAAATCTTAAAAATGTTAACAATAATAGCTATTCTTGAAATTAATTAAAACATTAATTATCCTACATAAATAGATAATAAATAGGGCCACTGAGTTAATCAATAAATAATTAAGCAAAATAAGGAGAGAACAAAAGAAATAAATCTTAAAAATGTTAACAATATTAGCTATTCTTGAAATTAATTAAAACATTAATTATCCTACATAAATAGATAATAAATAGGGCCACTGAGTTAATCAATAAATAATTAAAAAAAATAAGGAGAAAAAAAAAAAAAAAAAAACAATAACTCTGCCAACGCCGGTCCCAAGCCCGGGTGAAAAAGGAGGAGGGTTGTTAATACCAAAATGGAACCTTTGAAATATCAGAAATGATAAGTATGTTGATACTATCGAAATTAAATTAAATGTAATAGAAATAGCTAGTTCAAAGTTAAATTTCACTTAAATATTTGTATATATGGATGCGTTCCGGTCAACTTTTTGCCCTTTTATAGTAATATATTTATTTTTGTCTTTATATCATATTATTTGTCATATAAATGTCTTTAAGAGTCAATTAACAGACTTTGACCGGGCTTTTTATATTTTTGTGAATTTTAATTCAAAGTTGAAAATTTCGCTTCAATATTTGTGTACAAGGGGGCCTTCCGGTCAACTTTTTGCCCTTTTATAGTAATATATTTATTTTTGTCTTTATATCATATTGTTTGTTATATAAATGTCTTTAAGAGTCAATTAACAGACTTTGACCGGGCTTTTTATATTTTTGTGAATTTTAATTCAAAGTTGAAAATTTCACTTCAATATTTGTGTACAAGGAGTCCTTCCGGTCAACTTTTAGCCCTTTTATAGTAATATATTTATTTTGTTCTTTATATCATATTATTTGTCATTTAAATATCTTTAAGAGTCAATTTACAGACTTTGACCGGGTTATAAGCTTTTTTGTGAATTTAAGTTTTAATGTTCAAAAATGTGTTGCCAGAGTCACACTAAGAAAGTCTTCCGGTCAACTTTTTGATAAAAAATCATATTCAAATATATATTTTTTTTATTTTATCTTATAGACTATTATATTAGCTTTCAAAATCAGTTTTATTTATTAATTTAGCTTTAGCGGTTCCAAAGATATCAGTTATAATACACCCATTTTTCTCTTCCGCGTTTTCCATTTCCGCGTTTTAGACCTTCCCATAGAGTTGTTTCCCCCTACTGGCGCCAAGCAACATAACGGAAGTTTAAGGATTTCCAAATCGTACCGGTATTTAACGACTTAAACGAGTCGCCACAAACGAAGTCGTCCTTTTACGAGGGTTGTAATGGGATTACCTCTTCTTCTTCTTCTTTCGTTAATTAATGAAGGATTTTTATATCCATCACATTAATGATGTGTCATCTAAGTGCAGGAACTTGCTAAAACCACGGTATTTCCGGACAAGTGTTTTAAAAATCTAAAGTTGTTTAATTTCTTACCTTCTTCTTCTTCTTTCAGTAACTTCCTCCTGTGGTTAGGAGCACATCAATTTCTTGATTTTACACAATGGGCTTATATTACACGGACTTATACAGCTAAAATCACTTTGTTATTTCACAGTATAAAAAGCAATTGCATCTATTAAAAGACGATGGGCTTATTTTACATGGACGATATTAAAAGTTATTCACTTTGATACTTCGTTAAAAATAGTCTAAAATCTAAAATGACACTGATTCACTTAATGATATTAGTAAAACCGTGGTCTGACACTATTACATATGACTCTATATTCTAGAAGGCATCAGCTACCACTTTGATACGGCAATTGTCTGTATATTCCGTATATTATTGATAATATCAACGTATTCCCAAGTACATATATATCTCAACTGTCCTCCATGTACTTCTCACTTCTAACTGTTCTTTATGTTCACTATTTTATGCTCTGAAAAGGATCGAAAGAAAGCTCAATTCCATGTTATTGTTAATGGATGTATATATTATGATAGAGCATTAATCTGACTTAACCTCTGTTGATGTAATTTATCACACAGATTCCTAGAAATTGTTTCAACCATATTTAAAAAAATGTTGTCGTTTGGAAGTATAGAACCCGCTAGTTTTCTGCAGTCAACAATTAATTGGCTTAATGTTTCCCTATTTTGAAAATTTGTTTTCCACTGAACGATCCCAATTTTATTTATAACAGCCTGTTTTAGTGGGGCATAAAAAGTCCTACGGACCCCTTCCAGAGATGGACATCTAGTTAGGAAATGTAGAAGGTTTTCAAGTTCCTCGAGTTTGCAGAGGGGGCAAATTGGGTCTGTACTTCCTATATTAAATTTAGCTTTGGTTGCTTGTAAAAGGTAGGTCCCAGTTAGTATTCTAGCTTTTGTTATGGCTTTCTTTGTATCCCCCGGAATTTCTGTTGCTGTTTTCCAAACTGGATGTATTTCTCCTATATTGATAATGTCAGTACAGAGCCTAATCAGGGTTGATTTTTCTTTACTTAGAGACCTAAATTTATTACTCCAAAATGTATTGATAGCATGTCTAACGGATTGTTTCCACTTAATTTTTGTTGGAAGAAATATTAGAAGCTCATCAATGCTTGGTAGGCTATATTGAAGCAGGACATTTTCAGTTCTGTGTAGAAAAGTTCCATTGCAGATTTCTAGCCGATACTGACGCAACAAGATATCCCTAAGATTTTGATTTTCAGACGCTAGGATTGAATGCAGAAGGCTTAATTGTCTTTTGTGAAGCTCGGCCTCTATAGGGAGGGCACCCAGTAGTGAAAATACTGCAGCAGAAGCTGTTCTTGTTGGAAAAGCCTGAATATTTTTTAAGAAGGATAAATGGAAGTCACTCAAGTCGTTGATTTGGCTGTTCGTAAGAGGCAAAACTTCTACACTGTAGAGCAGACGGGGTAATATGTAGATTCTATAAATGTTATAGGAAATCCTTGGATTCAAGCCGTTTGTACCATGTACACCTGTTGACATAATTATATGAGTGAATAGGTTGTTTTTCGAGCTAAACTAATGCGGTCTTTCACATTTATTATATTTTCATTTTTTGATGATCTTATAATACCTAGATGTGAGGCCTTATCTGACTCTGCAACAGACTTATCCCCAAGAGACCAGGAGCATATGGATGATTTTCTAGAATTTGTGGAGTTTTCATTTTGTTTAATGAGAACACTCTTTTCAGGGTGGATATTATATTGATGTTCTTTCGAATATGAGTCTACTACATTGAGCATGATTTGCATTTCTTCATCCGAGTTAGATAAGAGTAGGATATCATCTGCGCATGTAGGACATCCTGCATAGTTTGTGCCTAGATATAAACCAATATTTGAATCTTCTGACTGTCTTAAAAGGTCTTCAATATAAATTTTATAGAGATGCGTGGACAGGATACCACCTTGACGGACTCCCTGTTGAACTGGAAAGCTGTTGCTATGTTAACCCTTGAAGTAAGGTCATTGTACATTTCGTATATATATAGTTTCCCAAATCTCAGGAGGAATGTCTTTTTGGAACAGTTTATCAAGAAGGATGCTGTGGTTGACTACGTCAAAAGCTTTTTGAGTATCCAATGCTGTCAAGAAGAGAATTTCCTTCATCCTTTTTGCATTCATATGTGCCTCAGATATCAGCAGAGCAGCCATGGTGGGGGAGAGACTGGAGGTAAAACCAAATTGTTGAGAAGATACATTCGAGATTGGATCTATAATTTTTTCCAGAAGTGCATGTTCAAATAGTTTTCCAAGAACAGATGAAACCGTTATACCACGATAGCTATTCATAATTTTGCCGTCTTTTCCTTTTTTACAAACTGGTGTTATTATGCCAGATTTAAAATGTTCTGGGGTTTTTCTGTCAGCTAATATTTGATTAAAAAGATTCTGTATATATGGGATGATTACTTTATCAGCCAATTTTAAATGCTCTGCAAAAAGGCCATATTCATCTCCAGCTTTTCCTGAATTAAGATTTTTAATAGATTGAATTATTTCTTCCTCTGTAAAATTAATTTTAGTTTCTATATTATTTTCTGAGAGTTCCTTAATTATGTTACAACGGAGCTAGCACATACGAAGATATTCCTCATTAAAATTTGTATCATCTTTTGGCGTGGCTAGATTTTTATAATACTTGGCCAGGACTTCTCTTTGTTCATCTGGGCAAGTAATGTCTTTTTCTTCATGACGGATGACTTGGGTTACAGAAGTTTTGTTATTGCCTAGATTCCTTTTTATGAGTTGGAAAAAGGTTTTTGATGAGAGTTTCTGTTCTAATTGACTAAAAAAGTTTTCCCTTTCCATAGCTCTTTCCTTCCGGATCATTTTCCTGGCATTATATTTCGCTTCCTTAAGTTGTTTAAAGGAGTCATCTAAGCCTCTTTTTCGACCACCAATATCCCATATCCTGTGTTTTTGTTTACTGATGTTTAGCAAAATTTTGGTTTCGGCTGAGACCTTCAGTTTGGGGCCATTTAGTTTAATGATCCTTGACGGAATAGCAAATTTTTCTACTTTTTTTAAACAGTATATTAAATTTCCAACCAGTTCAGTAGAGGTTAAATTTGGAGATTGGTTTTCTTGAAGTGTTTCTTTTAATTTTCCTTGGTACTTATTTAAATCCGCCCTATCCCATTCAATTTTAAACTTTTTCCCTGAATTAGAACTTTTTTTAATGTTGTTAGATTGTATTTTAGCTGCCAGGACGCAGAAGACTGGAACATGAGTTGATAGATTGTTTCCACAAGTGTTTTCTATTAAGATTTTATCTACTATATCCAAATCCTGAGTCAGTATATAGTCAATTTGAGATGAAGATAACCCATTGTGATGGAAAAAAGTATCGTTATCCAAATGATTGCCTTTATTTATCCATTTGCCTTGAGTTTTGAATGCTCTTAAAAGCTTATCATGGGGGTTTTTCCTTGATGTTTTGAGAGTTCCGTTCAAGTCGCCACAGAGGATATGAGTAAGATCAGAATATTTTTCGGTTATATGTGACACTATGTCTAGATGTTCTCTATAGCCTATTTGTGAATTTTGTGCCAGGGTTGGCATGTATGCATTTATGAGACATACTGTATGGTTTTCTAACTCTATCTTTATAGCTATTACTCTTGAATTACCATCTGGAAGTTTATGAATAAATTTATTAAGAGAAGAAGGCCACATGATTGCTGTACCTGCTTGTCCTCTGCGTGCTTTAAAATTAGGAATTGGATCATTGTCGTCATGGGAGCGTGAAAAAATGGTGTGTAGAGGAAAATGCTTTTCGAAGAAATTTGTTTCATATCCCCAAAGCCAGTGTTCTTGTAAACATATAATAAGATTATGGTCTTTAGCAAGGTCTTGGAGATAGTTAAAATTTGATTTTATCCCTTCAATGTTGAGAGTCATTATTCTAAGTCCCGGGTGCCTGTCCACTGGAACTGGTTTATATTTGGTGGTTTCTACGATGGAGGAAGATATAAAAAAAATGATGTGTAGGATCGGTATGAGCGACATCTTTCTCAGGAGACATAGTTTGTATTGAATCATTAAGCAGATCTAATTCATTGACTGATTTTTGAATTACATAGTTGTTGGATGACTGGTTGATGATTTGATTTGGTGGTCATTTTGGATATTGGATATTGTGCTCTCAGTTGATGATTGAGTATGATGGTTAATTTGGGCCTCAGTCAGTTTAGCTTACCGTTATTCGTCTTTAACCTGCACCGTACGTGGAACACTACTCCAATATTTTTAGGAAAAACGACACATAAGAAACGTACAAATAAAACCACAGTGATCATAAAAATAACTATCAAACTTAAGAATAGTATGAACCAGGATTGAAAGCTATCGAACTAGCCATAGCAAAAAAAAATCAAAATCTTATAGTTGATTACTTATCAATTAAACATCGTCATCATACCACCATGAACCTGTACCAAGTGAACCTCATATAATATATATATAACCCCTCAATGCTTGATTATGGAACGCCGTAGCTGCCTTATGTGTACTTGCTTTTAGATACGCTTATACTTTTCAATATATGCACATAGTTTTTCTATATATGCACATACTTTTTCTCTATATGCACATAGTTTACTTTATATGCACATAGTTTACTTTATATGCACATAGTTTTTCTATATATGCACATAGTTTTTCTATATATGCACATAGTTTTACTATATATGCACATACTTTTTCTCTATACGCACATACTTGTTCTCTATATGCACATAGTTTACTTTATATGCACATAGTTTACTTTATATGCACATAGTTTTTCTCTATATGCACATCTGTTACTTATTCGTTTTTAATGCGCGGAGTATACGTTGCACTTTGAATTAAATCGTTTTTCAATTGTGTTCATTTCTCTGGTGGTAACAATGTGTTCTTACAGATGAAATGACCCTATAAGCGCGATTGCAACCGTTCCAATGCTCGGTTAATACCCTGTTACTTATTCACTTATAATACGTTTGTTGTACGTTGCACCTTTTAAAAAAAATTCAATTGTGCCCATGTCTCTTGGTGTAACAATGTGTTCTTAGAGATGAAATGACCCTATTAGCGCGCATGTACCCGTTCCAGCGCTCGGTAATTAACCTGTTACCTATTCGTTACCTATTCACTGATAATGCGTTTGTTGTACTTTGCACCTTTTAGAAAAGGATTTTCAATTGTGTCCGTGTCTTTGATGGTAACAATGTGTTTTAAAAAATGGAATTACCCTATTAGCGCCTATGTACCCGTTCCAGCGCTCGGTTAATACCCTGTTACCTATTCACTTATAATACGTTTGTTGTACGTAGAACCTTTTAGAAAAGGATTTTCAATTAAGTTCATATCTCTGGTGGTAATAATGTTTTCTAAGAGATGAAATGACCCTATTAGCGCGCATGCACCAGTTCCAGCGCTCTGTTAATACCCTGTTACCTATTCCCTTTTAATACGTTTGTTGTACGTTGCACATTTTAGAAAAGGATTTTCAATTTTGTCCATGTCTCTTGTGGTAACAATGTGTTCTTAGAGATGAAATTACCCTATTAGCACGCATGTACCCGTTCCAGCGCTCGGTAAATAACCTGTTACCTGTTATATAAAATTAAAGTATTTACATGTTTCTGCTTTTGCACATATTTTCCTTGGAGAACCCTGACAAATATGGTTGAAAATTGAAAATCAAATATGATGAATAAAAGATAAAAATTTGCTCTTCTTAATGAACATTTATCATTGTCATAGAAAATTGTAGATTAAAGCAATGTCCCTATTTTTTGGTGGCAGCTTTGTGACAAGTACAGCTTTGTCTTAAATGTTAAATTTCCTATTCTAATAAATTCAAACTCTGAATTTTTACACTGCAAAATCATCCAAAACGTACAAACAAAAATAAGTCTGAACATACTACACTACACATAACAAGTATTACAAACATATTATAAGCGAATAAGTAACGAATAGGTAACAGGGTATTAACCGAGCGCTGGAACGGGTACATACGCAGTAATAGGGTTATTTCATCTCTAAGAACACATTGTTACCATCTGAGACATGGACATAATTGAAAATCCTTTTCTAAAAGGTGCAATGTACAACAAACGTATTATAAGTGAATAGGTAACGAATAGGTAACAAATAGGTAACAGGGTATTAACCGAGCGCTGGAACGGGTACATACGCGCTAATAGGGTCATTTAATCTCTAAGATCACATTTTTACCACCAGAGACATGAACACAATTGAAAATCCTTTTCTAAAAGGTGCAACGTACAACAAACGTATTATAAGTGAATAGGTAACAAATAGATAACAGGGTGTCAACCGAGCGCTGGAACGGGTACATGCGCGCTAATAGGGTCATTTCATCTCTAAGAACACACATTTATTTTACACCAGAGACATGGACACAATTGAAAATCCTTTTCTAAAAGGTGCAACGTACAACAAACGTACTATAAGTGAATAGGTAACGTATAAGTAACGAATAGGTAACAGGGTGTCAACCGAGCGCTGGAACGGGTACATACGCGTTAATAGGGTTATTTCCTCTTTAAGAACACATTGTTTATACCATCAGAGACATGAACACAATTGAAAATCCTTTCCTAAAAGGTGCAACGTATAAAAAAATGTATTATACGCGAATAATTAACGAATAGGTAACAGGGTATTAGCCGAGCGCTGGAACGGGTACATGCGCGCTAATAGGGTCATTTCATCTCTAAGAACACATTGTTACACCAAGAGACATGGGCACAATTGATTTTTTTTAAAGGTGCAACGTACAACAAACGTATTATAAGTGAATAAGTAACAGGGTATTAACCGAGCACTGGAACGGTTGCAATCGCGCTTATAGGGTCATTTCATCTGTAAGAACACATTGTTACCACCAGAGACATGAACACAATTGAAAAATGATTTAATTCAAAGTGCAACGTATACTCCGCGCATTAAAAACGAATAAGTAACAGATGTGCATATAGAGAAAAACTATGTGCATATAAAGTAAACTATGTGCATATAGAGAACAAGTATGTGCGTATAGAGAAAAAGTATGTGCATATATAGTAAAACTATGTGCATATATAGAAAAACTATGTGCATATATAGAAAAACTATGTGCATATAAAGTAAACTATGTGCATATAAAGTAAACTATGTGCATATAGAGAAAAAGTATGTGCATATATAGAAAAACTATGTGCATATATTGAAAAGTATAAGCGTATCTAAAAACAAGTACACATAAGGCAGCTACGGCGTTCCATACTTGATGCATTTTTGTGCTGCTCGTGATAAAAATAAGAAGATGTAGTATGAGTGACATGCAATTAGACAACTCTCAATCCAAGATAGTCTTAAGCAACTATAGTTTATGGTACTACCTTCAACACGGAGCTTTCAAGTGTGAACGCATTCATTTCTGTAATTTATGAACTTCAAGGTTAAATAGTTAGAAATAATATTACGTTTAAAAAAAAATCATTTGTATTTAATCGTTCATTCTGACAGGGACGTATATGTATTATAGGTCCCTGATTCTGATAATAATATTTTCTCACTCAGTTCAAGTTTCACCATGATCGAGTGCTTATTTTATAGAATCTGTCAGTTAATTTGTTATTTACTGAATTATCTCTTTAATTAAACGAGTGTATTACTTATCTAATGCATTTGATTAACTAGGGGGGCTAGGATGAAATTTTAAAAAAAAGGCAGGATGAGCAAGTGGGCAGAAAAAAACCCAGGATAAAGTTGTAAGAAAAAGGCAGGACCAAACATAGTGAAAAATAAAAAGGCAGGACCGAGATCACAACTAAAAAATATGCAGGACAAAATGTTTCATCCTAGCACTGAAACGACATATATGTCGCCTTGGCATTAAGAGGGTTAAATGGTTATGGCATACAGAAAATTATAAGAACATTTGAAACTAGTAGAGAATTGAAGGTCTTTCCACTAAAAGCTGCTAAACAGATCTATGAATACGAGAAGTATTTTTTTTTTATCATAGGCTGTGTCGTGGACGTGGTTTGTTGATAGTTATTTCGTTCTTATTGACGATACTCTACTACATTTCTGGTTAAATAGACCTTTTGTCTTGACCATACATCACTAGCGGATTTAGGGGGGTAGGGGGTTCGGGAACCCCACCCCCCCCCCGGTAGGAAATCTTAAAAATATTTTGACCAAAAATTTGTGAACTAACCGTATACCATCGTGGTCAAATATCAATTTCATTCAAATTTGATATCATGCAATAAATCTAATTATCAAAGTGGCATGTTTTCATAAGACTCTGTTATATACACAAATATCATAATCACATTAAAAGAGGGACAGTCAAACTCGTAAATCTAAAACAAACTGACAACGGCATGGCTAAAAATGAAAAAGACAAACAGAAAACCCCGCTGTATACCTGTTTATTAATTAGGCTATCAGCCTGGCTACAAAGGACTAAATGAATATGTCATTATTCCGTTTTAGGTAATGAGGGTTTTTTTCAATACAAAGAAAAATAGGTAAAATTTTTTGTTAAAGTAAGTCAACATGATGAACAAATTGTGAAAATGTCTTTAAAGGGCAATAACTCCTTAAGGGGTCGATTGACAATTTTGGTCATTTGACTTATTTGTAGATCTTACTTTGCTTAACATTTTTGCTGTTATAGTTTATCTGTATCTATAATAATATTCAAGATAATAACCAAAAACTGCCAAATTTCTTTAAAATCATCAATTCAGGGGCAATAACTGAAAAACCAGTTACCCAATTTGGCTGAAAATTTCAGGAAAGGTAGACCTTGACCTAATTAATACTTTAAATTCTTGTCTTATTTGCTCTAAATGCTGGAGTTTTTGAGATATAAGCCAAAAACTGCATTTTACCCTGTGTTCTATTTTTAGCCATGACGGCCATGTTTTTTGACGAAATAAAAAACAAAACAAAGAGTTTATTTTATACACCCTACTGATCATTCAGTTGAAGTTTGGTTGAATTTGGTTGAGTAGTTTCAGAGGAGAAAATTTCTGTAAGTTAGCAAATATGATGAACAAATTGTGCAAAATTGTCATTAAAGGACAATAACTCCTTAAGGGGTCAATTGACAATTTTGGTCATTAAACTTTTTTAAAGATCTTACTTTGCTGATCATTTTTGCTGTTTACAGTTTATCTTTATCTATAATAATATTCAAGATAATGACCAAAAACTGCAAAATTTCCTTAAAATTACCAATTAAGTGGCAGCAACCCAACAATGTGTTGTTTGATTCATCTGCAAATTTCAGGGCTAATAGACCTTGACCTAATGAACATTTTTACCTCTGTCAGATTTGCTCTAAATGCTTTAGTTTTTGAGATATAAGCCAAAAACTGCATTTTACCCCTATGTTCTATTTTTAGCCATGGCGGCCATGTTTTTTGACAAAATGGAAAATAAAACACAAACTTTATTCTAGATACCCTATGGATCATTCAGCTAAAGTTTGGTTGTAATTGGTTCAGTAGTTTCAGAGGAGAAGATCTTTGAAATAATTTACGACGACGACGGACGCCAAGTGATGGCAAAAGCTCACATTTCCTTTTAGGAAAGGTGAGCTAAAAAGAGTAAACCAAAAGAAAGTTAAACATCAAATGCATGTTCATGTAACATAGGCAGGTGTTACCTGAAGAGCTCCCGAGGTTTTTTTTAAAAGAAACCTTTCATTCAACAATTGTCAATATTGTTAACAAAGGTTGGGAACAAATCCAGGGACAAACTACGTATCTTGGTGCGATTGAACCTTTTTGTCATAGTGCGAATTGCCAGAAGTGGTTTCTACAGTTAGTGAGTACATCCGGAATTGAAAAAAAAATCGTGTAAGTGCAGTAGCTACTTGACACTTTTTTCCATAATATCCGGCTCCCTTTGGGAGCTTATGAACCTAGTATTGTCCTTACCACAATCCTCAGCTGGGCACAATAATTTACTTCTAATATAAGTTATAATTTTTATTTGTAAACAAAAAACATGAAAAATATATAATACAGTATAAGGCACAATTCCCAAGAATTAAATAACACTTTTAAAGATGTATATATAATGTGACGGGTACCATTTATCAATTGTACTTATAATAACTACTTTTCTTAAAACTTCAAATGTGTATATTTGTATGCTGTTCAATTCTAAATTTCACTCTACTTATTCAGAGACAAAGATAGAATCAGTGCATTCCTTTTCAGGATTATTTTTATAATTTTTATTCAGATTCAAATAACTAACAACTGGCAGAATATGTTATAATGCAGTCATTTTTATTATATAATTGTATCTACTGTTTACTATGGAATCTGTTATTTACTGTTATGAGACGATCCCCATATTTATTTACTTTCATTGAACCGAGTGTTGTTTTTACTCGTATGTACATTTTTTTGATTGTGTCATGTGAACTTACTTATCTGTACAGTTTCCTCAAGTCATTTCGGTATAGGGAATTACAAGTTTTATGTCAGAACATTTTGTTTAACTACATAACTTGTCGAAATTCGTTGACAGACAAGCACCTGGCTTCCTTTCAGCGCCATCTTCAGTTAACGGTAATGAAACGTTTTCATTGGTCGAACGATTACGGAAGGTCACGAGTATTTTTAGCTTATCGAAAGAAATTTTATTATTATATTCTATTTACGGAACAAACATTTTAGCAAATATAAAGTCGCTTGAGAATGAATTTTGTATATCTATTTAATAAATTTAAACATTTCACAACGGCCGAAGTGAGAAATGCCGCAAATGATTTCCATTGGTTTACTGTTAATCTTGCAGTTGCGCGGTAGAAAATCGCACAGAAACTGCACGGAAAATGCACAAAACTTGCACAATTTTTAAGTACAAGTATAAAACCCCAAAACGCGAGTCTGACGTCATTCTGGCTAAGACGTTGATAAAATAATAAGGAGATATTCTTTTGAAAGTAAGAATAATAGATTTACTTTACTTTTTGTAAAGTTTTTAACATTTTAAAGTGCACATAATTGTTTAAAAACGATTTACGCAAATATTTTACTAAAATTTCACGGAAAACTTGAGGAATCTAGGAAAATTATGAGAATTTGTCATTGTTTAATAATAATGGTTTAAATTGAATTACAATACATAAACCATAGAATTTACGTATACATATTTTTCTGATGAGAAATTTCGTACGTTAATAATACTTTTTTGCCGAATCACTGTCTGAAGTTTTCATGTAACTTAACGGAACAATTTTGACAATACTTATATAGAATTTTCATGTCACTTATAAAGGGTGATTCAGTAAATTTAAGTCTTTTGCACAATTAAGGGTTCTAATAGGGTTTTCAGACAATGAGATAAACATAGAAATACACATTACTAGTGAAGGAAACTAGTACAAATCTTCCATATTTTTGGTTAAAAGACCAAAACAGTTAGCCAATCATTTTGTACAATAATACAAGTCATCATTTTTGTAATCAAATATCTATACATGTATAGTCAGTCAAAACTTTAAAGGAACATTGTTAGTAAAATAGATGATTGTACTACTTGCCATATCTTGTCATTTTCTTCTGGTCACTTCTGAGACAATCGTTTTTAGCCAAAGGATACTAAAACAATGTCTCAACAAACATTATTGCAATAAAATTATAGTTCTTGATTTTAACTTCACTGAAGTTCACTGTTAAGAATAAAGGTCAGGGGAACATGAGACTTACGTTTTTAGTAAAAGGAAGCTAATACAAAGTCTTTGCTAAACTCTATCATAATTGTGAGACTTACGTTTTTAGTAAAAGGAAGCTAATACAAAGTCTCTACTAAATTCTTGCCATCATTAAAAGCTTTCAATAAGTCACATAATTGCCCATAAGTAAACTTTGTAATAACCAAGTTTGGAAATCTAGACTATAGTGTTAGCCTGTGGAAGCAATTACACTGTTTAAGCAAAATTCTAGTTCTTACAATTATAATATTCATTTTCATGATTTATGTCCCAGTATAATTAGCGTGAGGTCAGATGTACTTTTAATACATAAATACCCATTATTTTGTTCTGTGAGGTCAGATGTACTTTTAATACATAAATACCCATTATTTTGTTCTGTGAGGTCAGATGTACTTTGAATACATAAATACCCATTATTTTGTTCTGTGAGGTCAGATGTACTTGGATACATGAGTACATATAATATTTTTGTCCATATCTGCTCATATTCTCAACAAACGAGAGAACATCATAGCAGTTAATGTTACAGTAGTTATACTCTTTATGAGTAGTTTTAGTATTTTTGATCAACCTTTGAAAAGATACCCTAGGCAATAGTTGTCTGGAAATTCACTTAAAGGTGTACTTATTATTGATAAATTTGCAAGTTAGAAAATCTTCATCCTCTTCATCCTCATCATCATCATCTTCAAGCACATGCTCCCATAAGGTTTTGTTGGAGGAACTAACAAAAAAATTTACAAACTTTACCAGTACTATGACAACTAACATGGAAAACATGCAGAAGGAAATTGTACGACTGACTAGTCAGGTGACCGGACTACGGTCTGTAGTTCGAGGTCAAAACACAGAGAACAGACAAAGGAATGCCTCTCCAGCCCGTCACTACAACAGGAACAGATATTCTCCTTACCGGCCAGCCCAAAGAAGGAGCATTACACCCATGCCAAGATATACCAAAAGAACCTGAACTGTATTTGTGTTATATATTTTTCTTTCTTGTGATTTTGTTTGTACATGAATAATGATTATTGATATAATTAGGTATTTAATTGAATATATTTAGGATAGAGTAAATATAGAAAAATTGGTTTTTTTTTCAAACAAAAAGTCTGGTAGTAATTGATTTTTTTTGTTTTATGAAATTCAAATTGGAGAAAACTTTACTTGTACATTTAGTACCTTTATATCATATTGTTCTTGTGGTTTTCAAATTTTAATATTTATTGATTATCATAACCAATTTGTAGGGACACAAATTCTAAAAGGGGGGTAATGTGACGGGTACCATTTATCAATTGTACTTATAATAACTACTTTTCTTAAAACTTCAAATGTGTATATTTGTATGCTGTTCAATTCTAAATTTCACTCTACTTATTCAGAGACAAAGATAGAATCAGTGCATTCCTTTTCAGGATTATTTTTATAATTTTTATTCAGATTCAAATAACTAACAACTGGCAGAATATGTTATAATGCAGTCATTTTTATTATATAATTGTATCTACTGTTTACTATGGAATCTGTTATTTACTGTTATGAGACGATCCCCATATTTATTTACTTTCATTGAACCGAGTGTTGTTTTTACTCGTATGTACATTTTTTTGATTGTGTCATGTGAACTTACTTATCTGTACAGTTTCCTCAAGTCATTTCGGTATAGGGAATTACAAGTTTTATGTCAGAACATTTTGTTTAACTACATAACTTGTCGAAATTCGTTGACAGACAAGCACCTGGCTTCCTTTCAGCGCCATCTTCAGTTAACGGTAATGAAACGTTTTCATTGGTCGAACGATTACGGAAGGTCACGAGTATTTTTAGCTTATCGAAAGAAATTTTATTATTATATTCTATTTACGGAACAAACATTTTAGCAAATATAAAGTCGCTTGAGAATGAATTTTGTATATCTATTTAATAAATTTAAACATTTCACAACGGCCGAAGTGAGAAATGCCGCAAATGATTTCCATTGGTTTACTGTTAATCTTGCAGTTGCGCGGTAGAAAATCGCACAGAAACTGCACGGAAAATGCACAAAACTTGCACAATTTTTAAGTACAAGTATAAAACCCCAAAACGCGAGTCTGACGTCATTCTGGCTAAGACGTTGATAAAATAATAAGGAGATATTCTTTTGAAAGTAAGAATAATAGATTTACTTTACTTTTTGTAAAGTTTTTAACATTTTAAAGTGCACATAATTGTTTAAAAACGATTTACGCAAATATTTTACTAAAATTTCACGGAAAACTTGAGGAATCTAGGAAAATTATGAGAATTTGTCATTGTTTAATAATAATGGTTTAAATTGAATTACAATACATAAACCATAGAATTTACGTATACATATTTTTCTGATGAGAAATTTCGTACGTTAATAATACTTTTTGCCGAATCACTGTCTGAAGTTTTCATGTAACTTAACGGAACAATTTTGACAATACTTATATAGAATTTTCATGTCACTTATAAAGGGTGATTCAGTAAATTTAAGTCTTTTGCACAATTAAGGGTTCTAATAGGGTTTTCAGACAATGAGATAAACATAGAAATACACATTACTAGTGAAGGAAACTAGTACAAATCTTCCATATTTTTGGTTAAAAGACCAAAACAGTTAGCCAATCATTTTGTACAATAATACAAGTCATCATTTTTGTAATCAAATATCTATACATGTATAGTCAGTCAAAACTTTAAAGGAACATTGTTAGTAAAATAGATGATTGTACTACTTGCCATATCTTGTCATTTTCTTCTGGTCACTTCTGAGACAATCGTTTTTAGCCAAAGGATACTAAAACAATGTCTCAACAAACATTATTGCAATAAAATTATAGTTCTTGATTTTAACTTCACTGAAGTTCACTGTTAAGAATAAAGGTCAGGGGAACATGAGACTTACGTTTTTAGTAAAAGGAAGCTAATACAAAGTCTTTGCTAAACTCTATCATAATTGTGAGACTTACGTTTTTAGTAAAAGGAAGCTAATACAAAGTCTCTACTAAATTCTTGCCATCATTAAAAGCTTTCAATAAGTCACATAATTGCCCATAAGTAAACTTTGTAATAACCAAGTTTGGAAATCTAGACTATAGTGTTAGCCTGTGGAAGCAATTACACTGTTTAAGCAAAATTCTAGTTCTTACAATTATAATATTCATTTTCATGATTTATGTCCCAGTATAATTAGCGTGAGGTCAGATGTACTTTTAATACATAAATACCCATTATTTTGTTCTGTGAGGTCAGATGTACTTTTAATACATAAATACCCATTATTTTGTTCTGTGAGGTCAGATGTACTTTGAATACATAAATACCCATTATTTTGTTCTGTGAGGTCAGATGTACTTGGATACATGAGTACATATAATATTTTTGTCCATATCTGCTCATATTCTCAACAAACGAGAGAACATCATAGCAGTTAATGTTACAGTAGTTATACTCTTTATGAGTAGTTTTAGTATTTTTGATCAACCTTTGAAAAGATACCCTAGGCAATAGTTGTCTGGAAATTCACTTAAAGGTGTACTTATTATTGATAAATTTGCAAGTTGTTTTTCTTATTGGTCTTGAGCTTGACTAAAATTGTGATCTCAAATATATGTCACTGTTATGTTATTGTTATGCTATATATATATACTTTTGTCAGAAATAAAGTATTTGCAAATTTAAATATGAATTGTTTGCTGTCAGTATCAAGAACCCCTTCTTTCAGTTCATTGTAAGGGTGTTGCCAGAGGTTTTAGTTAAATACGTCGGGATTTTATATCCAAAGTTTTCGGTGTATGTGTTTCTGCCCTTTTCGCCAATTGACCCGCTACAATAACATAACAAGAGTGGATACACTGAAATGTCTTGCCTGTTCTAGTGTTCATAATATAATTTATGTTGAAAATTTAAAAAGAAGTATTATTTATGTTGAAAGTATATAAAAAAAAGTTTATACCACAAACATAACATTAAATTAAATATAACATTAAATGACCAATGTACATGAGGTCAAGGTGAGATAATCCCTTTCAGACAGACAGTTAACCTATTGCTAAAAGTATCACCAAAATCAACCTCATAAAAAAATTAACTTGACCAATGAACCATTAAGATTAGGTCAAGATCAACTAACAATTGTTAAACAGACATACACATCATCCTACATTTATTCCCTACATCAAATGTAGTTCTACTATCCCTAAAGTATCTGAAAATATATTTTTGACCAATAACCATGAAAATGAGGTCAAGTTCAGATTATTATTACCAGACAGACATTTTCACCTTACAAACATTCCATATACTAAATATAATTGACTGGATGCTTATAGTATCTGAAAAATAGACCAAAACACAAAAATTTAACTTTGACCAATGAACTATGAATATGAGGTCAAGATCAGTTGATTATTGCCAGACAGACATGTACACCTTAAAAACATTTCATACACCAAATATAATTGACTGGATGCTTATAGTTTCTGAGAAATAAAGCAAAACACAAAAACTACTTTGACCACTGAACCAGGGATATGAGGTCACGGTCAAATGACACCTGTTGGGCAAGTACACCTTACAATCATTCCATACATCAAATATGGAAGACCTATTGCTTATAATTTCAGAGATATGGACCTAACCCTGTAAACTTAACCTTGTTCACTGATCCATGAAATGAGGTTGAGGTCAAGTGAAAACTGACGGACTGACATGAGGGCCTTGCAACATACGCACATACCAAATATAGCTATCTTATTACTTATAATAAGTGAGAAATTAACATTGCAAAAAAATTGAACTTTTTTGAAAATGAAGTCAAGGAAAATGGTCATATGACAGACGGAAAGTTCATAACAAAATGCATCTATATACAAAGTATGAGGTATCTGGGTCTTCTACCTTCTAAAATTTTAAGATTTTAAGTTAAGAGCTAACACCGCCATCAACGCCTTCACCGCCTGATCACTATCTCTAAGTCTCGCTTTCTGCAACAGAAGTCGCAGGCGAGACAAATACTTACAGAACGCAAGAAAACATATTTAATTTGACTCTAGTAAATATGTAAATATAAACTAGAGGCTCATGAGAGCTTGAATCACTCACCTGGCTTTGATAAGATTAATTGAACATTTGTATGTATTAATTACCCTTAGGGTCCTATGTTAAACAAACTCCCCCTGCTGGCAGCCATCTTGTATGATGGATCGGCTACAAAGTAACAACACTTAGTCAGCACCTTATAATGATCATTCATGCCATGTTTGGTTTCCATTTAGTGGCTCTCTAAAAGAAGACATTTGTAATTTATTCCCATAGGGTCATATGATAAGCTTAGTCCCCTGCTGGTCACCATCTTGGGTGATGGATCAACAACAAAGTAGCAACACTTGGTCAGCAACTCATAAAAACATTCATTTCATGTTTGGTTTCAATTCCTGAAGCGGTTTTCTAAAAGAAGAAATTTGTAAGTATTTCCTATAGGTTCCTATGTTAAACTAAGTCACCCGCTTGAGGCCATATTGGAGTATGGAATAGGCTACAAAGTAACAACACTTAGTCAGCACTTTATAAGGAACAATCATGACATGTTTGGTTTCATTCCATTTAGTGGTTCTCTAAAAGAAGAATGTATGTATTTTCCATGGGATCCTATGTTAAACTAGGTTCCTGATGGCGGCCATATTGGGTGATGGATCAGATACAAATTAACACTTGGTCAGCACTTCATAAAGAACATTCATGCCATGTTTGGTTTCATACCATTTGGTGCTTCTCTAAAAAGGAGATTTGCATGTATTTCCTATAGGTTCCTTTGTTAAACTAATTCCCATGCTGGCGGCCATCTTGGATTATGGAATCGACTACAAAGTAACAATACTTAGTCAGCACCTTATAAGGAACATTCGTTATATATGTTAGGTTTCATTCCATTTAGTGGTTCTGTAAAAGAAGACTGTATGCATTTTCCATGGGATCCTATGTTAAACTAGGTCCCTGATGGCGGCCATATTGGGTGATCGATCAGATACAAAGTAACAACACTTGGTCAGCACCTCATAAGATAATTCATGTCATGTTTGGTTTCATTCAATTTGGTTGTTCTCTAACAGAAGACATTTGTATTTCCCATAGGGTCCTATGTTAAACTAAGCCCCCCTCTGGTGGCCATCTTTGATGATGGATTGGCTACAAAGTAACAACACTTGGAACATTTATGCCATAGTTGGTGTCATTCCATTCAGTGGTTCTCTAGAAGAAGTTAAAAATGTAAAAAGTTAACGGAGGATGCACGCAAATTGATGAGAAAAGCTCACTTGACCTGTTAGGTCAGATGAGCTAAAATATAAAAATATATATGCAGGAAAGGATTCAAATGAACAAGTTTCAGATAACTTACTAAATTATGGCTAATGACGCTAACAGCATAAGGAAAAAAACATCCGAAAATTTTTATTCAACCTTTTTTCATTAACTTAGAAAACTTATCTTTCTGACATTAAATCAATTTTTAGTAATAAAATCAAAACCATTTCTTGAATCTCAATCAAAATGAGTTCTGGTGTTACTTTCCACATTCTGGCTAATGACGCTAACAGTATGAGGAAAATTACATCCGAAATCTTTACTAAACATCTTTCATAATCTAAGAAAACTTATCTTTCTGACATTATATCAATTTTTAGTAATAAAGTCAACATTTCTAAATCTCAATCAAAGTGAGTTCTGGTGTTACTTTCCACATTCTGGCTAATGAACCTAACAGCATGAGGAAAGTTACATCCGAAATCATTACTAAACATCTTTCATAATATAAGAAAACTTATCTTTCTGACATTAAATCAATTTTTAGTAAAAAAAATCAAAACCATTTCTTGAATCTCAATCAAAATGAGTCCTTGCCATGCATTATTATATCTATATTTAATCTTATTATGCAGTAGCATATTTTTTTCGTTGAATTTACAGAAAGTCAGTTCTGTGTATTTCTAGCTGTTTTGTTCTTCCTTCTTTTTGTAATTACCTAAAACAAACAAGAACAGATCTAGCATAAATTGGGTATTAAAAAAACAGAAAACATAGCCCAAACAATTTAAAACATGTAACATTTAAATCAAAAACAGGAATTAAGTTCCGCAAACGTTTGCGTTATATCGCAAAGGTCTACGTTATATCTCAAATGTTTGCGTTATTTCTCAAAGGTTTGCCGTTTAGCACAAAGGTTTGCCGTTTAGCGCAAAGGTTTGCGTTCAAACGCAAACATACATGTAGGAAGAAATGTGAGGCGCTGATAGGCTTCTGTAATCTTCCGCCTATACATTAAATCTTTATTATAGGGAAATGAGTAGGTCCGGTAAGGGCCAGATTTGGCCTCAAATTTCAAGTTCATCTGACGAAAGATTTTGGACACTTTTTAAACACTTAAATGTCTATTTCAATTGATTCAATTATTTTTTTGTGAAAGATTTCAACTGATTCACTCATTAAAAACGCTCCTATTCAAGCTTAAATATGAAAAATCTATCAAATATGCCAAAAACTGTCACTTTTCATATGGTTTTTGTCAAAAATTAAAGTGGCCGCATCTGTGTTCATCCTCGACCTTTATACATGTTAAGTATTATCATCAAACACAACTTCTATTTCAATATCTAGAATGAACACGAATGCGGCCAATTTCATTTAAGACGGAAACTGTCTAAAATTTAACTAAAATGCTGAAATTGTGAAGATTTCAGTAATTTAGTATGACTTAATGATGCAAGTACCCGTTATATGTGAATTGTCAAAAAAACAGCCCATATTTATGTAGCAGAGGCATTATACCTTCCCAAAAATAACTCAATGTTTACATTTAAACAATTTTGTAAAACTGCTATATTTTGGGGCCGAAAAGGGGTCTTACTGAACCTACTCCTTTCTCAACTGGACATTCAGTTTGATTTATTCCACTCCTAATTATTTTATTACCTTTTAAAATAAATAAATGTAGATTGTGCGCTTATCCCAGAGATTCGGACACAGATCCAGAGTAACCAACAGTTATAAATAATATAACGCTGCAATATACCAAAGTCGAAATATAAGGCGTGCCGAGCGACTTTAGAAAAAGAGTTCTTATATTCAGTCATTGGTTGAAAAAGTTCAACCCCGCTGATACTTTTTTGCTCTACATATTTAAGCTTTCAAATTGGTCTAAAGCATAAAATATGAGTAACACAAGCTTTACAAAATTAATTACTTTCATGACAGTATCGAATCGTTAATAAAAGGAGGACTTCTGTTCTATAATCCCTGAGAGTATCAAAACACATGTGTTTCGGTACTGACATACTTTTCACAATTTCGCCGATGATAAAACTTCGAAATTATTTTAATAGAAACTAGTGTTCTAACTCCATAAGGGATAGCTGAACTTACGTATATTTTTCTATTCTTTGTATGTTCCTTTTGGTCATAACGCTTAGCATATACCAATATATCTATACATTATAAAATTGAGAATGGTAATGGGGAACATGTCAAATAAATAACAACCAGACCAAAGAGCAGACATCAAAAGTGGCTTTGAACTAGCTGTCAGTAACTGTGAGTACTCTCAGATCTGTACTCAGTGTCTTTTTGTTGTTGGAATGTAAAAGTACACGGCCAAGTTCACTTGTATGTATAGTATTTGTATTTTTATCCATCTGATGAGTTAATAGATATAGGAAGACGTGGTGTGAGTGCCAATGAGACAACTCTCCATCCAAATAACAATTTATAAAAGTAAACCATTTTAGGCAATGTACGGCCTTCAATGCGTCCTAGCTTTGGCTCACACCGAACAAAAAGCTATAAAAGGCTCCAAAATTACTAGTGTACAACCATTTTACCGGGAAAACCAACGGTCTAATCTATATAAAAAACGAGAAACGAGAAACAAGTATAAATTCATTTACATAAATACACGACAACTACTGTATATCAGTAATCCTTTTATAATTTTCAACTGATTTTTTATATTTGTTCTTATGTTGTACTGTTACACCACTGTCCCAGGTTAGGGGGATGGATGGGATCCCGCTAACATGTTTAACCCCGCCACATTCTCTATGTATGTGCCTGTTCTAAGCAAGGAGCCTGCAATTCAGTGATTGTCGTTTGTTTATGTGTTACATATTTGATTTTCGTTCAATTATAGTACATAAATTAGCCGTTAGTTCTCTCGTTTGAATTATTTTACATTGTCATTTCGGGGTCTGTTATATATATAGCTGACTATGCGGTATGGGCTTTGTTCATTGTTGAAGGCCGTACGGTAACATAAAGTTGTTAATTTCTGTGTCATTTTGGTCTCTGGTGGAAATTTGTCTCATTGGCAATCATTCCACATCTGCTCTTTAATATCAGCCGAAGACCACCAATAGGTCTTAGTTTGCTTTCAAAGTTCTGGTTCTGGCCGTTCCTGATAAAAGTCATTGAAGTAAGGTGTTTCAGATGTAGACTTTTATTACCCTCTAGAAGACTTTTAGTTTAATGTGTTGCTGGATTGGTATCTCATCTACCGTGGTATGTCCCTCATCGCCTGTTATATGACTGTTATACGTGTTTAAGCTAAATAATATTACACTATTAATTATAATATCAAAAAATACAAAAACGGTAGTAGACATCGTTTTTGCATGAACATGCAGTCACGATGGTAAAGCCTTTCTTAACTTGATCGAATTCGAAATAATTTTAAATCAACGGACAATCGTCATACTTTTAATAAAATCGTTTCACTTTAATACATTTCAATAATCAAGATAATAAGAGAAAAGAGACAATAGCGTAGTCAGGGGCGGATCCAGCTATGTTTCAACCACATGTCCCCATTGGAAATGCATTGATTCTCCAAAAAAGGAAAGTTCCAAACCCCGCCCGCCCCCTATTTTGGGATAATCCACTAGTACTACACTTAAACCTATCGCCATTCGTATTTACTTGTTAGTTTTCAGTTACAAGGGTTGATTTCAATATCGTAGCAGCTACACGTAGTGCTACGTAGATTTTGACTATTGAACATGTAGCTATAGACTAGTTGGTACAGAGATATTGATAGCAGCTACGTAGCCGATACGATATTGAACTCAACCCAGGGTTGACTTCAAAATCGTAGCTGGTACGTAGCGGCTACGTAGCTGCTATCAATATCTATGTGACAACTAGTCTATTTAATAATCAAAATCTACGTAGCACTACGTAGCTGCTATATGATATTGAACTCAACCCAGTAGTTTATATTAGATAAACTTCTAAGTACAATTAACCCCAACTTTGTAAAGGGTATAGAAATATGGTTTCACCTGAGCCGCGTTCAATATAGTAGCTGCTACATAGTGCTACGCAGTGCTACGTAGATTTTGACTATTGAACGTGTAGCTATAGACTAGCTGCTACGTAGCTTCTATGATATTGATCTCAACCCAGGCTTTCACATTTCTTGATCGATGTAAGAGAAATATTTCCCATCACTTGTGAAATAGCCCTGGTTTGTGATCAATATCATAGCAGCTAGCATAGCCACTAACTATGTCTTGGGTATCTATCTATGTTGAACGATCAGGGTTGGGTTAGATATCGTAGCAGCTATGTAGTGCTAGGTAGATTTTGTCTATTGAACGTGTAGCTATATACTAGCTGGGTTATGTTCCATATTCGTAGCAGCTACGTAGCGGCTACGTAGTTGCTATCAATATATTTGTTACAACTAGTATATAGCTACACGTTCAATAGTCAAAATCTACGTAGCACTACGTAGTCGCTACGATATTGACCGCAACCCTACTACATAAATATTGATAGCAGGGTTGAATACAATATAGTAGCAGCTACGTAGCAGCTACGTAGCGGCTACGTAGCTGCTATCAATTGTAGCAGCTAGTCTATGATCAGTCTATAGCAACTCGTTCAATAGTCAAAACGTAGCAGCTACGATATTGAACGCAGCCTAGTTACGTAGCCGTTAGTAGCAGCTACGATATTGAACGCAGCCCAGTTACGTAGCCGCTAGTAGCAGCTACGATATTGAACTCAACAATGCTATGTAGCTAGCAAAATGGCGTCATTAGTAATAACCTTCCCGACGCCATTTTGTATTCGCTAAATAGAATGATTGGTTAATTGGGCCAGGGTTCAGTTTAATATCGTATCAGCTACGTAGCGGCTACATAGTTGCTATCAACATCTATGTAACAACTAGCTATAGGTAGCTACAAGCTCAATAGTCAAAATCTACGTAGCACTATGTAGCCGCTACGATATTGAACTCAACCCAGCAGTTTATATTGGATAGACTTCAAAGTACAAATGACCATAACTTTGTAAGGGGTATAGAAATCTACTTAGCGGCTAGGCTAGCTATACGTGCAATAGCCAATTTCTAGGTAAATTTAGCGCTTCGTAGCAGCTACGATATTGAACGCAACCTGGGCGAATTGTGAAAAATGCCGGGTTGGGTTCAATATCATAGAAACTAAGTAATGCTACGAAGATTTGACTATTGAATGTGTAGCTATGGACTAGCTGGGTTGAGTTCAATATCGTAGCATCTACGTAGCTGCTATCAATATCTACGTAACTGAAAGTCTATAGCTAATACTCACACTATTCACTGATTAATCTTCTTTTTGTCAAATTTGATTGAATTCTCAAGGGTACAAATAGTCTTAAAATGTCTGATGTTGATGTTCGAGGACAAAGGCTCGTTAATCATTATATTGAATTAAACAAGTGAATCTGTGAGTTGTAGACTTCTCACTTTAAGGACACCTCCGTCCACTAAAAGTATATTAAGGTAAACAGGAAGTTGTTGTGTGATGAATCCGAAAACATATACCAGACTCAAGCTGGCAGCCACTTTTATCGGCCAATCAAGATAGCAGCCACTTTTTTCCAGCAGCCAATTTTGATGATATGCCTAAAAACCAAAAAACTGCGTGAGGCTCAAACGTTCCAAAAATCGCTAAATCTTAGTTAAATGCAATCTAACAGCGGAAATCGATAATTTCACGGTTTCTACTGATTTTTAAAGCATTTCATTCCGTTTTAAATATGTATGTGAAGTTAGCGGTCTGTTCGTTATTTGACATGCGATAATTGATATTCAATATCCAACCGACTGCTAGCAGTCAGTTCAATATTCAAATTTAGTTGAAAATCACTAAAAAGCATGAGGGAAAAAATACCATTTTATGACCCCTTCAAGCTGTCATAAATTTAATAAACCCTGATACAAGTTGCATATTTGTCTTTATGTTATATCGAATTTTATCAATCAAACATTACCGAAGATTCACCAAAGATGTAATTTAATATATAAAACATGAAACAAAATCTGATTACTCCAGAAACATATAGACATATAAATAGAAATATTTATGGAAAGCCAAAAAAGACAAGAAATTAATGTATAGTGAACACCTACCAGCGACTGCTTAATTGATGGTGACAACCCTCCGGACAATTTTGAACCTCTGTGGTGGCCAGACGGGCCCGGATCCCAGAAAAATATTTAAGTGGGGAATAGCCTGGGTCAATACCTTTAAAATGAGCTAGGTTCGAAACTTTGCCGTTGGTATATGCCGAAAAGTACCGAATGTGTGTTTAATACGGAAAATTACGTTAAGGGACACCTTTGAACCTCTGTGGTGGCCAGACGGGCCCGGATCCCAGAAAAATATTTAAGTGGGGAATAGCCTGGGTCAATACCTTTAAAATGAGCTAGGTCCGGTTCGAAACTTTGCCGTTGGTATATGCCGAAAAGTACCGAATGTGTGTTTAATACGGAAAATTACGTTAAGGGACACCTTTGAACCTCTGTGGTGGCCAGACGGGCCCGGATCCCAGAAAAATATTTAAGTGGGGAATAGCCTGGGTCAATACCTTTAAAATGAGCTAGGTTCGAAACTTTGCCGTTGGTATATGCCGAAAAGTACCGAATGTGTGTTTAATACGGAAAATTACGTTAAGGGACACCTTTGAACCTCTGTGGTGGCCAGACGGGCCCGGATCCCAGAAAAATATTTAAGTGGGGAATAGCCTGGGTCAATACCTTTAAAATGAGCTAGGTCCGGTTCGAAACTTTGCCGTTGGTATATGCCGAAAAGTACCGAATGTGTGTTTAATACGGAAAATTACGTTAAGGGACACCTTTGAACCTCTGTGGTGGCCAGACGGGCCCGGATCCCAGAAAAATATTTAAGTGGGGAATAGCCTGGGTCAATACCTTTAAAATGAGCTAGGTCCGGTTCGAAACTTTGCCGTTGGTATATGCCGAAAAGTACCGAATGTGTGTTTAATACGGAAAATTACGTTAAGGGACACCTTTGAACCTCTGTGGTGGCCAGACGGGCCCGGATCCCAGAAAAATATTTAAGTGGGGAATAGCCTGGGTCAATACCTTTAAAATGAGCTAGGTCCGGTTCGAAACTTTGCCGTTGGTATATGCCGAAAAGTACCGAATGTGTGTTTAATACGGAAAATTACGTTAAGGGACACCTTTGAACCTCTGTGGTGGCCAGACGGGCCCGGATCCCAGAAAAATATTTAAGTGGGGAATAGCCTGGGTCAATACCTTTAAAATGAGCTAGGTCCGGTTCGAAACTTTGCCGTTGGTATATGCCGAAAAGTACCGAATGTGTGTTTAATACGGAAAATTACGTTAAGGGACACCTTTGAACCTCTGTGGTGGCCAGACGGGCCCGGATCCCAGAAAAATATTTAAGTGGAGAATAGCCTGGGTCAATACCTTTAAAATGAGCTAGGTATGGTTCGGAACTTTGCCGTAGAGATAAGCCTAAGAATTCCAAAAGCATGTGTGGTTAATATGAAAAGTACGTTAAGGCACACCTTAGATTCCCTATAGTGGATAATCGCCCTCATTAGTACAACACCTCCAAATATAGATCAATTAAGATGGCTTCTTATATATATAATACTATTAAAAAAGAACACGAATATAAAGTGTACGAAACTTGTATGGTAACCTTCTTTCATTGAAACAGGTTAAATTTAAAGTAGGGGACGGACACAGTTTTAAAACTTTAAAAGAAAAGAATGTTTAAAAAGGTGGACCGAGAAAAGTCTTAACTGTTGTCCTAAGTGCTAAACACTTTAGCCCAAAGGTATCGCATCAAGGATTTTACTGACGAAGAATAACAAGGTTCTTTTTATGAACCTTAATTTAAAAAGACGGTTCAGGATTTGAATCGCATTGGAAAGGTCTTGCGAAAACAAAACAGGTTTGGGGTGAAACAGGTCTTTGTTCGATGAAAAGGGTAAGTAAACCTAAGTCCCTAAACTCTTGATTCAAACAATCAGATATATATATGGAGTACCAACCTTTTAGCAAGTATAGTCTTTGACAATTTGCCCAAGATTATAAAGGATACTTTCGTTATGCGAGTATTGTGGTGAAGGCTCTTAAACATCTGGGTTACGTCTTTATTAAATAATAAACCACTAACGGCTTTTAATCTGCCATCAGCATGTTTCGATATAATACACATCCTCAGACTCTCTAGATCTTCCTTGTTTTGCTCTTACTATTGACAACTAAAGTTTCAAGAGTTCATTAATGTTTTATGTGTCGAGTTTTTAATCTGATTTACCTCCAGTTCTTGGTGCAGAGTGGTCTTAAACTCATCTTCCTTTTTCTCGAGTTCTTTAATGGTTGTATCATATCCTTTCTCTAGTCATTTTATATCCCTCTACATCTGGTTACACGCGGATTGTAATTGTAATTTTAATTGTTTCCTATAGTATTTCAATTGACGCATGACTCGTCGTTTTGTTGCAGCATCCGTATTATTATTCGGAGATTTAATGTTAGTGATACAATTGCTGTTCATGTTTAATTCTTCAAGCAATTGACTCCTATTTATTTCTCAATTTCCATAAAGTCCAAATTTGTCTGTCCTGGAAACGCAACTTCATCAAGGTTTTCCTTCAGACAACAATTGTGACAAATACAATGTACAAACAAAAGTGTCCACAGATCACTGGTGCTCTTATCTGAAGTTCATCGGTGATGTAGTAGATCTTAAGTTTCAAGTAATTTGCCATTACGTAAGGGGGAATGAAAGTCCGTAAGAATCACAATACACTTTGCTGGTTGTCGTCTTAAACTAACACGTCCAATGGGTTCCAGGTCTCATAATGGAAGGGTTAAAAGGTCACCAAATACGTCTTGTAATTGTTAAATGTAATGTTCTGTCAATTGACTTGTTTCTTCGTTCCTTTGGCTTTCCTGGTGTGTTGACCATCATCCATTCGATATTAGCACATCTTGTAAGAAGCTCTACAAAGTTAGCCATCATTTGACCACCACATGCATACCAATCTTTTTTTTTTGTTGACGTTGGTCGGAATTCCAAAAACGGATTGTCCATACAATAGTTTGATGTGTCAATTTTGTTTTGAATGTGAGATATGTCTTTGTAAAAGTCGTCGGTTTGAATTTAATATGCTTAACTATCAGTGTCGGTAAACAGTAGTCGAACTTTGTTCCCGTTGGTTTTACGCACAAAGTCCAAATGAATGTCGTACATTTAAAATCTTTAAAATGTCTAAGATGAATGCTCCTTAGTATACAGGCTTGTCAAACGTTAGTTTGGTTTTCTTTATGTTTACTACTACCATGGACTCGTTATACACCACGAATTGGTCACAGTTGGGTTTAGCTATTAGTTTCAACGGTTGCCTATCAGTAGTCATTAATATTATATTCACCCGTTAACGTGTCTTTTCCAGGGTATTTTCAAACATTGAGTTGTTCATCAGTTTAAAAGAATACTTTTAATACCAACCCGTGGGAACAACACTGTTTCAAATTTCTAAAAAAAATGGTAAACACATGTTGTACATGAGCATAGTCAGCCACACTAATGTGTTCATTGTTAAGTCGGTCAGCAGATATTAGTTGTGTTTTCGTCATGTTGTAATGACCCTTCATGAAATCGTGAGATAAACTTTTTTTTGTCACTTATTCATTGTACTACCCAAATCACGACTTTCATACCTTAAATTTGATTCAACTTTACATTCTTAGCTACCTATATAAGGTGTCGAACATATTTATCATAAACCTACACGAATCAATGAAAAGCATTTCTTACCCATCCACTTTCTTAGAAAAAAAAATATGTTCTTTTCATCAGTGTTGGGAATGCAATTCACTTCACCATCGGTAAACCCCAACGCCTTTACGAACAAGTGGGGTCATACCCTGTTAAGTAATGAAACACAATGGGAACAAAGATAGATAATTGACAGTCTAAGTTACAATTTTTTATGTGCTGCACCACGATACTTACCTGTCAAGTGCTCGTGATCACGTACTTTGTCGTCATCTAATTCATCATCGCACATGTGACAATCTTAACTCGCTGTAAAACATTGGGGATCTTCTTCAGTCATCACCAGGTCTTTTTATCAATGTACATGTCTGCAATCTCCTTCATTATCTCTTCCATGCAAGCCACAAATCTTTTGATAATGTTTTCCACTGAGTACACTTTTGTTTCTTTGTATTCCCCATGAGCATACTTGACGGTAGTAAAACCAGAAGGTGTATTTTGTTGGTTACCATCCGTGTAAGCTTTTAATTTGTCAGGTTGGCAAGTGTCTATCTGTTCTGAGCTACATTGCATGTCACCATAAATAACATAAGGAAATCGCATTTTACGTTTGTACTATGTTGTAAGATATTGTAAAGGTATCTTCTTCTGGAATCTCGATTTTCACTCCATTCCGATTATCACGATACACTAAATGTTCGTCTAAAAATCCTCACTTCAACAGTGGTTCATACATCTTCGACAAACGCACTTTACCATTGTGGAATGACACTTGGGGACTGAACAAATGTGATAAACTTTTTATCCAACATTAATGTTGTTTAGTAGCATTGGTTAAATACAACATGTTTGTGTGAGTTCTATTCTTTCTGATGTTCTTTGAATTCTTAACGGGTACACTACACAATTTTTCTTAATAGTTGTTGTTTATTTCAACACCATACCGAAACACGTAAAGTATACATGGTAGTAATTAGCCTTTAAAATGTGGTCAATATGTTTCAAGGACATAACTAGCCCCTTCCCCTTTTTGTTCAACTCCTTTTCCTATTTTTTGTATTGACTCACTCGAAAAATGTACTTTTCTGATCCACCTCTTCATGATGTGATTTTGAGCTCACGTTAATAATGGCCTTCTTCTGTTCTAGTTTTACTGAAAGGCGTAGGTAAGACTTACACTTCAGGGACACAAATTATCCATATGTGTACTTCTACAATATGACTTACGTTCACTCACTTCCATCACGCATGCAAGTTACGATGCTTTCTTTTGCCTTTTCTATCATTACTGTTAGCTCAGTGTCTTAGTTGGTTGATTCAGTAATACTAACTTGAGTTGACCTAAAACGTGGACTGTCACCTGTTGCAAGGTTTGTTTTTACCAACTGTACTAGAAGCACCTTCGATGCCTACTTTAAGTTGTGTGCTTCTGAAATTTTACTAATCAAATGTATGTAAAGCACTTCGACTTGCCTTAAAAATAAATTAACAAATGGTCCAATGAGCACTGTAGTTCTTCTCTACCATCTTTCACCTTAATAACAGGTTCCTTAGCTATGTCTTGTTGAAATCTTTTTTCCTTTACCTAGATCTATAAGGTATACCAAGTTTCTTTTAGTATTAATTCATTTTTAGTGAACACATCTCTATTGGGTAACACTTGATGCGTTTTGTCTTCAATAAGCTTTACCAACACTTCTTTTTGGGTTTATACTATATCCTTTTAACCCCAAATCCTTTGCCATTCGATGTAGTTAGTTTACCGTTATTTGTAAATGTCCAGTTGGTATTGTCTTTATAAACCTAGCGCAACCTCTTTATCATGTATATTATGTATATTAAATGACAATCTAGGCGGACCCGGTATATTTTTGTTTGTTAATGCCATTGTTCATTTAATAAATTAATACCTTACACACACATGTCTTTTATGATGATTTATTTTTCAATTTTACACCCCTAACCACCACTGGTATTTTTTTTAATATAATGTTTATTAGATGTGAAAAGGAAAACAAGGACACGTACTTCTACGCGGTTTTCTGTCTAATTAGGGTGTAGGCGATCGTACGTCTGATGAACGGTCCTTCCAACGTTCTCGTTTCGTACTACAAGACACTATAAGCCCACATCTTACTTGTTACCAACTTCCTTGACCTCAAGATTAGTAGGTAACTATCACAAAATATTTCATCCACACTTGTAGTGTCAATAATTTGGTTCACCTCGCTTGTTGGCAGGTCCTTCCATTTTTGTTTTTCTTTTGTGACAAAGGTATTCAGATCAATGAATATAAGATGCCATCATAATCTTAATACTTATAAAAATATTTCTATATTTCTGTACTCCCATTCAAATTATAACCCTAACACCCCTTACCCTTACACAACTTATCCTAAAACGTTAAACACCTTAGTAAACAGTTTTAAATCAGACTACTTTAACTTTTACACCATGACGCTAATTTACCTGTGTAATGTCATTACTTTTACTTACTGATATGACGTCACTTTCTTTTTCCCTGTCACCTTCTTCCTTTCACGTTCACTGTTAATTACTAAAATTGAAAGTGTGACAGCACTCTCTATTTTACACCACTGGTATGAACCCAGGCTATTCACTACTTTTTTATATAATCCTGAGCCATCTGCATTACAGTGGTTCCGAAATTCATATAAACGTACTTTACTTACAAACCATATATTCGGAACTTCTTAGCATATCCTTACGGCAAAGTTCCGAGCTTTAATATTTTTCTGGGATCATGGCAATTCTGACCGCTATTGGGGTTTAAAGTTGTGCCTTAACATAATTTTCATAATAATCATGTCGGAAAATACGCGAAATACAAACATTTCGCTATGGTAACGTTGTAACCATAACGCTATAGTGAGTGACGTTATTGTATTATTCATAAGCTATCATGACGATTAAACGTATATAGAAAACACAACGCATTTATTGAGATTCTGTAACATTTATGGTACCGTGACTGACGTTAAAGGCAATACATGTCGGCAACAGAGCAGGAAGAATGTTCGTATATACAACCACCAGCCCAACTACCAAATGTATTTAGAAATATAAACCATAGATTACCTAAATTAGATTAGCCACATTTTGACGGGTATGTTTTGCAGTGGAGCACATTATGGGACTTTTACGAATGTACTATACACTAAAATAGTAGCCTTACACCAATATAGAAATTTAGTTATCTGAAAGCCCAGCTTATAAGAACCGCCGCCCAAACCATAGCAGGATTTGCTCTTACATACGCCAATTATGAGACACCCGTTTGTTTGATAAGAGAGAGATTTTGAAACCCACACAAAATTTTTAATGCTTACATGAAATCACTCATGAGCTTACCCGCACCGACAAATGATGCATTTAGCTTGAGGTCTTACGGAGACAAACTTGAATCATATGTGCGAGGATTAGAGTCACTTTGTCAAACACCTGAGATGTATGGTTCGCTTTAGTTTTGGACAAGTTATCGATTGCCATAAGAAAATCTATTGCAAGAAAACGCGGGAGATATAACTTGATACTGAAAAATCTACGAAAAGAAATAACTAAAGAGATTGAAATACTTGAAGCTGGCGATGGAGTCATGAATTTAGACATATTGTACGCCACTGCACTTTTTATGGGTACGTAATCAAATTCATACAAGAGCAAATTCACAGACACACGTAAGAAGGTAAATACACATACATGTATATTTTGTTTAGCTGAGCACTATCCGACGGAGTGCCCTGAAGTAACAGACGCAAACATAAGAAATCAAATTGTAAAACAGAAACAGTTATGCTTTAACTGTTAAGGGTCACACCCAGTGGCCGCATGCCAGTCTACTGAACGATGCAAAAAGTGTAACGGAATACATCATACTAGTATATGTAAAGGAAAAGAGGTAATTCCAGGTGTGACACCGCAGCCTACAATACAACAGTCAGCAATCAACGTAGTTGGAACATCAAACGAGACTACAGTAATGTATTTATCATATCAGAGTCACGACATTTTTCTGAAAACAACAACTGCACCAGTTGTAAATAACGACCAAGAAGTAAAATGTAACATCTTATTTGACGAGGGAGCACAGCCTTCTTTAATTTTATAACTCAGAAATTAACTGATAAATTAGAAATAAATCCAACAGAAAGTAAGCATTTATTCGTCTGTGATTTGAGATTTATCCCAGAAGGTTCGCAACTAATTAGACACTGCAACAATACAGTTACAGACCGAAACAGGAGAAAAAGTCCATATCGACACACTCATTGTTACAGAGATTGCCGTTCCGATTTAAAACAAGATTTCACAGACTACAAGGAACTTGACACATTCAAACTTAAGTGCAGAACGTTTTGAAATTGACGTCTACTATTGGTAAATTATCGAAGACAGAGTTATAAGAGGAAAAGGACCCATCGTTGTACAGTCAAAGTTCGGATGTGTGTTATCAGAACTAATAAATAAAAACATCAACCATCCGACAACATCTACAGCTATGGTAAACGTCATTAAAGACAAGAACACAGCGAAAAAGGAAAGTCCACGGCAAAGTTGCTATGGAAACATGACCGTTCAGATGATATACCTTCAGGTACGACCGTTGCCAAAAGAAGACCACAAGACAAATCACAATGGCTCGTACAAAGTAGATCATCCATTTAAGAAAATTTCCAAGAAGGTAAATTGCTACCTAGACGAACGAGCACATCCTCAACTGGTAGAGTCAAGACGCTAAATAGATACAGGAAAGAAACTTACTACGCATACGGAAAATTAGGCTGAGTGAAGCTACCGTATGTGGCAGAAAAAAAATCCATGAATGAACTTTAGTTGTGATCAGTTGAGAATAAGGAACTAGATTCTTTAATTTGAGATTGACATTAATTTAAATTTCTTTGATCTATATTGTGAACTTACATTTCCGTGTAATTATTCGTTACATACTTCAGTTTTCTCGGCCCCAAGAACGTCGGAAAAAACTCAAAGTACAAACATTATGCTATGGTAACGTTGTAACTATAACGTTATAGTGAGTGACGTTATTGTATTATTCATTACCTATCACTACAATTAAACGAATATAGAAAACACAACGCATTAATTGAGATTCTTCAACAATCATACATGCGGAACTCCTAAGAATATCTTTACGGCAAAGTTTCGAACCTGTCCAAGCTCATTTCAAAGGTATTGACCTACTAGGCTATTCCCCATTTGAATATTTTTCTGGGATCCGGGCCCGTCTGGTCACCACAGAGGTTCAAAGTTGCCCATTTACGTATTATTCATTTCGACCACACATTCGGTACTCTTCGGTATATCCCTACGGCAAAGTTCCGTACCGGACCTAGCTCATTTTAAAGGTATTGACCCTAGCTATTCCCCACTTAAATATTTTTCTGGGATCCGGGCCCGTCTGGCCACCACAGAGGTTCAAAGTTGCCCATTTACGTATTATTCATATCGACCACACATTCGGTACTCTTCGGTATATCCCTACGGCAAAGTTCCGTACCGGACCTAGCTCATTTTAAAGGTATTGACCCTAGCTATTCCCCACTTAAATATTTTTCTGGGATCCGGGCCCGTCTGGCCACCACAGAGGTTCAAAGTTGCCCATTTACGTATTATTCATATCGACCACACATTCGGTACTCTTCGGTATATCCCTACGGCAAAGTTCCGTACCGGACCTAGCTCATTTTAAAGGTATTGACCCTAGCTATTCCCCACTTAAATATTTTTCTGGGATCCGGGCCCGTCTGGCCACCACAGAGGTTCAAAGTTGCCCATTTACGTATTATTCATATCGACCACACATTCGGTACTCTTCGGTATATCCCTACGGCAAAGTTCCGTACCGGACCTAGCTCATTTTAAAGGTATTGACCCTAGCTATTCCCCACTTAAATATTTTTCTGGGATCCGGGCCCGTCTGGCCACCACAGAGGTTCAAAGTTGCCCATTTACGTATTATTCATATCGACCACACATTCGGTACTCTTCGGTATATCCCTACGGCAAAGTTCCGTACCGGACCTAGCTCATTTTAAAGGTATTGACCCTAGCTATTCCCCACTTAAATATTTTTCTGGGATCCGGGCCCGTCTGGCCACCACAGAGGTTCAAAGTTGCCCATTTACGTATTATTCATATCGACCACACATTCGGTACTCTTCGGTATATCCCTACGGCAAAGTTCCGTACCGGACCTAGCTCATTTTAAAGGTATTGACCCTAGCTATTCCCCACTTAAATATTTTTCTGGGATCCGGGCCCGTCTGGCCACCACAGAGGTTCAAAGTTGCCCATTTACGTATTATTCATATCGACCACACATTCGGTACTCTTCGGTATATCCCTACGGCAAAGTTCCGTACCGGACCTAGCTCATTTTAAAGGTATTGACCCTAGCTATTCCCCACTTAAATATTTTTCTGGGATCCGGGCCCGTCTGGCCACCACAGAGGTTCAAAGTTGCCCATTTACGTATTATTCATATCGACCACACATTCGGTACTCTTCGGTATATCCCTACGGCAAAGTTCCGTACCGGACCTAGCTCATTTTAAAGGTATTGACCCTAGCTATTCCCCACTTAAATAGCAAAGTTCGTACCGGACCTAGCTCATTTTAAAGGTATTGACCCTAGCTATTCCCACTTAATATTTTTCTGGGATCCGGGCCGTCTGGCCACACAGAGGTTCAAAGTTGCCCATTTACGTATTATTCATATCGACACACATTGTACTCTTCGTTATCCCTCGGCAAGTTCCGTACGACCTAGTCATTTAAAGTATTGACCTAGATCCCCTTAATTTTCTGGGATCCGGGCGTCTGGCCACAAGGTTCAAGTTGCCATTTACGTATTATCATATCGACACCTCGGTCTCTTCGTAATCCTACGCAAAGTTCCGTACCGACTACTCATTTTAAAGTATTGACCCTAGCTTTCCCTTAAATATTTTCTGATCGGGCCTCTGCCACCACGAGTTAAAGTTGCCCATTTACTATTATCAATCGAGCTCTTTTAAAGTATTACCTACTATCCCACTTAAATTTTCGATCCGGCCCTCGCACACAAGGTTCAAGTTCCATTACGTATTATCAATCGACCACCATTCGACTCTTCGTATTCCTCGGAAAGTTCGTACGACTATCATTAAGTATGACCCTAGCTATCCACTTAAATATTTCGGATCCGCCCGTGGCACACAGAGTTCAAAGTTCCCTTATATTATTATATCGACACACATTCGTACTCGTATCCTACGCAAGTTCCTACGACCTGCCATTTAAAGTATTGACCCTAGCTATTCCCACTAAATATTTTCTGTCCGGCCTTGCCCCCAGAGGTTCAAGTTCCCATTTAGTATTATTCTATCGACCACACATTCGGTATCTTCGTATATCCTACGGCAAAGTTCCGTACCGGCCTACTATTTTAAGTTGACCCAGCTATCCACTTAAATATTTCTGGATCCGGGCCCGTCTGCACCACAGAGGTCAAAGTTCATTACTATTTATCAATCGTATCTTCGTAATCCCTACGCAAGTTCCGACGGACCAGCTCATTTAAGATTGACCCTACTATCCCCACTTAAAATTTTTCTGGATCCGCCCTCTGGCCACACAGAGTTCAATTGCCATTACATATTCAATCGACCACATTCGTACTTTCGTATTCTCGGCAAGTCCGTACCGGCCTAGCCATTTTAAAGGTATGACCTAGCTTTCCACTATATTTTCTGGGATCGGCCGTTGCCACACAAGGTAAATTCCTTTACGATTATTATCGACCACATCGGTACTCTATTCCCTACGGCAAAGTCCGTACCGCCTAGTATTAAGTATTGACCCTCTATTCCCCACTAAATTTTGTCCGGCCGTCGGCACCACGAGTTCAAATTGCATTACTATTATCATCGACCAACTCGTATTCGATTCCCTACGGCAAGTCCGTACCGACTAGTCATTTTAAAGGTATACTAGTATCCACTTAAATATTTCTGGACCGCGTCTGCACGAGTCAAAGTTGCCCATTTACGTATTATCTATCGACACATCGTTCTTCGGTATACTAGGCAAAGTTCCACGCAGTCATTTTAAGTTGCCTAGTTCCACAATATTTTTCGGTCGGGCCTCTGGCACACAAGTTCAAAGTCCTTCTATTTCAATCGACCACATCGGTACTCTTCGTATTCCCTACGGAAAGTTCCGTACCGGACTGCTCATTTAAAGGATGACCACTATCCCCCTTAAATATTTTGATCCGCCCGTCTGGCCCCACAGGTTCAATCCCATTTTTTATTCATATGACCACACATCGTACTTTCGGTTACCCTACGAAGTTCGTACCGACCTAGCTCATTTAAAGATGACCACTATTCCCCACTTAAATATTTTCTGGGTCCGCCCGCTGCCACCCAGAGTCAATCCTTACGTATTATTCATATCGACACCATTCGTACTCTTCGGATATCCCTCGGCAGTTCCGTACGGACTACTCATTAAGTTGACCCTAGCTATTCCCCATTAAATTTTTCTGGGATCCGCCCGTGGCACAAGGGTCAATGCCCATTTAGTATATTCTATCGACCCTCGTACTCTCGGTAATCTACGGCAAGTCGTCCGACCTAGCTCATTTTAAAGGTATTGACCCTAGCTATTCCCCACTTAAATATTTTCTGGATCCGGGCCCGTCTGGCCACCACAGAGGTTCAAATTGCCCATTTACGTATTATTCATATCGACCACACATTCGGTACTCTTCGTATTCCCTACGGCAAAGTTCCGTACCGGACCTAGCTCATTTTAAAGGTATTGACCTAGCATTCCCACTTAAATATTTTTCTGGGATCCGGGCCCGTCGGCCACCACAGAGGTTCAAAGTTGCCCATTACGTATTATTCATATCGACCACACATTCGTACTCTTCGTATATCCCTACGGCAAAGTTCCGTACCGGACCTAGCTCATTTTAAAGGTATTGACCCTAGCTATTCCCCACTTAAATATTTTTCTGGGATCCGGGCCCGTCTGGCCACCACAGAGGTTCAAAGTTGCCCATTTACGTATTATTCATATCGACCACACATTCGTACTCTTCGGTATATCCCTACGGCAAAGTTCCGTACCGGACCTAGCTCATTTAAGGTATTGACCCTAGCTATTCCCACTAATATTTTTCTGGATCCGGCCGTCTGGCCACCACAGAGGTTCAAAGTTGCCCATTTACGTATTATTCATATCGACCACACATTCGGTACTCTTCGGTATACCCTACGGCAAAGTTCCGTACCGGACCTAGCTCATTTAAAGGTATTGACCCTAGCTATTCCCCACTTAAATATTTTTCTGGGATCCGGCCCGTCTGGCCACCACAGAGGTTCAAAGTTGCCATTTACGTATTATTCATATCGACCACACATTCGGTACTCTCGTAATCCCTACGGCAAAGTTCCGTACCGGACCTAGCTCATTTTAAAGGTATTGACCCTAGCTATTCCCCACTTAAATATTTTTCTGGGATCCGGCCCGTCTGGCCACCACAGAGGTTCAAAGTTGCCCATTTACGTATTATTCATATCGACCACACATTCGGTACTCTTCGGTATATCCCTACGGCAAAGTTCCGTACCGGACTAGCTCATTTTAAAGTATTGACCCTAGCTATTCCCACTTAAATATTTTTCTGGGATCCGGGCCCGTCTGGCCACCACAGAGGTTCAAAGTTGCCCATTTACGTATTATTCATATCGACCACACATTCGGTACTCTTCGGTATATCCCTACGGCAAAGTTCCGTACCGGACCTAGCTCATTTTAAAGGTATTGACCCTAGCTATTCCCCACTTAAATATTTTTCTGGATCCGGGCCCGTCTGGCCACCACAGAGGTTCAAGTTGCCATTTACGTATTATTCATATCGACCACACATTCGGTACTCTTCGGTATATCCTACGGCAAAGTTCCGTACCGGACCTAGCTCATTTTAAAGGTATTGACCCTAGCTATTCCCCACTTAATATTTTTCTGGATCCGGCCCGTCTGGCCACCACAGAGGTTCAAAGTTGCCCATTTACGTATTATTCATATCGACCACACATTCGGTACTCTTCGTATATCCTACGGCAAAGTTCCGTACGGACCTAGCTCATTTTAAAGGTATGACCCTAGCTATCCCCACTTAAATATTTTTCTGGGATCGGCCGTCTGGCCACCACAGAGGTTCAAAGTTGCCCATTTACGTATTATTCATATCGACCACACATTCGGTACTCTTCGGTATATCCTACGGCAAGTCCGTACCGACTAGCTCATTTTAAAGGTATTGACCCTAGCTATTCCCCACTTAAATATTTTTCTGGGATCCGGCCCGTCTGGCACCACAGAGGTTCAAAGTTGCCCATTTACTATTATTCATATCGACCACACATTCGGTACTCTTCGGTATATCCTACGGCAAAGTTCCGTACCGGACCTAGCTCATTTTAAAGGTATTGACCCTAGCTATTCCCCACTTAAATTTTTTCTGGATCCGGGCCCGTCTGGCCACCACAGAGGTTCAAAGTTGCCCATTTACGTATTATTCATATCGACCACACATTCGGTACTCTTCGGTATATCCTACGCAAGTTCGTACCGGACCTAGCTCATTTTAAAGGTATTGACCCTAGCTATTCCCACTTAAATATTTTTCTGGGATCCGGCCCGTCTGGCCACCACAAGGTTCAAGTTGCCCATTTACGTATTATTCATATCGACCACACATTCGGTACTCTTCGGTATATCCCTACGGCAAAGTTCCGTACCGGACCTAGCTCATTTAAAGGTATTGACCCTAGCTATTCCCACTTAAATATTTTTCTGGGATCCGGGCCCGTCTGGCCACCACAGAGGTTCAAAGTTGCCCATTTACGTATTATTCATATCGACCACACATTCGGTACTCTTCGGTATATCCCTACGGCAAAGTTCCGTACCGGACCTAGCTCATTTTAAAGGTATTGACCCTAGCTATTCCCACTTAAATATTTTCTGGGATCCGGCCCGTCTGGCCACCACAGAGGTTCAAAGTTGCCCATTTACGTATTATTCATATCGACCACACATTCGGTACTCTTCGGTAATCCCTACGGCAAAGTTCCGTACCGGACCTAGCTCATTTTAAAGGTATTGACCCTAGCTATTCCCCACTTAAATATTTTTCTGGGATCCGGCCCGTCTGGCCACCACAGAGGTTCAAAGTTGCCCATTTACGTATTATTCATATCGACCACACATTCGGTACTCTTCGGTATATCCCTACGGCAAAGTTCCGTACCGGACCTAGCTCATTTTAAAGGTATTGACCCTAGCTATTCCCCACTTAAATATTTTTCTGGGATCCGGGCCCGTCTGGCCACCACAGAGGTTCAAAGTTGCCCATTTACGTATTATTCATATCGACCACACATTCGGTACTCTTCGGTATATCCCTACGGCAAAGTTCCGTACCGGACCTAGCTCATTTTAAAGGTATTGACCCTAGCTATTCCCCACTTAAATATTTTTCTGGGATCCGGGCCCGTCTGGCCACCACAGAGGTTCAAAGTTGCCCATTTACGTATTATTCATATCGACCACACATTCGGTACTCTTCGGTATATCCCTACGGCAAAGTTCCGTACCGGACCTAGCTCATTTTAAAGGTATTGACCCTAGCTATTCCCCACTTAAATATTTTTCTGGGATCCGGGCCCGTCTGGCCACCACAGAGGTTCAAAGTTGCCCATTTACGTATTATTCATATCGACCACACATTCGGTACTCTTCGGTATATCCCTACGGCAAAGTTCCGTACCGGACTAGCTCATTTTAAAGGTATTGACCTAGCTATTCCCCACTTAAATATTTTTCTGGATCCGGGCCCGTCTGGCCACCACAGAGGTTCAAAGTTGCCCATTTACGTATTATTCATATCGACCACACATTCGTACTCTTCGGTATATCCCTACGGCAAAGTTCCGTACCGGACCTAGCTCATTTTAAAGGTATTGACCTAGCTATTCCCACTTAAATATTTTTCTGGGATCCGGGCCCGTTGGCCACCACAGAGTTCAAAGTTGCCCATTTACGTATTATTCATATCGACCACACATTCGGTACTCTTCGGTATATCCTACGGCAAAGTTCCGTACCGGACCTAGCTCATTTTAAAGGTATTGACCCTAGCTATTCCCCACTTAAATATTTTTCTGGGATCCGGCCCGTCTGCCACCACAGAGGTTCAAAGTTGCCCATTTACGTATTATTCATATCGACCACACATTCGGTACTCTTCGGTATATCCCTACGGCAAAGTCCGTACCGACTAGCTCATTTTAAAGGTATTGCAGAGGTTCAAAGTTGCCCATTTACGTATTATTCATATCGACCACACATTCGGTACTCTTCGGTATATCCTACGGCAAAGTTCCGTACCGGACTAGCTCATTTTAAAGGTATTGACCCTAGCTATTCCCCACTTAAATATTTTTCTGGATCCGGCCGTCTGGCCACCACAGAGGTTCAAAGTTGCCCATTTACGTATTATTCATATCGACCACACATTCGGTACTCTTCGGTATATCCTACGGCAAAGTTCCGTACCGGACCTAGCTCATTTTAAAGGTATTGACCCTAGCTATTCCCCACTTAATATTTTTCTGGATCCGGGCCCGTCTGGCCACCACAGAGGTTCAAAGTTGCCCATTTACGTATTATTCATATCGACCACACATTCGGTACTCTTCGGTATATCCCTACGGCAAAGTTCCGTACCGGACCTAGCTCATTTAAAGTATTGACCCTAGCTATTCCCCACTTAAATATTTTTCTGGGATCCGGGCCCGTCTGGCCACCACAGAGGTTCAAAGTTGCCCATTTACGTATTATTCATATCGACCACACATTCGGTACTCTTCGGTATATCCTACGGCAAAGTTCCGTACCGGACCTAGCTCATTTAAAGGTATTGACCCTAGCTATTCCCACTTAATATTTTTCTGGATCCGGGCCCGTCTGGCCACCACAGAGGTTCAAAGTTGCCCATTTACGTATTATTCATATCGACAACATTCGGTACTCTTCGGTATATCCCTACGGCAAAGTTCCGTACCGGACCTAGCTCATTTTAAAGGTATTGACCCTAGCTATTCCCACTTAATATTTTTCTGGGATCCGGGCCCGTCTGGCCACCACAGAGGTTCAAAGTTGCCCATTTACGTATTATTCATATCGACCACACATTCGGTACTCTTCGGTATATCCCTACGGCAAAGTTCCGTACCGGACCTAGCTCATTTTAAAGGTATTGACCCTAGCTATTCCCCACTTAAATATTTTTCTGGGATCCGGGCCCGTCTGGCCACCACAGAGTTCAAAGTTGCCCATTACGTATTATTCATATCGACCACACATTCGGTACTCTTCGGTATATCCCTACGGCAAAGTTCCGTACCGGACTAGCTCATTTTAAGGTATTGACCCTAGCTATTCCCCACTTAAATATTTTCTGGGATCCGGCCGTCTGGCCACCACAGAGGTTCAAAGTTGCCCATTTACGTATTATTCATATCGACCCACATTCGGTACTCTTCGTATATCCCTACGCAAATTCGTACCGGACTAGCTCATTTTAAAGGTATTGACCCTAGCTATCCCCCTAATATTTTTCTGGATCCGGGCCGTTGCCACCACAGAGGTTCAAGTTGCCATTTACGTATTATTCATATCGACACACATTCGGTACTCTTCGGTAATCCCTACGGCAAAGTTCCTACGACTATCATTTTAAAGGTATTACCTAGCTATTCCACTTAATATTTTTTGGTCCGGCGTCTGCCACCAAGAGTTCAAAGTGCCCATTTACGTATTATTCATATCGACCACACATTCGGTACTTTGGTATATCCTACGGCAAAGTTCCGTACCGGCCTAGCTCATTTTAAAGGTATTGACCTAGTATTCCACTTAAATTTTTTCTGGATCCGGCGTCTGGCCACACAGGTTCAAAGTTGCCATTACTATATTCAATCACCACATTCTACTCTCATATCTAAAAGTCACTAGCTTTTAAATATTACCAGCACCCCCTAAATTTCTGGATCCGCTGTTAATTTTCTATTCAAGAACCGATTTTTACGGAATCTACATTTTTATAACCAGCTTCACTTAATTTTTTTGAGGCCTTTTGGCCCGAGGTTAAAGTTGCTTTAGTTTATCTATCCCAAATATTTCATATCCAAGTTTAGGCTGCTTTTTTTAGTTTACCCTAGCTATTTCCCCATTAAATATTTTTCTGGGATCCGGGCCCGTCTGGCCACCACAGAGGTTCAAAGTTGCCCATTTACGTATTATTCATATCGACCACACATTCGGTACTCTTCGGTAATCCTACGGCAAAGTTCCGTACCGGACCTAGCTCATTTAAAGGTATTGACCCTAGCTATTCCCCACTTAAATATTTTTTCTGGATCCGGGCCCGTCTGGCCACCACAGAGTTCAAAGTTGCCCATTTACGTATTATCATATCGACCACACATTCGGTACTTCGGTATATCCCTACGGCAAAGTTCCGTACCGGACCTAGCTCATTTTAAAGGTATTGACCCTAGCTATTCCCCACTTAAATTTTTTCTGGGATCCGGGCCCGTCTGGCCACCACAGAGGTTCAAAGTTGCCCATTTACGTATATTCATATCGACCACACATTCGTACTCTTCGGTATATCCCTACGGCAAAGTTCCGTACCGGACCTAGCTCATTTTAAAGGTATTGACCCTAGCTATTCCCCACTTAAATATTTTTCTGGGATCCGGGCCCGTCTGGCCACCACAGAGGTTCAAAGTTGCCCATTTACGTATTATTCATATCGACCACACATTCGGTACTCTTCGGTATATCCCTACGGCAAAGTTCCGTACCGGACCTAGCTCATTTTAAAGGTATTGACCCTAGCTATTCCCCACTTAAATATTTTTCTGGGATCCGGGCCCGTCTGGCCACCACAGAGGTTCAAAGTTGCCCATTTACGTATTATTCATATCGACCACACATTCGGTACTCTTCGGTATATCCCTACGGCAAAGTTCCGTACCGGACCTAGCTCATTTTAAAGGTATTGACCCTAGCTATTCCCCACTTAAATATTTTTCTGGGATCCGGGCCCGTCTGGCCACCACAGAGGTTCAAAGTTGCCCATTTACGTATTATTCATATCGACCACACATTCGGTACTCTTCGGTATATCCCTACGGCAAAGTTTTCCCTACCGGACCTAGCTCATTTTAAAGGTATTGACCCTAGCTATCCCCACTTAAATATTTTTCTGGATCCGGGCCCGTCTGGCCACCACAGAGGTTCAAAGTTGCCCATTTACGTATTATTCATATCGACCACACATTCGGTACTCTTCGGTATATCCCTACGGCAAAGTTCCGTACCGGACCTAGCTCATTTTAAAGGTATTGACCCTAGCTATTCCCCACTTAAATATTTTCTGGGATCCGGGCCCGTCTGGCCACCACGAGGTTCAAAGTTGCCCATTTACGTATTATTCATATCGACCACACATTCGGTACTCTTCGGTATATCCCTACGGCAAAGTTCCGTACCGGACCTAGCTCATTTTAAAGGTATTGACCCTAGCTATTCCCCACTTAAATATTTTTCTGGATCCGGGCCGTCTGGCCACCACAGAGGTTCAAAGTTGCCCATTTACGTATTATTCATATCGACCACAACATTCGGTACTCTTCGGTATATCCCTACGGCAAAGTTCCGTACCGGACCTAGCTCATTTTAAAGGTTTTTGACCCTAGCTATTCCCCACTTAAATATTTTTCTGGGATCCGGGCCCGTCTGGCCACCACAGAGGTTCAAAGTTGCCCATTTACGTATTTTCAATACCCATAACCCAGATCCTTTTAGTCACGTTTATATCTACACCTAATTTTATATACTACAAAGTCTATAATTTCGTTGAATTTGGGATATTGAAACACCAGGGGTCTCACCGTTATCTGAGTGGTCTCCCGTAGGTTTTCACTATAAATTTATTTATTTTTTTTTGGCTTTCCATAGATATTTCTATTTATATTTCTTAATGTTTTTAGAGTGGCTGGCTTTAGTTTTAGTTTTATATATTTTATATTAAATTAAATCTTTGATGAATCTTTGATGTCGTTTTATTGATAAAAATTCATATTACATAAAGACAAATATGTAATTAATATAAGGGTTTATATTCGAGGACAACGAGAATTTACGACAGCTTGAAGGGGTCATAAAACTATTTGCGGCGTAATTTTTCACTCCTGTTAACTATGAAAATCATACTTTTTAATGATTTTCAACTAAATTTTGATATTGAACCGACTGCTAGCAACCGGTTTGATATTGAATATCGAATATCGAATAACAAACCGGCAGCTAACTTCACATACATATTTTAAAAGTAATGAAATGCTTTTAAAATCATTACAAGCCGCGAAATTGTCGAATTCCGCTGTTAAATTATATTTAACTAAGATTTAGCGATTTTTGGAACGTTTGAGTCTCATGCAATTTTTTGGTTTTTAGACATATCGTCAAAATTGGCTGCTGGAAAAAAGTGGCTGCTATCTTGATTGGCCGATAAAAGTGGCTGCCAGCTTGAGTCTGGTAAAACATATCCGACTCATATAAACTTTAAAACCGAATTTCAGAAATCTTTGTAATGTAGTTCCTGAGAAAGATGCGACGAAATATATTCATTGGACGGACGGACAGACCGAGGTAAAAAAGTATACCCCCATTTTTTTTTAAAGCGGAGTATAATTACTCGAGGTGATAGCAAGCGATAACATAAATATTACATATTTTATATATCAATATGTATAGACACGGTGATACATAGCTGGAACCTAGTCTACGTCCGGTCGGAATGGGAACGTTATCTCCGAAAAGTTTCTCAGGCTCCTTACGTTAAAGAACATTTGCAAGAACTCTTTGAGAGCTGAAAAAAGTTATGACTATTTTATATTTTTCTTATAGTATTTGTTATGACATATTGTATAACAATTGCATTATGAATTTATGTTCTTGTATTTTCAAATTTGCAAAAGTATCACCTCCTCCAAAACATCTTAATATATAGTCTTATAAAATATGAATGTTGTTTAAATTTCAATATTGTATGTTTGTAATGATTGTCATGTTATCCAATATTTGGATTTTACACAAGTAAAATGATTTGAATCATAATGAAACTTCTCTGTTTATATGATACAATGTATACATGAAAGTCATGAAGTGTGTGTGTACACATGTTTGCATTCTTTCACTTTCAAATGTCAGAAGGTGCATTTTAAATGACCCAGATTTTATTAGCTTGGCAAGAAATAATTACAAATCCAGTAGTTCACTACTGATAACAAAATTTTAGTTGTAACGGGCTGTGTGTTAGAGTGTATATATTATAATATATGCATTAAGGACTCAACAACCAATTTTGTTAATTAAAACAGTTGTATTTGTATTACACGTACAAATTATCTACTTAGGATTTACTAGTATACAGTTTGGATTAATCGGCTGTGCATTGATATTTAATCTATTTATGAAATAATAATTCACTTTTGAATCAATGATTGATCGATTTTTGGTTGCTTAACGTCCAGTCGCAAATATTTCATGCATGTTCAGGACGAGAACGTCAAGTTAACAATAAAAACAATGATGATGGTCGGGGAAATTTGGACCGCCACTGGAAAATGAGGTTGTATTGGATAGGTACAGAAATTGTGCTTTGCAACATACCACCTACGGATCCCTCAAAAATCAAGTATTAATCTATTTACACGAGGCATGCCCATTCTGACGATTGCATCGTGACTGCAAACTTGTACATCCCGCACAGCCAAACGAACGCCCTACTTTGGCAAGCCTTTTACTGCCGGTCGGTCGAAGACCTAGTGACAATATTTCTTTTCCCCAGTCACCTATTACAGACTAGGGGAATAGCTCTGGTAGCATGGATGGAGACGATAACATACGGACACATAAAAAGACACAGCTTTCATTTTCTACATTTTAATCAGACAAAGATGACGTCACAAACATAAATACAAAATACTGATAAAAGGGGAACAACTCTCTCTCACATACAGAAACATAATCTGACCATACATACTGATATATAACATCCCGCCCCCAAAACAAAAATTTACTAAATTTTTACAATGGTCAATATGTTTATGTGTTATAAAAAAATACAGTATATAATAATTTCCAAAATTGAAAATTTACATAAATAAAGTTAATCTCTCGACACTCTAGTAACCATTTTAAAACAAACGTATCAACGCTGCAAAACCGAAAGTCTGGCATCTCGGACTCCTCCCTCGGATGACCTTATGCACGCATTACTCTCACACAAACAATTACAGTGATACACACACATTAATGGCATTTCCTACTAGACCAGCTGATATCATTATAAAAAGCTGAATACACATTTGATAATATCGTCAGAGACCTTAAACTCTTAAATTTAATAAGGTTTTATTTATGATAAATATCACACCGCTAAATGATAAACACGTTCACATTAGCTTAAATTCGAAGTAAACAAATAACGTAGATCAAAATTAACATGAAAAGTATCTGGATTCATAAAATCAACATATATAGTAAAATGTTCTTGTACAGAATAAATTCATCAGGGTTTCTTTAAAATATGTCTTCTTGGAACTCTTTAAAACCATGGCGATACATGCAGTTATCACCAAAATGCGGTAAATCTAATTACGTTTTATAACAGCTAATGTAGGTTACGGCGGAATGGACACAACAGCAATACAGTCAACATTACGCATTACACATCACACGTGTAGTTCAACGGGTTAATCTGGGTCAACATCAATAAACAGTAAAATTGGCTCTTCTGGTGAAATCGGAACTTGAGTATGGATGGCGATACAGTTATCACCGATACAAATTGAATAATGTCAAATGAAAATAGCATATAATAAATGTATAAACAGGATCCAAACGAATGTTACAGAAATAAAATGCATGATCATGATGCAATGAGATAAATCTCACGTGCTTCAGGTTTAAAACGGGATACAGGTAGTCGACATTCATCACAAATCACAAAGACAGTACGTATACAATTCCTTCCAAAAAATCAATTTAAATGTTGGTATTAATAAACGTCCAGATATAAATTTTCAAAAACAATTAAAAGTGTTCAGCATCATGGCGGTATGACAGGTTCCATCAGGAACAGTCACAAGTAAAAATATCCAAAATCCATTGAAAAACAAAATCCAAAATATGTAAAAATCATTATTCACGATCGTTTAGGTCACTCCACCATATTACAGACTAGGGGAATAGCTCTGGTAGCATGGATGGAGACGATAACATACGGACACATAAAAAGACACAGCTTTCATTTTCTACATTTTAATCAGACAAAGGGAGGGGTTTAATCAAACACGACATATGATATTTATCAATTGTAATTGGAGTGACAGTTTAATTTGAAAAAATGGTGTTTTCCTTCGTGTTGCAGATAACGTCAAGTTCAGATATACCGCCAACATTGCGCAGGGGCGGATCCAGCCATTTTAAAAGGGGGGGGGGGGGGTCCCATCCCAGAGTAAAAGGGGGGTTCCAACTTTATGCTCCCATTCAAATGCATTGATCGTCCGAAAAAAGGGTGGGGTTCCAACTCCCGGACCCCACCCCACCCCCTGGATTGTGGCGATTGATTGATTGTTAAGACAGAATGCTAAAATGCTTGGTTAAGATTTTTGTCATGAAATATACTATATATACAGTCCTACATCTAGTAATAATTCTATTTCTACGGGTTTTTTTTCGAAGTACATTCGACTTGATCTAACAAAAAAAATCATTCCAAACCTGTAGCGTTATCTATTGTTCATTAATATAACTGAATTCTTATTAAGAGGATGTTGATTTATAAGTAACAGGTGGGATTATCGTGTGTTAAATCTAAGACTAGACATTCTAGAATTTCGGGCCCATTTTAATATTACATGATTATACAATCATTGACATTTGATTGAGGTTGATACATACAGATTAATAGAAAATGATAATGCTTAGATTATCAAGTTACTGTAAAACTAATGTGTAAAATTGAAGTTCCTTTTCTATGTCTTTTATTCTTTTAAATGTATAATGTGTATAAATAATCTATTGAAGTTGTCCCATCATCACATATAAAAAAAGAAGATGTGGTATATGATTGCCAATGACAGACATTAACAACTATAGGTCACCATACGGCCTTCAACAATGTACAAAGCCCTTACCGCATGTATATTATTTTCTTTCTTTGGATGGTTATCAGAAAAAACTTAAAACCTCTATTATTATTACGTTTACTGTTTTAATCAAATGAACGGTACTAATTTTCTTGCACCAGATGCGCATTTCGACAATACATGTCTCTTCAGTGATGCTCGTGGCCAAAATAATTGAAATCCAATTATGCATGTTACTATCTACATGCCATAACAGATTTATAGCTCTACTTTGCCATTTCAAAACTGAGAAAATATATGAATTGTAAGCTGTAACATGTAGATTTTGTTTTCACTCTCAACGGCTTAAATTCAAGACTGTATACCATTGAAAGTAAAGTTTTTCAAAATACTTGACAAGTCACCATTCTAAATTACATCACTTCGCTCCTTTGATGAAACTGTTGCATAAAAACTTTTATCAATACTGAAATGTTACTAATATTATCTTTGGCGTTTTTCTGATGATATAAGTGCGAGAAATACTATAGACAGTGCATCATTTAACTGAATTGACCTGCTTAGGCGTAAACGGACAATAAAGCTGCCATTTCACTTATCAAGCATTTAACCACTTAATCATTTCACCATGCTTGCATGATGTTGAACACGCGCGTCTTATCGATCAGCCCCTTTAACAAATACCGCTGCTTTAAAAGAAATAAAGCTTCTTTCAGCTGCTATCATTCTTATTAATTTTAACTACAATATTTATTTCTTCCGAATTATTATTAACAAGAATGTGTCCACAGTACACGGATGCCCCACTCGCACTATCATTTTCTATGTTTACTGGACCGTGAAATTGGAATAAATTCTCTAATTTGGCATTAAAATTAGAATGATCTTATCAAAGGGAACATGTATACCAAGTTTCAAGTTGATTGGACTTCAGTCAACTTCATCAAAAACTACCTTGACCAAAAACTTTAACCTGAAGTGTAACAGACGGACGAACAGACGGACGGACAAACGAACGGACGAACGGACGTAAGACCAGAAAACATAATGCCCCTCTACTATCGTAGGTAGGGCATAAAAATGCTTTGTTATGTATACAATCAATAGGTTTTTGTCGGACTATAGTTAAACTCAACATTTTGATTGCAACAGGCAATTAATTAATAAACGTCTCTTTATATAAGATAAGATAAGATATATTTTATTTCCAATAGTGGACCCATTACAGGCATAATCAGTACATTGATTTTTTATCACACAATTGCAATAGACAATAAACAAAAATAAAAATAGAAATACGTTTGACAAAAACATGAAATATAAATTGAGTTAATAGTACATGTAGTCACATGTATATCAAAATCTATATATTTAGTGATTATTGACCATGCACTAGAACCAGCATGACATCCATTATAGAAAAGAAAAACACTTTGAGTTAAGTCCTTCCTCGTGGCTGGTGCATATTAGCAAATAGTATTGTTGTTCATATTATATGGAATGTGATATAACTATTGTTTCTGCCCTTTCTACATATAGTTTCTTCGTATATTGCATCAACCCGTTTAAGAGCATTGTAAATGGTATATTTTCGATCTAATTTTCTTAGATGAATGTTTAATTATTTTGAGAACAAATGTTATTTTGAGGGTGACAAACAAATTCTGTCGCACACGTAATTTTCCGTATATCGTCAAGTTATACGGAATTCCTATGGCCGGCACTAAGTGTGCACTGCTTATTGGGGACCTGCTTCTGTATTGTTACAATTTATTACGAAAATAAGCAAAGACCTTTAAGAAATTTATCCTGCCGAACTGACTTTAAATAAAGATAATGCTGTTGTCTGTTCTATGGTCGGGTTGTGTTCTCTTTGATACATTCCCCATTTCCATTCTCACTTTTAACAATGAACACTACACCCTTTCCTGGATCATGATATCTTTAACGGGAAGCTCAGTCATACCAAAATTTATGATAAAAGAGATGATTTTTCATTTCCCATTGTTAATTGTCCATTGTTACCATTGTACCTTTGTCACCATCTTATGGTGTTTATATATATCAACTTGTTCGATTCGCTCGTGTAGCGTATTTAATTTCAACGAAAGACATCTCTGTATTACTGAAAAGTTATTACACCAAGGATTTTCGATATCACAAACTAGTCTACATTAGTGTAGAGTAGTATGCTGATCGGAACTGGAACCGCATGGGATTTTGTAGCCTCTGGCCTTTGATAGTCTTGTATATTTTTAATTTTACTACATTTATATATTTTGAAGTTTAGTGTGACGTCCATTTTCACTGAACTAGTACACAATTGTATTAAGGGCCAGTCGAGGACCACCTCCGGGTGCACCGGGAATTTTCTCGCTGACGGTTGAAGACCCATTGGTGGCCTTCGGCTGTTCTCTGCTTGTTGTCTCTTCGAAATATTCCCTAATTTCCATTCTCAACTTTATCATAATATTAGAAGAGTTATCTGTTTATTTATGATTAAATTAAAAAAAAAAAAAAAAAAATCTAGTTTATACCCTCAACATATTCCTGTGACAGTCCTTACCTCGTCAGTTTTTGTCTTAATAAGATATTTAATCCGGAGAATATGGTAATGATGATAGATATTTGATGTTAAATTATGTTTAATTATAACCTTCATATACTTGAGGTAATTTGCATGTGTAATTGTTTAAAATCCTACATTGATAAAAGCTGACTGACGACCTATGTCGTGTATTCTTTTAAATAAAATTGAGAATGGAAATGGGGAATGTATCAAAGAGACAACAACCCGACCATAGAAAAAACAACAGCAGAAGGTCACCAACCTTCAATGTAACGAGAAATTATTAAAGTATTTTGTTGAAACACTATAAATCAAACACGGCTTATCATATTTTCCGAAACCAAACCATTATGTTATGCATTTATCTTTTTTAAATCGTGAACAACAGAAGTCTTTTGTTTTAAATCTCTGATAACCAATTTCTCTTACACCCCATTTACACTGGCAACGAAATTGGAGCGATCTTTATTTGAATTGATCTTAAAATGACCAGTTCGCGTTTACATTGCACAAGCAAGATCGTCTTAGTTAATCCAGTGCGTTTACACTATAACATAAAAAGCACCGATCTGACCTTTATTTCCATATCTAACTATAACATTCACCGGAAAAAAAAGATCGATCGCAATCAATCTAAACGTTTACACCAAAAAATAATCGATTCAAATAAGAATCTTTTTCAAACCACCTCAAGAGGTACAGTCGGTATATAGGTATAAACCTTTTCCGTTAATATTTCCTTGCGACCTGTCAGATACTGACAATATCAATTCAGATAGTGAAATATGCTGCATGTAACCTTTTATTGTTAGATCATAACGGAAAGAAGTGTTACATTTTGTTAATTTTATTTGCTTTGTTTATCTGTACTAATATGTTTGCATTTTAACCCGCCAGGAATTCATGTTTTGCGAGATGTTTTGCAATAAAGATTATTTATTTGATAAATTTCCTTTTTTTTTTTTTTAACTTGCCTATGTCTGCCGAAACATAGATGTAATAGTCGAAACAATTTAATTAAAGGGAGATAATACTTTCTACTCGTCTATATTACAAATATTCGTAATAAAGGTCAAATTCACTGTGTCTAAACCACACCGGCAAAATTTGCTCGGACTCGATGGTATCTAACATCCGGCACAATGACGGAACACCAATAGACAAAAGAAAGGTAGGTTTCTCCTTATTTTTTTTATTTTTTTATGATATCGAAGAATATATATACATATACAACTATTTTCTATTGTGAGATGCAATATTTTCTACAACCGTTCTATATTAACGGAGAAATAAGTCAAAATGCATGTCAAAATGACGAATTGAGTGAACCTTTCCTCGAAATGGTTTAATTTCTCGTTAAATTGTTCACATTGTACGGAAAGAAAGGTACGGGAAGATAGATATTGACACGGAGATTGCAAATTTAGTTATTATGAGAATCTCCATAATTGTATCTCTGTGTATGGAACGAAAGAAATGGGTCATGTCAAAATGGAACTGGCCGGTTTCGTCAATGTATACAACCCGGTTTCGTCATAGATTTCAAAATGCATAACCCGGTTTGGTCAAATAAAAAAAATCATAATCGCATTACATTATAATTGATTATTTAACTTGAGCGTTCAAAAGAAGTTTTGTGGGTCGTTGGAAAACAAATTCGTTCACCGGACAACGGCTTATTATTTATATGAGTCTTAGATTCAAATAAATAATAAGCAAAAACTTGAATTCCTACTCTTATAGAACACAAATATTTTAATTTACTAAAAAAAAGCATTCCGAAATTTTTTAACAGCATATTGAGATTAAAGCTCTCTAAATATGCGTTTTCTATATGAGTTATGGGAAAATATGTTGAACATGTTTAAACTTAAAATTAAAGTTTACGGTCTTAAAAATCGAAACACACAATTGATATGTGATTTTCTCGCACAAAAGGATGGACACCTTTATAAGTAATCTAATCATTCTATGTATGTAATCTTTTCTACAATCGTTAAAAATAAATTTTCTTAAGGATAAACGTTGATAATAAGACAACTGTATATGCATGCATAATCGACATAGAAAATGAATGTAGGATTACAACTACCATGCATTAAAATAATGTTTTTTTTCCCTTATTGTAACTATACTGCTATGTACAAATTAGTATAATAGTATAATAGTCTCAGGTCATCGACAAAATTCAATAATAATTATTTTGTTAACATTACTAAAAAAACGAGTCTGTACTGTCGCCGTTGTGTTATGATGATCGTACACTGACGTTGGTCAATATATTTTGACAATATATACGGACAGACGGATTCAGTTTATTTCAAAGTGGACGTATTATTTAAAAATGTCTATCAACATGAAAAGTTCATACAAATTCCAAGCGACAACAACCCGACCATAGAGCAGAAAACAGCCGAAGGCCACAATGGGTCTTCAATGAAGCGAGACACTCCCGCTTCGGGTGGCGTCCTTTAGCTGGCCCCTTAATAAATATTTATACTAGTTTGAGTGATAGTGGACTTCATAGTAAACTGCGAATACATGTATATTTATTATATTTAAGGGATAATTTTAACTATGATACAAGTTTTGGCACACATCGCGCATTTACTATACAGGCTCTGTCATCGGACGAGTTAAGGTTTGTTCATTATTTTTTATTATTTGTACTTTTGCTGTACTGTTTGTGTGCAGCGACAACACTTTGACTCAGTCCATTCCCGAATCACACGCTTGTAATTTCATGGTTGTCTTTGGTTGCTTTATACCATATGCGTTTTGAACATAAAATAGGCAGGTAGTTTTCTTGTTTGAATTGTTTTACATTTATAATTTAGGGCCCTGTTATAGCTTGCTGCTTTCATGCAGTTTGTGTGTTTTTCTCATTGTTTAAGGCATACGCTGACCTAAACTTGATTAATTCAACATAATTTTTGTGTCTTAAAGAAAGTTGTCTCATTGTCAATGTTTATGGGACAAGTGGTTACCGTCACTTCTTCTTAATAAGACCTAGATATAAATGACGGTCATGTTTTGCAAACCAACTTTTATTCACATTGAAAATACAAAACTGTCAGATATTGTTTTCGAAAGTTATCTTAAAGTTTCAATTGAATTTGAACTGTACAAAAAATGAATTTGAACTGTAAAAATAATGTGAAAAACATGCCTATGAAAATAAATGTGCCTACCAGAAACGGGGAGAAAGTTACAAATCTCACTGCTATGTTATGGTTGCTTAAGTGTGAAAACTCGCTTTAGTTCGCAAGTAACACAGTATATATAGTATCAGAAAATCTGGCATGACTGCATGCATGATTAATTTGTGCAGAACAGTATAGACTAAGTCTATAGTCGGTTTGGGACTGTTCGTCAATGATTGAATGCATAAATGTATTAATAATTGATAGTAAACATTGTAAACTAAGTGTATATAATAAAGTATAGTAAATTAAAATTATGGCACAATCAAAACACATCCTTTTCTTTTTCATCTTTACATACTACTATTATAAACAAAGAAAATATAATAATGTTACAAAATATTTAGATACCAGTGTTTGCTATTCAGTATTTATATTCCATTTAAAATTAGTTTCAAGTTAAGTGAAATAAGGGATACGCCTTTCATTAGGAAAATGTGTATTATCATAATTAACTATGTCCAAAAGTGCCCGTTTAAAATAGATTTTAACACGCCAAGTTTACTTTACAATAAATATATATTTAAATTCTCGAAAGACAATGTTCAGATCCGTGCCAAAGTTTCTTTTCATAAATTGTTTGTTAAAAAACCCCCCAAAAAAAACCGGGTGATATATATAGACGAAACCGGGTGATTGTGTAGTAACAACATTGACGAAACCGGTTTATTTTAATTTGACATGACCCTTTTCTTTCGTTCCAAACACAGAAATACAATTATTTAGATGCTCATAATAACTAAATTTGCAATCTCCGTGTCAATATCTATCTTCCCGTACCTTTCTTTCCGTACAATGTGAACAATTTAACGAGAAATTAAACAATTTTGAGGCAAGGTTCACTCAATTCGTCATTTTGACATGCATTTTGACTTATTTCTCCGTTAATATAGAACGGTTGTAGAAAATATTGCATCTCACAATAGAAAATAGTTGTATATGTATATATATTTTTCGATATCATAAAAAAAATAAAAAAATAAGGAGAAACCTACCTTTCTTTTGTCTATTGGTGTTCCGTCATTGTGCCGGATGTTAGATACCATCGAGTCCGAGCAAATTTTGCCGGTGTGGTTTAGACACAGTGAAATTACTTGTTTAAGTAATAGTACCCATCCAAATAATATTACACGAATACTTTATATCACGAACTATAAATGAGGATACACAAAATAAAAAAACTAAGCGAAATTGTGAATCCCGCATTGCACAAAAAAATGTGTTGTATTTCAGTAAATAACACGTGTTTTGGTTGATTGTAAACACGTAGTCATTGTGACTCATTTACTGGATTGGTAAAAAAAACTAGGTAAAAATAAATTGCGACACATGTAAATAAACAATTACATGTGCGAGAACATAAGTATGCTAATTTATGCATTTCCATATACATTGTAAGGTAGTGGTCCCGACCTGTTTAAAGTGTTTACGATGATTTAAACGTGTCTCTTCGAAAAGTTTTATGCACAATAGCTTAGGGAGCTACCATTTGATTTTTATGGGGGGGGGGGGCTAGGATGAAATAAAAAAAAAAGGCAGGACAGGATTTTGAGTAAAAAAAAAGGCAGGATGAGTAACTTGGCAAAAAAAAAAAAGACAGGATGACATTTGTTGTAAAAAAGTCAGGATAAGCTAAGAAAAAAAAGGCAGGACCGAATAGACTGAAAAATAAAAAGGCAGGACAGAGATTACAAATAAAAAAAGGCAGGACATGGTCATGTCACGTTTTCGAAAGTTTTTGAAAATAAATCTATATTTTTTATAACATTTTGGTTTCAAAATATGGCATATCATTTTATATTTCAAATCTGAGATAATTTCTTTGAAAAATAAAAAAGTTATTAGCATTTTTATTTGGTCCTTCTCGATGTTGGTCCTGTCATTATCAGAATTGGTCATGTCACGTTTTCTAAAGTTTCTTACCAAAATTTTTATTTTTTTTCTTAAATCTATTTATCAAATGATGAAATCTTATTATATTTCAAATTTGAGATCAATCCTTTAAGAAATGAAAAAGTAATTAGCATTTTTCATTTGGTCCTGTCATTCGGTCCTGTCATTGAGCTATAATAGCTTCTCATATACGGCTAGTAGCCGTAAGGATCAGCCTCAGTAGGTCTCGTTAATTGAAACCACGCGAGATGTGCGGGAGCATTTCTTTAATGTTATCGTATTCTTTTAGACGCTTATCGACTACATTTTAACCTCAACACGAAAGAGTAACATTAGTGTAATGGTATAGAATAATTTGTAAACATTCCCGATACTTAACTTGATATACATGATATATATACATATGAAACTAAACAATAAGCAAAGAAATTGACATTTTAGGCAGAACATTCATGAAACGACTACTATCTATTTTGACGAATGAGACCAATCTGGGAACAGTATATATCTGTATATATGTTCCAGGGGCGGTCCAGCCATTTTACAAAGGGGGTTCCTAACCCAGGACAAAAGGGGGGGGGGGGTCCAACTACACCTCCCCATACAAATGCATTGATCGTCCAAAAAAAGGGGGGGGGGTTCCAACACCCGGACCCCCCCCCCCCCCCCCCCCTTCTGGATCCGCGCCTGTGTTCCTGGACCAATAAGCATGATATTGATAAGGTAAAATGCACAATACAAAATATTGAGATTGGAATTGGCACTTGTTTCTGTCAATGTGGGGTTTACTATCCACACCCGTACGAAAAATCACAAGGTAGCTTAAACAGAAATTTTCAATGTGTTCACTTCAAACAATATTTTATTACTCCCCTTTCTTTTCTCGCAAAAAAAACATACACCAGTATGTCAGTAATTGAATTATTTTTACACTAAAACAACTTTCACGTACCTTGACACAGGAACTTGTTTCTATCTATTTGAAGACCCTCCTATCAACGTATATTTATAAATAATTTGTAAATATGCGTTGATAGGGGGTCTTCCAATGGATAAAAACAAGTGCCTGTGCTGTTGATTGTAGAATAAATGGGGGGAGGGGGTAAATCCCTCCACTATATTGAGAACCACAGGTAATCTGTGTAATCAGAGCAACGGGCTTAAAAATATGACACTAAACTCCCTCTGCATGTGGGATTGCAGGTCTATGTTTATATCTGCGCACTACACAGTAGAATTAGTCTGTACAGCATTATATAAGCAGAACATATATACAATTCATCTGAATCTGTCCATTTGTCCCTCCCTCCTAAACTTAACCCCTGTTGTGTTCATTAATTTATACTGTCTGTCTGTCTGTCTGTCTGTCTGTCTGTCTGTCTGTCTGTCTGTCTGTCTGTCTGTCTGTCTGTCTGTCTGTCTGTCTGTCTGTCTGTCTGTCTGTCTGTCTGTCTGTCTGTCTGTCTGTCTGTCTGTCTGTCTGTCTGTCTGTCTGTCTGTCTGTCTGTCTGTCTGTCTGTCTGTCTGTCTGTCTGTCTGTCTGTCTGTCTGTCTGTCTGTCTGTCTGTCTGTCTGTCTGTCTGTCTGTCTGTCTGTCTGTCTGTCTGTCTGTCTGTCTGTCTGTCTGTTTGTAAGGAAATTAAACATAAGGGAAAGAAAAAGTGTTTCTTTTGTTCCTTTTTTTTTATTTTTAATGTGTTTTCCTTGCCATTGTCAGTTATGTATAAAAAGAGACATTTCTATAAGATTGTTTTTTTGGAAAAATCCTTCCTTTACAATGAATTATGCATAATTTAGTTTGTATCTAATGTTATATCAAATTTCAATTGCTTGATTGTTTAAACAACAATTCCATTGATTTATTTGTTAGAAAAATGTAACCCTAATCAAACAGATTTTCTTTGTAGGTGTTACCATGGCCAGTATCAAAGTAGAAAGCGAAAGAGCAAAATGCTCTGAAAAGAGTGAAGCATTTGGCCAATAAGGTTTGAATAAGTGTTAGCCAAATTATAGTAAATAAGTATAAAAAGCAAAAAAAAAGTCATGATCTCGGTTTTAATTACATTCAATTATCATAAAGTATTATGTACCAATTCAAAATTGAAATTATTCCTCAATAGATTTAGTACATGTCAAGCAGTTTTAACTTCTTTTTGTAATTGTAGCTGAACAACAGTTTATAAGAATAAAAACTCTTTGAGAAAAACAAAACATTACATCTTTGTTCATCAGGCAAAAGACTCAAACAAATATTTTAAGAAAGAGAAAAACATTTTCTTATAAATCATGAATACAGAATAATAAGATATGGTATGAGTGCCAATGAGACAACTCTCCTTCCAAGTCACAATTTGTAAAAGTTGACCATTATAGGTCACAGTAGGGCCTTCAACACAGAGCCTTGGCTCATATGGAAGATGGAACAGAAGCTTAAGGGCCCCAAGAATGACTGGTTTAAAACCATTCTCACAGGAAAGTGGTATAAAAGCATGAACTGAAATGTTCTATTTTTAATGTTCCCATCATATCTGAGGGGACATTAAGTTTAAGCCTTGTCTGTAAGTCTGTACATCTCTAAATTGGTTTCTGTTCTCTAACTTCATTTTGCCAAAACAAAATGCTATAAAACTTATACCCTATGCTTATTACAACAAACACAAATCAAGGCTTCTCTTTTACCAATCTAGAGTTATAATCCTTTACACATGGATAGAAATTCTGATTTTTTTCGTTTTTTGTCTCTAATCCAGATTGCATCAAACAAATGTTATATGTCATTCGTACACAGTGCATCTTTCCACAAAACTCAGATGAAGTTTAAATTTCAGTTGCCTCACTTTTATTGTTCTTAATTTATTCTTATTGTCATTTAGATTTGAAATACTTCTTAAAGTTCTTAGAATTGGATACCTTGGATAAGGGTTATGCTGTCTACTACAAGATATGCATTTTCTATTAAATTTATTATCTCTTATTTAATGGATTATTTGTGAAAAAAAATTAAAAAAAATATTTTTAGGTGTAAAGATTTTCTGCAGAAACAGCATTTCCAGCTATGTTTTTTTTATATTGCTGTACATGCATTTGGTAAGTAGTTTGACTTGTCTTTGCATTCATTTTACAGTTCAATGTTTAGTCAGTGGCTTTACTTATATGTAGATAAAACATATTAGTTTGGTTCAATTCAAACAGGAGAAAATTCATGTACAATTTTCTTATAAACATTTTCCTGCTGTTAATTAATCCCCTGGTGATTGAAGTATGGTTTTTACAAAAAGCTACATGAGAGACAACTGATCTCATTAACATTTACCTGCTGTTATAGAATCCTATGGTGATGGAAATATTATTTGTACTAACAGATACATAAAAAGGCTTCATCTGAAGGAGAATACATTTATTGTAGATTGGTTCAATTCCAATGGGAGACAACTCTTGTACTATTTTACTTATTAACATTTTCATCAAGATATTTAATCCAATGGTGATAGAAATATGACTTTTTACCAACCACTAACAGGTACATATAAAGTCTTCATCTGAAGGAGAATACATTTATTGTAGATTGGTTCAATTCCAATGGGAGACAACTCTTCTACTAATTTACTTATTAACATTTTCATTTAAGATATTTAATCCTACAGTGATGGTAATATTATTTTTACTCACCACTAACCAGTACATAAAAAGTCTTTATCTGAAGGAGAATACATTTATTGTAGATTGGTTCAATTCAAATGGGAGACAACTCTTGTACTATTTTACTTATTGACATTTTCCTTTAAGATATTTAATCCTATGGTGATGGAAATATTATTTTTAACTAACCACTAACCAGTACATAAAAAGTCTTTATCTGAAGGAGAATACATTTATTGTAGATTGGTTCAATTCCAATGGGAGACAACTCTTGTACTATTTTACTTATTAACATTTTCCTTTAAGATATTTAATCCTATGGTGATGGAAATATTATTTTTACTAAGCACTAACCAGTACATAAAAAGTCTTGATCTGAAGGAGAATACATTTATTGTAGATTGGTTCAATTCAAATGGGAGACAACTCTTCTACTAATTTACTTATTGACATTTTCCTTTAAGATATTTAATGCTATGGTGATGGTAATATTATTTTTACTCACATTTTACCAGTACGTAAAAAGTCTTCATCTGAAGGAGAATACATTTATTGTAGATTGGTTCAATTCCAATGGGAGACAACTCTTGTACTATTTTACTTATTAACATTTTCCTTTAAGATATTCAATCCTACAGTGATGGAAATATGACTTTTTACTAACCACTAACAGTAACATAAAAAGTCTTCATCTGAAGGAGAATACAATTATTGTAGATTGGTTCAATTCCAATGGGAGACAACTCTTGTACTATTTTACTTATTAACATTTTTCTATGTGTTTATTAATGTTTGTAGGAAGGTTGATCCTGTATAAAATTGGATTTATCAGCCTGTACTTTGTTAATGATTTATCAGCCTGTACTTTGTTAATGGTTGTTATGAAGGTTGATCCTGTATAAAATGGGATTTATCAGCCTCTACTTTGTTAATGGTTGTTATGAAGGCTGATCCTGTATAAAATGGGATTTATCAGCCTGTACTTTGTTAATGGTTGTTATGAAGGTTGATCCTGAATAAAATGGGATTTATCAGCCTGTACTTTGTTAATGGTTGTTATGAAGGCTGATCCTGTATAAAATGGGATTTATCAGCCTGTACTTTGTTAATGGTTGTTATGAAGGTTGATTCTGAATAAAATGGGATTTATCAGCCTGTACTTTGTTAATGGTTGTTATGAAGGCTGATCCTGTATAAAATGGGATTTATCAGCCTGTACTTTGTTAATGGTTGTTATGAAGGCTGATCCTGTATAAAATGGGATTTATCAGCCTGTACTTTGTTAATGGTTGTTATGAAGGTTGATCCTGAATAAAATGGGATTTATCAGCCTGTACTTTGTTAATGGTTGTTATGAAGGCTGATCCTGTATAAAATGGGATTTATCAGCCTGTACTTTGTTAATGGTTGTTATGAAGGCTGATCCTGTATAAAATGGGATTTATCAGCCTGTACTTTGTTAATGGTTGTTATGAAGGCTGATCCTGTATAAAATGGGATTTATCAGCCTGTACTTTGTTAATGGTTGTTATGAAGGCTGATCCTGAATAAAATGGGATTTATCAGCCTGTACTTTGTTAATGGTTGTTATGAAGGCTGATCCTGTATAAAATGGGATTTATCAGCCTGTACTTTGTTAATGGTTGTTATGAAGGCTGATCCTGTATAAAATGGGATTTATCAGCCTGTACTTTGTTAATGGTTGTTATGAAGGTTGATCCTGAATAAAATGGGATTTATCAGCCTGTACTTTGTTAATGGTTGTTATGAAGGCTGATCCTGTATAAAATGGGATTTATCAGCCTGTACTTTGTTAATGGTTGTTATAAAGGCTGATCCTGAATAAAATGGGATTTATCAGCCTCTACTTTGTTAATGGTTGTTATGAAGGCTGATCCTGAATACAATGGGATTTATCAGCCTCTACTTTGATCCAAGGGTAAGGACAACTACACATGAGTTGCACGTTCAACAAAAACTCTGCATTCTGATGGGAATTAACTGTGCTCTTCTTCTTGTCGACTTGTTCTTTTCTTTATATTAGGCGGACTTCATACAAACGCCCGAGCAAGAAAGAAAAAAAGCAAATCATATCTTCCAGGGCTTATATTTCCTTGCTGTTCACAAGGAAGCTATCAAACCAAGAGTTCCAAGTGGCGAATTGGAAATTAGCCCTCCGTTAATTCCGTTTGTTCTTCTTCCTGATATTGACCTATCTTCTTATACTTATATTCTCTTTTGCATTTCCTACACAAACACAACGGGTGCCGTATGTGGACTAGGACCTTCTTACTCATTCAATAGCACATGAGATCACCCCAGCTTTGTTTTGTGTTTTGTTGGGTTTTTTTTTTTTGGGGGGGGGGGGGTAAGTCCTCGGTATTCCATGATTTGTTGTGTGTACTGTTGTTTGTCTGTTGGTATTTTTTTTTCTGTTTCCGCCCTGGCGTTATTAAAAAAAAGCCTGTGGTATGATTGCCAATGAGACAACTCTCCACAAGAGACCAAATGACACAAAAATTAACAATTAATCATACGTCACAGTACGGCTTTCAACAATGAGCAAAGCCAACACTGCAATGCATAGTCAACTTTAAAAGACCACGAATTAACAATCTAAAATCATTTAAACGAGAAAACTAACGACACAATTTATGTACAAAAATGAACGAAAAACAAATATGTAACACCGCAACAAACGGTTTATTCTTGACTTTGGAGATTGAAAACCACTTTTGGTATATTAGAACTCTGTAAATCTTTATTGTGCTTTGATTTAGTAATAACTTGCTTTAATTTTATGTGCACATCGTGTATAATCACACCAAATGTATCATATAATGCTAAAAAAGAACTAACGAAATCGCTAACTAATCAATTAACTAAGCTGTACAATAATAGTTAATAGCATTTTTTTCTTTTGTTCTAAATATACATGAAATATTTGCTACTAGACATCAATCAACAGGCAATAGTGAATTATACAATGCTCGAGTACCACAAATTCAATAGTGAATCAATGGGAAAACTTACAAGATTAAAGAGTACATCTTTATGTAATTTATACGTGTTTCTTGTTTCTCGATTTTTTTTATATAGATTAGACCGTTGGCTTTCCCGTTTGAATGGTTTTACACTAGTTAGTAATTTTGGGGCCCTTTGTAGCTTGTTGTTCGGTGTGAGCCAAGGCTCCGTGTTGAAGGCCGTACATTGACCTATAATGGTTTACTTTTTTTAATTGTTATTTGGATGGAGAGTTGTCTTATTGGCACTCACACCACATCTTCCTATATCTATCCATAAAACGATTTTTACAATCATATTGATTTAAAACAAAAGATCAATGATTCATTAATAAAACCGCTGTAAGCAAATCTAACTTTTTATTGTTTTCTGGTGTCTGTTTATTTGAATGCAAAAGTCATTGTACAACGTTTAAAATATATTGGACATCTCTCTATACGGAGCATTACATCTCTCCTCCGGGTGTCCTAGTATAGTCATCTATAGTTGTTTATATTCACTTATTTGATCTCCTATGGTTATATATAAGAATTGTGTATTTTGGTGCTATTATAATGAAGATAAAATGAGGTAAAATATTTAAAGAAATAAATTTTAATATTTCATATAAAACTAAGTGAATCTTCTTTGTAATTGTAGAAAATAACCAATTCTTGTATAAAGCTTTTTGTATCAAAAGATATAATTAGAAAGTCTATAATGTTATGTAACTTTTAATATATAAGTATTAGATGGGAAATTCTTCCTATTTGACACTTAGCGATATAAATAAGGTTTGGCAGCTTAAACTCTTAGAAGTATTTCCTTGGCAAATATATCTAATTCTTTCCTATTGTTCACCTAGAATTCTATCTAACCAAAATAATCGGATTTCCCTAATGGTCGTAAAAACAAAGTATTAAGTAATTAAAAATAGTAACCCCAAATTATGTAAAAACGTAAATTAGATAAAAAGAGATCTAACCAATAGAAACTGTCCTTATAAAAATAAGTATTCTAAAAGTCATTTTGATTGGTGAATAAAACAAGTCCAACCAGCACGTGTTCTTAGGGTTTAAAATAGGAAACCCTAAGGAATCAAACATTGATTTACTCGTATGGTTGGACTCGAAATAAACATATATAGACATCTTTGTTTTATTCACCAGGTTCGTAAACTTATATTTTTTGTTAAATGAAAAGTTAAACGTAATCTTTGTAATGTTTTAAAGTAATAATTTTATAAGAGAAATCTATCTTTATTAAAGTTATCATAAATATCATGATAAACTATTTTAATTAATTCATAAAGTATTTTGATAATCATTAATTCAATTTCATTTTAAAAATCAAACTCTTTTATTTCATATTTTTGTATTTGATGGATTTACTCGTATGGTTGGACTCGAAATAAACATATATAGACATACAGCTAATACAATGTATTAAAAGACACTAAACAGTTATTGTCTTTATCCTGCAATTAATTCTGTATATTGGTTGTGATTTGAAAGACAAAAAAACTCACATTTTCTGCATTTATTTTTCAATTTTAAATGTATGCTGAAATTGACATGGTGATTTGGTTACACAATCATACACATTCAAGTTTTGAAATCTGCAATTGACATCGTAGAAACGACTGCTGTTCATGTGTGTATGTTATCAGAAAATTTGTGTAATTCTTGTAGCTTTAAAGAAACGTTTGAAAACAAACAGAACCTATCAAAGTAATTCTTATTTCCCATAAGGTCAAACAATACATCATTGGAATGTGACTGCAATACACATTCTGAGATGGTTAAACGACAAACTAGTTTATGAGGCTCCCTTACAAGTAGACCCATGTTAGCAACACTCTGAAACCGATTGTGGATGGGCGAGTGTCATATGCTGCCCAGATGTCTGAGGGCTATGTGTATTTAGCGCAGAATGCAGTCATCTACTACAGATTCAATGATTCATCTAACATAAACACATCGTTCTGGTTAGCCAACTGCCCAGCTGATCAACCTGGCCCTAAAAGCAGCTGTTGTGGAGTCCATATGAAAAAGAAACATCAAAATAGTAAAAAAAACAAACCAAACCAACTCACAAAACTAAGATGGCAGCCTACAAAAAAAGGCATCTTCACCTGTTAACCTTATTTAATTTCAAACTCACCTGCCATTGTATTGCATAAAATGCAGAGAGACGTCAATCGTGTCAATGTTTGCAAATGAACACAAAGAATCTAGCCATAATCATATGAGAAACAAAAATTGTGTGAACAGCTAATGTGGATTTTTTAGAAAATGTCATGATTTATGACTTTCAGTTTATTTCATGTATCTAAAGTGAAAGAATACAAGGTACAGTACAGAAATTGGACAAACATGCCACTGATACATATGTGTATGTGACAAAACAACATCAGCTTGTACTGCATTACATGTAACAGTATCGTCCCTATCCATTTTAATCAAATAAATTTGTCTCGCAGGCCTCCAGAATTAAGTGTTCACCCCAAGAAGCTGAACTGAAATTAGGTGTAAAAATTCTGGATCAGTGGCTGGTGCTAAGTATAGTCTATAGATATGTTCCAGACCATACATGTTATACACCTTGTCGCTAATCCCGCTAACCCCGCCGCTTGAACTTTTGACGCATACAACAATCGCTTTTCCATTGTAGCGTTAGATGTTTTGTTTTATGACGTAAAATTTTTACGGGAACCTGTGCAATATCCAGTAAAAAATGAATTTGGTGTTTTTACTGTCTTCTGGTTGGTTACAATTATTAGTTTTATTTTCAATGTTGTCAATTTTGCTGGCGACATGCCCACTCTGACGTTGTGTATTCATACGCCAACATGTGCATGATGTGTGTACGTTGTTATTGTTAATATAAAAAATATAAAAAGTTTTTTGAGTCTTATTTTTGATAGAAATTTATCTATAATGAATGGCAATAATTTATTTTGATTTTATTGAACCATAAAACTAATTTTTGACTCTTCACATTTTACATAATCCGCTTCGCGGAAGAAGTCAAAAACTAGTTTTATGGTTCAATAAATTCAAAATAAATAACAGCCATTCATTAAATGGCGTTCAAATAGCGATAAGGTCTATTGGATCATATGGTTTAAATTCAAAAAACATTTATCACATTCTTTATTTTAAGTTTTATTTAAAATATCATAAAAATGTCCTGTACCAAGTCAGGAATATGGCATAGCTCATTTCTGTGTGTGTTACATTTCCTCTTATTATTGAGTGTGGGTTCACATTACTGTAAGACGTGTCACGGTACTTTTCTAACCCAAATTCATGTGTTTGGTTTAGATGTTATGTTTGTTGACGTTGCTCTCGTGGGATTTTGTCTGGTGCTTGGTCCGTTTCTATGTGTGTTGCATTTTGATGTTGTGTGGTTGTTCTCCTCTTGTATTTATTGCGTTTCCCTCGGTTTTGTTTTTTGTCCATGGATTTATGAGTTTTGAACAGCGGTATACTACTGTTGCCTTTATTTACAAATTGTTATTATTACAAATTTTATGAGATGGATAAAATAAACAAACGAACAACTGAAATTAAATATCTGTTGAAATGTATATCTGAATCCTATTTCATGTATTTAGGTACTCTTGCCAAAGGTGACACTAAACTGGTCCGCCGTTCTATCTATAGCTTCGCACCGAAGGAACGGGTTGGAGCTATTGTCACATTGGCATTAATTGGATAAGTCTTACAAATTCAACGATTCGCTAATAAAATTGGCCAATTAAAGTGATAGGAAATTGACCTCAAATGTTAATACTGCGATGCCGCAAAATAAACAAGTATCTGTTAATTGACCCGATGGTAGTAGAGCAGATAAATGACCAACGAGCGTGTTAACATGTTCTCGACAAACTGAGCCGGTATCTTTTATTCCCTTAAGAACTCAGTAGGGTAATAAATGTGCTAATTTTTCTTTGATTTGCTATCAGTTTAATACATAATCAAACATAGCCCATGATGTACTAGTCTCGTCGAATTATTAAATCCCGTGGTCAGAATTCTGACCACGGGATTTAGGCCATACCTGTTGTCAGTGTAGCGATAAGTGAACACAACAGGAGTCCAGTTTAAGGTGACACAAGTATAGCACAACCATTTCCTGCATAATATACCATGTAGTCCTGGAAATTAGGAGACAAGATTTTCAACCTGTCTTGTATAAATTTGTTAATTTATAGTACAGTGGTCAGTTTATTCATTTGCTGTATTGAAAAAATAACACAATAATATATTACTTAATCTAAAAACCCAATCACTACTGTAAGCATGGTCGTTGTCTCATCCTTAAAAGTGTTTTCTATGTTCAAGTGTCAGTGTCAGTATGTAGGCAATCGCGGTTCCCAAAAATATTAGATTGTCTTGATCACACATGCGTTTGACTGAAAACTTATTCGAAATAATTTCTCCCTCAATTTGTTTATTCCGATTTACAGAATAATGTCAATTTTTTTATTTGAAAGTAAAAAAATAACACTAAATTAATTTTAAATAGTATTTTAGTTTAATTAATATAAAAATAAAATAGTTTCCCAACCATTCTGAATGTTTTGTAATGGAAACAAACGAAGGCTGATCGCTAAGGTTGATCGCCATATACACCTTGCTCTAATTAACCTGTGTCATTCGGTCCAGTCATTAGTGTAAGGGTTACACTAAAGACCTGAAAGTGGACCTGAAAAGACCTGAAAAAACCTGAAAAGACCTGAAAATATACGATTAAAATTATTCAAATTGCAATAACTTTTTTATTATTGGATAGAATTTCTTCAAGTTGAAAATTCGGACCTTGTCGGGGAAGTAAAAGACATGAATAGATCATAGGGGTAGATGTATTTAAATTCGTACAACAATGTTTTTTTCTATTTGTTTTCATTTTAGACAAAAGTCTATTGAAGAGAACGAATGACTTTATATTTATACAGAAACATATTTGAATACAAAATACCTTTTTGTTGATGAAAAAAAAAAGAAGATTGCCCGTTGAAATTATTCAAACCAGAGACATATAATAAATAGGATTATATGTCTCTATTCAAACTAATTCAAGTGTAACCCCAAAAAACTGGCGCAAAAATAGTTACTTCCGTCTAACTTTATCTGTGTATCATTTACCAAAGTGGCTAAATTACAAAATTTATCCTTTTTTTACCATTAATAGGATTGAAGACTGCAAGCTGTTCTTTAGAGAGGTAATAAGACCTTTTAAGTACAGGTCCGTGTAAGAGGCAAATCAAATAAAAACTGATAAGTCCATAAACACGGAATATGGTGAAATTTTGGGAACTTTGTAATCATTTATAAAAGTGACAAAACCATAGTCTTACATCGATGTATGCCATATTTGTCTTGAAAAAAATAGGTTGAATGCATTCGCCGTCCGCATATATACAACAGTGTAATGGCATTGAAAGTACATGAAGTAGGTCAACATCGATATATTTGATTTTCTGTATAAAACAGCAGATGCTAGCACACAATTTTTTTTATATTTGAAATCAGTTGATACATATCTTCTCTTTCAATGAATAAAAAGTTTGGAAATTTTTATTTGAAAAATGTTATTCACTAAAGTAAAGTCATCGAAACGCATCATTCACCGTATTGTTTATCTCCCTTGCTTGGTTACCTCTTTTTAAAAAAAGGCGCGTAGTCTGCACAACAACAACAACAATGGCAGACGAGATGGTCCCGCCAGACATGAAGGGCAGTATAAGTCTGTCTTAACCCATTCATGTGGGATTTAATCCTGTATGTAATCAGGATAAAAGTGTACAAAAGCTCGCTGAATGTAATGAAGACATAACACCGCGGCATTGACAGACCTCAGACTGCATGGAGGTTGCCAGACTATCCATGAACCAGCCGTGGACAATGCCAATGAAGGAGAGTTGATTATGATATCACTGAGATGTGTTTTTTTCAGGTAAATCAATATGCTGTCTCTGTCCCCACACTCTGTTTGCACAATAAGTAATACCAACTGGAGTCTTCAACAAAGAGCCTTGGCTCACACCGAACAACAAGCTATGAAGGGCCCCAAAATTACTAGTGTAAAATCATTCAAACGGGAAAACCAAAATATGCTTATTTGTAAATCATGTATAAGGTTGTTCTGAGTTTGAGACTGTTTAGCAATTTTTTTATATATATAAAACATGATCAATTGGAACTTTATATAATTTTTCATTGTGTTCTTACATGTATCACACTAACTATAAAAAACAAAAAATTCCTTGATTTAAGATTCTAATGGAATAGATTCTTATGATATGAATATAAATAAATGTACATGTAGTCTTTTATTTGGAATGAATTCAGTATCAATTTACATCTATAAAAATTGTCTTGTGCATTTCTTTTTCAGCATACAATTTTCACCCATGTTTTAGAATCTGTAAAACAGGATTGGTCGTGTGTGGCTTCACTTCTTGAGAATTTTATAATGACTATAAATATCAACTTCTTTAAAGTAAGACGTTGTTCTTCTATCAGATAATGCAGCATGCTACATGTACCACTGTGGACATATCTGGTTATGCTTACAAGAAGTAAGAGAAGTAAAAGAACAGGTAACATACAATGTATATTACAGAAAAAATTGTGCTAAGTAAATATATGATTTAAAATTTTAGTTTCTTGTGTATAATTCGAACGTCCATTATCACTGTACTAGTATGCATATTTTTAGGGGCCAGCTGAAGGACACCAACGGGTGCGGGAATTCTCGCTACATTGAATACCCATTGGTTACCTTCAGCTGTTGTCTGCTCTATGGTCGGGTGGTCGTCGCTTTGATATATTCACCATTTCCTTTCTCAATTTTATATGGTAAAAGCAGAAGACAACAATTGAGAATTAGCATGATTAGGGTCGAAATCAAAAGTTCAATGTAGGATAAACACTGACCCCCTTACTCTCCTCTTAACTTAATTTGGGAAAAATAGATTGACCACAGGAAAGTATAAAATCATTTCAATTAAAGAAAAAATGCAGCAATTTTTACCCCCACCCCAAACTATTTGAATTAAGTTTATTATCCTTCATTGATTTTTTTTATGTTTTCCCTAAGCATGCTAAGTGACAGTAGTTTAATGTTCATCTTACAGCTAATTTCTTGTAGCGTAGAATTTTGATTTTGAAACGTTTACCCAAGCTTTGTACAACGTAAGACTGACATCTTCATACAATAAATATAGGCAAACGTAAACCTGTAAATATAATGGTTAAAAGCAATTGGATGTTATCTAAATTACTATTGTACAATATACAAACAAAGTAAAAAAAGTCTTGCCCTTCATGCATTAGGAAATTAGCTATATGTTTCTTGAGACATTGCTTTGGAAAAAACAACCTAGAGATATCATTTAAATTATATCTATAAAATAATATAATTATAGTTTTGGGAAAACTAAAGTAGTAAAATTGTTCACCATGTCAAAAGCTTTCTAACAAGAAATTTAATCAGACAACACTTGAAGGGTTATTGCTCTTTTTCTAAAGAAAATTTGGGTGCATTTTGTTATAACCTTGATATAATTCTAGATTTACAAATGTACAAATGTTACGTACAATGTACACGTATGTATACTCATAAACTTATTTTATGCCCCATGCCATAGTGGAGGTGCTTTAAGTTTAACCCTTGTTTATAAAAAAAGAAGATGTGGTATGATTGCCAATAAGACAACTCTCCACAAGGGACCAAATCTTCTTCTTCTTCTGATATACAGTTACAGCTTCATTATTATTGAAGATTACGAACTGTTTACGAAAAATAACACATAAAGTAACAACTATAGGTCACAGTACAGCCTTCAAGAATGAGCAAAGTCCAAACCGCACAGTCAGCTATAAAAAGCCTGGAAATGGCGAGGTAAATCAATTCAAAAGAGAAAACTTACAGCCTGATAAATGAACCAATAATGAGAGAAAAACAAATATGTAACACATAAACACAGTCTGCGACGTAAATCGGTAGCCCGAAGCCCGTGTCTAGTTTAATTAAGCTCCGACTAGTAAAAGTACACTGCCGATAGTCTGACCGGTCTAGTGCATATCTGTGTGCATTTTTTTAATCGTTACCGTAAGTTAACTGCCGAATGTGTCAATACAACGCCATCGAGATCAATAAACTGATACTCACTTCCTTGCAAAAGTAGCGTAAACCAGTTTTTACGGTCTCCCTAATAACCGATTGTTCAAAATAAATTAAAAAAAGCGCAAAAACGGTCAGTACCACGTGTTTTCAAAATTTCAAATTTCGGTAGTTATTGATTAATTTGTGTTGCATAAACTAAATAAAATATAATCATAACAGAAAATAAAAAAAAAATGTTCATTTTTGCATCGGAAGACATTAATTCGTAACTGTCCGCTGGACATCTTGTGTATTTAGACGATTGGTTATTAGGACGACCTCGGTGACTGGTTACCGTTAATTTTATGAAGAAGTGGTGCCAGTTTTGTTTTCATATCGAAAGATAAAAGTACACACATAATTTTACATCGTTACAAGGCTTCATTGTTGAGGTGGTTGGATAGTGCGAGACCTGGAAAGGCACCAAAAAGACCGTCTCGCACTTCTGACCAAGTTACAGAAGCAAAGAAAAAATACGAGGACAAGCGCGTCAGAGAGTTCAAAACCCATTGGACGGACGGTCGTCCCTGGCTCAAGTATGATAATGAGAATTCCGTTATGTATTGTACATACTGTAAGGAGCAGGGAAAGGGAGGGAAATTCGTATCTGGGTGTACGAATTTTAGGATTGACACCATCCAAAATCATGAAGTCAGTTCGCCTCACATCAGTGCAACATCTGTTGCCGAGAGGCCACTTCCTCAGAATTCACTGGCTGCAAAGGCCATTAACTCTATAAAACAAACTGAATATGACAGACTTAGCATTCTCTTTCGTAATGCCCATGCTGTTGCTAAACATTATCTAAGCTTTAAAACTTATAACGTCAGTGCTCTAGCTAGAAATCAAAAGGGGCAGGGTGCCAGTGGAGGGCAGGGCACTTTTTATGATAAGAAAAGGCACTGCTATTTTTTTTGTCTACGTTTCTGTGTGTATCACGAGTTAACGAATCTCTTTTTTTTTACTGTATATGTTGTTTTTTTCAATAAAGATGCATTTTAACTATAGTCTTTATTTCATTGTTTGTGTAATTATGAATTATATAGTACATCTTCATCAACATATTATGTGTTTATAGTTTAGCTTCACACTACCCATTGTCGAAGAATTTTTTTTCTATCTTTATAAGAATTTCAGCTTTTTAAATGTATTATATCAAACTTATTGTGTATTACTAATTTATCAATGTTTAGAACATGGATTGCTAAAAGTATAATTATCAAACAGAAATTGCAATATATTTTTTTTAATATGTTCATAGACAGTTAATATCCTTAAGGTAACATTATTATGTTATTATATATTCAATTGGTTCTTTATTCCTTTTTTTGATACTAGATAATATTTTTAGAGCACAAATTTGTAATAAGCTAAAACAGGGGAAGTAACTCCAAAATTAATTTCCAACACGTTTGCCTTAATTAAAAACTGTGCTTGTCGCTAACAAGTTGAGATGGAAGGCATTTCTGTGAAGGCATAGTTTTATTTTGATGACTTAAATTCAATTCTAAAGTCATTTATACACTCTTCCATTGTGACTTGGAAATCGAAAATGCCGACCCAAGCTAAACACACTCGCTGACACATTCATCAAATGTATGACAAAAAGATACATTGTCCTAATTAAATTACCTAGATATTAACACCTTTGAAGTCTTTGTCATTGTAATTGATTATAATGACATGATTAACCTGGGGGCAATCACACAGGTGTCAGATATGTAATTAACTTGGAGATCAGAAATCGATGAAACAAAAGGCAATTTTACCAAAACGGCACAAGAGAATTTTGGAAAAAGACGTCAGGGCAGAAGGGCGCGGATGAAGGCACCCAGGGCGCGGCGCCCTTCTATTTTGGGCTAGCGAGACCACTGAACGTTATATGTAAACTGGATCAAGCTAAAGGTCTTGATGTTGGCAATAGCTACCTGAATGACAAAAAGGCCTGGAATTTGTCAAAAATATAGCCTGTGTTTCCAGAAATGAGACCAGAGACCTTTTGAAAAAAACACCATTTCTGAGCCTCACCTGTGATGGGTCATCTGACTTCATGGGGGATGAATATGAGTCATTGTGGGTAAGAAGTGCCCAAAATGGAAAGATAATTGAAAAGTTTTTAGATTTGGGTACTGCTGAATCTGCAGGATCTCAGGACATATTTAATTACATGAAAGCTGTTTGCTTTGAAAATTCAGAGGACAATACCAACCAACTGTGGAGTAAACTTATTGGCTTTTGCTCAGACGGTGCATCAAACATGCAAGGTAAATTTATTTTTTAATTTATTTATTATGTAATATACAATGTGGATGGGGTTGGTATGGGCTTTGCTCATTGTTGAAGGCTGTACGGTGTCCTATAGTTGTTAATGACTGTCAGGCCTAAATTAAAATATTGTTTGTTTGCCCTTTTCCGACCCTTTTTTTTGAAACAGGGTAGGTAGGTAGGTAAAATATTTTATTTTTCTTTCCCAAAAAATTATTTGACTCGGTACATTTTTTGTCATGGGTAGGTTGGTAGGTATAATATTTTATTTTATAGATACAAAATCTGCAGGATATCATTGTTGTCTGTATTGCATTTGTTTAAGTATGCTTTTACTATGAAGTTTCTGGGATTATTTGATTTAGTATAATAGTCCTAGGAGGTTTTGAAAAAAATATAGAAAGTGAAGTTAATGCATATATGCACTGCTACCTTTTTTCTTCAAATATAAAAATATAGGACTATGTGGCATATTTTCAATGTTTATATGCCTGGAACTTTTAAGAGTCTTAACTTACACTAAAAGTCTATACTACGTACCCTTACCTCGACCTTAGATTTTCCACATATTTCAATTTGACGGTATATGGTGACCAATCACAAATCATGTCTCTAGGAGATGAAACATGAGAGATCATATTTGGTAACCAGTATGACAAAAATATTAATTATCTATCTCTCCCTAGCATGATTTGTGAATCAGCCTTATTTACAATGTGCAACCTATAGCATGTTTTATTCACATACTAACAATTTTATCAAAATTTGAACTTAAACAGGGACTTTCTATACTTATGGAAAGTCCCTGACTTAGAATACCAGAGCCATATCTGTGAAATAAAAATAAAATTTGATTAGAATATAAAGCCACTGCCCGGTAGTCCATTTCCCGCCATCATCATTTGCAACCAGTTAGAAGAGCTAAAACTAAGCATTTGTCTTATTTTACTTTCAACCCTCGAGTGTTTAAATTTTCCTGTGGGCCGGTGTTTCCTATAAAAATGGTTCAAGACTTGAAACTCACTTGTCACGTATTTTACATTGCCTTTATAAATGGTCTATAAGGAAAAACTTGGCGATTTTACTGCCAATTATTCTCCCCCTTACAGGCCTTTTGGTTCATATCAGATATAAATAATATGTCAAAGCTGGTCGAAGGCATCATTATCATCCTGATCTCCTGATCAGCAAAGTCCTCCCTACATAAGATACAACGTTCGTTTACAAAATATTTTGTACACACGTTGATAATTTTGTTTTGGACAAACTTATTTTTAATGAACCCTGCTCTTCAAGTATAAAGACACACAGGGCAATGTTCGTCATGATTTCAAAACTTTCGACATCGATTTCAAACCAATGCTTTGAATCTCTAAATGCACGTGTTCATATCAAACGCTCTAGTGATACCAAACGGACTAAACACTGTACGGGGAAGATAAAACCCGAGGATTCCGTTAAAAAAAGTTTTGAGCGGTAAATACAAATATAAGATTTTCGGTAGGAACGAAGAAAAAAAATAAAATAAAATATTGCCGGGAAATACAAATAAAAGATTTCCCGTCAGAACGAATTCATAGGGTCGGTCGGTAAAGGGCAAACAAACAATATTTTAATTTAGGCCTCAGTGTCATTTTGGTCTTTTGTAGATAGTTGTCCCATTGGCTATCATACCGCATCTTCTTTTTTATATTTACAGTAGAAAAAATGGTATCCATGTTGTAGACTGTACTATGACTTATAATGGTTTACTTTTACAATTTGTGACTTGGATTGAGAGTTGTCTCATTGACACTCTGACTCATGCCACATTTTCTTATCCATATAGATAAAATAATGAGGTGTAGATACAGTTATTTATTTTCACCTGTGCTTGGTGCGTAGCAAATATGTGTATGTTCTCTGTAGCTATATGTGTGACAGTGTATGTACGTACTAGTTTATAAACATGAAATCCTTCATTCATCATGTTCATATAATATAAAGAATACAAAATAATGGGTATAAAGAAAAGACAAATGACCTAAAAAATTAAAAGAATATTATACTGAAACATGTGTAATGAAAGAACCTCAATCTAGACCTTCATATTGATTTAAAGTAAACATGGACCGTGGTAAACATATAGAATTTGAAAAAATTCTAAACATGATAAAGGAATTAAAACATTTTTACAGTATATGATTAAAATTAATTTAATGTACAATGTCAATGTAATGTTACAAAAATAGTTTGTTTTAAAGACATATTTTTTTCAGGCATAAGAAATGGTGTGGCTGCTTTGATGAAAAGAGAAAACCCAGAAATAGTTGTTACTCATTGCTTGGCTCACAGAGTTGAGTTAAGCTTTAAGGATGATATTAAGTCATCTAAATTGTATGATAAAACCATAACTCTTCTTCTTGGTAAGTTATTATGTTTGGCAATAAAACAATTAATAATTATCATGATTAAAAAGTCCTAGTTCATTCAATTCAAGTGCATTTAGCTTATTATATTTTACATTTATGCATATGCAATGTATGTCATGCATTGATGTATAGCAATTTAATGTCAAAAATTTATACATATACACCATGGCATACATTGTACCCTTATTTATTAATCATGTAAATTTATTTACATAAATTTGTCTTACAGAAGATGTCTTAAGTCAAATTTTCAAATAACTATTTTACAGGTCTTTACTACTTGTACCGCAGAGGTCCCAAACAGAAGAAAGCCTTAAAACGAGCTTTCAGTGCACTTAACATGACGAAAATACTTCCAACCCGTGTAGGAGGAACTCGTTGGATGCCACACATGCTTAGAGCAATAAATGTAATTATCAAAGGTTACAGGGGATTTAAAGCTCACCTAGAAAGTGCTTCACATGAAAATCCAAAAGCTGAAGGACTTGCCAAAATTCTAACTGATGTAGCGGTTGTCACATTCATGTTAAATTTAAAGGTATACATGTAGAATAATAAATCATTATTAAAAACATACATTTAGAAGTCAAAATATTTTTAAGATTGCTTATTGATTTTTGGTTTTCTTTATCTTGACATGTCTGTTTTGATTTTTGACAATTGTTACTACTCTTATATGTACAATGTAATTACTGCTTTACAAATAATGAATGTGAATATGAACTGCATATTTAAATTTCCATGTATATGACGAACTTATATATGTATTGAATTTTAATTAATTGCATTTCATTTAGGAAATCATATCACCTTTGAACAGACTATCCTTGATTCTGCAGAAACAGAACCTAACATTGTATAATGGACATGCACAGATTAAAGCAACTACAGAAGTTCTAAAAATATGCAAACCCAAGTAAGTTATCTTGTAATTGCATATATGTCATAGCATAACTGTCTCTGATTGTACAGGTTATAATAAGTAATTAAATAAATACCTGTAATCATCAATATCTCAGTCTATAAGCAAATTGTGTTTTATGGTGCAAGCAAAAATATGTTTCTCATTTTTTAACATGTTTAATGAATAAGTTTTTTTGTCATTTTAGAGTACGGGGACCATGAGATTCAACTTGTAAAGAAAAATCTCAAGTCCACCTTAATAGGGTCAGGCATGGATATAGAGGAAGTTAACACAGAGTGGGCCATTTTGAAATCTTTAATATATCAAAGGTAATTAATGTTTCTGCTCATTGTTTGGGTTGTTGTCTTTTTGGCACAATGTTTCCATTCTCTATTCTATAAAAACTAATTTTAGCTTAATGTTACCTATAGGGTAAACAACTCCTAACTCTGTATTTAGTGTTGTTCCGATGATCGGAATAAGTCGGAAATCAGTTGGTTGGGCCTCACGATGTCGATAATCGATTGGGATTTTGTTCAATCGATTGTCGCTATATTTTCTGGACTTTTTGCGTATCAACTTCCGGTCCGTTTCTGGTTTGAATTTTATTTGCTCAGTCAAACAAATTGCAACAAAAAATATCAGTGGATGACAATAACAATGTCAAACATCCTATAATTAAAGACAAAACCATTTTTTCCCCTTTAAAACGTGACAAAAGTATTGACTATATATATATACAGATTGATCTTTAAAATAAATAACTTTGTATGAAATACTCTCTCAATACCGGATACTTGTTACTTGAGAGCGTACATGAAATCCTTCAGATTTTAGACAAAATAATTTCTTTACTTCATTAGAGCGTGTCGCAAATTGCCTTTTATTAATGTTTTATCCATTAGTAGCGTCAAAAGCGTCATATTCCTTCCCAAATTGCTTGTCAAACATCGTTTATGTTTGTAAATTTTCTGAAATTTGTCCGCCATTGAAATACATTAGAATCACGGATCGGATACGGTTCAACTATGTAATAATTCCGCATTTTTGCAATTATAAGTTCAGACGCTCGCTTGACACAATTGACAGAAAAATGATGATCATAAAGTGAAAAAAAAGCATTCTACACGAATTAACAGACATTGGCTGGATCCTCTTTGTTTACTGTATACATTTCAATGCAAATGCATTGTTTTATTTTTTTCTGTTAATCTTAAATTTCTTAAAGTAAAATACTTTATATATATCTTTTCTTACTGTGAAACATTCAAATCTTTATACTGCTAAGTTATTGAAATTATAATGTGAGTTACACCATTGAAATTTAGAAAAGTTAGTGTCACTCTTGGTAATTAATGTTGTAATTATGAGATAAAATATGTTCAATCGGAATCTGGATTCTAATTAATTCATTTTTATAATTGCTAAATAAAATATGAAAAGGAAACAGAAGATCAAATATTAACATATAAAACTCTGCAATGAAATGGAATATACACATTAGACATGACCAATGAGACTAAAATGCATGATTTCATTTAAAAAAAGGGCAAAGTATTCTGATGCGATTATAACCGATAGTCGGTTGGTTGCTGTCAAACGATTGTAATAGATAATTGGTTGGTAATTTCAACCGATTATCCAACACTATCTGTATTCATTTACAGATTTACAATTTTTTGCCTTGAACATCTTAATATTTTTAAAAATAAAATATCCATATATGGACCATAATTTGGTATTCGGCCTTTGGTTTCTTTTTGTATCTTTTTTTATAAGTTCTAAAATTTTAACTTTTATTTTGTGGGTTGTGTTGGTGTTAGAATAGTATGAATGGAACAATTGAGTTTTTCGAGAAAAAATTAATACATTTTGATTCACCGTTTACGTGACAGGAAACCAAACAGGAAACCAATCTTTATTTTCTTTATTTTGCACAATATAATTCAAAAGGCATAAATAAACACCATTACTAGTGTTACTTGCTTCATGTTAATATTTAAAATCTATTTTCAATGTTATATTAAAGTTTTTTTTAAACGTGACAGGAAACCATAAGAAACCGAAAGCATTTTTTTTGTTTTATTTTATTGCAAAATCTGCTTAAAATAATCTGAACAGTATACTTTTTCTTAAAATCCATCTTAAATGTAACAGTATTATAAAACTCCTAAATATGTGCTTGTTTTGAAAACAATTAGTACAATTTATTCAGAATTTTCCATATTTTCTTCATTGATACAGGATACCATAATCGTTGTATCTTGATGTTTTGGCCAAAAAAATATATTTATATTTGGTTTTGAAATTCCAGTTATATAAAATTTATTCCAAATCATTGGCAATGTAAAATTCTTTAAATCCAGTAAAGAAAAAAACTTTTAACTTGGAATTAAAATCTTTAAAATAGGCACCATGTGATATTTGTGACCTGTACACCATCTACATGGTTTCCACATTTTAACCTACTTTAGTGGGCTAAAATCAATAAAGTACTTCCTTTCAAGTCATGCCTGGTAAAAGTTTACTTTTCCTTTGACAAGTTTATTGCGTTTCTGAAAAGTGTTTGCAGAACATGAATAAAAAAAAATAATTAAAAATTGCGACAAAGTTACCAACTTTGTACATTCCTAGTGTAACGGTATATTAACATGCATTTTTCATTTAATTATCTTTATTCACCTAAAATATCCAGTAATATTTACTGCTGAAGCAAAATCAATCCAACGAACATCGGCACCATGATAAGAGACGTAATTTCGATTGAATTTTCCAAGGACCCTTTACATCGTTATTGGGAAACGTAGTGTGTTACAACGTTGGTCAAATTTGAAATCGATTTTGTCAAGTCATTGGGCATTTATTTTCACACAAGATCGTATGTAACATTATGCACATAGGAATAATAATAGACCCCCGGCGCAATCTCTTTGAAAATTGTATTTTCCTTTTTTAAACAAGTCGAAACAAGTCTACAGATTATGTTTGCTAACATCCCGTTGGAAACAAAAACAATGTTTAGAACTAGTATATCGTATGTCCGGCTGTAAGGGCGTGATCACATGTTAGTCACATGTTTCACGTATGACCGGAAATGATTAGAACTTAAGGACAAAAACAATTTTAATAAATAACTGGACTTCTGTTTCGGTTGAAATGTAACGCATAACGATAACGTCATTTTCTTACTTAATTATTACGAAGATCAAAACAAGAATGTAAATCATCTCTGATTTACCTGTTTGAACATCTCGCGAGAGTTCATATTTGCATATTGTTTTTAAGAATTCTATTACAACAAAGCAGATTACATCATCTAAAATTTGCGTTACGAAATCGGACACAAAAATCACGCCACTGTTCTTACATCTGCTACATAAATACTTATAGTTCTCGGCATTTTCTTCTCACTATTATTATTGGTCTATGTTCTTTGTTATTTGAAAGCAAAAGTTACGAATTTGCCGGTGACGATTATCTATAAATCAGTCAGCGTTATGCTCTTCGGAAGCAAAAAGTAACGCGAGAAACGACACAAAAATACGGTTGTAGAATCTTTGAAATTCGTATATTTCAATTTTTTTTCTAGGGAAGAGTAGCATACACTTGTATGTTAATAAAAATAATGGCATCTTTAGATGTAGTTACAACTTTTCTTACAGTAATTCAAATTTTATCACTTTTCTATAGTTATAGGAAACGGAGCCCAATAGCAAATTATGGTCCATATGTCTGATATTGAATATTTACAATTTTGTGTATTAATATTTTGGTACAGTAACAGACTTATAGATGGTGCCTTGACATGGGGATCTGTGTTTGAAACATTCAGGGATGGCCTTGACAATATAAAGCTTGTTATAGATGCTCTGCTCAGTCTACCACCAACAAGTGTCAATAACGAAACTACATTCAGCAGAACCAAACTCAGCAAAGGCAAGAGGCGGGGTCATTTGAAGACGGACACATTGAAGGACTTGATCCAAGTCGAAATTGAGACTGCTAATGTTGAGCAGTTTGACCCAAAGCTGGATGGTAATTGTTCATTCAAAATTATTTTTTTGTCTGCATGACAGAAAAAATTGGATAATATTAACTCAAAGTTGAATTTATTCCTGTTTACTTATTTTCAATACTTACTGTCCTCAGTTCACTGTATCATTGTATGCCTTTTAAAACACATACTTAATGTCTTATGTATTTTCTCCCATGCTGTTAAGCTCTTTCAAGACAAAGTTTTAATAAGTTTAAGTTTCCTCTTTGATTACATATTAGTCTGAATAATTGTAAACTTAATTAAAATTTCTGACAAACACTGTTTATTTTTTTTTAAATAATTTGTACTGTTCCAGATTACCCCTTCAGACAGAAGGAGAGTTGGCTATTCCAGACCATCACGGTTGACCGAGACACTCCAAACAAACACAGTCGACCAAGAAACTGTTGTGGTTGGTCATGATGAGATTGATACACCAGCTGCTGGTCAAGACATCCAGGTATTTATTGTATTTAAAATACATCACATAGTTCATAAAAGCATTCAAATATTTGTAATTTAAAAAAAAAACATAAATACTTTTAAGAATGAGAACCAGCAAAGATATAAATTTCTGCAATATCTTAATTCTAATACACAACACAGCATAAATTATTTTTCTTTGTAGAGAACTAATTACTATATATCATGCAAATTATTATAGTCCAAAGTTGTTGTAATTATTATACCCCCGCTTTAAATTATACCCCCGCTTTAAAAAAGGGGGGTATACTGTTTTACCTCTGTCCGTCCGTCAGTCCATCCATCAGTCAGTCCGTCCCACGAAACTTTCGTCACATTTTTCTCAGGAACTACAATACAAGGATTTCTGTAATTTGGTTTCAGGGTTTATCTAAGTCAGCTATACCGTGTGATGCGTTTTCAGATTGATCACTTGACAACTTCCTGTTTACCGAACACTTGTATGATTTTACACATGATAGCCAAGTTGAAAATTTTCGTCACATTTTTCTCAGGAACTACAATACAAGGAATTCAGAAATTTGGTTTCAGGGTTTATCTAAGTCAGCTATACCGTGTTATGCGTTTTCAGATTGATCACTTGACAACTTCCTGTTTACCGAACACTTGTATGATTTTACACATGATAGCCAAGTTGAAAATTTTCGTCACATTTTTCTCAGGAACTACAATACAAGGAATTCAGAAATTTGGTTTCAGGGTTTATCTAAGTCAGCTATACCGTGTTATGCGTTTTCAGATTGATCACTTGACAGCTTCCTGTTTACCGAACACTTGTATGATTTTACACATGATAGCCAAGTTGAAAATTTTCGTCACATTTTTCTCAGGAACTACAATACAAGGATTTCTGTAATTTGGTTTCAGGGTTTATCTAAGTCAGCTATACTGTGTGATGCGTTTTCAGATTGATCACTTGACTACTTCCTGTTTACCGAACACTTGTATGATTTTACACATGATAGCCAAGTTGAAAATTTTCGTCACATTTTTCTCAGGAACTACAATACAAGGATTTCTGTAATTTGGTTTCAGGGTTTATCTAAGTCAGCTATACCGTGTGATGCGTTTTCAGATTGATCACTTGACAACTTCCTGTTTACCGAACACTTGTACGATTTTACACATGATAGCCAAGTTGAAAATTTTCGTCACATTTTTCTCAGGAAATACAATACAAGGATTTCTGAAATTTGGTTTCAGGATTTATATAAGTCAGCTATACCGTGTGATGCGTTTTCAGATTCATCACTCGACAACTTCCTGTTTACCGAACACTTGCATATTTTTACACTATTAATATTATCCACTTGCGGAAGGAGGGGGGGGGGGGTATCATCAGTGAGCAGTAGCTCGCAGTTTACTTGTATTCAACCATGATGTACATCCACATCAAATTGAAATGATTAATATTACAAGGTTTTGATATAATTTTTTTCAGATGATTGTTATCAACCAAGAAGAAGATTGCAGTACAGATGAGGATGAGGACAGTGGTGAAGAAAGTTAAGATGAAAATGAACTTGCTGAACAGGAGTTGTTCAGCAAATTGAAAAAAATCATGAAAAATTATGAAGAATAAATATATAATCAATTGATATAAGCTTTCTTCTATTTTTGGTCTGCATCAGAAAGGGTGATCTCTTTAACTTTCCAAAGTCAAATTTGAATAAACAATATGTGATGGCAAGGGGTTTATATCTACATGTATACATTTAATTTACATTTACATGTTTGTCTTCAATTCAAAGAATGGAGTCAGTTTTGTCAACAGTTTTGAGAAGGTTTTTATTGAAGGAAAGTAGAATTTTTCATATAACATGGAGAAAAAACTCTACATTTTTGACAAGATATATACACAAAAATGTAACCTCAGAATGCAGGATTTTACATCTAATATTCCAAAATTTTCTTGGGGGGGCATGCCCCCAAACCTCCCTAGCTGGTTCGGATCACTTCGTGATCCTCACCGGGGACACAGATTTTATCCGGTCCAGTACATATAAATTCAGGCTAGTATTTTTTTTTTACTACCCCATAGGGCTAGTTATTCAAATAGTTTTTGGCACAGACTGTAAACAAACAACAACCACTGTATGTCTGTACTCTAACTATTTATACAGAAAAGAAGATGTGGTATGATTGCCAATGAGATAACTCGCCACAAGAGACCAAATTGACACAGAAATTAACAACTATAGTTAACTTTAGATTGCCTTAACCAAATGTTAGTAAACTGTTATACAATGCTTATTACCACTAAACACAATCAAGTTTGAATATTGGGGGCGTCACTTTAGTCGTTCTAAAGTTATGCCCCTTTACAAATGGTAAAATTGCTATTTTTTTTAGTTTTCTTCCTATTTCTGTAGTTTGCCTTAATCTAATGTGATAAAACTTTTATACAATATATACTTTTTAGTTATTTTGTGTATATTTAAATTGCAGAGTAATGAATATCTTATATTTCATAGGGATCAATATACAGGGATATTGCTACTCTAAGGCCCATGCAGGAAAGTCATATTGTGATTCAAAGATGGCAAATAAGCGCAAAAAGATAAAAAGTTGGGTTGCAAGTTGAAAAAAAACATTGTAACAGCAGCTGATATGAAAACTGTCCTTCACTCTAGAACAGGTAAATTAACAAAATGTACATTGTTCAAACAGAAAACATAATTACAACACAAACTCACCGCGATCTAAATGTGACCTGTTAAAATAAGCAAATCTGGTTCTATACACAATTTCAGAGACAGTCTGATTCTCTTAAGTAAATTTCATTTCACAAATAAATCTGACATGATAATGACAAAATGTTAGACGAGTCACAGACTGAGGCTCACATACACATCAGGGGCGGATCCAGCCATTTTAAAAAGGGGGTTTCAACTATATGTCCCCATTAAAATGCATTGATCGGCCATAAAAAAAGGGGGGGTTGCAACCCCAAGACTCCCCCCCCCCCCCCCCCCTGGATCCGCCAGTTTTGTCAACAGTTTTGAGAAGGTTTTTATTGAAGGAAAGTAGAATTTTTCATATAACATGGAGAAAAAACTCTACATTTTTGACAAGATATTTACACAAAAATGTAACCTCAGAATGCAGGATTTTACATCTAATATTCCAAAATTTTCTTGGGGGGGGCATGCCCCCAAACCTCCCTAGCTGGTTCGGATCACTTCGTGATCCTCACCGGGGACACAGATTTTATCCGGTCCAGTACATATAAATTCAGGCTAGTATTTTTTTTTTACTACCCCATAGGGCTAGTTATTCAAATAGTTTTTGGCACAGACTGTAAACAAACAACAACCACTGTATGTCTGTACTCTAACTATTTATACAGAAAAGAAGATGTGGTATGATTGCCAATGAGATAACTCGCCACAAGAGACCAAATTGACACAGAAATTAACAACTATAGTTAACTTTAGATTGCCTTAACCAAATGTTAGTAAACTGTTATACAATGCTTATTACCACTAAACACAATCAAGTTTGAATATTGGGGGCGTCACTTTAGTCGTTCTAAAGTTATGCCCCTTTACAAATGGTAAAATTGCTATTTTTTTTAGTTTTCTTCCTATTTCTGTAGTTTGCCTTAATCTAATGTGATAAAACTTTTATACAATACTTTTTAGTTATTTTGTGTATATTTAAATTGCAGAGTAATGAATATCTTATATTTCATAGGGATCAATATACAGGGATATTGCTACTCTGAGGCCCATGCAGGAAAGTCATATTGTGATTCAAAGATGGCAAATAAGCGCAAAAAGATAAAAAGTTGGGTTGCAAGTTGAAAAAAAACATTGTAACAGCAGCAGATATGAAAACTGTCCTTGACTCTAGAACAGGTAAATTAACAAAATGTACATTGTTCAAACAGAAAACATAATTACAACACAAACTCACCGCGATCTAAATGTGACCTGTTAAAATAAGCAAATCTGGTTCTATACACAATTTCAGAGACAGTCTGATTCTCTTAAGTAAATTTCATTTCACAAATAAATCTGACATGATAATGACAAAATGTTAGACGAGTCACAGACTGAGGCTCACATACACATCAGGGGCGGATCCAGCCATTTTAAAAAGGGGGGTTTCAACTATATGTCCCCATTAAAATGCATTGATCAGCCATAAAAAAAGGGGGGGTTGCAACCCCAAGACTCCCCCCCCCCCTGGATCCGCCAGTTTTGTCAACAGTTTTGAGAAGGTTTTTATTGAAGGAAAGTAGAATTTTTCATATAACATGGAGAAAAAACTCTACATTTTTGACAAGATATTTACACAAAAATGTAACCTCAGAATGCAGGATTTTACATCTAATATTCCAAAATTTTCTTGGGGGGGCATGCCCCCAAACCTCCCTAGCTGGTTCGGATCACTTCGTGATCCTCACCGGGGACACAGATTTTATCCGGTCCAGTACATATAAATTCAGGCTAGTATTTTTTTTTACTACCCCATAGGGCTAGTTATTCAAATAGTTTTTGGCACAGACTGTAAACAAACAACAACCACTGTATGTCTGTACTCTAACTATTTATACAGAAAAGAAGATGTGGTATGATTGCCAATGAGATAACTCGCCACAAGAGACCAAATTGACACAGAAATTAACAACTATAGTTAACTTTAGATTGCCTTAACCAAATGTTAGTAAACTGTTATACAATGCTTATTACCACTAAACACAATCAAGTTTGAATATTGGGGGCGTCACTTTAGTCGTTCTAAAGTTATGCCCCTTTACAAATGGTAAAATTGCTATTTTTTTTAGTTTTCTTCCTATTTCTGTAGTTTGCCTTAATCTAATGTGATAAAACTTTTATACAATATATACTTTTTAGTTATTTTGTGTATATTTAAATTGCAGAGTAATGAATATCTTATATTTCATAGGGATCAATATACAGGGATATTGCTACTCTAAGGCCCATGCAGGAAAGTCATATTGTGATTCAAAGATGGCAAATAAGCGCAAAAAGATAAAAAGTTGGGTTGCAAGTTGAAAAAAAACATTGTAACAGCAGCTGATATGAAAACTGTCCTTCACTCTAGAACAGGTAAATTAACAAAATGTACATTGTTCAAACAGAAAACATAATTACAACACAAACTCACCGCGATCTAAATGTGACCTGTTAAAATAAGCAAATCTGGTTCTATACACAATTTCAGAGACAGTCTGATTCTCTTAAGTAAATTTCATTTCACAAATAAATCTGACATGATAATGACAAAATGTTAGACGAGTCACAGACTGAGGCTCACATACACATCAGGGGCGGATCCAGCCATTTTAAAAAGGGGGGTTTCAACTATATGTCCCCATTAAAATGCATTGATCGGCCATAAAAAAAAGGGGGGTTGCAACCCCAAGACTCCCCCCCCCCCCCCCCTGGATCCGCCAATGCACATGTTACATAACCCATATTTAACAGAAAAAATTAAAGCATTGGATAAAATGATCCATGGCATGTTGTTTGAAGCCCCATGTGTGATATTATAATAACATAATTTTTCTGGGCTGTGTATTCATCTACTTGACTGTTTGTCTGTCTGTTCCTTATTATACCTACCCCCACAACAGAATTTTATGATACTTGGTAGATAATAAGGACAAACTATGTAGATGTGCATATCAACAGGAAATTACGATTCGATTTTTTTCTATGAGTTACTCCCCTTTGAACTTATTTGCTTTAACCCTTTCATGCCGAATGTATCCTTTTGGTACACCCGCGCGCTTGCCGAATGTATTCTTTTGGCACACCGGTGTAGATGCCGAATGTATCCTTTTGGCACACCGGTGTAGATGCCGAATATTTCTATTTTTAGACGGTCACAGTGCAAACAGTAAAAATAATGTTTAAACATGTTTCTTGGCCCCGTTGCTTCATGGATGTTATGATAAACATCAAATGCATTCGATATTTTAGTATCGGGCGTAAAAACACTGTTGAAATATGTTTTTTTCAAGATTGTTGAGGAAAAAAAAAACTCGTGAAAATCAAAATGGCGGAATCATAAACAATCGTGGTCAGGAGTTTCATTTCGAGTTGAAACATTTAGAAAACTTGACCTGCGGTCATGAAAGTGGCTTAACTTGAACAAAAGTAGTTATTGTACGTATATTTTGGAGTTGTGAGAAGGATATTTGTAAAACAATCTGAAATCGAGACTTTGATTGTCGCCATCAGGTGCACGACTGTAAATTATTATTTCTCGTTGCCGTTTGACAGTCAACCTTTCATTACCGATTGAGTCAGAGTCTTTTGTCATCGTTTCAGACACTCTCATGAGTCTGTAGTGCTACAGGTTTTTTTTCTTTTCATTGAAAGGCTGTACTGCAGTATGTACTAAGGTCGACAAAACGAAAGTCCAATTTTATTTAAAATAGAACCGGATATTGACAAAATTGACAGCTGAGTCTATAAATAGTGTGGTTCATAAAACATGTGTTGTTACATCTCAAAGCTTTATTATTTTACATAAAAGTGGTTTCGAAAGATGAGACAATATTCTGCAATCTTATTCGTATTTTAATCGAATGTAAATTTATTTTCCATGATGTATCTCGTCTTGTGACAGAGGTTTTTAAAAGTCTTGTTCAGCATACAAAAATTTTACAAGTTGTTTTGAAAAACAAATTATGTTGACCAGAGACATGTATACTATACACTGCTATATATGTCTCTGTGTTGACAGAGAAAAAAAATACTGAAAAATGCCAAGATGATTATTTTATTTTAACAAATCGTTTTCTTTCTCATTTAAAAAAATATTGTAAAAGAAGGGAAGTGGAAAAAAAAAATTGTTTTGGAAGGGAAGGGAAAATTATTTTTTTAGAATTGGAAAGGGGAAAAAAAATTTGCTGAAGGGTAGTGATTTTTCCCCAAAGTGAAATAACATAATGTGTTGTCAGCTGCTTCTGATTAATCTTGAGATTGCATCATTTATTATTGTAAAATAATACTGTTCCTGTATGTTTCTGAAAACAATAGGGGTTCAATTTTTTGTTTTGGAAATTATGAGGAAGAACTCCCCCTCATGTTGCACACACAAAAGATGAATGACCAGTGTAGCAGTGCCTAAAGTTTATTACAATTTGTAATGCCAATATAAGCAACCATAGGAAACATCTTTTTCGTGTTCAAAAAGTGACTTTAAATGGTATATAAATTGCTTCTTCTCTCAGATGCCAAGTCATATACATGTAGTAGTAAAAAGTAAGAGAAAAAAGTAATCAAATTGGAAATGGGATAATGTACCACATTAGGGTCTTGTAGCTGTCACCTTGTAAGTCAGCTTCTTAAAAAATTTATACTGTTAATGGGACTAGCACACATGATAAGCAGGGTATCTTCATACCACATTAATATATAGGCTTATATTGTAAGTAACACTTGCTGCTGGATGCAATAGATTAATTAATAGACTGGTTTAATACAATGGTTATATTCTAATAACAACCTCACTAAGTAATTTTTATTCACTTTTTGACAAATCATTCCATTAAATAACCCAACAATATAAACAGAAATAAAAAAAAAAACAGTTTCCATTGTCCTCACTCAATTTCAAAATCAAAATTTATGATATGAATCCTCCTTTTCAATGAGTACACAGCAATATAAACTAAAACAAATTTCATAGCTTCCAAATGTTATTACAAACTATATCCGCTCCCCGATGTAGCTTTCCATCAATGAATTTTAAAACTGAATTTTGCAGTAAAACATGTACATGATTTATTATTATATAATTTATATAATTTAATCTCTTTTGGCAATTGTTTTCAACGACTTGCATCTGTGTGTACATACCATGAGTTTAAATAAAACAGTACCCAGTAGTTGTCTGCATATTTTCTATCCTTTACCTCTACTGCATGTGATTAATAAATTTAACTATGATGAAAATAAATTTATAAAATATTAGTTATCAGCTTTTGGTATTTATTTGTGCTGCTTTAACAAACATCAGTTGATGTATTTGTCAATTTCATGTTATCTTATACATCCTTAATTTTGACTACTTAGTTTCAACAATTTTCAAAAAAATAAATAATTCAGTAGGCTCTTTATCTTGAGATCTATACAGCTGAATATTTGCTTATTTCTTGTACATTTATTTATGCTTAAATATTTTTTATATATTATAAAACCACCATGACCCAAATCAATTTTTTTGGAAATTTCACGGATTTAGAACTTTGAAAAAAATCACTTAATGGGTTTATTTACTAACTTTTATTTATTGGAAAGCTTTATCTCATTCACATGTGGAAGAATTAAGGCATTACTGGGATTAAGTCATAAAGTAAAGAAGTCCCATCGATTATTATTGCAGTTAAACAATATTTTTAACTAGTTCAGTAATCGCACATCAACGCTGGGGGTATTATACAACTCGTCTGGAAGAGTTATTGTCCGTTATCGAACCCAAGTTATCTTTCTTCTTTCGAAACCGTAAACAAATGGCGGCCAAAAATCTACGTGAACAACAGTCTCGATTTACAAGTATTTTTGCCAAGAAAACGAAAATGGAAACGGGTTTTGAAAGAAAATAATTCAGTAGCTCATAGAAATAAAATTTCGAATCACACGTGTGCTTAAGAAATGTTGCCGAATGGAAGTGAAAGTGATATACGGTCATGACGGTAGGCAATGACAAAAATTATCTTCCGACTCAATCAATCTACGTTTTCAACACGCGTTTTTAAGGTAAACTAATTTTCACTCTATGAAAAGGTTACGGACGATCAACCTATGATATTTATCTACATTTTATCAAAATTTGACCGCATAACTCGCTACGGTTGCCGAGTTTTCAATGACCCAAACTACGAGGTCGTTTTTGCTGAAGCACATGTCAAATTAATCCTGGTCAGGCAAACGGCTCGTGCAAATAATATATTTCGGCCAGGAAATCCCGCTAAAAAAATAAATTCAGTAGCGAAAGTGTTAATGTACTTCTGCAAAAGTGTCATTGCAACTCCTCTGAAACTACACAACAGAACTTCATGAAACTTTGTAGATAATAAGGACATACTATGCAGATGTGCATATCAACAGGAAATTATGATTCAATATTTTTTCTTGCACAATTTTTTTTTACTTACACTTACTATATTTCTTTAATGATAATTTGCAAATGATTTGGGGATGTGGGGTATGTCCAGGATTTTGGCCAACCAACCAAGATGGCCGCCATGGCTAAAAATAGATGATAGGGGTAAAATGCAGTTTTTGGCTTGTAACTCAAAAACCAAAGCATTTAGAGCAAATCTGACATGGGGGTAAAATTGTTTATTAGGTCATGATTTATCTGCCCTGAAATTTTCAGATGAATCAGACAACCCGTTTTGAATTGGTAATTTTAAGGAAATTTTGCTGTTTTTTGGTTATTATCTTGAATATTATTATAGATAGAGATATTAATAACTGTAAACAGCAATCATGTTCGGCAAAGTAAGATTTACAAATAAGTCAACATGACTGTAATGGTCAATTGACCCCCTAAGGAGTTATTGTCCTTTATAGTCAATTTTTAACAATTTTCATAAAATTTGTAAATTTTTACTAACATTTTCCACTGAAACTACTGGTACAAGTTCATTATAGATAGAGATAATTGTAAGCAGCAAGAATTTTCGGTAAAGTTAGATGTACAAACACATCACCATCACCAAAACACAATTTTGTCATGAATCCATCTGCTTCCTTCACATAGACCAAGGTGAGCGACACTGGCTCTTTAGAGCCTCTAGTTTGAATAATGTTATAGATAGAGATAAACTGTAAACAGCAATAACGTTCAGCAAAGTGAGCTCTACAAATCAGTGAACAGGATCAAAATTGACAATTGACTTCATAAGGAGTTATTGCACTTTAAAGTCAAATTTTACAATTTTTCGTAAATTTTTGCAATCTTTTTCAAAAATCTTTCCTGAAACAACTGAGACAAATTTAAATGTACTTGGACCCAAATAAACATTATGGTATTTATTTAAAAAAAAAATGTAAAATGTGTCCAGTGACCCTGTCTGCCTAAAACATGGCAGACATGGCTAAAAATAGAACATAGGTAAAAAATGCAGTTTTTGACTTTTCCATACATGTATCTCTGAAACTAGAGCAAAAGTATAAAGGTTGCATTATTCCATGCATCAATTGTAAATAAAAATATCATGTGCACAACACAGGAGCCTCTAGTTTAAAATGTTTTTCTTTTCTTCAAAATATCATGTTGATCTATGCTGTAATGTACACACATTTTGTTGAAGTTGAAAACATGACCTTTGAAACGGTTTATAATTCCCCTCATTATTATTTCTGTTCACAGGTGTTGCTGGATGTCAAGTCTCTAAATGTGCTAACAACACATCATAACACAAACTGATAACACACAAGTTAGAAGGAATAAATGATTTTAATGAGTTGTGAGTTGAAAAAGATGGTATACTACTGAGGAAAGCCTACAACATCGGCAAGGTAAAATTTATTCCTAATAAATCCATAGACCAAATGGATTTTGGTAAACGACAGGAAAATAAAACAGAATAATGTGTGATAATATCAGGATTTGATTGACCTGTTAATGTAACTGGAAAAATCAAAATGCCTAAAACAGTTGGTGCAGTTAATCTCCATGAAGGACCAGAAATAAAAAACAGAAAATTGTGAAGACTCATCCAGTTAACCTCTCGTCACTCAGAAAGTTCTGATTATATGCTGTTCTTTTGCTCAAAAGTTGGCTGTGTCATTAGATTTGCTACCTTAAATTGACTTGAAAACCATCTATTGATAGCTATATATATATATATGTAGGAAAGCATTGTTAACAGTTGCAACAGGAAACAACCTGACACTAGTGGGCCAGGTTGTGAAATGAAGTGGTATTTACAACCAAAAAATAAACCAACATCAACAGATGGGACTGAAAATGAATTTTCTATAAGTAATAGGAGATAGGCTTTAAAGAAAGACAGGAGAATATCAAGATTTCCTTATTATTTTTTTTATAAAAGTATTTGTCACATATTATTAAAGTACATTTTACTAAGCATGCTAGGCAATCACTCTTTTGAATAGAAGGTTAAGATAAATATTTGATCAATGAAAACTAAGTTATATTAGAATATATGTTAAAATAATTTTGCTTGTACCATCATGACCATATAATTATTTAGTTTTGAGAAAATTAAACATTTGAACAACTTATTATCTATCTTTCTTTTTATTCTTTACTTCCATTATCTCCAATTGACTTTCTTGCTTGTAGTAAACATTGAATTTAAGTTCAATATTATCAATATATGCAAATAAGGGTGGTTTCACTTTATACATGTTAGTTCACTAAAGGGATAAAATTCAGTATGCAAGACCATTGACTTTTGCATATTTACACATTGACAAAGAAAATGGGGGCACCTGTTTATATTTGATTTAACTGCTTGTAACACTAAACAAATATTTTGCAGGAGTACATGTTTATCACATCTTAAATAAAAAAAATCAATGTGGGAGACACAAAACATAGTAATCGTTTGCTAAAATTTCTACACTAAAGTGCTGTGTGATATTTGGATCAATATATTGAGAAAACTATTTGGTTCTAAGAAATCAAATCCTTCATTTATATCAATTCAGACCCTGTTGATGCTTGCAAGATAACAACACAATTATTGTGGACTTTGGCTCATTACTAATGTAAATCATAACATTTTTCCCCATGGAAATAGTTCAAGCGACCCTCCTCCCCAATCATACACAAACAAACTATATATTGTTCCACTCAAAATGCAAAATATTAACCCTTTAAACCCTGATATATCATATGTATAGGAATTGGCATGACATAAGTGAATATTTCACCTATATTTGATCAACATGGGGCGTAAAAATCATAAATAACTCTGAAAAATTGACGATTTTGATGGTGCTGCCACCTACAACAGCAAAATATTTCCAAACTTTTTTTGTTTCGATTTATTCTATAGGGCTTCTACTAAAAGGGAATATATAATAAAAGTGTGTATACTGTTGCTGTTTCTTAAAAAAATATAATGAAATTAGATGAAATTTGCATTTTTCTAAAATTCATTTTGATCACATTTCCATGGTTACGGTTGCTAGGGAAGAAAATATTTGAAATCAATTTTTAATCTGTTTTCATATTACTATACATATGAACTCTATTTAAAGTATAAACTTGCAACAAAAATTCTATTATTTAAGCAAGATAAATTACTTTAAAAACGTGCATTTTTGTAGTTTTTCTTGCTCATTTTTAGCGGCCATCAAGGGGAAATTTGAAAATGAATATTTTTAACACAAAAATTATTTAAAAAAAAAAAAATCATATTCAAGTTCTAATAGGGTAAATCCATATCTAGACTATGAAATTTGATCAATTTGCCAACATGGACTTATCACTGTTTGCCTGATTCTTACATGGACCTGTACTTAATATATATGAGACAATATCTGAAAAAGTAGTTTTTGGCAATAAGAAAAAACCAAAAAAAAATCTTTAGACCGGGTATTTTAATAGCACAAATCGAAGAACACGCATTGGGGATCTAGGAACTGTTGTCTGTAATTCAAACAATTGTTTAAAAAGGAAACAATGGTAATTTTAAAATTAGTACAAAAAAATCCAGTTCTTTCCTGTTACCAAAGTGAATCAATTTAAAAAAGTTTCTATTGGGAATACAGAATAAGTTTCAGACACTATTTGTGGTTTACTAGTATATCCTGCAATAGTTTATCAAATGCCAATTATTGATTTTAGCATTTGCAATACAAAAGGTTTAGAAATATACTTTAATATAGTCAGATATGTCGGTAACATGAAAGAATCTTGAGTAACAGGACAACGGTAACAGGACAGAGTTGGTAACAGAAAGGATTTTTCTGCTTTATTTTAAAGTTTAAGAAAAATACATCATTTTAGATTGGTCACAATTGGAAGATAACAGCAAACAATGTCATTTATTCTTTGAAACTGTATTTGCAAGATGAAAAATCTGCCTAGGTAATGAAAAATGCTAATATAAATTCCTTTCTGTTACTATCTACTATACTAGAATTGCACAATGTTCTCTGCTGTTATCAAAAGCAAAAAACCTATTTTTTTATTCAATATACTGTATATTATTTTGAAATTTATTTGATATGGTGGTGGTGACTTGTATTAAATGAAATGGTTGGCATATAGTAGATTAACTTTTCGATTCTTCTGTGAAAATGTCTTAAACATCCTTCCTGTTACTGATGATGGTTATGCTGTTACTTTTTATCAGGTAACATGACAGAACGTAACAGAAAGGAATTACCCGATAGTTTTTGTCCTTTTTATCACATTATTAAATGTAAGTGTATTTCCTGTGACATATAACTTTTAAAAAGATGATATAAAAACACACCTAATGTTGTGGTGCACACTTAAAAATATTCTCAGAAAGTGTAAGAAAAGGCTATAACAGGATAGGACACCAATAAGTATTTTTCTATAAATTCTTACGTTGGATGGGCTTGAATTTTCAAACTATTTCTTTGTACTAATGCATTCAGAAAATGATGCTCTTCACAATACATAATGGGAAAATAACTATTGGTCTTGTAAACGTTTCCACAAGTAAAAAAAACTCAGTGGTAACAGGAGGGAAATCACCCCTGGGGACAAATTTTTTTTCTCTTAAAATTTGCAAAATTTTATTACATGCTTTAGTTATAATATAAAAAGACAAATGAGGGGCAAGTTTATTATATAATATATCATATATGTGAGGATCGGACGCCTGTTTAATTAATTTGGATATTATTTAAATGATTTAGTTTTAAAAAAAACACAGGGGACAACATGATTTTAGGGGGGGGTTGAACATTTAAATTTCTTATAGTATAACTAATTGCCGTATTTGAATATCAAAAATAAGACAACGCGTGACCGAACGACACATGGATTAAACGAGTGCGCATCACGAGTTAAATCCATAGCGGCATTCGGTCACAAGTTGTTTTATTGTACTTTTAAAATTCTTCAAAATTAACCATTTTTATCAAACATTACTGTACAGAACTGTTAACACATTTTGTGTTATTAGCACATATATTTAGCCAGTTATTTTGGCTTCTTTTTAATGTTTGTTGTACATTGTTCAGGGAGTTTTAATGTCACTTTAAATTTACAGGGCTTCCAAAAAATATTTGAGCCAGCCGGACATTTTTTTTTTCAATCCCTTTTTTATCACTGTAGACCTTGGTTGTTTTCGGGTTATCTACATGTAGGTACTGTAGATTAACTGGAAAATAAAAGTCTTTCAACCCCAAATATTATGGGCTGTTTATTTAGCTCAATGTTCAAAGTTTTGGTTTCCAAAATAATAGAGCTGTGGATAATCCAGTTTTGTCTACTTAACTTTTAATCAATGTCATAATATTTTCTTACCAGTGTCCTTTTTCGCTTATTTAAACGAGTACCATGTTAAGTTTTTATAAGAAATGGCTTTTATACTATTCAAAACAACAACCTGAACACACTCATCCATTTTGTCATGCCAGGTATTTGCAAGGGATGACTAACATGACTAATAAGAAAAACACACAATTTTTGGACACGGTTATGAACAATTTTTTGTTCATAAAACTTATCATTATGTTCCCTGTGTGAAAGATCAAATATATCAATCACTTCCTTGTTGAAGTAGTTGCATCAAACAATACCATACAACAGCTTTAAGACATGACAGCTATCATTATGTGAATAAAATCTGAAAATCATGAATACATGCAACTAAAAAATAAACGTTCATAAAAATATATCTAAATTTGGTATCCATTGTGACGACCTCATTTTCATGGTTCAGTGGTCTTAGTTAATTTTTTTTGTTTTGGTCAATTTCTCAGATACTATTAGCATCCAGTCTAATTATATTTGGTGAATGGAATGTTTGTAAGGTGTACATGTCTGTCTGGCAATAATCATCTGACCTTGACCTCATTTTCAGGGTTCATTGGTCAAAGTTAAAGTTTGTGATTTGGTCTATTTCTCGAATACTATAAGCATCAAGTCTATTATATTTGGTTTGTGGAATGTTTGCAAGGTCCTCATGTCTTTCAGTCAGTTTTCACTTGACCTCGACCTCATTTCATGGATCAGTGAACAAGGTTAAGTTTACAGGATTAAGTCCATATCTCAGAAACCATAAGCAACAGGTCTTCTATATTTGGTGTGTGGAATGATTGTAAGGTGTACATGTCCAACTGGCAGGTGACATCTGACCTTGACCTCATTTTCATGGCTCAGTGGTCAAAGTTAAATTTTTGTGTTTTGGTCTATTTTGCAGATACTAACTATAAGCATTCAGTCAATTATATTTGGTGTATGGAATGATTGTAAGGTGTACATGTCCAACTCACATGCATCATCTGACCTTGACCTCATTTTCATGGTTCAGTGGTCAAAGTTAAATTTTTGTGTTTTGGTTTATTTCCCAGATACTATTAGTTTTCAGTCAATTATATTTGGTGTATGGAATGATTGTAAGGTGTAAATGTCATCTGGCAGGTGTTATCTGACATTGACCTCATTTTCATGGTTCAATGGTCTTAGTTAATTATGCCCCACCTACGATAGTAGAGGGGCATTATGTTTTCTGGTCTGTGCGTCCGTTCGTCTGTCCGTCCGTTCGTTCGTTCGTCCGTCTGTCCCGCTTCAGGTTAAGGTTTTTGGTCAAGGTAGTTTTTGATGAAGCTGAAGTCCAATCAACTTGAAACTTAGTACACATGTTCCTTATGATATGATCTTTCTAATTTTAAAGCCAAATTAAACTTTTGACCCCAATTTCACGGTCCACTGAACATAGAAAATGAAAGTGCGAGTTTCAGGCTAAAGTTTTTGGTCAAGGTAGTTTTTGATGAAGCTGAAGTCCAATCAACTTGAAACTTAGTACACATGTTCCCTATGATCTGATCTTTCTAATTTTAATGCCTAATTATATTTTTTACCAATTTTCACGGTCCATTGAACATTGAAAATGATAGTGCGAGTGGGGCATCCGTGTACTTTGGACACATTCTTGTTTTTTTTTTGTTTTGGTCAATTTCTCAGATACTATTAGCATCCAGTCAGTTATATTTGGTGAATGGAATGTTTTTAAGGTGTACATGTCTGTCTGGCAATAATCATCTGACCTTGACCTCATTTTCATGGTTCATTGGTCAATGTTAAATCATCAATGATTTGGTCTTTTTTCAGATACTATAGGGATAGTAGAACTATATTTGGTAAAGGCAATAATTGTAAAGGTGTGTATGTCTGTTAAGTAGGTGTTAGTTGATCTAAACCTAATTTTCATGGTTCATTTGTCAAGTTTATTTTTTAATGAGGTTAATTCGAGATACTTTTAACAATAGGAAAACTTTTGTTGTATGGAATGAGTCTATAAACTACATTTCTGTCTGAAAGGGTTTAGTTCACCTTCATCTCATGTACAGCTTATTTAATGTATTGCTTGTGGTATAAACTTCTTTTTTATACTTTCAACATAAATCATATTATGCGTGTCCACTCTTGTTTTAAAAGATTTCAGGCAATTTAAACAACTTTTGATGTTAAAATGATACAATTGAAACTTTCCTGAATTTCATTAACTAATTTATGAATTTATTAATTGCTAAGAATTACAAATGAGAAACTATATTGTTCATTGTTCATAACAACAGACACAGAAATATCGGGACACTGATGATACAAACATTGAAAATTTACCCTAAATGCCAAAAGTAATTTATGTGTGACATGATAAAATAAAATCATAATACATCATTTACATGTAATATGTGCATTTGTAATCCATGGAATAAATACGTAGTTTATACATGTAAAATGTTTATTACATTTGTTCATAACCTCCTTGTGTCTGAGTTATGAACACCATAATTCACCTGTTCAAATGGAGTTTATTGTACACTTGGAACTTATGCCTTGTTCACATGTAATGCAAATTAATTCTCATTATCGAATGCGCATTAGAAAATGATTAACATTTCAATATTTTCAATGTGCATTGAATTCGCTTTGATGTCTGTGTGAAAGCGTTTGACGTCGTCAATTCACATTTGAATGCCCATTCAATTCACATTATATGTCCGTGTGAACTCACAGACGCTTGTGGAGTGGACCCCCCTTTTTTATTTGTTACTGTTTATGTCAGTGAGTAAGTATATGACCTGATGTCCAATTACTCATATGGCCACTTGTTTGTTCATACCAATAATCATGAGGAATTGTTCAGCATTTAGTCCAGTAGTGTTTGTTCATACCAACAACCATGAGTAATTGTTCAGCATTTTTACCATGATTACTGTCTCTGGATCAGTATATAATGCTATCTCCAGTTTCTCATACACTAAGGCACTTATTTGTTCATACCAATAATCATGACATGACTGAGGAATTGTTCAGCATTTATTTCTGTTAATTTCTCTGAGTCAGTATTTGATCCTATGCCCAGAGTCCCATATAACCACTTGTTTGTATTTTACCAATAACCATGATAACCATGAGAAATTGTTCAGCATTTATTACTGTTTATGTCTGATCAGTCCATAGGTGGATTTTTGAAAGGTCAAATTTCTGATCATATGGGCTATCCAATTTACCAGCCAGTGATCATGGTGATAGTCCAAATTTCCTCCTCATCAAGTCCTATTACAGGACCTACCTGTTGTCTATTTATTTGTTCTTGTCTTGAAAGTGCATGAATTAGTTGCCACTGAACATTAAACAACCAACAATCAATTAAACTTAAGGTTAACAGGGGTAATGCCATCTGCGGTGTTAAAATACATGTAACTACGCTGAAGTCTATTTTTCTTTGCAATATAATGTTTTTTCAAATGCTAAAATTTTATCTTTGTATACATGTTTGCTAAAATTTTATCAATTTTCTGCAAAGCTAAAATTTTATCTAAGTTGTGGATGCTAAAATTTTAGCTTTTGGTCTGAAAAAGAACCAGCTAAAATTTTAGCTCTCCTTTACATTACTTACTGATTTAAGCTAAAATTTTATTTTTTGCTTCAGGACTGATGAAGATTGTACAGCAGAATAAAAATGATTGCTCATTTGGGATTATCTCTTGTCCTTGATATATAGTTAAACAAGTGCAGAGATATTTTTGCCTGAGCTTTTGTTCTTTTTCATCAATGTTCAGAAAGAAGAAATATAGAAGAATAAAGAAAAAATTGGTAAGTTTTTGAATATTGATAAAGTTATAAAATTTTGAGGTAAAATTTTAGTTTTTTGCAATTTTCTTTAAAAAATCTACTCTTGAGAAAATGAGACAGTCTCAAAATATAAAATCCTCCCTTGTACGTACAATGTATATCTTTTATTGTTTAACAGGAGCTTAAAGACGAATCCTTCTATTCAGATCTACCAATAATATCTTCTTTATATTTTATATTTACTTTAGGTTAGGTAAAAGCTTCAAAATAAGCAAATAAAATAATGGGGTCACCGACCTCGTTTTCGATTTAGAACGCCGTCTTTTTCATGGAATTTGGAAATCGGGACCTCTAGTCAATAGCAGTGTAAAAAAAAAATTTTTAAGTTGGTTTCCCATAAAACTTGTTTGTTCTGTTAACCAAGTTGTTAATACAAACTATTTTAATAATATTACCAATTTCTGAGGGCAAAATAATAGCGATAAGTTGCTATAATAATTTTCCCGCCTTTATTTATTGTGAAATAACTATGAAAGAATGATGTTTAAAAAAAATTGACCAATAATTTCTCGACGAGTATTCAACAGAATATGCGTTGTTTATTTCTAGATAAAATCATGAAATAAAAAGATGGGGTCACCGGCATGGAAAAAGAGATATTTCTTCAAAAGGGTTAACAATTTGAAATGGCGGGAATACATTGCGCCAATTCTTAAATAACGTCGAAAGCCGTTCCGCCAGTTTTGGGCGTTATACTTTTCCTATACCAATTCCGGACAACACAGTTCTCGTTATTTGCTGTTATGCTGTTTGTTTGTTTTCAACTACTATTAATGCATATTAATTTACACGTGATAGACGTATTTAGTTTTCAGTCAGTTTCACAGGTCTACACGTAATATAAATGTGGTGGGTGGTTGGAAAACAATGCGTTGAACAAATGTACACGCGAATTGATTATGCTTGTATGAACAACATTTCTATTCAGGTTATTTATAGTGCTTATGTGTTGAACAGAAATTCTTCTTAGAATAGTGAATACATTTGTTATATCATTTCATAGTTCAGTCAAAGTATATCTGAAAGACAAGACAGACCTTTGCTTTCAATATCATGAATTCTAATTTCGCGGTTAAGAATGGTGTTCCTTTTTATTTTGATGATAATAACTTAAAATCATAGACTCCTAACAATAAAGATCGACGAGCCGATATTGCAAATATGAGAAAGATCGGACTTAAAAATACCACTTCCAAATGTAGTTTTATGAACCGGGTTACGTAATGCTACATAGATTTTGATCTTATGAACGAGTAACTAGGCTAGCTACATGTTCAATAGTCATAAATCTACGAAGCCCTATGTAGCCACTACGACATTGAACGCAACCCTGATCTTTGTTTAAGTTTAAACGCTTAGATAAATCGATCTACAATTCAAAATGTTTTATGTAGATATGAAAATAAATCTGCGCATGGTCAGTTTAATGTATTCTTATAAGTAACTGATTTCAGAGTTTCATCCGTATACTCAAATGATTTGACAGAACATGAAGATAAAAAAAAATGTATACGACGTTTATTTGCATCATTTTTCTGAAAGATAAATTTATGATAGCAAATAATACATATTTCCACAAGAGACCAATTGACACAGGAACTATTTATAATAGGTCATCGTACGGCCTTCAACAAAGAGCAAATCTCATAATGCATATAAAGCTATAAAAGGTCCAGAAATGACAAATGAAAAACAAGTCAAACGAGAAAATAACGGCTTAATTTATGAACAAAAAATAAATAAATAAAAGACGTGAATATGTAACACTTTAACGACAACTACTTATTCACAAGCTCCTTACCCGTTTCAATGCTCGACTGATACCGTTCTTATTCATTCCGTATTCGCTTAATATTAGAGGTTTCTCAACATCTAACGAACGGACGAAACTGGACGAACGTATCATTAAGGAGCAGTAATTTTGTATAATAAAATCCATGACACATGTCCACCGATATTGCAGTGTGTTGAAAGGCAACAGTTAACAATTTCATAGTCTTTTTGCAATGTTGCATTTGATTTTTGTGGTAAAACATCGGTGTTCCAATTTATTTTCGGTTGTTGAATGATACGTATTCTTACGTTGAGTTTCGTTTGCATATATGTCGAATATATGCGTTCGATTTATCTCCCTTAGCCACTCAAAAAGAATATTATCAGTTTATAATGTTGCTGACAACAATCGGCGTGTCTGGTTTGCATTTGATTTAATTGATTGTTTGATGTTTAACGTTCCGAGACAAGCATTCCTTTCTTTTCATGACCAGCTTAGCGTTTGTAAAAGAATTGAAAAATGAAATGACATCAGTTCAGAATTTTTCATTTATTATTTAGGGGGGGCAGGGATCCCGCCCCCCTTTTTTGGGAAAAAAATTGCTCATATAGGGAATCACTGATGCGTGACTGGAGCCCCTCTTAGATCAGTCAGTGGGCCCCCACTTATGAAAATTTCTGGATCCGCCACTGTAGGTACGTAAGGTTCTAATTATATAGATACATTGAATTTTGATTGATGATTTTCGTACTTTCTTTATGATTTGTGGAAATATAAATACAATTTACAACCTAGGCTACCACAGAGATTGTCTCTATAGAACAGATAAGTCCATACACGAAGCAAATTATGGATTTTAGTTTTATATTATAATATGATTGACCCATTTCGAAATCCCGGAGGTCCCAAATTTAAAAAAAGTGAAGTTAAAAAAGATTCTCGGATCCCGAAATCCCGAGCTTAAAAACATCCGATCCTGGAGTCCCGATAAAAGTCCTATCTATCCCCCTCCATCTTGTTGTCGAGTATCCAGATTTTTGTTTTGTTTCTTGACAGTTGTTAGTTTGCTGTTTAGTTGACTCTCTTTTTATTCATATATATTTTATCATTTGCTGTTTTATTGGTTAAATGTTTCAGATACACTTAATTCACATAATTAATTTTTATCTCCAATTCTGGAACATGTCTATTATATAAAACAATTTTCATTTCCTTCTCGGAAAATCTACTTATCAAGACGAACGTTTGTCACTCTCTCCATCGGCTCAAAGAGGAATAACTCTCATTAACGTTTTGAGTTCGCGGAATATACGACGTCATAAAACGCTGACGGCATAGTACTGTTGCGCTTGTATATGCGCATAAACAATAGAGGGATTTGTCTTTAAAGAGAAACCACAACATGCACACAGGACAAACTCAATATGCAGGTTTACAATTTAGAAGTGGCGCACATTCTTTGGAATTTCTACAACCTTTCAGGAGAATTGTATTTTGAAGTAAGATTTTCATATCTAATTAAAATATTTAGCATGAAAATACATTACATTCAAGATTAAGGGCATACAATAGAGAACAGATATATATCTGGATATTAGAATAAAAAATTTTTTGTGACAAAATAGAATCAAGTTGTTTATTTATAACATTAATCTTTTAGTCCAAAAGTGTGTTTTCATAAACAATATATATGCTTTCCTTTGAAGTATTTCAAATACATATAAACAACTCATTTAATAACATCTGTGTGTTTCTCTGAATTTAAGTTTTGATATTATGATCATTGCGAAAACAATGCGTAACACTTCTGTAGATTATTATATGCTTATAGTATACTACTAGGACTTTAATCGTATGCTCTTACAATGTAGATAAAAATGATACAGAGGCGGATACAGCCATTTAAAAAAGTGGGGTTCCAAACCAAGAGTAAAAGAGGGGGCTGAAACCCCCCCTGGATCCGCCAATGTGATAAATTATATACTATGTCACTCTTCAGAATTTAACACTTAAAAAGGACAATAACTTGTTAAATGAAACAGGGCTTTTAAAGGCTTTACATGATACAATGTATTTAATGAAAAATAAAAAAAAAAAAAAAAAAACAAAAAAACAAAAGCCTGATTTATACGAATCAATAAAAGAAAACAAATTTGATTGAGAACAATCAATAAGTACAACGAAAAAAGACTCTTGACTGGACACATATCTAAGTTTTATGCGGTTGTTTTATAACTAAATGAAGTTCAGCATGGCATATTGCTCTCGCTTAACAAGGTCAGCCATGTATTGTCCCCTTCCGTCAGACTATCATCATTATTTGTTTCAAAACTGTAAAGGGGAGGGGATGTGTATCCTTTAGGCAACATGAATAATTATAAGGAATGGGCAAGAAGTTTATATATGAATGTAAGATTATTAGTTTTTTTTTTCCAGAAGCATGGCACAGCAAGAAAAAGAAATGAGACACTTCAAGACATTCCAAGTGATTTTAAATAAGACAATTGATTGACTTTTTCAATGTATTCTTAAATAAATCAAATAGTTGATGTTTAGTTTTCATCTCTTAAGCCAATTATCAACTAATATTGACTCAATATGTAACTGTATTAGAAGTGTAATGTTTTATTTTAAAGGGAGAAGTTATATTGAAAAATCTGAATTCTGGACACAAGTTTAAGTCAGTGTTACTTCAACTTAATAATGTGTATATTAATACTTTCATAATGTCAAATGGCAAACATACATGTATCATGCATGTTCAGGTTGATACATACGATAGTTACATATATGTAGTACAAGTTGAGAGTGAAAAACTAAACATTATACCATTGGGGTAGGAATGTAAGCTTTCTTGCATTGTCTGTCCACCTAAAATTGTCGGATTTAGTTCAATAGTTATGAACTGGGATGTGTGACCATTCTTGTATCTGGCACCTGTTTCCTGTTTGCTAATATATTTTATTTCAAAATGTTGAATGTTCTCAAATTTGTCATTACTTTTATTAGTAATGCTGCTGAACAAAATAACTACATATTTGGTAAGTGTCTTGACCATGATGAGTTGTGTCTGCCATTTTGGATGTGTCAACATTGTAGATACTTCTTGTTTTATAAACTTTGAATGGTGGATTTTCATATGCTTAGCAAAGAAAATGATTATTTCTCGTTGGTATTAAAAATGAATTACTGTGTATCAATTAAACTAATGATTTGTTATTTAAAAAAAACAGGAAATTCAATCAAAAGTACAGAAATTTAAATATTGATATGATCAAGATATCAACCAAATACATCTTCTTAAAACATTTTAAAAACATTTTTTAGGCACAGTCATACATCCCAAAAACATTTTTATAACATTATTTGATGTTCATGATGTTTTTCAAACGTTTAGAAAATATTTCTAGAAAATATTTCTTAAAAGATTATCAAAATGTTTCTTACGCCATTGGTTTTCACATTATCATGCTATTTCTTGTCATATTTTAGAAAACGTTTTAACGATATATATTTAGCCATACATTTCATGTTATTCTAACGTTTTTTTTTGTGATATTTTCATGACATTTGACACAACATTTTAATAACATTTTAAGGATGTTTTTGTGTTTGCTGGGATTTAGATACAGTAATATAATAGAAAAAGATAATGTCAACAATTCTCCATCAAATATTTCTTTAAAAGTTCAACAACAGTGGATTTGAAGTTTAACAGTAGCACATTATTTCCTAATCTTGCTAATTAATGAATATTATGACTATATACAAATGTATTTAATATGTCTTTAATGTTGTCTAAGGATAGTTTGAGGTGAATATTTTGACACATATATACATGTATATACAAATCTAAATTAAAAACTACGTTCAAACCTATGATTGCTTTGGATTAAAACTGCAATTTATACGCAGAGGCGGATTTAAGAGGGCAGGGGGCCTGGCCCCCTTTTTGGAAATAATTTGGTTGCTTATACATTTTATATAGGGAATCACTGAAGTGTGACTGGAGCGGGCCCCCTCTTATGCAGTCAGTGGGCCCCCCCTTTCGAAAATTCCTGGATCCGCCATTGATACGTGTGCATGTAAAACAAATTTCGTTGTAGAAGGGTCTACAGCACAAACAACATTTTCCAAAAGACCAAAAAAAAAGTATAATTTTCACAAAACGCATTTGACTTATAGGTTGTATATATATATATATATATATTCCATGTTCATGCCTCATATCATAGTCTGTATTACAACGGTAATTAAATACTGAGGAGGAAAGCCTTTAAGGTAACAAAGGGACCCAGCCAGTGAAAGGTTTTGTTTTGAAAAGCCCAGATGGTCAAGTGGTCTAGCGTGTCAGATAAAGTGCAGGCGATTTGGTGTCACAATATATCAGTAGCATGAGTTCGAATTCCTGGGATGCTGAATCCCTCTGAGAGCTGAAAAACCAGTTTGCGAAAACAAATTAACAGATTTAACATTGTTGGGTTGATGTTTAGACGAGTTCAAGAATTGATATATATATATTTATATATATATATGCATACCTAAAGGGTTACACTAATGACTGGACCGAATGACAGGACCGAATGACAGGACCAAATGAAAAATGCTAATAACTTTTTCATTTCTCAAGGGATTGATCTCAAATTTGAAATATAATAAGATTTCATCATTTGATAAATAGATTTAAGAAAAAAATTTAAAAGTTTTGTAAGAAACTTAAGAAAATGTGACATGACCAACTCTGATAATGACAGGACCAACATCGAGAATGACAGGACCAAATCAAATTGCTAATAACTTTTTTTGTTTTTCAAAGGAATTATTTAAGATTTAAAATATAAAAAGGTATGTCATATTTTGAAACCAAAATGTTATAAAAATTATAGAATTATTTTCAAAAACTTTCGAAAACGTGACATGACCATCGCTGATTGACAGGACCAACATCGACAATGACCGGACCAGAGGAAATTGCTAATTTCTCTTTTATTTCTCAAAATATTTTTCTGAAATTTGAAATATAAGAAGATTTCATCATTTATCAAATAAATAATAAAAAAAATACACAAAAAATATGTAAGAAACTTTAGAAAACGTGACATGACCAACTCTGATAATGACAGGACCAACTTCGACAATAACAGGACCAAATAAAAATGCTAATAACTTTTTTATTTTTCAAAAGAATTATCTCAGATTTGAAACATAAAATGATATGTCACATTTTGAAACATTTATGTTTAAAAAATAAAGATTTATTTTCAAAAACTTTCAAAATCGTGACATGATCCCATCGCTGACTGACATGACCAACCTCGACAATGACCTGAACAAATGAAATTGCTAATTATTCTTTTATTTCGCAGAATATTTCTCTGAAAATTAAAATATGTGAAGATTATACCATTTTATACATAAATATAAGAAAAGGGTATAAAAAGCTTGCTGAAATGTGACCTGGTTAACGTTGTCAATAACAGGACAATCCTCGACAATTAATGACAGGACCAAATAAAAATGCTAATTATGCATAACATTTGTCAGAATATTCCTCTCAAATTTGAAATAATGACAATTAAGACCAGTTTGCACATCATATAAGAAAAATATAGAAAATTAAATTAGTAAGATATATCTTATAAATTCAGGAAAATATATTCTATGGTGGTTAAAATTCTTGACCTAGCTACTAAACATGCTAAACGTATGTTGGCAGAGAGTCACAGGACAAAAGACACGAATGATTAATATATTTAAGAAAGAGATCTTGAAATATTTATATGTAATTACATATAATCATTTTATAGTTTAAGAGATTGTTCATTAAACTATAGATAAATTCAGATTTATTGAATTGTCCTCATAATATTTCTTGACATCATGAAGCCCAATTTAATCCACTTTGAAAAGGTATCAAACCTTTTAAAGTAGTCCGTGAAAATGTTTGATTCAGTATATTTTATGAAAATATTTGAAACTACCAAGAAATCATGCATGCAAGGGTCGGGCATACTTCAAGAAATGTTAATTTGTTATTTATTATGAGGGGGGGGAAACTATCAAGATATACCCTGCATATACTCAAGCATACATGGAAATAATTATTTAATGTTCTGAAAATATTTAATAAAACAACGACATGGACTATTATGTGATTTTAATTACTGTCATCACAATCTTTATTGGATTTATCAACTTATTTATGGCTTATGTCACACCTTTTGTTTGTTACCTTATAATTGTTTTCAGACGTGTCAGATTATGTCCGGTAATTAATATACAAAATAATCTGAATGAATGAATGATCTTTATTCTCAACCCAAATACATAGTTAAAGAGTTAAGATATAGCATGTGTGAAATAATTAATATGATAAATATTTACACCAAAGATAAATAAAGTTAGCTTTTTCCCTTGTTTTCTAAAAACTTATAAATCATTCAATCTTAATGTGTGCTTTTTAATTATTTTTATTAATTTCAACCAGGATTTCTATAGTAGGAACTATATGGTCATTTACGTTTTCGCAATAGAAGAAATCTAGATTTTTTTTCTTTAATTGATGTTTTAAAAGATGAGATCACATTTTATTTTAAATCTGACATAATTCCTTTTCAAAATTAAAAAGTGAATAGCATTTTTATTTGGTCCTGTCCTTGTCAAGGTTTGTCCTGTCAGTCAGCGATGGTCATGTCACGTTTAAACTTTCTATATTTTTTATAACATTTATTTTTCAAAATATGACATATTATTTTATATTTCAAATCTGAGAGAATTCCTTTGAAAAATTAAAAAGTAATTAGCATTTTACTTTGGTCCTGTCATTGTCGATGTTGGTCATGTCATTATCAGAGTTGGTCATGTCACGTTTTCTAAAGTTTCTTACATTTTTTTAAAAAAAAATTTCTGAAATATATTTATCAAATGATGAAATCTTATTATATATCAAATTTCAGAAAAATATTTTGAGCAATAAAAGAGAAATTAGCAATTTCATCTGGTCCAGTCATTGTCGAGGTTGGTCCTGTCAATCAGCGATGGTCATGTCACGTTTTCGAAAGTTTTTGAAAATAAATCTATTTTTTTTTTATAACATTTTGGTTTCAAAATATGACATACCATTTTATATTTTAAATCTGAAATAATTCCTTTGAAAAACAAAAAAGTTATTAGCATTTTTATTTGGTCCTGTCATTCTCGATGTTGGTCCTGTCATTATCAGAGTTGGTCATGTCACATTTTCTAAAGTTTCTTACAAAACTTTTTATTTTTTTTCTTAAATCTATTTATCAAATGATGAAATCTTATTATATTTCAAATTTGAGATCAATCCTTTGAGAAATGAAAAAGTTATTAGCATTTTTCATTTGGTCCTGTCATTCGGTCCTGTCATTCGGTCCAGTCATTAGTGTAACCCATACCTAAACTAGATGATTAAGAAATAATTCATGGAGGCTTGAATATATCGTGATTTTACCACGGGTTGGCCCTTTATGACAAATATTTTACCCTGAGCGATAGCTAGGGGTAAAATATCGGCATAAAGGGACAACCCATGATAAACCTAGATATAGTCAAGCCGCCATGAATTATTCGATTCTAATAGGACACATACGGCATATTTTTGTTGTATCAAGCGCTCTAGGTGGAGGCAAATATTTGCCGTTCCCATAAATTTTCGTACTTTTAGATTGGTGTAAAAGAATGGAGCAAACAGAATTAGTGACATGCTCACACTTTTATAAATAATGTTTTTAGATAGATTTGGATGATTTGAAAAGATAATTTACTTAAATGTCTGCTATGTATAAACACATGGGCTTATACTACATTTTAGCAATGTTTGTTAACGTTTCATTGTTCTGATTATTGTTGGTAACAGAAACGTGTATTTTTCCCTAAAATACTTAAATTCTTACGTTTATTATGTCGGGACATTTTTCTTACCAACTTTGCAGGATGGTATTTTCTCGCAGTTAAAGACCATCCTATGACAGTTGTCCATTCGTTTGATGTGTTTTATTATTTGATTTTGCAATTTGATTAGGGACTTGTTTTGAATTCTCTTGGTGTTCAGTATTTTTATGATTTTACTTTGTAGTTGGTAATTTCTACAGCAGTTGTTCATAATATCAATACAATGTTCACATGTTCATTTTCGATAAGAGACAATGTGTATTAACCGTTATGGTCCATTCCACTGCTGGTGGAGATTTATTTCCCCGAGGGTATCACCAGCCCAGTAGTCAGCACTTCTGTGTTGTCAAGGCTTATCATTGATATGTTCATAATAATAAATGTACTGTTAACAAACCTTTGAAATTTTGAAATACTAAGGTTTTTCTTCCTCAGGAATAGATTGCCTCAGCTGTATTTGGCAAAACCTTAAGGAATTGTTGGTCTTCAATGCTCTTCAACTTCATACTTTATTTGACCTTTTAAACACTTTTGATTCGAGCGTCACTGATGAGTCTTTTGCAGACGAAACGCGCGTCTGGCGTAAATATGAAATTTTATTTCTTGTATCTATAATAAGTTTATTTACAATCACTGGGTCGATGCCACTGCTTGTGGAGATTTATTTCCCCGAGGGTATCACCAGCCCAGTAGTCAGCACTTCTGTGTTGTCAAGGCTTATCATTGATATGTTCATAATAATAAATTTACTGTTAACAAACCTTTGAAATTTTGAAATACTAAGGTTTTTCTTCCTCAGGAATAGATTGCCTTTAAGTTAGCTGTTTTTGGCAAAACCTTTAGGAATTTTTGGTCTTCAATGCTCTTCAACTTCATACTTTATTTGACCTTTTAAACATTTTTGATTCGAGCGTCACTAATGAGTCTTTTGCAGACAAAACGCCCGTCTGGCGTAAATATGAAATTTTATTTCTGGTATCTATTATAGGTTTATTAACAATCACTGGGTCGATGCCACTGCTTGTGGAGATTTATTTTCCCAAGGGTATTACCAGCCCAGTAGTCAACACTTCTGTGTTGTCAAAGAAAAGAGGGACAAAAGATTCCGAATGGACAGTCAAACTCATAAATCGAAAATAAAGTGACAATCTTGTCAAGAGTCATAATTGATATGTTCAGAATAATAAATTAACTGTTAACAAACCTTAATTTAAAAAAGACGTTTTTTTCTCCCTCAGGTATAGATTACCTTAACTTTATTTGGCAAAACCTTTAGAAATTCTTGGTCTTAAATGCTCTTCAATTTAGTACTTTATTTGGCCTTTTAAAAATGTTTGATTCGAGCGTGACTGATGAGTCTTTTGTAGACGAAACGCGCGACTGGCGTAAATATAAAAGTTTATTACTGGTAGTTATGAGTAGTTTATTTACTAAAATTTTACATTTTTACATTTATGATGTTTCGACCTTTCTAACTAACTATGCATGTCGGGTTTTTCTCACAATTAAACGGACACGTGTTTTACCAGTAGTTTAACTAATGAAACTTATAATATACGTAGTCATGATGATGAGCATTGTAAGTCCTCTTATATTGTTTACAGAATTGAGGCTACTTTGTGTGGTTTAACATATGTATGCAAAACAAAGAGCAGATTAATCACCCGAATGAATGGACATATGTCAATGTGTAAACGATATTTATAACCAACAAATCGTTTACCAACATTTGAATCAAATTGACCATTCAGGAAATTCCATGAAAATTCGCATTTTAGAAAACATTTATCAACACACCAATAATCCAACATTAAGTACACCGTTTCGCAGACAAAGAGAAGAGTACTGGGTCAGAGAATTAGGTACTGCAACACCTTATGGATGTAACGACAATAGATACTGTAGGTATCTTGAGTAGCCCTATGTGTAGTTCATTTTATGTGATAGATTTATTCAATAGGTTTCTTCGTCGGCCGATTTGCCATCGACATCGTCGCTATAATCCACCTGATATGATGTTTCTGTAAATTGCCTTGTCGAACATATCAATAAACCTCTTGGAATTCATCACGTTCGGTCTAAACTGTACTCACTTCCGCTTTCTAAACTGAACTTTCTATTGAGAGCGTGTGAAGAATGCCACACTACAGATAGTCGATCAACGAAGTATAAAATAGTTACCATGGTGATGGTTATTGCTAACCATCGATTATTCAGACCCGTTTTGGAACATTCGGAGGAACTGCAATAACGTTCATTTTTTCTATTTGAAGTTCACACACAAGGATATTGATGCTATACATATAAGTAATATTCTTCACCATAAAAGAGTAAAAAGCAACATTCCTTTTTATTTTAAGGTAGATCACCAGTATATATTTTTTGAGACAGAATTTTTTTATAATTTGCCAAAATGAAGATTTTACTATGCTCTTTTCAAAAATTTAATAAAAAGTATGGGTCACCGTGCTATTTTTCAAGCTATGAGTCGTTGAAAATTGCCAAAATTTGGTTAGTTTGTTCATGAAAAAACACTTTAGTGTGCATAAAAAAATTCTATGAGATAGAATTTTGAAATAAATTGTGAGAAGAAAGGTTTCATAATATGTTTTAAGAAAATAAAAAGAAAAAATGGTGTCACCGAACTTGTATTAACTTAGAATAATATAAAAAAATTCCCTATTAGCCCAGTATAAATTTTGTACTAAAAGAGTTATCTCCCCTTAAATGGCTCATTTGAAAAAAATGATTTTAAAACCAAAGAAAATGATATTTTGTTAAAATATTTTGTATAATACAATTAATTAACAAGTTTTCTTTAAATAGAAAAAACTTCTAAAAATTGAATTGCAAATCTGTCTCCAAATTTGCAGATTAGGCAAATAACTAGACCGATTTTGTACTGTGATTGTACAATCCAAGATGGCGGTATACCATCAATCTACCTTAAGAATCAATCTTCTCCTATAGTATCGTACTCCTACACTAACCCTGTTGCATCTAAAAACAAAATCACAAAAAAGGTGTTGTAGAATCTAAATATTGATGACTTCATAGCTAAACCATCCGATTGTGCCTGTTCACATTCCCATTTCATGTATAATCCTGCTGGCCATGTATATTACTAATTTCTGGAGACCTAAACATAGTTAATAACAACAAGTTGAGACATCTTGTGTCCAAGGGTCCGAAATACAGAGAGCCACAGCCAATCAATTGGAAGCAGAACTTCAAACTACTAACGGATTATGTTGAGGGGTTATGCAAAAGACTGGGAAAAAAGAGAAAAAAATGAGGTTGACACTCTTTCGGAGTGTGCAAAATCAGTCAGGTCATTGATTCAGATAAGAGTAAGTAAGTTTAAAGGGTCAATGGGCAACAAAGCTCCTCCCATCTTTACAGACCCTCAGGTCATAGAGGAGTTGTATTACCTCCATGACAAATATGTTGTCGTTCCAGCTGACAAAGCCTCAAACAATATTGTGTTTGTTTGCAAGAAACACTACATTGACTGTCTGATTAAGGAACTGGGAATAAATAACACACTTGGAAATCCTACATATACACTTAGTACGCTTACGAAGCAGGAGATCCTGGAAAACCACAAATCGATTCTTAACTCCTTTGGTGTTAATCCAAAGGATGAAGACCAGGATCTTCCATCCTTATATTGGATTTCTAAGCTTCACATTTCCTTCCAAGTGTTCCACTAAACCCCTTTGTAAAGTTTTCACTGTCATACTCACTGCAGTCAAAGAAGGACTTCAGAAATATTCCAAAACGACATAATCACGAAATGGTGTAAATCAGATGTGGATACTGAAAAATTAATAGGAGTTATTGTTGAATTTACAATCTCAATCATTAAAACATTGTACCAACATTAAAACATTTGATATTTCAACTCTTTATACCACTATTCCAAATACTTAACTTAAAGCAGGACTGAAAGAACTCGTCAGATTATGTTTCTTTAACAAAAAGGGCACTAGACGTTTTAAATATCTAGTTTTGGGCTGGGAATCATACAGAGTCAAGGAACAAATATACCGACGAGGATATCACTGCCGTGCTGGACTTTTTATTTTAAAACATATTTGTTGAATTTTGAGATTTGATCTTCCAACAGACAATTGGACCAATTGCGCTCCACTACTTGCAGATTTTTTTTATATTCCTATGAAGCAGAATTTATCCAAGGGCTTGTACGGAAAGGAGAAAAGAAATAAGCCCAGTCTTTTAATTTCACCTTTCGGTGCAAATCAAAGCACAATATTGTGCACTAGTTTATGACTTTGACAATATTGATGAGATAGATAATGAAGATATTCAAATGAGAATTAATCACCAACTTTTTCATGAAACTTTGTTAATGGAAATCAGGGGGAAAAGTATTTCTTATTCCAGTTACAAAAAAAGGGAATCTGAAAAAAGGGAAACAACTTTACGAAATGAAATAATACAGTTAGAGGAGATTGTTGACGAACTTTCAATAACTAAACTTGAGAGCAAAAAAATTGAACTTGAGCAATTACGTCTTAAAAACATAAAGGGTAAAATAGTGAGATCACGTGTTCAATGGATAGAGGAAGGTGAAAAACCAACAAATTATTTTTGTGGACTGGAGTCAAAAAATTGTATAAGTAAAATTATATCCAAAATTGAAAGAGATAAGGGGGAAATACTTACTGATCAGAACAATATTTTAAAAGAAGTAAAACTTTTCTCTGAAAATTTATATAAGAAGAGAGATAACTTAAGTTCAGTAGCCGATTTGAAAGAAGATCTTAAAAATGTAAATGTTCCAATACTTTCTAATGATGAGAAGGAGAGCTTGGAGGGTAAAATCACTGTCAAAGAGGCTGGACAGGCATTAAAAAATATGAAAAATAATAAAACTCCTGGCTCTGATGGCTTTTCTACTGAATTTTTTTAATTTTTTGGGAAAGATCTCCATTTTTTTGTGGTTGAATCTTTAAATTATGGTTCAGAACAGGGAGAATTGTCAGTAACACAAAAGCAAGGAATTGTTATTTGCCTTCCAAAAGGAAATAAACCACGTCATTTTTTGAAAAATTGGCGTCCTATTTCACTTTTAAAACACAGTCTATAAAATTGGGTCAGCAGTAATTGCAAATAGATTTAAGACTGTCCTTGACAAGCTTATTAATCTAGATCAGACGGGTTTTATCAGTGGGAGGTACATAGGAGAAAATATAAGGCTCTTATATGATATCATGCAATACACGGAAGATCACGAAATACCTGGACTCTTGTTGTTAATTGATTTTGAAAAGGCTTTTGATTCTATTTCTTGGGATTTTTTGCTAAATGTTTTAAAGTTCTTTAATTTTGGAGAATCAATTATCAACTGGATAAAAGCTTTTTATCATAATATCAAGTCTGCAGTTATACAAGGGGGTAACCTTTCTGAATTTTTTAACATAGGTCGAGGCTGCCGACAAGGTGATCCCCTTTCACCTTATCTTTTCATCCTTTGTGCTGAGATTCTTGCACTAAAGAGAAGAGGAAATAAGGAAATTAGTGGTATTGAAGTTACTCAAGTTGAGCATAAGTTATCACAGTTTGCTGATGACACTTCATTGATTTTAGATGGTAGTGAAAAATCTTTATATGAATCCTTATCTGAATTGGACTGGTTTGCAAAAATATCTGGTTTAAATATAAATTTTGAGAAAACACAAGTAATTTGGTTTGGAAGTAAAAAGTATAGCAAGGAATTTTTATGTCCTGACGTTAACCTGTCATGGGGGGAGACAACTTTTAAACTACTTGGGATAAATTTTGATGTGGACTTAGACAATATTGTCAACATCAACTATAATGATAAAATTATACAGATTAAGAACATAATAAAACAATGGTCGAAAAGAAACCTTACAGTAATAGGAAGAATAACTGTGATAAAAACTCTTGCTTTACCTATTTTAAACCACCTTATTATTTCTTTGCCTAATCCTACAAACAGTGTATTCCAAAAAAATTAATGACATTTTCTATTCGTTTCTATGGAATTCTCCTATTCATAGAGTGAAGAAGGACGTATTGATTAAAGAATATTTGGAGGGAGGATTAAAAATGATAGATATTTATAGTTTTACCATGGCACTAAAATCATCATGGATTAGAAGGATTTTTAAGAGAGATAATAAGTGGCAAAGTATATTGATGTCAGATATTGATAAAAATAAACTTTTTAATTGTGGTGTTCAGTATATCAAACAAGCTAGTTTATATATCAAAAATAGTTTTTGGAAAGATGTATTCAGAGCATGGGAAATGATTACTGATAAAGAAAGAAATATGGACTATGAATATTTTTTATCAAGTCCTCTTTGGTTTTACAGTAGGATCAGAATTGGTAATAAACCTGTTTTTATCAACATTGGTTTAATCATGGTTTACAATATGTTAATGATGTAATAGATGAAAATGGATGTTTTATTTCATTAGAATTGTTACAACAATGTTATGATGTCAATGTAATTTTTTTGAATTACATGAGTGTTATTTCTGCTATTAAAAAACAGCAAATAATTACAAAAAAAGGTTCATATAAGTTATGTTGTCCATTTATTCCAGCTTGCTTACAAGTCTTTTTCAAAAGTAGAAAAGGTACTAAAGATATGTACAAAATACTCATAAGTAATAAGGTGACTCCAACAGGACAACTGAAGTGGAGTGAAATATTAGGTGAAGATCTCATTTGGAAACATATATTCAAACTACCTTTTATTACAGTCACTGTCAATACTAAACTACAGTGGCTTCAGTACAGGATCAACCATAGAATTCTTGCCACAAATAATTTGTTATGTAAAATCAAACTTATTGATAACCCTCCATGTGCTTTTTGTAAATTAGAAGATGAAACTATTGAACATATTCTGTGGAATTGTGAGATTATCCAAAAATTTTTACAAGATGTAGATGATTGGTTCTTATCTGGTGGGGTAAGCCTGCCATTGAATAAGTTGAATTTTATTTTTGGAGATGTAACAAAAGTTGGAAAAGGTGACCCATATAATTTGATTTTTCTATACATGAAACAATATATATATACAACAGTAGATGTTTTTCAAAAGATCTTTCAGTCAGTGCCATTAAAGAAAAGTTAAAATATATGTACAATTTAGAAAAAATAATGGCAGTCAAAAATAAGAGACAAAAACACTTTGATACCATGTGGAATGCATTTAAAGTAATATATTTATAATTCAATTTGTCATTTGTTTTTACAATCTATATTTATTGTCAAAACTAACATAAAATATTATTGTATCTAATAGCACAATTTACTATGTACTGAAAATCTTACAGGATATTTTTTATTTTTTACAATTTTTTTTAATTTTTTTTTACAATTCTCAAGTGCTACACAGTGGTACATGAACATTTAACTATAATTATATTTTTCTTCTGTATTTTCTTACTTCTTTTTTTTCTCATATAAATAGAAAAAATGAATTTACAACAATGTTTATTGTCATAAATAAATATATATTCAAATTTATCGCTAATATTACTGTATGTATGTTTGATGTGTTGTATTTGTTGTAAATCTTGAAAATAATAAAAATTAAAAAAAAAAATCACCTTTCGGTATATTGATGATGTACTGTCTCTTAAAAATAATAGATTAAGTGATCACTTACATTTTAATATATCCAAGTGAACTTGAAATTTAAGATACTACCAACACAGATAAATCTGCTTCATATTTAGACCTTTGTCTCGAAATGACTACTGATGGTAGTTTGAATACCAAAGTTTATGACAAACGCGATGATTTTAATTATCCTATCATCCCAGCGGCACTAGCATATGGAGTATATGCGTCTCAATTCATACGTTACTCAAGAGCTAGCTCCAAGAACCCTGACTTTGTTGAACGAGGAATACTGCTATTTCAAAAGTTGCTAAGACAGGACTATGAATCAATCAAATTAAGCTCAAGAAATTTTACGGTCGCTTTCAAGAGCTGTTTGGCGATTATGACAAAAGTGTGTCAGAAATCATATCTGATATTCTTCCTCAGTCATTATAACCTTCCATCATTACCGGACTGAACAAAGAAATAACACGACGGGTCCGGTATACGATGCAGGAAATGCTTACCCTTCCGGAACACCTGATTTCACTCCCGGTTTTTAGTGGAGTTCGTGTTGTTTCTTAATTATCATTTATAACTGTTGATGTAAATTTTCCTTTGTTTTTTGTGAGTCTTTGTTTACTCCTTGGTTTTGATTGTTATTTTCTTAAAGGCCGCACTATGATATTTAGTTTGTAAGTTCTGTGTCAGTCATTGTCAGTCGAAAGTGTGATATATGGAATAACCGTTTCACAAATGATATCGGATATGTTCCTTACGTCGTAACTACAATCCCCTTCCCTTTCATGAATTTGACCTACCGAATTATACTATTTACCGGATTTGTAATCACATAAACAACACGACGGGTGTCGCATATGGAGCAGGATCTGCTTACCCTTCCGGAGCACCTGAGATCACCCCTAGTTTTTGGTGGGGTTCGTGTTTTTTATTCTTTAGTTTTCTATGTTGTGTCATGTGTGCTATTGTTTTTTCTGTTTGTCTTTTTCATTTTTAGCCATGGCGTTGTCAGTTTGTTTTGGATTTATGAGTTTGACTGTCCCTTTGGTATCTTTCGTCCCTCTTTTATAACGTAAACTAGAAGACGATGATATACAAATGGCACGGAAACTACATTATGTAACTTATAATTTGATAAGGATTAACAAAGTAGGTCATTTTGGTGACGGATTTATCATCCTTTGGCGTGGTTTCTAAGGACTCGCACACAAAAGTTATATCGGAATATTATAAAGTATTATGTTTAGAAATAAACAAAACTAATTGACATTTTTTTTCTTTCGCAAGTGCAGTTGTTTCCAGCCAACAAGTAAATGGCTTAGAATATAAAGGAGCAAAGCAATATTTGACAGAAAATTAATTACTGTATCGACTGTTCGATATTGTTACAAACTTTGCTTACAACTTGAGAGTGCGCATTTCTTGTTTGTTATCATTAAACACACTTTTTTAAAAGGAAGAGTATTGCCAAACTGGAATGTTTCTCAATATTCTTTGTTTATTTTAAAGCAGTTTTTTTAAATAGCAAGTGCATTTCAGTACAGTTCACTTCTCGGGAGCGTTTAATTTAGAAAATTCCTAAAGAGAACATGCACACAATGTAAACAAACTGGCCGACTTACTAAATAAGAAAATATCTTAGTGTATTTCTCTTAAGTTGGATACATGGTATACCGCCATCTTGGATTGTACAATCACAGCTCAAAATCGGTCCAGTTATTTGCCCAAATCAGCAAATTTGGAAATAGATTTGCAATTTAATGGTTAGACAGCTTATTTAGATAAGGAAAACTTGTTTATTTATTGTATTTTTCAAAATATTTTAACAAATATCAAATTTTTTGGTTTTAAAATCATTTTTTTCAAATGAGCCATTTAAGGGGAGAAAACTGTTTTAGTACAAAATGTTTACTGAGCTAATAGGATTTTTTTTAAATTTTTACTTGTGGCAGGGAAACGAGTTCGGTGACACCATGTTTTCTTTTTATTTTCTTAAAGCATATTATGAAACCTATCTTCTCATAATTTATTTCAAAATTCTATCTCATAGATTTTTTTTGTATGCACTCTTTTGTGTTTGTTCATGAACAAACTAACCAAATTTAGGCAATTTTCAACGACTCATAGCTTTAAAAATAGCACAGTGATTCATACTTTTTATCATATTTTTCAAAAAAACATAGTCGAATCTTCATTTTGGCAAAATATAAGAAAATTCGGTCTCAAAAAACATTTACTTATGATCTACCTTAAATAATAGTGTTTAAGACATGTATCAAACTAAATTAAATTTTAAAAGTGTGTTAAAAACAGTTTATATTTTATATCGATATAGGTAATAAAACAAAACAGTTTCCTTATCGATGAAATTCAGTTAAATAAACAAGGGAAACGTTTCTAAATGACGACTCTCGGATCCGCATTGTCTGTATTTTCTTTTTTTCCGTTGTTGTCGGCTTTGTTTAAAACTAGTGCGACTACCTATTTTACAATATTATACAGTTACTTTTTACTTTTGCTTTTATCCAATTGTCACATGTGATAGAATATAGCTGATGCTGAGAACTATATTGAGCCCCCATATTCTGTATCTGCTTGCTTAGTCAGGGAACTGTAATTTAGTTGTCGTTTATTGCTGTGTATTTCATTTGTCTTTCGTTCATGTCGGGGTTTTTTTCTTCCTATATTAATCGCAAATTTTCTCGCTTAAATAACTGTACGTTTATTATGTCGGGATTACCTTGCTCAATTACTATGCACGATGGTTTTGTCTTGAAGTTAATGGCCGTTCTGTGACAATTTCTTGGTTACTTATACGTCATTTTGTCTAAGATAAAAATTTCAAACATTCTTATTTTTGCATAAATTTCCCAATTTAACAAAACCTAGATAAAGATTATATGCTTATGGCATGGCATATATGATTTAAAAAATGGCCATTCTTGTGAGAAATTATTAACCTTTAACGTGGTTTCTAATGACTTCACAAACAAGTGATATTAGAATATTATAGAGTTTTATGTTCATGAATAAATAAACAATAGGTGATATATTTTATAAAGTCTTCCTTGTTTTGATTATATGTCATAAAGTATTAGGTTTAGCCTAATTTCAGCAAATGTATGAGGTTTCTTTTGATTAAAAAATCTGACGTTCTTTATAGAATGGGTTTTTCCATAAATTACAAGAATAAGTATACACTTCCTTATAATGACATGCGGTATCTTTTTCAAATGCATCCTTATAATAAAAAATGATTCAGCACTTTTAGCTAGTAACAATGAAATATAAATACAAACAAAAAAAAAGCCCGTTAATTATTTTCATATGACAGTTATATCATCCCTTCGTAAATTTTACGGACGCCATCACGAGTTGATTGACCGTTATGGAATAACCGTTTCACAAATGATATCGGATATGTTCCTTACGTCGTAACTACAATCCCCTTCCCTTTCATTAATTTGACCTACCGAATTAGACCATTTACCGGATTTGTAATCACATAAGCAACACGACGGATGCCGCATGTGGAGCAGGATCTGCTTACCCTTCCGGAGCACCTGAGATCACCCCTAGTTTTTGGTGGGGTTCATGTGTTTATTCTTTAGTTTTCTATGTTGTGTCATGTGTACTATTGTTTTTCTGTTTGTCTTTTTCATTTTTAGCCATGGCATTGTCAGTTTGTTTTAGATTTACGAGTTTGACTGTCCCTTTGGTATCTTTCGTCCCTCTTTTATAGTGTTTGCATAAAAAGGAGAATTTGTAAGACTATTCAAATTATCTTTGGATTTTGCTAAATGAAAATAAATATTCTTTAAGGTCTTAGCACACATGATTAATTGAACACAAATCTCATGAACATATTTTAATTTGACGTATTGATTTTAAAATTTCATATATTTTAGTAAAAATAAATGTAAATCTATTGGTTTGTCATTGATATGTTTTTTTTAACATTTAAAACGTTTACCCCCGTTGCAACTGCTCTTCACAAGATTGTCCAATCAGATCGTCAGAAATTTAGATAACAATACAATGTGTATATGTTACAGTAAATAGGTGAAATTAGAAATTACACGTAATTTCTGAACATTGCAGTAAATACCTGTAATTACTAGCCGTTTTAGTAATTACATGTATTTACTAGTTGTTTCAGTGATTACAGGCATTCACTGATTTATTTGTCATTTTTACAGCTATTTACTAACTTGATATTTTGTTTGAAAATTAAAGATATAATTCAAAATACCAAATAAGGAAGTAAAAGGGTAGGTATTTTAGGGCTTACCTAATAAAGGATTAATGAATATAAGGCACATCTTTAGTGTTTGTGAATTTAATCTCTAAAATAGTTGTTTTAAAAGTTTTGAATCCCCCTAAAATGTTATTTGCAGCATGCAAGACAATAATATCAATCCAAAATTATGTAATACATTTGTGAGAAGTTTATAAGCAACTGTGCCAGCTCTTTTTGATCATAAACATTCGATAATGCCAAATTTGGTTTTATAAACTTGATATTTCTTAAAATCTCATAATTTCTTTATTATGAAATTTTCATCAAGCATGCATACTTTGCATATAAACTTACCCAATGACATATGTCAAACTCCTTTTTTTTACAATTTGATGGTGATATGAGTAACATTGCATATTTTTTGCGTTTCTCTCTTTTAAGAGTTTTTCAAGACCTTCCAAACTCAAACTTTTAACAACAAAATTCATTATCGTTTCTGTCGTCAGCATTGTCCACAAATATTCACTCTGTGTTTAAAGTTCTTTAAATGTAGATATCTTTCTTAAATTATTTAATTTATTTCAAACGTGAACAGAAGCTAGTTTATGATCATAAGATAATTTTCAAGAAGTAAATTTTGTAAAAATAAAATCAAGTTTTTCCATATTTTACTTATAAATGGACTTGGTTTTTATTCCAGTTAACATTGCATTCAAACTGTGGTTAACGTTTTTAGAATTTTGATAACTTTGTCAAACTATCCTGCATTTCTACCAAACTTGGACAGAAGCTTGTGTATGATCATAAGATAATATCAAGCAGTAAAGTCTGTTAAAAAAAATCCCTTTTCATATATCCTTAAAAAATGTACATCGGTTTTTCCCCGGTTAACATTACATACACTCCGCGGTTAAAGATTTATTTTTTATGCCCCTTTTATGAGCTTTATCTTTTCTTGTCTGTGGGTCAGTTCGTGTGTCTGTCTGTTTGTTCGTTCGTTCTTTCGTTCGTCCCGTTTCAGGTTAAAGTTTTTGGTTGAGGTAATTTTTGGTGGAGTTGAAGTCCAATCACTTTAAAAGTAAGTACACGTCTCAAATTCAAATCTGAATACATCCGTATCCTATCTCCAGCTAGGGGTTGAATTGAAGGTCACATGAATATGTATTTAATGAGGTCCAATTATTCACTTGGAAGTGCAAAACTCATCAACCATGTTTCTCAGCTTATTTTAGTAAAATAGAACTAAATTTACTGCTAAAAGTGAATTATAATTTCACTATATAATTTTCATTAATGATTTAACGAACATAAACATCATATTTGATTTATTTCATATATCGTAGCTAATGCTCTTATAACATAGTATAACAAAAAGGTATATTTTAAGCTAATCATAGGAGTACTCACTGATCTTCTATAGCTAGAATTACCATTACTTTTGATTAGCTGACCATTTTAAAACATTTTTTAAACAGTTAGTAAATAGGTGTAAAAATTTATCTTAAATTAAGTAATTACTGGTAATAGCTGGGCGGTTTCAGGAAATACCTGTAGTCAGTGGGTACATTGGGGATTACATGTTATTCTTAAATTTTAGTAATTGCATGTTATTCCCAATTTCACCTATTTATTGTAACGAATATGTCACATTGGCACTCACACCACATTTCCTATATCTATTTTGTTCAATCAATTTAATTGAGGTATGATGCTGGCATGTCAGTAACTGCTAATAGCCCTTTAGTATTTGATGTACCATTGTCATTTTGTTTAGTTTCCTTTTTAACTGAATCTGACATCGGAATCGGACTTTTTTTAAACGGTTTCTTATTCTGTGTATTGTGTGTTCGTTTTTGCTACATTGAAAAGAGCTATAGAGGGAGGATTGATATCTGAAAAAAAAACCATATTTAACCTTGCCGCATTTGTTTGCCTGTTCGAAGTCAGGAGCCTCTAGCATTTGTTAGTCTTGTGTGATTTCTAATTTCATTTTCTTTTATATATTATTTCTGACTTTTTGTATGACATCCTTTTTCACTGAACTAGTATACATTTATAATTGGGCCAGCTAAAGCACTTCTCTGGGTGCGTTTTACCAATTTAACTATGACTTGAAGTTATTTTTTTCTGTGTGCTATAGCACAATTGTTACAGGTTAGAGCATAGAGAACATGCTCGAAAACATTGACCTACTACATTCTCTATATATTAGCACTTAGTCTCGGACCTGTTATTTAGTGGTTGTCTTTTTTTACTGTGTTTAAAAACAATTTCCGTACTTGTAGGTTTTTTCTTCGTATATAAACCGTTTTCTCGTTAAAATAGTTGTACGTTTATTATGTCGGGATCTTTTCTTTTCTAAATTACTATGCACGATGGCTTTTTCTTGCAGTTAAAGTACGTACTGTGACATTTACTTGATTACTTCTACGTCAGTTTGTCTGAGTCGAAAATTTCGCGCATTCTTTCTTTTTTTTGCTAATATTTCCCTGTATAACAAAATCTAGATGAAAACGATAAGCTTATGGCACGACATCTGCCAGAAAATTTGAAAATAATCAAAGTAATGGTAATCGTTGACCAATTTATCATTTTATGACGTAGTTTCTAATGATTTCACAAACAAGTGATATACAAAAAATACAATCATATGTTAACGAATAAATAAACAATAGTTGATGTTTGTATAAAGTCTTCCTTGTGTTGGTTATATCTCAAAACGTATTAAGTTTAACATATGTTTAACAAATGTTTAAGGTTTCTTTTGATTAAAAATCTCACGATCGTTTTAGCGTACTATGGATTCGCCCATGAATACGTATATACTTCCTTACAACGTCATGCGATATCTTTTGCAAATGCACCCTTAAAATTTAAAAATTGATTAAGCACTTTAAGCTAGTAACAATCATATAAATAAAAACGAATAAACGCCCATCGGTTATTTTCATTTGACAATTAAAGTGTTTGCTTAACGAGGAGGATTTGTAAGACTATTCAAATTATCTTTAGATTTGGCTAAAAATTACCATATAATATAAGTTCTTATCACACATAATAAATTTAACACAAACTGCATGAACATATTTTAATTTGACGTATTTATTTTAAAATTGCATATAATAGAGTTAAACAAAATGCCAATCTATGTGTTTGTCATTTATATGTTTTTACATTGAAAACTTTTACCCCCGTTGCAACTGTTGCGCAAAAGATTGTCCAATCAGATCGTCTGTAATTTAAATATCAATACAATGTGTACATGTCAATACGTGGTATAGGACAATGTTGAACGTATGGCTTTTACTTTTGGAATGTATATTGAAGGTTTATAAATTTGCAGAACATAAAAATGCTATACAACATATATGTATATGGCCGAACTAACGTCAAATTTTCCACCAAAAGGTATATACCAACAATCTGAGCAAGCAGTACAATATGTGACAAAAAAATAAATACTTCATCGCCTGTATGGTATTGTGGAAGACTGTGTACAGTTCACATCTCCGAAGAGTTCAATTCACACTCTGTATACCAATTAACCAAATTACTTATTTTATAATATTTTGTTGAATTTTGCGATAAAATACATGCTTCTTCTATCAGTCATATGTCATAAAATGATTAAGAAATAATTCATGGGGGCTTGAATATATCGTTATTTTACCACGAGTTGGCCCTTTATGACAAATATTTTACCCTGAGCGATAGCGAGGGGTAAAATATCGGCATAAAGGGACAACCCGTGGTAAAATCTAGATATATTCAAGCCCCCATGAATTATTTCGATTCTAATAGGACAAATACGGCTATTTTTTTTGGATCGAAGCGCTCTAGGTGGAGGCCATTATTTCAGTTCCCATTAATTAACGCACTTTTAGATTGGCGTAAAAGAACGGAACAAAAAGAATAAGTGACATGCTCAAACTATTCACAAAACTTATTTAAATAGATTTGGATGAATTTTAATGATTATTTACTTATATGTCTTCTATGTATTAAAAAATGGGCTTATACCACATTTTAGCATCGTTTGTTTACGTTTCCTTGTTGTGTTGATTTTCGGTATCAGAAGCGTGTATTTTCCCGTAAATTGCCTAAATTATAACGTCATCATTCTATGACGTCCGGTACTTCATTCATAAAAAAAACATATGACGTGGGAGTACGGTCGGAACAGCCAAAGCGTTTGAAGGACGTCATGTTAGAATAGTTATTATAACATGTTTACAACAAGTGTGTTTAAATTATTTTAGATTGGTAATTGCTATGATACATGTAACGAATACAAAATAATTTCCATATTTTAAAAGACAATAACTATCAAAACCAAGAAGTAAACAAAGACTCAAAAAAACAAAGGACATTTACATTTACAGTTATGAATTTTTATTAAGAAGCAACACGAACTCCACTAAAAACCGGGAGTGAAATCAGATGCTCCAGAAAGGGTTAACATGTCCTGCAACGTATACGGCACCGGTCGTGTTGTTTCGTTGTTCATTTCGATAATGATGAAAGGTTATTATGACTGAGGGAGAACATCATATATTATTTCTGACACACTGTTGTCAAAATGGTCAATCAGCTCATGATGGCGACCGTAAAATTTCTTGAGTAATAACATTAATTTGATTGATTCATAGCTCTGTCTTAGCAACTTTGAGAAAGCAGTTTTCCTCGTTCAACAAAATCAACGTACTTTGGTTTAGCTCTAGAGTAACGCTTCAATTGAGACACGTATAAAATACCATTATATAAACAATGCATGCTTTCAATTTCAGTCATATTCATTCAAAAATGGTTTTTAGATGACAACACAGATAAAATGCGAATATGGTAGTTGTTTGCAAGTGGTTTGTTCATGTGTATGTTGCTGCGGCGTTTGTTTTTATTGCACTTCAGTTTTGCTGTTGTTCCGTTGTGTTCCTCATGTAGATTAAGTGTTTTCTGCGGTTTTGATTTGTAACATGGCTTTGTTTTCTTTCAATCGATTTTTGACTTTTAAACAGCGCTATGCTATTAGTGCCTTATTTTTAACACATAATTGATTTAATACTAAAATAACATTCAACTGTTTGATTTCCTATCTAAGAGATTCGGTAACAAAACCCTGTGAGGCATTTCTGTATAATGACTCTCAGATCCTAATTACGTGTCTTTAAATTTTAGGTTATTTATTAATATTTTTGTTTGGGTTTTTGTGTCTGCTTTGTTTAAATTTACACAGTCTACTCTTTCTTTCTATGTTTCTGAGGATGGATTTATCTTTTTTTTTCAGGGTTTCAAAACCTTTTACAGCCAAAATTCATATTAAAAAATATTATAAAGTATGTGTGTTATGTTGATCAAAAAGAAATAGTTGATTTTTTGTATTAAGTCGTTCTTGTTGGGGTACAATTCGATAGCGTATGACCTTTTCATTTTATTTTCAATGTTGATTGATCACAGTTACTAGTGAAAATGGAATATAATAACAAGAAAACACAAGATAGATGTGCATTTTATCATTTTCATTTGACAATTAAAGTGTTGCTAGAGATTGTATAATCTGAAGAAAAAAAACGAAAAGTGGTCATTTTGAAGACGGATTTATCATTTTTATACTTGTTTCTACAACTTTCATAAACAAAAATCATTGTATTATATTAAAAAGTATAACGTTTATAGATAAATAAAAAAGCTGATACGTGTATGATTTTTTTTTTATGATTGAAAATTACATGTTTATAGAAGCACTGAAAGTTGTCACCCATTAATCAAATAATATGTATACACTTAATTATAACGGCATGCGATATTTTTTGCAAACAATAGGCTTTTTGTCAATTCCCGTAATTGACCGTGTTATTAGAGATCCATTTTTTAGTTGTCTCTCTTATGAGGGACATTTAATTTTATTAACAATGGAGAGCAAATCAGACATCAGAAAATATATTTCATGAACAATAAGTTGAACCGCCGATACAACACTTTCAATTCATCATTTTTTGCATTGGCAAAATAAAATTGAGGAAGGAAATGGGGAATGTGTCAAAGCGACAACAACCCGACCATAGAGCAGACAACAGACGAAGGCCTACAATGGGTCTTCAGTGTAGCGAGAAACTCCCACACCCTTCAGCTGGCCCCTTAAAAAATATGTATACTAGTACAGTAACAGTGAAAAAAAAACATTTTGTCCAGTATGGGACCATTATACGATTAACAAAGGGGAGTAATTTGATTAAAAAGTGTGCAATAACAGAATCAAATCGGTAATTGGTAAATGGGCTATTGCAGTCTTTATTTATTTATTGATTGATTACAGATAGCTATTAAAGGGGCACTAGCTACAAGATATTTAAAAAATATAAAGTTTGATTTTTTTTGTTCAATCAATAATGAAAGTGAAATAGTGAAATAACAATTCGCTTTTTACAGCCAAAACGGTTCAATTTTGTCAAATTATGCTAAGAAACATTGCTAATTGGTTATTCATTTGCAACTGTATGACTCGACCTCTTTAAATCCGTATTCATGTGAACTTCAATGTAACCCCTATCTAGAGTTTGACAACGCATGCTGGAAACCGTACATGTACTGGTTATTTAAAGGAAAAAAATGTCAACAACGAACGTGAAACTACGGTAAATCATTTGATTACTAATTCGATGCACCTAAAATCATTCTTATACGGTTATAAGCAATGAGAAACATCTATTTTTGATCTATAAAATAAAATCAAAGAGACCTATGAAAATAAATTTGCACGTGTTGGTTTAATCTATTCATATCTGTATTCATGTTTACATCGCTTATATGGTCATCTGAGGACAAATCGATAGTTAATAAGATGGCGTCTAGACTAAAAGACACTCGAAACGAACCTATATATTATCTACCCCATGCTCTGTAAACTGTATATTTTAGACTTTTGATAGTTTAGATAAATGTTTTACATCGTTATAAATCAAATATGAGATTTTGAGTCAAATCGGTGACCATTAGTTTGACAGCTAGTGCCCCTTTAATAGTAGAATATAAAACAAAAATGCTCATTGATTATGTTCATTTGACTTTGACTTCGGGAATTTTCAATTAGTAAATAAAATTTGCTGAACTTTATATGGTGTACAATGTAAATTTTATGAACCGAACTAACGTCAAATTTCTCGGCAAAAAGTAATTGTAACAAGCAATGCAATATTTGGCGGAAAATAAATAACTAAATGGGCTGTTCGAAATTGTTAAAGCCTCTGCATGAAAAAGAAATTTCTTTTTTTTTTATCATTAAACAAACTTTTTAAAAGAAAGAGTATTGCCGAACTTGAATTTTTCACGGTATCCTAAATTAATTATAAAGTAGTTATAAAAATTGCAAGCGCATTTAAGTACAGTTCGCTTCTCGGACGCGTTTACTTTAGAAAATTCCCATATTATACAAACACTCTGTAAACAAATTGACCTACTTATTTAATTCATTAAATTTTGATGAAAACTGCGAGAAAGTTGTATGTTTTTGATATCTCAATTATCAGTCATGTCTATAAATGATAGTTTATAAAACATATATAAAACAAAAAATAAATCGTAAAAACTGTTAACAAGAGTTTAGATAGAAAATCGCTTTCAGTAGAAAACAAAACAGTTTCCTTATCAAAGAAAAACAGATAGGTAAACGATGGACACGTGTCTGAAATGACGCCTTTCAGGTCTGTATTGTGTGTCTTTAAGTTTATGTTCTTATTGTTTTTTGTTTTTTTTTGTTGTTGTCGGCTTTGTTTAAATCTAGAAAGTCTAAGCTATTTGACTATGTTTTGAAGTTAGTTTTTACTACATCCCGATAGCAAAGGGACAATAGGAACAGATCTGAGAGTACTCGCAGTTAATATCTGACAGCTAGTTCAAAGCCACTAACAACGAATGAAAAAAATCATGCATCTAAGACTGAACTATCAATCCGTACTCATTCAACATCGAGGGGTCGACAAACATTAATGAGTGGAATATTTTGACTGCAAGTTAAAAAACAGATGTATCGGATAGGGACACAAATTTAAACTTGCAAAAAGAATACAACAGATACAGTTAAGTATGCCTCATATCTTGACTTACATCTATACATTGACAATAAGGGTCGGTTGAAAACAAGACTTTACGACAATGTGATAATCCCAGCTTCCCAATTATGAACTTTTCATTTCTATGTAACAAACATTTCAGCAGCGCCTGCATTCGGACTATATATCTCTTAATTAATACGATATTTCCTATCATGAAAAATTACAAATAAAGACAAATATCTTATAAACGCAGACATGATCATATGCTTAAGATTGCTTAATGACAATGAAAGAGATCAATACAAGGAAACAGATTATTGTGGAAACTAATATAACCATCAACAAAAGAAAAAAAGTTCAAAAAGTATTATTTTCTTTTACTACTAGTATCAAGCATGTAAAGAAATATTATAATCAAACTACGATAAACTGCCCGCTTTTTTATTGTAATAAAATATTGTATTTAGAAAAATATAATAGTATTATTGTTATTAAAACTAACTACAATAAACCATAAAATGGACACATAATTCATCAGATAAAAGATTAGTAAATTTATTTCCCTATATATATATAGATAATTTAGCTGATCTGTAACAATAACATCTTCATGCCTTATATACCATGTACTGTAGTACGCCGCTAGATTAAAACTGACGTGGAAAGGTAACTAATGGCCAGCGAAAGCTCTTTTTTGAGATCCCAGGTGGTCGTGTGGTCTAGCGGGACGACAGTAGTGCAGGCGATTAGGTGTCACAATATCACAGTAGAATGGGTTTGAATCCCGGCGAGAGAAGAACCAAAAATTTTCGAAAGCAAATTTACAGATCTAACATTGTTGGGTTGATGTCTAGACGAGTTGTATATACATTATGTTCACAGCCATGTATCACCATCATTGATGGCGATCCGATGGATGCATCTGTTGTAGGGTTGTCACTGACTCTTACGTACTTATGAATATAAATATTTTCTGTGACTGTATCTTACATTAATTTGTAGGATCCTTTACTATAGATACTTTAGCTGATCTGTAACAATAACATCTTCATACCTTATATATAATGTACTGTAGTACGCTGCTAGATTAATACTGACGTGAAAAGGTAACACATGGCCAACGGAAGCTCTTTTTTGAGAGCCCAGGTGGTCGTGTGGTTTAGCGTGACGGCTGCAGTGCAGGCGATTTGGTGTCACGATATCACAGTAGCATGGGTTCGAATCCCGGCGAGGGAAGAACCAACAATTTGCGAAAGCAAATTTACAGATCTAACATTGTTGGGTTGATGTTTAGACGAGTTGTATATACGTTATGTACACAGCCATGTATCACCATCATTGATGGCGATCCGATTGATACATCTGTTGTAGGGTTGTCACTGACTCAGAGGTACTGTAAATTCAGAAATTAATGCGAGGTTTTTATTATTGCGAAAAATGCGACTGAGTTGTAAACGCAATAATTTAAACTCGCATTTTGAAATATTTTATATGAATTTAACAGGATTTTTCTCAAAATCGTAAAAATTAAAATCGCATTTAAGTCTAAAATGACAAAATCGCAATAATAAATGCACGCAATAATTTCTGAATTTACAGTACTTATGAATATAATTATTTTCTGTGACTGTATCTAACATTAATTTGTAGGATCCTTTACTATAGATAATTAAGCTGATCTGTAACAATAAGATCTTCATGCCTTATATATCATGTACTGTAGTACGCCGCTAGATTAAAACTGACGTGGAAAGGTAACACATGGTCAGAGAAAAACTCTTTTTGAGAGCCCAGGTGGTCGTGTGGTCTAGCGGGACGGCTGCAGTGCAGGCGATTTGGTGTCACGATATCACAGTAGCATGGGTTCGAATCCCGGCGAGGGAAGAACCAAATATTTGCGAAAGCAAATTTACAGATCTAATATTGTTGGGTTGATGTTAAGACGAGTTGTATATACATGTATATATAGAAATAAATGATTTTGAAAAATGTGTTCTAAGTATTTCAATTGATAAAGTGAGTGGAAGATGTATGGTTTAATATTTGTTGATCTAGCCTGGTTTTTTTTCAAATATAACTTTATCACTGACCATAAAACATAAGTGAATTACGGTGTTTGAGCTAATGTTAAAATAGACAAAATAATTTTAATTATATGTCAATCATTCCTGAACCATCGAGATGTGTTTTCCTTTCGTAATGTAATATACACCTCTGAGGAGTCAAAAATTGCTAGAATTCAACTTTTTTTCTAAACCTGATTTTTGGGTTTATATGACTGTAAAAAAGTAATTGGTGAAGAAAAAGTCATATGTTGGTGCGCTTTTTTTTTGCTACGGCCCTCTGAAAGTACCTAGTGTTGATGATTTTTCCATTTTTCATAAATTTTTACCCAATTTTGGGCTATTATCGTGAAAAAAATCACACAGTTCCACAATTTAACTTTTTTTCATACTCTCAATAACGATAAAAGGGACCAAACTGAATAAATCCACCAAAAAACTATAAGTAAGTGTTATGATAAAAAAAGTTTTATCATATGTTGATTCATTTTCGCGTCAAATTCACCATGTTGTCAATTTTGTCAATTTGTAATTTTTCTCTGTTTAAAGAAAAAAATGCATATCTTATTAACTTCCTTGTTATAAATGATTGAAGAAAATACATATCTATGAAATTGATGAAAAAGTTATATGGGATGTTTATGTGTGTGATACATGTTAAATCATTTTTTGTACCCCTCACCCATTTTTCTAAAAATTTCACTAAAAAAGACTGACCTGATTAGTAATAAAACTTGAAAAGTTCGTTACTCAAAAACTGCTTATTGGAAAAACACAATTTTTTCACAGAGATAATTTTGATTATGACAATTATCAAATTCAGTGCTATTTTCCATTTAGATCCCATGTTTTGGAAATTATTCCCGAACGAGATTTCAATGACACTGAACGAGACTGAAATGTCAGAAGAATATATCATTAAGAGCCAATCCGCCGGAAAACCATGCAAAACCGTCCGAATGCCACTTTTGTCAAATGAGTCCATATTTTGCCCATTGATGCACCTTAGTAATGTTATTAACCACACACAATTTTTTGGGGAAACTTTGACCCGATCTTGATTTTTTAAGGGCGCCATTTTTAAACAGCTGAAATTGCTCGAAAACAGCAAAAATAAGCCTTTTTTGACCGATTTCGATGGTTTAAATAAAAAACATGGCAACATTTATAATTTTTTGATAGTTGTTCCTAGTAATACATCACATTAAGGGTAAGAATGCATAGCAATAGCAATGCTGTCTATTAAGTGAATGTATAATCTAACCGTTTCAATATGTCTTATTTAGCTTCAAGTCCAGAATGGCTGATTTTGGTCATCTTTCAGAGCCAAATTACTCCAAGACCCGTCAATTATTGTAAAACAACATATCTACTAGCAAATTATAACTATATATACCCAATCAAAAATAATATTACGCTCGGCAAATAATTTTGGTGTCTAGTATATGCCACAACAAAATGGGGTAGCCTTCATATTCAATTTTCTCAAATTTGCCGTCTCATTTTTAACATCTGACATATGATAGGATCTGAACTTATAGATAAGTATAACAACAAATGGAAAAGAATAGATATTGTTTCATCTAATACTGTTAAGAAAATAATCGTACATAAATACAAATTATTCATTACAAATCTAGAGGCTCCAAGGAGCCGAAATAGCTTGAATTGACAAATTGAGCACCTCAAAACGATAAAAAAAACATCTATCAAAAGCAATTAATTTAAAATAAGAGTTTTAACAATTCAGAATAAATTCAGACTGTAAAAATTAGTTTGACTGACCACTTTTGCAATTTATTCTTACATCATATTGATATACAAAATATAAGCAGAAATCTATGAAAATTTGAAACTTTACACATTTCAGGGACAATAGCTCATCTATATTACGTCCCAATTTTTCAGAAAAATTATGGGCAGTTAGATCTTGTCATTTTGATAGTTTTTTGATAATTGAGAAAAATGTAAACAGTTGTAATATAGGATGAGTTTAAAAGCATAAGAGTTGGACTTGTTTATGGCCTTTTGGGCCTAGAATGCTAACAAGGTAATATTTGCCAGGTACCTATATATCTATGTTGCTGCAATGTGGTCAATACACACATGAAAATCATAAATGCATCTACTGCAATGTGGTCAATACAAACATGAAAATCATAAATGCATCTAAAACTAGATGTGTCAAAGGGACACGAATGGTATCGTCTCAAAAATTTGAAAATTTTGCAATTTCAATAACACAGGTGGACACAAACATGATGGTTGTCTCACATATCAAAAAATCATCTTTAAATCTAGAGGCGTATAGAAAAATGTCCATATAACTGTGATTTTCGACAATTTTCAAAGTTGTAAACCCTTAATTCTGGCAAAAATTAGCAGAGTGGAACAAAACTTTAACTTCATCTGAAACTCATCATGGTTAGCTCATATACCAAAAATCAGCCCAATATCTGAAAGCATTTAGAAAAATGTCCATATAACTATGATTTACAAAAATTTACCAAAGTCCAAATCCTGAAATTACATCAAATATTACCGTAGAAGGACGAAACTTAAACTTTATCTGTAAGTCATCATGAGTAACTCACATACCAAAAATCAGCCAAATATTTGAAAGTTTTAGAAAAAAAGTTCGTTTTTATATAACTGTGATTTTCAACAATTTATCGAAGTCCATAGCCCGTAAGTTCAGCAAAAATTAGCCGAGGGTTACAAAACGTAAACTTGACCTGTCACTCATCGTGGTTAACTCACATGCCAAAAATCATCCTAATATCTAAAAGCGTTTAGAAAAAAAATCTGTATAACTGGTTTTTAACAATTTTTCAAAATCCAAAGCCCGTTATTTCGATAAAAATTAGAAGAGCGGAACAAAACTTAAACTTCTGTTACTCATCATGGTCAACTTACATACCAAAAATGATGGAATTACCAAGTACGGAATTTCGGACAAGGGTAAAATTTTATGGCACTTCGTTGCGAGGCCATAAAAATCCCATAACTAGACGAAAAACAAACTAATTAGTCTATATATATTAGTGCAAAATTTATAAAGAATGTTTAATGAAATTGTATAGCTGTTAAAATTACTGTCATGACTGTACCTAGGACTGTACCTATGATGCTCTACATCACATCCTGAGAACATGGAGAAATAACAAAATTTCTTCAAATTTCAATAAAGTTAAATGTGGTTTTTTTTTAATACCTGAACTAAAAACAAGTGTAAATTACCTTTCTTGTAAAAGAAAATCCAAAGCATTTAAATATTCATAAATGATGAACTATTATATTTTGAGACATCATCCCATGGATGATTTGAGTGGTGTTTTAAAGATGCAAAGTGTCTGTTGCTTGTTTGATTGGTTGAACTTGTTTCTATCAGAATCATTATAAGTCTCCCAATCTGATGTAGACTGCTGTAAATGTTCAGTTAGCTGTGAGTCTAGACCTGAAAACCACAAAATATACATATATAGATCAGGCTGTTAGCTTTCATACTTTTTTATTTTTTTATTTTTTGGTCTGTTTTAGCTGAATAGATATGCAGTATTGGTCTTGTGCATTGTTGAAGGTCATATGGCACACGAAGACCTAGAGCTTTACTTGTATGTCATTTGTTCTAATTAGCAATCATATCACATTTTTTTCATATTTTTAATGTTCATTTACATGTATACCACTGGCAGGAAATAAAGATGACATTTTTTTTTGCCATCCTTGGTGCCGATCTTGAAAATGTTTGACATCAGATAATCATCTACATATTGTGCTATTATGTTCTTTTTCACGGGTTCAACCAAACATAAAGCATTTCTTTTCTATACAAGGCTTAATAACACAAAACACAAATATATATTGGGATGTAGGTTTGCAGCATCCAGTCGATTAATAATTTCATTCGGAACATAATAACTTAAAAATAAAAAAAAATCCCTTCCTTAGAAGTATGATCAACAGCCTGAACAAACTACAAAATATAATTACTAAAGTTAGAAACAATTCACAACTACATGTAAATGAATGAAAAAAGAAAATTGATTAAATACTGTAACTTTGGACAGTATACATGTGCATCTTTTGAATTGTACAATTCTATTAGAATAATCTTAATATACGTGTGAAGACAGTACCTATAGAACAACAATTGTTTTTGTTTCAAAACAAAAAAACAAAAAACAAAATGCAAACAGACATTAACAGCAATTCAATTAAACGTGTATACTGATTGAATGCAAACCGTCGAATGATTTAATTCTCGTTGAGGTATCCTGGGGTGAATCAACCCGTGCAAATTACTACGCATAACGGTATTCGTTAAGCCTGATAACGAAAAGAAATTTATTTATGTTCTTTTTCACGGGTTCAACCGAATATAAAGCATTTCTTTTCTATACAAGGCTTAATAACACAAAACACAAATATGCTATGAGAGGTAGGTTTGCAGCATCCAGTCGAGACAAAAGGCGAAAGAGTGCCAATGTATAAGAAACGGAAGTCTTTTTCCAATACTGTCCTTCACCTATCCGTCTTTAGCATTTTAGGATCGCCAACGGCCATGAACTTGGAAAACCCTATCTGAAAAACCGTTGTTTGCGGCGTGGGAAGCGCCTCCTCTTCGTAAACTATGCAAACTAAATTGTTTTTGTCTAATTTTATTGCGCTTAAAGCTTCTCTGGCTCTAGCATAAGATGAAGGCTTATATCTTTTACTCAATACTAAGGTATCTTCTTGGGGCTGCAAAGACCGAAAATGTACTCCGAAGAATCAATCTTAAGACTTAAAATTGCTAATTAAGTGGATAAGTCGGTATATCAGTACTAACTATCATAACTATACTACCTTGTCAATAAATATCGGTCTTGCTATTGTGAACTATAGTTTCAACGTGTGTTTTATGAAAACTGATATCACTCATTAGTATAAGCGAGAGTTCTTTGTATCTAAAAAATCAAACAAATTATAACATACAAAGTAACATACAGTTGGACAGATTAGAATTATCATTGTACAGGTTAAATAGAAAGTTAAATTCTTTCTTTTGTATGGGTTTCGCATATCCTTCAAGTACAGAGAACCACGGGTCAGGTCCACATAATAAACACATGTACATTGTACAATCTGCAGTTACAATACCAACAACCATAAAGCCGCAACGTCCACATAAAGAAATTTTTACTCAAAATTGATTAACTCATGGTAGCATCAAGTTTCAATACAATCATGGAAAGATATACAATATTCTATCCTTCAAGGACAGAAAATCACGGCCAGGTCCGTGATACAAGCGGCCAGGTCCACAGATTTAACACATGTACACTGTACAATATACAGTTACGATATCAAAAAACAAAAAGTATCAAGGTCCGCATAAAGAAATTTTTACTAAAAATTCATTCATTCATCTTAGCATCAAGTTTCAATACAAGACATGGAAAGATATGTTATATCCTATCCTTCAAGGACAAAAAATCACGGCAAGGTCCATGATACAAGCGGCCAGATCCGTATATAAAACACATGTACACTGTACAATCTACAGTTACAACAAAAAAAAAAAGCGGCAAGGTCCGCACAAAGATATTCTTACTCAAAATTCATTCTTTCATTTTAGTATCAAGTTTCAATACAAACATCGAAAGATATGCAATATCCTATCCTTCAAGGACAAAAAATCACGGCCAGATCCGTGATACAAGCGGCCAGATCCGCATATTTAACACATGTACACTGTACAATCTACAGTTACAATATCAAAAAACAAAAAAGTATCAAGGTCCGCATAAAGAAATTTTACTAAAAATTCATTCATTCATTTTAGCATCAAGTTTCAATACAAGACATGGAAAGATATGCAATATCCTATCCTTCAAGGACAGAAAATCACGGCCAGGTCCGTGATACAGGCCAAGTCCGCATATAAAACACATGTACACTGTACAATCTACAGTTACAACATCAAAAACCAAAAAGCGGCAAGGTCCGCACAAAGAAATTTTAACTCAAAATTCATTCATTCATTTTAGCATCAAGTTTCAATACAAGACATGAAAAGATATGTAAAATCCTATCCTTCAAGGACAGAACATCACGGCGAGGTCCGCATATTAGACACGTGTACACTGTACAATCTACAGTTACAATATCAAAAATTAAAAAGTTGCAAGGTCCGCATAAAGATTTTTTTCTCGAAATTCATTCATTCACTTTAGCAAAAAGTTTTAATACAAGCAGATTTGAAATAAATCTATATTCGATTAAAACCGAACACATCAAATTTTCTATACAAAAAATAAAAAAATCTCTATAGCTAGATTGGGCAAATCCAGTTTCATACTGCCTACTTCAGATAATTTAGCTATGTTTTGTTAATCAGTCAGTAGTTTAATTTTTTTGTTTAAATAATCTTGAAAGCTTTCCAAGTCAAAATCACTGCCTTTAAGTCTCGCCAAGTTAACCTTGAGATTTTAGTGAGACACAAGATCTAACTTAACTCCAGAGTCCAAAGAGGATCGATCATTTACTAAATGATGTAAGTGTCTTGTCAACATTATACATATATTACCTAATGTGGGTGATAAATGCAATGAGTTTACTAATATCCGCTGCAAATTTCCTTGCAGTCGTATTACAAAGATTTATAAGTGCTAAAACAATACTATTCAAAATATTCGTACATTTCTGTTCAGGTACACTTAAAGTACCTCTATGTAAATCCCATACAAAACCAAGCTAGTCTAAACTTGTGTATGTCTTCCACACACTTTTTCTATAATTTGGCAAAAACACAGCTGACAATATAAATCAGACAATACTTCTTTTGACACTTTTAACATAAATTTTTCAGTGTTTTCAAATCCAAGTCCATAATCGACATATACAATTATATTGAATCCTTTACTATGCCAATATTTTACAAGAGAGCGTACCATTTTAGTGAAAATGTAACAAGCCTGAACTCAACACAAAAAAATAAGCTGAAGTGTTATACTTTTAACTTTATTGTCACTTTTCCATGAAAACCCAAGAAACTTTTGTGATTTAACATGCATATCTATATGAAGGTACCCCGATAATGTCTTGAATCAAGCTTAAATGCAAAATTTATCTTTGCTGCATACGTTTTGGCATCTTTTATAACCTCGTATTAAAATTTAAATAACATTTAGTATTGAAGTACGTGTCTGATGTCACGAAATCAACACCGATAAAGGATTAACAACAAAAAAAGGGGGGTGCTAACTTCCTTAGAGACTCCCGTAAATACCGAAAAAAACAGAAGTAGGTGCATCGCTAATTTTCTAAAAATACCCAGATTCAAGTATAGACAAAACTAAATTTTTAAACTGAACTCGGCCAATAAAAGTTTTTCTTTCCAAAAATGTAGACTATAATATAATCGACCTTTTACATTATAAACTTGTACTAACTCATTGTCATACTCATATGTGTCTAAACATACGTTAAAGTCAATCAACGATAATACCTCATTTGCAACTGCTGATGTTGTAAGACCGCTTATTTCGGGACAGTTAGACGACCAATGTCCAGTGGAAAACAACGAGAAAGCATCAGCTGTAGGGTTGCTAGTAAGATTGTCATCTTCACTCCTACTTCTTGCAGGTGCACGTGCAGGAGTACTTTGGATTTCCTCGTCAGACATGAAGGAGAAAAAGTGAAACATACCTGAACAGCAATTCAATTAAACGTGTAGACTGATTGAATGCAAACCGTCAAATGATTTAATTCCCGTTTAGGTATGCACGGGTGAATCCACCCGTGCAAATTACTACGCATATAAAGGTATTCGTTAAGCCTTATAACGAAAAGAAATTTATGTATTTTCATTTAAGTTTCATTTATAAAGATAACACCTGTTATCTCAGTAAAGGACACATTTTGTGGAAGATAAAGAAAAATGCAAGTTTGAACAAAACATTCAAGCGTGATACAGCTCTGAATTTGCAATGAAATTAAATATTTGAAAAAGTATAGGTTTCTAACACAGAAACTATGGTACGGGTATACAGTTGCAGTTTAATAGATTAAGCATAAAATCAAATTAAGATTTCAAATTATGTTAAATTTAGGACCCTTTGAACTTCAATGTAAATAAATTTCATAACATTGCCCAACAAGAATGTGTCCATAGTACATAGATGCTCCAATCGCACTATTATTTTCTGTGTTTAGTGGACCGTGAAATTGGGGTAAACACTCTAGTTAGGCATTTAAATTAGAAGGATCATATCACAGGGAACATATTTATTAAGTTTCAAGTTGATTGGACTTCAACTTCATTTAAAATTACCTTGACCAAAAACTTTAACCTGAAATTTGCACTATCATTTTCTATGTTCAGTGAACCCTGCAATTGTAGTCAAAACACGAATAAGAAAAATCATTTCATAGGGCACATGTGTACTGAGTTTCAAGTTGATTGCACTTCAACTTCATCAAAAACTACCTTGACTAAAAACTTTAATCTCAAGCGGGACGAACGGACGGAAGGACAGATGGACGGAAGGATGAATGAACGGACGCACAGACCAGAAAACATAATGCCCTTCTACTATCGTAGGTGGGGCAAAAAACTAAATACAGGTTGGATTCAGAATACATACAAATTTATTGTTAAAATCAAACACAGTTTACATGGTTAAATTGTGGACCCTGACCTGTTTTAACAAACCTGAAAACTAGGACCAAAATCGTAAATCTAAGTTAAAGTACATATTTAAAAATGCATATTCAGGATAATTGATTATTTTTGTATATCAAAAAACTCTAAATATAATAGAGTTCATTTTTTGTTGAAATTAATCTAAGTTAAAATTTGGATTCTTTGGACCTTAAAATGTTGATAAATTCGAAAACCAGACCAAAATTAAAAATCTTAATATTTAACATTGGCATTTTGTTTATGAGAGAAACTCACGAATTCAATGTTTGTAGATTTTTTTTAACCATTTTTGAAATCAACGTGAAACAATTTAAAATGGGGTCATTACATCATTTTTATTTTAAATACATTGTTCAATTTGGCATATTAAAGAACCCAAATAATGTATTTATTTTAATTTGTTCTTGTCCTAAAACATTTGTTCAGACATGCATGAACTATTTGTCGTTGGACATAAGAAACCAACAACCAATCAATTAATCTAACAGGTGAAATGTCTTCAAAAGTATCAATAAAAAAATCCCCCTTTTTATATTTAAAATGGAATGTACAATGTATGTGAACAGTTCACTAGTCGTTGTTAGTTATTGCATGTAAAATATAGGAGCCGCCCTACATAGTACTATTATTACTACAAATTAAATTAATAAAGTGTTTTTATAATCGGAAAACCAAGTTAACAAAGAAAGGTTCAATACAACTGATGTACAACATGTATAGTTATTATATAGGTGATTACATATACTTTTTATGATTACCATATTTTACAAACAGTTAAATTAATATATAAATTAAAAATATCTTACCAGTATCTTGTTCTATATATGTATTTAGTTTGACCTGGATATTGTCACTTTCACAAAAAATCATCAGCATTGTTTGCATCTTTTATAGCCCTACAAATAAAAAGTGTTAAACTATAAAGTAATTCTTCAATTTTGTATCACATAAAAATAAGATTTATCAGACAGGAAATGTAGGGTAGTGTAGCATCACTGTGTATGTATTTTTTTCTGGGCTCTATACGTAAATAATCTACAAACATTACATATATGTACATGTAAATGTAGGGTCCTAAAATAAAACTTTACAAAATTTTGCAATCCTTTTGATTTTTTTAGTCTCCATGGACTAACTGGCACATTGCATAATACACCATTAAACAAGATTATCATCGGTATAAAGACATTATTCGTAAATATAGCTCAACATGCAGACTTCTAATACGTTCAGGTATTTCACATTCATTTTTTATAGAAATATACTTTATAAAGCACAAAGGTGTCAGTATTCACCTCAGAAACTTACAAAACCTTTGAAAAGACTTGTTAGGAAGGGATATAATTACGATACTGTTGTCAAGTCATAAAAAATTGAATATTTTGGCGTTAATATTAAGTCACTGATAAGGTCTTTGCATCGGACTTAAACACATTTATTCTAAAAACAGTTGTTGGCATGACACGGGTTATGTTCTTCTCATATATGTTATGATGGTGTGATACTAAACCCCTAACGGGAAGGATTGTGCCTGATGTTCATATGATGAACTCATAATCTTTCAGTCAGTTTAATTAAAGTCTGGAGCTGGCATGTCAGTTAACTGCTAGTAGTCTGTTGTTATTTATGTATTATTGTGATTTTGTTTATTTTCTTTGGTTACATCTTCTGACATCAGACTCGGACTTCTCTTGAACTGAATTTTAATGTGCGTATTGGTATGCGGTTACTTTTCTACATTGGTTAGAGGGGAGGGTTGAGATCTGACAAACATGTTTAACCCCGCCGCATTTTTGCACCTGTCCCAAGTCAGGAGCCTCTGGTCTTTGTTAGTCTTGTATTACTTTAACTTTAGTTTCTTGTGTACATTTTGGAAATTAGTGTGGCGTTCATTATCACTGGACTAGTATATATTTGTTTAGGGGCCAGCTGAAGGACAGCTCCGGGTGCGGGAATTTCTCGCTACATTGAAGACCTGTTGTGACCTTCTGCTGTTGTTTTTTTATTTGGTCGGGTTGTAGTCTCTTTGATACATTCCCCATTTCCATTCTCAATTTTACATTGTACCCTGCCTGCTTAATAGTTTAACAATTTAAATGCTGTCCTTAGCTGACAAGGACATAAATATTTTGACCATTATAACCCTCCCCTTTTCCTTTTATAATCAAATTGTCCCAAGACGGAATCATGCCATACTGTAAACATGGTAAAAACATGTTCAACCCCGCCACATTATTTATGTTTGTGCCTGTCCCAAGTCAGAAGCCTGTTATTCAGTCGTTTGTTAATGTGTTACATATTTGTTTTTCGTTCATTTTTTGACATAAATAAGGCCGTAAGTTTTTTCGCTTGAATTGTTTTACATTGTCTTATATAGCTAACTATATGCAGTATGGGCTTTGTTCATTGTTGAAGGCCGTATGGTGACCTTTAATTGTTAATGTTTGTGTCATTTTGGTCTTTTGTGGATAGTTGTCTCATTGGCAATCATACCACATCTTCTTTTTTATAAATTCAAAAAAATGATTTTTGTGATTTTTATTATTGCGATTTTATAATTTAACTTTTGCGATATTTAGAAATATTCTGTTTGATTCATATAAAAAAATCTCAAAATGTCAGTTTTAATTATTGCAATTATACATTTATAACCCTTTTGCATTTTACGCAATAATAAAAACATTGCAATAATTTCAGAATTTACAGTATATTATTTACATGCACTTGGCTATAGGAAATAAATAAGATGTCCTAGAAACAGGTCAGGTGTAAAAGAATATTCACATGCCATTTCAAACCCCTCCCCCTTTTTTAATCTAGCTAATGTATCAAATGTTGGTCCCCTAAATTCCTAGTGGAATAACTCGTCCTGTTTACAGCCTGTCACGAAATTGTAAAGATCCTTGGTCAGCTTTGGGTCTGCTGGAAGACGGTTAGACGGGATGTTGACATCTAGCTTGACTATAATGTCAATGAATTCCATAAAAGTCCCTGTACTTCAAGCATATGTTAACATGTCTAAGACGGGATGATATAACAACCATAGGAAAATAAACCACTCCTTGTCTTATATAAAAACAGGAGTCATGTTGGAAACTCTGCACCATAGTTTTCAGTATTTGTCTGACTTCTGAGATGAATGGTAATCTGTATCCATACGAATATATTTGGTTATCAATGCTGGTTTCAATACAACGGTAGAGAGAGTGTCTTATTTATTTATAATGCGCCAGACAGTTTTAACACTCTAAATCTCAATTTTGGTGCAGGCAGATACATTGTCTTCAGGGTCTTAGGTAGTTCCACTCGCTCACTTTATTTTACTAATAATGATTTTGAAATGTTTTTGTTTTGCTAGTTGAAATGTATGAACACCTTTTCAGTTGTTTTTAATATCAATATCTATCATGTTTATTCACTAAATTATGATTATTGTCTGGTAAATTATTGTCATGATTGGCAGATTCTTGCATTGGCAGTAACTATTCTTTTTGGAAATGCATTCAGATATCTTAAATAGCATTGTAATATGTAGATGAAAAATGCTGGGATAGCCCACATACTTCTCCTAGATTTGTAAAGTCGCAAATTTTGCTGTAAACTTTGTCTGCCAAATTCATCACTTGGAGCTGACATGTTTGATATTTTACTCAAGGGAGATACATCAATGGAAGAGCATAAAAGATGGACTCTCTTGTTTGAGAAAAAATATTGATTTTTGTACTTGCAGTACAAAAACATATGTAAAACTAACTTGCAGTACAAAAACGTCTTATTTAATTTTTTAGACAAATTTATTTTACTTTTTTAAATGATATAAAGATCCGTTTTATTATAATCGTATTTAGAATTTGATTAAAATCAAAATCTAAATAGGTCAATTCGAGACTAAAATCACCATTCTTCCAAGCATAAAATAACATGTTATAGTCATTTGTCAAGCTTAATATTTTGTTTAAATATAAAAAAAATACACCATAATTAAAACCAATATAAGTTGCAAACATATCCGGAATGGGTCTTGCAAGTTAGAAGCAAGTACAAATCATGTAAATTCATGTATTAAAAATCAAGCCTTTGTATCTGTGCTCCTGGCAATGTGCCAAGTTGTTTAAATTTTCAATTGTATTGACCATAACATTGTAAAATGGATGGGTTCCAGCTGATATAACTCTAAAAACTCAACTACCACATTCAATATGCTTCTGGGTAAATCTTAAAAAGACATAAAAGAGTGTGTTTTTTTTAGGTTTTATAATGGATTTACAGAGTTATGCAAATGAGGCTGTTACTAAAAATAAATACGATTATGGGAAAAATTTAGTGGCCAATTTTTTTTATTTTATGTCAAGGATGCAGATGATGTATAAAAATTTGTCAAGTTATGATTGTCGATTTTGGACGATTTTCTGAATATTGAATGTTTTTCTGGCGGATTTGCTCTTAAGATAGATGCATATTCATTAAACACACATGAAATCCTTTAAACATATAACGTTTGGGATATAGGTCATGATTTTCTACCTCATGGTCATAGTCTAATTTGTCGCCAGTGTCGATGCTAAAAACAAAATCGGCCTACAAACTTTTTTAAGCGTAAGAGCTATTTTTATCTTTTCAAAAAACATTAAGAGTGTAACGCCTCTGATGGATATGTAAAATATCTTTGGTCAACTTGTGATATGATGTAAAGCATTGGTCATCGACCATTCTTTGGTCAACATGTTCTAAAGTTGCAATTGCTGACAAACATTTTGACTTTCGATGATTTCTGTACGTATACAGATTTGAGATCCCCCCCCCCCCCCATAAAATTAATAATGTCAAATATCACGTTTGAGAAAAACATATGTAAAACTAACTTGCAGTACAAAAACATTTTGCAAAGAACCTTATTGAATTATCATGAATCAATGTGAAGTAATCAACAATTTATTTTTATTATATTTTTTTCACTCTTTTGATCTACTGGAATTAGATGTTTGTGCTGTATGCAGACCCTCTACAGAGAAATTTGTTACTTGTACACGTATACTAATTTTTAGCCAACGCAATCAAAGGTTTGAATGATGTTATCAGTTTTGACTTGTTTATATTTATTTCGTTTGGGCTTGTTTTATATTTCAACTCCATTTAATATAGTCTGTTCTCCCTATTTTTGACTCTTTAAAATTTAAAACGCTATCCTTTATTGAGGTACAATATATGCCTTCCAAATACTTTTCGATCCCTAACATCACTGAAGAGACATTAATTGTCGAAATCCGAATATGGTATAAAACATTTAACATCCCATGTTGTGGTTTACCAACTTTGCCACGTCTGGCATATTAGAGTTTAAACACGGTACCTTTTGTTAGCTATTATTTGTGTGTTTTCTCTGTTCTATATGTATAAAAAATGTATTTGTATTGTAGCCCTATCATGTAATGGTGTCATTTTAATGTTATCTTTAACATTACCACAAAAGCAGGAGGTTTGGCATGCTACAAAACCAGGTTCAACCAACCATATTTTTATTAAAATGTTCTGCACCAAGTCAGGAAATGACCATCGTTATATTAAAGTTCGTGTCTGTATGTTTTGCATTTCAATGCTGTGTTTCTGTTGTGCGGTGGTTCTCCTCTCATATTTGATGTGTTTCTCTCAGTTTAGTTTGTTACCCGAATTTGGTTTCTTTTCGCAATCGATTTATGGATGTCGAACACTGGTATACTACTGTTGAATTTATTTAACAATGCTTTTATATATTTATAATATATATTTGCTCTCAATAATGGCGACTTTTTATGTACACTTAAGACATGCATTCTGCGGAACTTTCTTCAAATGGATCTAATACTAACAATGAACAATGTATTTTTCTGGATCTTTAAATATATATATCTTTAACGGGAAGCTTAGTACCAAAAGTTATGAAAAAAAATCAGAAGAACTTTTATTTCCAATTGATAATTTTCTACTTTTAGGTTCTGGCGTTCTCTTTTCCACATTTAATGAACGCAACTGATACTGACGAATAAAAGTACTTTCACAGTATCCTTTCACAGTATCATGTCTTGTATCTGAAGAAATCTTCAGGGTAACAATAACATATAACAATAATTTTATTTCGTAAACTTATATTGTCATGACCATAATTGTGTACTGCCATATTGGCTATTGGAAACAACATGAAATGTGCCAAAAAAAAATAATCACAATAACTAAGTAAAATGTATTTATAATAAAAATAAAAGAATACAAACTTTACAACATTCATAACATCAGTTAAAAATAATAATTGTTGGTTTATTTGGTTGGTCATACAAAAGATTAGTAAGAATTGTATAAATGCTTAGCAAACTTCCTCCGGGTGCGGGAATTTCTCTTTACATTGAAGAAATGTTGCTGACCTTCACCTGTTGTTTCTTCTATGGTCGGGTTGTTGTCTCTTTGACACATTCCCCATTTCCATTCTCAATTTTATTGTCATTATGTTAAATATGTTAAAACTGTGGACAGTTTGGTAAGCTTAAGCGGTTAATATTTGAAGTGCACGATTAATTGCATCCTCTGTCTCCTCTATTACAATACTCATTACTGGTTGGATCTTGCAAAGTTATTTCATAAGTTATTTTTGTCTCTTCGTGGACTGTTGAGGTAAATTTGAAAACCGAACCAGGGTGGAAAAGGAACTCTTTCTCTTCGGGTTTATCCGAAAAGGGAGCAATGTCCTTGGGAAGCCATTTCTCGGCAACAGTTGCTTGAGTTATTGAGTAAAATGTGACTTTGCCATATTCTTCCGCTTTTGTTTTATCTGATGATGTCGATGTAAAACTAACCCAAACTATAGGATTGTTAACTTCACATATAGTTATATCTATGCCTCGATAAGTCATTTCCGTTGTTGATTTTAACCCATCCCAATGTAGAAGTGTAGCTGTTAATGCAGCAGCATATGGTGCAATACTTAATTCATCATCACAAATTGTTTTGACATTACAGTCTCCTGCATGATCTCGCAGCATTTTATTCATTGTAGAGTAAATGTGTTTGTTCTGGTGGTCTGATTTAGCGGTATAAAGATAGATTAACAACGCTTGTGTACTTTCCTCCTTTGCATTTTTTTTCAATTTAGCCCTACCGCTCTCAATTAAAGCATCTGTGTCTGATATAGTTCTTTTTAGGTATTTTGTGATTATTTTAAATGCATCCTTATCCTCTTTCATTTTGTTGTAAAACTCTTCAACTGCTTTATAGTAGTTATCTTCGATTGAAATGTCTGTATACATCATCTCGATACCTGTTGTAATTAGTTTTATTCCTTGTTTCTCAATTTTTTTATGGCATTGCATATTTTCTACACCATATGTAAAAAATGATTTTTTCAAGTGCAACTCTTCAAAATTGGTTATCAATATAATTGCAAAAATGCAAAAAAGAGATAATGCCATGACTGTTAATTTGCAATCCAAAATATATATTCCCTCTGCAATAGAAAAAAAATATTTTACTATATAATTAACATTTGATGAAAAAAATAGCTAAATGAAAAAGGCACAAAACTGTTGCATTTTTCGTTTTATTCTTTCATTTCTAAGAATATTAGATATGTGTATTGAATATTTTCTGTTGAATGTAAAATTCTTGATCAAAATAATCGTGTAAAGTGTGAGTATGTCTGTCGAATCATTTAAGCATTTGTTCTCGCATGTCCGTTTATGGATCACAGTTGAGATGACCGTACGGTGACCCGTGGTGTTATATTGTTCTTTTTATGAATTTTCTTTATATAACTTTCATAGTTGGGTCCTTCATTCCAAATAGAACAAACAGTTATTAGTTGCGGTTTTTTTTTAAAGATTTTGCAAGCTTAACCTGGTTTCAAATTATATCGTGTGCAAACTTTCATTCTTGGGCGTGGAAAGAATAATTTTCAAAGAAAAATTTTTTTTAAAGAGATAAAAACAAATACTATTCAAAAAATTAGCATTGCAATATAATTCTAAAACATAAAACAGATATGGTTTGAAGACAATTGACATTTGTTAAAAAAATAAAAATAGAAAATAGAAACAGCAAAATAAAAACAGTAGACGAGCTACTTAGTTATTTCTTATTTACATCCCATGTTTTTTAATGTCAAAAATGGTTTCCGATTCAGTAACGTGTTCGTACATTCTCAATTTCCATTCTAAATTTTATCGTACTACACTATGTTTTAACATTACCTTCGAAAATTAATTGATTCGATAAGTAAAGTAACTATTGTATTTAAAAACGAATATTTGAACTGTAGAATCGTGTACTCTTTTATTGTTTGTTGGTATCATGTGTATACTACATTTTTTTTCGTGGTCAATATGCATATTCTCAATAAAGGATTCCCGCTATACTTAGTATTTCAATTTTGTTTTGTTGGTATTCTTTATGGTTTCTTATGATAACTGATTTTAACAAAACATGTTAAATGAATATCCATTAAAATAATGATAGTACATTATTTAATACCTTTTCTAATTATGATTTTTAAGGTAAATCTTCGCATAAAGTCTGTTATAAAATTATTTGTCATGCTTTAAATTGTGTTAAAATATTTTTCGGCTATTTATATAATGATTTATGCGGCTATAGATGTATCATTAAAATGGTTCATTAGTTTAATTTGTGATAATTACTGAACTTAAAGAAATAATAAAAAAAGAAGTTTTAACTTACCAGAGAAAAGTTGAAATTACAATGTGAACAATTTTAAAGACCTGATGTTTTAAAGGGACAATCATTAATATTCATGAGTTGAAAGTGACGTAGGTGAGCATAGTATAAAGAGTATTAAAAATGTGTCAAACATATATATATATATAGAATTTTATATAAATTCTAGAATTGCACCTGATCATATCGCACATTTCTATTTTTATTTGAAACATATCTTTGTATTTTCTCTTTAAACTAGTATATTACCCACGTTATTTTGTTACAATTAAGAATTGCACAAGTGTCTCTTGTGATTGGTTTTGTTATACAAACTCTCCATCCATGTCACACTTTGTAAAAAGTAGAACACTATAGTTCAAAGTATAGCTTCTAACACGGAGCTTTGGCTTACACTGATCAGAAAGCTATAAAAAACCCAAAAATGACTAGGAAAACCAACGGTGTTATCTCTATAAAACTCGGGAAACCCTTATGAAACTTATAATTCGGTGGTTGTCGTTTGTTAAAGTATTTCATATTAATGTTTTGAATATAAATAAGGGCGTTAGTTTTCTCGTTTTAACAGTTTTAAATTGTTCATGTCAGGGTCTATTCAAGCTTGTCCATTATACATTTCGCCTGCTATTGAATCTCCCCATAAATGAAAAACAAGGCGTAGATAATATGTAAATGGGACGGACAATTAAAAAAAAGTTGTCTTTCTGGTAGCAGATTTATAATCTTTTGACATGGTTTTCCACAGGTTTCACAAACGAAGCTCATGTCACAGTATTATAGCATATTGTGTTCATGAATATACAAAAACTGTATTATGTCTAAGATTGTTATATTCAATAACGTATTATTGATGGTCTAAAATTCCAACTAACACCGTACACTATTACACCATACGCCTTGTACCATTACACAATACACGTTACACCTTTGCACCATACACCTTACACATTACACCATACACCATTCCCAATCTATCTACATGATGCGAAAATACCCATAATGCAATCAAATTTCAAATATTTAGATTATTATTATAATCTATGTTTACAATTAGAAAAAAAAATACTAAAAAAGAACTTCGATTTCAACCAATGAAATGTCGTACACCATCATTTACACCATTCCCGATCGCACATTATACAATCACACCGTTCCCGATCGCACGTTATACAATCACACCATTCCTCAAACACCTTAAACCATTCCCCTTACACCCTACACCATAGCATCATACACAATACACCATTGCACCATATGTCATACACCATTACACCATACACGTTTTATTGGGGAAATTTACAACATCCAAGGGCTGTAGACAGAAGGAATATATTTTAATTCAGCGTATTGATTTTAATAGTTCATATGTAACACAAGACAAAACTGTCAATCTATGATTTCGTCAATGATATGTTTTAACAATTAAAACATTGAACCATGTTTTATTTGTTCATCAAAGGTTGTCCAATCATATCGTCTTATATTTAAATATCAATACAATGTATACATTTAAAACGTGATATGAGACAATGTTGAGCGCATGACCTTCACTTCTGGATTCTATCGTTAAGATTTATAAATTTGCCGAACGTTTTATCATATAAAATATAAATAAATTAGCCGAACTAACGTCAAAAATCCCGCCAAAACAAAAATCCTAAAAATGTGTTAAAGCAATGCAATATTTGAGAGAAAATTGAATACCAAATCGGCTGTTTACTATTGTTTAAGCCTTTGCATGCAAATTAAGAGTGTGCATTACTTTCCTATTATCATTACACACACTTATTTTAAGGAAGAGATTGCCAAACTTAAATATTTCTCGGTAACCTAAATTAATTCTAAAGTAGTTATATAAATAGCAAATGCATTTAAGTACAGTTCCCTTCTCGGAAGAGTTTACTTCAGAAAATTCCCATGTTATACAAACACTCTGTAAACAAATTGACCGACTTACTTAATTTATAAAACTTTGATGAAAAATGGGAGAAAAATGTATCTTTTTAATATCACATTTTATCAGTCATTTACATAAATGATAGTTTATAAAACATGTATAAAACAAACTGCATCTTTAGGTTCATGTTTTTTTTTGTTTCTCATTATTGTCGGCCTTGCTTAACTATAGTGAGTCAAGTCTATTTATAACAATTTTTGAAAGTTAGTTTTAACTTTGTGCTACTGTTAAACAGTCACAGCAGATAGAACATGCCCGAAAACTGATGAGCCCCCATTTACTGTATATTTTTGCCCTCAGTCACGAACCTGACATTTAGTTGTTCTCGTTTGTTGCTGATGTATTTTTTTTTTGGAATATTTTCTGTGAGTTTTCTCAGGATTGGTTTTGGTCGCAGTTAAAACATTGGACTATGACATGTACTCTGTAAAACGGTTATTCCTTAACGGTGAATCAACTCGTTATTGTGTAACTTTGTTAAACTTACTAAGGGATGATTTCAACATCCCTATTTGACACTCTTGATTTAATAGCTTTTTCTTGAGCAGCAACTCTCTATTAAGGGAATCATGATATGACATACAATCACTAAAATAACGTATCAACTTGGAGACCACATAAATAAGTTTGTTAAAATTGAGAGGGGACATTACTGTTTTTTATCATTACAAACTCTCTTTTCATGCGTGATTTTTAATTTTATTTCACTTTACATATTTCGGAGTTTAGTATGATATTCATTTTCACTAAAATAGTATTTATTTTTATTTAGGTAGAGGGGTCAACTGACGTCCATTGGTGTGGGATTTTCTTGCTGCATTTAAGACTCTCAGATCGGTATTGTGTGTCTTTTAGTTGATGTTTTTGTTGTTTTGTTCTTTTTTGTTGTTTTTTTGTTGTTATCGGCTTTGTTTAAATCTAGTACGTCTTGCCACTTTTACTATGATTTTGAATTATTTTTTAATTTGTGCTATTGCACTATTGTTACAGTTTAAGTATATAGAACATGCTCGAAAACATATTGACCCCCCTCCAATTATACATATGTTTGCCCTAAGTTAAGGACCTGGTTGTCACTTATTGCTGTGTATCGTATTTATTTATCGTTTATGTAGGTTTTTTTCTTTATACATTAACTGTAAGTTTTATCGCTAAACTAATTGTAAGTGCATGAATAATTGAACACAGTCTGTGATTTAGAGTAAAAACTGGCATTCTATGATTTTGTCATAGATATGTTTTTACAATAAAAACTTTGACCCATGTTGCAACTGTTCCTCCAAAGGTTGTCCAATCATATCGTCTGTAATCTAAGTATCAATGAAATGTATACATGGCAATACGTGATATCAGACAATGTTGGACGCATGATTTTTACTTTTGAAATGTATATTGAAGGTTTATAAATATTTGGAACAATAAATGATATACAACGTAAATTTAATTGGCCAAACTAACGTCAAATTTCCCACCAAAAAGTAAATAGTTATCAACGTAAGCAAACAGTGCAATATTTGACAGAAAATAAAATACTACATCGACTGGTATTATGAAAGCCTGTGTACAGTTCACATATCGAAAGATTGCAATTCAGAAAATTGCCTTAGTGGCAAACACTCTGTTTAAAAATTATCAAAACTACTTTATATAGGTGAATTCGCCGGTAAAAAAATACATGATTTTAATATCAATCATATCCATTAATAGATAGTTTTTATAACATGTATAGAACACGTGTATTTAAAAAAGTTAAGATTGGTTATCGATATGAGAACAAAATAAAATGTTTCCTTATTTTAGAAATACAATTATATATAGAATGAAATAAAATTTTTCTGTAAGAAGCTTTTTGACTATGCGGTATGGGCTTTGCTCATTGTTGAAGGCCGTACGGTGACCTATAGTTGTCAATTTATTTGTTATTTTAGTCTCTTTTGGAGATTTGTCACATTGACAATCATACTGAATCTTCTTTTTTTATATTTTAGATGAGTATTGTTTACATGTATCTTTTAACAAATGATAGTTATTATTATAAAATATATACAACAAGACATCATGAGTGTTTGAATTGTTTTGAATTGGTTATCACTATGTTAACAAATACAAAATAGTTTCCTTATTTTATAAATATGATTATATAAATAAGAGAAACCTATTTCAGATCGGTAGTGTGTGTCTTTCGATTAAAAATTTAAAAAGTTTTCATTTTTATTTTTTTTATATTTCAATACATTTACTAAATCTAGATGAAAACTGCAAACATGATGCATGCTTTCAATGTCAGTCTTATCCATTTTAAGGATTTGTTCTTCTGACTTTTCAGTCTTGTTGTCTCGTTGAAATCTCGTTCTTGAAGTATTTCCAAAACATGTGATACAAGTGGACAATATCAATGAATTTTGAAAATATTATAATCAAACATAACTCTGTGAAAAAATTGTGTATTTACAATAAATGGGTTTTGAGTAATCAAGTTTTCAAATTTTACGACTAATCGAGTCAAAATTTTGAAAAAATGGGTTAGGGGTACAAAAAATGATTTTACAAGAAACATGTACATCCCATATCATGTTGGTCTTTTTAAACTATTTAGATATGTATCCTTTTAATCATTTATGATAAAAAAAAGTTGAAATAGTATACATATTGTTCTAAAAATTAAAAAAAAACCCACAAAAATACAAAATTAACATCATGGTATATTTTATACAAAAAATCGTCAAAATATGATAAAACTTTCTTATATTAACACCTACCTATAGTTTGTTTAAGTAAAAATTATTCAGATTTGTCCACTTCATCTGTATAGAAAGTATGAAAACAAGTTTAATTGTGGAACTGTGATTTTGTTCACGATAATAGCCCCAAAAAAGGTAAAAATCGATGAAATATGGAAAAATCATAAAAAATTGGCATTTTCAAAGGGCTGTAGCAAAAAAAGAAGTGCACCACCATATGATTTATTCTTTACCAATTATTTTGTAAGAGTCTTTTAAACCCAAAAATCAGGTCACGAAAAAAAGTTTAATTCTTGAAATGTTTGGCTTCTCAGAGGTGTACATCCTTAAAATGTTTTTGTATGACAAGAAAGACAAAATGCTAAAATGGCAGTTGATTGTTAGTGGTTTGTTTCTATGTATATTGCTTCGTCGGATTATTTTTTGTTACACTTCAGTTTTGCTGTTCCATTGCGTTCCTCTAGTATCTTATGTGTTACCTTCGGTGTTGGTTTTTAACAAGGCTGTGTTTTCTCTCAATCAATTTATGACTTTTTAACAGTGCTACGCTACAGATGGGTGCGGTCCTAACCTTGACAAAAGTTAGAGTTAACTAATTGACTGCTTTCTAAGTTAACTTGAGAATTTTAAGCAGTCAAGCAAGTAAACTTCGTCGTATGTGGACCAGACCTACTGTCTGCTTTTGGAGGACTGCTGCAGACCTATCGACAGGTCTGCTCCAGACCAGACCTGTGGACAAGTCTGCTTTAACCAGTCCTGACGACAGTTCTGCCCCAGACCAGACCTGTGAACGAGTCTGCTTTTGACCAGTCCTGGGGACAGGTCTGCCTCAGACCACACCCGTGGACAGGTCTGCTCCTGACCAGCCATGTGCAAAAGTCTGCTATTGACCAGGTCTGCTTATGACATATTATCGTGTTTACGAGTTTTCTTATCAGACTTGAGCTTTAATTAAAATATGTAAACAACATTAATTCGCATTGTTTTTCCACATATATCATGTATTATTTACTCGCTAGACTCTACTAGTCTATTATACAAATTCTTTTTTTTATTTGATTAACATGTATTCGTACATAAATGAAAAAAAATGGCTTCATAATCACACAGAGAGTTTCTTTTTTATAAGAAGGCGGATAGAAAGGTTATCCAACGCATCGGCACAATATTCTTATATCACGGGATATCAACAACATTGTAGACGTTGCTTCGTTCCCCGTTTTTTACCTGTCCCTTCCTTAATTTTGTATGCATAAATTTATACATGCATAGATATTTCATTGTTATTCAACTTGTTTGCATTGGATTTACTATTATATTTTCCGCAGAATATTCTAACAGAAATTGTGCAGTGTCCGTAAGCATACGGTGTGGTAAAACTGTCAACAATCTCGTCAAATTCTTCAGATTTACCGAGAAATTTGTCTTTGCCGATTATAATATTGATATAACGGACGTCCCAAAATTATACTCAATGCGCACTTAAGTTACTGAAATAGTTGTCACTTGACATTCAACTATAAATAAAATCAATCAACCGACAAAATAGATAAACAGTATTATATACTATTCCAGAGGAGAACCTCATATACTTTGTTTTTTATTAAATCAATGTAAATAGTACAAATGAATTCAGACGTGTCAGTCATGTCAGTGTTGGTACTTTGATGATGCGGCGTAATAGTTTTGTTTTACACACCAGCATGAACTACTATTTATGAAGTGACTGTTATTATGAATAAAGAGATGAAATGCTGACTCTCTCAATTTATTCAGATTTTTTTTGCATTAATAGTTTTCCAATATATTGATTACGTTTACATTTTGGGTCCTTCAGTTTTGATTAAATAATTGTGTTGTACAAGTCAGCATGGGGTATTACAACTACTGGATTTTGTTATGTATCAATATTTTGAATAAAAAGAGGACATGCTGGCACCCTAAATTTATGCGAACAAAAATGTGTTGTTATTACATTGCAATATTGCTGTCCATTGTATTATACATTGAATCCTGACATGAAAAATATGAATAATTTACTATGAGGGTATATAGATTTGCAAATGAAAGTGCCTTTATTTAAAACATAATTATTTTTTTACAAAAGTGTGTAAAAAATGTTTTAGATAAAAAATTGCTCCGTGTGCGACCATACAACTCTTAGTTTTCCTATCTAAGAAATACGATAACAAAAACACGAGAAGAATCCCTGTATAATAATTTTTAAATCCTTATTGTCTGTCTTTGGATTTTATGTTATTTATTATTTTGGTGTGTTTTTTATTGTGTCTGTTTTGTATAAATCTACTGAATCTTTCCTTTCTTTCTATATTTCTTGGGACGGATTTATCATTATTCTTACATTGTTTCAACAGCTTTCACAGACAAAAATTCATATAAGAATATTAGAAAGTATTATATTCATAAAAAGAAATTGTATTAAGTCGTCCTTGTTGTGGTATTATTCGATTGCGTATTATGTTTTCCCTTTTCAAGTGCAACCCTATAATTTGAGTGCTGATTGGTCACAGTAGTTAGTGATAATGAAATATGATAACAGGAAAAGAAAAGATGTACATTTATTATCTTTATTTGTCAGTTAAAGTGTTGCTACAGATTTGATAATTTGAACAAAAAATTAAAAGTGGAAATTTTTAGACGGATTTATTATTTTTATGTTCTTGTTTTACAACTTTCACAAACAAAATTCATATTATAATATTAAAAAGAATTACGTTTAAAGATTAAAAAAGAAAAGAAGTCGATATTTGTATTGTCTTTTTTTATGATTGAAATTTATATGTTTATCGAAGCACAGAAAATTTGCAACCATGCATTTATCGAATAATAGGCATTCCCTTCTTTATAACGGCATGTGATATGTTTTAAAAGGTTTTGCTATAAATACAATATACTTGAAGGTCTTATTACACATTATTCATTTGACTGAGCCATAGGAGACCATATATTAATGTAACGTACTGATGTTTATAGATAATATTTAATTTAAGTAAAAACGGTCAATGTATGTGTATGTTTAAGCAAAAAAATGTTGACCCATGTTGCAACTGTTCTGTATAAGGTTGTCCAATCATATCGCCTGTAACTAGAATATCAATACAAGTTATTATTCATAATGATATGAAACAATGTTGAGCACATGACTTTTTTTCTGCATTGCTCAATTAATAGTTGTAAACTTGACGAACTTTATATCATTTTATTATCCGAACTTACGTCAAATTTCCCGCCAAAAAGTAAATGGCCTAAAATGTAACCAAGCATTGCAATATTTGGCAGAAAAATAACTAACTACATGGGCTGTTCGATATTGTTAAAGCCTTTGCTTGAAAATGAAGTGTGTACATTACTTTGTTTTATCATTAATCAAACTTTTTTCAAAGAAAGAGTATTATCGAACTTGAATTATTCTCGGTAATCTACATTTAGTTAAAGATTTTATAGAAATAGCTAGTGTATTTAAGTCCAGTTCTCTTCTCGGAAGCGTATTCTTTAGAAAATTCCCATGGTATACTCTGTAAACAAATTGACCAACCTAATTAATGTATAAAACTTTGATAAAAACTGCGAGAAAAATGTTTGGTTTTAATATCTCAATTTATCAGTCATCAATGACAGTTTATAACACATGAATAGAACAAAATGTAATTTAAAAGTGTGTTAAATAGTTATCAAAGGTACCAGGATTATAATTTAGTACGCCAGACGCGTGTTTCGTCTACATAAGACTCATCAGTGACGCTCATATCAAAATATTTATAAAGCCAAACAAGTAAAAAGTTGAAGAGCTTGAGGATCCAAAGGTTCAAAAAGTTGTGCCAAATACGGCTAAGGTAATCTATGCCTGGGATTAGGAAATCCTTAGTTTTTCGGTAAATTCAAAGTTTTGTATACAGGAAATTTATAAAATGACCACATTAATGATATTCATGCCAACACCGAAGTGTTGACTACTGGGCTGGTGATACCCTCGGGGACGAAACGTCCACCAGCAGTGGCATCGACCCAGTGGTGTAAATAGTTATCAAAGGTACCAAGATTATAATTTAGTACGCCAGACGCGCGTTTCGTCTACATAAGACTCATCAGTGACGCTCATATCAAAATATTTATAAAGCCAAACAAGTAAAAAGTTGAAGAGCTTGAGGATCCTAAAGAGGATCTTAAAAAGAGTTTAGATAGAATATCGCTAAAAGTACGAAAACAAAACAGTTTCCTCATCAAAGACAAACAGTTAAGTAAACAAGGTAAACGACTCTCAGATCAGTATTGTGTGTCTTTAAGTTGATGTTCTTAATGGCTTTTGTGTTTTTGTTGTTTTCGGCTTTGTATAAATCTAGAAGCTATTTAACTATGTTTTAAAGTTATTTTGTACTTTGTGCTATTACGCAATTTTAGCAGCATACATAACAATATTAAGTTCCCATATTCTGATTACCTTTACCTTCAATCAGGAATCTGTAATTTACTTGTTGTCGTTTGTTCCTCTAAATCATATTTGCTTTTCGGTTATGTATTTTTTTATACTAACCATTTGTTTTCTCTTTTACATAATTGTACTTTTATCATGTTGTGACCTTTTCCAACTAACTGAATGTGTGCAAAACGAGTTTTTCTTGCAGTTAAAGGCTGCATTATAACATTTAGTTGGTAACTTCTACGTCAGTTGGTCTCATTCGATAGGGACTTATATTCTAATTTTTACATGAATCTCCTTTTATAACGGAAATAGGAAAAATATGATACGCAAATGGCACTGCAACTCACTGACAATTTGAATATAATCAAAAATGATGGTCATTCTGGTGACGGCTTTATCAGCTATTGACGTGGACTCTACAGCTATCACAAACGAGTATTATTTTTATAAATAAATAAATTATAAATGATATTTGTATTAAGTCTTCCTTCATGTGAGTATATTCAATCACGTAGTACGTTTTATTTCAGTTAAAGGTTTTATGGTGACTGAAAATTTCACGTTCATCTAAGTGTAGAATGTATTCGCTCATTAAATAGACTAATAAGTATACACGTTATTGTAATCGTATGCAATATGTTTTGTAAATGCAGCTTTTTATTTAAATATTGATTAATCACAGGAAGCTAGTAATAATGGAATAATAAATTAAAACAAAAAAAATACAAAATGTTAATTGATGTTTTGCATTTGGTTATTATAGCGTTTGCTTAAGAACGAGAATTTTTAAGACTCTCTTATTTTTTTTAAAGATTTTGCGAAATATACAATATACTTAAATGTCTCATTACACATGAGTAATTAAACGTAGCCAGAAAGAATGTATTTCAACTCAACGAATTGATTTTGATAGTTCATATATAATTCAAGAAAAAACTGTCAATCTAAGATTTTGTCAAAACTTTAAGCCTTGTTTTAACTGTTCCTTAAGAGGTTGTTCAATCAGATCGTCTAAAATTTAAATATCAATACAATAAAATTGAGAATTGAAATGGGGAATCTGTCAAAGTGACAACAACCCGACCATAGAACAAACAACAGCAGACGATCACAAACAGGTCTCAATGCAGAGTGAAATAACCGCACCCGGAGGCATCCTCTAGCTGGTCACCCAAACAAATATATATACTAGTTCAGCGATACTGAACGCCATACCAAGCTCCAAACTGTACACAGGAAACAAAAATTTACAATTATACCAGACTTACAAAGGCCAGAGGCTCCGGACTTTGGACAGGCGCAAAAATGCGGCGGGGTTAAACATGCTTAAAGATCTCAACCCTCCCCCTATACCTCTAGCCAATGTAGAAAAGTAAACGCATAACAATACGTATGATACAATTCAGGTCAAAAGAAATCCGAGTCTGATGTCAGAAGATGTAACCAAATAAAATACACAACATGACAATAATACATAAATCACAACCGACTACTTGCAGTTAACTGACATGCAAGCTCTTGACTTCAATTAAACTGATTGGAAGATTATGTCTTTATCATATGAATATCAGGCACAAGCATTCTCGTTATGTGTTTATTCCTCATCATACCATCATAACATATATGAGAAGAACATAACCTGTGTCATGCCAACAACTGTCTTAAAACAATGTGTTTAGTTCCGATGCAAAGACCCTATAAGTGAATCAATACTAACGCCGAAATATGCAATCTTTAATGACCTCACAACAGTATCGCGGGTATATCCCTTCAAATAAGTCTATTTAAAGGTTTTGTTAGCTTTTGAAATGAATACTTACATTTCTGTGCTTTATAAAGAATATTTCCATGAAAAAATAGATGTGAAATACCTGAACGCATAAGAAGTCTGCATGTTGAGTTATATTTACGAATGATGCCCTTATACCGATGATAAAATTAAGTTAATGTTTTGACTAGTTTGTGGTATCGATAACCCTGGTGTAATAATTTTTCAGTAATACATAAATTTCTCTCGTTAAAATCTTAAACATTATTACATACACGAGCGAATCGTGCAAGTTGATATACATTAACACCGTAAGATGGTGCCAAGAGAACGTCACCATCTAAAACTGGATAATTAACGATAGGAAATGAAAAAATCCTCTCTTTTATCATAAATTTGATTATTAAGCTTTTCGTTAATGATATATATATATGTCAATATCGTTTTATAAAGAGACCATAAACCCACTTATTCATGGTATGGTATCAATATTTCTGAGTTGACACTACGTACTTTTTATTGCTTAATTCTTTAGAATTTAATATGCAAATTTTCTGGGTTTTTTTCGGGAAATATCCCAGGTAAACCCTCATCAGAGGTCGACCTTTATACATTTATTTCGTATCTAGTATCATAGATAGATGTGTGTCTGTTTCATAACAGGTTTTTTTCAAATTTCCTACACTTGCATATAGGTCTACATTATAGCAAGTATTTTTACAGACTAAAGAAACTGACCAAGTAGATCAGCATCTTTGGTTAATTATTTATATATATATATATATATAATGAAAGGACTTATTGTCTTTATTCTCGAAGTATGGTTGAATTTGATAGGTATCGGAATATATACCTGATATATTCAGTACCCGTTATCATTGTAACAAAGATCGTTTTTATGATTGATAGATTCTCAGATCACAGATAAATTTGTGTTACAATCAACGTTTTATGTTGATGGTATATGTATTTTATCTAGTCCTTCGTGTACCTCAGTGAATACGAAGAATATTTTCAACTCGACTCCTCGACGTAGACGCAGTCATGGTCATTGTCATTATACATCACCTTCTCTCCATGATGTCTCTATTAATGACCTGCTGCCATTCATACAAAAGCCGTTAGGTATTCATCACATTCGCACGAAACTTTATTCATTACCTCTTACAATGTACAACACTTCATTCTCTGTTCAATTTATGTTTGGAATCCACTGTTACAAACCCTCATTCAAACCAATACAAACTTGAAGCTATAATTTCGGATATTGCAAGTCACAGACTTATCAAGCCAGTCCGCATTTGAAAAAATGAAAAAGAGAATAGATCTTTCCTTAATCTTTCCTTTGCCAACAAAGGTCTCGATGGCGTCTTCTTAGGCAATATCCTTCATCATAAATTAGTTCAATAGAAAATACCTCCTTATTTCAGTCTGTACCAATCATTTCTTATACCAATACCAAACATATTGCTAGTAAAATTTTCAATTACAAACACGTTTTGCAGGGTCTCGATATTGAGAACTTCAAGTTTAAACCTCCTGATTGCACTTGTGCTAGTTCCCAAATTCACATATAATCCTGCTAGCATCGTTATTACCGGTGACCTCAACATTGGTAATAACACTTCTCTACGAAATGTGTTATCGAAAGTTCCGAAATATCGTGATCCTAAATCCATCAATTGGAAAAACAACTTTAAAAATGTCGATGGATTCAGTCGAGGATTATGCCAGGCAATGGGCTAAGCGCGAGAAGGAAGACGTAGACACTCTTTCCGAATGGATTAAGGTAGTGAGGTCGTGGATACAAATCAGAATTGAGAAACTGAAGGGGTCCATCAATGCTTATAATACGTCAATCTTTAAAGACCCAAATGTTGCTAAACACCCATCCGACCTCCATGATAAATATGTTGTTGTCCTTGCAAACAAAGCCCCAAATAACATCGTTTTTGTGTGTAAAAAGTCATTACAATAGCTGCTTGATAAACGAATAAGGTATTGACAATTCACTTGGAAACTCAACATATACCCTCACGACACTTACCAAAGAGTAAATCTGGATAATCATAGGTCTGTTTTCTGTTCCTTTTGGAATTTCAATCAAAGATGAAGAACTGGATTTTCCATCACTGTATTGGATACCTAAACTACATAAGTGTCCTTACAAACAACAGTATATTGCTTGGTCTTCCAAGTGCTCCAGAGCAAAACCATTGCAATACAATAACAAAACGTTTCTGTTCATATAAATTTCGGGTGCCAGCATGTCCTATTTTTATTCAAAATAATGTCACATGTACGTAACAAAATTTCAGTAGTTTTGATACCTCATCCTGACTTGAAAAACAAAATAATTTGACCGCATCGACCAAAACTGACCATATGTGCACTTTAATTTATAAATCTATATACCGGCATAGTAAATCATCCATATTTCTTATCTCAGCATTCAATGTATAATACAATGGACAGCAATATTGCAAAACATTAAAAACATTTGTTTGTTCCCATAATTTTAGGGTGCCAGCATGTCCTTCTTTTATTCATAAAATATTGATACGTCACAAAATTTCAGTAGTTTTGATACTTCTTGCTGACTTGTACAACAAAATTATTTGACAGCGTTCACCAAAAATGACCATATGTGCACTTTAATTTGTAAATCTATATACCCAAATAGTAATCAGCCATATTTTTTATGTCAGGATTCCATGTATAATACAACATGTACAATAAACAGCAATACTGCAATACAATAACAAAGAATTTTATTCGCATACATTTAGGGTGCCAGCATGTCCTCCTTTTATTCAAAATGTTGATACTAACACAATTTCAGTAGTTTTTATACCTCATGCTGACTTGTACAACAAAATGATTTGACCGCATTAACCAAAACTGACCATATGTGCACTTTTAAAAAATGCTTCGCCGACCGAAGAGGTGGAACCCTGAACAGTTAGGGCAAATTTTGACACAATTTTAAAGCTTGATACTATCTGAATTTGAATTGTGAAATGACGTTATACAGGTTTCTGACACTAGGTAAATGTGATCGAAGATTTTACAAATTGTATGCGCAATACTGTTTAAAAAATTTTAATACTTTTAAAGAATTTGAAATTTAAAAAAAAAAAAAAGAGATATGAACCCCTTTAAAAAATTAGAACCATCAAACCAAATCCCAGTCTTTCCTTTGTGGTAATGAGACATAATACATATACTTAAACACTAGATATTGTCTGGAAATTAGAGAAAAAAAAAATGCCATTTCTTTTGCCCCTTATTTCTGCATGTTTGGGACAATTATCCCCGAACATAACCTCAGACTTCCCTTTATTTGTTATATGGTTCCTTGTAGAACAATGCCAGAAAGATCCAAAAACTTACACACAAGTAATTGTCCGGAAACTACAAAGTTAAGATGATTGTTTGTTGTCCCTTTTTTGTTCCTTCGTTCCTGAACTGTTAGTACCCTAACCCTCAAAATGAATCCCACCCTTCTACTAATGTTTTTGAACGCTGTAGTATAATTTTAGAGCAATCGAAATTCTTATACACAAGACATTATCCTGAATCTAAAAATAATGCTTCTTTGATGCCCCTTTTTCGTAAACGGTTGGAACCATCATCCCCAAAATAATCCTAACTTTCCGTTTGTGATATTAAACCTTGTTTAAAATTCATATAGATCCATTCCTTTAAATTGAAGTTGTCCGGAAACCAAATGTGTCTTCGGACGACGCAGACTATGAAGACATCATAGCAATATACGAACCGAAAAAAAAATTGCGGTCGTATAAAAACAACTCGTTGATGGCCAAGTCAACAAGCACCTAAACAAGCCCTATAAAAGATACGTTTATGAAAGTATTTTTTTTACAAACATATTTTGAAACAACATGCACCAAGAAAACAACAAAAAGTATCAGTGTGATTTGTGTGATCAGGAATTTGCAACTTCAAAAGACCCACAGATGGTAAACAACATTCGCATTGTTTTTCCACAGATATCATTTATCATTTACTCGCTAGACTCTACTAGATATTATACAAATTCTCTTTTTTTATTTGATATACTGATATGTATTCTTATAAATAAAAAATGGCTATACAATCACATAGAGAGTGGCGGATAAAAAGGTTATCCAACGCATCGGAACAATATCTTATATCACGGGATATCCAGAACATCGTCGACGTTGCTTCGTTCCCCGTTTTTTACCTGTCCCTTTCTAAATTTTACTTTATACATGAATTTGTACATGCATGGATACTAGTATTTCGTTGTTATTCAAATTGTTTGCACTGGATTTACTATTTTATTTTCCGCAGAATATTCTAACAGAAATTGTACAGTGTCCGTAAGCATACGGTGTGGTAAAACTATCAACAATATTTTTGTCTTTGCCGAATAATTGATATATTGGACGTCCCAAAATTATACACAATGCGCACTTTAATGAAGTAACTATTAACAAAATCAATATATACTTTTATTTTATTTTAACAAGTACAAATGAATTCAGACATGTCAGTGTTGGTACTTTGAAGATGCGGCATAATAGTTTTGTTTTACACTCCATCATGCACAAATATATATGCAGTGACTGTTATTATGAATAAAGAGATAAAATGCTGACACTCTCAATTTAAGCGATTTTTTTTTTTTTTGCATTAATAGTTTTCCAATATTATTGATTACGGGGGCACCAGGAGAAGACATTAAGGCGCTCGGTACAATGCTATGCGGGTATATAGATTTTCAAATAAAAGTGCAAATATGGTCAGTTTTGGTAATAATTGTGTTGTACAAGTCAGCATGAGGTATTAAAACTACTGAAATTTTGTTACGTATCAACATTTTGAATAAAAGGAGGACATGCTGGTATCCTAAATGTATGTGAACATACATTTGTTCTTATTACATTACAATATTTCTGTCGATTGTATTATGCATTGAATCACGACATAAAAAATATGGCTGATTTACTATGCAGGTATATAGATTTACAACTTGAAGTGCACATATGGTCAGTTTTGGTCGACGCAGTTAAATAATTCTGTTCAAATCAGCTTCAGGTATCAAAACTACTGAAATTTTGTTACGTATCAATATTTTGAATAAAAGGAGGACAAATGGAGGACATGCTGGTATTCTAAATTCATGCGAACAAACATTTGTTGATTTTATACTGCAATATTACTGTCCATTGTATTATATATTGAATCCTGACATAAAAAAAATGGCTGATTTACTATGCAAGTATAAAGATTTACAAATTAAAGTGCACATATGGTCAGTTTTGGTGGATGCAGTCAAATGCGAACAAAAAATTGTTGTTATTATATTGCAATATTGCTGTTCATTGTATCATACATTGCATCATAAAAATATGGCTGATTTACTATGTGGTTATATAGATTTACAATTTGAAGTGCACATATGGTCAGTTGTGGTGGATGCGGTAAAATAATTGTGTTGTACTAGTCAGCATGAGGTATCAAAACTTTGAAATTTGTGTTTTTATTATATTGCAATATTGCTGTCCATTGTATTTTACATTGAATCCTGACATCATAAATATAGCTGATTTACTATGCAGGTATATAGATTTACAGATTATAGTGCACATATGGTCAGTTTTGGTCAATGCGGTCAAATAATTTTGTTGTACAAGTCATCATGAGGTTTCAAAACTACTGAAATTTTGTTACGAATCAGTATTTTGAGTAAAAGAGGACATATTGGCACCCTTAATTTATGTGAACATAAATTTGTTGTTGTAGCATTACAATATTGTTGTCTATTGTATTATACATTGAATCACGACATAAAAAATATGGCTGATTTACTATGTGGGTATATAGATTTACAAATTAAAGTGCACATATGGTCAGTTTTGGTTGAAGTGGTCAAATAATTTAAGTCAGCATGAGGTATTGACAATACTGACATTTTGTTACGTATCAAGATTGTGACTGCATTGTTCAAGGATGTATAACTAACAAGGACATATAGAACTGACATCAAATATACTTCTTTTCAAAGCTATACATATTAAAGAATAGCAAATAATGGTTGAATTTGATAGGTATTGGAATATATATTCAGTGCCCGTTATCATTGTAACCAAGATCGTTTTTATAATTGATAGATTGTCAGATCACAGATAAATTTGTGTTACAAGCAAAGTAGTATGCGTACTTAATTTTTAAATATTTGTATTTAATGCTGTTTATAAAACGGAAGTATTAATTTTACTTTATTTTCGATGTTTATACTACGAAACAAAGATATTATTTTTTTTTAAATCGATGTAGAGCGGTCCTGGTTACAAGTTAACTTAGTGTTGAGCAGACCAGTCAAAAGTTAACTTGGGAACAGGTCTGGTTTTGATCGGATTTGTCGAAGCAAAAGTTAACCTATGTTAACTTTGTGGCAGGACTGGTTTCGAAGTTAACTTAGTTAACTTTATGGCAGGACTGGTTCTGAAGTTAACTTATGTTAACTTATGACAGGACTGGTTCGAAATTAACTTATATCAATAGCGAACCTGTTTCCAAGTTAACTTTTTGGCAAACATAAAAACAGTCCTAGGACCAAGTCCGCTTTTCAAGTTAACTAGATTTTGGTCCTAGGACTGGTCAGAGCAGTCTTTAATCCGGTCACAGGTTAACTTTGACCAGTCCAAATGACTGCGCAGGTAGGTTAATGCTGTTCGAGAGTGAATCGGCTATTTATTCATATAAAATTCAATGAAATTTGAAATTATTTTAATTTTTTTGGTCTAGAAACTTCCATACCCAGAACTTATTAATATCATCTAATATCATCCAAAGTTTCAATTTATGGTGTCTCAGAACCCCCCACCTGGTTGTCATGGTGACGGGCACCATTCGAAGATGGCGTGTGAACGTCCAACTTCAAGAGCCTGGCGCACCCCATAGAACTAGACAAATAAATAAAAATAAAGTTGTATTTGGTTGATAAATATGTTATCTTTCACGTAACAGCTGTTGCATTCTTTAAATGTGTCCTTTTATAATAGAAAATAACAGAAGTGACATACAATTCACCCGTGGTCACACCAAAAGTCAACTATTTTGCCAATTTTAGAAATGTTGTAATTATTTTAAAAACAAGAAACAGCAATTTTCGTATTCGTGAGCTTTCCAAGAATAAATATGCCAAGTTTTAAAGAGATCAATAAATGTTAACGGGGTGTGCCAATGCGATCTTTATAGATGAATGATATTCAAGTCTCGGCGACATTTAAACACTGTATTGATTCAGATCATGACAGATGGAGTATTCCCCTTTTCGGTGTGAAAATACCGGGAAAGAAATAATCGACATTTTGATAGTTTCTGACTAGAGATTAACACATTAAAAATGTAAAATTATGTTGTTGTTTTCACATTTTCATGCTTGAGTTGTTCATGAATCTTTAAAGAATCACCATGCATACGAAGAGAAAAAAGGGGGGATACTTTGACGTTATACTTAATAAGGATTTTCGTAACCAAATGTTCATTTCTAACTACACATACATATACGTGTGCCGATTGCAAAATAATTATCTTGCTTACTTCCTTAAATTTTAATATCATAGGGTCTTTTCGACTTTTAGAATACCAAGGTTTAGCATAGTGACATATAAAAGTGATGACGAACGAAAAAACAGTATTTCTAAAACAAAATGATTCTCCAGATAGGGAAAACACTTTAACAAGCACAACTGCATGGTAGTATGAAGCCTCTTGAAGGCTTCTATCAAACTCATGTTTTACGAGAAATATTTATCTGCTCAGCCATGTTAAAGTTTTTTCAATATTTTTTTCTTAATTTAAAAACATTTTTAATTGATTCACTGAATTATAAGGATTAGTTAATGTCACATCACATGTGTGAATGGGTCTTTTTTTGAAACTATATCAGCTATAAGCAATAATTTCTAGAGCTATGTTCATTGTTTGAACATGCATCATTCATTCATTGCAGTTTGTCCAGTACAAAACAGTAAATTAAAAAAAAAACATTAAAAAAAGAAATGTCCTTGAGATAAAACTATTTGTTTATTCAATAAAGTTTTATGCATGTGAAAGCCTTGAGTTCAGTATGAGTATTATCTGCCTATTACATACAAGTATGACTATTGATATTTCAAAGGTTTCAAAGTCAAAGAAACTTATAATTTTTCATTCATTTCAAAAAGTTTTCTCAAAATTAAAACAAAAAGCATTGCATATGTCACATTGAATTAAAACTGATAATTCTGATATAACAATGCACACAATATATACTTCCTTGTAGTTTTCCATGATCCATAATAAATGTAGACATATATCAATCTGCTGGTTTTCATATGATTATGCTGTACTAGATAATTCCATATTCCTTTACTTGTGTTTTTTTTTATTTCACATGTATCATGCAAAGAATATTCCTATATATTCATGTAAAATGTTGTGAATTACAATATATATATATATACCAGTAAGTACATGCAGGTACCACATATGATGTTTGAATTATAATTATCACTTAGTTCACAGTTTTATGTATATATCCAAAATATCTCAACTACTGCACATGATGCATAATGATATGAACATTTCCTTTTGTGTGTTGATCCTTCAAGAAAGAAGTGCACAGTCATTTCCTCTGATGTAAAACCTTTATTTCACTGTCTTCAATGTTCAAGAGTCAGTTTTAACAGTAATGAAATCCTTCCTTTTAGTGTTATACTGAAAACTGCTGCATTCCAAAGTTACATGTGACATGGCATGGGGTTTTCATAATCAGCACTGTTATATTTTTGTTATTTGTCATCAAGATTTTATCTTAAAAACATTGATTTCACTTACTTTTCATGTATATATATCTATAGCTTTCCTCATACATGGTTACAAATTGTCTGGCAATTTCCTTGTATATCTTCATAAGACAGAAGTGGTCACTCTTTTTCTTTGATTACTTTTTTCAAATTTCAGTAAGGCTATCATAGTTAAAACTAACTTGTATGACACCATACAACAGTAACATCTAATATTCCTTTGTTAATTTATGTTTTATTGTCATTTTACGCAGACTAAATAGTTACCTTTGTTACCTTTTCTGACATTGGACTCGGAATTCTTTAAAACTGAACTTTACTGTGCGTGATGATGTGTGGTTTTTTTCATATATTTGCAAGCGTTATTGGAGGGGGATTGAGCTCTCACTAATTGTTTGTGCCTGTCATAATAGGTATCAAAGGTAACAGGATTAACATTTAGTACGCCAGACGCGCATTCTGTCTACATAAGACTCATCAGTGACGCTTTTATCAAAATATCTATAAAGTACAAAGTTGTAGAGCATTGAGGATCCAAAATTTCAAAAGTTGTGCCAAAAACGACTAAGATAATGTATGCCTGGAATAAGGAAATCCTTAGTTTTTCGAAAAAATTTCAAAAAAAATGACAAGTCAGGAGCCGCTGGCCTTTGTAAGCATTGAGTTTACCTATTTATACATTGGTCAATCTGGTCATAGGAAATGTCAAGAAACATACACTTAAATAGGTAAAGAGCATTTGACTTTAACGGTACATACATTTTGATAAGTAAAGAGCAATTACCTTTAAAGGGACATACACTTATATAAGTAAAGAAACTTTCAAGGAACATACACTTTAATACGTAAAGAGCATTTAACTTTCACGGCACATACACTTTAATAAGTAAAGAGCATTTAACTTTCAAGTGATATACACTTAAATAAGTAAAGAGCATTGAACTTTCACTGTACATACACTTTAATAATTAAAGAGCATTTAACTTTAAAGGGACGTCCACTTTAATAAGTAAAGAGCATTTATAACATTTTTTTTTATGTTCGCAAAAGTTAGAAAACAGGTCAGATTAATGAGAAATTTGATCTCTATATTGAGTACTTATGCTTTTTAGATGAGATATGATGACACAAAAATGGGTGTTTGCTTCGTCACCGAAGTCGCGTGATGTTTTATTTATTGGAATATGTCTGTAATAAACCGGTATATATTTTTCCCCGGAGGATGCTTTTATTCTGCTCTTGTTATTGCGAATATAAAATGTACAAATGTATGTTGATAATCATTGGCTAATTGGATAGACGTTTCATTTCGAAATTTGGCTTGAAATACATATTCTACAAAATGACTTACAGAGTTCAGTAGTTTTTTGTTTTTACTTTTAACAGTTAATAGCTTCATGAAAATAGAGCTTTCGCTGGCCGTGTGTTAGCGGCGTACTACAGTGCATGCCTTATATATCATGTACTGTAGTACGCCGCTAGATTAAAACTGACGAGGAAAGGTAACACACGGCCAGCGAAGGTCTATTTTTTGTAGAGCCCAGGTGGTCGTGTGGTCTAGCGGGACGGCTGCAGTTAAGGCGATTTGGTGTCACGATATCAAAGTAGCATGGGTTCGAATACGGGCGAGGAAAGAACCAAAAATTTGCGAAAGCAAATTTACAGATATAACATTGTTGGGTTGATGTTTAGACGAGTTGGATAATACTGAACAAGAACTTTTTTTTTTATTCAACATGCCAACGATGCCCATCCCTCAATAAAATTCACATATGAAAATCTCTGACTCTAAGATCACATTTCTTGACACTACAACGCAATTGAGGGATGGAAACATATTTACAGATCTGTATTGCAAACCCACAGACAAACATCAATATCTGTCTCCTTCAAGTTGTCACCCTAAACATTGCACCAAGAGCATTCCCTACAGCCAGGCCATACGAATAAAAAGGATTTGCTCCACCAACGATGTTGCCAAAAAACGACTACAAGAACTTCGCGGTCACCTAAAACATCGGGGCTACAAAAGGAAAGACATTGATAAAGGTTTTTCTCGTGCTAGCAACATCAGCCGAGATGAACTTTTACAATATAAAGTCAAAAAGGTCAACAGGAGGGTGCCTTTTGTGTTGAATTACCATCAAAAATTTGACAAACTGTCTCACCTTATCCGCGAAAGTTGGAAAGATATCGAAAAACATCCTAAACTATCCAAGATCTTTCCCGAGCCACCTGTACTGGCTTTCCGCAGGCCCAAAAGCCTTAAAGACTTGCTGGTGAGAGCTGAGTTATGCTCTCAAGCAGGCTCTTCGTCAGTGGGCTCTTGTAAGGGTTGTGGAAACAAACGATGTCTGACTTGCAAACAAATACTGGATACCCAGACTTTTAACAGTCACTCCACTGGTACAGAATACACCATATTTTGCAATGTTAATTGCAAGACTACAAATGTTGTGTATCTCCTACAGTGTAAATGTGGTAAACAGTATGTTGGCGAGTCAGAACAGCCGTTTCACAAACGAATGAACGGTCATCGTAGCGACTACCAATGCAAGCCAGACCTCCCTCTTAGTCGACATTTGAGATCCCCTGGCCACACTAAGGCAGATCTCAATCGACTGACCATTACTATCATTGACCACAACTCTGCTTGGTCTAGGGAGGATAGACTTACTCGGGAAAGATTTTGGATAAGAAAATTTACAACTTTGGCACTAAATAGGATAAATGAAAAGATGTAATTCGACACCATGCAGTGCTTCACATCTGGTTTATATTACTTATTATTACAGTCCCCGTTTTTATTTCTATTCTTACTCATTTCTAAAATATATCTGTTGAATATAACAATCTAAATCGCTTAATTTTTTGAGGGATGTATAAGTACCAAGCCACGTCCAACTATTTTACTTTAGTCAAAATTTGTTATTTTTTTTTAAACGGCCGTTTGTTTTAAACATCGCAGACTCTAATGTAACTACACTACAGTTGTTAAATCTGAAAAATTTAGAAATTTAGACCGTTCAGTGCTGTTTATTTAGAAATAAGACCGTTCAATGCTGTTTATTTGGAATTCTTATTGACGAAATCTTTCTTGTAACATCATAATTATCGACACTGTTAAAGCTTTAGAATTGTGCTAGTTCACATCGCACATTATTATTTTTATTTAAAACATTTATTTGAACTCTCTGATGTAATTAGTCATATAACCTATTTCATATTCAACATATTTTTGCAATGATGCAAGCGTCTTAACTGATGTTCGGTTTGCCTTTTTTATTGTATAAATTTCAAGATTTAGTAAAAGTTTAATCTAAGAAGACTTAAAGATGATTCATTTAACATCAGAATCTGACTGACGAAGGATATCTGTTATCCGAAATATTTATAAATAATTACATTTATAGTTCCTTTTTGTGTTATTGGTGTTGTTATGTACACTTTTTAGGCGTTTATATATATATATATATATATATACGAGTCTAAATTGAAAACTACGTTCAAACCTATGACTGCGTTGGATAAAAACCGCAATTTTTATACGTGTGCATGTCAAACAAATTTCGTTGTAGAAGGGTCTAAAAACAGCACAAACAACATTTTCCAAAAGACCAAAAGAGTGAAAAAGTATATTTAAACAAAACGCATTTGACTAACAGGTCGAACAACTGATGTTCTTTAATATATATATATATATATAGGCGTGCAGATAAATTAAATAAAATAAAAATTGAAAAGTTCCATTCTATCGATTTCATCCTTCCATTTGGGACTCTTCAGGATATCTGATGTAGTGTCGCTATAGGCGACGTCGTTAAGGAGGTGAACGGGTGCGAGTTCACAAAAAACAAAACAAACACCCAAAATACAGAAATTCGCCATTAGTGCCCATCTTGACATTTGTGGTAAAAAGCATTTTCAAATAATGCCTATTTTTGAAAGTAGACGGGATGAAGCATATATAAACGAGATGGAACGTTATTTCATAACAACGTTTCGATCCAAATTAAATCCAGAGAACTTTTAATAACGAACAATGACGGAACGTCATAAACCTCCTTAACGACGTCGCCTATATCGCCACTACATCAGTCATCATGAAGAGTCCCAGTGGAAGGATGAAATCGATAGAATGGAACTGTTAATTTATGGAACTGTTAATTTTTTACTTATTTTATTATTTTACTTAATGAATATATACGTGTCTCGTGTCTATCTCTAGATTAGCCTTCCGTGACAAGGTAAAACTACGACTATTGAAGTTATATTTTAATATAGCGGCTGTGGTCGAGTGGTCTAGAGCGCTGGACATGAGGCTAAGCGATTGGTGATGTAGTGTATCAAAGGTGTGAGTTCGAATCCCTCTAAGGGACGAACAAAAAATTGTCAGTAGAAAATCTAACTCTAACACTGTTCGGAGTAATTTTCAGACTGATATAAATATTTGTATTAACCATGTATCTCTATCACTCTGAGATCTAGTGGGCATATCTATTGTATGGGTTGTCACTTGTTTAGACTTGTTTGTATGATATACTTATTTCTAGAGACTGTATAATGAAACGAATCATGATCCCATATGATATATAAAAAATGTTGAGTTAGATTGCTGACAAATGAAAAATACATTGTGTATAAAAATAATAATATTACATCTACACACGCTTAAAAACACGTGTCTCATGTCTATCTCTGGTTTAGCCTTCCGTTACAAGGTTACACTACGACTATTGAAGTTATATTTTAATAAAGCGGATGTGGTCGAGTGGTCTAGAGCGCTAGACATGAGGCTAAGCGATTGGTGCTATAGTGTATCAAATGTGTGAGTTCGAATCCCGCTGAGGGACGAACAAAAAATTGTCAGTAGAAAATCTAAATCTAACACTGTTCGGAGTAATTTTCAGACTTCAGGCGTTGGATAAGAACCGCAATTTTTATACGTGTGCATATCAAACAAATTTCTTTGTAGAAGGGTCTAAAAACAGCAAAAACAACATTTTCCAAAAGACCAAAAAAGTGAAAAAGTATATTTAAACAAAACGCATTTGACTAACAGGTCGAACAACTGATGTTCTTTAACCCTGCTGACTGCCATTGGCGATTGTCAAATAAAATTGATCACAAGATGTCACAAAATGGATCTTAATATAAATTTAATACTAAACAGAAAAACATCTATATATATATATATATAAAAGTCTATAAAAAGGACCAACCAGCAAATTTACTATGTACCGGATCGTCTAGAATAGGCGATACTATGCAGATAAGGAAAAAATTATATCAGTCTAAAGATTTGCACAACGGTACTGATATAAGGTGTTATTAAACTTCAGACAGTCGGATCACAAACTTGATGACTTTAACCGCATGAAAATTCTAGTGATTGAACAGAATATGTTGGTGAGTCAAAGCAGCCTTTCCACAAACGCCTCAATGGCCATAGGAGTGATATCTCTAAGAAGCCACTTCTTCCAGTCTCTCAGCACTTCAGACAGTCGGATCACAAACTTGATGACTTTAACCGCATGAAAATTCTAGTGATTGAACAGAACATTCACTGGAGTGATGCACAGCGACAGGTTCGGGAAAGCTTTTGGATAAAGGAACTTAATGTACATCACCCAAACGGCATCAATAAGAAATACTAGCAGTTTTGTTTTTCACTTATTTTTATTGTTAATATACACATACACGTATATTGATTTATAGTGTTTTGTTTAAATTATGATATTCAGGATTAAAATCAATCGACCAAAACTTACCTGTATTATCACTGATCTATTTTCACACCTTATACATTATGTATCAGTATTGTTAAAACTTGTGACACAAGAAGAAGGCCATTTGTTGAGCCGAAATATTTGTCAACACGATTTTATAACAACATTTTCGTTAAATAACACCTTATATCAGTACCGTTGTGCAAATCTTTAGACTGATATATATATATATATATATATATATATATATATAATGTCTAAAAAAAAACAATCAACATTCCATCTAATTAAGTGTGGATCAGTTTGTGAAAATAAGCTGATACAGTTACTGAATTAAAATTATATAAATGTCTAAGAATATAACTAAAACACACTAATTGATACATTAAAAAGTTCTATTAGATGTTATATAGAAATACGCAATATTTCGCTAAACAAATTAGCTTCATCAGGCGTGTGCATCTCTCAAGTTGAAATCGGATGCATGAGAAAAAAAAATTTGTAGCTTAATCTATTCAAGATTTGAGGGACAGTGTAACATATTAATTCGGTCATACAATATGTTTGTAGCTACAACTACATGAAGTTGGAATAAAAGTTTAACACATTTATAGATGTTCGATTAATTGTATGATTTTTTATAAATTAATTTGTATGATTTCAATATAACTATGGTTTTGATTTGCTTTGAAAGAGAGAGACGAAAAAAGATTTCAAAGCAAATCAAAACTATAGTTATATTGAAATCAGTGTCGATGTGGCATGCAATATGTTGGCGAGACAGAGCAGCCATTCAACAAACGCATGAATGGTCATCGAAGTGACTACACTTGCAAGCCCGACCTACCCGTAAGTCGTCATTTGAGATCACCTGGACACACACAAGCTGATCTCAAAAACCTTACCATCACAATCATAGACCACAACGAGGGTTGGTCGAAGGTCGACAGAGTCGCTCGGGAAAGATTTTGGATAAGAAAGTTACGGACAGTTTCCCCAGAGGGCATTAATGAAAAAACATAGAACGAGTCACTCTTTTTCCTGTCATCACCTGTATCCAACAACGCCGGCTTTAGTACTGGCTTTACAGTTCGAAATTATTTTTTAAAATAACAGTTTAAATTACAGGGCTCCATTTATTTGTGATGGATGTAGCCACGTTCAATTATTTTACCTCATTATATAAAACTTATTTTTTTAATCATTATTAGACTGCTATTCGTTTAGGAGGCTTAAACATGTAGTTTCTGTTGTAATTGCCCTACCGTTGTCAAATTTATACCATCCTGGATCGGTTAGGACATTTTTGATTTTTTTGTTTGAGGACTGCCCTCAATGCAGTTATAACATCTTAACTCTGTCACAACCTTTGGAAATCTAGAGTTGTGCCAGTTCACAACGAAAATATATATTTTCATTTGGCATATCTATGTAATCTTTGCGGTGTGTTTGGAAATTTCAAAATTGTATCAGCGTCTGTGGTGTTTGCTTAAATTGTATAAATTCAAGATTTAGAAAAAAAGTATCTCAGTTTGAATGAATTGACATGATTCATTTGACATCGTGCTATTATTGAAGAAGGATGTCTGTTATCCAAAATATCTGATATTTGTTAATTTTATAGTTATCTAATGGTGATGTTGTACCCTTTTTGACTTGTTATATATATGGACGGCTGCAGTGCAGGCGATTTGGTGTCACGATATCACAGTAGCATGGGTTCGAATCCAGGCGAGGGAAGAACCAAACATTTTCTGTTTTTCTGCCCCGACAAGACAATGTAAAACAATTCAAACAAGAAAACTAACGGCCTTATTTATGTAAAAAAATGAACGAAAAACAAATATGTAACACATAAACAAACGACAACCACCGAATTAGAGGCTCCTGACTTGGGACAGGCACATACATAAATAATATGGCGGGGTTAAACATGTTAGCGGGATCCCAACCCTCCCCCTAACCTGGGACAGTGGTATAAAAGTACAACATAAGAACGAACTATAAAAATCAGTTGAAAAAGGCTTAACTCATCAGATAGACAAAAAAAAAAAAAAAAAAATGTAACCGTGGCCGGGTAATTATACATCCCGACACAAAAAGACACAATGAACAGTTCTGAGAGTACTCGCAGTTATCTGACAGCTAGTTCAAAGCCATTAACAACTAATAAAAAAAATCATGTCTCTAAGACTAAGCAATCAGTCCGTACACAAGATGATTGTTTTTGCAGTTAAAGGCCGTACTATGAATTTTGGTTGGTAACTTCTACGTCAGTTGGTCTCTGTCAAAAAAGTCACATATTCTAAGGTTTGAAAACATCCTCTTTTATAACAGAAACAAGATGAGGTTGATATGCAAATGCCACAATAACTCACTGACAATTTACAAGGGATTAAAGATGTGATAATTCAGATCATGGATTTATCGTCTTTTGACGTGGTTTCCACAGTGTTCACACACAAAAGATATATTAGAATATTATTCAGTATTATGTTTCTAAACAACAAAAAATGATGATGTTTGTATAAAGTTTTCCTTGTTTTTGTTAAATTTCACAACGTATTAGTTTCACCAAATCTTAACAAATGATAAAGATTTATTTTAATAAACAGATTAAAAATCTGACGGTCGTTATGACGTAGAATGGGTTTGTCCATGAAATACAAGAATAAGTATACAGTTCCTTGCACTGTCGTGCGATATATTTTGCAAATGCATCCTTATAAAAAGAAAATCGATTGAGCATTTTGAACTAGTAACAACGAAATATAAATAAAAACGAATAAATGATCATTCATTATTTTCATTTGACAATTATAGTGTTTTCCTAAAAAGGAAAATTTGTAAGACTATTCAAATTATCTTTTATGAAGATTTTTCTAAAAATGCCATATACTATAAGGTTTTATCTCTCATAATTATTGAATAAAGACTGCACGAAAATATTTTAATTTGAAATATTGATTTTTAAAATTGCATATGTGAATTAGAGTAACATCTGTCATCTATTAGTTTGTCATTGATATATTTTTACATTCAAAACTTTAACCCCCGTTGCAACTGTTCCTCAAACGATTCTCGAATCAGATTGTCTGTGATTCAAATATCAAATACAATGTATACATGCCAATACGTGGGTTGAGACAATGTTGAGCAATAAAAAACAAAATTGCCGAAATTTAAACGATATATCAATTTAGAAAATGCCCTTCGTGACAAACACACTCTGGTCATAAATTGAAAAATTACTTAATAATAATTTTGAATATTTTGTTAACAAATGCGAGAAAAATGCATGCATTTGATATCACTCATTTTTACTGAATGATTATTTTTCTAACATGTATACAACTAATTTAAATATAACACGTGTTTTAAAAAAAGATAAGATAATATATCGCTAGGAGATCAAAAATTTCTGATATAAGAAAAACTGTTATATAAACATGTGAAATGTGTCTGTATGATGACTCTGAGACTGGTATTGTGTATCTCCAAGTATTATTTATTTATTGGTTTTTTTTTTGTTTGTTGATGTCTGCTTTAAATAAATCATCAGTCTGGCCTATTGTTTACGTTTAACTAAAATGCAATTGGCACATGTTAGAGCATATGGAAGATCCTTGGAAACGTAGTTATCCCTTTATTTTCTGTATATGTTTCCCCTTAGTCAAGGCTGTAAATTTGTGGTTGTCGTATGGTGCTGTGTATCGTATTTGTTTTTTGTAGCTTTTTGATGTTTATGAACCGTTATCTTTCTCGCTTATATTTTTTTACATTCATGTCGGGATCTTTTCGAGCTTACTATGCAGGATTGGTTTTTGTTGCAGTTAAAGGCCGTACTACGAACTTTAGAGCGTATTTTTCTCAATCGACAGTGTCGCCCACTCCTATGTTTTTAAAGATCTCAATATATAACGGCAACTAGATACATATGATATGCAAAAGGCATGGATACTTGTTGTTCATTTGAAAAAAAAGTAGTCATTCTAGTGACAGATTAATCATCTTTTGTCTCGGTTTCTACAGCTTTCTCAAACAAGTGATATCAGAATATTTATAAATTACTATGTTTATAAATGAATAAAGGATAGTTGATATTTGTATTAAGTCTTCCTTCTTACATTCGATAACGTAGGTCGTTTTATTACAGTTTATTTTTTTTGGGATTGAAAATCATACGCTCATTTCAGTGTAGAATGTATTCGCCAATTAAACAGAATAATAAACATAAAATTGAGAAAGGAAATGTGGAATGTGTCAAAGCGACAACAACCCGACCATAGAGCAGACAACAGCCGAAGCGTCCTTTAGCTGGCCCCTTAAAAAATGTATACTAGTACAGTGAGAATGAACGTCATACTAAACTTTAAATTATACACAAGTAACTAAAATTATAAATCACACAAGACCCTTCATTATAACGGCATGACATATTTTTGCAAGTGCATTCCTATAATTTAAAAATTAAATTCAGCTAGATAGGAATATTATAAACAAAAAGACTAAATGTTTCTTTGGGATTTCAATTCGACTATTGAAGTGCTAGCTTTAGAACAATCATTTCTTAAACTATCGAAACTGTTGTTTTGTTTTTTTAACTTTTTGCTACAAATACCATATGCTTTACGGTATAAATATCTTTTTCAAGTGCACTAAAATAACTTGAATATTGAAAACAGCTAGCTAGTAATAACAGAATAAGATAAATATGAAGATTGAGTTTTCATTAGAGATTTCAATCTGACAATTAAAGTGTTAGTGTTAGTTTGAGAACGAACATTTTTAAAACTATCAAAACTATTTTTATTTAAATGTTTGCTACAGAAGCCATATACGTTGAAGTCTCATTAGAAAAAGGATTTATTCAACAAAGCCAGTATGTAATTTGTTTTTTTAATTCGACATATCAATTTTAACATTTTATATATAACTAATGTGAAAACTGTCAATCCATATGCTTGTAAAGGATATGTTTTAACAATTAAAACTTTTACCTATATTGCAACTGTTTCAGAAAAGGTTGTCCAATTAGATCGACTGACATTTAAATATCAATGCAATGAATACATGTCAATACGTGGTATACTAGAATGTTGAGCACATGGCTATTACTATTGGAATGTACAAATAAGATTTATAAATTTGTCGACCTTTATATGATATACAATGCAAAATTAAATGGCCGAACTAACGTCAAATTTTCCGCAAAAGGTGAATGGATTAAAATGTGAACAAACAATGAAAACTGGAAAACAATTAATTACTACATCGGCTGCTTGATATGGTTTAAGCATTTGCATAAACATTAGGAATGTAAATAATTTTTTGTAATTATTTAACACACCTTTTGTAAGGAAAGAGTATTGCCGAACTAGAATATATCTCGATTACCTACATTTATTTTACAGTAGTTATATAAATAGCAAGTGCATTTCAGTACAGTTCACGTCACGGAAGCGTTCAATTCAGAACATTTAAATAATAAACACACACTCCGTAAACAAATTGACCGACTTACTTCAGCTATGAAATTTTGACGAAAACTGCGAAAAAAATGTATGTTTTAAATGTGACAATGTATCAGTCATTTCCTTTAATGGATAGTTTATAAATATGTATAAAAACAAATTGAATGTTAAAAGTGTGTTAAAAAGAGTTCTGTCAAACAGTCAAATTGAGGTCCGGAGATGGAGGGTTGAGATCTAAAAAAAAACACGTTTAACCCCGCCTCATTTTTGTGCCTGTCCCAGATGAGAAGCTTCTTGACTTTGTTAGTCTTTTATGACTTTGAATTTTCTTCTACTTTATATATTTCGGCATCCAATTTTACTGAGCTAGTTCACATTTTAATTTTGTGACCAGTAGAAGCATGTCTCTAGGTGCGGGATATTCTTGCTGCATGGAAGACCTATTGGTGGCCTTTGGCTGTTATTTGCTCTTTGGTCAGGTTGTTATCTTTTTGACACACATCCCATTTCTATTCTATTTTATGTAAATAAAATATCGCTATGAGTACGAAAACAAAACAGTTTCCTTATCTTAGAAATACAGTTAAATTAACTAAAGAAACGTTTCCGTAATCATGGTAATGACGACTGTCAAATCGATATTGTGGTTAGTTTAGTTGATACTTTTGTTGGTTTTATATTAAAATCTAGTGAGTCTCACTTTTTTTTTATTTTTTGAAGTTAGTTTTTTTCTTTGTACATTGCATAATTGTTACAGGTTAAAGCATATATAACATGCTCGAAAACATATTGAGCCCTCCACATTCTGTTAATATTTGCCGTTAGTCATGGACCTGTAATTTAGTGGTTTGTTGCTGTGTATCATATTTCATGTTTCTTTCATGTAGGTTAAACTAATTGTACGTTTATCATGTTGAGAACTTTTCTAAATTACTATGCACGATGGATTTTTATTACAGTTGAAGGTCGTACTTTGACATTTAGTTTATAACTTATACGTTCGTTGTCCTCAGTCGAAAGTGTCACAAATACTTATTTTCGCTTACATCCCCTTTTATAACAAATAATAGAAGATAATATACAAATGGCACGGCAACTCACTGACAATTTGACAGGATTTAACAATGGCAACTCAGATGATGGATTTATCGTCTTTTGACGTGGTTTCTACAGTTTTCACATACAAAAGACATATTAGAATATTATTAAGTATTATGTTTATGAATTAAAATCAATTGCTGATGTTTGTATAAAGTTTTCCTTGTTTTTGTTAAATTTCAAAACGTATTTGTTTCACCAAATCTAAACAAATGATAAAGGTTTCTTTTGGTTAACATATTAAACATCTGACGTTCATTATAGAGTAGAATGGGTTTGTCCATGAAATACAAGAATAAGTATACACTTCATTACATACATTGTCATGCGATATATTTTGCAAATGTACCCTTATAATAAAAATTGATTGAGCATTTTTAGCAAGTAACAATGAAATATAAATGAAAACGAATAAAGCTCATTGATTATTTTCATTTGACAATTAAAGTGAAAAATTTTAAGACTATTCAAATTATCTTTCAAGAAGATTTTACTAAAAATGCCATATACTATAAGGTCTTATCACACATAATTATTGAATACAGACTGCATGAACATATTTTAATATGACGTATTGATTTTTAAAATTGCATATGTGATTTAAGAGTAAAAACTGTGAATCTATTGACTTGTCATTGATATGTTTTTACATTTAAATGTTTACCCCCATTGCAACTGTTCTTCAAAAGATTATCCAATCAGATCGTCTTTGATTTAAATATCAATACAATGTATACATGTCAATACGTGGATTGAGACAATGTTGAGCAATAATAAAAAAATAAATTTGCCGAACTTTAAACGATATACAACATAAATGTAATTGACCGAACTATCTTCACAATCCCCCCAAAAAGCAAATGGCTTAAAATGTAAACAAGCAATGCAATAGTTGACAAAAATAAATAACTGCATCAACTGTTCGATATTGTTAAAGCCTAGCATGAAAATAAAGTGTGTATATTACTTTTGTTATCATTAAAAGTAATATCTTGTTGAAAGGAAGAATATTGCTGATTGTTCTCGGTAACCTATTTTTTTTGTAAAGTAGATATATATAGCAAGTGCATTTGAATATAGTTCTTTTCTCGGAAGCGTTCAATTTAGAACATTTCCTTAGTGACAAACACACTCTCTACATATATACTGAGCCAAAAAAGTTTAGCAACACTTTTTTTTTTATAAATTTTTTGTTTTTGTTTTTGGAAAAAAATATTTAAACATCATTGATATTATCCTTAGTTTTACCTGTAATTTAAAACAGTCGTACTTTTTTCCTTCTGATTGATTTCGCGCCATTTCAGCTTTGCACGTGTAAATGATGTTTTACCTTCTGTACCTGTACTTTTAAAACGATATTAAAAAAAAATATTTCACTAACGTTCAGAAACACACCATTGGTAAGAAAAACACAAACACCTTTGAAAAAATTGCATCGGGCGTCAACTAGGCCTCCCCGAAAATGACAGTCAGAAAGGTCTTGAAATGGTTGATGCCGAAATGAGGGTTGCTGACATCATGGCTCGATTTAATGTGCAAAAGGCAACAGTTTAGAGACTAACAAACATATAGCGACAAATTACAACTGCACAGGATAGGTCGATATCTCATAGACAAAAAAAAACTATCGTCAAGGGAGGAGCGCTTCCTTCGCTTTAAATCAACACGTGACAAGATTTTCCGGCTAAAAAAGTAGTGCATTGACTAAGGGAAGCTGCTGATGTGCCTGCCAATCCTTCATTGGGGGCACTTAGGGCATGGCTGAGAAATTGATTTTGAGAACCACTATACTCATTTACGCATTTGGACCCTTCCGCGCTCCATACAAAGAAAATCATAATGAATGTGAGTGACGAACATTCATGTTGCGTCTGACATATCATAATTCCCTTTTTTCATTATTAAAATTATAAGTTGTTATGATTTTGTAATAAAGTAAAATTTCACATTTTTGTTGCTAAACTTTTTTGGCTCAGTATATTAACAAAATTAATTATTAATAATTTTTAATATTTTCTTTAAAAAATATTTACTGGATGATAGTTTTCTGACATGTAAAATAGTAATTTAAATCTTACACGTGTTTTGAAAGAAGTTAAGAGAAGTTATTGCTAGAAGAACAAAGATTAAACATTTTTCTGATATAAGAAATACTGTTATATTAACATGTGAAACGTTTCTGCATGATGACTCTTAGACCGGTATTGTGTATCTCTAAGTTTTATTTTATATATTGGGTTTTTTGTTTGTTGTTGTCTGCTTTGTTTACATCTTCAGTCTAGCCTTTTTTACTATATTTTGATATTTTTTACTTTGTACTATTATGCAATTGTCACATGTAAGAGCATATGGAAGATGCTCGAACACGTAGTTACACCTCTATATTCTGTATATGTTCCGCTTAGTCAGGAACCTGTAAATTCGTGGTTCTCGTTTGTTGCTGTGTATCGTATTTGTTTTTCGTTTTCGTAGCGTTTCGATGTTTATGAACCGTTTGTTTTTTCTGGCTTATATTTCTTTACATTCATGCCGGGATCTTTTCCAGCTTACTTTGGAGGATGGGGTTTAGTTACAGTTAAAGCCCGTACTATGAACTTAAGTAGGTAACTTTTGCGTTATTTTTTTTCAATCGAAAATGTCACCCAATTTTATTTTTTCATAGATCTCCCTATATAACATCGACTAGATAAAGATGATATGCAAAAAGCATGGAAACTGAGTGATAATTTGAAAAAAAAGTGGTCATTCTAGTGACAGATTTATCATCTTTTGGCGTAGGTTCTACATCTTTCTCAAACAAGTGATATCAGAATATTATGAAGTACTATGTTTATAAATGAATAAAGTATAGTTAATATTTGTATTAAGTCTTCCTCTTGTGGTTATATTCGATAACAGAGGTCGTTTTATTACAGTTTAAGGTTTTTAATGTGATGGAAAATCACACGCTCATATTAGTGTACAATGTATTCGCTATTAAAACAGAATAATAAAAAAATCACTTCATTATAACGGCAAGATTTTTTTTTGAAAGTGCATCCCTATAATTTGAATATTGAATACAGTGAGATGTTTATATTGGATTTCATGACTATTGAAGTGTTAGTTTGAGAACAAGCATTCTTAAAATATCGAACTGTTTCTTTTTTACTTTTTGCTACAAATATATACTTTGAGGTATAAAGATCTTTTGCAAGTGCACCCCTTTAATTTGAATATTGAATACAGCAAGCTAGTAGTAACAAAATAAAATAAATAAAAAGATTGAATGTTCATTAGAGATTTCAATTTGACAATTTTAAAAGTGTAAGTGTTAGTTTGAGAACTATCAGTTTTATTACTATCAATATTTTTTTTGTTTAAAGTTTTGCTACAAATACCATATACTTTGAAGTCTCATTAAAAACAGGGATTCACTGAACAAAGTCTGTGTTTCATTTGTTTTTAATTCGGCGTATCAATTTTAACATTTTATATATAATAATGTATATTAACCGAAAGTTTTCGTTACAATAATATTACGTTTATTATGTCTGGACCTTTTCTAAATTACTATGCACGATGGATTTTTATTGCAATTAAAGGCCGTACTTTTACATTCACTTGGTTACTTCTACGTTAGTTGTTCTCACTCGAAAGTGTCACATATGCTTATTATTGCATATATCCCCTTTTATAACAAAATATATAGATGAATATAATATACAAATGGCACGGAAACTCCCTGACAATTTCACAGGACTAAACAGTGGTTATTCAGATGACGGATTTATCGTCTTTTGACGTGATTTATACAGCTTTCACACACGAAAGTTATATTAGAATATTAGAAAGTATTACAGTATGTTGATAAATTAAACAAAAAAGCTGATGTTGGTATAAAGTTTTCCTTGTTTTGGTAAAATTTCAGAACGAAAAAGTATCACCAAATCTTAACAAATGATAGAGGTGTCTTTTGATTTCCAGATTTAAAATCTGACGTTCGTTATAGCGTAGAATGGGAATGGGTTTGTCCATGAAATACAAGAATAAGTATACACTTCCTTATAATGACATGCGATATCTTTTTCAAATGCATCCTTATAATTTGAAAATTGATTGAGCACTTTTAGCTTGTAACAATGAAATATAAATAAAAAAGAAAACGTGCCCATTGATTATTTTCATTTGACAGTTATAGTGTTTGCTAAACAAGGAGAGTTTTTAAGACTATTCAAATTATCTTTGGATTTTACTCAAAATACCATATACTATAAGGTCTTATCGCACATGATTCATTGTACACAAACTGCATGGAAATATTTTAATTCGACGGATTGATTATAGATTAGAGTAAAAAAAACTGTCAATCTATGAATTTTTCAAGGATACGTTTAAACAATTGAAATTTTGACCCATTTTGTAACTGTTCCTAAAAAGGTTGTCCAATCAGATCGTCTGACATTTAAATATCAATACAATGTATACATGTCAATACGTGATATGAGACAATGTTGAGCACATGACTTTTACTTCTGGAATGCTCAATTAAGATTGATAAATTTGCCGAACTTTATATAATATACAATGTAAAATTAATTGGCCGAACTAATGTCAAATTTCCAGCCTAAAAGTAAATGGCTTGAAATGTAAACAAGCAATGCAATATTTGACAGAAAATACATCGGCTGTTTGGTATTGTTTAAACCTTTGAAAGTTAAGTGTGTCCATTACTTTTTTTTTTATCATTAAACACACTTTTTTTAAGGAAAAGTATTGCCGAACTTGAATATTTCTCGGTAATCTAAATGTATTTTAAAGCAGTGCATTTCAGTAAAGTTTTTTTTCTCGAAAGTGTTTAATTTAGAAAATTACTTACACACACTCTGTACACAAATTGACCAACTTACTAAATTTATAAAACCTGTTGATGAAAACTGCGAGAAAAATGTATGTTTTTAATATTTTAATTGATCGTCATTTTCATTAAATGATAGCTAATGATACATGTATAACACCAAATTCGATTTTTAAAGTGTGCTAAAAATAGTTTATTTAAGAAATACAGATAAATAAGCAAGATAAATATTTCTGAAATACCGACTCTCAGATCGGAATAGTGTGTCTTTAAATTGATGTGGTATTTTTTTTTTCGTTGTTGTCGACTTTGTTTAAATCTAGTGAGACTAGCCTATTTTTATGTTATAAAGTTAGTTTTTACTTTTTGCTATACACAATTTTCACAGATAATAGCATATAGAACATGCTCGATACTATATTGAGCCCCCATATTCTGTATTTGCTTGCCCTTAGTCGGGAGCCTGTAATTTAGTTGTTGTCGTTTGTTCCTGTGAATCATATATGCTTTTCGTTCATGTATTTGTTTTTATATTAACCTTTAGGATTCTCGCTAATATAATTGTACGTTTATTATGTCGGGACCTTTTCTAGCTTACGATGCAAGATGAGTTTTTTTTACTTTTTTGGATTCGAGCGTCACTGATGAGTCTTTTGTAGACGAAACATGCGTCTGACGTATATACAAAATTTAGTCCTGGTATCTATGATGAGTTTATTTATAACGGAAATAAGAAAAAGATGATATGCAAATGGCACGGTAACTCACTGACAATTTGAATAGAATTATAAATAGTGGTCATTCTGGTGACGGCTTTATCATCTTTTGACGTGGACTCTTCAGCTTTCATAAAGAAGTGATATTAGAATATTATAAAGCATATTCTTATGAATAAATAAATTATAAATGATATGTGTATTAAGTCTTCTTTCTTGTGGTTATATTCGATAACGTAGTACGTTATATTTCAGTTTAAGCTTTTTTATGATTTAAATTACACGTTCATCTAAGTGCAGACTGTATTCGCCCATTACCTGCAATAATAGGTATACATTTCATCATAACGGCATGCAATATCTTTTGTAAGTTAAACTTTAACTTGGATTTTGATTGATCAGAGTAGCAAGTTATAATGGAATATAAGTTAAAAAGATCTAATGCTCATTGATGATTTTCATTTAATAATTATCGTGTTTGCTTAAGAACTAGAATTGTATTCAAAATGGTTTTGCTGCACATGCCATATACTTAAATGTCTATTGCACATGATTAATTGAACACAGCCAGTATGAACATGTTGTTTTTTTTATATAACGTATTGATTTTGATAGTCCATATGTAATTCAAGTGAAAACTGTCTATCTATGATTTTGTCAAGGATATGTTTTGACAATTAAAACTTTGACCCATATTTAAACTGTTCCCGGAAAGGGTGTCCAATCATATCTTCTGACATTTAAATATCAATACAATATATGCATGTGAATTCATGGTATGAGAGAATGTTGAGCGCATGACGTTTACTTCTGGAATCTACAATTAAGATTGATAAATTTGCCGAACTTTATATGATATACAACGTAAAATTCATTTGCCGAACTAACATCACATTTTCCACCAAAAAGTAAAAGGCTTAAAATGTAAAGAAACAATGCAATATTTGAGAGAAAATTTATAACTCCATGGGCTATTTGATATTGGTCAAGCCTTCCCATGGATATTAAGCGTGTACATTACTTTTTATTAATCATTAAACACAAGGAAGAGTATTGCCGAACTTGAATAATTCTCGGTAGCTAAATTTATGTTCAAGTAGTTAGATAATGGTAAGTCCTTTTAAGTACATTTCACTTTATACCGAAAGCGTTCAATTTAGAAAATTCCTATAGTATACACACATTATGTGAACAAATTGACCAACTAACTTAATTTAAAAAACTTCGATAAAACCAAAATTAATTTTAAAAGTGTGTTAAAAAGAGTTCTTTTAATCAGTTTAATTGAGGTCTGAAGCTGGCATGTCAGTAACTGCTAGTAGTCCTTTTTTTTAAATTATTTAACATTGTCATTTTGTTTAGTTTCTTTTGTTACTTATTTTGACATCGGACTCGGACTTCTTTCAAACTGAGTGCTACTGTGTGTTCGTTTTTGCTTTATTGACTAGAGGTGTAGAGGGAGGGTTGAGATCTAAAACAAACATGTTTAACCTCGCCCAATTTTTGCACCTGTTCCAAGTCAGAGATATTGGCCTTTCTTAGTCTTGTGGGATTTTCAATTTATTTTCTTTTTGTATATTTCCGAGTTTAGTATGACATTCATTTTCACTGAACGAGTAAACATTTTTATTAATCGGCCAGCTGAAGCACGTCTCTGGATGCGGATTTTTTGTTGCTGCATTAAAGACCCATTGGTGGCCTTCGCTGTTATTTGAGATTGGTCGGGTTGTTGTCTTTTTGACACATTCACCATTTCTTTTCGCAATTTTAATTAGATAGAATATCGCTATGACCACGAAAACAAAACAGTTTCCCTATCTTAAAGACAAATCCCTCTATTGTTAATGCGCATATACAAGCGCAATAGAACTATGCCGTCAGCGGTTTATGACGTCGCGGTATTCGCTAATTGGAAACGTTTATGAGAGTTGAACCGACACAGAGGGTGACAATCGTTTTGGTATCATAGGTTGATTTCCCAAAAAGAAAATGAAATTGTTTTTATATAGTAGACGTGTTCCTGAATTGGATATATGAATAAATAATGTGCATATTTGTGTGAATTAAATGTATCTAATACAAACAACAAAAAAGCAAATAATAAAAAATATGAATAAAAACAATGTCACCTAATACAATACACAGTCTATGGAAGAAGCGTATCAATTATACAACTTTTCTTATATCACATAGCGATATTGTCTAATATCAATTGTAAATATGCAGACATTCCATACGGAAAATGTTGTATTCGGCAACGAAAAATTAAGAAAATACTAAATTAAAACTTATTGTTCAAATATAAACTACATTTGAGTCTTAATATACATTCAACAGTTAGTTAGAAGCTAAAGTTAATGTCCGTGTAAAATTTGAAGTGCTGTGTTTTTCTTATATACATAAATAAACAAATGCAATTAGTTCTTATATCAATGCTATACTTTAAAAATATCATAGCAGTGTTTTAGTTATATCAATATTAGTACTTATTAGTAATTAAATTAGACTGCTGTACCTTTATTTTGACAATTTTACCTATTATGTCTGTTTTGTTCACACATGGTTGTACATTTGACAGAGTTTGATGAGACTGTCATACACGGGAGAGATTAAGCGCTATAAACCCAGGTTCAATCCAAAATTTTCAAAATTTGAAAATTCCAGTACCGAGTCAGAAATATGACAGTTGTTATCCATTCGTTTTGTGTGTTTTATCATTTGAGTTTACTATTTGATAAGGGATTCTGTTTTGAAGTTTCCTCGGAGTTCAGTATTTTTGGGATTTTACTTCTTAGTAGTATTGTACATTTTGTATGTACATAAGCAGTTTGAAAGAGGCACTAGCTACGATATCATTAATGATAGTGAAAAAAATAGTTAGCTTTTTGTTGTCTGCTTTGTCTAACTCAATCGAGTTTAGCCTTTTTTTACGTAGTTCTATTACGCAATTGTCACAGGTTAGAGCTTATAAAGTATGCTCAAAATCATGTAATGCCTCTCTGATTTAGAATGTGTTTGTCCATGGTCAATGACCTGTAATGCAGTATTTGTTGTTTTTTTGTATGTATTATATTTGTTTTTCCTTTTTTTTTGTGCATTAACTGTTAGTTTTCCCTATTGTATTGTATTGTTTTGTTTTACATTTATTATGGCCGGTACTTTTCTGGCTAACTATGCAGGATGGGTTTCGATCTTACAGGCCGTACTATGATCTAATTTGGTACCTACGTCCGTTGGTCTCAGTCGAAATTGTTACATATTCTTATTTTTTGCACAAATCTCTCAAATTTAACGAAAACTTCACACAGATGAAATGCTAATGGAGTGAAAAGTTTTCCCAGCTTTTATAAACAAAAGTGATATCAAATGAAATTTAGAATAGAAATGAGGAACATGTCAAAGAGACAACAACCCGACCGAAGTACAGACAGCAGCCGAAGGTCACCAATGGAAGAAATCCCGCATCCGGAGGTTGTCCTTAGCTTTGAATAAAAATGTGTACTAATTTAGTGAAAATGGACGGCACACTAAACTTTGAAACATAAAATGAAATAATATACAAAAAAATATATACAAAAGCCAGATGCTCCTGACTAGGGACAGGCTCAGACATGTTGAGGGGTTTAACATGTTTTTTTTGTAGATCTCAACCCTTTCCTATAATCCTGGTACCTTTGGTAACTACTATACATCTAGCTAGTATAGAATACAGAAACACTAACCTATATTTGTTAATACAGTCAGAATTGTATAACTTATTATGTTTATAAATAACTGACAATAGTTGACATTTGTATTAAGTCTTCCTTGTTATATCAGATACCGTATTAAGTTTGACTTTAATATAAGGATTGTTTTGATTAAAAACCATATGTTCATTTTAATAGAGAATGTATTCGCCGATTTTTGAATTAAATAGTGTATACACATAATAACAACGGCAAGCTATAGATAGTGTTAATGCAACCTTTTAATTTGAATATTTATTTATCTACTACTAATAATAATGGAGGAAAACTCTCAAACTATATGTTTGTCAATGATATGTTTCAACTATTAAAACTCTGCCGTGATAGTTAAAAATTCCTCAAAAGCATGTCAAAGCATAGTGTGTTCAATTAGAATATCTATACAATGTATATGTTACAGGCATTTTCTAAATGTAGGCATTTGTAAAATGACTAAATTTTCAGGCAGTTTATAAAATGCCTTAACTTGACAGGCTATTTAAAAAATGACTAAAAAATACCTTGTCATTTGAAATAAAATTCAACAAATTACATATCAAGTTTCAGGCAATTTGTAGAGCTAAATGTGTCATTATCCAGGTGTTTCCAAATGTGGTCGAAGTGCTAAAATCATATTTTACACCAAAACATGTTTTTGCAAAAAATCAGGACACATATTGTGTCACAGTTGAGTGCTGTCATCCAAACAATTTAAAAAAAAAAAAAAAAATTCTTGCTCTGTGCTTGTGTGAATTTAAAATATTTTAATGTACATGTCTATACGTGGTGTTAGACACTGTTGAAGACATGACTTTTTGTTTTGAAATTTATATTTTAAAAATTATATATTTGCCGACCTTTAATTGATATACAGCGTTGATTTTATTAAGAAGAAACACCCACAAAGCTAGATAATACAATTAACTATCCAATTACTACTACAACTAAATATTATAAGTATTATAATTTTCACTGTTATTAATATAAGTTAGATAAGTCACACAAATCTTAATTTGAATTTCATCCCAAATCTTTCTTAATTTTCGGAACACGTTTTAGAAATTTATATGTGACGTCTTTGGGCTTTGCATTGACTTTGGCTTACAGGGCTGGAATTTTGTAATGTATTTGATTTTATTCTATAGCTAGTCACCATATCACTTTAATCTTGTATATCTATTATAGTCGTATTATAAAATTTACTGTTCGCGAAACTATGTATTATTCTTGATAATAATGATGTTTTGTCTCAGGCGGATAATCATAACTTTTTGGAACGTTTGGTCCTCGGTGATCTTTTACTTTGTATTTGGCTTTCAAACTTTTTACATCATAGTTTTGTGTGGACTTAGCGCGCGTCTGGCGTATACACATATTTTTCAACCTGTTACCTTTTGATGGCTATTATTCGTTTTTTTCTCTGTACTATATTTTCTCCCATGTATCTGTTTATTTATTGTAACCCTGTCGTGTAATGTTGTCATTTTAATGTTATAATTAACACTATCATTAAAGCCGGAGGTTTGGCATGCCACACAAAAAGGTTCAACCCACCATTTTTCATAAAATGCCCTGTACCAAGTCAGGAAAATTGCCATTGTTACATTATAGTTCGTTTCTATGTGTGTTAAATTTCGTTGATGTGTCTCTGTTGTGTCGTAGTTCTATTAATTTTGATAAATTTCCCTAGGTTAAAGTTTGTAACCCGGATTTGTTTTTTCGTTATCGATTGATGAATTTTGAACAGCGTTACACTACTGCTGACTTTATTTATTTGCCGCACTACTGTCTAATATTCCGCCAAAAAGTACAATTGATCTAAATATAAGCAAACAATGACATTTAATAAAGTACGACATTTGCTGTTCTACATTTTTAAAATCTTTGCATGAAAAGCATGTTGATACGTTAATTTTAAATCATAACGTTCGCCCCTCTTTAAGAGAATATAGATGATGCTCAAAAACAAATATATATATATATTCCTAAACATGGTGTTTGTGGTTGACCTTAGTCATGTTTATTGTAGTGGATAATCTATTATAATAAGTATACGCTTCATTATAACGGAACGGTATACGATATCTTATGTCATATTACGTTATTTAATTATTTTTTCTTTTCAAACCAGATTCAATCCACCGTTTCTACATAAGGAAATGCCTGTACCAAGTCAGAAAAATGACAATTGTTATCCATGTGTTTGTTGTGTATGAGCCTTTGATTTTGTCATTTGTATAAGGAGTTTCCATTTTGAATTTTTCTTGGAGTTCAGTATTTTTGTGATTTTACTTTTTAGTTGTTACCTTCTTCGTCAGTTGGTCTTTGTCGTAAATAGCACATATTCGGATTTTGACATAAATCTCCTTGTATAAATAAAACTAAAAGAAGACGATATGCTAATGGCACGAAAACTGAGAGACAATTTGAGGAAAATTTTAAAAAGTGGTTATTATTGTTCAGTGATTATCTTAGGCATAGATTACCTTAGCCGTATTTGGCACAACTTTTTTCGAATGTTGTAACCTCAATGCTCTTTAACTTTGTACTTGTTTGGCTTTATAAATATTTTGATATGAGCGTCACTGATGAGTCTTATGTAGACGAAACGCGCGTCTGGCGTACTAAATTATAATCCTGGTACCTTTGATAACTATTTGAATTGGTTTCCACAGCTTTCACAAACAAGAGTGATATCAGAATATTGTTACTGCCAGAAATCGCTTTTCAATTTAAGCCAACAGAAGACACAAATCAATAACAAAATTTAAATAGAAGTATAACACAAATTTTAATGTCAACGTCAAAATATGAGTCCAATCTTTTATCTTTATCTGTATCCGGAAATCTTCTCGGAATCCAATCTGAATATGACGTTCACTACTAATGTCACAATCTAGTATGATGTTGTTTGTAGAATAAAGTATCAATCCAAATGCTGTGAGTACTAATGTCTATCGATGTCTAAGTCTAAGTCTTTGTCTCAGAGTTTAACTTCAGTGTCTGAATATTTATAGTTGTCACGGAAATATCTAGAACACTCTAGAAATTGAACGTCCTAGAAAGTTACAACGGAAGTTTCTAGTAAACTGTAGAAATTTAAATTACGCATCTTTTATTAGGATCATTCTGGAATTATTATACAAGTCAAATGGAAAGTTCCAATCATTCTGTGATTGTTCCAGCGATTTCTAAACTGCACAGTTATTAGATTAGTTTGTAAACAACTATCAGGCCAAGCAACAAAAATTAGGCCAACATAAATAAATATAAAAACTACAATGACATAACAATATGATAAAGTATTATATTTTAAATGAACAAAATTAGTTGATATTTGTTAAGAATGAGCGTTATTAAGACTACAAATTATTTTTCAAAAGGTTTTGCTTCAGATACCAGTTACCGTCAGGTTCAATTACACAGCCTGTACGACAATGTTTTTAATTCGATGTTATTTATCGGGGTGTAAAAGCGTTGATCCAAGTATATTTTGGGTGGAGCATGTAATCGATTTAATCTAAACTTGTGCAAACGGTCAACGCCTGTACAGCCCTTTTAAATTGCTCTTACCGAGCATTCAGTAATTATTATATATTTTGGCTCGGATCATTAAAAGAAAATTTCCATCAAGTTTATCCCCCCCTCCTACGTGCACTTTATTGTGCATGCTAGATTTATCATGAACGTAACATTTTATTTTTAAATGGCATTAGATTGCTCTTAACGAATCAAATTAAGAACTATCATGAAACATACATGTCATATAATTATTTACTCTACATTACTTATTTCAATCTTTTACTAATTTACTAACCGATGTTTTCTTACCGTAATTTTAAACAGACATTTTAAAAAAATCTTATCAACAACTACAATAGACCAAAAATTAAAATCATACAGACTATGATCGCTTCTTCAGGTTTATTCTGGTTTACTGTGTCATTGGATATGTATTTGCATCTATTTCACATGTGGCATTATCAGAAGGTTTTCGTTTGAGCCTGTAAAACAAAGGTCAATAAAATTGAGAAAGGAAATGGGGAATGTGTCAAAGCGACAACTTCTATTCCGTGACAAACCGACCATAGAGCAAACAATAGCCGAAGGCCACAAATGGGTCTTCCGTAGGCATCCTTCAGCTGGCCCCTTAAAAATATGTATACTAGTACTGTAAAAATGAACGTCATACTAAACTTTGTACTAAACTTTTTATACACAAGAAACTAAAATTAAAAATCACAAAAGACTAACAAAGACCAGACGCTCCTGACTTGGGACAGGCGCAAAATTTTGGCTGAGTTAAACATGTTTATGAGATCTCAACCCTCCCCCTATATCTATAGCCAATGTAAACAGCCAGGGGCATTACTGAAACAAGTAACAATCAAAATAACCTATACAAGTAATGTTGAAAACGAGGCTATTTTAAATATTTCTTATATAAGTAACTTTTCTGAATACTATTTGTATAGGCGTCAAATAATACAGATTTTACTAGCTTTAACAAATTTTCACAGTCATACTTAATCCTTCTGAACCCCTAATTGCCTTTCTGACGCTCTTATCTGTCATACCGACGCTTCTGGATCAAAGATTGGTCTCTTTTTTTTCATTTTCCTCCAAAATCTTGATGGTAGACTGATATAAATAGATAGAGACTAGTGAATTAATTAACACTTGAAGTTATTTATATGTTGTAACCGAAGTGAATTACATATGTTTTTTAAATATGTTTTTTAAATAAGTGATATTACTATTTTTTTCAAAAATGTATAAAATAACTTATTCAAGTTATATTTTTTTCATTATTTTTAAATTGACTATATCTTTATACTGCTCTCAAATCTAATGAATTCTTTTTTTTATGATGTAAGATGGTGTAAAAATTACTGAAAACTACATTTAGTCTATGCTTCTATTGAAATTTGAAATAACTCTATTAAGAAATTTTATTATTTTTACAAACAAAAATTACTTATATAAGTAACTTTAAAAACTAACTTGTTTAAGTAACGCCCCTGACTGGTAAAAAAGTAAACGCACATTAATTTAGTTCAAGAGAAGTCTGAGTCCGATGTCAGAAGATGTAACAAAAGAAAATAAATAAAATGACAATAATACATAAATAACAACAGACTACTACATGTAGCAGTTAATTGACATGCCAGCTACAGACCTCAATTAAACTGATTGAAAGATTATGTCTTCATCATATGAATATCAGGCACAATCCCTCCCGTTAGGGGTTTAGTATCATACTATCATAAAATATATGAGAAGAACATAGCCCGTGTCATGTCAACAACTGTTTTCAAGCATGCTCCGAAATTTGTTAAAGCTCTGAATAACCATGAAAAGAACTGTAATTCAGTGGTTGTCGTTTGTTTATGTGTTACATATATTTCTTTTTCTTTCAATTTTTATATAAATAAGGCCGTTAGTTTTCTCGTTTGAATTGTTTTACATTGTCATATCGTGGCCTTTTATAGCTGACCATGCGGTATGGGCTTTGCTCATTGTTGAAGGCCGTACGGTGACCTATAATTGTTAATGTCTGTGTTATTTTGGTCTCTTCTGGACAGTTGTCTCATTGGCAATCATACCACATCTTCTTTTTAGCTCACCTGGCCCGAAGGGCCAAGTGAGCTTTTCTCATCACTTGGCGTCCGGCGTCCGTCGTCGTCCGTCGTCGTCCGTCGTCCTGCGTCCGTCGTCGTTAACTTTTACAAAAATCTTCTCCTCTGAAACTGCTGGGCCAAATTTAACCAAACATGGCCAAAATCATTATTAGGGTATCTAGTTTAAAAATTGTGTCCGGTGACCCGCCCAACTAACCAAGATGGCCGTCATGGCTAAAAATAGAACATAGGGTTAAAATGCAGTTTTTGGCTTATAACTCAAAAACCAAAGCATTTAGAGCGAATCTGACATGGGGTAAAATTGTTTATCAGGTCAAGATCTATCTGCCCTGAAATTGTCAGATGAATCGGACAACCCGTTGTTGGGTTGCTGCCCCTGAATTGGTAATTTTGAGAAAATTTTGATGTTTTTGGTTATTATCTTGAATATTATTATAGATAGAGATAAACTGTACACAGCAAAAATGTTCAGCAAAGTAAGATCTACAAATAAGTCAACATGACCAAAATGGTCTGTTGACCCCTTTAGAAGTTATTGCCCTTTATAGTCAATTTTTAACCATTTTTCGTAAATCTTAATTATCTTTTACAAAAATCTTCTCCTCTGAAACTACTGGACCAAATTAAACCAAACTTGGCCACAATCATCATTCGGGTATCTAGTTTAAAAATTGTGTCCGGTTATCCGGCCAACCAACCAAGATGGCCGCCATGGCTAAAAATAGAACATAGGGGTAAAATGCAGTTTTTGGCTTATCACTCAAAAACCGAAGCATTTAGAGCAAATCTGACTGTAGTAAAATTGTTTATCAGGTCAAGATCTATCTGCCCTGAAATTTTGAGATGAATGGGACAACTCTTTGATAGGTTGCTGCCCCTGAATTGGTAATTTTAAGGAAATTTTGCTGTTTTTGGTTATTATCTTGAATATTATTATAGATAGAGATAAACTGTAAACAGCAAAAATGTTCAGCTAAGTAAGATCTACAAATAAGTCAACATAACCAAAATGGTCTGTTGACCCCTTTAGGAGTTATTGCCCTTTAAAGTCAATTTTTAACCATTTTTCGTAAATCTTAGTTATCTTTTACAAAAATCTTCTCCTCTGAAACTACTGGATTAAATTAAACCAAACTTGGCCACAATCATCATTGGGGTATCTAGTTTAAAAATTGTGTCCGGTGATCCAGCCAACCAACCAAGATGCCCGCCATGGCTAAAAATAGAAGATAGGGGTAAAATGCAGTTTTTGGCTTATCACTCAAAAACCAAAGCATTTAGAGCAAATCTGACATGTGGTAAAATTGTTTATCAGGTCAAGATCTATCTGCAACAACAAAAGAAAGAGAGTTTTTCACGACCTCAGCTGGCTATACAACCCTTGCACTGGTGGCAAAGTGGGGGGGGGGGGGGGGTGTTACGCAACAACAAAACTACTTCACAACTTTCTCATTACTTTGCATTTCTTGTTAGATAAATTTTACAAAAATTCTCCCCTGAAACAACTGTCGAATTTAAACAAACTTGGTTTAAATCACCACTAGGATATCCAGGAACCACTGTGTATGATGACCCTGCCTGCCCACATGGCTGAAATAAAACATAGGTTTCAAATGCACTTTTTAGTATTATATCTCTGAAACTAAACGACAGTACAACAGTTGCATTTATCATGCAACAATTGTAAATAAAAATATCAGGTGAGCGACACAGGGTCCTTGGACCCTCTAGTTTATATGTAACTATATTCATCGATGCCTAAACCAAATACGTTCTTAAATTGAAAAGGTATAGAACCACTAATTCATGCCCGGTCGGAAAGAACACACAAGAAAGTAGTACATATTTTAAACAAAATAAATCCTACGCATAGCTGTATCTTTGTCAATAGTGGGAATATTTTTGTAGGTTTTGTTTTTTATGAAAGCTTGAAATCACAGTAGAACCCTTGTTGGTTGAAAGTTGTACTTGAATAATAAAGAAGTATATGAAATTGTAACAGGAAGACACATTTGGCCTGTTGTTCAGATCAGTACTTCCTGTTTTTGTACTATCAAACTTCCGGGAACCAGTACGCTCCAATATACAATTAAAAGTATTTTTATTCTTTAAACGCAAGTCAGAATAAGGTATAGTTTTGACATGCAATAACTGCTACTTTATTTGAACTTAAAACAAAGTAGCAACAAGTGCTTCAAATTGCAGAATTTTACATAGAAAGCAATGGGTCTATGGATAAGTGGTTTTATACCAAAATAGCAAACAAAAAAATATCAAACATCAATAAAACTTTTTTTTAAATTCAATATAAAAGTACCATTTACAAACATTTGTGATTTTCTTATGCATAAAACTTTGTTCTTAATTCGAAATTCAATCCGTCATATTTCATTTGATACTTATTCTAGAAAATTCTAAATAGTATATCGCAGTTATTAGTAGTTGAATTCTGGATGAGAAAAGACCATCTTATCATGTGTTAACTTGTATAGGCATGGCTGATAAAGGAGCCCGATAAAAAAGCCGCGACATTCTGACATATACCTTTTTCCAGTAACAGTGTTGGGCCTTATCCACTTATTCATAACAGACAGAGTATCAGCCACGCTGTTGGTCGGGGGTTTTTGACGACAGATAGTGTACTTGCAGTTTATATTTCTTGACATGATTCCATCCCAAATGTTAAAAGAAGTGTTGCGATATATAATCTTAGAATAGACATAAACAATTATATTAATTATTAGTGTAATGAAAACATCAAGTTTCAATTTTTCCAACGTCAGTTCAACGTCTGAAATAATCGGGTACACATGGCGAGCTTTGTAAAACATGTAAAGATATACTGTCAAAAATGTTGAAATTTTTGTCAAATGTGTCTTGTTGGGAGAAACCACCACATTGACTTTTGTTGTAGAAACAGTGTCATCAGGACTGCTAGCGTTTCAACATTAACATCCTTGCTACGGAGTGAGACATTTTGGTTGGAAAAAATACATTTAGAAAATGCAGTCTCTTCCAGTTGAAACCAAAAAAATAGAAATATAATGTTTCATGTTGGTTAAGTACCAGGCTTCTTATTTAGCCTGTGACGAGGCAACATGTCCAATATCCACTCATTTTTCAACAGTGCGATTATAACACCATCATCCCGGTCCACCACCTTCTTTGCACGGCAACTCAATAACTTCTTTCCAAAGATATACATAAGCAAGTGCAAATATGGTTGAATTTGATAGGTAATGGAATATATATATATTTAGTGCCCGTTATCATTGTAACCAAGATCGTTTTTATAATTGATAGATAGTCAGATCATAGATAAATTTGTGTTACAAGCAAGTTTTATGCGTACTTAATTTTCAAATAATTAATTTTGTATTTAATACTGTTTATAAAACGGAAGTATTAATTTTACTTTATTTTCGATAGTTACACTACGAAACAAAGATATTAAAAACATTTTTAAAAAATCGTAAAGAGCGGTCCTGGTTACAAGTTAACTTAGTGTTGAGCAAACCAGTCAAAAGTTAACTTGGGAACAGGTCTGGTTTTGATCGGATTTGCCAAAGCAAGAGTTAACTTATGTTAACTTTGTGGCAGGACTGGTTTCGAAGTTAACTTATGTTAACTTTATGACAGGACTTGTTCTGAAATTAACTTTTGACAGGACTGGTTCGAAGTTAACTTATATCAATAGCGGACCTGTTTTCAAGTTAACTTTTTGGCAGACATAAAAACAGTCCTAGTTAACTAGTTAACTAGATTTTGGTCCTAGGTCTGGTCAGAGCAGTCCTAAGTTCGGTCACAGGTTAACTTTGACCAGTCCAAATGACTGGTTATCAAGTTAACTTGTTGTACAGGTTAGGACTACACCCATCTGTACGTATACTCGTACTGTCCGACCATACGCGTACGGGCGGACCGTATAAGTATACGCGTATGGTCCGGTACGAGCTGGCCATACGTGTTATTTTAGCATTTGGGTAATTAATTAAATTGAAACAAGCATTTATTACAATCTTTATTTTACTAGTAAGTTTTACAAATAGTTTTACAAATTGCTATTGATAATTTATGACAATTAGATAAAATGAACAAACGAACAATTTAAATTAATTTGTTTAATGTAAATCTGAATCCTATTTTGGTATTATCGCCCAAGGTGACACAATTCAAGTAACGTAATATATTTTACATTTTCATGTATGCAGTTTATGCATGTTCCTTTGCATTTGCATTTTGTGGTAAAGTTGCTAAACATTCCAAAAAAATTGACATCCCACATGAAATACACTTCAATTTCAGTGATCATAATTCAATCAATGTATTTAATCCCGCTGCAAATGTTTGCACCTGTCCTAAGTCAGGAATCTGATGTACAGTAGTTGTCGTTTGTTTATGTAATATATACGTGTTTCTCGTTTCTCGTTTTGTTTATATAGATTAGACCGTTGGTTTTCCCGTTTGAATGGTTTTACACTAGTAATTTTGGGGCCCTTTATAGCTTGTTGTTCGGTGTGAGCTAAGGCTCCGTGTTGAAGGCCGTACTTTAACCTATAATGGTTTACTTTTTAAATTGTTATTTGTATGGAGAGTTGTCTCATTGGCACTCACACCACATCTTCCTATATCTAATTACTGATTGACATGCTAGAAACAAGAGATAAACCGATTTATCTAGCGTGAATTTAAAAAAAAAATATATAAGGTTTTTGTTTTAATTACAATTGAACTTTTTTATATTAATATGATAGTTGAGTTATATTGATCTGCCATATGCATTTGTATCTATTAAACCTGACCATCTTTTTTAATACGCGTACGCGTATGAGTATTTTGAAAAAGTACGCATACGGTCTGGAACATATATATAACTGTATAAATCACCCATGCAGGAACATATAAATAAATAGTTAGATTTACTGTTAATAGATTTACCTTTTGTATTTATTGACACGTGTGTTTTGAGGTTGATCTATTTTGAATAACTAAATAGATTTAAAAAAAAATGAACGAATACATGATAAATAATTTTAGATAATACAAAACTGACTGTGTGAGATTATAAGTAATAACACGGGCCATGCTTGGTAAAACTGTGTGATAGTGGTTAGTTCGTATAATAAGTCAACGTTCGGTAAGGAACGATGAAATCGAAGACATCCAAAACCTTTGATTTTAAAAACATGGAACTCTTTTATTGCCAATCAGCCAATTATTGTTCAACTAAATAATATCTTTGACGCATTGGCACCCATACCACAATGCACATCTTCTTATATATATATTTACGATTACGTCGCATCTAAATATCATAGTCCATATTTAGCAAACGACAGTGTGAATATTTTGTGTATGAGTGACAAATGATTCGATGACATATACTTATCAGCCTTTGGTAGTTGTTAGTGTATGATACAGGCTTTAATCTTTCAAATTTCTTCCTTTATATGTCATGCATCCCCTGACCTTTGTTAGTCTTGTAATATTTTAATTTTAGTTTCTTGTGTACAATTTGGAAATAAGTATGGCGTTCATTATCACTGAACTAGTATATATTTGTTGAGGGGCCAGCTGAAGGACGCCTCCGGGTGCGAGAATTTCACGCTACATTGAAGACCTGTTGGTGACCTTCTGCTGTTGTTTTTTTTTATTTGGTCGGGTTGTTGTCTCTTTGACACATTCCCCATTTCCATTCTCAATTTTATCAAATAAAAAGTAGCATCATATATGTGAAAATTAAGGTGATAAAATCTAAGGTGAAGTAGTGTTTGAGACCAACGAGTCCGTTGCGTATATACCGCAAATGATTTCTTACTGCACTAAGAAAAAAGTTTTAGCACTAAGGACTCTCACTAAAACGACGTTTTAAGGCCCCAAAGAACATGGATATAAAAGAATATTAGTTTATAATTCATATCTATGGTATCAATAGATATAGTTATTGTGAAGTTAAATGACTTTTTAATCAGCGTGTGCCACTCGGCACGTGACCAACGGCTTAATGCAAATTCCCAAATCATCACAATAAAAAGGGTGAACTTGACAGCTTGTATGATTGGAGCTTTCAAACTCAATAGTAGACCCAACCTCCAACATAGAATGGTTCAAATTTTGAGTTGGGGCCGTTAGACTGCTCTATAATTTGATATAATTTGTCTCGAAAGCAGTACAGTACACTGTGAGTATTTGTTAGATAATCACGCGCGATTTTATTATTTAAAGGAAAAGCTTTACGAAATAACTAAGATCAGTTTATTTGTACTCGTAACAAAGCGGAGAAAAGATTGGGCTGCATCTCTTCAATTTTGTCCAGTTACTAAAGTAAAATCAAAATTGAATTCTCTGACAATGCACATGTCAATAGACATGTTACGAAAAGGTATATTCTCGACGCTGAGGTTGACAAATTAGACTTTAAATGTGGGGATGGTGTCAAAACATTGATTGTAGTTTTAAACAGGTAAAATTTAAGTCTTGTGAGTCTTGGTTAATTCAAATCTTATTTATCTAGAACATCATAATATAACATCGTATTTGACCATTGCTTTTGTGTTATCATTGTTGGATTTTATAAGACGTGAAATTTGTACGCGTGAACGAGTGGATAGGCTAGAAAATGGGCGGCATAGAGTTATACAAGTTCATTTGATTCTAGATTGATAATGTATATACAGTAAGCCAGTTAGATATTAGTTTTATAGTTTTATTACAGTTCCTGAAAAAATAATTTGACTCTCCACTAATACCACACAAAGCTCTAAAGTCTGGTTGATCTTCTTTTTTTTTTTTTTTATCTCGGGTGTCTCCATAAACTTCCAATAACTCTGAAAGTTTTTAAGCGCCTTAGAGTATGTTCGACATTTACCCGACACTCTGATAAACGCAAATTCATATTGTTTACATTGTCTTTTTTCTGCTCGTGGTTTAGCTCTTAGTTGATGGCGTCTGTAGGGGGCACCGAGAGGTGATCGACACGAATAAATTTTATCCCCTAAGATGATATATTAAAGTGAAATAATTATTTATAACAAAACAATTTACGAAAAACAGATATGCTAGAGAAAAGCAAACGATGCTTACTGAAATACAGGCCCCTGACTTAGGACAGGCATGTGAAAGTATTGCGGGGTTCATGTTTGTAATATATTTCCTGCCTTTTAATTTGTCACTGTTATCGATCCGGCCTTTCCCATTAGTTTATCTTTTCTTTTTTGGGGACAAAAATTGTCAGTCAACCTGCCTTTTGTTTTGGCCATGCTGCTCATACTGCCTTTTTTTACTCAAAACTCCTGTTCTATATACAAAAAAAAAGAAGATGTGGTACAATTGCTTTTTCACAAATTTAATCCTAGCCCCTCCCCTCCCTAAAAAAAAACTTATAATATTGTTACCTCCGTAGAGTAGGTACACATCCAACAGGTTTGATCTGAAAACGTCATAAAAAGTTTTAAAGAAACTCCTAGCATTTGTTGCTTAGATAGAAGAAAGACCCATGAGTCACCCATTGGTCATCGGTGTTGATTTTCTTATTGGCCTTTTTTTATGAAATTTCCCCAAATTGTTTCAGGAATTTATGAAATACAAAATATCTGCATAGGGTGGTTTCAATGTGTCAATGCAATGCTTTTGAAACTCTGCAGGGATGTTTAACCGGTGAGTCATATTTTACACAAACCTGTTATCGTCCTGAGCATGCATGAAATGTTTGTTTTTTTTAAACTATAATGCAACACGTGTCAAGTTGAAATTGTAAAGAAATTGTGTTTAGATATTTAAACAGACCCCGTTAGATAAAAATTTAGGTGGCAAACAACTGGATAATAAACATTTGATAACTCCTTTGTTTTAACGAAGTATATAAAACGACCGTTTCATATTTGTTCACGAGTATAGGTATAAAACGAATTATAATACTTCAGATTATTTGCAAGTTCTATTAAGGGCTCGCCAAAAATTTCACACACGTACGTACCTCGTTTCTCCGCTGCCCCGCAAATCTACTGCATTTACACCCCCCCCCCCCCTTTTATGCATTGTTTTTTTAAATGTAATGGAATTTATTAACATATATTCTTTTTTTTTATATTTCCATACGGAATATTTATAATAAAATTGTCTCCAAAAGGATCAATGCAGTTTTTGAATGATATTCTCAGTATGCACAGGTAATCTATTGTGTGTTTTGACACAGTCCCCACATTTATAGTCTAAATTGTCAACCTCAGCGACGTGAATATACCTTTTCGTAACATGTCTACTATAGTGTATATGTCATTCCAACACTTTCACTTGTTCTTTTATTTGTGTGGCTACTTAATGACCATTTTAATTCAAAGCTTGGATTTTCATCCTTCATTCTCCAGTACGTTTGAATTTCCACATACATCACAGTAAGTAATTGAAGTTGTGTGTTAAACGTCAATGCGAAAGCAAATAATCCATACAAAAAGACATTTAGAGGGCACATATGACAGTACGTATACACCACATTTATCGTAAATTATATAAACATATAAAAAACAACATGTTTTTTTTAAGACAAAACAGAGGAAAGAACTGATAAGTGCGGATAATCCATGCGCCTTGCCTCCTTTATGTTTCGATATTCATCTCCAACTATAGCAGTCATCACGTGACTTTTGTGACGTCACGCATCACCCGTACCAAGCCCAAGTAAAATGTGTAGAAATGCATAGGGGCTTTCTGGAATCGATGAAACACATTACTTTAAGTTCATGATACTAAAAGTGTGGGTCTATCTAGTAATTCCTCATGTATTTAGAAATATAAATATTCCTTTTGGAAAAGGTTAACTTTTGATCTTCTCCCTTCCAAATGCTTTTGAAAATTTGTCTTGTTGCCTCGATAGTTCACACTGTTAAATCATACAACTTCGATAAATATTGGATTTTCTGTCGTTTTAACCTTAAATTGCGATTTAAACAAAACAGATTGAATAATTGTGGGTCTATGTGCTTATTATTAAATTCATAAATATATGAAATATCGTATATAGAATACATTTTAGTTTAATTTTCTATTATGTTCCTTCCAAATTAATTTGAAAATAAGGTATTTTCAGAAAATCTGCTATTATTTTTCAAAAGGGCGACATGGTAAAAATATAATTTGTACGCTTTTTAAAATGAAAATTAAATAACTGTTGGATGCTCGCGTTTTCAGTCATTGTCTTACCTTAAAGCAGCATATGATCGAACATTGGTTCCTTTTTATTAAGCTTAAACATGTTGTTGTTATTTTTATAAAATTTAGAAAAATGGCGAACAAATAATTTTCAAACGTAGAGGATGTTCGACACTTATTTTGTTAATGCACATAATTCAATTTAATTTCACTGTTTATATTGCAATCAAATATGACACTTTATTGTAACCATAAGAATAGCCTTGGACATAGCTAGATTAAGGAGATATTAATAACATCAACGTGATCAAAGAAAGCAAACATGACACCTAATCACGATGTAAGTTTTGACAATACCCATGTAGATGCATGTTTTGACAATACCTATGCTGGTAAGGGTTGTCCGATTATCAATGAAATTCTTTGCAATAATATATTATATTCATAAAAGAAGACATCGAATGGATATAAACCGAGGTGAAATAAATATATTTTTCAATTTTCTTTGAATATTTCATCAGGTAACCAGGAAAAAATCATAATTGAACCAGTCACATGCAGAGTTATCGAACGTTATTATGACTGTAATAGTTGTATATGAGTAGTAAGTTAAAAAGCAATTATTCTTTTATCTATTATAACACGTGAAAACTGCACCGGTGAGATCCATATATGTCATAAACTTACAGCTGGTCCTGAACATGCATGAAGTATTTGCCACTGGACTTTAAACAACCAACAATCAATCACACTACGACTTATAATATATATAGTTGTGAAATACAAAATGTATATCATAATGATACAATAGGTCAAATAAATACAAATACACTCTACTTTATATAACTGAAACAATTTAAAGGAATACTCTCTGAACTATATAAGTAGAGAAGCGAAAAGTTTCTTTTGAATACTAAACAAGCTTCCGATTAGTACATGTTTTTAATGGTTTTCCATGCGGCGCTCAAATATTTTGCATGGTCTTTTGGTATATTTTTTTTTATATATAGATAATATTGTAAGAACCATTAACGTATAATCGATTCAAATTCGTTATTGAAGGGGGCAAGGGGTTTAACTGTTATGCTGTTATGGGGCATGTTAATTCTTTGTTATCTGTTATTCTGAAAATATATTTACTGTTAGCTGTTAGTGTCTAATTATTTGTTAGCTGTTATAGGACTTTTTTCTATTTTGTTATCTGTTATTGTTAGAATCTATTTGCTGTTAACTGTTATTGAAAAGTTGAATGTTAACATTTTGACAGCCAATCTTCCGTAGAAATTGAAGATAATTGAAAATTGAGATTTGAATGGATAATAGTCTAATTGGCACACTTACCACACCTTCTTGCAATGTATATCTATTGGGGTCTTTCTACTGGTGATATCGGGTGGCCCTGTATTTGCAGAAGAATTTCAGTAACATACATCACATAAACATATAAAATCAATTGGACCCAGGACCATTTCAGTATATATTATAATTATCCTTTGTAATAAATTCCATTGTCTGTGAACAAAAGCATTGGTACACCTTATAGATTTTTCTTTATTTTTCACATAATAATCCTTATGTTGTACTATATTACACCCCTGTCCCTGATTAGGGGAGGATTGGACACCAACTAGCATGCTAAAGTTGACACAGTCACATTCTGTATGTGCCTATTTCCAAGTCAGGAGCCTGGATTCAGTGGTTGTAGTTTGTAACTGTGTTACTAAGTTTCTCGTTCACTATTTTGTGGATAAATTAGGTAGTCAGTTTTCTCCATTACTAAGTGGTGTGGGTTTGAATTATGGCTTTGGGAATTATACAACATCTTTTTCTTTTAGCATTTATATTATAAGTGCTACTCCCTCTCTTTTCATTAACATGAAAGAGAACCCTGACCACCATATTTTAAAAGCTTTTTAACTGCTTCACATGGCGAAAATTGAAGCTCAGAAACCATTGATGCAAATACAGATGCGTCTTCAGTTTAATTTTTCGACAAATAGCTTTTTTAAAATCCCACAACTTCTCCAAAGCTGTACCCACATTTTCAATATTCTATAATTTCACATATTAGATACATGATTGGTGTTTCACTCAGAAAAAAACAAATTATCTAAAAATCAAATTGATAATAAAGTGTCACTGGCTGCAATATTTTCAAAAATTAAATTAAAAAAAAACTAAATCATTAAAAATTGATCCCTGAAATGCCCTAGATTAAAAATATCCCTATATCAAAAACAGAAACTAGTAATTTCGTTCAGAAAAATTCAACATGAATACTATAGCTTATTGTACAAGTTACGGTAAAAAATCAACCAAGGCAGAACTGCCTCTACGGCCAAACGTTTTGTTTACACAAATTACAATTTTCTAGGTCCATATCACAAGTTATATACTAAGATCTTAGAGTCATCTACTGGATTGGTCCTGGACAGATTTATTTTCATATTTCATTAACTGTTATCTGTTATTATCCCTTTTCAATTCCTTGTTATCTGTTTTTCACCAAATCAATTCACTGTTTTGATGTTTTGGGGACCCCCCTTGCCCCCACTCGTTATTGTGATCCATTAAAAAAACATAAGCATGTATATTAAAAACTGACGGTCATACATCACTAATACGTGTATTCACAAATTCATTAATTAATTTCTTTACCTTTTTATTAAGAATGAAGATGAAAGTAATTGCAAAATATAATAGGCATGTTTTTTCTTACGTTATGGATCAGTGATTTTGTTACTTGTTGACCCGGTTGATTATTAGCACGTGTCATTGAACTCGACCATCTTAACTAAAACAGATTTTTGTTTTTTTTTAAATTTACGCCATATATATATTTATACTAAGTACGAGTCTAAATTGAAAACTACGTTCAAACCTATCATTGCGTTGGATAAAAACCGCAATTTTTATACGTGTGCATGTCAAACAAATTTCGTTGTAGAAGGGTCTAAAAACAGCACAAACAACATTTTCCAAAAGACCAAAAAAGTGAAAAAGTATATTTAAATAAAACGCATTTGACTAACAGGTCGAACAACTGATGTTCTTAAACCCTGTTGACTGCCATTGACGATTGCCTAATAAAATTAATCACAAGATGTAACAAAATGGATCTGAATATAAATTTAATACGTCACAGAAAAAAAAAATTGTTAACTTGTGGCTACGATGTTGTGCCACAAACATTCGGTGTCAATATTTCTTTAGTACACCAGATCTAGATTTCAACAATACATGTCTCTTCAGTGATGTTAGGGATCGAAACGGTATTTGGAAGGCCATTTAATTTACTCTCAATTTAAGATTGACTCTTGAATTTTAAGAGACAATATAGGATGAACGGATCATATAAACCGGAGGGAAAATATGATACATGCCCAAACAAAAAATATAAACGAGTCTAAATTGAAAACTACGTTCAAACCTATGATTGCGTTGGATAAAAACCGCAATTTTTATACGTGTGCATGTCAAACAAATTTCGTTGTAGAAGGGTCTAAAAACAGCACAAACAACATTTTCCAAAAGACCAAAAAAGTGAAAAAGTATATTTAAACAAAACGCATTTGACTAACAGGTCGAACAACTGATGTTCTTAAACCCTGTTGACTGCCATTGACGATTGCCAAATAAAATTGATCACAAGATGTAACAAAATGGATCTGAATATAAATTTAATACGTCACAGAAAAAAAAATAAAAAAAAATTAAGTACTATATACATATTATATGGCTTAGAAAATAAATATTATATGGCTTAGAAAAAAAATATTATAAGGATACATTGTTTGAATGAAAAAAATTATACGGCGATACTTTAACACCGTCCCGACAGAGACTGAATGCAGTATCATGATCAAGTTTCGGGATCCGGGAAGTCTTTTTTCGAATTTCCGGATGTCGGGAATGTTTTTTTCCAACTTTGATAAAGTAACTCGCAAGAAAACGAATTAAAGCAACTGTCATACCTAAAACAAAAATATGCATGTGTTAATTTGCCTCCTCTGCATTTCTTTGGATTGTCACATTGACAATCATACCACATCTCCTTAGCTTTTTTAGGTTACGTTTAAGATTTTCCGTTACTAATCTTCAAATACGAAAAACATTTTCAACATATATAGACGAATAATTTATTAGTTCCTCAACAAAAAAAGAAAGGAAATAAAGAATCAACAGAAGATTTAATCTTTTATTTTTAATTAATCAAAATATATTTCAAATTATAATATTAAAATACATATTTACATGTTAATCTAAAATGTCGAGTAGAAGGGGCACAACTCGTGGTATCAAACCAGTATACTGAACGGATCTAAACAGGGTCTGAAAATTTTGAATGTAATTTTGTATCCATGGTCTATCTTGACGATTTGCTCTAGCGGTAAATCCAGTCAATCAAGATGTGATTAGACCAAAATGACCGTTTCAGACTGAAATCGTGCTACTAGTGAGACCAAAAGCAGGATGAACTACATGCACCTCAGATAATTAGGTTACAGACCAATAGCAATGTAAAATACAGGCACCTCCAATAATCATTGTACAAACCAACAGCAGGATGAAAAACAGACAGCTCAGATTATTATGATACAGATCAAAAGCAGGGCAACATAAAAGCCTACAGGCATCTCGGAACATTATGGTACAGACCAAAAGCAGGCTGAACTACAGAACCTCAGCAAATTATGGTACAGACCAAAAGCAAAATGAACCACAGGCATCCAAGATCTTTAAGGTGAAAATCAATAGCAGGGTGAACTACATGCACCCTAGTGGTTATGGTACAGATCAATAGCAGGGTGAAATACAGGCATCTCAGATAACTATGGAACATATCTATAGCAGCGTAAAATACAGGCATCTCAGATAATTATGGAACATATCAATAGCAGGGTGAGCTACAGGCATTTCAGATAATTATGGAACATATCAATAGCAGGGTGAGCTACATGCACCTCAGATAATTATGGAACATATCAAAAGCATGATGAACTACAGGCACCACATATAATTATGGTACAGACCAATAACAGGTTGAACTACACGCACCTCAATTATTTATGATAATGTACAAAGCAATATCAGGATGAACTACAGGCACCTCAGATAATTATGGAACATATCAATAGCAGGGTGAACTACAGGCATCTCAGATAATCATTTTACAGATCAATAGCAGGGTAAACTACAGGCACCTCCGATAGTTATGATACGTATCAAAAGCAGGGCGAACCACTAGCCTACTGGCATCTCGGATAATCATGGTACAGACCAAAAGCAGGATGAACTACAGGCACCGCAGATAATCATGGTACAGATAAATAGCAGGGTGAACTACAGGCAACTCAGATAATCATAGTACATACCAATAGCAATGTAAACTTCAGGCACCTCCGATAATCATTGTACAAACCAACAGCAGGATGAACTACAAGCACCTCATATAGTTATGGGACGGACCAATAGCAGGTTGACCTACACTAGCTAGCCTACAAGCATCTCGGGTAATTATAGAACAGACCAATAGCAGGATGAAGTACAGGCACCTCAGATAATTATGGTTCAAAACAACAACAGGATGAACTACAGGCACCCGGTATATTCATGGTATATTCATTGTACTACAGGCTCCTCAAAGATTGTAGTACAGATGGATAGCAGGATGAACTGCAGGCACCTCAGATAATTATGGTACAAAGCAACAGCAGGATGAACTACATGCACCTCAAGTGTTATGGTGCAGATCAATAGCAGGGTGAAATACAGGACCCTCAGATAATTATGGTACGGATAAATAGCAGGGTGGACTACAGGCACCTCAGATAATCATGGTACAGATCAGTAGCAGGTTAAACTACAGGCACCTATTATAATTGCGGTACAGATCAATAGAAGGTTTGTCTACATTCCTATTAAAAAATATGGTACAAAATGATGACTAGTAAACTGTCATTTGACGAGCAGAAATACATCTGCCTTTTTAGTGCAGTTTATGCAATGAACAAAGTTATTCTAATATTAAGTTTCAAATGCATTTTGGCTGGAGCGATGTTTAAAAATTAAACATGTTCATATTCATGAAGATGCAGATACTGTGATGTTGTTATTAGGTTGCTGTGTCTGGAAGTCACCCTGGTGGTACATGTTAACCCGACATGTTTACTAGTAAACAACACAGAACAGAAAAGTTGTTTGGATCGTTAGGTTATGTATACAAGAGCCTTGCTATTTATGTAATTATACAAATGCAAATGTAGTTGAAAACAGAACGAACATTAGATTGGCAGAAAACCAAAATCTAATCATAATTATAAGTTAATTAATGAAACAAATCTGAACCTCAACGTTTTAGTCATGCCACGAACAGTTTAATCAAAACCTTGGTGAACCTACTACGACACACTTTACAAAACAAACAGAAGAAAAAAAATGTAAGACAAGAATACAAAAAAAACACATTATGACGGGATGTATAAGTACCGAGTCACGTCAAATGTATATTACCAAAATTAACTAAAAGGTAAAAGTACAGATTGGTGCGTTCTTAACCTTGAGTAAAGGTAACTTGGAGCAGACTTGTTGACTGCTTTCTAGGTTAACTTGAGAATTTTCAAGCAGACAAGCAAGTTAACGTCGTCGTTGGTGGACCAGACCTACGGTCTTCTTCTTTAGGACAGCTGCAGACCTATCGACAGGTCTGCTCCAGACCAGACCTGTGGACAGTTCTGCTTTTGACCAGTTCTGAGGACAGGTATGCCCCCGACCAGACCTGTGGACAAGTCTGTTTTTAACGAGTCCTGAGGACAGGTCTGCCCGAGACCAGACATGTGGACAAGTATGCCCTTGACCAGACCTGTGGACAGGTCTGCTTCTGACGAGACATGTGGACAAGTCTGCTATTGATCATACCTGAGTACAGATCTGCTTATGCCAGATTATCGTGTTTAAGAGTTTTCATATAATACTTCAGCTTTCATTAAAATATATAAACAACATTCACATTGTTTTTCCCCAGCCAATATCAAATCTTTACTCCCTAGATATTATACAAAATTCTTTTGTTTCATTTGATATATTATCATATACATAAAACAATGGCTTTATAATCACATAGAGCTATCATAAAGGAAATGAGTGTTTTGTTTTATTAGAAGGCGGATAGAAAGGTTTTCCAACGCATCGGAACAATATCCTTATATCATGGGATATCAACACAATTGTCGACGTTGCTTCGTTCCCTGTTTTTACCTGTCTCTTCCTATTTTACTTTATGTATTTATACATGCATGGATATGTCATTGTTATTCAATTTGTTTGCATCGGATTTACAAGTCTATCTTCCGCAGAATATCTAACGAAAAGTGTATAGTGTCCGGATACATACGGTGTGGTAAAACTATTTAATATCAACAATCTCGTCAAATTCGTCAGATTTGTCGAGAGGTTTGTCTTTGCCGATTAATTGATAAGATAAGATTAGATAAGATTAGATAAATGTATTGATATATGGGACGTCCCAAAATTATACTCAACGTGCACTTGAATGAAATTTTGTCACTTGACGTTTAACTACAAACAACCGACATAGTTGATTAACAGTATACTATTCCCAGAAGAGAACCTCGTATACTATTCCATTAAAAGTACAAATGAATTCAGACGTCTGCGTTGGTACTTGGATGATGCGGCCTAATAGTTTTGTTTTACACACCTACATGAACTACTATCTCTAGTGACTGTTCAATTTTATGAATACAGAGATGAAATGCTGACACTCTCAACATTCTCAATTGATGCGGGAAAAAATATGTACATGTATAACTAACTAGACTTAGAACTAAGTTAACAAGGACGTATAACTAACATTTAATATACGTCTTTTCATAAATATACATAATAAAGTGCATGTTGATATGGTTGATTTGATAGGTATTAGAATATATATTTAGTGACCGTTATCATTGTAATCAAGATCATTTTTTTAATTTATAGATTGGCAGATCACAGATAAATGTGTGTTACAAGCAACGTATTATGCGTACTTTGTTTTCAAATAATTTGTATTCTATCCTATTTATATAACGGAAGTAATAATTTTACTTTATTTTCGATGTTTATACTACGAAACAAAGATATTAACAAAATATTTTGAAAAAATCGATGTAGAGCGGTCCTGGTTACAAGTTAACTTAGTGTTGAGCAGACCAGTCAAAAGTTAACTTGGGAATAGGTCTGGTTTCGATCAGATTTGTCAAAGCAAAAATTAACTTATGTTAACTTTACGGCAGGACTGATTTCGAAGTTAACTTATGTTAACTTTACGACAGGACTGGTTTCGAAGTTAACTTGTGTTAACCTTTGACAGGACTGGTTCGAAGTAAACTTATATCAATAGCGAACTGTTTCCAAGTTAACTATTTGGCAGACATAAAAACAATTCATGGACCAAGTCCGCTTTTCAAGTTAACTCGATTTTGGTCCAAGGACTGGTCAGAGCAGTCCTAAATCCAGTCACAGGTTACAGTCTAAATGAATGGTTATCAAGTTAACGTGCTGCAATACACCCATCTGTATCAATTTACAAAGACAAATAAAAGAATATTATAGATGACATTTTTTTTTATTAGATGACAAACAACGTCAGTACCTAGAATCTATACTTCAAACCATATTTTATTGTTTTTGAAGTTTATTTATCAACAAGCTCTTGGTATCTTCCGTCCTTTGTCAAGACTCAATAAGGTAAAATATTAACTATTATTTTACAGAGTTTGATTTCAACAAATACAGATAAAGCACCTAAAAAATACCAAATACAAACTAGTATTTCACATATTGATAGTTTGAACAGTAAAGTTATGGATTACTCATCTTTTTGTCAACTTGTATCATTTTTACTAATTTCTACTTCTTCCAAGCTGCACACATTTGAGTTGTATTCATTCTCATACAAGAGAAGTTATGTTCTGTTATATATATTTTTTTTTAAGTTAAACCAGAAAAATATGTATGTAATACTATGAAATATGGTATGATTGCAAATAGGACAACTTTCCGTTGTTGTCTCTTATGGAACATTTCTTAATTTCAACCATACATCATTCAACAATGAAGGAAAACCATACTCTTCCCAAAAACTAGACTTAGTGATGCACTCCACACTGAAGATCTCTAAAGTAACTGTAGAACTTTTAGATAATATTGTGCGACTGTCTGGGATGCACAAATGATGCACCAGCAGATTGAAAGAGTTATTTTAAAATACACAAAAGTTAGAGTGAGCACATATGTCTATGCGCTCCCTTCTTAGGCAGTCTGTTGTCAACCCTCACTTTAAAAAAAAAATCTGAATCCGCGACTGATGTACACGAGAAAAAAAACATATTTCCCTTGCCTTAATTAGAACTACAGGTCGAAACTTGTCCTCCCGTTTTATCTTTTCATCCAAAACTCTCGCAGTCTCAGCATACGTATTATAAAAGTTCAGTCAGGACGTCAGTGATTCATGGGATGCATACCTTGGGTGTATATACATTTTGATACTTTGTCAAACGTGTTTATAATATTATATAAAAATTGTTGGAAGAAAATCGAAATTTGTTTATCCCAACTTTTAGTTTTATGTTGTTCCGTGAAATATGTACGTATGAACGGTATACAGCCTTCAATTTGTTCTAGTTCAAACATAAAATGGCAAATATCAGTTTCGACTAACTTATATGTTGGTAGTTCACAAAGGAGAGTGCAATTTATCCCAATAATTCTTACAAATGCTATTCCCGTAAACACACATGTACTGTCCTTGATTTGTGATGGGCATGTCTACACACAGAAACCGCGCGAAGAATACAGAAGTTAACGGTTTCGCTGATTGATTGGAATCTTACGGAAATGGTGGAATCTGTCGGAGTGAAAACAAAAACCGATAACGACTCCTTGTTGTTACCAGGAGACGAAAAATGGCTGGCATAACAATGTTAAAACTCCGTAAGAATCTGAATGTGGGCGGTTCATGATGATCAATGGAGCAGTCAGTAAATAAATAATGTGAAAAGGAATGAAAGGACAGTTTTCGAATGTAATTTATAGGTCTAATTTTTAAGTCATAGCGGTAAAAATATTATAATTTTTTTCATGCGGATAGGACCATTTGAGCCATACTATAGACAGAATTTTGCTTTCGATATCATGCATTTTAATTTCGGTTAATAATGTTGATCCTTTCCATTTTGACAATAATTACATAAAATTGATAGAGATCTAAGACCCCGTTAGCCTTAACAATAAATATCAATCGTTTCTGAGATCACCGAACTTTAAATTAGTTTAGCAAAAAAGGGAAAGATCGAACTTAAAACTTAAAACACCCACCTCAAGATATGGTTTTGAATATAACGATTTTTTAATGAATCGATCTTTCTTCAAGTGTAAAGGATCGCGATCGATTTTTCAAAAATTTAAAGTGTTAAATGTATAAGTAGATATGAAAATAAATCTGTGCATGGTCTGTTTGATATTTTCTTATAAATGTCTAAGTATGCTCATTCAGCTGCCATACCATGATTATGAATGGAACATATAGTCCGACCTCTTATTTCAAATCAATATTTGTTAATTGTTTTTTTTTTGTTCATATGCAAATCCTATTTAATTTTTCATTTCGACAACTTGTAAACACAGACACGATTGTGCTTTGAATACAAAACATGTGCACCTAGTGCCTAAATATATAGATGTTTCATTTCACAGGCGTTCAAACGGTGCAAATCGGAACAGACTGGTCAAATAACAAAACCTAGAATGCTATACACTGTTATCCGCAAGTATGCTATTTTTTTTAGATGCACTTTATTTTACACGTATGAGTCGTTGGGTAAATATATCGTTGAGGTATATATTATTATATGCATGTACAAATGAAAGCGCCGTACATATTAAAAATACGTCAGTGCAATTCATTTCCATAAATATACTTACGTAATGTATCTATTGCTATCAATTTTTGTACTTTTTTAATGATTTGTTGAAATATAAATACAATTAAAAACATCCTATTGATATTGACTCTGACGAATAAATTAGTTCATACATGAAGGCAGTTAAGATCATTAGTATTATTTTTGAATTTGTTTGGCCAATCTTGTTGTCGAGTATTCAGATTCGGTTTCGTTTCTTGACAGTTGTTTTTGTGGGTTTGTTTGTTAGGTTGCTGTATTGTATAGGTGACATTGTTTTTATTCATATTCTTTTATTATTTGCTGTTTTGTTGTTTGTTTCAGATACATTAAATTCACACAAATATAAAATGTTTAGAGGAATAAAAACATTTTTTCAATAATTTAAAGGGTATTACTTGCAGTACAAACATATCTGAAAAGATTTCATTGATTTATTATAGAACTGATACTGTCAGAGTTAATGTAACATCCAGAAAGGGGGAGGGAATATTTGCAAAGTTATTCTAGGCATTTGTCTCTATGGCAACCAAATTTACTTTTCAACTTTTATTTCTCTATTTTGATTAATTTGATGTTAAAATACCGAAATAAAATGCGTGATTAAATATTTTATCATTATAAAGCAAAAAATTATTAAAAATGTGTAATTCTCAAAATCAGTGAGCTCTGTTTCCATGGAAACTGGTAGTTTGATATGAGAATAATGATAAATAAGTTACTGTTTTATTTACTTTTTATTATTTATTTATAATATTTAGGTGTAAAAGTTAAAAAGACTTAATCAAATAAATTGTGCTATAAATACACGTAAAGAATTATTAAGTCTTAGATGCATGATTTGTTTATTAGTTGATAGTGGCTTTGAACTAGCTGTCAGTTAATTGCGAGTACTCTCAGATATGTTCCTAGTGTCTTTTTGTTGTTGGGATGTACAAGTACCCGGCCGTGTCCACTTCTTTTTTTTGTCAATCTGATGAGTTAAGCCTTTTTCAACTGATTTGTATAGTTCGTGCTTATGTTGTACTGTTATACCACTGTCCCAGGTTAGGGGGATGGTTGGTATCCCGCTAACATGTTCAACCCCGCTGCATTATTTATGTATGTGCCTGTCCTAAGTCAGGAGCCTGTAATTCAGTAGTTGTCGTTTGTTTATGTGTTACATAATTGTTTTTCGTTCATTTTTTTACATAAATAAGGCCGTTAGTTTTCTCGTTTGAATTGTGTTACATTGTCTTATCGGGGTCTTTTATAGCTGACTATGCGGTATGGGCTTTGCTCATTGTTGAAGGCCGTACGGTGACCTATAGTTGTTAATATCTGTGTCATTTTGGTCTTTTGTGGATAGTTGTCTCATTGGCAATCATACCACATCTTCCTTTTTATATGTACTGATTTTTACTCGACCAGTCTAATTTGGTCTGAAATTTACTTGATATTACTCGACTGTAGTCTGACCAATACTTAACAGTCTGAACATGTGCTCGACACGTAATAAATCATTTAATACGAGTCTGAACCATTCTCGACCAAGTCTGAACCATACTCGAGCTAGTCTGAACCATACTCGTGTATTCTAACGGGACGGCTGCAGTGCAGGCGATTTGGTGTCACGATATTACAGTAGCATGTGTTTGAATCCCGGCGAGGGAAGAACAAAAAATTTGCGAAAGCAAATTTACAGATCTAACATTGTTGGGTTGATCTTTAGACGAGTTGTATATATATTCGCAATTAAAATCTGTTAATTATTTAATTATAGCTACTTTTTCAAACCTATTTGCAATCAACGTTTGTTGAACTATAATTTAACCATTTGCATATAGTGATATGTATTACATACGGTATTGATAATTATAAACGATATTTACTAGCGAACTTACCTTTGTGCTTTAGTTGTCGACATGTGCCGATATATACATGATAAAAGTATTAATGTATCAAATGAAGATATATTGGTGCAGCAAATATGGTAAAGGGAACATGACATAGAGGAGAAAAATGGTGGGTCACGGATTTCCTGTTATATTAGATGTATAGTTTTTTCTTCTGGAAAGTCTTTTTAGTAAGACTAGATTTGAGCGTAGTTTTATTGTGAAATTATTAACATCGGAATCAGAAGACTTTGTTCTATAAGTTGAACTGAGCTGCTGAAAATTTGCCACATTTTTTGTGGGATTGTTAGACGTTATTGACAACCCATAATGCACCCTTAACAGTCATGGGAACATACATTTCTATATATATATTGATAGTTATAAAATGTTATTTCTTTTTGCATCACTTACAAACACAGGATTAATTGTATACAGAATATAAAAAAAAACAAAAGGCTATTATTGTCGATAGTTGTGACTGTTTAGTATCTTTTATTCTAAAAGCCCCTTTCCACTAAGATCTATTTTTGCCTAATAATAATTTCCGAATGTAAGAAGTTAATGTACACCAGAAGCATGTTTCGCCGTGATAAGACTCATCATTATCGCCTGAACTAATTAAATGAAATACGAATTTATAGAGCTTTAACAACCAAAATTTCGAAAAGTTGTGCTAATTACGACTTAGGAAATTTATACCTAGGGGTAGGATGCTTTAGTGTATCGAATGATTCAATACATTATATACAACAAATTAGCATATCAAACGAAAATATCAATGCTATTTCTAGTCAACACAAAAGTCCTGATCACTTGTGATACCCTCGAGGATGAAAGATCTCCTAAAGTGACATCGACCGAGTGGTTGTAAAAAGATGTAGTATAAGTTGTATTGTATTATTTGTTAATATTTTGGTTTTTAAGGTTGATGGAAAGTTTTTAACATGAAGATTAGTTTAAAAAAAAAAAGATATTTTTTCAGAGTATGTCCACTTGTGTTAAGATGTCCTTTGATGAGTTAAGCCATTTCAATTGATATTTTATAGTGTGTCTTTCTATGTTGTGATGTTTACACTATTGTTTTAGAAATTAAGGGTGAAGGTTTGGTACCATTAAAACGTTTATACCCGCTGCTATTGTTTGCACCTGTCCTAAGTCAGGAATCTGATGGTCAGTAGTTGTCGTTTGTTGATGTGGTTCATAAGTGTTTCTCGTTTCTTGTTTTTTATATAGATTAGACCGTTGGTTTTTTCCGTTTGAATGGTTTTACACTAGTATTTTTTATGCCCTTTATAGCTTGCTTTTCGGTGTGAGTTAAGGCAGTACTTTGACCTATAATGGTTTACTTTTATAAATTGTGACTTGGATGGAGAGTTTTCTCATTGGCACTCATACCACATCTTCTTATGTCTATATATATTTGCACTCCAAAAAAACAAAAAAACAAATTTGAGTGTGTTAATAAACTGTATATCATTCCAAATCTAAACATTAAAACAGAGAAGATAATACGATATTCATAACATCATATTAAAACATCACGTTCTTTGTTTTTAATCGAAATATTTAGCTATTATACTTTGAGATTGTACATTATAATGACTGCTTATAGTACTTTCTTACTTATAGTTTCAACATCCCTGATAGACCAAAACAAATTTGAACATAATAAGACAACCTTGTCCTGTCACTAAAGATCTTTTGTTTTAAAAGTAGATAAACTATTCAAATGTCAAACCTAAATTTAAATCACGTTTTGTCTGACACGACAAAAAATAATAAAGGAACTTATACTTTTGGATTCATGGAAGAACTCTTCCACGTTAAGTTTTGATTGGGTCAAGGTAGCACAGTTTCGTTCATATAGCTAATTAAAAAGACTTATTTTTAAATTTCAAAAACTTCCTTAAAAAATGAAAAGAATATAATACTTTTTGACTTCTGCATAGTCAGGCATACTTTATATCACTCTCATTTATAGAATGTCAAACTTTGAAACATCAATTATTTTGATACGACATGGATTGCATGTTTTGAAATAGTACGTCTGTTTAGCTTTCGTATAATGTATTTTCAATATTATTTTAAGGTTTTATCTATCTACCGTCAGGAATCTGATGTTCAGTAGTTGTCGTTTGTTGATGTGGTTCATATTCTCGTTTTTTTTTATGTAGATTACACCGTTGGTTTTCCCGTTTGAATCGTTTTACACTAGTAATTTTTTGGGGCCCTTTATAGCTTGTCGTTCGGTGTGAGCCACGGCTTCGTGTTGAAGACCGTACCTTGACCTATAGTGGTTTAATTTTATAAATTGTGACTTGGATTGAGAGTTGTCTCATTAGCACTTATACCACATTTTCCTATATCTATTAGTTGATATATGCATTTGTCCATGCATATGCCTTTAAGATGTTAATATATGGTCATAATACATGTAATAGTGGTTTAAAGAATATTTATATAATACCATTAACGACAATTGTTACTGAAAGGGTTTTGATATTAATAATAATGTATTTACCACATTGGAAATTGTCTTTTATTAGCAAAATAAAGTTATTTTGGGTGCTACTGTGACCTGGAAAAATTCGTTATTTCTATGGAACGCCTAAGCTGCCTTATGATAACAATAACCATATCATTAAGGGTAGATATAAATCATGGAGAAAATGTTCTATATTATAACGGCATTGGACTATAATACTCTGTCAGTTTGCTATATCACTAAGATACATATATATATTATAACGGCTTTTAACTATAATACTCTGTCAGTTTGCTATATCACTAAGATAAATATATATATTATAACGGCATTTGACTACAATACTCTGTTAGTTTTCTACATCACTAAGATAAATTTATATACTATAACGGCATTTTACTATAATACTCTGTCAGTTTGTTATATCACTAAAATAAATTTATATACTATAACGGCATTTGACTATAATACTCTGTCAATTTGCTATACCACTAAGATGAATTTATATACTATAACGGCATTTGACTATAATACTCTGTCAATTTGCTATACCACTAAGATGAATTTATATACTATAACGGCATTTGACTATAATACTCTGTCAATTTGCTATATCACTAACTAAAGGTAAATTTATATACTATAACGATATTTGAATATAATACTTTGTCAATTTGCTTTATCACTAACTAAGGTATATTTATATACTGTAACGGCATTTGACTATAATATCTGTCAATTTGCTATATCACTAAAGTAAATCTATGTACTATAACGGCATTTGACTATAATACTCTGTCAATTTGGTATATCACTAAGCATAAAGCAATTTTTCATACTACTTTGTCACCTCAGTATGTTATAACAATACATTTGTATACTGTACAATCACGTCGATATAGCATGGGACAATTTTGGCATACTATTATGTCATAAACTATCTTATAAAGACAAATTTTAATATCAAGCTAATAGATCTTATATATAATTATAATCCTGGTACTTTTGATAACTATTTATATCACGAGGTGTCATCTATATACCAGTAGACTATTGCATTACGCTATAAGACCATTTCATCATACCATAAGACCATTTAATCATACCATAAGACAAATATATTTATGGAGGCGAAAATTCCCAGCAAAATTCATCAGCAACATCGATTGTAAAAATAAAAAAAAGACAGTGAAGGAAATTGTTTTGCGGACCCTAGGAAATCGCTTTCAAGATGGATGAATTTATCGACTTTGGCGATGCGGAGCAAAGAGGATAACTCAAGCCAGGAATTTCGTTATCATACATTTCTTAAAACTTTTACTAATTTCTGTCAGATATAATTGAAGATTTAGTTTTGAAGTTTGGTTGTGCCTTTAGAAAACTTATTTCAAACGGAATAGCACATCCTCATTTTTACGGATGTCGTTTACCGTGCCTTGAAATTTAGAAGCGATTCTGGTAAACTTATCGATCCTTTAAACACTAGTAAACTTATTCTAAAAGGTTGCCAATTCAAAACTGTAATTAGATCGATAACTATTGTTTTTATTGGCATTAATAATGATTTTGTTATCAGTAAATTAAAAGCAAACTAAATATTTCTATAATGTTATATACATATACACATTCATGGTTCTACAATCTGTCGATACCTGTAGCATGGCATTGTACAAAGTCATGTTTTTTCTGACTGTGTATGACGTCTTTACACCGGCTAAATTCTTTGGATGTTGGATGTGTACTGATTGATAATTTAGTATAAGATGCATGATTTTTTATTAGTTGGGGCAATATGCGCAATTGTTTTTCCATAGGCCGTAATGGTAACGTTTTCTTCTGTTGCTCGGCCCATATCGTAAACTTGTATATGTATGATGGCTTGTTTCGAAGCTGAGACATTTTTACATATGTGGTTAAATTTTCGGGGTACGAAGTGTGATTCCTTTTTCCGTAATTTAGCAAACCCCGAGTATCCTTTTGCGATGTCGCTCCTCATGGTAAAAAATCCCAATTTTAACACAATAAGTTCTTTGAAATTTTAATACTTTGAACACATTTCATAGCTCCATGGTTTTTACACATTTATTCTTTGTTCCCTCATTTTCTAAATTAACACTAATGGTTCAGCTCAGTCATTTGTTTATCATAGAAATGTGTCAAATATCACTACACAGAGATTTTTTGTTTACACGTGACTTTTGTGTTCCTCATTTCAAGGCGCATTAGGGGTATTGTCCCAGTTGTTAGTGACTTTGACCTAGCTGTCAGTAACTACGAGTACTTTCAGATCTATGCTTAGCGTCTGTTTGTTGTTGGGATGTACAATTACCCGGCCACGTCTACTTGTATATGTATTTCTTCAATCCATCTAATGAGTTAAGCCTTTTTAAACTAATTTTTATAATTCGTTCTTTTATTGTAGTGAATTGTACTGTTATACCACTGTCCAAGGTTAGGGGAAGGTTGAGATCCCGCTAACATGTTAAACCGTGCCATATTCTTTATGTATGTTCCTGTCCCAAGTCAGGAGCCCGTATTTCAGTGATTTTCGCTTGTTTATGTGTAACATATTTATTTTTCGTTCTTTTTTCGTACATCAGTTAGTTTTCTCGTTTGAATTGTTTTACATTGTCATTTTGACAATTTCTGCGTTTTTATAGCTGACTATGCGGTAAGGGATTTGCTCATTGTTGAAGGCCGTACGGTGACCTATAATTTCTGTGTTATTTGGTCTCTAGTGGAAAGTTGTCACATTGACAATCACACCACATCTCCAACTTCTTCATATCAGAGTAACAATAAGCGAATCTTTCCTGAGGCCCTCACTTACAAGTTACAATACAATCAAACTCAGATATTTACACATAGTTAATTTACAGGTCGGTATCCCTAAAAAAAAACGAACAAAAAAATGAATAACTTACAAGCTTAATACAAAAAGATGGCATATATTCTTTTCCCCAAATTTTAACATAAAAGTAACCTGTATTTTTAGATAGTTTACTTAAATCAAATAAATTATCGACAGGTACGATGTCAAATGTATACAAGCGTTCCAACTTTCCCCGTACCCAATACAATTTAGCTGTATTTTTGAATATTAGTATTAACAAAAAGCTGAGAGCCAGATTGTTATTTGTTTAAAATGACAGTATTCTTAAAATCATAATGATCTGTAGAATGAAGTTAACAAATCAATGCTGAGTTGATAAATCTTTACTTTTCTATTTATTTTACGAATTTGTATAGCGTTTTAAAGACACCTTCGGGTCAAAGAGGGAGGGGAGCATTTCAATACTTAATTGATAGGGATGCCGCTGGGGTGCCGGTACCCAACCCTTCTCGTATAATTAAGATTCTTAAAATGCATAACATTTCAAAATTTGCGTCAAAATCGCGTATACGAAAGTGTGACTTTTTTCCAATGTTGGTTTGGTTTCATAAGGTGTGATTAAAAATTGACTACCAAAGTGACAAGAGGGAAAAGTTGAGGGCAGCCATGAACACCAAGATTTTTGGCTATTAAAAAAACTTAGCTTTTTATTGAACAAGAAATGACATTTATTTTTAATCTTATGTATTTCTGATATTTTTGCATACCTCTCCTGTTGTTCCGGTCGCTGTTAATGTTAATGGATTTGTGATGTCACCAGAAAAAACAATAATAATCATCTCGAAATGTTACTTTTTATATGCGTGTCAGTGCAGATAAGCAGGGAGAGCATGTCTGATATGTGTAGGATAAAATGCGTCCTGGAAGGATGAAATGTCGTCTTTGCAGACTGTTTTTTTTTGTGCACTTGAAACTTATAAAATTCAACTAAGCATTTATGCCTTGTATGAAACATGCTCATATTAAAACCACAATAACTTACTCCTGTTCCGATATGAATGTAATATTTGTTACTGGACCTTAAACACTAGCTCATCATTTTCATCCGTTTTTTTTTTAATTAACAATCCAGTCTAACACGTAAAATTCAACAGGATATAGTATATATATATTTCTCATCGATGTTTAATATTATATATTTGATTAATTTTTATTTTGTTTTGTTTATTTCGGTTTCTATCGTTCATTCCTATTTGGTTTCAACCTTAGCAGGTTCCCGATAGTATCGTTCCTGTCTGATGTTGGTGCGGGGATTATTGCTCGGTTTGGGTACGTAAATCAAAGATTAACACCTGAACACTTCTTTTTTGAAACAACATCAAATAATAAAAAATTGAAACATAAATGCCTCCGGGTGCAGCAGTTTCTCGCTGCATTGAAGACCAATTAGTTGCTTTCGGCTGTTGTCTGCTCTATGATCGGGTTGTTGTCTCTGACACATTCCCCATTTTCATTCTCAATTTTATTTCAGTTGAAAAAGGTTACATTTTATCAGCTAAATAATATGTGAATAGGTATATTATATCAGAAATACATGATATGACATAAAAAAAAGTTTCCATTACTTGTTATTTAAAAAGCCCCGTATTTCACAGCCAACATTGCATGGCTATGTTTCTATCCACAAATAGTCCCTCTTCGACACTTTGGTAGTCATTTTTTTAACACACCAGATGAAACCAACCAAAATGTAAAAAGGTTACACTTTCACGTACGCAAATGTATAAAACCATGATTATACGGAAAGGGTAGCGGTCATGAACCCCAGCGGCACCCCTTACCAATTGAGTATTGAAGTGCACCTCATCCCCTTTCTGGCCAGACGATGTCTTTGTAAAACTGTAGGAAAATTTGTAAAATGTAGAGATTAATCGTCTTTCAGCATTGATTTGTTAACTTCATTTTACAGATCATTATGATTTTAACTATAATGTCATTTCAAACATCTACCGATCTGGAGTATCTCTCAGCTTTTAGTTAATAATCCTTTTGAAAAATACAGCTACATTATCATGGGTACAGGGAAAATTGGTACAAGTTACGGATTACACATTTTTCACCGTACCAATCAACATGATATGCATACAAATGCTTTAAGTAAACTATCAAAAATAAAACAGGTCGCTTTCATGATAGATAAAATTTGGCGAAAAGAATAAAAGCCTGCATCTTTTTGTTTTAAGCTTGTATGTTATTTAGTTTTTGTTTGGTTATTTTTACGTTCATTTTTTAGGGATACCAACCTATATGCGTTGCCTTTCGTGTCGCCCTAATTCTTTTCAACTCAGGAACGCTGTGAAAAAAAAACATTGGCGGATTCACAACTTTTTGTAAGGGGGGGAGGGGGGGGTTGAGCTAAGGAGGGGTCGCTTAAGTCATGCTTCAGTGATTCCCTATATAACCAACCAATTTATTTTTCAACAAAATAGCCCCCCCCCCCCTCCAGTCCCCCTGGATCCGACTATGTCAAATGCAACATTAGAGTCGATTAATTCATTTATCTTGAAAGCGATTCCGTAAGGTCCGGAATCGATTTCCTTCACGTTCTTTTTTTATAATTACAATCGACATGATAGTATGACAAAATTGTCCATGTTATATCGAGGTGATTGTATAGTATACAACTGTATTGTAATAATATACTGAGATGACAAAGTAGTATGAAAAAGTTGCTTAATGTTATATTAAAATGTATTTATAGTGTGAAATGTATGTTATGACGTAGCAATATCACATAATAGTTTATTAAAATGACAAATCAATATGAAAATGCAGCTCCATGTTATATCAAGATGTCTTCATAGTATGAATTATTATCTTCATAACAAAGTGAAATGACAAAATGATATGAAAAGCTAACTCCATGTTGTATCAAAGTGTCTTTATAGTATATACATTTATCTTAGTGATATAGCAAATTGACAGAGTATTATAGTCAAATGCCGTTATAGTATACAAATTTATCTTATTGATACAACAAATTGAAAGGGTATTATAGTCAAATGCCGTTATAGAATATACATTTACGTAAGTGATATAGACGTCGCGTACGGTGTTGGTGTTAGTTTTGGTAACGTTATTTTGACGTTATTTTTCATGCATTGTATAAATAACGTCGTACTTTGTTTTATTTCGTGCAGCTTCATATTACAGCATAATTTACAGTAGCGGTTTGCTTGACTTGCTACGTATAGAACCGAAATGCAAAAGCGGCACATATTTTTTTTTAAGTACAGTTAAATTAAAACGGAAAAATAATATTCATTTACATTAGTATCCCCTTGGCTCTTTCTTTTGATTGAAACAGGATATTTAAAAAAAAAGTTTAAACCACTGTCTTTTCTGCTGCCTTTTCTTTTAGTTTAAACATATTTATTTATAGTGGATTGGGAAACAAGTTATTACAACTTATATTAATCCGTTTCCACTTTGAGGGTGTGAGTGCTTCTTTGTAGCCTTAGCCTGCTCTTTTCGAAATCTAAAAGGGTGACTTTTATGTGCAAGAGATATTGCTCTCTCTTAATAAAAAACGGGTCAGTCATTTATCGCCCCCTTTCGACGGACTATCATTGTTTCACAAGACCATCATACTCGCAAATGGTGTCAAGGGCTTATTCTTGTATCCGCTTTTGAAAATTTCCGAATTAAAATTTTATTAGTTGAATCGTTTGTTTCATCGCCTGTATTAAATGTTAAAAGAATCAACAGTTGGAAGCAAATTCAAAATTAACCACAATAAAATTAATTAAATCAAATGTGCCAATTTCATAAACAAAAAGAAATTTAATCTCAACTATAAACAAGAAAACAGATGGCCGCAGATAATTTTAGCGCAAAACTACTAGGGGACATTTTAGCGCAGACATTAGAGCCCATTTTAGCGCAGGATTAATCCGTTCAGCTGTATTATCGATAGCCCTTTTTAGCGAAAACTTTCCTAGTTGAATAATAATAAAACCACGAGCATTAATTTATGCTGGTTTAATATTAAAGTTGTATGTATATAATGTTCACTTTGGTTCATCATGGAAATAAAAGTAATTCTATATTTGTCACTCAGCTATTTACGTTTTTCTTGATTGCAAACAACAACATATATAAAAATATAACGTATAGGCGAATGTGCACCACAATCTAGACAAGATAAAGAGAAAAATCAGTTCCTTCTGCAACTTTATCAACAGTATTGTACTGATTGTGCATGGGTTTTCTCTTCTAGATCTCGCGCATGGGTCTTTGTTTTTTAATAAAAAGTGTACAAACAAAATAAATATTGAAACAAATATATAAAGAAAAATGCAAGGATGAACTTAAGGGTGTTTCATTAATCCTTGTATGTGCCCATCGAAATTGATAAAGAAGCATGCCAGCATTTTTTATCCTTGCATGTTTATATGTCCCTAGAAACACACTATCCATTCTTTCTGATTTGAAAATGTGCAATATAAATTGATCCTTTTTCTATTATAATCGTTCGTACTTAGACACCAGGTCCCATGTACTGAATAGAGAACATTCAAACTAGTCCCCCAAACTGCCTCAAATAATAGATAAAAGGGGAGGGAGAAGGTTTCAGAAACATTAAACCTGTTAAGAAAGTTTTGAATAAGCATTCAATGACATATTTGTCGCTGGACGTCAGATAAACAATGAATCAATACACAAAAAAAAAATGCAAAGTGGAAAGGGATTAATATAAGTTGCAAAACTTGTTTCCCAATCCACTGTAAATAAATATGTTTAAACTAAACAAAAAAATGCGCCAATTTGGGTTACGCAATGTTTCAACCAATCTAACTATTATAATTAAACCATACTATTGGGAGAGAAATTCACAATTTGTTATATCAAATTGACAAATTGTTAATTCTAATTGATAATTTGTTGTTATCTGAAACTGATAATCTGTTATATCAAATTAATAATTTGTTAAACCAAATTGATAATCTGTTGTATCAAATTGATAATTTGTTATATCAAATTGATAATTTGTTATATCAAATTGATAATTTGTTATATCAAATTGGAAAAAGTTAATTAGCATGGCACGTAAAAGCTTCCGCACTTCTCGACGTTAGGCACTACATGTCAAGTTTTACAGAACGTAACGTCAGAACAAGTAAAAAAGCATGGTGTGACATTATGACTAGACAAAAGTAGTCGCTGACTGTGTCGTTAATACTTCCAGCATGTGATCGAAAATGGGTTCAAAAAAATCCCTGAACAGTAGATTTTAATGTTATATATAGTATTTTTTGTGCTATTATAATTTCAAATTTCTCCCCTCCAGAACTGTATAATATAACTTATCATACTTGTAACAAAAATGTAAAAAACGGCGTTTTGTGACATTTTGACTAGACAAAAACAAAAAGACCGCGTTTATTTTTTTTTCAATATTTTCTATAAAAACTTCGACACAATTATTTTTCATACACTTAAAAAAAAAGTTTTCACGTTTGAATAAAATTTCATATCGTAGAAAAGACTGCAATTGCATATTACTTTTCATAAGACACTTAACAAATACGCCAAAACGTCAGAAAACGGCGAGTGTGACATTTCAACGGATTTAATAAAATGAACAATTTAGGACATATTTTAAACAATACTTACTAATTGAAGACATAGAAAGTTGTATATCTATTGTATAATTTTGACACAGGAAGGGTGGATATGTAAATTGTGGTTTGGATCTGCAGCATTCGTTCGAATTTTGAAGAGCTCCAAAAAATATGCGAGATTTGGGTTTTGTGACAGAAATACAAATTTCAAAAAATCATTAATTCTGCCACGATCTTTTGAAATGTTGTAACACAACTTTTTATTTTTTTTTCCCTTATTATATACGGAATAAAAAGATATATCATTTTCGGAATAATCTATTTGAATTACCTTTAAAAATCACTCTTAACTTCACCCCTATCCATATTTTTTTTCAATTTTCGGCTTGACCACAAAACAAAGTGAACTTTTCGTCCTGGTCAGACGCGTCCAGTTAACGATGACGTCATAAATAAAACATACACACCATTAACACCAAAGACTACTCTTGCTAGGAGTACAACTTTTTTTTAATAAGTTTAAAAAATGACAAGAATAACTTCAAAGCAACGCTGATCATATGTCGCGGTGTTACTTGTCTACACGCTCAAAATCAGTGTTATTAGGGATCATTCGAGTAACAAAATGAATACAAGTATTGATTTTAAGGCATATTCCATTTCTACTTTTAATTACGCACATTTTGATATATACATTTATATAGTTATCAATTCCGAAACTTCTAACAAATGCAATAAAGGCGAACAGGAAAGCAAAATCCGTATTATCACCAACACCGTACGCGACGTCATAGCAAATTGACAGAGTATTATAGTCAAATGCCGTTTAGTATATAAATTTACCTTATTGATATAGCAAATTGACAAAGTATTATAGTCAAAAGACGTTATAGTATAAACAATTACCTTAGTGATATAGCAAATTGACAGAGTATTATAGTCAAATGCTGTTTTAGTATATAAATTTACCTTAGTGATACAGCAAATTGACAGAGTATTATAGTCAAATGCCGTTATCATGGTTATAGTATAGAACATTTTCTTCATGATATATCTCTACCCTTAATGATATGGTTATTGTTATCATAAGGCAGCTGTAGCGTTCCATATATTTCAGTCATGACCAGATATTCATCAAAGGTGCTTTTTCATACGGTATACATTCAAGATATTTTATTCATGGACTAGTAATAGAACATATTTGACCAACTTGTATTTTTCGTCCTTAGCCAAAATATGTACTCACAAAATCGTCAAATGCAATATTTTTTCTGAATATTTGATGTACGGATTTCGACTTTCCACGGCTTTCTCGTCATTCTAAAATCGACGGTCTACATTTACATAGCATTATATTGTTACTACTCCACCCTCGGGTGTGCATAACAAAAGTAGAGTGCAAAAGTTGTGTACTCAAAATGGCGAGTTGCATAACATTGTAGCGCCTTCCCACTTTTTTATGAAAAAATCTTGGGACATTTCTCTTGGTTAACCTTCTATGCAGATATTTAAATGTTTTGAATTTGACGCTCTGTGTGTTATAAATTTCTTTGTAAATTGTAGTTCATGTTCCAATTTTTTCCTTCAGCTTCTAATAATGAATTTAAAATTGAAACGACTGGCATAGTTTTTAAAATATTCCCGCTGTAACTTTAGTGCTTAGCAACGACGTGATCTCGTTTCCCGCGATACTTAAGATAATGAATATTCATACTACCCTAGGCTAGTGATACGTAGAGCTTACCATCAGTTTAGGCTGGTTTGCTTTTAATATAATAGTAGGTACAATGCAGGAATAAAAGGTATTTTAATGTTTTGTATTTGTGTATGCTACATGTATTTTGTTTTTAATTTCTCACAACATTTAAAAAATTTCAATTATTATCTTGTGCAATATCAGGTATAAATTGTACATAAAAACGATTCAAATGCTTTCAAACAACTTTTATTGTTTCAAACTATAAAATATCCTATTATTGATATTAAGTAAAAAAACCAAATTCACTGAACTGCAACTTCCCTTTTTATGTCTTTATGAATATTATAATCGTACAATATTATATATTTTAAATCATCACCAATTTAGGCTGTGTACACCCTACTAATAATGAATAATAATAAGAAAATATGAGAGGCAGATGGTAAGTTGTAATGTTAAACATCTATAGTAATTAACATTGATGAGTAATCAGGTGTTAGTTTATTGCCCATTTGACACATTATATACAATTATTGGTATTTTACTCTTTCTGTAAAGAATACACGTTTAATACAGTAAACATTGATGGAACAAAAGTATTACATTGAAGTATAAATAATGCTGCTTTGTTTTATTCTATCAGAATCGAGTTGTAGTTCATTTCCCTAAACTAAACTACTATAGAATATAAGGTTTCAGATATTTGTCATCAAAACTTATTTACCAAAAATTATAACCACGTCCAACCATATTACAAACGGCAACCACTCATTTTATTTTTCATATATTATTTGTGTTTTTCACTAACCTTCAATAAGCCACTCCCAACCATAGCAACATATGCTAATCGAGTGCTGATGTCTTAAATTAACACCCGCTGAGCCCGAGGCCTGCCGATCCGGAACAATTAACATCCGTTCCGGCAGAGGTTTACCGATTCTTATATCATTTACGTCGTTTTGTTGATATTATTAGTAAATTATCTTAATCTATGATTTTTTTTAACAATTACCCTGATTATAACATAGTGCAAACTTGAACCATAATTCATTCAGTATAATACAAAGCATATTGTATAAGGGTGATTAACAATCTCGATGAAAAATAAATTTCAAGCGCGACTTCGTCTTGCGTAATAATTATTTCCCTCGTGTGCTAATCTAGCAAAATTCTTAGGGCAGTATGTTGATAATGTAAAGTGAGGATAACGGAAATCCTATGAAATATTGGACAGTAGGAAAGACTAAATTCAAATAAATCTGATCATTTGAAAGTTCCTTAAATCGAGACAAATAACAAACAAGGGCGGAAAACACGTGTTTAAATCTTGTCAATCGATTAAGAAGAGACAAATCTAGGGGAAAAGGTAGAAATCATATGAACTCCTAATGACCGGATTTGTAAACAGGTTTAATCGTCTCCTACCATGCATTCCTCAGTCACCATGCAAGTTCGCACTCTGTCAAAATAATACAAATAAAAATAGGACACAATCAGTAAAATTATAGAGTAGACGACGTTACTGGTATATAATTATGATATACAGCAAATAGTTTCACAAATCGGTCAACACATTAATGTGGTAAAACAGGTTATACTACAATGCACCAAAATGCAGATTTTGTTCATCAAGCAAGTTTAAAAAGTAATACAATGACATTTAAAACGACTAAGAATTAGAACATGCATGATCAACAAAGGCAACAGTAGTACACCGCTGTTAAATAGTCATAAATCGTTAAAGCTAAAACAAATCCTGGTTTCAAACCAAAACCGAGGGAAACACATCAAATATAAGACGAAAACAACACGACAGTTGCCACGTGTAAAGCTCAACATGACTACCCTTTCGAAACACATGGGATCTGTTGTTCATCTTGCCGTTATTTTAACCAGTGATTAAACTTGACGAGTAAAAATTAATCAACTGATTAATCAATGGCTTAACATTTAATCAATTTGAAAATCATGCGCACCATTTTTATAGTCATGCGCAACAGTCTAAAAGTCATGAACTCCAGTTTTAAAATTATGGGCACAAGATCTTGGAGGTGGTAAAAACCATTTTGGAAAGTCGTGAGCACGTGTTTGAAAGTCATGCACACAAGTTCAAAAGTTGTGCGCACGAGTTTTGAATCTGGTGCGTGGAAGATTTAATATCCGGCAAAGTAACATATTTATATTTACATGACACTCAAGGGGCTCCTTAGTGATGCTTTACTATACTGGCTGTATTATTAACTAACATGTACAAAATCTTTTTTTTTTTGGCTTTCGTATTTGTTGGAATACACTGCACATGTGTTTGCTTGTTGTGAGCCAAGACTCCGTGCTGAAGGCCGTACTTTTATGACCTATACTGATTTACTTTTACGAATTGTGACTAAAATAGAGAATTGACTCAGTAGCACCCATACCACATCTTCTGAAGTTTCTTAATTTACATAAGTAATTGAAAACAAAATAGCATAACAAATACAAGAAGCGAAGCAAGGTTCAAATAACTTAACATGCTCTCTCGGGATTCCTAGTACCTCTTGTTCCTCAACCATACCTACCATATTAAGATCAAGCCTGACTAAACTGGACCAATTTCTTTTTCTTGAGCAGTGAAGTTTCGAAAGCATACATATGGTATGAGCAGTGTATGCCTAGAAAGAATTATATAGCGACGAAGAAATATCAGAGGTCATAAAAAGTTATGACAGGCATAAGGTGTTAAAAGAAGATCACAATAATTATTTGCAATATGATTATTACAAAAAATAAAAATACAAAAAAAAATATGGCATTATTCTCAAAACGGGAGCCAGGAATAAAAAATTCTACGGGCTAGGTATGATAGAATATAAGATAAAGAAATACATAATTTTAACAAAATAGTGCCAACGCGTATCTATATATTTGTAACAGGTAACATATTCGGGTGGTTTTTATAATAAAAGCTTTGGGACATATGATCAATGTTAAAACCTTGTTAAAAGTTTCTCAATCATATAAAAGTATATACAATTAAAATAGGAGGGCACATTTACCCTGTTGTTCAGATCAAAAGTAACTGTTTTTGTATATCAAACTTCCGGGAACCAGTATGTTCTAATATGTAATTTGAGGTATCTTGAACTTTTCAGCACAAGTCAGGATACGATATAGCTTTGACTTGAAATATGACTTCGCTTTGTAACGACAAAGTGTACATTAATGCTTAGAATTGCAGAATTTAACATTGGGGAAACAAAGGTGCTATACATTAGTTGTTGAATACCTTTATTGGCTGTGTTGTACCTTTTAGTTATTGCTTTGGTTTTTCTATAAACTGATCATTAGTAATACTGTTTATTTAAGATAAGAACGACAAAGACATGATATATTGTATTAAAACTTTTTCTGGATCTCGCAAACGACAAAACAAACTGTTTTGCTATATTAAAAAAAGAAATGAATAAGTCTTTTACCTTTATAACGCATATTTTGCATAAATTATTTATTTTTATTATGTACAATATTTCACAACGTAAAACATATGATATGCTTAAAAGTGTTTTTGTTCAGTCAATCATTACAATTTGTTTAAAATATAACTAGGTGTTTCCTTGACAAAATTTGACATTGGTTTCTCCCAGGAAGTTTTTAAATTTCATAATGGTGTCCTATAGAATCATAGACAAAAAACTTATTTGAGTTATATCATGTTTAGTCAATGAAGCTACTATTTATAAAACAGGCCTTTGTTGCATTACTTATTTGATTTATAAGGCATATATGTGGTGCGTGTAATGTATTTTTTTGTATATCTCGGTTAATATTGATCAAATATTTATAAGTAATGACTTTTGGAAAATCCTCAGATTTAGAATTCGAATAACTCGGTTAAAAACGAAAAATGTTATATCTCACATAATTTCATGTATTAAACATAAAGTAATATCTTACTATAGATTTATCAATATAAAGAACATATGAACATTGTCGGAAAATTTAAAACTTATTTGAAAGAACGTTAGAAACAACACGAAAACGAGGCTCGCCGAGCTTTACTCCTATTTCGTATCGAGTACAAATACATTATATATTTGCAGACAATGTAAAAATATAACAAAATGGTAAAATGTGTTAACCTGAAATATACTCCAAAGACTAGAATCTTTAGTTATTTAAATCTAAAGCATGGTCCCTAATTTTTCAAAGAAATCGACATAGTGTTAACGCAGATCGCGAGAATCTCAAAATGAACTGTTACGGAAAGAGGAATATCCACATTACATCTTGCTCAACATGGATGTGGGATAACAGGCGACTTTCTTTATACAAGTTCAAATAAAGCAAAAATGTATTTGTGTAGCTATTATTTGTAAAATAGTTGAATGATGGCAGGAAATTTGATAAGAAATATTGAATATGGTGATGATATGCGACTTCGAGATAGAAGTATCTTTCCAAAAGGTGAATACTTGCGATTATTAAACAATAATAAATTTGTAATGATTAACTCCAACCGTAACATAAAGATTTGTAAACAAAACGTTAAAAGTGGTTTACGTTCAAGGACTATGACAGTTTTTTTCCATTCGTTTGATGTACTTGAGCTTTTGATAATGTCATTTGATCAGGGGCTTTCTATTTAGAATTTTTCTAGAAGTTGGGTATTTTTGCTATTTAAGTTTTTATTTGAATTATGAACACCTTGTAATCTAATAGGTATCGATAAGGTTATTCTGATGTTTTCGTATGAGGATTATGCAAGGCAATGAGCAAAACGCAAGAAAGGAGATGAAGATGGCCTGTCCGAACGGATTAATGCTGTGAGGTCGTTGATACAAATTAGAAACTCCATTGGTCCATCCATATCCATGCTACGTCAATCTTTAAAAACTCAAAAGTGGCAAAAAAATAGTCCTACATCCATGACTAATATAATGTTGTCCCTCAAGCCTCAAACATCATCGTCTTTATGTGTAAATCTCATTACGAAAACTGCTAGATCAATGAATTATGTATTGACACGACACTCACCAAGGAGGGCATCCTGGATAATCATAGGTCTGTTATATGTTCCTTTGGAATTTCAACCAAAGATGTAGAACTGGATCTTTCATCACTGTATTAGAAACCTTAACTAAATAAGTGTCCTCACAAACCACAGTATATTGTTGGGTCTTCCAAGTGCTCCACGAAAACTCTTTCTAAATTATGAACATCTATTTGTTCAGCAATTAAAGGCTGGGTTTCAAAGTTATTGTGAAAATGCCTATTTTAGAGGTGACGTGAATCAGATGTGGTTATTACAAAATCCCAAAGATCTTTTAGAGTACAAACAATGTCTTTCATCTTACAATAGTATTACAACGTTTGACTTTTCTACACTTTACACAAGTATTCCCAATTCTAAACTACAAGACAAATTGAAAGAGTTGGTATTGCTTTGTTTCATAAAATAAAGAAAGTCGAAGTAGATACAAGTATCTTGTCTCAAGAAGGGATACATCATGTACATCCTACTTTGTAAAAAAATCACTCTGATTCAAACAAAAGATTCTCTGAAATTGACATTATCAAGATACTTGATTTCTTAATTGACAACATTTTTGTTACGTTTGGAGAACGTTTTTTTTTAAAGACTGTCGGCATTCTAATGGGAACCTAGTGTGCCCCTATTCTTGTCGACTTGTTTCTTTATCATTATGAGGCTGACTTCATACAACAACTTCTTAGGAAGAAAAATACGAAGTTAGCAATATCCCTTAACTTTACTTTTTGCTTTAAATATGATGTACTGTCAGTAAAAAAATCATAATTTGGTGACTATGTTGAACGCTTCTATTTGATCAAACTATAGATAAAGGATACAACATACATGTATATAGACAAGTCTGCCTCATATCTTGACTCATATCTATAAATTTACAATGTGGGTCAGTTGAAAACAAAACTTTACGACAATATTGATGAAATTAGCTTCCCAATTGTGAACTCTCCGTTTCTATGCAGCAACATTCCAGCAGCATCTGCATAGGGAGTATATATTTCCCAATTGGTACGATACTCCTCATGCTTACAACTCACAAGGACGCAATCTAACCAAGAGTTCCAAATGGTGAAGTTAAAATAATCCCTCCATAAATTTTATTGACGCCATCACGAGTTGGTTGACAACTATGAAATAATCGTTTCACAGATGATATCGGATATGTTCCTTATGTCGTTACTACAATCCCCTTCCCTTTTCACGAATGTGACCTACCAACTTAGACTATTTACCGAGTTTGTAACATTATGAGCAACACGACGGGTGCCACATGTGGAGCAGGATCTGCTTACCCTTCCGGAGCACCTGAAATCGTTCCCAGTTTTTGGTAGGGTTCGTGTTACTTAGTTTTTAGATTTCTATGCTGTGTCTAGTTTACTATTATTTGTCTGGTTGTCTTTTCCTTTTTTAGCCATAGCGTTGTCAGATTCTTTTCGATGTATGAGTTAGACTGTCCTCTTGTATCTTTCGCCCCTCTTTGTTATCCCGTTAGTTTTAAACGTCGTAGTTGTTGTTTCTTTTAAATCTGCAGCAAAAGAAAACATATACGTATCTATAAAACAGTGTTGTCTTGATAGATTGTTCATTGTTTGTTTAACGCCCAGTGGAAAAATAGTTAACACATGACAAGTTAAAACATAATAACATTATGAAGGAGAAATAATTACCATTAGTTTATACAAGGTATGGGATGGACCGGGATGAAGCTAAAATCTGACTGTCCCTGGCAATTGTATGTAAGTTGGATAAAAAGAAAAATGTGTCATTATAATAGGCTACATAAGGAATAGTTAGAGAGTTGTAACAATGGTTTTGAAACGTGCTGAGAGCATGAATTTCAACCAAATCTAGTTTAACCTTTTCTTTCCAACCGAATGTGACTGAATTCATATGAATATACCACAGCCACAAGGTCGCCCTCTGTAGCATGTCCTGTTGATCTTATTTCTATACAAATGTCAAACCTTGTAGAATTTTTTTTTCAAACACGACACATTTATAAGTAAATGTCTTGATTTTGATAGTCTATCTATACTTTTCTTAAGCAAAGGGCAACATCAAAAACTCAAACACATCAAACTAATGGATAGCAACTATCATATTTCAGACTTAGTACAGGCATTTTTTTATGTAGAACATGGTGGATTAAATCTGGATTTATAGCAAGCTAAACCTCTCACGTGCAGGACAGTGCATATAATTCCTTGACATTGACTACAATGTGTGAACAGAAAATTAAAGATATAATAGGTAAAAATGTCAAAATAAGTAATAACACCATTGATGTTTCCCTATTAGTCTATGTTTAATTTGCACTTTTACACTCAAAAAAGTGTGCAGAATTTATTTTGTTTCAAATAAAGAAATAATAGGGTGAGTACAGTTTTATCATGTCCCGTATTAAAGACAAGGTTTCAGATAATATTTTATTGCATATAATAAAATAATCATCACTGGAAATTAACCAATTACATTCACCCCTTGTTTTCTCTGTATACAAAATTTAGAAACCATAAAACCCCAAGTTTTCAAATTATTCTATATAAATACCGAATACAAAAATAATGGAGTTTTGAAACACACAAGAATTATTTTTATAAGTAAATTTCGTGCTGCAATGAATTGTAGGATAAATTTTCTATAAAAGTCAAATTTAAGGGAATATATTTTAAACCTTCTCGTATGCAACTGGGTGAGACGTACTGCGATTTGATGGTATTACACCTTCAATTCTAATTCGTAATTTCAAACGAACATAAAATATTTATCAAAAAACCACTAACTCTTACATGGGAGACGCCACTTGCAGAGCCAAGTGCGCTCGAAACACAAGAAACAGGAAAATAGCATTGAATATTTATTTGAATTCCTAAATTTTGATGAACATATGACTGGGTTTTAACGTCTTCTCTAACGTAACCATCCTTTCTTGTCCGATTTAACCTGTTATGTTTCATAAAAAATATATCAGAAATACAGGCGTAAGCACTGGCTATTGTATATGAAAGACGCCGTCTGGAATCCTTTCGAAACTTATGAACATTGGACTTCTTAGTGAATAGTATTCTAACTAAAAATTAATTAAAGTGTTTGTCAGCATCTTTACTGTAGCTATTTGGAGAAGTTTAGTTAGTTAAATAATATACATATATGCATGTCTGAAGTTAAGCCTAATACATGTTATAGCTTCATAAACAATCAGTATTGTCTATACATTCGTCCTAGTGCCTTTAATAATAATATACTAAGTGACTTTAATAATAAATTTAAACAGCCCCAATGGTTTCATCAACAACCAACTTTGCAGTGTTTTCAACATCTAGTTATAGCCCAGTGACTTTAATAACAACCTGTCCAGTATTTTCCACAACAACCAGTTCAGTATTTTCCACAAAAATCCAGCTCAGTATTTTCCACAACAACCAGCCCAGTATTTTCTACAACAACCAGCCCAGTATTTTCTACAAACACCAGCTCAGTATTTTCCACAACAACCAGCTCAGTATTTTCCACAACAACCAGCTCAGTATTTTCCACAACAACCAGCTCAGTATTTTCCACAACAACAAGCTTAGTATTTTACACAACAACCAGCCTAGTATTTTCATAGACCCATCAAAACTCCATTATAGATCAAGACATAATTCAACTCAATTATTTATTTGATAAGATAGCAATTCAACATATGTTACATAAAATAAGTTTAACTTTGCCATGCACTTGCCTTCATGCATTGGTCAGATTATCATAATTCAAAGTAGGTTTACATATTCTCAATTACAGAGAAAGACTGAGGACACAGACAGAGAATAAACAAACGCTGATGAGATTGATATTACCATAAAACACACAATAGAAAAACAATGTTATGTTATGTAAAATACTATCATTGTTGAAGAGCATGTTTAAATACATATACGCCAAGTGAGTGTTACGTTGGCATAAGACTCATCAGTTGTGTTTGAATTGAGCCAATCGAAATACCAATTAAATACGAAGTAGCAAATTAAAGCTTTAAAAAAGCGAATATTTGATTTTTTTGGCAAATTACGGCTTCGGCAAATTATACCTATGGGCGGGTAAAAAACAATTGGTGTATCAAATAATTCAACATGCACATTAAGAAGAACATAATATATCAATGATATTTTTCTTCAACAAAAAAGTCCTGACCACTAGGGTGGAAGAAACCCTCCAAATTGGAGTTGGTTACAAAATCTAATTTAAGTTACCTTATTATAATATTGTAAGGCAGACGTATAAGTAGTAGTTGTATAGTATGTTTTTTTAATATTTGGTTTTAATGGATTATAACATTGTACGGAAAGTGAACTAATAGTAGTGTGTATCTTCATTTATATGTGGAAGTGTTAAATTAAGTATTTTTGAAATGAAGATTGTATTCTTTTTTAAATACTGTCACTCCTATCTTTTAAAAAAAAACATTCAAATTTAGATGCGTTTATGATCGGTATATCATCTCAATTCTCGACATTAATACAGAGAACATAATATGATATTCATTAAATCTTTTTAAAACATAACACTCATTGCTTTGGACCGATTTTTTTCAGATAGTACACTTTGAGATTTTACATTGTCAGCGCTGTTTATAGTATGTTACTACGAATAGTTTCAACATCCTTGTAAGACCGCCACAATCAATATCATGTTGAGCAATATGATACAATCTGTCCTGTCGCTCTAGATCTTTTGTTATAAAACTAAATAAACTATTCAAATGTCAAACCTTCTTCTAATTCACGTTTGGTCTGACACGATTGAAAACGGTGATGGAAGGTCAAACTTTGATTCTTTAAAGCACTCTCTCATGTTACGTTTAAATTCGTCACGATACCATTGAACTTTGTAATTGCTTTTACATCCGTCTATGAACAGATTTAATTTTAAGTTTCAAAAACTTCCTTAAAAAATCAAAAATGAATAATATATTTTGACTTCCGTATAGTCCAGAATAATTCATATTGCCTTATTTGAAAAACTGTCGACTTTTTCTTGTTTTGAACATTATTGATTCTCATCAGACACGTTAAAAACTAACAATGGCTATTGTGTCATCCAAAGGATTACCCAATAGACATTTAACCAAATTTTGTAGACATTTATTTGATATTCTTCCAAAGTGAGCGTTTGTAATAGTACATTTACGTTCTAAACATATTTTTTCAAAACTGGAAAGAAACTGTTGATCACAAAAAATTGGTTATCACAGATGTTTTTTTTTAAACAAAATTGAACTTGAATAAACTCATCATAGATACCAGGACAAAATTGTGTGTGTAAGCCAGCCGTGCGTTTCGTCTACAAAAGACTCATCAGTGACGCTCGAATCCCAAAAAGTTAAAAAGGCTAAATAAAGTACGAAGTTGAAGAGCATTAGGGACCAAAATTCCTAAAAAAAAAAAGTTTTGCCAAATACAGCTAAGATAATCTATGCCTGAGGTAGAGTGCGAGTGTCACTGATTATCTTTTTGTAGACGAAACGTCCATCTGGCATACACAATTATGAGTATTGTATTAGTTTTTTTATTTGCATGTATCATATTGATGTGAAATTCTCTTTTTAACATAATTTGGAATCAGTTAAAGGATTGCCAATAGTACTTTCTGAAAAATAAAATATTTCTAGATGTATACCACAATAGAATATGCAAAAACATCTAACATTATTCAGTAATCAATAGTAATCAACGACGTATATTAGAAAAGCACGAGGCATTTAAAAAATAAATGTTGTCATGCAAATGCTTGATTATGTAAGGTAGGAAAACAAATAGACTTTATACCGTTCATTGACAGTATTTGATTCGAAGTCATGAATACCAAAAAAAAATCCCCCCCTCCCCCCCCCCATAGTTGAATGATCAAGTTTTGATCTATATTATCAACATTGAAAATGATGAGTTAAAGTTGCAATATAAATTACCATCTTTCAAAAAAAACGGATAAACACGGAAAATAAAATTGATTTAAACCATGTCAAGAATGTGTCTTTGCTACTTATAAGAATATACCAAACTATATTAAACCCGTGTCTGCCATACATAGACACGTTCAATTAGTTGTTCACATCTTGTTCACATTATTCAAAAGAGTTTGGATTGTATTTCAGAATAGGGAATATTGTTCCAAGATTGGTAAAAAAGAACAAAGAAAAAACTGCCATCAAATGAGGAATAGAGAATAATGGGTGCTACAATATAACGATTAAACGATATAGGTCAAAATAGATACAGAACAGAAAAAAAATACAATTAACGAATAGAGAAACATACTCAGCATAGATCGTTGATACTTTTTATCAGTAATTCACATCTTGTCCACGTTATTCTAGAGGGTCTGGATTGATTTTATAGAATAGGACATATAGTAACAACATTGGGAACAAATAAAGAATAAAAAATAAACGACTACTAAATAACGAATAAAAAATAACGCGGTGCATTTTTTGACATTAGATCGGCACGACACACACACATAGACTAACATAAAGACAAAAGATACAGAGTACTAATCTTAGACTACTCGCAGTTTCGAAAATATAATTAAAAACTTAATACTAAATTATCAGTACACATTAATTGGATTAAATATTATGATGTAATAAACATTCAGTGAAAAGTATGACCTTGTGCGATGCTAGAATATAAGTACAAAATATAGACAGGATGACAGACCCATTATTTTTAATGAATAACAGAGCATATTGAGTTATAATTTAATTGATCATAATCAAAGTTTGTAGAAATAAAAACTGCAGTATGTATACTAAAGAAATTTATCCTTTTGAACTTACTTTAAATAAAGCTAATAATAACAATGACCACTACCCTTTCCTCTATCTTGATATCTATATAATTAACAGAAAGCTTACTTCTAAAATATATGACAAAAGAGATGATTTTACATTTCTTATCGTTAATTATCCATTTTTAGATGGTGACGTTCCCTTGTCACCATCTTACGGTGTTTATATATCTCAACTTGTACGATTCGCTCGTGTATGTAAAAATGTTTTAGATTTTAACTAGAGAAATTGATGAATCACTGAAAAACTATTACACTAGGGTTTTCGATATCACAAACTAGTCCAAACATTTACTAAATTTTATCATCGGTATAAGGACATCATTCGTAAATATAGCTCAACATGGAGACTTCTTATACGTTCAGGTATTTCACATCCAATTTTTTATGGAAATATTCTTTATAAAGCACGAAAATGTCAGTATTCACCTCAGAAGCTAACAACATCTTTAAATAGACTAATTAAGAAGGGATATAGTTAAAATACTGTTGTCAGGTCATTAAAGATTGCATATGTTGGCGTTAATATTGATTCACTTATAGAGTGTTTGCATCGGAACTAAACACATTCATTTAAAAAACAGTGGTTGGCATGACACGGGTTATGTTCTTCTCATATACGTTATGATAGTTTGACACTAGACCCCTAACAAGAATGATTGTGCCTGATATTCATACGATGAAGACATAATCTTTCAATCAGTTTAATTGAAGAGTGGAGCTGGCATGTCAATTAACAACTAGAAGTCTGTTGTTATAATTTATGTATTATTGTCATTTTGTTTATTTTCTTTGAATACAGCTTCTGACATCAGACTCGGACTTATCTTAAACTGAATTTTAATGTGCGTATTGTTTTGCGTTTACTTTTCTTCATTGGCTAGAGGTATAGGGGAGGGTTGAAATCTCATAAACATGTGTATTTCCGTCGCATTTTTGCGCCTGTCCCAAGTCAGAAGCCTCTAGCCTTTGTAAGTCTTGTATTATTTTTAATTTTAGTTTCTTGTGTACAATTTGGAGTTTAGTATGGCGTTCATTATCACTGAACTAGTATATATATTTGTTAAGGGGCCGGCGGGAATTTCTCGTTGCATTGAAGACCTGTAGGCGACCTTCTGCTGTTGTCTGTTCTATGGTCGGGTTGTTTTCTCTTTGACACATTCCCCACTTCCATTCTCAATTTTATTTAATACTTGAAGAACTTACTAAGGTGTTAAATCGATAGCATTTAGAAAGAAGATTATTCAAAGAATGAATCTATGAGTTCTTTTACATTAAAACGTTTTTTTTTACAAATTGTGGAAAAAGCAGCAATACCATCCGTGATTTTCGTTTTGTTTTCTTAATTACCAACATTGTTTAATACTATGTTTAGATTAATGTACAACAGACGCATGTTTCGTCGTGATAAGATTCATCAACTAATTAAATTCAATACGAAGTTGAAAAGCTTTAACAAGCGAAATGTCGAAAAGTTGTGCTCATTACGGCTAAGGAAAATTATATCTAGGGTAGGATGCTCACGTATATCGAATGATTCAATACTTTCAAATCTTTTTTCTTGTTAATTCGACCTGCTGATACTGTTTATAATGCCTTCTTGTTATTTTATATAAATTTTCACTTCTTCTTACTAAATTTGTATAAACTTCAAGATTTACCTGTATTATTAAAACTGCTTTTTTTCTAAAGTAAATATCTTCGAAGGTTTAAATATTTCGCAGTGGTGTCTTGCAATGGCTTTTTTGGACTTGTTTGTTTGTCGCTTATATTCTATTAACTGTGCATTTGCATTCAGATATCGCCGATCAAATTTATTCGTTCATTGTGTATTAATTTACGTTTTTTGATTGAGTTAGGCCTGCCAATTGATATTTTATCATGTGTTTTTCTATGTTGTGATATTATGCTTTTGTTTCAGAAAAAAGGAGAAAGTTTGGATCCATTAAAACGTTTTATCCCGCTGCAAATGTTTGAGGAAATACTTGTATTTCGAGGTCGAATACCATCACGTTAATCAAACATTTATCCTTATTTGTTAATAACAGTACCAAATAGTATATGCATCACATACATTTGAGTACTATCATCTTTTGATTTCAACCAATGTGTTTGTTTGTGCATCCTACAAAATGAGGGTTTTTCAATAATAAATTTTGATAAATATCTAATAATGTTAACCGAAATATACAAAGAGACAGTAAACATATCATATTAAAACCTTATAAATAAAATATTTCATGCAATTAAAGAGCGTCTTTATAAACAGCACCTGCATTGATTAAGTGTCACATTTAAGTTAAATAACTTTTTGTAAATTACGCGATGGAATACCGTCATCAAACTTGCAAACTTTCCGGTAGAAACCTTTCACGTGAATTTAAAATTATGTCAAGGAAACATATATTTATATATTAAAACATGTTATGATTGACCGAACAAAAGCATTATCAAGTATTTGAAATGTTGCGTTATATTAAATTAAATATATATAAACCTGCTGAATTTGCAATTTGAAGGTATAGGGCATTTCATGCCTGTCAAAATATTGAGTAATCAACCAATAGTTGACCGGGAGTGATGTTTTATCACTTCAATAACACAAACAACCTTCATTTACTCCATTTTGTAATATTAATAATGCAATACAAGCAAAAAGGATCATACATTTGATGTCTTTTCCCTAAATATACCTCATTTTCAAAATACAAGATTACTGCAATGATTACATGGATTTTCGCGGCTTCCCCTAATATAATTACATACACCTTAAGGGTGTTTTTACAAAGTGTCATGTTTATATTACCATTTTCATGATTCTTGTTGTAAGATGCTAAAATAAAACATGACACTTTTTTGTCGTTAGCGAGATCTAGAAAAAGTTTAGTTCTTCTATGTTGTTTTTATCCTCTGTGAAAGGGATATTTATGATAAGAATAAAGACAAACCAAAACAGTAACTAAAATATACACCACTGAAAATCAAGAGGTATTTTGATTTCTCTAATTCTTCGTCAATGTATTCCTTTCTGCACCCTTTGTATAAAAAAAACTCTTATCCACGTGTTGCTCGTTTGATCTCAGTTCTTGATTTAAATCCGATTATGACGTCTGGAAAAAAGCGACCATTTCTGATGAAGTCTGAAAGAAATAACATAACTTTTTGCAGATCATTCGAAAAGAAGGAAAAAGTTTACCTGCATATTGTTTGAAAATCATTAGAGAAACAGATTCCGCCACACAACCTCGTGTAATATGATATGTATCCACTCTCGAAATTTAAATTAAAATATTTTAAACGCTCGGCGAGCTTCGCGTTTTAACTTAAAATGGCAATTGTTATCCCTGATAATCATGCCATTAATTTTTGGTTTTGATTGTGCGATCTTCATTCTTCACCTGCTGTTTGTTTCAATTTGTTATTACCTCTGATAGTCCTATTTCATTATATCATTCTTTTTAGGTTTAAACTATTTACATACTGTATATCCTTTGAAACTCCATTGCTCGTGAAATCAATATTCATCTCAATTAGATTCAGTAAAGACAGGTTTGAACTTAAAATAGTAGGTATGAACGAGTTATAAAAAGTATAAGTGAACTCGTAAGGGCACAGTTGGTTTGATGTTCTTTATCTTGTGTTTTGTTGTATTTGTTTTTCATGTTATTTGTTGATGCTATTTTGATATCAATTTCTCAAATTTAAAAGTTTTCAAACATAATCTTGTACAATATCACTTCCAAAAAAGGGGCAAAAGATACCAGAGTCATAGATCGAAAAAAAAACTGAGAACGCCATGGCTATAAAATAAAAAATATAAAAAGACAAATAATAGTACAAAAGACACAACATAGAAAAAACGACTAAGCAACACGATCCCCTCCAAAAACTTGGGGTTATCTCAGGTGCTCCGGAAGGGTAAGCCCTTCCTGCTCAATATGTGACACCCTCCATTTTGCCCAGAAACTGAATGCAAGACTAATCTGTCAATCTATACACTATACCATTATTGACATCCCAAAATACACTAATTCATTGAATTACAACATATTGTTAATAAATGTCATCAAAATATTCATAAGAGTTCTTATTACAATGTCCTTATGTGTTACTTTATAAATATTAGAATCAAGTAGAATAAAGATTATATGAGAGACAGTGAAGAAAAAAGCTAGGATTTCTGAACCATGATAAGAATTATCATTAATGATAAAAAGGCTTTTTAAAGAGGTAAACTGACTTTTTTTTATGTAGGCTTTTGAACAAAACACATGTCAACAGTACAGATTCAAAAGCGAAAAAGCAACATCAATATAAAATCAATTCGTGCATGAAATTACAAAATACTTAAATACATAGATATATAAGCATCGTTTTGTGTATTTATACCTGTGCAAGTTCCCAATTCACATATAATCTGGTTGGCCACGCTATTACCAGAGACCTCAATATTGTCAATAACGCTACCCAACGCAATTTGTTATCCAAAGGTCCGAAATATCGTGAGCCTAAATACATCTATTAGAAAAATAACTTCAAAATACTGATGGATTCAATCAATGATTATGTCAAGCAATGGGCTAATAGTTATCAAAGGTACCAGGATTATAATTTAATACAAGACGCTGAATTCATCTACATAAGACTCATCAGAGACGCTCAGATCTAAAAAGTTATAAAGTCAAACAAGTAGAAAGTTGGAGAGCACTGAGGACTCGAAATTACAAAAAGTTGTGCCAAATACGGCTATTGTTCAGTCAGGGGCATTACTTAAACAAGTAACAATTAAAATTACCTATACAAGTAATGTTGAAAACGAGGCTTATTTTAATATAACTTATATAAGTTATTTTTCTGAATATTATTTTTATAGGTGTCCAAGAATACAGATTTTACTAGCTTTAAATAATTTTCACAGTTATCTGGTTATTTTTCCCTTGATATATAGAAACTAATTCTTCAGAAACACTAATTAACTTTCCGACGCACTTATCTTTCATACCGACGCTTCTGGGTCAAAGATTGGTCTCTTGGGACTATTAAATTATCATTTTCCTCTAAAATCTTGAAGGTAGACTGATATAAATAGATAGATACTTGTGAATTAATTAAGACCTGAAGTTATTTATAATTTGTAACCTAAATCAATTACATATGTGCCTTAGATAAGTGTAATTGCTATTTTTTTCAAAAATGTTTAAAATAACTTATTCAAGTAATATTTTTGTTATTATTTTCAAAGTAACCCTTCATCTCTATACTCCTCTCAAATTTGATAAATTCTTTATTTTATGATATAAAATGTAGTTTAAAATCATGAAAACTACATTTAGTCTATGTTTCTATTGAAAATTAAAATAACTCTATTGTATTTAAAATAAAAAATTACTTACATAAGTAATTAAAAAAAATAACTTGTTTAAGTAACGCCCCTGACTGTTGTTATCTATTTCTCGGATAAGAAAATCATTAGGTTTTCGAGAATTTAAAGTGTTGTCAAGAAGAAATTTATTAAAAAAAAACATACAATTGATATTCATGTCAACACCGAAATGCTGACTATTGGACTGGTGATATCATCAGGGACGGAACGTCCACCAGCAAAGCATCGATCCAGTGGTTTAAATAGTGATCAAAGGTACCAGGATTATAATTTAATACGCCAGACGCTCGTTTCGTCTACATAAGACTCATCAGTGACGCTCAAATCTAAATAGTTATAAAGCCAAACAAGTACAAAGTTGAAGAGCATTGAGGACCCGAAATTCCAAAAAGTTGTGCCAAATAAGCTACGGTAATCTATTCCAGGGATAAGAAAATCATTAGTTTTTCGAAAAACTTTCATTTTTGTCAACAGGAAATTTAATAAAAATGACCATATAATTCATATTCATGTCAATACCGAAGTGCTGACTACTGGACTGGTGATATCATCAGGAACGAAACGTCAGCCAGCAAAGCATCGATCCAGTGGTTTAAATAGTTATCAAAGGTACCAGGACTTTAATTAAATACGCCAGACGCGCGTTTCGTCTATATAAGACCTGAAAAGTTATGAAGCCAAACAAGTACAAAGTTGAAGAGCGTTAAGGACCTCAAATTGAAAAAAAGTTGTGCCAAACCAAATACGGCTAAGGTAATCTTATCCGGGAATAAGAAAATCCTTAGTTTTTCGAAAAATTTTAAGTTTCGTGAACAGGAATTTTATTAAAAATTAACTATATAATTGATATTCATGTCAACACCGAAATGCTGACTACTGGGCTAATGATACCCTCTGGAACTAAACGTCCACCAGCAGTGATAAACGCGAGAAGGAAGACGTAGATACTCTTTCCGAATGCATTAAGGCTGTGAGGCCGTCGATACAAATCCGAATTAAGAAACTTAATAGGTCTTTCAGTACCTTCGCTACTTCAATTTTCAAAGACCCAACTGTTGCAAAACACTTGTCCTACCTCCATGACAAATATGTTGTTGCCCTCGCAGATAAAGCCCAAATCAAAATCGTTTTTGAGTGCAAATATAATAACATTAACTGCTTGATAAAAGAATTAGGTATTGACACTTCAATTGAAAACTCAACGTATACCCTCACGACACTTACCAAAGAAGAAATCCTGGATAATCATAGGTCTGTTCTATGCTCCTTTGGAATTTCAACCAAAAGATAAAGAACTGGATCTTCCATCACTGTATGGGAAACCTAAACTACACAAGTGTCCTTTTCAAAAAGAGTGAAAAATATATTTCAACAAAGCGCATTTGACTGACAGGTCGAACAACTGATGTTCTTTAACTCTGCTGACTGCGATTGACGATTGCTTAATAAAATGATCACATGGTGTAACAAACTTGATCACTTTATAAATTGCATACCTAGTAGGAAACAATAAACTTGCGGCAAAGATGGTAAACCACAACATGAGGTGCTATTTTTTTTTACACCATATCCGGATTTCGACAATTAATGTCTCTTCAATGATATAAGAATCGAAAAGTATTTGGAAGGCCATTTAATTTAGCACAATTAAGGACACACTTCTGAATTTTTAAGACTCAAAATATGATGCACAGCTTGTATAAACCGGAGGGAAAATATAATACAAGCCCAAACTAAATAAATATAAACATGTATAAATTGAAAAGAACGTTCAAACCTATGATTGTGTTGGGGAAAAAACCGACAATTTTTTATACATGTGCATGTAAAACTAATTTTGTTGTAGATGGGTCTAATACAGCACAAAAAATATTTTCTAAAAAGACCAAAAGAGTCAAAAGATTATTTTAACAAAACGCATTTTACTAACAGGTCGAACAACTGATGTTGTTAAACCCTGCTGACTGCCATAAACGATTGCCAAATAAATTGATCACAAAAATGTAACAAAATGGATCTTTAAATCAATTCAATACCAAACAGAAAACAATAAACTTGCGGCAAAGATGGCAAACCACAAACATGAGGTTCTTATATTTGTTTTATACCATATCCGGATTTCGACAATTAATGTCTCTTCAGTGATATAAGGGAGCAAACATTATTTAAAAGGCCATTTTATTTACCTCAATTTAGGACACACTTTTGAAATTTAAAAAAATGAATAGAGAAATTGGTCCAGCTAAAATATCATAAGGTAATATCTGGAAAACAAACACACGAACCTTTATTATTGTTTTGCTCTCAGTCGATTACCAGCTGTGGTGGAACCAGAATTGTTTTAAAGGGTTGAGCTACATTTGTCTGTTCTATAAGTAGTTTCATTAGGAGGGGGGCTCGGAACTTAATTTTGCATAAAAAAAATATTTGATACAGGGTAGCACACACATAAACAATGGGTTTTTATTATGTATGAAACCCAGAACGACCTTTTACAATAAGCGAATCGATACCGCATAGTCAGCTTTTACAGGCCTCGAAATAACAAATGTACCAAGTCAGGAATATGACAGTTGTCAGCTACGTGTTGCATGTGTTTGATCTTTTGATGTTGATATTTGTTTAAGGACCGCACGCTTTACACTTTGCTCGGAGTTTGGTTTTATTTTTTTAATTTTCCTTTGAAAGTCCTATTATAACGCCCATCAACCTGGTCCACCCTCTTCCTTGCAGGAACTACCTTTTATATTTATTGGTATTTTTTTTTCCTTAATATTCGTTCATATGTTTCTCAACGAGCATGTGCGTAATATTTTCTAATGCACTTTACGCACACAATTACCTATATTTCAATATATTACCGTTTTATAGAAACGTATATGCATTTGTTTGTGGAACAAGCTTATCCAGGAAACTCATGTGAAATCAGTTCATGTGAGTTTCGTGTAAATCTAATGTGAAACTCTCAAGATCTTCACATGAAATTCTCATAAATTTGAAAAATAAAGTAATTCAAATAACATTTAAATTTTCAAACCATGAAAAATACCGATTTCTTATTTTGAAAAGTTCACGTGAAATTCAGGTGAACATTTTTACCTAACATGGTGACAATTTTCACCTAAGATTCATGTGCAACTCAATTCACGTGAAATTCACATGACAATTTTCTCATGCGTTTCACATGTAAGCTCGTTTGAGGTGAATCTTACGTAAAATTGTGAGCAAATTTGGCCTGTGTTACAGACAATAAATCTTTTGAAAATTGTTTGTAGTTTTTTAAAAATATATAAAGAAACAAATATATCAAGCTCAAAGAAAGAAAAATTCAATCAGAAAACCCTATATCAAACTACAAAATCAAAAGCTCAAACACATCAGACAAATGAAAATAACTGTCGTGATTCTTGTGCTCACACAATTTTTAATAATGAATGAAGTACAACAATAAAAACTGAGTATTGTTTAAAACACTGTTGTGATATTTATAGTTAGTTATGTTTTGTGACTAATTTTATCACATACAGTTTAAGTATTTATCATTTGAGAAAATACTTGTAATTCGAATACCATCACCGTTAATCATACATTTATTCTTTTTTTTTAAACTAAAGATCGACAGTACATAATATTAAATGCATCAATTTAATGGGACATCTTTTGTTTTCAACCGAGTCGTTTGCATCCTACAAAATGAGGGTTTTTTTCAATAATAAATGTGATAAATATCTAATGGTGTTACCCGAGATATACAAATAGTAAACATACCATATGTAAAGCTTATAAATACAATATTTCATGCAACAAAAGACCTATTAAAAATAGCACCTGCAATAATTAAATGTCACAATAACTTTTTGTCTATTATGCAACACTTATTAAAACTTACCGGTAAAAACCTTTCACGTGCATTTCAAATAGTGTCAAGAGCATGTTTATATATATGATTATATATATATACTTATGGTATTTTATCACCTGTTAGTCGAATGCGCTTTGTTAAAATATACTTTTTCACTGTTTTGGTCTTTTTGAAAATGTTGTTTGTTGTGTATTAGAGGTCGGTCATTTACAAACGTATCAACGTTGACGTATCCGTATCTGCAGATATATCAAAAAATATTATGTGATCCCGAACTTATTAATAAGACCATGCTTCAATTAAAAAAAAACTAACTGGAATCTCTTCGAAACAATCAAACATACACTTTCAATATTTGTGATAGTGGTGTTTTGTAAAAAAAAAAATTAATGGGTTCTATCAACTTTTTTAACATGCCCTTAAAAAGGAGCCAATGTAGGGCAGGTACACGATATTCGTTCACAATTTTTTAATAATCAAGTTAAAAAAATATTTCAAGATCTTATATGAATATACACAAAAAAAAATCAAATGTACTACTTATACATGTAAGGGACTTTGAATATTGTTCATTTACGATTTTATCAAAAAAGGTAATAGAAAAGTACTGAGTATCACTCTGTTTGTCAATTAACAATTTTGTTCTACGTGAGCACAAGTTCATACACAAAAAAATAATTTTACCGTATTCACTCCTATTATGCATGTAAACTGTTTCAACTATCCGCAATATTTTTAAATGTCTGGTTACATATTCCACAAAAACTCGATATTTCCTAATTGTTTTGAATTTAGAAATTAATCAGTCGCACATTTGCATTATTGAAAGTACATAAAATTAAAGCTCGGGATCATATAATGTTTTTTGGTATATCTGCAGATGCGGATACGTAAACGTATATGATACGGTTGATACGTCTTTAAATGACCGACCTCTATTTAGACCCCTCTACAACGAAATTTATTTTATAGCAGTTCGAACAACTGATGTTCTTCAACCATGCTGACTGCCATTAACGATCGCCAAATATATTGATCATTCATTCATTTGCAGGATCCTTCACTATAGATTGATTAATTGCTTGTTGCTTAACATCCAGTTGTAAATATGTCATGCATGTTCAGGACGAGAACAAGTTAACAATAAATACAATAGGTAGGTCTTGTTATAGAGGCCATAAGGGGTAATAAGGAATGCCACTGGAAAATGAGGGTTTGTTGGTTAGGTTAGACATTTTGCCTTGCATCAGGACAACTACGGACCCCTCCAAGAGTTGTTGCAAGGCTTCTTAACGTGCAAAGAGTATGGCACTCTCTTTACACAAGGCATCGGATTAAACGTCCCCATTTTGACAGGACTTGGCTGCAAACTTTATACATCCCGCACAGACAAACGGACGCCTCACTTTGGCAAGCGTTTTACTGCCGATTGGAAGGAGACCAAGTGACCATATTTCGTTCCTACAGTCACCCTTTGGGGTTCTTTACTATAGATAATTCAGCTGATCTGTAACAATACCATCTGTAAGCCTTATACATCATGTACTCTTTTACGACGCTAGATTAAAACTGACGAGAAAAGGTAACACCCAACCACCGGATACTTTATTTTTGTGAAGCCTAGGTGGTCGGGTGGTGTAGCGCGTCGGGTAAAGTGCAGGCGCTTTGGTATCACGATATCTCAGTAGCATGAAATTCGAATCCGGGCGAGGGAAGAACAACAAATTTGCGAAAAGAAATTTACAAATCTTACATTGTTGGGCTGATGATTCGACGAATTATATATACAGTATGTATTTTCAGCCTTGTATCACCATCACTGCTGGTGATTCGATGGATTTAATATGTTTTGGAGTCGTCACTGGTTTAGACGTACTTATACCATAATTATTTCTGTGACGGCATCTTGCATTGATTTGTAGGGTCCTTTACAATAGATAATTCAGCTGATCTATAATAGTACCATCGTCAAGCATTATATATCATGTACTATTTAACGACAATAGATTAAAACTGACGAGGAAGGGTAAAACCCGGCCACCGAAAGCTTTATTTGTGAAGCCTAGGTGGTCGGGTGGTCTAGCGCGTCGGGTATAGTGATGGCGATTTGTTGTAACGATATATCAGTAGCAAGAGTTCGAATCCTGGCGAGAGAAGAACAAAACATTTGCGAAATATATATAACCCGTCAGTCAGTTATAAAGATACATAAAATTTAGATGCGTTACATGATGTTCTTGAACTTCTCCAAGATGTTAGAAAAAAAGATATTTCGACAAAAGATGACGTGTTACACAAAGATTTCTAAACGAACAACATAATTACCACCAACAAAACAAAAGCTGAAATAATAAAAGAAAAGATTTTTAAAGAACTGAAAAAGGAATTCGATGTCGCATCATGTATATTTTGGGGAGTTGCACGGGCTACATATATAAAAAGGCAGTTATTGACTTGCACAACACAAAATATGTATTTACGTCTCTGAAGTTTTATCTGGATTTTTTCTCTAGAAAAATAACCGGTATCGAAAAGGACAAGGTACACAAAGGGCAGTATTTGGCCCCTTTTTTGTCAATTTTTCTTTTCATGTAATAAACGAAATTATAATCGGAAACAAGTTGAATATATCTATTCTTTAGTAGCTTATGCGGATTTTAATTTTTGGTAAAGCAGAAATCTTAGTTTGGGTTGTTTAAAGTTCTCTTACTACGCCAAAAATTAGCAAAATGTTGATTTTTGGACTGAAATTCTTCGTTTTTAAAGGCCTCCGCCAACGTGAGCCACAGAAAAGAATGGTGACAAGAATAGAATTCAAACGGAATTTTCTGATAGTGAAAAGAAACTATTGGCTCACGTTGGCGGAGGCCTTCAAATATGAATAAGACTTTCTCCTAAAAAAGAAAAAAACTTCGCCGTAATAGTATAATCGGAGCGAAATCGGAGAAAGGGCATGAAAAACTCCGCATTGGGCTGTGACTACCAGACACCATCAACTTCATCAAGAATATTTCAAAAGATGACGTTTTTAGTTTTGAGATTTGGCAGTCATTCTTCAAATTGTATTTTTTTTCTTTTCATCAATCTAGATTTTGTTAAATCAAATTGGATCAACAAACAAATGGTGACAACGTATGCATTTGGCACACACGATAAACAGCCATTTTCATTTGTACCTCCGGTTGAGTCATGATATAAATTAAAGCTACTAAGAGTTTGAATGATTAAATAATTTTTCGTTTCAAGTAAACAAATACTCAGAATATGTGAAAACAAAATATCGGTCCGGTTGCAGACGACTTTGTCTTTGAGAAATTGACTACCGCCGAAAACAAAATTTTTTGCTTATCATCAACCGGAGATTTTTCTTTTGAGATAACATGAAAATTTAACAATTTTTGCAAGTAAAATAATTTCGTATTTCCGTATGATTTCGTCTACAAATAGAATAAACGGAGAAAAATAACAAATAAAAAAAACCAGTAGTGTTAAGTATGTCATTTTACACCTCTATTGTCGGGATGACAACGTAGTGTAATGGGAACACCGTTTCCTGAAGATAATTCAAAATTTATAAAGAGTAAAGCGAATAACAGTGATATTGTATCTACTCCGTCAACATGTGATAAAGCGAAAAAACATAATAAAGACATACAAGATAGTAGATTTATTCATAAAATTGTTTTAAAACAAAACCGAAACGCAAAGAGGACGTCTAGTACTATTTCATATGGACCATAAAGAGTTTGAAGTTCTCCTTCGCGGTAAACGAGATTATCGTATATTTAATAAAGTGGTAACCGACGATTTTAAAGATGTAAGAACAATAAAACTGATGACTGATACAGTGCGTCAAGGAATATTAGAGATGGAAAAACTTGTGAACAATAAAAAGCTGTAACAGTTTATTTTTTTCAGTATTTTATAATTTGTTTTTGTAGTGAGAATTGTGTATGTTTCTGTGAGAAAATGGGGAAAATGTTTTTGCTGAATAATGATAATTATATTGTGATGTTGTTTGCTTGTCTTATTATTGCTGATAAATGACTTCATAGTTAATACTTTTGATTTTATTTGCGTTGTGGAATGGACACCAGCCCTTTGCGATTTTTTTTCGATTGTATCATTGTTCGTCATATATTCGACATTAAGACTGAGGAAACAATTAACTCTTTAATTTTTTCATTGTATTCTGTGTAAGCTTTTTATAATTTTGAATGTATGAGCTGAATGTTATATTAGAAAGAGATTAAATATGATATATGAATTGATATATATATATATGTATATATATATATATATATATATAAATATGAGTATAAAAAAGTTGATAATCAGACAATCATGTTCGTGACAAATAATTCACGCAATATATGAATTAATGTTTCAAATATGATTCATTTCAGAGAAAGACAATAACTAATGGCAATATTTTTATTTTTGTGTAATTCAAACTGTGATATGTATATATGAATTGTGAACACCGTTTCCTGATATCTGGGCGTCCTACGTTCGAATCTCACCACTACCGCTAGTGTTTTTTGTTTCCCTTTTTTTTTACTTGTATCATTTTATCATTTTATTTTATTTCAAAAAAGAAAGAAAAGCAGAAAAATGTTCGAGTTCATGATATAATAGCAAGCAATTTAGTCTGATTTCTAAACATAAAGTTTTAGTCACTTCAATATGGTATGCAACAGATTTTTATTCCAAGTTTGAGCCTCATTCCATTTTTTTTTGCCCTTGGAATCAATTTTTCAATATGGGACGACATCAAAGATCAATGAAAGATAGCAAACTTATATCAAATAACTTGATAAAATGGCTGCTATTTTGGTTTCTTTGCCATTGATTTAACATGTATCCCTATTGGTCAATCATTTTTTCCCAAATTAAGTTAAGGGAGGTGGGAAGGAATCAGTGGAAAAACTCTGAATTTTTATCTTAATTTGAACTTTTGATGTCGTCCCTAAGAGAAGTTGAATAGAAGTCATTTGAAGAAATACTATTACAGCCGATTTCATTAAGTGTGTAGCCAAAGGTAACAGGGGCGGGGGTCCGGGAATGAAACCCCTGTTTTTCTTAACGATCAATGCATATGAAGAGGATAGTATACCTCACCTAATAATGACTGAATGGTTTAGCTAACAAGCAAGCTTACCAAAGATATAACCTTTGCTTACACACTCAACGATATTGACTATAAAGGGAGTTCATATATAAATTGTAGATATTATACCATAGTTGTTTTAGACATACACGAAATATTTTAAGGTTTAACTTCTGTCAACAGATAACAGTAACATGTTTTTAAAGATAAATTTTCCGGCCCTTGGTTTTAACAGTAAAAATGAAAAAAAATTATTATATATACATACATCATAACATAACATAAACGTTACACAAATGCTCGGACGACCTGATGCGCAAGGTTTAATATAATGTATATTTTTCTGTCTCATTACAGATATAGAATTGACATCCTGATTATGTAAACCATGGACACCACATAATGAAATTCATGGACGTTCGTATGCCTGTTCTCGAAAATGGTATAGTTATTTTGTTAAACATGTATAATATGTAGATATGAGAAGAGGTGGTATGAGAGCGAATGAGACAACTCTCCATCCAAGTAACAATTTATAAAGGTAAACCATTATAGATCAAGGTACGGCCTCTGACACGAAGCTTTGGCTCACAGCGAACAGCAAGTTAAAAGGACGCCAGAAATTACTATAATACTTAATACTTCACTTTTGTTTGAAAACAAATTCTCTCATATTTCAATTTGGCTCAGTATACATGTAGCATGTCGGTCAAGTGTATTATAATACAGAATGTGAAATACATTTCTGTAGCCGATGCCTCCTTAATATGTATTTTACAATATAAGAGAATGTAGCCGCTCATTATCTATAACACATATATTTCGATGTCTATTTCAGGTACATCCATAAGGGGTTACAGTATTGACATTGATAAGAATGAAGAACCATAAGGAATCGTAAATATATACAACACTAGTTTTTTTTTTATACATATTTAACAAAACTGGTTACAAGCGTCTTCTCGGCACAAGACCATACAATGGTATGAACAACTCCCACCCTCTTTTTTAAAACTGGCTAAATCTGCTCCTTTTTTTGCCTAATGGTTCACAGGAAGATAAATAATACAACTAAAAATAAAGGTTAGATTAGAGTAAACGATTTTTGATTAAATAATTGAAATAATTTCTCCTTCATTTTCATTTTTAGGTAATGCTGTGAGAATGCCTACCGTGCCTACCGCCACATACGTTTCTTCAACTTCAATGTTGCATAAATTTACAAATTTTAACCCACTCGACCTCTTCTCGAAATTTCCAATGTATGTGCAATAACTCTGTCCTTCATCCTCATCTATGTTTGAAACACCACAAAATTACGTCATGTTTTGTGGCGTTGGTGCATTCGTCTGACGCACAGTTTGTAATTTGTTTGTCGTGTGCTGGTTGTACTGTTCAAAATTCATGGGAGGTGTTCATTGTTATTCTGTGATTTACATGTTGTAAAAGGTTAAGTGTTTTTACATTATCCATGTATGTATTAATATATCCTTAGTATTTTTGAGTTTATTTGAACTGGCACGTAAAGTTTTCATTTGAGCATTTTGTTAACACTGTCATATACGGGGAGATATGGCTAGTCAAACAACAAAGTTCAACCCAACATGTTTTTCGTAAAAATGTGGTCCGGAATATGGCAGTTGTTATCAGATAGACCGTTTCTATGTATGTTGGCGTGTTTTTGTTTTTGTTGTAGTTCAGTGTTTCTGGTATTCACTTGTTTTCCACTTGTAGTTGATGTGTTTCCCTTGGATTTATATTAAGACCTAGATTTGTTTTCGCTTAATTGATTTATGACTATTGAACTGCGGTATACTAGTGTTACCTTTCTTTATCTGAAGTGATTTTTTTTTTAAATCAATGAAAGTAATTTATGTATTACTGGTCAATTTAAATGTCAGCAGATTACTTAAAACCGTCTTTTATACCTTTCATAGATACATCTTTGATTAGATATAAGAAGATGTGGTATGAGTGCTAATGAGACAACTCTCATCCAAGTCAAATTTATGAAATTAAACAAATTTTACGTCAAAGTAATCTTCATACGGATCATGGGCTCACACCGAATAGCAAGCTATAAAGGGCACCAGCAATGATTTTTGTAAAACCATGCAAACAGGAAAACCGACGGTCTAATCTTAAAAAAAACGAGAAACGAGAAACAGTTATGAACCACATCAACAAACGACAACCACTGAACATCAGGTTCCACACTTATGACAGATGCAAACCAATCCAATTGGTTTAAACGTTTAAATGGGTACGGACTGTCAAAGTTACTTGAATAACTTGAATAACATCACAACATAGAAAGACACACTATAAAATATCAATGTAATGGCTTAACTCAATCAAAAGACATATCAATACAAACAAGTAAACATACACTTAACAAATAAACTTGATTTATGACACAATGCAAAATACAAAATCAACCAAAAATTGGAGGTGAGATGTGAAAACAAAATCAAACATAACATTGGACAAATTACCGCTAAATGAAATAATGTACACAGGTAAATACAAATAATTGTGTTGTCAGGTATTCAGTAATCGAATACGGAAATATTTTATACAAAATCATAAATTGTGTTGTTCATAGTACGAGAACAGAAGTGAGCATTTATAATCATACCGAACTGTTACACATTAAATACACGAGATATAACACTCAATAAGTAAAAAAAAAACAGGTACAAAAAAGTATTTTAAATTGTATCCACAGGACAACTTGATACGAAAACACGATTTGTGATTACACGCTGTTACTGAAAGCTAGTTAAAAGCAAAAAACAAATAATAACAAAAAATCGTGCATCAGAATCTATAATAAACTAACACACATCCCAGGGATTATCAAGATTTAGTATGTTAAATTCATGGACAGTCAACGAAGACATTACTTGTGCAATGCCAAAAATAAAGGTATCAACAGGCAGTAGGATAGTTAGAAGGTAACCTTTTAATGAATGAAAATAATGTTTTAAATACATATAGTAGTTTCTTTTATGAAAATGAACGTGGATGTGTATCTATACATCCAAAACATTTTTTTTTTAATTAGGATATTTGGATACTTTTCGCCATTAAATTCCATCGATTCATTTGCTATATATACAACATGAAGAGCGGTGAACTAAAGGATTTAGTATACAATATATAAAACACCAAAGGTACAAATGCATAAATGGTATTACTACTGATTTTGTGATCAAGATATATAAAACCGACTTCTTAGTATTGTTTTGCACATAATCCATTGTCCTAAAATCAGCCATTGATTATAAATGTCATGTAAAAAGTCCAAACACAAAAATACTGAACTCCGAGGAAAATTCAAAAAGGAAAGTCTAAAATCAAAAGGCAAAATCAAAAGTCCAAACACATCAAACGAATGGATAGCAACTGTCATATTCCTGACTTGGTACATGCATTTTGTAATGTAGAAAAGGGTGGATTGAACCTGGTTTTATAGCTAGCTAGTAAATGACATCTATACACTAAAAGATTGCTTGTTGGATGTGAACAGATTGTAACTTAAATTTAGGTACATGATGTTATGCTAGATCTTTTCGACATTGTTAAAGAGCTCTTAGTAACTGCGAGCTATCTTAGAAATGTACTTTGTGTCTTTGGTGTTTTATATATGATATATTCAATCATCTAGTACACCGTTCTTCACGTTGTATATGTCGTGTACAAGATGCAATTTTGTACAGGTTATAACATGTACAAAAAATATTGTACATATTATAATTTGTACAATGCTAAAGTACAAGTTATAACATGTACAAAAGTGCCTCGTACATGTTATAACATGTACAAAATATTGCTTAAAAATAGTTTTATCCTGTACAAAATTTGAAAATAATATTAAAACAGAATATACATGCATAATTGAAATTCATTAAATAATAAAGAACAATAATCAAAATCAAAAAAGAAGGTGAATTATTACAGCATGCATAAAATACTACATTTTCATTTATTTTAGAAACAAGTTTTTTTACTTTTACACCTACAAGACTTACAACTGCGTTTCTAACACTGACGCTGCACAAAACCTTGCCTTTTGTTATTTGATATTGCCATGAGATTATGGACTTTCCGAATTGATTTTCCTCTAAGTTCAGTATTTTTTGTGATTTTACTTTCCACCCAATGGTACTTTACGCAATATCTCTCTCACACTCATTGTGACAAGGCAAACATATTTAATGTTGCATTTGCAAAAAATCGAACCTGGTTTCTACTTAAGTATTCCTAAATTTGTCCAACTTAAGTTCCAATTGTATAGCCGTTATGTTCATTCCCATTCATCACCACGCCTTTAATGCTTCTTCCGTCATCAGAGCGAGACAACATTTAAAATTTTTATTAGATATAACTTATATATTTTATTAGATATAACCGAATTAGACTATTTACCGAATTTGTAATCACATAAGCAACACGACGGGTGCCACATGTGGAGCAGGATCTGCTTACCCTTCCGGAGCATCTGAGATCACCCCTAGTTTTTGGTGGGGTTCATGTTGTTTATTCTTTAGTTTTCTATGTTGTGTCATGTTTACTATTGTTTTTCTGTTTGTCTTTTTTTCATTTTTAGCCAGGGCGTTGTCAGTTTATTTTAGATTCATGAGTTTGACTGTCCCTTTGGTATCTTTCGTCCCTCTTTTATCAATATCAATATTTTTACATGCAAAGATTTGCTTGATAGTTCATTTTTTAAAATTAGCAATTGAAAGGGATATTACTCAGAAATAGTGCAATTCTGAAGAAATCTACATGAAATTTTGCTATTTTATATTTTAGCCGGAAAAAAACGCATAGTGACCATATCTTTTTTATTGATATTATCAAAGCATTTACTTTAAGCTATCTTCTTCTATTTTATTTTACAATTCTATCATTTAGCTTAGCTTCTAATCACATAATGATGTTTTTTCCTGTATAATCCATACAAAATGTATCATGTTGTCACAACCTGTAGCTTAAGAAAATGCCCGGTGACCTATCATATATTTTTTTTTTTATCATATCACAATATATACTACATTTTTGGAAAGGATGAACATTTTTATCATTTTTAATTTAGACTTCCATACCACCTTAAGGTATGAGGTAATCATAAAAATTATGTATCTGGTCATTAACTGTATGAAAAAGATATCACACTAACATGAATGGACAATAACAAAAAAGATGAAAATACTGTTCAGGTTTATGGCATGCTTTGTATTAATAGAAACATATTTTCATTCTCAAATTTTGTACAAGTTAAACCATTTTTAAGCAATATTTTGTACAGGTTAAAACATGTACGTAATGTACGAGGTACTTTTGTACATGTTATAGCTTGTATTTTTGCATTCTACAAATTTAACATGTACAACTTGTTTGTACTTGTTTTTACCTGTACAAAATCACAACTTGTACACGACATATATATTGCAAATGAATCGATGGACTTTAATGGCGAAAAGTATCCAAATATCCTAATTATCTATCTTTACTTTGTGGTTTGTAATTCTACAATCATTTATGGATTTTAACTATCTGCTGACCTATCATCTCTGTGATATTGCCATTTATTTGGCATGTTAATATTTGTTATTTCAAAATGCAGAACATTATTCTGAACATTCATATTGATAGAAACCTATGATCTCCTTTTATCGTTCAACCAAATTTCTGTAAAAGCTTTATATGAAATAGCAGTAAAGAATAATTTGATGGATTTCAAAACACATTTGTGTGGTGAAAATCAAATTGGGTCACTTTTGTCGCAAATAACATTTAAATTATTCAAAATTCTTTTGAATAATTTATGAAATGATTAGTTACAGGAATGACTTCTTTAACATGAATGATGATTACTTTTACGTTTTTGCGAAAAGTATGAAAGAAGGAAAGGCTAGACATAAAACTACATGGGAAAATTTAAAAATAAATAATTAAAACAAAACTCTTATAATTTAAGTTTAAAAATCGTTAAAATTGTCCATATGGCGAAGACATACAATTTTATAAATGGGCGGGGCAACCAAGGACAACAATTTATTACAAATATACAACTATTGCGCATTGGGGATGATTTAAAGGGTATTATATCTGGTAAGTTTAAATGAATTGCATTTACACTAGTAAGTTTATTTCTTTTAGGTATTCTATGAAGGTAAGTCAGTATATAGCGAAGACCCGTGATATGCATACTTCCTCAGGTATACATTTGAAATATAACTGAAATACATAATTATAATTTTGAAATTTAAAATTGGGAATATACAAAAGATAGAATATTGTACTTTTGATTTTTGTAACAATGTTTTGAATGTTAGAACTTTTTCTAATTGGTTTTAGGTCAAACAACCAATTTTTATTTCTCAAAACGAACAATCTTGTAAATTACAATACTTTTCCAAACGAATAATATATCGCACTATTTGAGAGGATGTTGTTTTCAATTTAGACTTGTTTGTATTCATTTCGTTTGGGCTTGTATTATATTTTCCCCCCGGTTTATATAATCCGTTCATCCTATTTCGACTCTTAAAATTCCAGAGTTAATCCTAAGTTAAGGTAAATTATATGGCCTTCCAATACTTTTTCGATCCCTAACTTCACTGAAAAGACAATAATTGTCGAAATCCGGATATGGTGTAACAAATGTAAGCACCTAATGTTTGTGGTTAACCATCTTTGCGCAAGTTTATTGTTTCTGTTTGATATTTTAAAAGTAAGATTCAATATTCTTTCTGTAACATTTTGTTATCAATTTATTTTGCAATCGATAATGGCAGTCAGCAGGGTTTGAGAACATCAGTTGTTCGACCTGTTAGTCAAATGCGTGTTGTTAAAATATACTTTTCACTCTTTTGGTCTTTCTGGAAAATGTTGTTTGTGCTGTATTTAGACCCTTCTACAACGAAATTTGTTTACATGCACTCGTATAAAAGTTGCGGTTTTTATCCAACGCAATCATAGGTTTAATGTAGTTTTCAATTTAGACTTGTTTATATTTTTTAGTTTGGGCTCCTATCATATTTTACCTCCGGTTTAAATGATCCGTTCGTCCTACTTTGACTCTTCCAATTCAAGAGTATATTCTAAATTGAGGTAAATTATATGGCCTTCCAAATACCGTTTCGATCCCTAACATCACTTAATAGACATTTATTGTCTAAATCCTGGTGTACAATATTTATTGCACCTCATGTTTGTGGTATGACATCTTTGCCGCAAGTTTATTGTTTTCTGTTTAGTATAAAAAAAAAACATATCATGCACACTTTCAAAAATTGCGGTTAAAACGTTTTTATCCAACGCAATCATAGCTTGAACGTAGTTTTAAATTTAGACTTGTATAAAATTTACATCTTGATCTTATTTTGCAATCGACAATGACAGTCAGATGGGTTTAAGAACATCAGTGGTTCGACCTGTTAGTCAAATGCGTGTTGTTAAAATATACTTGTCACTCTTTTGGTCTTTCTGGAAAATGTTGTTTGTGCTGTACTTATACTCCTCTGCAACCATTTTTTTTTACATGCACACGTATAAAAAATACTGTTTTTATCCAACGCAATCATAGGTTTAAACGTTGTTTTAATTAAGACTTGTATATATATATATACATGCACACGTATAAGAATTGCGGTTTTTATCCAACGCAATCATAGGTTTGATCGTAGTTTCAATTTAGACTCGTTTATATATATATACATATATATTTAATCCGCTCATCCTTTTTCGACCATTCAAATTCACTAGTCTTCCCTAACGTTAGGTAAATTATATAACCTTCATAGTACTGTGTCAATTTCTAACATCAATGAAGAGACATTAATTGTCGGAATCCAGATATGGTGTACCAATTTGTGCTCTTTTATTTGCGGTAATTATTGTTTTCTGTTTGGTATTAAATTAAAGATTAAGATCCATTTTGTTACATCTGGTGATTTGTTTTTTTGGAAATCACCATGGCAGTAAACGAGGTATAAGAGCATCCGTTGTTTGACATCTTAGTCAAATGAGTTTTATCAAATAATACTTTTTTAGTCGTTGGGAAAGTGTTGTTTGTGCTATATTAAAACCTCTATAACTATTTCGGTATCTAACCGTTCTGATAATTTTTCGTCTTGTTTGTTTCTGTATCAAATAGGAAGACCCAATGTATAATAATATAATAATAATTAATATATGTAAGAAAGAGGATGTGATACATTATTTTCAACATATCTCCTTAGTTCACTCCTGACTTTCAGATGTCAGTTGGTACTAGTATGTGAGTCTCGGAATGATACAAATATAGAATGTATGTCATAAGATGGCCAGTATACTTGTTTCATTTGTTTTTTCAACATTCTAGAAACTGCTTAACAAGGTTTTTTTCGTTATCTTTTAACTTTTAATTAATTGTTGTTAACCAAAGTGACCAGACTAAATTTCTTGACTTAGTAATTTTCGTACTTTTAAATAAATTTTAACACCCGAAAATTTAAATACAAAATATATTATGACTATCCTTTGAACCGCATGACGCATCTCCTATTTTGTACGATACTGAGATAACAAAATGTGTAAGATCGGGAGACAATGTTCCATGGCAATCATATTCTTATACTAATATTAACGTACTTAAAAATGTGTCTTTATTAATTTCAAAGTTAACTAAAATATTATAATATTAATTATTTATTTCTTTAATTGTATGTGATTGTATTTTGTAATTTACCTCTTGTTTCACATGTCAACGTGACGGAGTGTTTTTGAAATAAAAGCATATATATATATTGATATTGTTGTAGTTTACGGTAACTTTTCTTCCTCAATAGTCATATCGTTGCATATTTTATGTTAGGTTTAGCACTGTATACCTTCGTGTTTTTTCTTGTACTTGTGTTATGCCTTTCTTCACTTTTTATATTGTATTGCTGATAAATTACTGTATTAAACAAACATTTTTTGTTTGTTCCAGGTGATTCTCTCGTTTTATTTAAATGAAAATGATAACCGTAAATTTTCACCAAAGATCAATTGGATTACTTTTTGTTTTCTATTTGTTACCTTTAACGGCTTCAGTCAGTGATAAAGATGAACAAAATTTAGATGGGTTACAATATGTTCTTAAACTTCTCCAAGAAGTTTGGAATGCAGATGTTTCGACAGAAGATGTGTTTCATGAAGATTTCTACACGAACAACATAATCACCACCGACAAAAAAAAAGCTGAAATAATAAAAGAAAAGATTTTTGAAGAGCTGAAAAAGGAATTCGATGTCGCATCATGTATATTTTGGGGAGTTGCACGGGCTGCAGATATAAAAAAGGCAGTGATTTACTTGCACACAACAAAATATGTATTTACGTCTCTGCGGTATTCTCTGGATTTTTTCTCTAAAAAAAAACCGGTATCGGGAAACTTGAACGGGAATTAGCTCCTTTCGCGATAGTTTTAAATTCTGTCCTTAAATATGGAAAAATTGAAAGCCAAGTTAAAACAACCTATTCAGGAGAAACATTCATGTGCGACAAAGTTAATAGTATTTTATTGTTCTCAAGAATTGCTTTTCATACGTTCATGCCTTCGTCAGAGGACTTTCATGTAGCACTCCAATACGCTGAAAAAAAAGGTGCTAAATCATGCTTGTTCTTTTTTCGAAACGAATATAATTCGATATATAGTCCTAGTGCAATTCATACTTTATCTTATGAACCAAAAGATAAAGAGGTTGTATACCCTATCGGTGCAATTTTTCAAAAGATAAAATGTGAACAGTTAAACGATATTAATTACGAGAACTTACACAGAAAAGAGCGCGTTTTTTGCTTGAAATTGGTTGATGAAAACACCAATAAAAAATTTATTGAAACAACAATGTCATGTGATAAAAAGTAACAACTGCATTAATTATAATATGTAAAAGATGAAAAAAAGATATGTCAGTTATTTTAAATAACAAATGATGTTTGTCAATCTCATTCATTGAAATAAATAAGTATGTACATGAATGGTTACTTTTACTTGTCTCTTTTCACGGAAGATATCATTACATGAACAAAATCATATTCAAGTTAATTTTTTTTCACGGGTATCATTTTTCAATGATGTATCAGGTCAAATGTTCGTGGATTTTTTTTTCGTGATTTTGCCAAATTTACATAAATGCATCTATAAAATTTGTACTCTATTAAAAATTTTAATTTGCAGTTCACCATTGTAATCCCAATGCACGAAACTCGATGTCATGCAAGGAACTTCCAAACCGAAAGCTGATTTTTAATAGCTATAGTTAGAGTAGGGAATAAGATGTCTGAGCAAATCTAGGAGGTGTAATCGTAAAAGTTCCATTACCGATCTACAGTCCTTGGATGGTGTAAACTTCTCACTTACATCATACACCATAACACTATACACCATACACCATTACACCATACACCTTGTACCATTACACCATACACGTTACACCTTTGCAGCATACACCTTACACATTCCACCATAAACCATTACTCATTCTTTTGATAACTATCTATCATTCTATCTTCACGATCCGAAATTACCCATAATGTAATTGAATTTCCAATATTAAGATTACTATAATTATTGTTTTTGTTTACGATTTGAAAAAAACAAAAACAAAAGAACATCAGTAGGGTAATTTTCTAGGCAATTTACAAATGTGCTAATATACAAAAGATGTGGTATGATAACCAATTGGACAACTCTCCATAAGATACCAAATAACGCAAAAATTAACAATTATAGGTCACCGTATGGTGGTGATGGTGACAAGGGAACGACACCATCTAAAATGGACAAATAAGGAAATAATGTCTTTTATCATAAATTTTGCTTTTAAGCCTCAATTTAAAGATATAGATATCAGGATCCGGAAAAGGCAGTGTTCATTAAAGCCAGTTCGGCAGGATAAATTTCTTTAGAGTTCATACTTAAAGTCATCATTATCAAAGCCAATATATCATCTAAATATCTAAAAGTGTTTTTTTAATTTTTGAATCAGATGTTGTTTCGATAGGTCTTTGCTGATTTTTTAGTCTTAAATCTTATCTCATAGCAATACAGAAACAGGACCACAATAAGTGGTGCACAGTTGGTACTCATGACGATATACGGACTATCCATAGCGAACAAACATGTTATCTAGAAAAACATTCAAGGGCATTTGTAGTATCAAAGCAGGTCCAATTGACATAATTTGTTGGTGTGTTGTTTCTAAAAAAATACCTACAAGAGTTTGGATATATCTATTCGCATTCCGACTTTTTAAATGCCCATTAAATCAGGTATGTGATTTTGTTATTAATAAGATAATGAGGAAAAGTGGTATATACATGATATAGGGTAGACAAATCTAAATTTTTAACAAATTCAGAATCACAAATATACATGTAAGCATGTAATTTATCAAATACTTCCAACGATATTTTGACACTCTAAAAAGAAGTTAAATCAACTATTTTGACAGGCCTTAGATCGACAATTTATTACCAGTATTTTTTTTTTAATTGTACCAAGTGTACTACAAATGTAGCAAGTATAATAGAAATGTAATTGAAATTTTGTGCGACTGTCATGCAAGTGAGAGGTTTAGCGCTATAAAACCGGGTTCAATCCACTATTTTCTACATTTGAAAATGTCTGTACCAAGTCAGGAATATGACAGTTGTTGTCAATTCATTTGATGTGTTTCATCATTTGATTTTGCCGTTTGATTAAGGACTTTCCGTTATGAATTTTCCTCGGAGTTCAGTATTTTTGTTAATTATACTTTTTCTTTATTAAACTATTACCGGCTTATTAGATGATATATCATGTTCAAACTCAGCATTAAATACAAAATATAATTTTTTTTCTATTCCCGTTCCGGGATAAAAATTTCAGGGACTGAATTTTCGGCTCTCCCTTGACACCATTTGCGAGTTTGGTCTTGAGGAAACGATGATAGTCCGTCGGAAGAGGGCGATAAATGGCTGACCCGTGTTAAGAGAGAGCCATATCTCTTGCACTCTAAAAACATCCTTGTAGATTTCGAAAAAGAGCAGGCTAATGCCGCTACAAGGAAGCACTCGCACCCGCAAAGTGGAAAGGGATTATTATAAGTTGCAAAACTTGTTTCCCAATCCACTATAAATAAATATGTTTAAACTAAATGTCTCTAATAAACGATATGTACATTGTAGGTAAACGCATATCTTGTTTGACCGGATTCTATTTTCTAAGTCTGTCTTTAGTCTGTTTCCTAATCATCTTAATAACGTGTTGTAGTGTTCTTTATTTTTTCTTTATAAAATACTACTTTTACTGGTATGTCCTATTTTTGGTAATATTCATTTGATGTGGCTCGGTACTTATACTCATTATGTTATTTAATCATCTTTTTTTGTATTCTACCCCTATCTTTTGCTATCTCTGGTTGTCGTTTGTTGATGTGTGACATGTACATATTTGTTTTTCGTTCATTTTTTGTTCATTAATAAGGCCGTTAGTTTTCTCGATTGAATTGTTTTACATTTGTCATTTCAAGGCCGTTCATAGCTGACTATGCGGTATGTGCTTTGCTTATTGTGAAAAGCCGTACGGTGAAATATAGTTGTTTATTTCTGTGTCATTAGTTCTCTTTTTGATTGTTGTCTCATTGGCAATCATACCACATCTTCTTATTATATTTGTCAATATATCTTTGTACCTTTGATTTTCTTTCAAAATTGCTGACATAAAATTGAGAATGGAAATGGGGAATGTGTCAAAGAGACAACAACCCGACCAAATAAAAAAACAACAGCAGAAGGTCACCAACAGGTCTTCAATGTAGCGAGAAATTCCCGCACCCGGAGGCGTCCTTCAGCTGGCCCCTTCATAAATATACTAGTTCAGTGATAATGAACGCCATACTAATTTCCGAATTGTACACAAGAAACTAAAATTAAAATAATACAAGACTAACAAAGGCCAGAGGCTCCTGACTTGGGACAGGCGCACAAATGTGTTTGTTTTTATATTGACAACTATTGTAAAACTATTTCAACTGCTGTACCTCTATTTTTCAAATTTTCACATATTTTGTATGATTGTTCTATTCACACATTGTTGACAATATACCGAATTTGCTCAACCGTAATACAAGTGTGCGGTTTCGCTAGCTATTAAACCATGTTTAATTCACATTTATCGACATAAGAAAATACCTGTACCAAGTCAGAAATATGATATTGGACAGTCATCCGTTTGATGTTTTGATCTTGCCATTTGATTTTTTTGTTAACAGTTTAAATCGGAGTGCGGTATTTTTGTTATTTTACTTTTTTCCATTTACGATGTATATGCATGTACCACATTTCCAAACTCGACTCAAAGACCGCAAAGATATGATAAAATAAAAAAAGTTATTTGCGATATGAACTGGCACAACTCTAAAATATTTTATTGTCAACGTTTTCTGGGAAGAGTCGATTTCTCAACTTAGCTTAAATTTTAGCCTTGAAAATGTGTTTTGTGTATAGCCTATCTACGTTCTGAGGAATATTTCTATTACAAAGAACCATTCGAAAGTAATTTAATTTTGATTAATTTTGATCAACATTCATTTTTTTAGGAGGCGCTGTTTATAATTAGGTCTTTCCACTTTTCTGTGGAAAGACCTATTGTTTTTCTTCTGATTATTTTTTTTTTTCTTCCGCCTAATTTTGTTCTTGCGATAAACATTTGTTTCGCAATATGTCGCTTAGATATTTGGTACATGATATCGAACAGTTTATGCGCTTTTGAAATTTACCCTGCGTAAACGAATACTTTTCTTTGTAGGAGTTATCTCCCCAAACACTGTTTTCCTTGTGAGCGCAACTCCTTCGCAACCGTAAAATATTATGACAAATTTATTTTACAAATTGTTCGTAACATCCTCAGGAATTTTTGGCTAATTTGGATCGAAGCGATTCGATGAAATTTTATAGGAGTTATCTATCTTTACGGAATAAATTTGTCGGTATTTTTTTTAACTCATAAACCGTTAACCGTATAACCCTGGAATGTTTTTATTTGAGTCCTCTGATTCCTAACTTAGAAAATTAGGTCAAGGTCAAAGGTCAAGGTCATATTTTAGATTTTCATATGTCTTTGATTTCCCTATAATTCTTGAATGGTTATAGATACAGAAAATTTAAGCCGTGAAAAATGTTGAGTACTTCAAGGGGCAACTTTGTTACATTATGACTATATTGGTTTTACCATTGTGTAAGGGACATAATCCCCATTGATGGTTTATATAAAGCCATTATTAGACAAAACTCTTAAACAAAATGACCTTGACCCATAGGGTCTTTGCAATGACATTGTGAAGCAATGACCTTGACAAAGGTCACAATGTCAAATGTCAAGGTCATGTACATATGTGATTCGGGGCACTACTTGAAGAGTTTTATGTGTGTTTGCCTGCAAACCAACCAACCAATCAATCAATCAATCAATCAATCAATCAATCAATCAATCAATCAATCAATCAATCATGATCATGATCAATCAACCAATCATGATAATGATTAATCAATCAATCAATCATGTTTCCGTCTCATGTGTTGATCATAGGGTTCAAGATCTTTTTTGTTTCTTTTTCGCTGTTTCAACTGACCCTATCCAACGTGTTTAACCAACCAACCAACCAACCAACCAACTAATCAATCAAGCAATCAATCAATCGATCATGATCATGATCATGATCAATCAATCATGTTGCCGTCTCATGTGTTTAATATAGGGTCCAAGATCTTTGTTTCCTTTTCGGTTGTTTCAATTGACCCTATCAAACGTGTTTAACCAACCAACCAACCAACCAACCAACCAACACCGACTAATCAATCAATCAATCAATCAAGTAATCAATCAATCATGATCATGATCAATCATGATCATGATCAATCAATCATGTTTCAAGAAAAATTGAAATTTAATATTGTTTCTTGCGTCACTTCTGAAAAAAAAATCCACATGTTCTCTGAAACTACAAGTACAATCGACCTCAAAATATGCAGTCAGTAGGGCATACATGTACTGAAAGTTTATAAAAAAACTTGATGCAGATATCTCTCAAAGCTTTTCCTAGAGAAAAGAAATGGCAATGCCGTAAAAATCGCTTGCTACGTCCGTAAATCTCAGTAAAAACCTACAATAAAATGTCCGCTCCGAGATTGAAATACTAATCTGTGTTACAAACAGGTGCTGAAAAATGTACAATATCAGAAAATAATCAATAAATGTGTTTTAAAGTTACACCGGATCAATTAAATCCAAAACATGCACTGCCCGTGAACTGTCAACAAGATGTCAATTTCCTACAATGACAAAAGAAATTACATTGTGTACATTCCGTCTCTATATACATGTTGTCTGTTCAACATCCCGACCTAAAGAGAAATAAAAAGACTAAGTTTTCGTTATTATAAACCCAAGTCACGTGATGTCTCCTCAATCTGGCGCGCGCGCTGTACCTAAAATAAAATAAAAACTTTCCAAACTAAACATGAAACCTCTCCGGTAACAATAATATAAACCCCATACAGAAACAAACAAACAAACAAACAACCCCCCCCCCCCAAATTCAATTAATTTTAAAGGGGGAAAGACCGCCCTACAATTGCTTTTTTAAAGCAATTGATTTATATTTCTGAATATGTTTTCTTCTTGAAGGCAACATCATTCTAAAAGGAAATTGATAAGCCCAGAATTATTTTAATAATCGATACTCGAGTTCTCGTTGACAGCTGTAGTATTTTGAATTATATAGATATATAGATAGTTGGTATCTGATTATCTATCTTAACGTGAACTATATCATAAGTTTAAACTTACTGGGTACGAACCATACCTACACAGTACATGAACATGACCTATTGTACAACTAACTAAAGAAAAAGGTTGTTTTAAAACTATAAATTACAAATTATTTTGGAAACGATTTATTGGTGTTTATAAAGCAAAATATATGTTTTTTTGTTAATAACACATAAATAGGATTTCGTATAATTCATACTCAGAATACTTAACATACCGATGATGAGTAAGAGTGTCTAGTATATGTATCCAAAATTTCTTTTTCATTTTTGATTTGCATAATTATTTTGACAACTGTAAGTCATAAAGGTACCAAACGAAAAAAAAAAACTGACATGTCATCTGTGTTCTGTGCCATCGACATAGATCACGCCATTGGACATATTAAAGGAAAAGGCCTCACATTATTAATATGTGGAGTAAGATACTCAAACAGAATTATGTTAAAAAAATAATAAAATTACAAAAATACTGAACTCCGAAACAAGTTCAGAACGGAAAGTTCCTTATCAAATGTCAATATCAAAAGCTCAAACACTTCAAACGACTGGACAACAACTGTCATATTATTGACTAGGAACAGGCGTTTTCATATGTAGAAAATGGTGTGCTAAACCTGGTTTTATAGCTAGCTAAAATGCCATTATATTGACAATGATGTGTGAAGAAAACAAGCACATAATAGGTAGAAATGTCAAAAAGGGGTACATCAGTCAACATCCTTATCACTTTAAAAACAAATATATAAACAAACATTTGTCATGGCACACTGACACAATGACAGGATGTAAAGGACAGAGCCACGTCACATGTAACACAGAAACACAAAAAGGCATAAGACAAAGCATATTAGCTAAAAAATAAAAGACAATAATACAAAAAAATTTCATAGAACAACAACTCAAGGACGGGATGTTTGTAGTTTTAGTACAGTGGCACGTCAAATGAATACCATCAAAACAGATTAAACAGTAAAAGTTATGATCTTAAACATTTGTTAAATACAAATCAAAAATACTTTTACACGGTATTAAGATGATGAAGAACGTCAGTACCCAGAATCTATACTGCAAGACTCTCGTGTATAATTTGTTAAGGAAATACGTACTTGTTATCACTTTCCGGTGACCTTTTTTAGTAAAAGAACGATAGTTCTTTGACATACCCCTGGTTCATAAACCTTCTGCTCAGACACTTGTGCCGTTTTACAAAGCCGAGTACTTGCTGCAAGCTCTTGGATATCAAATAAGGTGGGAAACGTGTATCCCATATGCAAGTGAAGTTGGTTTATTGCTTCTAAGAAACTCCAACATATTGACCACTTGTTCATTTTTGTAGTATGTTTTACCGTTTTGTTCATTATTAACACAATACTAACAACCAATATTGCTGTCTTCTATGAAGATATAAAAATAAAACGATGTGTAAGATTGACTATGATAAACTCTCCAAGAGAGACCAATTGACCAACAATTTAACAACTATAGGTCACCGTACAACCTTCAAGAATAAATAAAACCCATACAAAAAAGTGAGCTATAAAAGGACCAAAATGACAAAATTAATGTATAACAATTCAAACTAACGAGCTAAGTAATATTTGTGAATACGTCAGCAGTACTTAGCAGAGGGATGCATATATTTTAAACCACAATCAATGGCCCGTTAAAATGTCATTGGTTAGTAAGACACATATCTATCCTATAGATCAACCAATTTGTTATGGTGTTCATGAAATTTACGGAACGTCTTTTAAAACTTCCCTCCTCATAACTGTGTTGGAGCAGTTTCTGCATAAGGAGTATACTTCTCAATAAAAAGACATTTTAGGGTGAACATGCACAATCATAACGGATCAATTGATATATGTTAACAAAATACGACGACGCACAGGGTGAAATGTAAAATCACAAAAAAACTGAACTTAGAGGAAAATCAATTCGGAAAGTCCATAATCACATGGCAAAATCAAATAACAACACGCATCAAAAACGAATGGACAAGAACTGTCATATTCCTGACTGGGTACAGGCATTTTCAAGAAAATGGTGGATTAAACCTGGTTTTATAGCGATAACCCTCTCACTTTGATGACAGTCTCGTCAAATTCCGTTATATTGAGTTACTGAAGTAAATTTAAAGAATTTTGCAAGGTGTTTTTTTCTTTATGACCTACCGAATTAGACTATTTACCGGATTTGCTATCACATAAGCAACACGACGGGTGCCACATTGTCTGTTTGTCTTTTTCATTTTTAGCCATGGCGTTGTCAGTTTATTTTCGAATTATGAGTTTGACTGTCCCTCTGGTATATTTCGTACCTCTTTTAGAAGGTTTAAATGCATTATGTTTCATACGATTTCGAAAAAAAGTCTGCAAGAAGGGATGAACAATAAGCACATTATTAAATACCGACTATCTGTTGAAATATCAATCCTCCAAACTCAACAAATATACTGTCGATTAAAAAGTACAGCATTTTGATGATATCATCTTTACTGTTTCCTGTGATATAATCAGTGTGGTTCTTTACAAAGTAAGAATTATTATAACCCTAAACAAGAAATTTATATCTACGACACTCATTTCTATTTAAAAAAAAAACCTGTTCAATGCGATGATGAAGTGTATCGATTTCATGGGGAATAAAAGTGTACAAGAGGGGCGACATCTAACAGAGGAATAATAGATCGAAAATAAACAGACAACGCCATGTCTTAAAAAGAAAAAGACAAACAGACTAATAATAGCACCCTGTTGGATTTTCGTAAATGCATGCAATTTTGCTGCTGTGCGGATGATGTCCTCGGGGACATAATGTTTAGTATAAAGCGTAGAAAAATCAAAGGTCCTAATGTTTTTACAAAATTGCAGATATTGTGATCTGAGATTATTAGAATTTTTGAGAAGCCACATCTGATTGACACCACTGGTGGAGTATATCTAACATATGATAACAGATGTGTATTTCGTATTAATGGAATTTGTTGTATGTCATAATGTCTGTCTATATTGTTATATGGTCGATTTGAATAGCTCATTAGAGATTATGTAATATGACTCTGGTTACAATAAGTTGACCTTAATCAAAACTTAATGAAGTAACTAGCCAAATATCTCAGTCATGGCTTGCTCAAGTATTTTTACAAACAATACAGTTATCATTCTCCAGGTCAAATATCAAAACCTCGTCCTGATTATACATCCACATGCCAAATATGTAAGGCTTAGGTCAAAAGACGAAAGTTTTGACCTGGTGAGGTTTCTTGTAAAAAAAAAATACATTAAGTCAAATGTAATGAAGGTCGTTATAATATATCCACATGCAAAATATCTAAGGCCTAGATAAAAATATCAAAAACAGTAATGGCCGTTATATATGGATCTTGCTCTTCATTCTTGAGTCAATTCGAAGTTGTAGACATATTTTGAACTTTAGTAGAAACAAATCAGGGGCCGTGTCAATGAAAGTTTCTTAGGATATGTCCTAAGATAGGTTTTAAGACATTGTTTCGGATGGTCTTAGGACGTGTCTGAGACATGACTCAGGATATAAAACAAAGCTATCTTATGACAGTCCTAACTACGATGGTCATAGGACCATCATAACACGTTTATTTAATGGAAAAAAATATGTTGAGAATTCAATGACATATATTTTATTGTATTTCACTTTATGTGTAAAGGGAAGGAGGATGACTCTTTTATGAAAAAACAATTTACGCAAAATAAAAGTTTGAACGAAATACTGGTAGATACATTATTATACATGATAAAATAATATTAAATGAATATCATACGACAACAAAACTGAGTAGTCACACAACTTTGTTAAAGGCAATATTCTTGCAGCAATTTAATGTTAGTATGTAAATTAGTTTTGTCTTTGGGTTCACTCAATTTTATTACATGTCATGAATAGAGATTAAGTATTTTCAACCTTTTCCATATTTAAATTAACATAGCACAATTTGGTTAGGTGCAAAAAAGTCACTCGTGTTGATAGTATTGTGTAAGCAAAAAGGACAGCCCCACTTGTTCTATATATGAGCGTAACACTATGATATCGTCAAACATATTTTTTGGAGAGTTACTATTTATTTCCATTTCATTTAAATTTCTATATCAGAAAAGCAATTTTAGTTTATAGTAAAGCACTTCACCAAATGACTCCACAATATCTCAATGTATTTAGATATGTGCATTAAGTTAGTATTAGCACACCCGCATAAAGTTCTTGAAATATGTTTATAATTCCAAAAACTCAAACTGAATATCAAAAACGCTTCTTGTTAATATCTGGAAGTATTATTATAAATATCAAATTTGTCTACAATTTGAAAATAATGTAACACAATTGAATGTTTAATAAATATTGAAAAATATTTTGTTTAATTATTTATTTTTTTATAATATTATAATAGTTTAATATTGTAGATGTATTCGTATTTTCATCATTAAGTTTATGCCATAGTTGTTGTTTTTAAATCGTTTTAGGACATTTTAACTTTTATGATCATCCTAAGACACCAATTTATATATCCTAACATCCCGCTAACATGTTTAACCCCGCCACATTATGTATGTATGTACCTGTCCCAAGTCAGGAGCCTGTAATTCAGTGGTTGTCGTTTGTTTATGTGTTACATATTTGTTTTTCGTTAATTTTTTTTATATAAATAAGGCCGTTAGTTTTCTCGTTTGAATTGTTTTACATTGTCTTATCGGGGCCTTTTATAGCTGACTATGCGGTATGGGCTTTGCTCATTGTTAAGTGCCGTACGGTGACCTATTGTTGTTAATGTTTGTGTCATTTTGGTCTTTTGTGGATAGTTGTCTCATTGGCAATCATACCACGTCTTCTTTTTTATATTTAGGACCAAATTTAGGACAAATCTTATTTTAGGAGACTTTCGATTACCTGACTTAGGACTAAGACTTGTCCTAAGACCATCCGAAGACATGTCATAGTCCTAGGACAGCTTCGTTGACACGGCCTCTGGTGGGTGAATTTTTATAAATGTTCGCAAAAATAACAGACTGATAAAGCCCTACAAATGGTTAGTTGTTTTTTTTAGATTAAACGACAATATTGTTTATTAAATAAAGATCCCACTTCCAATACTAGACGAATCATATTCATTTTTTTTGTATTTCGAAAAATCCAGATAAAAAACTTACAATTAAAGGGTAACGTGAATTAAAATTCGTCTCAGTTATCAATATAAACTATGATATTGTCAATTAAGGATTATCTTTTTTTAAATATTACAATAATACCCATATACCTATATTTCGGAAACTTTTAAGCTTGGCAATCATTAGCATTAAAAAGATGTCATATTTGAATTGTCAAACCATTTAAACCTATGGTTCAAATCTTTTTAAATTTTTATAAGATATTTAGCTAGGCATAGTTTATCAATAAGAGAAACACAAGACAAATTAAACGACAATTTGTTTTGGAGTATAGTATTAAGATCAATAATGTTGTAAATGATCGTAAAAACTATGTGCTTTTAGGACAGGTTAAACTTCAATTTTACTAATTAGAAAATGAATGAACCATTTCAGGGATACGACGGTTGGCTTTTTATCATTTGTTCGATGTGTTTTCCCTTTTGGTTTTGCCATTCGAAAAGAAATTTTCCGTTTTTAATGTTCCTTGGAGGTTTTTGTCTTTGCTATTTTACTTTTTAATTAAAAATCCTCTTCTTATATAATGATAAAATCAAACATTATGTATACCCTCTTTTTATTTTTGTTTCTTTTGCGGTGGTAGGGATCATTGTATATCAAATAAATTTCGGTAAATATACATCTAGCCATTGTTATTTTGGTATGGACGATATTTATACTTTGGTTTTCATTTTTGCTCGTTTTCTTTGGCTGAAGAGTGTCTATATTCATAATTTCAACTGTAGAATATCGCTGTTCTTTTTTTATCAGGGACCAAAGCAATTCCTTCTTCGCAACAGAAAATTGAATATCAACTAGTTTATTGTGAAACTATATCTTAAAAAGTTCGAAAGACTCGTCTAAATCATGGAGTTATTTTGCTATATGACTGCGTTTTTTTTTAAAAGTTTTATTGGAAATGTGTGCATGCTTAGCCTTATCTTCAACCACTAGACAACGTTCCCTTATATCTGACATACTCAAGTTAAGCACAACCTTAAAACTTTGCTGCACTAAAAGCAAACCTCGAAGGATATTATTTGAAATTCACACAACCATCAAAAGTATAACACGGTGTATTTGAATTGATCTTTTTCAAATATGCTGGTCAAGTCTAACTCAACTCATGAAAAAAATCAAACTTATTGTATAAATTCACCCGTGTATCACGTATAAACACATATTCGTTGTATTGTATTGACATACCAGTGTACATAACTTTAATAAATATGCATGTGTCAATGTTGTTGTTTTTTTCTGACGTAACCCTATGAGGGCTACACAATTATTTCATGAACAAATTTAGTCTAGTAATTTTAGTTTAAAAAGGTTTTAGATAGTGTACAGAGGAGTGTTTGGATTGATCAAAGGAAAGACCGACTTCTACAACAAGAAAAAGCCAAAAAAAAATGAGTTATTTTATTATACTTTGGTAGAAAGTTTTCGGATGGTAATCATCTGTCAATAAATCGGTTTAATTAACAGCATGCTAAAGTATTTATGTATTTATTCCATGAGTTGAAAAACAACATCCTCATCTACGGAGTCGAATTAAAACATAATAAAATAATTTGGGAAGTGATTGATGATTTATTTGTGAAAGATCTTGGCATAGAAAAATTCCCGCTAAAGCTCCTGCTGATGGTACAAAACGTCCTGATGCAATCAATGATAGGTTCATGCATTTTGATGACAAGCAATGTTTTATGGCTCAGGCTTACAAAGTTGTAAAAAAAAATAGGAATAGTTAACGATCTTCCAGTTATTATGAAAGAGGCACGTAACGAACTTGCGAAAATAGCATCTTACATCAGGACTAAAGAAAAACTACAAACAAGGTTAAGAGCAGGGAGTGTACACTTGGTTATAGAAACCCGTCTAAATGCACGTGATGTCTTGAACATCCGTAAAGCCATGAGTTGTGTCTGATCAGCACTTGTATATGTACACAAAGAACAAGCAGTACACAGATTGTATATATGTATCTCTGTCTTTTGGTATATTTAATTGTTTGGTCTAAATATTTTTGTTCAGAAAAAAATATACACAAATTTATGTATAATAATACTTTAATTATTTTCAGTTTGCGACATACCAGTAAGTATAGATGTTGTTTCGTTTTTGGTGGTGTGTATGTTTATTTGCTGATTTTTTGTTTAACTACAGCTTTTTTCTATTGTAGTGCTTTCCAGCATGTTATTTGCCTTTTTATTTACCTTTACGTACAAACAGGAATGTTTTTCACACCCCACAACAATAGCCAATATAAAATACTAGTTTGAACTATGTATATGTCATATATATGCAGATATAGAGCAGAATTGCTCACTTGATGAGGAAAGCATGACACTTTGCACAGTAGTTCTTGGTTGTATACCCTTTGACTTCAGCTATGGACCCACTATTTCTTATCCCAGGAATAGATTACCTTAGCCGTATTTGGCACAACATTTTTTTAATTTTGGGATCTCAATGCTCTTCAACTTTGTACATGTTTGGCTTTATAACTATTTTTATTTGAGCGTCACTCATGAGTCTTATGTAGACGAAACGCGCGTCTGACGCATTAAATTATAACTCTGGTACCTGATAACTATTGAAGTGAGTCTATTAACTGTTGATATAGGTCGGTTAAATGTGGTGGAATATTAAGTTACTTATCTGAACTTTGAGGAAGTGCCGAAGGTACCTTGTCTCGTGTCTCTTCAATGGCATGTCTTACGTCACTTATCATATTATCATCTGTCGTACCCACCTTATCGTCACATTATTTTATGTAACCAATAGGTGTACCTTTCTTCAGGCAGATTTGACGATTGTCGTCCTTTAAAATGGTTAAGGGACAACTATTTCCTTTTCCAACTATGTCCAACACCAATACGCAACTAGTCAGCCGACATGGTTCTAAAATGAACTCCTGGTCAGCATTTAAATTAGTTTTAATGGTAACAATCATTTCAGTGTTTTGCGGAACTGTGATGGTTCGTTTTATGCATCCTTAAAATCTCACCTCCACTGTTAACAAATGCCGCATTTATCACTTTGTTGTTGATGAGAAGTGTGGGAGTACTCACATTTTTCACTACGCACAGTTTGTCCAAAATATCTAGCCCAAGTATAACATCGTCTGTTAATGGCGCGTTGCGCATATCCCATTGTATGTTTACTCTATCAATGTCGATAGATGTGCTCTTTATAATATTCCCCGTAACCAGCTATTCACCCAAACCCCGTAGCGTTACGGTCTCCGAATCTTCATTATCTGCTGGAATTTATTTTGCATTCACTAATGTTATCATTGCAGCAGTGTCTACAATCATGCTCACATTCTGGTCATATATTGTACCTCGTACCGCTAGGCTTTTTCCCATGGTTTGTCTGATGACTATATCGGACGAGGACTTGAGCCTCTGTTCAGTTTTGTCATGCCATTGCTGTTTAACGACTCCGTTGATGGGGTTGCGCCTTTATTTGCTCTGTATCCTGGTGAAGGTGACCGTTGCCTAAAATACAGAGATTTCTGGAGTTTGTCCGTTGAAATGCTCACCGTTGTCCTTAGGGACTATATGATTTCTGGCTTGGTGAGGGTGTTGCTGGTCGATAGGCTTTGATGTATTTCTATCTGGCGATCTACCGCGTTAACATTGTTCAGGGGATCTTCCACATGTATATTGATAAGGTTATCTTCCATTGATCTGGTGATCTTCCACGATTATATTGATCAGAAGGCCCAATTCACGGTTACGCTGATTAGTTGAAAGCATAACATCAGCTAGTTTTATGACAGTTTGAGTGAGGTTACGCACCTCAATTTACAAAGGACTGCTGATATTCCCTTTATCGGTCAGTGATACTACGCCATTAGCAAAGAAGACTTGCTCAATGGCATAATTGGCACTTGTTCATCCATATATCGCCATGTGGTTGTCTATTGATGTTATCAATTGTTTTAACGTCTTGTTGGTCGTTTCTTGTTTCCTCTATATTACATGCCTTGCAGATGCTTTGTTTTCGAAGGAATGCTTCGGTTCCAATCTGGCCTGATCGTCTTTCTTGCTGAAATGCTGCTTCAATATTTATCTTCAGGCCCTGGAATCATCATCTGAGTTTACCTTGCGAGCGTACTCCAAGGCAACATCAGCCAGGCAATCTAGGAGCCTACATACCTTTTTCCTGTTTTCCCATTGTCGTCTACCGGCAGTCCGTTCACATTAGTAAATGAACGCCTCCCTATCACGGATCCTCTTCGATTGAAAATTTGCATTTTTGGGAGCCGTGGGCTTCTGCTCCAGTCTATGGCACCTTAATTTTTTTCTTTCTGTTGTCACGCTCTTTTCCTCTGCCCTTTCATGGATCGGTCACAGGAGTTTGCTTGTTGTTGTTGCAAGCCTGTTTGAGCTCCAGGAGCTGACGAGAAAGTCATAAGTGGGGTCATAAATGAGGGAGGAGGAGGATTGACTCATAGTAGGTGGTAAGCTTGCGTAAGAAGACATACATGTAAAAGCCATTTGCTTGTATCCTTGATCAGTACTAGAAGTTTCTAATATGGTCTCAAATGGAGGTTTTTGTTGAATAATTTGAATTGTCTCATGCAGGAACAAGGGCCCTGGCAAAGAACTTCTGACTTTAGATGAAGACACCAAATTTGCCTTCATCAGAGTTGGCGAGGTTGATGGTTCATCCGAACAAATTGGGGAAAGACCCAAGGTAGGGAGTTTGCTATGTACTTCTGGTGTAGTTGCGTTGTACTGGCTAAGGTCAAATTTTGACTAAGATGATGTGTCCATTGCAGGAATTTTAACTTCTTTATTTCGCCTGTCCACTAATTCACTTGCAACATATGTCATTTGTTGGTAGTACCCTGCTGTTCAAATGCACTGTTAAATTGAACTGTGTCGCCTTCCTCAGTTGTTGTCAAGTGCTTACCACTAACCTTACATGGTCTATCCTGTCTTCAGACTGCTGAAGTTGCTGAGATATTGCTCCCATCTGTTCATTATTAATATTCATTGACTCTTTCTTTTCAGCTTGCATCGTAATAAGACAAACACTTATTTTATTAATTTGCACTTCGCTCTAATTTATATTGCGGTCGATATCAGCTGTTCTTTGAGCATTACATTTCCTATCTGCTAAAATTTGTTGAATAGTCATTTCTGAGTTGTCCTCTGTTAACGTGTCTTCAGCTGTGGGTTTCTTAATATACCCAAGTGATTCAGTATCTGCCATTGCAATGTTCTTGTCCTTGTTGTCCTCAATTCCTGCCATTTCACTGATATGTGTTTATAATCCTGGTACCTTCGATAGTTATTATACATTTCTCAAATCACAGTATGATATCTCAAATTGCAAACTATTGCAACCCAAGAAATAAGATAGGCACTGAATAATATTTAACGGCAGATAGATCCAATATCACATCTTTTATGTGTGACCCAGGACAAAACATATTTCAGCTTTTAATGAAAACAAAAAATTCTCTGAAACCGATATTATCAAGATGCTTGATTTCTTGATTGACAACATATTTGTTACGTTCGGAGGACGTGCTTTTCAACAGACTGTCGGCATCCCAATGGGAACAAACTGTGCCCCTCTACTTGCTGACTTGTTTCTTTATTATTATGAGGCTGACTTCATGCATGAACTTCTTAGGAAGAAAGATAAGAAGTTAGCAATATCCTTTAACTCTACTTTCCGCTATATAGATGACGTTCTTTCACTAAACAATTCAAAATTTGGTGACTATGTGGATCGCATCTATCCCATCGAATTGGAGATAAAGGATACTACAGATACAGTTAAGTCGGCTTCATATCTTGACTTACATCTAGAAATTGACAATGAGGGTCGGTTGAAGACAAAACTTTACGACAAAAGAGATGATTTCAGCTTTGAAACATTCCAGCAGCACCTGCATACGGGGTATATATCTCCCAATTGATACGATATTCCCGTGCTTGCATTTCCTATCATGATTTTCTTGATAGAGGGTTACTGCTCACAAGGAAGCTATTAAACCAAGAGTTCCAAATGGTGAAGTTGAAATCATCCCTTCGTAAATTTTACGGACGCCATCACGAGTTGGTTGACCGTTATGGAATAACCGTTTCACAAATGATATCGGATATGTTCCTTACGTCGTAACTACAATCCCTTTCCCTTTCATGAATTTGACCTACCGAATTAGACTATTTACCGGATTTGTAATCACATAAGCAACACGACGGGTGCCGCATGTGGAGCAGGATCTGCTTACCCTTCCGGAGCACCTGAGATCACCCCTAGTTTTTGGTGGGGTTCGTGTTGTTTATTCTTTAGTTTTCTATGTTGTGTCATGTGTACTATTTTTTTTCTGTTTGTCTTTTTCCATTTTTAGCCATGGCGTTGTCAGTTTGTTTTAGATTTACGAGTTTGACTGTCCCTTTGGTATCTTTCGTCCCTCTTTTAATGAAAGCTACTACTGCAGCTTTTTATGAAAGCTACTACTTTGTACATGAAATGACAAGCCAGGCATACTCAAAAGGACAGAACTGGAACAGAGACTAAATAACACTATACTTTAATAAAATGATTAAATTCAGGTCAATTCTCAATAATGAATGTTTGCTTTTTTTTCGAGGCGGCCATTTTGAAACTAGCCGCCATTTTGAATTTCAAAGATAGATCAAAACGAAATCTTGCTCAGTTCACAAAATCATTAAAATATGACATGTATGAGGAGTTTTGCGCTCCCAGCATCGAATCCACTTTGGTTTGTGCAATACTGGAAAATATTTTAAAATGTATGGCGGCAATTATAAAATAAGCCGCCATATTAAATGTTGAGGATGGGTACATAGCTAATATTGCTCAGTACACAAAAATCACCATTATTCAATTTGGTATGAAAATGTGTTACATCTTGATCTTATTTTGCAATCGACAATGGCAGTCAGATGGGATTAAGAACATCAGTGGTTCGACCTGTTAGTCAAATGCGTTTTGTTAAAATATACTTTTTCACTGTTTTGGTCTTTTGGAAAATGTTGTTTGTGCTGTATTTAGACCCTTCTACAACGAAATTTGTTTAACATGCACTCGTATAAAAGTTGCGGTTTTTATCCAACGCAATCATAGGTTTAATGTAGTTTTCAATTTAGACTTGTTTATATTTTTTAGTTTGGGCTCCTATAATATTTTTCCTCCGGTTTAAATGATCCGTTCGTCCTACTTTGACTCTTCCAATTCAAGAGAATATTCTAAATTGAGGTAAATTATATGGCCTTCCAAATACCGTTTCGATCCCTAACATCACTTAATAGACATTTATTGTCGAAATCCTGGTGTACAATTTTAATTGGACCTCATGTTTGTGGTATGACATCTTTGCCGCAAGTTTATTGTTTTCTGTTTAGTATAAAAAAAAAAACATATCATGCACACGTTCAAAAATTGCGGTAAAAACGTTTTTATCCAACGCAATCATAGTTTGAACGTAGTTTTAAATTTAGACTTGTATAAAATTTACACAAAATTCATTATAAGAAGGCTTGCTATAATGAACTTTATGCAACAGGCTTTTTTTTTACTATTATCTTGGCTCGAATGATACCATGATAAAAGATGAGATTATTACAAATGATTTGAATGCAGATTTTTTTTTTTTTTTTTTTTTTTAAAGAGATGCCATCGTATAGCCCTAACATGCTTTATCTAATACTTTTCTACTAGTGCTTAGCTTAAATTTATATGTATTTTGTTTTTTGTTGAAATGCTTGAAGCTAGATGTATGCATGGTAAGAGCTTTTTAAATTAGCTGCTATTAAATCTCAGTTACATATACATGATTTTCTGTGTTCATGGTGTAAATATCATGAAGTGTGTGTTCACTGCTTTAAAAAAAAGAAACCTGCAAAAAGCTGGAAATGTTAGCACTACATGCACAATATAAAGAAAACAAATCTATTGTTGTAAGCCAAAACTAATATACAATAATCCATTATTTTTTTCGGTTTGCCTCATTTAAATTGAAATGAAACAAAAGCTTACTGTAATCAACCAAACATGTAAAACAGTTGATATTTAGTGCATTTAGATTTTGATACGAAAACACATTATATAAGGGAGATAATCTGTATTATAATTTCAATAAGATAGAATAATAATTCCTTTGTACACAATATTTCTGTATAAACAAAAATATTTGAACACACGAGGATATGTTACTCTTCATTAAAATAATAATTTAGTTTTGATATTTATTAGATGCTTGTCATTTACACTATGATCTTAAATTTTCTTTCTTTTTTGTTTCTTTTGTTTCTTTTATTTTTTTTTGTTTTTTTTTTGGCACAGTATTACTTATTGTACAGCAATTGTGATGCATTTAGAAAATGTTTAGGATACAGCAGGAAATTAATGCAGACAAGGTATGGGAGATCAGACATTTCAGAGTTTCATTATCACTTACTTATATAATACACTATTGGAGAATAAGGTCGAAATACACTTATCAAATCTCAAGTATTTATTCAGCTATTCAAAAAATATGTAATAAATGAGTGATAATGGTATAAACATTGTTTCATACAATTGTCAAGGTTTAAATTCAAATGAGAAGAGGTGAGATGTTTTTGATTATCTTAAAAAAAAATTGCCACATGTATTGTTTGCAAGATATACATTTTACAGAGAAAGAAGAAATATCAATAAAAAATCATGGGGAGGAGACTTTATTTTCAATTCCTTTGCAACAAACAAAAGAGGGGTAGCAATATTTTTTATCAAATACTTTGAATACAAGATACATAAAATTAACAAAAAAGATAATCCAGGAAATCTGTTCAGAATTGAAATTGAAACTGAAGGAAAAGAATAACCTTGATAAGCTTATATGGTCCAAATAAAGATTCACCTGAATTTTATTCTAGAGTTAGTTATAGAATAGAAAACTTGAACAACAAATCAGTTATAATAACTGGAGATTATAATTTCGGTCCAAAACTAAAATCTAGATACTTATAATTACCAAAATGTAAATACCCGTGAGCCAAAGAGAAATTTTTAGAAATAATAGAAGATTATGATTAAACAGATCCCTATATATATAGGGAAAAGTACCCTGAACTAAAAAAAAATGACATGGAGAAAAAATAATCCCATTTAACAAGCAAGATTGGATTTCTTTTTAATATCACGAGGCCTACATGAACATGTACATGATGTCAGCATTCTTAACAGTTAAAGTTCTGATCACTCTCCAAACATGTTACATGTAAAGATGAACATTTTTTAATTCACTTTTACATGACATTGAATATTCAGCTGCTGTTAAAGAGACTATAAATAAAGTTAAAGAACAATATACATCACTAGAATACAACAGAGAATCATTAGAAAAGATAAATGACTTAGAAATTTAATTTTCTATAGCGATCAACACTTTTTGAAACTTTATTAACATAAATTAGAAGAACAATAATTTGATATGCTTCTTTTAGGAAGAAACAAAAAGATACAAAAGAAAGAATACTACCAGAAGATATTAAAAAACTAGAAGAACACATCTTGTCAGAAGAAATCTTTACTGAAATTGAACGAAAAACGAAAACTGATTTTAATAGAATAGAAAACTTGAACAACAAATCAGTTCCTATAACTGGAGATTATAATATCGGTCAAAAAAAAATCACGGGGTCCTATATCAGATACAAAATGCAACGGATAGAAGAAGCAGACAAACCTTCAAACTTTTTTCTAAATTTAGAAACTAAACATTTTTTAAGTAAAACCATTCAAAATTAGTCAAGGAAAAAGGGGACACTGTCAGAGAGCAAGATAAAATATTAAAAGAGGCAAACAATTATTACAAAAGGCTATATACCAAAGCAGAAAGCTTGAATATTGTTGAATAATTATGAAATCCCTTATATTTGATAAATATTCCGTATCAACATCACAAATATTACATTATGGTCTTGATGTATAGATTATTCGTACTGGTGTTGTTTATCATCTTAACTACGTGTTATATTGTTCTTTCATTTGTCTTTGTTCTATTATTTATATTACTTGTACTTTTGGATTGTTTTATGTGATATCCGTTTAACGTGGCTCGGTACTTATTGAGTAGAGTCGGTGGATGCCGATGAGAACGGACGTGACATTTTTGTAGAGAGAATCCATCAACATCATCCAAATTAGTCTTATAAATTGATTTCTTGGATGCATTTTATCATCCATAGATTATATACTTTCAATTTCGGTCATTATTTTCTTGTTGAGGAAAACCAATGCAGATATTTGCAGGTATGTTTGAGACATGTGCTCTGCCCATATGGGATCCATTAGTAGTTTTCATTGGAATCTATCAGACCTATCATTTGAAGTCTGAGAGTTCTTGCTGTTCTCCTAATGGATCGGTAGTTTCTTTCCGAGATCCTTTTCAATAGGATTTTCGGCTTTCCTCTACCATTGATACATCAGGGCATTTGGTAGTGTCGGTTTTGATAGATTTTGTCCTAACCGATTCCTCGTTATTACCTTAGACGTATTTTGCCAAGGCATTTTTGGGCATCCGGGGTGACCCTTTCCCCATTTAAAACACACAGATATTTAAAAAAGGATATTTGATACATAGAAAAAAATACACTTTTTATACTTTGAGGACTGAGCGAATCAGGTGAGAGTGTGAGTTGGTATGTTTTATTTTGTTATATCGTATTATCATTAGGGAAGGTTAACTTTCTGGTAATAAGACCCGTCACGGCCTGGCTGGGGAATGGGATAGGCAAATGCTCACATTAATCAGTACCAATACAGGCTCCAAATGCTTCCTTTATACGCCATTCCACTAAACACATAACGTTCACAGAACGCTATGGATTGGTTCCGGTTAGGTTAATTGGACTTTAACGTTACAACAACGTTGTGAGTACGTTAACGTGAAACGTTACAATTTAACGTTGAAGGAACGTTTTTTTTTAACGTTGTGTGGAAGTTTCGTTTTGGTTTTGTTACAAAGAAGACGTTGTAGAAACGCTGAATATTGGTTATTTTTAAAACGTTACTTAACTTACAGTCTTAAAACGTTCCAACACTGTTCTTTTTTTTTAAAGAAAATTAATGACCCCCCCCCCCCCCCCCTCTCAAAAAAAAAAAGACATCTGTAAAAAAGAAATTTTCTGTACAGTATGGAATTATGTTGATTATCTTATATCATTTTTTCATTCTAGAGTAATATGTGTGATGGCGCATGCGCAAGTGTAAATCATCATATCTCTGTGTATTTATTTTCGCAATTTTGATTTTTTTATTACACAGATAAAAGTTTCCGTCCGTACTATCTTATTTATTAATGATATGATTTATTATACATAATAGTGAAAATTGATGTTTATTATGAATGAAAAATAGAAAAGCGTAATCATTTACGAAACTACAATCCGGACGCATGCGCGCTCTGCTTACATTTTGATTTTGAAAGCGGGATTCTCGTTTACAGTTACTCGATCATCAATTTTTATTTCAAGACGACGCCAAGAATTTACACTCTCATTATTAAAAATGAGATAAGACAAAGATTAAAAGAAAGTTAATTATATAAATGTGATCGTAGTGCATGTATCTGCACGAACAAGATAAAAAAAAACATAAAATTATCACGACTTCAATGGCCGGGATTTGCCTTACAAGAAGTTATATGAAGAAAAAACTCGACAATGTTTCTCCTCACTGGTTTGTACGATTCTCCGATTAGTTATAATCTTTGAGTTTATTGTGATGTGCATGGAAATTAATAACATATAACTTTTCTAATTAAAAATGTGTGGCTGATAAAAAAAAAAGGGTGAGAGATTAGACCCCCCCTAGTCCAGATGATCATGACGTCTGCTGTGGGTATTTTTCGATTTTGACTTTTTTTTTTATCCCACATTGACGTCGCAGGAAGGGGCGTCCTAGAAAACAATGTAAAATAGCCTTACAAGACGTCATAATTATTTGGACTACCAAAACATCTTCCCCCCCCCCCCCCCCCCCGTTGCCAATTTTTTTTACGATCAATGCATATGAATTATGGGGAGATATGGTTGGAATCCCCTACCCAAATAAAATAATTATCCTGTGCTGGGGACATACTGAAAAGCTAACAAACATGCTTGGATCTTGTTTTTATATAAATGGCATACACTCGTATGGATGGGATCAGGTCCGTTCACGCCCAATACACTTTCGCACCCTACACGTTCGCACCCAATTTTAAATCAAATTCCAGTGGAATAATTTGAAAATCAAGATTTTTGTTTTTATTTGATTTGATCAGTTGATGTAAACACTGCATGTATTTAGCTAGGTATGAGTAAAACATTAAAGATTTTAAATGAAAAACACAAAAGATTTTTACAGCTTGGCCCCTTTGATCTGAAACAATGAAACAAAAAATTATAAAAATACATAAACCAAATCATGATTAGATTTTTTTCAACACAAAAAAATATGTTGTCAGTGTCTCACTTTATTTTGAAACAATGAAATAAAAGTTAGCAATACACTAACCAAAGCAAGATTGATTTATTCAACATAAAAAAAAGTTTTCTCACTTTAATTGAAGGCAATGACAACAAATATACTAATAGTAACACACTTGCCAAACCTTGATTACCACGCCTTGTACTTAAGTTATTAAACATGAAACCAATAAAAATTGGGCGCGAACGTGTAGGATGGAAAGTGAATAGGCGCGAACGGACCCGGATTTCGTATGGATAGGCCAGTTGCAGCATATGGTTTCAGATGAATCTGTCGTGTGACTTCCAACACATTTCGAGCTAACCAGTGAAAAAGTTAAAGTTTATACTGCACAAAATATTATGGAAATTTAAATCTAATAAGATGGTCACCCTCCCTCAGTTGTATGGGAAAAAAATACATACTTGCGGAACTTAAATAATTTGTATTCTACCTTATCAAATGACGAGTAAAACATGCTTGAAACTTTAAATAAAGCCGTTATACATTATATCTTGTAAATGACCTCTTAAAGGCGTGCAAAATTGACAATTAAGTTTCCCCGTGAACGACCTGATTCTAAAAATGACGTATTTGTTCTATATACTTTTTATGCCATTGCTTTTTTCAATACAAATTGTGAGGTCCTACTGCATTCTTAATAGGTCGAAAATTAATCAGTCTTCTGACTTATTTGAACTGAACTTAATTAATTTGTATCTGATTTTGCATATGATATCATGTTAAAACAATATTGAGTAGTTTAGCTTTACCTTTTTTTCTCTAAGAAAAAACTAACATTTCATTTTTCAGAATGCATGCTTCTGAATCAAAAGAAAGAAGAAAAAGGTACAAGCAAGCATGGATGCATGGGCACGTTCTGTTCAAAGAAAAAGATGTCATGAAACTGAATCAAGTAACTCTGAGGATGAAATCAATACATGCATGTTAACACAGGAGACAAATCTGGCATTTCTTCTTCTAAATCAAATTATGAGTCAAACATAGATCAGGGAATCTTGAGTGATGATGAAATGGCAGCTTGTGAAAATGATTCAATTTCTGACAGTAACCAAGTTTCACAAAGTGAATCAGAATTATGGAATGCAATTGATCAACATATCGTCATATCATCTGATTCAGAGTATAACTCAAAAATTCCAAATCAGGAGTTATTTTCGAAACAATTAACTTCCTGGGTTAATGAAAACAATATTAGACACAATTCTACTGATAAGCTGCTTAAGGATGTTTGCTACTCTGTTTAAAAATAACAAGCTTTTTAATAGACTGTTATGAATTGATAGTACATAAATAAAGAAACAATAAAAGCAGAAAAAAATGGAGGGTCTGTGTGCTTGTTTTCGAGATATAAGCCATAGAAAATTTGGCGGGAAATAATTCTCTCTAGATTTTACATACATTTAACATTGACACCTTTTTTGGTTCAAAAACTATGAAAAAATAACAAGGATTTTATAAGATTTTGAAATATGGCTTTTTGAACTTTATGTAACAAAATTATGAATAGAAAAGTAGGGGTTGATGGACAAAATTTTGAATGGCAATGCATGGATAAAACCAGAGGATTCCGAAAATCTGGCAAAAATTCAAAAAGTAGAGGAGCAAACATCCTTAAGATATTAAAAGTGATTGGATTAAAACAATTACCATCAACAGCTAGAAGTCTTTTAAAAACTAAACGTCCTGGTTTTTTTTTTTGGTTTTTTTTTTTTCTTCTCTAAACGTCCTGTTGATACCAAAAAAGTTTCAGGAATGGATTAATTTTACTTTGGGATAGAAGAAGGTATTGTTGACAACTTAAAAAAATATCCAGAAGAATTGCCAGAAAATGTCCAACAAATAGATATTTGTTTTAATATAGATGGTCTGCCTCTTTTTAAAAGTTCTCGAACATCATTGTGGCCGATATTATGTGGGTTATCGCTAGAAAAATATCCAGTAGCAGTATTTCCTGTTGCATTATGCTTAGGTCAAAGCAAGCCAAAAGATTTGAATTTCATGAATGATGCAATTGAAGAACTTCAAAGGTTGAATGTTAACGGGTTTCAGTTTAAAGAAAGAACTATTCAAATAAAAATATGTAGCTTTACTTGTGATGCTCCTGCCAAAGCAATGATAAAAAATGTTAAATTATATTCAGGGTATTATGGATGTGATAAATGTACCCAAACTGGAGTATGCAATGGTTGAATAACATATCAGGAAATTGACACTGCACAGCCTCGCACTGATATGTCATTCAGAAGTAAATCACAACCTGAACATCATCATGGTAACTCACCACTAACAAATCTGCCAATATACATGACTAAAGCATTTCCAGTTGATTACATGCATCAAACATGCTTGGGGTCATGAAGAGACTGTTATTGCTGTGGTTAAGAGGTAAAAGAGAAATTAAATTGTCTGCACAAAATAAAGATAAAATAAGTTTTAAGTTGTTACAAACTCGAAAAGCTATTCCCAGTGTATTTGCCCGAAAACCAAGAAGTCTTGATGATGTAGACCGATGGAAAGCCACTGAATATCGCCAATTTCTGTTATATACTGGAAAAATTGTGTTGAAAGATATTTTAAGACCAGAACTATACTCTCATTTTATGGCTTTAAGTGTTGGGAAAGGAATTATTGTTTCTCCAGAACTATCTTAGAACCACCAGATGTATGCAGATAATCTGCTTAAATTCTTAATAGCACAAGGAAGAGAAATTTATGGCCATGAATTTCTAGTGTATAATGTGCACAGTATGATGCATATTGCTGATGATGTTAAAAATCTAGGACATCTTGACAAATTTAGTGCATTTCCGTATGAAAACTATATGCAGAAACTGAAAAAAACAGTTCACTCTGGAAAATGTCCTCTAATTCAAATTATCAAAAGAATTTCTGAAATGAAAAATGAGACACATAGTTTTGTTGATCAAGAAAAGAAAATAGTGAATAAGAAGCCGAACAATTCTTATATATTAGATAACGAAAATGGCTGTGAAGTCATTGAATTGACAAATGAACAACATACTGACGGTAGTGATTTAGTTTTATGTCGAATTCATAGGCGTTCTGGGCCAATCTTTTTTGACTCGAGAATTTTAGGTGCCATGAAATGTCATCGTCGGCATACTGTTATGAAGAAAATACCTATAAGTCAACTAGAAAGACGGGCAATCATGATTCAAAAAGGTCTTGAATCCGTTAGCAGTTCTGCATGAATTTTAGTCATTTTAATGTGTAAGTGTAAGTACATTGTACTTATAACTAAAAAAAAAAGTTATTAATGCATTGCATGTAAATTTGTGAATAATATAGTGTTATTAACTGGCTGTTTCTGTATTGGCACTTGTATAGATTCAAGGTTTGCTGTATTGACCTCGAGACCAGTAGGGTCGAGTGCCAATACAGCTGACCGAGAATCTATACCAGTGCCAATACAGAAACAGCCAGTTCATAACACTTTTATTAAATGATTATAAGAAATTTAAAAACCGGAAGTGAACGTCCCGTATTAGCCCATGGACCAATACGGCTTTTTGTCCGCTTTTTTCTGTATAAGCCCTGTTTTTTCCGTTTCAAAACTTTAAGACGAAACAAAACATTGCACATCATTTAACTGTTTATTTTATGATTTTAATTTAAAAATTATTATACAAATGTTTTTATGCATAACGATACTTCCAAAGTTAAGTAATGGCGTAAGAAAATTAAAAACCGGAAGTGAACGTCCTGTATTAGCCCTAGGGCTAATACGGATTTTTCCCGCTTTTTTCTGTATTGGCCCTGTTATTTTCCGTATTGGCCCTGTTCGAAGAGCAATATTAAATCTTGATTTTTATCGACAGTGGGACGTTTTCAGTATTGTAAATGCTGATTTATCCGTTTCAGGGCTTATTTGCTCATATCATTTAATAACACTAGTTACAACTTATGGGATCTTGATTTGAAGTTAGAAAAAAATGTTTGTACTAGATGCGTATTAACTTATCATCAGTCAGTTATATATTTAACATTGGATCAAGTTCTTTCGAGTATTAATGAACTACAAATATTAGGCAATACATTTAAATTTGATAAGTAACTTTGCACATTCATTTACATTTAGTAAGAAATTATTGTTTTTGTTGAACTTGACATTAATTATGGTATTTACCGTCCAGTTTCAATGATGATACAGCTCCCTGTTTTATTCTCCTATTTATCTAAATAGGACTTCAGCATTTCCATTAAAGCAATTTAACATGCACTATATAAACAATGTACAGACATATGAGGGACTCTTTACAAATCTTAAACTAAACCTGATATTTTTTAATGAATTGGAGATATCTAAGAGAGAAAAATAATTAATTGATAAGCTGCATGTACAATGTAAAACAATCCATCTTGGTTAAATGTCTAATGTTGATTTAAATTGCAGATGGTGTATGATTATGTCGTGGTGGAGTTCATTGAGAAGAAGTCTGTCGAGATTGTGCCTCAATTGTGGATACAGAGCACCACAGATGTACTTATTCAGAACTTTTGCATGATAGTTTTATAAGTCATGTCTGTATACACAGCTACGCGCTTCATATTAATCTCAATTTATGGCATTTGTTTAGAAATGTATTTTAAATATGTAACTGGCTCATGCATATCAATCTCACATGACTCTTAAACAAAACTTTTACAGTAACACATGCATATATATGTATGTTCCAGACCATATGAGTATTTGGACCGTACGCGTACGGTCCGGACCGTATACGTATACTCGTACGGTCCGACCATACGCGTACGGTCGGACCGTATGAGTATACGCGTACGGTCCAGCTGATCATACGTTTTGGGATCATATGGGTTAAATTTAAACAAACATTTATCAAAATCTTTATTTTTAGTTATACAAATTGTTATTATTACAAAATAGATGGCCGATGATAAAGTGAATAAGCGAACAATTGAACTGAATTAAATATTTGCTTAATTGTATATCGATCGTGAATTCTATTTTGTTACTCTGGCCGAAGGTGACACTTGCTTCTAATAAGAACGTCGTATTTTTAACATTTACATGTTTTGTTAATGCATGTTTCTTTGCGTATGCATTTCTTTTGTAAAGTTCATAAATATTCGAAAACAATTGTCCTCCCACATCCCTGCAGGCACACTTTGTTGAATCAACGTTGAATCTTTGTTGATTTTAGGTTATACATTGATCAACAAATATTCAACATTGATTCAACGTTGACAATGCAACGTTGAAATTAGTACATTGTTTCAATGTTGAATTGACATTGTGTTGAAATACCAACACCGAATCAACGTTGGCTAAACAATATATAAAACCCAGTAGTTGTGGATACCAGAATTGTCAAAAAAGAAGTATTTGACACATCACAATTATTTTTAAATTGAAAACGATATTCACATTAAATAAAATATTTAGTAGATTTATCAGTAATTGTTGTGGTGATTATAGAATAACACATAAAACAATCGCAGTGTATATATATAAGCATTACTAATTAATCATGAACTTCGCACCCCAAATATTGAAATAATAGAAAATTCAAAAATTTCACCCCACCCCAAAACATAATAAAAGAACCAGCGTGTATACAGGAACATACAGTAAATATAAAATTAAATATTTGTGAACAACTCCTTCCCCAGTTAAAAGATCCCTCCATCTTTTCCCTTGACTTCTGGTGTCAAATATCTTGTTTTCATTTCTTTTTTTTCTATTCTTTTTATTAATTCCAAGAAAAGGACGTATACATCAGTACATAAACAATGGTTGACAACTTGAAATATAAACAACGGATAGATCTATTTAAATAACGATTTAAATTTTCGCGGCATTGTAACATTTCTATTTTAAGACTTCAGGTATGCGCATGCGCAGTTGTTTTTGTTGCCAAGTTTGAATATCCGCCAACGAGACCACAAGTGATTTGTGCAGAGTTTTTATCAATATCTTTCCTCTATACAGCTTTTACATTTTTATCGTAAGTATTTATATTAATTGTTGTGATTACGTTATCGTATTTTAGAAATGTGAACATATCATGTTGTTATGAAACTGTACAGTACTGAAAAGTTGAAATTTTACACGTGAAAAAGGGGGATGTTTAGGACAATCTATGGATTGACCTTAGGATCAGGATCAGGATAGCATGTTACCATTCCCAAGATATCTTGCAACGTCTCATGAATTTGTATGATTGACTATTTGAAATCATATGATTGAATCAAAAGTGAAAAGAAATTTTAATCGCATAAAAAGGGGGGCTTGTTTACAACTTTGGGATGGAAAGGTCAGAAGCTATATATGACTCACCAAGTTGAACCTTTAATTTTACTGTCAAAATTGAGGTATAGTTTGGACAAGGTAATTAAACATAAAGGGTATATGAGGGTGGTAAAAAGTTATTTGCATTTATGGCCTTTTTTTTTCACGTGTTTTAGCGTTTTATTTCTCAGAATTGGTTTCAACATGGATTATTTTTGTTTCCTCTTATTTATTTTCCGTGTTTCGTCTGGGTACTCTTTAATTTCTTGTGCTAGTCCAACATTCAAGATAAAAAAAAAGTAAACCAGGACTAAATTCGAAGTCCAGTCGGGATATTGTTTTAAATTATGTGTTCCCAGGATATTAATTGCGATCAAGTTATCTTTTCCACGATTCGGATGCAACAAGCGGAAGTGAAAAGATGACTGCAGGGTCTTCGTGTCCATTATCATGACTGTGTGATCTCCAATAACGACTGAGTATTAACTTCTAGTACTTTTTTCCTTAATAATATTCATGATTTAATTTTTCGTGCTTCCTTTATCCAAATTTTTATTTTCAGTGCAGTGGTTTTTTTTTATTTTTATTTCACATGTTTCCGTGTTAAGAACCCCCTTTACCATCCTTGAATATGTCAATTAGTCAGATATCCATGCCGCAGCACAAGTAATACAGAAAAAGACATAAGTGGATAAACCTTCAATTTGTTCAAATTAAAATGTAGTAGTTAGGATTTTTTTGAAGATTATACCTAAGTCCTTCTAGTCTATTTAAAAGGAAATGTAGTTGAGACTTCAAAGGACAACTGTTATTTACTTTAGTTTTCACCGGTTCTTATGCTTTTTATTTATACTTTAAAGTAATATCATTATGAAGTTAAAATAGTTAAATGTGTTGAACAGAATACAACTTTACAATGTTATAACTTTTGATTTTGTAGATGTCATCATGAAGACCTAGATGGAATCACGGAAAAGCAATTCAAGTGTCTGAAAAAACAATAAACTTTCTAAAACGGGCTCCAAAAAGACAAGGTGTGAGAAAAAAGAAGTTGAAGTTTCACTAATAATAAATAAAAGTTTCAGTATTAATAAATAAATTTATTTTAATTTTATCGTATTGAATATTTCTCTATAATCAGTGGTTGGACATTAGAATACATAGGATAGGAAGTGTCCGAACAGCAAACTTTGTTTTATATTTTGACCACTCAGATATTTCAAATAGACATTGAGCAAAATTTGTGTATTAAGGGTTGTGCGCTTTCGAAATCAATAATTCTCTTGGATGATAATTTGTGTTGTTGTAAGCATGTTGTTAAATGTTAAAAAAATCTTGGTGGTTAAATTATGGTTCGTAGGAAATCCCTCAACACCCATATTTGTTATTCAGTTGATTGGTTGTTATCATCATCATTGTCAAGCCATACTCTCATCACACGAATGTGGTCACTCAGTTTTATTGTTGAAAATTACTGATATTTTACAAGTAATTGGCAGTCAATGGCATCTACATTGTATTAAAAGTTTTGTGCACCCAAACACTTTTTATTGTTGTACCTATTGTTAACAAGACAACCATCAACCAAAGAACATTATTTATATATCTTTGCGGTACCATACAGTCTTCAACAATGAACTAAAGAACACACCATGTCAAATATAACCAGACAATGACTTTATTTAAAGATAATCAATTTTGTTTTGAGATTATTTTTCAAACTTGGGTCTAATGGAGCAGTTATTGGATCAGGTTTCCTGAGGCAGAATGTTGCTATGGCGTTTTGCATATTAAGCGCCTAGAGAAGACAATAGCTTGAACATTGCTACAGTATAAAATTATGGACTGCAAGACAAAGAAAATACAGGATGAATGAAACATATTAGTTTAGGTGGAAACACAGTTGAACACAATCACTAACCAATTTTGATTCCGTGTTGAATACTAGTATTGTATTCACCCTGAATTCAAATTAAGCTATTGGTTGAAACAATGTTGAAGCAACCATTATTCTATATAGATTCAATGTTGAACATCAACGTTGATTCAACATAGGATTTCAACGTTGATACAAATTTGCAAAATCTAATAATAATTCAACATTGATTCAACATAGAAAATAAACATTGATTCAATGTTAAATCAACGTTGTGTGCCTGCTGGGATTATGTTTACTTCCGATAACTTCAATTTCAATGAGCATACTGAGCTGCAATTAACGAATTACCGGCCTGCAACATACAGGAGATTAACAGATTAAATAAGCGTGATCTTTTTAAATAGTTAAAATATAAGTTTTTATGTCAAATGCTGTTGAACTTTTTATATTAATTGGAGATATAAGTCATGTTGATCTGTTATATACATTTGTATCTAATAAGCTTGACCTACTTCTTAATATCAGTCAGACCGTACGCGTACGGTCCGACCGTATGCGTATTTTGAAAAAAGTACGCATACGGTCCAGACCGTACGCGTACGGTCCAAATACTCATACGGTCTGGAACATGTACATACATGTACATGTACATTGTATCTGTAGCACAATTGATGCAAAATAATTTGATGTTTTTGATATCTGTTTGACATTGACTAAATATTTCTTAACATTCATTCACATACATGTACATGTACTTTCATCTAATATTCTTTTTAACAAGATTTACATGTATAACACTTGAAGTATGTACATGGAGTCATGAACTACTGGACTATATATTGTAGAACACCCTAAACATAAAAGTATATGATTTTGTGCATTTATAATTTGCATTTTATAATATTGCAGGGAATGTATGCTTATTGGCCAGATTGCCATTCTAGTATGATTAGACATAAAGTAAAGAAGAGGGAAATACCAGACAAAGAAAACTGGAAGAGATATGAAGTCAAGATATTTTCTTAAACCGGTAATATTCTAGTTTAGGGGTGTTCAATTGTGTAAATTGAATAATGATTTTTCAATAAACTGCAAAAATGACTTTTTTCATGTAAGGGAGATCTTAAAATCATAGTGCGCCCAAACAAATTGATTATTTTATTGATTTTTGTACCATATAAAAAATTAACAACTAAATTTATAATAGTGTACGTAATAAATCAAATTTTCAATGAAAAACAAATGTTTATAAATTTTTGCGGAAATTTTTGTACCCTTGAGCTCCTCAAAGTCATATGAAACATCAAATAAAAAAAAAACAGTAACCTTTAAATAATAATATCAATAGTCTAATAACTAAAAGTTGAAAATTTTACTAGTTGCAAATAATGTAAACTGTGGTAGAATGAAATCATTTTTTACTGGAACTGAAATTCTTTCAATGCCTATAATGATATTGAATTAAATCAGTTAATCTTTGTTTTCCCCCTTTTTTATCATACAGATACTTATGAAAAAGCTTTGGCAAGGAGATAAAGGGCCGAGTATACCTCGAATGTTGAAACGGATGAAAATGAAGAAAATAAAAGGGAATTTGGACGGCCAGACAGATACTATAGTTCGGAGGACGGTATGAAAATTTGGTTGATAGATTAATCGTTAATGTATTTATAATCTGCTATAGTCTCAATCATATGCATGGTGGTTTTTTTTCGGAAATTTGGTTTTATGCAATTTTTCATTTATATATCTGTATACGTATTAATAAGTCTGTGGAAATGTTCAATCGTTTATTAAGGAATTATCCAAGCAGTTTTGTGTTGATACAAATTCAAGCACAGTATTTAAGGTTGCTGATGTGAGTTTTTATTTTATGAATTTCCCCCTGGAAATAATTAAGGGGAAACATTGACTAAAAAAGAATAACGAATGATTGGACTAGGTACATGTATAATTGATAATTGTAGAAGATAACAGCGAACCATCACAGAAAAAAAATTGTCGTCCTACTACTCAGCCAAGCAGCAGTCGTTCTACTACACCTCATACAAGCAGCAGTCGTTCTACTACACCTCAGGCAGGCAGCAGTCGTTCTACCACACCTCAGGCAAGCAACAGTCATTCTACTACACCTCAGGCAGGCAGCAGTCGTTTTACTACACCTCAGCCAAGCAGCAGTCGTTCTACTACACCTCATACAAGCAGCAGTCGTTCTACTACACCTCAGGCAGGCAGCAGTCGTTCTACCACACCTCAGGCAAGCAGCAGTCATTCTACTACACCTCAGGCAAGCAGCAGTCGTTCTACTACACCTCAGGCAAGCAGCAGTCGTTCTACTACACCTCAGGCAAGCAGCAGTCGTTCTTCTACACCTCAGACCAACTATCCACCAACACCACCACCTTACCAACCCTGTGAGTTTAATTGTAGTTGCACTTGTACTTATCTTAAGGGTCCTTGCTAAGCCAAGTCCATGATAGTATAGAGTCAGCATGGTTTTTAATTCTGTCAACTTTGGTAGACCTTGAAATAGGGAGACTTAAGAGAAGTAACTTTGCTTAGAATGCAATAGAACTTCACTTAAAAAATCCAATAAAGCTATTTATTATAATAAAAAAGGTATACTTCTTCTACATGTACATGAAGTTACATTCTATAAAAAATATCAAGTCTTCAGGGTTTTAGTTTGTATTTTGGTGATGGAAATCTATGCAATTTGTGGCAAGTTTTATCCAAATATTTGTAATGCTGGATAATTTCAATGCATATATGAGGGGGGTTATCTGCGATTAAGAACACAACATAAAATTGCTATTTCACGATGAACGACCGATTTAAAAATTCTTGCAAGTTGATCTTTTTGACGATTTCAAGAAACATGATGAATAAAGAACCTTTTTCACGGCTGCATGTGAAATAAAAATGGAAAAAACATGTTGCACGGAAATAACCCCTTACCACCCTCATATATGTAAGTCTGTTTTATTTGTGTTTGCATCAAAATCACCAATTATATATTGAATTCTTTTTTGTAGCTTCTTCTAGGACCAATGAAAGAAGGGAGCCTAGAGTACTAGTTTGCCGGATTTACCAGAATGTGAACTTGACACACCGAGAAGTGTAAGAGGAGGTGAAATAAATGAAAGTAAGTAGAAAAGTTCAAAAGAAATTTTATAGCTATCATTCAATGGTTATTAATTGCTTATCTGTTGATGAGAGTTTAATAATATATAGCTGAACATCCATTAATATTTTGTTTCTATCACGTAAAAAGTAAGGGATTGTACAGATTTGCTATACAATATAAGGGGATATAGGAATGACACTAGCTCAAGTTAGTTTCATTGCTTCCAGTGCTTCTAGTACATAGTTATTTCACCTTAAACATCTCAAATTGGGTTAATGATTATTATGTGTTTTAGTTCAGCTACTTATATTTAAAATCAAAAGAGCTATTTGTTTTGTATACATATGGTCATAAATGAAGTAGTTTAGAACAGTAACCAGCAAAATAGCTTGTCAACTGTTGTGCTTAGTATTTATTGTTTTTTTTCGCAGTTTGTATGCTTCCTTAGTTTTGATTTTTTTTCACTCTAGGTTTTGAAAAAACAGTTCTTATGGCACTAGCTAGACTGCAGAGACAGGCGGAGGAGAATAGTGCCATACTGAAACAGCTCAGGGCTGGGCAGTCGAACGCTGCCAATGAGGATGCTGTTGACCTTGACTGTTTGTTAGCAGAAGTCATGAAATCAAAAGATGATATAGAGAGCATATCTGCACAGCTCCAGGATGCGAACAAAAAAAAAAATGGTATATTTTTGTTTATTACACTTCTGAAATCAGTCAATGTTGAAGGCCGTACGGTGACTTATAGTTGTTAATGTCTGTGTCATTTTGGTCTCTTGTGACAGTTGTCTCATTGGCAATCATACCACATGTTCTTGTTTATACATACATACAGTACGTGGCGGGGTTACACATATTAGCAGGATCCCAACCCTCCCCTAACCTGGGACAGTGGTGTAACATTACAACATACGAACGAACTATAAAAATCAGTTGAAAAGGCTTATCTCATCAAATAGACACAAATACAAGTGGACGTGGCCGGGTACTTGTACATCCCAATAACAAAAAGATACTAGGTACAGATATGAGAGTACTCACAGTTAACTGACTGCTATTTCAAAGCCACTAACAACTAATAAAAAGATCATGCATCTAAGACGTAAATCATTGATGATATTATACTAATCTAGACGGTAACGCATTATGTTGGACTATACTAAATATGTTGCAGCATCTTGCAGAGAATGCATGTTTGAGACACTTAATTAGCGGAAATGCATAAATTTCTCCTGTTGTCCATTCATCAGGTATCGCACTCGTATTGATGATTGTTAAAAAAAATAGTGAATAATAATATGATAGCTGCTAATTCATTCTCTATTTTTAAGGTCTATTTGTTTTTACATTCTATGGCCTATTTCCTCTGGCCCTCGTACTTTAAATGTATTGAATCAATATTCTAATTTTGTTCTCGCCCATACTTAAGTTATTATGTCTTTCTATTTTGGATGTAACGGTTTATTTAGTGGTACATATTTAGTTGATGTCTTCTTAGTTGATACAATTATAGTAAAATGTTCATTCAATGTCTTTGCTCTGTCATGGTCGGTTTCTGCTGGTACTAAGATCTGCTTTAGTCTTTAGTGGTATATTTTGAGAGAGTTCTTTTTTATATGACCTGGCCCTGCTAAGTGAGCTTTTTCGTCACTTGGCGTTCGTCGTCCGATTTCGTCTTTGTTAACTTTTACAAAACTTCGCAGTCTCTGAAACTACTGGGCCAAATGTTATTGCACATATGTCTTTTATGGAGTTACCTGATAGTCTTGGTTAAACTTTGCAACAATTACCATTGGTGTATCTAGTTTAAAAACTGTATTGGATAACCCTGTCTGTCAGCCAAGTTAGCCGACATAGCTAAAATTAAAACATAGGGATACCATGCATGCATTAAAAACGCTATGAATAACGAAAACCTGATGTGAAAAACATGTCTAATCTGACATCGGACTCGGACTTCTTTAAAATGAGTTTTACTGTGTGTATTGCTTCATATGTAGTTTATTCTACATTGGCTAGAGGTATAGGGGGAGTGTTGGGATCTCACAAAACATGTTTAACCCCGCCGCATTTTGCGCCTGTCCCAAGTCAGAAACCTCTTGCCTTGTGTTTTTTTTAATTTTTATCTCATTTATATGTTTTGGAGTTTAGTGTGACGCCCATTTTCACTGAACTAGTACACAATTTTATTTAGGGGCCAGCTTATACCACCTCCGGGTGCGGGATTTTCTCGCTGCATTAAAGACCCATTGGTGGCCTTCGGATGTTGTCTGCTCTTTGGTCGGGTTGTTTCCTCTTTGACATATTCCCAGTTTTCATTCTCATGACTTCTTATAGGAGTTATCGACCTTATATGACGAATTTCTTACTCGCATGTTCGCCTGTTAAATTGAAATATATGATAAATAGATAGAAACTTTAAATAGCAAAAATTACTAGCAAGACAAGATCTATTGATTTTCCATTTTTCATTCATTTCCACCCTTAAATTCCGTCTATATAAATGTTTATTTCCGTTTCCGTTTCCGTTCCGTTTCCGTTCCGTTTTCCGTTTCCGCCGTTTAGCAACACCCAAAAATCAAAGGAATGAGGACCTTACAAGTTACACACATACCAGATAGTTTTATCCTAGTACATATAATACGAGAATATCAATATAACAAAAAAGTTCACTGAATTATAAAAATAAAGTCAAGAACAATGGTCATATTTCAAGTGGAAAGGTCATAACACAAGACATCTTTAAATTGATGAAAAATTCAAATATTATACCTTCTGAAATATTTCTTTCTGCTACTGAAGTCAAAACCCCCCTTGACCAAAGCTGAAATATGTTCAAGGCCGGACGAACGAACGGATTGAACAACAGACAAGAAAAGAAATACCCCTCTGCTATTGTATATTGAAAAAAAACAATCTCGCACTAAGCGAAATATTTTTATTTTTTTTTATTTTGAGGGGGATAGGTTAACAACTCCAGTCATTTGGCACTGCTTTAATCGCGTATATCGGGGATTTGTAATAAATAATGGCCACCACTGACGATTGAATTATTATTAGTGGTTGTCATTTGCTGCTTGTTTTAAATTTTATTTTCGGTTATTGTTTTGTACTTAAATCAGGCCGTTAGTTTTCTCGTTTGTATTGTTTAACACATTTGTTATTTCGATTTATACGGTAAGGTTTTGCTCATTGCTGAAGACCTTACAGTAACCGATAGTTGCCAACCTTGTATTTCATGTTGGTCTCTAATGGAGAGTTGTTTTATGGGCAATCATACTACATCTTCTTATATTTATATACATCACCAGCAAGTTACAGTCTAATTATTTATTTTTTTACCAGGGTTTCTAAGACTAGAGTTAGCGAGTACTACTGAAACCATAGGTAATTTGCACTACAAAGATGTGAGACAAAAAACAATAACCGTGCACTGGAATAGCAAGCCCCAAACAGGCACTAAATAAACGGACCTTTGTGAGCACGCTCACATACCCAGCGACCCCACATTGTAACTGGACAAACAAAATCTCACCAGATTCCTCTAAGTCCAAAGACTTAAAACTCTACAAAAGTCAACTGATAATTTTTTTTTGTGGATATGCACATTTACAAATGATTTCCTCATCAACTAAAAAGTTTCATAAAATTCAGTTGCGATGACAAACTGTTGTAGTAGTATATTGAAGCCAATATGTTCAAAGGGGAATAACTCCTAGAAAAAAAAACGAATCATAATTTCCTGTTAATATGCACATCTACATTTGTGTACGTGTATAGATCTGTATACTATGTCCTAAATACGGTGTACAATATTTTATAAAATTCTGTTGTGTGGTTTAAGAGGAAGTGCGATGACGAGAACAGGACTGACGTACAGACGGACGGTCAAACAACATTATAACCTCCGCAACTTCTTCGCGTTGGGTATATTTACTGTATATATATATGTTACACTACGAGACTATATAATATTTGTTTCGTGAGTATACCACGAATTAGTAAAAAAGAGGCAAAGAACTCTTCAAAACTGATAAGTCGAAGAGAAACTTACATGCTGTGCCACGGCAATAATAAAAACACGTTGAAAAAACAAATAAGTTCATAAAACAATACAGAACTTAAGACTGAGTAACACGAATCCCACTAAAAAATAATCATGATTGATCCCATGTTCCCGGAAAGGGTTAGCAGATCCTGCGCTTCATGTGTAAATATTCACAAATCGGAAAATTATGCAAACATATTTCAAACCCTGTCACATTCTTTATGTGCATGTCCCTAATCAGGAGCTTTTAACTCAGTTGTTGTCGATCGTAGCTGTCTGTCATAATTGTCTGTCGTTTATTTTTTTTAGCAAATATGTATACATATATCACAGTGTTGTCCTTATTACATCATATAAAATGATTGTTATTTTGTTTCGTTTCGTTCTTTGCGTTTCTAATTTGTTTCTCATGTTAGCATATCCCGTTGAAGCAAGACTGGAATCCTTGTCAAAATTGCATCAATTCATTTCGTGACTCCACTCCTCAGTCAGAGTTCCATCCCCAAACTCGGCAATCCTAGCTGTGGAACCGTAGCCCATAGGTCCTTATGTTATGTTTTTACTATTTGCGGACCATAACTAATAACAAGCTTTGCATGGATTATAAACAATACATTTTTGGAAAACAATTCTGAACGTTTTGAAATAGGAAAAAACCCGTAGCTCTATGGTCCGCAAATAGTCAAATGATAACATAAGGACCTATGAGCTACGGTTCCGCAACTAGGGCAATCCTTGTAGGTATCCACTATTTTCTCTTCAAGTTGTGTTTCGTCAAAGGTTTTTATGGTGGACCACCGCTAGTTTTTTAGTTGTCACGGGCCTTTTCCGTAAATGCCTTTTTGCAACTGGATGCAAGTTGGGCCATTTTGTTTTAATTTCTGTTCTTGATCTGCGACACACGACTAAAGGGTAAACCTTTTCGGTAATGTGCTTCTATTCCAAACGCCGGCTTCTTTTCACCTGCCACGGTACCGTCACTAGACTTAAATTTGTTATTTGATAATGAAATGATTTGCTGTATCAGTTCCGTGTTATTTCAGTTCATCTCAATTGGTTTAAATTACGTTTATTATTTGTTATGCTGTACCAGTTCCGTGATCAAGGTTATTTCAGTTAATTTAAAAATGTTAATCTATTTACGTGTGTTTTAGAGGCACCAGCAGGCATCTACATAGTCTTTCCAGACGATGGATGTTTACAACTTAGGGAATTGTGGGAAATATTTAGGGGGAAACCAATATTTAATGATAGTTTAATGACGCACCCTTCATTAAACGTTCATTAGTTAATGAGCAACAAAATTGTGCTTCGTGCAACACATTTTAATGGACTCATTAACTAATGTCACATTAACAACTTAATGTATCATTAAGCCTTAATGACTCATTAAGCTAATGACACTTTCGTACAACCGGCTGCTGAAAATGTATGTCAACCTGCATTATATCTAAATCGCTACCGCGTATATCAAGACCCTCTCCAAAACTTACACTAGTGATTAATGTCGCACACTTGTGGCTTTCTATATTGTCTCTGAGTGTGTTCATCAATCTGAGTGTTTTTACATCCTCCTCTGTCGCAACAATTTTCTGACATAAATAACGATACAAAGCTATTGATTCATTCGGTGTGACTGATTCTGTAAAAATCTCAAAAGAATGGGTTAACAAAGGTTAAACGTTATTTTTTCCCTCTATTTCTTATTTGCCATGAATCTATAATCTTACATTAATATTTCAAAGTTATAATACATGAATTGTGCTTAGTGATGTGGTAAGCCGAGTTTCATGATCAACTTTTAATCATACATAACTTTGACTGTAAACCTGATGGGAAAAAATGTTTAGGTATTTATAATGATTGGTTACAAAACATTTCCATTCATGTGTTGATAGTGTTGGTCACAGAACATTTTAATTCGTATGTTAATAGTATTGGTTGCAGAATATTTTGGATCTATTTTTATAGTCTTGGTTACATACCATATCGATTTGTATGCTAATAGTGTCGTTATCAGAACATATCCATGCTTATGTTCAAAGTGTAGGTTAAAAAACATATAGATACGTATGTTCAAAGAGTTACATAACATAATATTTCAATGTGGATGTTAAAAGTGTTGGTAACAGAACGTTTGACCATTTGAATCGTATGTTAATATTTTTAATTAAAGAATATTTCGAATTCTCTGTTAACATGGTAAACAGTGTTCTTTACAAAACATTTCGATTCAGTGCTTCCAGTGTCAAATGTGTCATGCATGTACAGGATTCGATATATTGATTTTAAGGTTTGAATTGGAGACTGTCCCTACTAAGGTGTTCATAAGGATATACATTTTTATAGCAAGGTCACCAGCATGTCACCAGCATATCAACCCTCAAGAACATACCGATATGTAGACATGAAGCATCCGTCCAAGTTCCGACCGCACGTGGCTGCGTATTTATACATCCCAAGACGTCCAGCTGTTTAAAATAAAAATTACATGTTTTGCAGATATAACTGCCCCCCCCCCAAAAAAAAGGGGAAAGGAGACAACTTCAGAAAGGAAACACAAATGTATGTTCCTCAATATATGAATGGTAGTTGGTTGCACAACGTTCAGTGACAAATATTGCATGCATATTCAGGACGATTTCTTGTCCATCTTTTAAAGTAAGAACAAAATTGATAGTATATACTTTGCCTTTATAAGCAAGTAAAAAAGAAAACCAACCATTGTAGTTTACTATATCTATTAACTGTATAATCAATCTGCAATCTGGTCATTTGTCAATGTTTTATGTCAATGAGTTACTGTCGTCTTGTTGGTGCATTCGACATTTTTCTTTTTATTCAAATTTAAAGTCTGCTATTGGTGACACTGTGTTTTCATAATATTTGCTTTATATTAAAGGGCGACCATTTGATTTTTTCTGGTGATAAATGTATAGGAGGATGAAGAAAATGATATCAAATGGTCGTCACCTCTCTGTAAGGATCCATATTTAAATGTATGATTTAACAATAAGAGAAATACACAAGAATGATTTTAAAGATAATATGTTCACACCAGTTAAGATAATAAATAACTTGAATGAACATGTACGAAAGCTTTACAAAAATATCTACTTTTACAAGTTAATGTAAACAAATCATTATATATATATATATATATATATGTGTTTACATATTTGGTCTTCTAAATATAATGCAGATCCCGCCAGAATTTTTAGATCAAGGATAGGCTTGAAATTTTATCATGTTTATATGTTTGTGCAGTTACAACAGTTTTGACATGATTAAGTTGATGTAATCAAGATAAACTGCTGACTTCTATATTTCCAGACTACAAGTACATGACTTTTTGTGTAACAGTTAATCGGTATAGTATTGAAAACACACAAATGATATATTTTGCAGTTGCATTTGATTTATACAACGAATTTTATCTTCTCTCTCTCTCTCTCCCTCTCTTGAATTTAAATAAGATAAATAGCATTTAAAAAGATGAATTTATGGCCGACAAAATTTTGGAAAAAAAGGATCCTTAATTAACGTTTAAATAAAACGGTTGAAACAGACGTTTTAAAATTATTCGTTTATTCTACTCTTAAAAGGTAATGGGAATGGGGAAATGATGGTGATGGCCCGAGACCACAATTAATGATCTTGAATGTAGTTCCCTTTCATTATAGGGAAGGTTTTCTTTATTTTTCTTTTCTTTCCTTTTCTCATACATTTCTTATTTTTTCTGGGATTAAAATTATTTTAACTGATTTTAATATGGAAAGAGTGAATAGACCAGGCGAAAAAGATAATATTTACACTTTTCAGAACATTTGTTTAAATTTTCTTTTCAATCACGTTGATAGTACATCCACATTAAGCCCCAGCCCCACTAGACCACGATCGCACCATGCTCACCGCGATCTGAAATAAATTCAGATCATGGTGAGGTCACGGTATGAGCGGCATGAAAATATATAGTATTTTGCTTAGTAGTTGAAACGTAGTTGGGTCGCGGTGAGAACATGATGGTCGTAGTGAGGTCGCAATAGCGACCTTTGCGATCTTTCCACGACCTTAGTGCGCTATCACTACGCTTCTACTACGACCTGAGTTCGCCACGACCGCACCACGATTGTTTTGAACATGTTCACAGTTGGCCACGCTCATCACGATCTTTTAGACCGCACCACAATTGTGATACAACCTTACTGCGATCTATATACGATCGTGCCACGATCGTCAAAATTTGGATTTTTTCACAGATCGTAGTGCGATCGTGGCCTAGTGGGACTGCGGTATTACGCTTACATGTAAAGCCGTAGTCCAACTAGACCACGATCGCACTACGATCACCGCGATTTAAAATAAATTCAGATCGTGGTGAGGTCGCGGAATGAGCGGCATGAAAATGTAAAATATCGTTGCTTAAACGATGCTACTACGTCCTCATTACGCTTCTACAACGATCCCGCTACGATTACTAGTATGCCTTGTTCTCACCGCGCTTATTCTGCGACCTCTCTACGCTTATCAAGATCTTTCTACGCTCATCACGTCATCCCCATAATACCAGTTATCCGATTGCAACACGATCTTACCACGCTTTTACTGCGATTATATAGTACGTTCTTACCACGATTATGCTACGTTCATACCGCGATCTTACTACGTTATAAGTAATTACGTCAGCATCGTGTTCCATATCAAAACGATTCCATTCCTTCTATTTCTTATTAATATCTAGATTTCTCGGAAACAATACAGTCATGCCACCAAAATCTTCTAGAACACATGGGCGTGGTGGTACGGGTCGATGTAGAGGCAGAGGGAGCTCTGATAATAACGAATCCTGATCAAGCAGAGATTTCGGACCGACCAATCCAACCTAATTTACAACCTTTTGCTTGTCCATAAAGCTCAAATGACGATATTTCAGTGAACGATAGCAGAGATGACACAGATGTTTGATGAGTGCCAATTAGATATCTCTCCATCCAAGTTACAATTTATAAAGGTAAACCATTATAGGGCAAAGTATGGCCTTCAACACGGAGCCTTGGCTCACACCGAACAGCAAGCTATAAAGGGTCCCAATAATTACTAGTGTAAAACCATTCAAACGGGAAAACCAACGGTATAATCTATATAAACGAGAAGCATGGTTGAGCCTATATAGAAAATGGACAAGATCTACATACAGACAAACAAAACTTGGAGATAAATAATATATTTTATGTGAAAATGACAATGAGATTGATGGTCGTAGTATGAACGTAGTCAGGTCGTAAGAATGGCGTGATGAGGACGACAAGGCCGTGCTAGAATCGTACTATGGTCTTGAACAGCGTGGTGTAAACGTGGTATAGTCGTAGTGGAAGCGTGGTAAAGTCGTAGTGGAAGCGTGGTATAGTCGTAGTGGAAGCGTAGTTGGGTCGCGATGAGAACGTGATGGTCGTAGTGAGGTCGAAATACCGTCGCTGTGAGATCGAAGTGCAGTCTCTCCGAATAGAATCACGCTTTCGCTACGCTTTCGCTACGCTCTCGCTACGATGGTACAGTGACCTTTGCGATCTTACTACGACCTTAGTGCGCTCTCAATTCGCCTCTACTATGACCTGATTTCGCCACGACCGCACCACGATCGTTTTGAACATGTTCGAAGTTGGCCACGCTCATCACGATCTTAAAGACCTATCCACGACCGTGATACGACCTTAAAGCGATCATCAAAATTTGCATTTTTTCACAGATCATAGGGCGATCGTGGCCTAGTGGGTCTGCGGTATTACGTACTCGCTTCGATTATACCACGTTCTCATTACGCTTATTCTGCGACCTCAATACGATTTTCAATATCTTTCTACGGTCATCACGTCCGCACTACGACCATCAAAACTTGTAATATTAATGAATTTAATTTAACGTCCAAAACAATTTTTTTTTATATACATGTGATGATTAAGAACGTACACTTGTTTATTTTTTTCCGTGTGTGTGTTTTTGCTTCTAAGATGTAAGTTTTTCCTGATATAATAATAAAAATAATATTTCATAACTTCTGTCATCTATTTTCCAACATTTCAATGATAGTATCTACATGAAGAAAGCAACATTATACAACAATCACAGTAGAGAGTGCCTAAACATCTTTGATTAAAAAAAAATAGATGTGATATTATTGCCAATGACACAACAATTCATCACAAACCAAATGACTTAGATGTAATTAATTAAAGGTCGGTATACGGTTCAACATTGACCAGCTGCAAGTATTTCACATTGTCAATTAGAGAACGATTGAACAATATTAGAAAGCAATTATTGTGTGGGTCCTATAATGGGGCCTGTCCGGGATGAAAGGTGGAAAATTTAGACTGGGCGATTAAGGTAGCAATACACAGTTAGGAGTTTAGTTTCGCATTTTGGCCCTGTGGATTTTTCAAATAGGAAAGTTATTGTGTAATAAAATTCATTTTTAGACAGCTGAGTGCTAATTTAGCCTTCAAAGATGGTTTATAAGAGCATCAAGATTATTTTTTACATGTTTTATGGGCTGTTTTCTGTTTGACAATCCGTATTTTTATAGCTAGACCGGCCATCGGTCCAGAAATTAATGTAATGTTTACAAACACTTTTTTTCTACACGAAGTTTTTGACGCAATTTTACAAAAAAATGAGATGAAAGACATATGATTTTCATTGGACTTGCTGAATGATATATGTACACAGTTTCTGAAAAGGTATTACTTCAAGCGATTGAAATTCTACTTTTAGCCAAATTTTGCGGAAATATGTGACATCTTTTCCCCCCTTTTTGCAATATTTTATAACAAATAAATGCAGATTGTTGCCATGGATACACCCAAAAGAAATTATATTTAACCATTGTATATACTGGATATAAAATCTATGGAAGATTCTGATTACATACATATGCCCAGATATGACACAAACAGTAAGCTTGATATTGCAAGAAAGCAATGAAAAGGGGATGGTAAAATTTATAAGGGCAAATTTTAATATTTTTTCCTAACTGTTTATTGCTACCTAAGATGTATTGAATACGGACAGACATTCAGTCTTACAGCGGGCCGTCTGCGGACCAAACCAATATTTTTTGCGATGAATCTCTTTTTCAACATTAGAAATCGAATGGTACCTCCCAATATTGATTGGCCGTGTTTGCATACTTATGCATCTTCTTATAATTATAGATATTTTAGGATATATGTCATCTTCTAATTGTCAGGTTCTTGTTTATGACAATGGAGTAGCCATTATCACACCTTGCTTTTACAATAAATTAGTCACTTCTTTAACACTTTTCTCTATTATCCATTTATATTTTTCATTATGGAGACATTGTAATTTCAATAGGCAATAGACAATAAAAGATGTTTGATCAGATGAATGAAGTAACACCCCAGACAGTAACTTACACTTTCACATAGTTTACCTGATAAACAGTTACATTGTCGTTCCCTCTTAAGGACGTTGACCTAAGGAATTTCTTTAAGTAGTAATTAATACAAACCTTTGATGTGAATTGGTGCACATATCAAAATGATCGGATTTATTGCATCTATAACTAGCATCAGTGGAAATATTACACTTGAATGAATAGAGTTAAATTGGTTTTACAAATAGCTGATACGTTTACGGCAGCCGCTTTGGTTAATCCGCACCAAAAATAATACGGATTAGTTTCAGATACTTGTAATATAATCAAGCAAGTTATAATTATTATGTATACAGTATATGTATACCCTAAGTCAGTGACCTGAAATTAAATGTTTGTCGTTTGTTTGCTGTGTATCATATTTATTTTTCGTTTTCTTTTTTCTTTTCTTTAATTTTCTTGTATATTAACCCATGGTTCTTTCGCTTAAATATTTTTTTATTTATTATGTTTGGGCCTTTTCTATTTATCTATGCAGGACGGGTTTTAGTCGCAGTTAAAAACGTACTATGACACCTTTTTTGTAACCTCTACGTGAGTTGTCTCAGTTGAAAATGTCCCAAATTCTTTTTTTGCGCTAATTTCCCTGGATAACTAGATGAAGATGATATGCTAACAGCAAAAAAACTGAAGGACAATTTGAAAAAAATAAGTGATATCAGAATGTTATAAAATATTATGTTTATGAATAAATAAAAAAACATTTGATGTTTGTGTAAAATCTTCCTTGTTTCGGTTATATTTCAAAACCTACCTATGTTTAACAAAGGTTTAAAGTTTCTTTTTATTAAATATTTCACAATTATACACTTCCGTACAAAGTCAAAAGATATCTTTTGCAAATGCATCCTTGTAATTTGAAAATTGATTTAGCACTTTTAAGTAGTAACAATGACATATGAATAAAAAGGAAAACATGGAATTCGGTTTATCTTCCTTGACCCAAGCATAGCCCGGATTTGAACCACATCGAGCATATATGGTACACTATTAGGCGTAAAGAACTCGAAAGGACAACCCAAGCTCAAACACTTCATGAGTTAAACAATGTCCGTTTGAGTGGAGGCTGCACCAAGTTCATACATTTTTTCTCGTTTTAATGCCAATGTTATCATTAACTATGTTTCAATATTATTTTACAAATATTTTATCATATTCTATCAAAAATAATAGGCTGATTGTTCAAGGTTTAAAAAGTCAAAGTGTCGCAATACTTTTGTATATGTTTATAAGGGTTATCACACATGACGACTACACGAAAATATTTTAATTTGACGTATTGATTTTTAAATTGCATTTGTGGTATGTGTTTGTCAAGGATATGTTTTAACAATCAAAACTTTTACCCATGTTGCAACTGCAAAGAGGTTGTCCAATCAGATCGTCTGAAATTTAAATATCAATACAATGTATGTACATAGCAATACGTGATATGAAACAATTTTGAGCGCATGACTTTTTCTTCTGTAATGTTCAAGTCAGATTCATACATTTGCCGAATTTATATGATATACAATGTAAAATTAAATAGCCGAACTAACGTCAAAAAGTAAAATCACAAAAATATTGAACTTAGAAGAAAATCAATTCGGAAAGTCCATAATCACCAAATTTTCAAAAAGTCAATTGCTTAAAATATGAACAAACAATGCAAAATTGTGAGAAAATAATTACTACATATTGTTTAAGCCCTTGCAAATTTACAAATTTTGAATTTTTTAAATACTAATGCTTTTCTACCTCAGGCATAGATTACCTTAGCTGTATTTGGCAAAACTTTTAGGAATTTTGGTCCTCAATGCTCTCCAAATTCGTACTTTATTTGGCCTTTTTAACTTGTTTGGATTCGAGCGTCACTGATGAGTCTTTTGTAGACGAAACACGCGTCTGGCGTATATACTAAATTTAGTCCTGGTATCTATGATGAGTTTGTTTGCACAAAATTAGGAGTGTACATTACTTTTTCTAATCATTAAACACACTTCTTTTTGCAAGAAAGAGTTTTGCCGAACCTGAATATTTCTAGGTACCCTAAATTTATTTTAAAGTAGTTTTATAAATAGCAAGGGCATTTCCCTTCTCTGAAACGTTCAAGTTAGACCATTTCAAGAATAGACACACACTCTGTAACCAAAATGACCGACTTACTTCAAATATAAAATGTTGATGAAAACTGCGAGAAAAATGTATGTTTTTAATATGCCAATGTATCAGTCATTTCCGTTAATGGATAGTTTATAAAACATGTAAAAAACAATTTAAATCTTAAAATTGTGTTAAAAATAGTTCTGTCAATCAGTTAAATTCAGGTCTGGAGGTGGAGGGTTGAGATCTAAAAAAAAAACACGTTTAACCCCGCTTCTTGTTGTGCCTATTGACTTTGTTAGTCTTTTGTGACTTTGAATTTTTTCTTCTTTCATATATTTCGGTATCCATTTTCACTGAGCTAGTAAGCATTTTAATTTAAAGACCAGTGAAAGCACGTCTCTGGGTGCTGGACATTCTTGCTGTATGGAAGACCTATTTGTGGTCTTTGGCTGTTATTTGCTTTTTGGTCAGGTTGTTGTCTTTTTGACACATATTCCATTTCTATTCTATTTTATATAAAAAAATCTAGTGAGTCTCATCTGTTTTACTATTTTTTTAAATTAGTTTTTACTTTGTACTATTGTATATTTGTTACAGGTTAAAGCATATTGAACATGCTCGAAAACATATTAAGCCCCCCACATTCTGTAAATATTTGCCCTTAGTCAAGGACATGTAATTTAGTGGTTGTCGTTTGTTGCTGTGTTAAACTAATTGTACGTTTATCATGTTGAGAACTTTTCTAAATTACTATGCACGATGGATTTTATTGCAGTTAAAGGTCGTACTTTGACATTTAATTGGTAACTTATACGTCAGTTGTTCTCAGTCGAAAGTATCACAAATACTTATTTTTGCATACATCCCCTTTTATAACAAATAAAAGATGAAGATAATATACAAATGGCACGGCAACTCACTGACAATTTGACAGGATTTAACAATGGCAATTCAGATGATGGATGTATCGTCTTTTGACGTGGTTTCAACAGTTTTCACATACAAAAGACATATTAGAATATAATTAAGTATTATGTTCATAAAATAAAAAAAATGCTGATGTTTGTATAAAGTTTTCCTTGTTTTGGTTAAATTTCAAAACGTATTTGTTTCACCAAATCTTAACAAATGATAAAGGTTTCTTTTGATTAACAGATTAAAAATCTGACGTTCGTTATAGAGTAGAATGGGTTTGTCCATGAAATACAAGAATAAGTATACACTTTCTTACATTGTCATGCGATATATTTTGCAAATGTACCCTTATAAAAAGAAAATTGATTGAGCACTTTTAGCTAGTAACAATAAAATATAAATAAAAACGAATAAATGCTCATTGATTATTTTCATTTGACAATTAAAGTTTTTGCTTAACAAGGAGAATTTTTAAGACTATTCAAATTATCTTTTAAGAAGATTTTGCTACAAATGCCATATACTATAAGGTCTTATCAAATATAATTATTGAATACAGACTGCATGAACATATTTTAATTTGACGTATTGATTTTTAAAATTGCATATGTGATTTAGATTAAAAACTATCAATCTATTGGTTTGCCATTGATATGTTTTTACATTAAAACTTTTCCCCCGTTGCAACTGTTCCTCAAAAGATTATCCAATCAGATCGTCTGTAATTTGACTATCAATGCAATGTATACATGTCAATACGTGGATTGAGACAATGCTGAGCAATTATAAAAAAGAATTGGCCGAACTAACGTCACAATCCCCAAAAATGCAAATGGGTTAAAATGAAAACAAGCAATGTAATGTTCTACAAAAATAAATAACTGCATCGACTATTCATTATTATGACGACAAAAGAGATGATTTCAGCTTTCCAATTCTGAACTTTCCATTTCTAAGTTGCAACGGTGTATATATCTTCTAATTGGAACGATTGCCCGTGCTTGCATTTCCTATCATGAATTTCTTGATAGAGGGTTGTTGCTCACAAGGAAGCTATTAAATCAAGAGTTCAAAATGTTGAAGTTGAATTCATCTCTTCTTAAATTTTACGGACGCCATCACGAGTTAGGTGACCGTTATCGAATAACCGTTTCACAAATGATTTCGGTTATGATTATTACGTCGTAACTACAATCCCCTTCCCTTTCATAAATGAGACTTACTGAATTAGACTATTTATCGGATTTGTTATCTCATCAGAAACACGACGGGTACCACATGTGGAGCAGGATCTGCTTACCCTTCCGGAGCACCTGAGAACACCCCTAGTTTTTGGTGGGGTTCATGATGCTTTTTCTTCAGTTTTCTATGTTGTGTGATGTGTACTATTTTTTCTCTGTTTGTCCTTTTCATTTTTATCCATGGCGTTGTCAGTTTATTTTCTATTTATAAGTTTGACTGTCCCTCTGGTATCTGTTGTCCCTTTTTTAAAGCCTACCATGAAAATAAAGTTTATATATTCATTTTTTATCATAAAACGCGCTGTTTTGTTCAAAGGAAGAATATTGCCGAACTTGAATATTTCTCGGCAACCTAGTTTTGTTTGTAAAGTAGTTATATATAGCAATTGCAGTTGAGTATAGTACTCTTCTCGGAAGTGTTCAGTTTAGAAAATTTTCTTCTTGACAAACACGCTCTGTACATATATTGATAAAATTACTTATTAACAGTTTTTAATATTTTGTTTAAAATGCGAGAAAAATGCATGCCTTTAATATCAGTCATATTTACTGAATGATTGTTTTCTAACATGTATAAAACCAATTTAAATCTTACACGTGTTTAAAAAAAAAGTTTAGATAAGATATCGCTAGGAAAAGAAAAGAAAACATGTTTATGATATAAGAAATACTGTTACATAAACATGTGAAACGTTCCTGTATGACAATTTTCAGACCGGTATTGTGTATCTCTAAGTTTTATTTTATTTCTTGAGTTTTTTGTTTGTTGTTGTCTGCTTTGTTTAAATCTTCAGTCCCGTATTTTTTAATATATTTTAATATTTTTTACTTAATACTTGTATGCAATAAATACATGTTAGAGCATACGGAAGATGCTCGAAAACGACGTTAGCCCTCCATATTCTGTACATATTTACTCTTAGTCAGGCACGTGTAATTTCGTTTTTGTAGCTTTTTGATGCGTGTTTTTCTCAATCGAAAGTGCCGCCCAATTTTATTTTTTAATAGATCTCCCTATATAACAGCAACTAAATAAAGATGATATGCAAAAGGCATGGAAACTGAGTTATAATTTGAAAAAAAATTAAAAAAGTGGTCATTCTAGTGACAAATTTATCAACTTTTGGCGTGGTTTCTACAGCTTTCTCAAACAAGTGATATCAAAATATCATGTTTATAAATGAATAAAGAAAGCTGGTGTTTGAATTAAGTCTTCGTTCTTGTGGTTACATTCGATAACGTAAGTCGTTTTATTACAGTTTTTTTTGCGATTGAAAATCGCACGCTCATTTTAGTGTAGAATGTATTCGCAAATTAAACAGAATAATAAACATACCCGTCATTATAACGGCATGACATATTTTATGCAAATGCATCTTTATAATTTAAATATTGAAAACAATTAGATAGGAATATTATAAACAACAAGACTAAATGCTTATTTTGGGATTACAATTCGACTATTGAACTGTTTGTTTGAGAACAAGCATTTCTAAAATCATCGATACTGGGGTTTTTTAAACTTTTTTTCTACAAAAACCATATACTTTGAGGGATAAATATCCTTTTCAAGTGCACATCTATAATTTGAATATTAAATACAGCAAGATAGTAATCACAGAATAAAATTAATAAAAAGATTAAATGTTCATTAGAAATTTTAATTTGACAATTAAAGTGTAGGTGTTATTTTGAGAACGAACCTTTTTATAACTATCAAAACTTTCTTTGTTTTAAATTTTGCTTCAAATACCATTTACTTTGAATTCTCATAAAAAATAAAAGGATTTATTGAACAAAGCCTGTATATCAATTGTTTTTAATTCGACGTATCAATTTTAACAATTTATATATAACCAATGTGAAAACTGTCATTCTATGGTTTTTTCAAGGATAGGTTTTAACAATCAAAACTTTGACCCATTTTGTCATTGTTTCTAAAGAGGTTGTCCAATCAGATCGTCTGACCTTTAAATATCAATACCATGCATACGTGGTATGAAACAATGTAGAGCACATGACGTTTACTTCTGTAATGCTCAAGTTAGATTCATACATTTGCCGAACTTTATATGATATAAAATGTAAAATGTATTGGCCGAACTAACGCCAAATGTCCCGCCAACAAGTAAATGGCTTAAAATGTAAACAAGCAATGCAATATTTGACAGAAACTAAATTTCGATATCCGCTTTTTTATATTTTTGAAGTTTTGCATGGAAATTAAGTGTGTACATTTCTTATCTTTTTTATCGTTTAACACATTTTTTTTCAAAAGAAAGAGTATTGCCGAACTTTAATTTTTCTCGGTAACCTAAATTTATTTTAAAGTAGTTATATAAATATCAAGTACATTTGAGTACAGTTCTCTTCTCGGACGCGTTTAATTTAGAAAATTCACATAGTATACAAACATTCTGTAAACAAATTGACCGACATACTTAACTTATAAAATTTAATGAATACTGCGTTAAATATGTATGTTTTGAATATCTCATTGAATGAGTCATTTCCATGAAATGATAGTTTTTTGAAACATGTATAAAACAAATTGAATCTTATAAGTGTGTTAAAATGAGATAAGATAGAATATCGCTATGAGTACGAAAACAAATCAGTTTCCTTTAAAGACATACAGTTAAATAAATAAGGGTTGTTGTCGGCTTTGTTTAACTCTAGTGAGTGCAGTCTATTGAATAAAGTTTTAAAGTTAGTATGTTCTTTGTGCTATTACACAATAGTCACAGGTTAGAGCATATAGAACATGCCCGAAAACATATTGAGCTCCAATAGTCTGTATATGTTTACCCTTAGTCAAGGACCTGTAATTTAGATGTTATAGTTTGTTGCTGTGTATCATATTTGTTTTTCTTCATGTGTTTTTTTTTTTTTTTTTGTATATTAACCGTTAATTTCCTGGATAAATTATTGTACGTTGATCATGTTGGGACCGTTTCTTACGTAATATACAAGATGGATTTGTTTCGCAGTAAAAGGCCGTGCTGTGACTTATAGTTGGTAACTTCTACATCAGTTATTTTAAGTCAAAAGTGACACATACTATGTCTTTGCATACATCCCCTTTTTAACGAAAATGGTAAGATGATGACATGAAAATGGCACGGCAACTCAATAGCAATTTTGATAAGGATTGAAAAAAGTGGTCATTCTGATGACGGATTTATCATCTTTTGACGTGGATTAAATAGCTTTCACAAAGAAAATTTATGTCAGAATATGATAAAGTATTATGTTTGCAACGGTAAGCAGATCTTGCTCCACATGTGGCACCCGTTGTTTTGCTTATGTGATAACAAATCCGGTAAGTAGTCTAATTCGGTAGGTCACATTCATGAAAGGGAAGGGGATTGTAGTTACGACGTAATGAACATATCCGATACCATTTGTGAAACGGTTATTCCATAACGGTCAACCAACTCGTGATGATGTCCGTAAAATTTACGAAGGGATGATATCACCATTTGGGACTCTTGGTTTAATAGCTTCCTTGTGAGCAGTAACCCTCTATCAAGAAAATCATGATAGGAAATGCAAGCACGGGAATATCGTATCAATTGGGAGATATATACCCCGTATTCAGGTGCTGCTGGAATGTTGCTACTTAGAAACGGAAAGTTCACAATTGGAAAGCTGAAATCATCTCTTTTGACGTAAAGTTTTGTTTTCAACCACCTTCATTGTCAATTTCTAGATGTAAGTCAAGATATTAGGCCGCCTTTTACTGTATCTGTAGTATCCTCTATCTCTAGCTCGATGAGATAGATGCGTTCCATATAGTCACCAAATTTTGAATAATTTAGTGAAAGAATAACATCTATATAGCGGAAAATAGAGTTAAAGGATATTGCTAACTTCTTATCTTTCTTCCTAAGAAGCTCCTGCATGAAGTTAGCCTCAGAATAATAAAGAAACAAGTCGGCAAGAAAAGGGGACACAGTTTGTTCCCATTGAAATGCCGACAATTCGTTGAAAAACACCTTCTACGAACGTAACAAATATGTTGTCAATAAAGAAATCAAGCATCTTGATAATATCAGTTTCAGAGAATTTTTTGTTGGAATTCGAGTGATCGTTTACAAAGTAGGATTTATCCCTCCCTAAGACAAGATACGTGTATCTACGTTGGCCATTCTTTTTTATCAAGCAAAGCAATACCAACTCTTTCAATTTGTCTCTTAGTTTGGAATGTGGAATACTTGTGTAAAGAGTAGAAAAGTCAAATGTTTTAATACTGTTACAAGATGAAAGAGAGTTAGATTGTATGTACTTTAAAAGATCTTTGGAATTTTTAAGTATCCACATCTGATTCACACACCCTCTAGAATAGGCAGTTTCACAATAACTTTGAAGACCGTCTTTGATTTCTGATAAAATAGATGTCAATAATTTAGAAAGAGGTTTCGTGGAGCACTTGGAAGACCCAGCAATATACCATTGTTTGTAAGGACACTTATGTAGTTCAGATATCAAATGCAGTGATAAAAGATCCAGTTCTTCATCTTTGGTTAAAATTCCAAAGGAACACAGAACAGACCTATGATAATCCAGGATTTCCTCATTGGTAAGTGTCGTGGGGTATATGTTGAGTTTCCAAGGAAATTGTCAATACCTAAGTCGTTTATCAAGCAGTTAATGTCATGAGTTTTAAACACACAAACGATGTTGTTTAGGGCTTTATCTGCGGGGACTAATTTTAATTGAGTGTAGAATGTATTCGCCTTTTACATGCAATAATAAATAAACATCCATTATAACGGCATGCAATATCTTTTGCAAGTGCAACTTTATTTGGAGTTTTCATTAATCAGAGTAAGCTAGCAATAATGGAATATTAAATTAAAAAGATCATTGATGATTTTCATTTGATAATTATAGTGTTTGCTTGAGAACGAGAATTTTATTCAAAAGTGTTTTAAGGGTTTTGCTGCAGATACCATATACATAAATGTCTAATTACACATGATTGATTGAACACAGCCAGAAGGGACTTATTTTTAATATAATGTATTGATTTTTATATATCTTATGCCATTTAAGCAAAAACTGATTATCTATGATTTTGCCAACAAGTAAAACTTGAACCACAATGCAACTGTTAATCAAAAGGTTGTCCAATTATATCGTCTGAGATTTAAATATCAATATAATGTATACATGTTAATACGTCATATGAGACAATGTTGAGAGCATGACGTTTACTTCTGGAATGTGCAATTAAAATTATTAAATTTGCCGAACTTCAAATGATATACAACGCAAAATTCATTGGCAAAACTAACGTCAAATTTCCCGCCAAAAGTTAATTGCTAAAAATGTACGCCAACAATGCAATGTTTAACTGAAAATGAAATTCTACATAGGCTGTTCTAAATGTTTAAAGCCTTTGCATGAAGAGTATGTATATACGTTACTTTTTAATCATCAAACAGTTCATTAAAAGAAAGGAATATTGCCGAAAATTTCTCGATAACCTAAATTTATTAAAGTTGTTATATAAATAGAAAGTGCATTTGAGTACAGTTCAATTGTCGGAAGTGGTCAGTTTAGAAAATTCCCTATGTGACAAACACTCTCTATATACTACATGTAATTGGCAAAATTACTTTATTTGAAAATTGGATGAAAAATTCGATATTCTGCGAACTAAGTCAGAAAAAGTATTCTCATACAGATGTATAAAGTAAAGGACTGACAAAAATAGTGCACGGAATCGAGATACATGTACATATTAAACATTTCCAAAACAGTGTGAATCAATAAGATTATCAAATCATACACACGATTGAGTTAAATCTGGCATGTTTTAAAAATGGTATGAAAATATTTGAGTAGTTTACCTCTCGGAAAAGTTATATTTTGAAAATACTTAAGTGACAAGCAAAATGACGAAACTACTTAATTTATAACATTCTGATGAAAACTTCGATACAAACGCATAATTTTAATAGACGGCTTTTCCATTACATGTATTATACATAAGACATTATCTGTTTGTTGTTGTATATTACTGTTTTGTATATTTACCAGGCCGTTACTTTTTTCTATCAAACAGTTTTACATTTATCAATTCGTTTTTTCTGTCTTTCTTTTCAGGTTGGTTGTGCTTCGCTCACAGTTAAATTCCTTCATATGACCCTTACTTGATAACTTCTACGTCGTTTGGTTTGTGGTAGAAAATGCCCATATTCTGATCATTTTCTTATAAAAAAAGTAAAATCACAAAAATACTGAACTCAGCGGAAAATCAAATCGGAAAGTCCCTAATCACATGGCAAAATCAAATGACAAAACACATAAAAAACGAATGGAGAACAACTGTCATATTCTTTACTTTGTACAGGTATTTTCAAATGTAGAAAATGGTGGATTAAACCTGGTTTTATAGCGCTTAACCTCTCACTTTGTACGGCAGTCTCATCAAATTCCGTTATATAAGTCTCCTGAAATAACAAAAACGAGACGCAAAGAATGTGAAAATGAGATATGAACTCAGGTAAAATTTGAAACGAATACAAAAGGTGTAATTTTTAATGGATTTTGCATCTTTTGACGGGGTTTTCTAAATATGTTCCACAATTTATTATCAGTTAATTTAAAAACTCAATTTAAAATATTTATTATCAGTTAATTAAAAAATTCAATTTAAAATGGATTATATAAAATGATTTACAAAAATATAACTCTATAAAAATTATTGATTTTGATTAAGAGGTCCAACATGTTGTCTTTTTGAACAAGTCTTGATATCTATAGTCTGTTAATATCTCAGGAAGGATTGCTAATCGCACAGTGTTAGCTGCATCAATAAATAGTGATCATATAGTTTGTTTATCATGGAATTATTTATTCTATATCCTTACATCGTAAATCCGTCGATCTAGTCTTACTAGATGGAATGTATTATCTTATGTGGTTAGTCTTATGGAAAGGGGAATAAGCCAAATTAAAATTGAAAACTTTAAGATAGATTCTAAATTGTTTAAATTTATTAAGTGTATTTGCAGAGGTGAAGTTCCAATTCCTAAACGACAATTATAACTAGTTGTAAATTGCAATGTTTGTTGTCAACTAGGACTTTGGTATGAATTTATATAAAACAGTTTAACCAAATAAGATTGTATGATCAGCATAATTTTAAAGAAAGATCAATATAAGTTAAATAAAAAAAAAATATATCAGCAATGAAAACACCCAAAAAGACATGTCATGTTTAGTTTAAGGTAAATGTTTATTTATGTTACACGTATTTAGTTTAACTAAAAATCTACAAGAAAATGAATAATATAATTTCCATTTTGCACCGGATACAAGTTTGTGTTTTGTGTAGGAAGGGATTACATAGATAATCAACAGCTTTTTTGTATTGCGTTTTAAAAAACAAAAATATTTTGTAATTTTCGCACTAACTTTTCTATTTTTATACAGACTATCAGTTCGTTTACATATAGGTGAAATATTCCTGAAAAAAACCCTGTGCGTTTTATGAATCTTCCCTACATACAGACGATCAGTTTGTGTAAGTATGGGCAAACCATTCTAGAAGCTTCTCGCTTACGGTGGATTCATTTATTTTCATTGGTATCAATTTTCGTGGATTTCAGAAAACTTCCATATTCGTTGATATTTGATTTCGTGGTTTTGCCAACCCTTGTATGGAAATCCAATTGTAAATATGATATTCGTTTAACATTTGAATTCGTGGTTTCAACTTTACCCACAAACTCCACGAAAATTGGTATCCAACGATTAATAATGATTTCACAATGTTCTACCATACAATTATTACAAACCTTGTGAACAGTTGCATATTCAAAAGTTGGTCGGATGAATACTAAATATTGTTTTCTAAATTTTCCTGCATAGTTCATTGTAGTTTGTACTGTAAAGATTAAATGTTTTCTCACACTGGTAATGAATTTGTCAATATGGATATTTCATTGTATTTCAGGGTACATCTGGCGCAATACATTGGTGCTGATTTTTTTACCGTCAATGTTATTATATTATACTCTGTTTCAACAAGTCCTTAGATTAGCAGCAACACTTATATGTAAATCCTGTTCATTGTGTTACTAAAGACACGTGTAATATGTATGTTTTTCAGATAAAGAAGGATCCCGACATAATTTTCCTTAGTTCACATATCTGTTAAAGAGACCAAGAAAGTCCTGATTATTATCGAAATATTGTTTTCTATTCTGAGCAAAAGTTTAGGTTGTGGACTCACTTCATTGATTCAGAAAAGAGACATAAAAAAGTTGATGATTTTTTGTGTGTTTTAACACCATTTGTAATCACCGCATTTAGGCTGTTTCGTGGCGGCCAGTTTTTATCTGTAGAGAAAGGCCGGAGTGCCCGGAGAAAGCCACCGACTGAGATAGATTACCACAGATATTTTGTTATTTTCTTGATCGGATCCTTTTTTTTCTCTATTATAACATCCTGTAAAGAGAATCATCACTCAATTTGAATTACCATAAGCAAGTTTACAAAATACGGACTTAATTCAAAGGGATGAGCTCCTTAGACAAAACTGATTCACCAGAATTATGAGGAAGAACCAACTGACTAGATATTTCATTCTTATTACATACTCTAAACCATCATATACAAGAGATGCAAGCAATCCGTACAAAGTTGCTCATTTGGTGACACGAGATCATCAGTATATATCTGAAAATGAAATCAAAGGATTTTAAAAGATGATTTTTCATTTCAACTTTTAGACCGCTATGCTCATATGAATACAAAAAAATCATGAAATAAATAGGAGTCCAGATAAAGTACCTGTCGCAATATGGAACTTAAATTTCACAATTAAAAATAAATATATTTTTCAATCGATTACAAGATAATCGTTTAAAGGTAAACATTTTGTTGTTGGGATTTGTGTTGATTCTCACAAAGTGAGATTTGCGTTAACTCACATGACGGAATCCCTTTTTTAAAGAAATGTTTTGTCGATGATACAATATAGTCGTTCGTTAAGATTAGAACATCGACATATTTATGATATCCTATATTTAGACTAAAGCATACTATATCATTGAAAAAAATGTGTTTTACAGTTAAACATTTGAAAGTCAACGTATCTTCTTATTTTCCTATGCATTGGATCCGGAGTTTATAAAGACACTTGTCAAAAACCAGGAGATCAAAGGAGCTAGATTACTTAAATTCATATTCAGATATATTGATGGTATTCTTTTTATTATGAATCCGAACTTTTCGAATAAGATTCCATTAATATATTCCCCAGAACGTAAAAATAAACAAACAACACAAACGACTTCTGGTGCCTCATTTTTAGACTTATACCTCGAATTTGACATACCCAGTCTTCTAAGTACCACCATCTATGACAAACAAGGGTTTCGTTTTTGAAATTATCAATTGCCCCACCTAAGAAGCAATACATCAACTTCACCTGCATATGAGATATACATTCCTCAACTTATTCGGTATTCACGAGCTTGTAGTCCCTACTCAGACTTTGTATAAAATTGATGGACCAAAATTATGTAAAAAAGGTCTCGTTATTCTTCTTTAAAAGTTCATCGGACGGTACCAAGACCTTGTTGATAAATATGATCAAATATTCTGAATCAACTTCACAAATATTAGTCAATGGTCTTGAAGTATAGATTTTGGGTACTGACTTTGTTTATCATCTCTATAACGTGTTATCGTATAATTTTATTTATCTTTATTATGAATATTACTTTTAATTTTTAGTCTTTTTTTGGTGATATCCATTTGACGTGGCTCTGTACTTATACATCTCGTTTTTGTGCTATGTTATATTATTTTATTCTTGTTTTTTTTTAATTATTGTTCTGGAGCCTTGTGTATATGACTTTTTGTGTTTCTTTGTTAAATATAACGTGGTTCTGTACTTACACATCCCGTCATGGTGTTATTTTGTTAGGTTAAATTATTGTATTCTTGTCTTTCTTTTTTACTGATGTGCTTTGTCGATATACCTTTTTGTGTTTCTTTGTTACACATTTCTCTTTTTTTTAAATGATTAAGATTAGAACACAATTTGACTGCTGTACCCCAATTCTTGACATTTTTTATCTATTATGTCTGTTTGTTTTGTTCACACATCGTTGTCAATATAATGAAATTGTATGCTACTGTCATAGAAGTGAGAGGTTTAGCTAGCAATAAAACCATGTAACAAGTCAGAAATATGACAGTTGGTATCCATTCGTTTGATGTCTTTGAGCATTGGATTTGGCCATTTGATTTGGGACTTTTTGTTTTGAATATTCCTCTGCGTTCGGTATCTGTGTGATTTTACTTTATACTATAAAACAATTTAACGAGGATTTCATTGTCAAATTTGTCATATACTTGTAATATTGTTTGAATTATTTTGTCCCTGCACACTAATTTGCCAGTTTTTTCCCGTAACCTTAACTCCGACCTCCAATTAGAACTTCGGCGAATACTAGTGCTAGAGGAAAACCATGATTAATGAATGTACAAAAACGTGCACTGGAAGGTACATAGAAATAACTGACAACAAAACAAATTTGATAAAACAAATTATTGAACAACGGTTAAAAAAAAGTTTAATTAACGAATTACAATGCATTAAACATATGAAAAAAATAATGGTTCTTCCAATTCACTTTTTTCCCGTTCGCAGTGTGTCTGTGTCTAAACTCACTAAGGACATTTTTACCACGTCTTAAATTGTGGTTTTCCATCTACGTCGTCTGTCTGCTTATCATTGACCGTGACCTTTTCCCGAATATAACTTATGACCGTTTTTTTTCGGACTGAATTCGCATTCCTATTCGACGTGTCTCGGTATGCATACATCCAACATCAAAATTCATTTGTTTAGTTATATTTTTTTAAAGTACAGTTGGAAATAGTGTAATGGGTTATCATTTGTGGTTTGAATTCTGTATTTTAGGTATGTTTCAAATGTATCTTTTTTGTCAGTAGAATCTAGTTTATTTTTATTTCGCATGGTTAAAGAATTGCAATATAAGTGGAGATTTGGCTAGCCATAAAAACGTGTTGAACCCACCATTTTTACTTAAAATATCATGTACCAAGTCAGATTATGGCAGTTGTTGTGAACTAGTCCGTTTCTATGTATGGTGGCGTTTGTTTTTTGTCTAGTTCGGTGTTTCTGGGTTTTTTGTTGTTGTTTTACTTGATGTGGTTCCCTCGGTTTTAGTTTGCAACATAGATTTCTTTTCTCTGAATAAATTTATAACTTTTGAAGAGCGGTTTACGACTGTCTTTATTTACACATGCAGATAGTTTATCAATGTCATGATCCAATAAAATCTAGTAACTAATTCAAACGTGTATTGGCTTGCAATCAGCTATCAGTGAGTGATATATTACTTGTCAATAGTACGTTATAGATTCGTAATGGATATAAAAAACGTGCATACAGGACTAAGTCTAGCAAATATGCATGCATTTGTTTAATAAATTCGATAACACAAAAATTGCAAGAACTCGTTTTAATTTAAAATACAACTACATTCGTCGACCTCTTACCCGATTTACATTTTTATCCCATAATGTATAATTTATAATTTTGGTAAGCTTTTCTGTCATATTTTGCTTTAACTGACGTATACTAATTTGTGTTCAAATGAAGCATTAGGCAATACAGCGAGTTGTATTTGAAGAGGTGACTACATATGCATTATTACCTATTTACAACAGTGAACATACTAAGTATTAAGTGTGTTTGCAATACCAGCCAAAACACGAATTAACAACCTTTCGGACTACGAGAGAGCGATATAATTGTATAAATTAATCATTTAATTGTGTGGGTTTTTTTTTTTTTTTTTTTTTTTTTTATAAAAGACTAGAAGTAAACATTTCATTTCTTGTTTTATTATACACAAAACCAACAATTTGATTATCCAAAAATTTTGTAATCCCTTTTTTTTTTGATAGTTTGCGATGTTTCTAGTTTTCTAAATAATATATTTCGTGAAAATCAGCACCGTATCTAGAGATTGAAAAATAAGTGTTCCTGTATTTATGAGGGTGCCTATAAAGTGCGAAAAGAAATAGAAATAGAAACGAAAAGAAACAAAACGAAAGAAAGAAAGAAAAAATCAAATTGAATATTAAGCCGATTATATATATAAATATCATTTAGTGTCTAGTTTGGACCCTGATTGAGGTAAAAAAAAAATATCTGTCCAGCACTTGGATTGAAAAAAAAATAATCTTGCCTACATTTTACCAATAAAAACAAATCAAATTTTCCAAATAAATTTTCTACATTGAACAATGAAAACAATAATCTGTCCCGCGTAGCGTTCGAAAAAAATCCCGGTCCACATGAAAAGTCTCTCCCCCAAAAAAGTCAAATGGTCCGTGCCTTAGTCGGGTTTAAACTTGTATGCTCCAGTGTACCATGAAACAGCCAGTATGACAACTGTAGGAACGTTGATTCCAAGAGGACAGTCAGTGTTGCCTCACCAACACGAAAAAACACAAAATAGCGGAGAAGCAGCAGATAACAATTTTGCAAACGACAAATTTCTATTAGCACCATGACTCAGATAGCTTTGCGATATTAAAAGAACGTTGGAACTTACAAATCACAAAGAACCTTATCGCCATGGAAATGTAAGACTTTAGACTAGAGACAAACTTAATGTGAACCAAGGCACCAGCAACAGGGGTAATATATCCGATACTCCGAAACGGCGAGTAGGTCTTGCTTCATAAGCTACATCTTTCGTTTTGTTCATGCAACTATACATTAGGTGCTAAGTCTCATCCAGTACACTGACGTCACATTCAATTAAGAGAACGACAATTGGAAGATATCCGTCGTCGTCTATATAACAGGCATTTCAAAACGATCAAATTTACATGAACTTCATTTTTGTTATCTTATCAAGATATATAAGAATGCAGTGTAATTAAAGTGCTCAAAATAAATTTGGAATACGATGACATCATAATCCTAAGAACTATGCCGCTTTAAAATAATAAATGATAATGTTAATCAGAAACCTTTAAATCTTGTCGATACACTTTTTTGCATTAAACATGTCATGCTTTCTCTGTTTGAACTGTAGAATAATATATTGGAGGTGTATAAATCTGAAAACTGTATTTTGTAGTTGTAACTCTCTTTGAACTAGCTTTCATTACATTAGTTTTGATCGATACTTTTTGGTTGTTTTGTTTTATCATGTCGAACTCAGAACTGATTTTATTATTATAATTATATCGATGTTTTGGGAGGCGACTTTCCTCATATGGAACTTGCGCCCCGGAAATGATTTTGCATTGTTATATTGTTTTATATGTGTCTCTGCTATACTACTTATAGCTACACATCGTGCATGTTTTTCTCATTGTTGAAGACCGTACGGTGACATGGCTGCTCACATTAGGTACCGTATAGTATTCAGTTTCGTTACAGTTAAGAACATTTAATTTTATTATTGGTAAAAATAATGATAATATATTTTGAACATAAACAAGCTTCAGATTTTTGCAAGTAAGAAGTTTTGATACATGTTTTGAAGCAATGCGAATGACGACGCAATTTACTTTTGTCTATCTTAATATGGCAACCAACTCCTTTGTTTTTGGGTAGTCAGCATTTTTTACATTTGAATTGCATTTTTTCTCTCCAAAATTAAAACGAAAAAGTAAATCGGTATACATCTTTTGAACAATGGAATGTTTATATTCAAAAGAAAAACAATAGTATCTTTTTAATCAGTGTATGATTTATAATTCATATTTATAATATGTTGACTGTTAACTTTAAAGCAAAATTGTAAGCCAGCTCGTATTGAAACGGAGCAATTTTAATGTTATATATGGAACGCCACAGCTGTCTTATGTATCCCAAAATATTTTATAGATTCTTGTACAACACAGCTTGACCTCCAAAACTGTGTCTCAGATTTCTAAAAACATCAATAGAACAAATTTTATACCCAATTGAATTTAGTGATCTCTTATGAATTGATGTTGCAAACTTCATTGAAGATTTATGAGAGAATGGAATACAATAGGAAAAATCTGAGACACAGTTTTGGAGGTCAAACTGTGTTGTGCAAGAATCTATAAAGTTTTTTGGAATGCTATGAATAACACAGAAGGTAAATTCATTCAAGTATGGACATCACAATATAGCAACTAATTACATAACAATTAATTATGTAATAATTATGTCATAATGAAATTATCACAATTTGGAAGATTAATCATTCTTCTTTCTTTTGGTACCTCATTTTTAAAATTTAAAGAAGGATTAGTGAAATTACATCAGTTTAAAGATGTCTGATTGGAAATGAAAAATCTTTGTATTGTGCTATCTTAATATGGTTTTGACATTACGTAATGATGTTTTAATATAACTCAATATGGTATAGTCATTACTTAATGATATTTCGATATTACACGATATGGTTTCGTATTGACTTGATAAGGTTTTGTCATCACTCAATATGGTTTTGTCATTACTCGATATGGTTTCATCTTTATTTTATATGGTTGTGTTTTAGTCAATGTGGGTTTAATATTACTTGATGTGTATGTGACTTAACGTAATGTAGTTGTTTCATTGCATGATGTGGTTTTGTTATTTCGTAATGATGATTTGTCTATTCTTTATATGGTTTTAACGTTACGCAATGATGTTTCAAAATTTGACGATTTTACACTACTTGATGTGTTTTTTTCATTATTTGATGTGGTCTTGTCATTCTTTGATGTGGGTATCCCATTGCTTGATGATGTAAAACCACGTGACCGATTCGAAAACAAAAATGTTCTATTTTTAGATAGATTTTCTTGAATGCGTGTCAAGTCATTACGAAACCATATAATGTAATATCGAAATATCATCAGGTAATGACTATACCATATTGAGTTATATTAAAACATCGTAATGTCAATACCATATTCAGTAAAGACAAAATATCATTTAGTAATAATAAAACAACATAAGTAATATCAGAGTTCCACATAAGACAGCTATGGCGTTACATAGTTATGCGTCGTTTTTCTGTGAACTACACTTATTTCATAAGTTCTCTTCTTCATTTACAAAGGAAATAAAAACAAAAACCAAGAAATAAATTGCAAGTAATTAGAAAACCAAAATGTTATTATCAAGGGCACAGAAAATATAGCAAATATTTATAGATTATCGTTGATCATCTCAACGAGATTGCTTTTCTCGCTTGAGCTGGTACAGCGAAAGTGAGAAAAGCAATCGAGTTGAGATGGCCAATGATAATCTGTTTATCGCTATTTTACCTATGACGACGTTGTCAATTTCAAGTCAATTTCGTTAGCAACGCCACGTGGTCTCCTTAGTTTCTAGCGATAATTTTTCCATCTCAAGCGAGAAGCATGATATGAAAATTATCACAAAAAAAGATCAAAAGAAAAATGCACAAAATAGCGATAAAAACGATTATAATGTTGTAGAAGGACTTCAGATTGTTAAAAAACATTATCGAAAAGTCGTCTACACGCACACTTATACCGACACCGGTACGGACAAGGACTCTAAAATAGAGGGACTGTATACAAATTTTGAAATGTACTAAATGAATAACCTTGTAAACTTGGTTGGACTCAACAGAGGTCATACATATAAATGCTCGCATTAGTTTTTGGTTTGTTTATTGATATATTTGTGGTTTTGTGATATTTTATCTATGTTTCTTTCTAATTGTCGAATCATACTTTCGATTAACTTGTTTTAGCCGAGGTTTTACCATCGCATCCGTGTTCGAAGACTTTTTTGCTGATATGGACGATTTAGTTACCCTTCCCCAATAAATAACTGATTGGGAAAGGTAACAATACACAATTAGGAGTTTAGTTTCGCATTTTGGCCACGGTGGATTTTCAAAATGGAAAGTTATTGTGAAATAACATTCATTTTTAGACAGCTGAGTGCTAATTTAGCCTTCAAAAATGGTTCATAAGACAATCAAGATTATGTTTTACATGTTTTATGGGCTGTTTTTTGTTTGACAATCCGTATTTTTTAGCTAGACCAACCATCGGTCCAGAAATTAATTTATTGTTTCCAAACACTTGTTTTCTACACAACGTTTTTGACGCAATTTTACAAAAAATTGAAATGAAAGACACACGATTTTCATTGGATTTGCTGAATGATATATGTACACAGGTTCAGAAAAGGTATTACTTCAAGCGATTAAAATTCTACTTTTATCTACATTTTGGGGAAATATGTGACATCTTTCTCCCCCCCCCCCTTTTTTGCAATATTTTATAACAAATTAATGCAGATTGTTGCCATGGATACACCCAAAAGAAATTGTATTTTACCATTTTATATATTGGATATAAAATCTATGGAGGATTCTAATTACATACATATGCCCATATATAACACAAACAGTAAGCTTGATATTGCAAGAAAGCAATGAAAAGGGGATGGTAAAATTTATAAGGGCAAATTTTAATATTTTTTCCTAACTGTTTATTGCTACCAAAGGGTAACATTAATCTCTGGTGGCGGAGATAGATCGGCAGAACGTCGTTTGCGGCTGCGTCGTCATCTTCAATTTCGTCATTGGAAAGATTAGCGACTTCTTTATTTTTTCTCATATTTTTTTGAATTGTTGTTAACCATTAATTAGGTGGTATATGTTTAAACAATCTGGACAGCAGAACGACTCCCAACAGTTAATAATTAACAGGTAGATTAACAACTTTTCTGATGACTGATTTTTTTCAGGAGACAAAAAATGTATCCCAATCGATAGCTTATATAATATAATTACTTCATATACACGGCACTAAATTGCTCGTCAACCTGTTATAGTAAAGGAAAATGTAGGACATTCAATAAACATACAATTGGAAAATTGGAGTGCTGTTAAGAATTGTTGACACTCTGGAGACTATAATAAAAAAGTTATCTGCCATTACTAATTCATATGTAGACTATGTTTATCGTCTACGTCACTAACTGAATACAATGTCAACTCATATATAAATCTATAGGTCATCAATACATGTTCTTTTTTCTGCATAAAGTTCTAATAATTTACACAAAGTCCACCTTTCTTTTATAAAATGCAATTTAAAAACCGGTCAATTGCCACCTACTCAACTGAGCGAATGAAGTAGCAAATTATTGAAAATACATTTATAATGTATATAGAAAGAGAACGAAATCGACAACAATTATAATTTCAATTTTTCATTTATCGATCACGGCTTGTTTGATTTTTACAATGTCTAAGTGTCTTAACTGATGAATGACATGTTAAAGATCCAACAATGGCAATCGGACATTTTGTTTGTTTTGCTTAACTGCATTTTTCGTTTAAGTTAATGCAGTTTCGTTTGTTTGCACACCCAATTCTATTGTTTAACTGGATTTTTGAAAAGAAGTGAATATCATGAATATCGTTTTACTCAGATTTTACATTTCACATATTTTCCGTTGAAAAATTTAGAAATTATGAGAACTGTAGTTCCAACTTATTCAGGCAAAGTTGACATTAACCATGTTTATTGTGTATTGCTTTTCCTTCACCTTTTTATGGGTTATATAGTTCCATGAAAAGCTTTCTTAGGGTCAATAATTTAAATGTATTTTCTAGATAGAAATTATTAATCATCCACATATAATATATTAGAGCTGGATTTAATTTGAAATATTTCTTGAATTATTTTTACACTATTTAATAAACTTTGCCTGTTTGTCTATCAGTTGATGATTTATTAATTTTGGATCTTCATTTCATTATTGATTATATATATATTTTAAGTTTGATGTGTTTAAGCTTTAGATTTTGCCATTTGATAAGGATCTTTCCGTTTTGAATTTTCCTTGAATTTGGTATTGTTGTTATTTTACTTTTTATTACAATTTATACAGTTTCAACGAAGATGGGATAATTTTAACAACTCATAACAAGTCGTGCAATCACAATTATATAAACGGTATACGATAGGGAATAGGAAACAAACGATGAATTAACAAAAAAAATTTCTGCTATTTGTAAATCTTAGACTGTGAAAACATGTCCCTATTTAGCCTAGACACACACACACACATATATATAATATATTAACCAATTCATGGTAGTGGCTGTCATACTGATGTAGTGCCGATTTACGTTGGTTTTCCATTTCACATAACCGGAGATTTCGTGTCAGGACAGAACCCTTTTAATGAGGTTCTCAAACTGTAAGCATGTAACTGCCGAGGAATAGGAAGTTTGCGAGAGTAAAACTTGAATCGGTATGTTTGTCATAGATCCTAGATTGGAGTCATCAATCAGTGTAATTTTGAAAAGGATATAACTAACATTCTAACATGACGTCCTTCAAAAGCTTTGAGTACACAACCGTGGTAAAATATGAATATATTGTTTGGGCTGTGCCGATCGTACTCCCACGTCATATGCTTTTACATGAACGAGCTACCAAACGTCATAAAACAATGACGTCAAAATGTAAGCATTTTACGTGAAAATACACGTTTGTGAAACCGAAAATCATCACAAGGAGACGTAAGCTATTGATGCTAAAATGTGTTACATAAGACATATGAGTACAATAACTGTTATCATTCAAATCTATCTAAATGTGTTATTGCAAATAGCTTAAAGCCTGTCACTAATTCAGTTTGCTCCGTTCTTTTACGTCAATTAAATAGTGCGTTAATTTATGAGAATGGCTATCGCTCAGGGTAAAATATCTGTCATAAAGGGCCAACCGGTGGTAAAATCACGATATATTCAAGCTCCCAATGAATTATTTCTTAACTAAACCTGTAATCATTCGTTCTATATTTGTCTTGTTTCACCGAAAGTGTATTCAATACCGTACACAGTATTGGATGCAAAACAATTAATGCTTAATATGAAGTACACTAATTAAACAAAGGTATATGAGATCTACTGTTGGAATGTTATCCTTTTTTCTGGCAAATTCAATAACAAAGAGAAATGATTTTTTTGTCGGAATGCATTTTTTGGTTCTGTTAATTAAAAAAAGGCAAGAAGAATCATTCACCTCTTCTCAAGATTAACTAACATAAATGTTTAAATGACTTGGTTATGGTAGAAGTGTCGCATATATTTTCAGGTATCAAAGGTATAAATGGAATCTTAACAATTCAGTAAAATTTAACTGATCTTTCTCAATGATAATAATCATCATTATCGTCTTAGTTGTTTGCACGAAGTGTGTGTTTGTTGATTTGCATATTAGGACGTTTTTTCTGTATACACAGAATCATTGTTCGACATACTACCACTTTATACATGCATATTATATTGTGGTTTGTGTGTTCCTTTTTATGATAATTAAACAAATAAACATTATCAACTTTGTAGGTTGCATCTTTTTACAGATTTTTCGGTTAATAACTTTATTATTTTCTTTTCAAATTTTGTCAAAATCTCTTCCACAATCCCAAATAATTTTGAGAAAATACTATCTTAACTATGCATTTTTGATCATATCTTGTGTTACAAGAAATCAAATTGTTTATGTTTTTTGTTAAAACCCATTGAAAACAATACATATAAAAACTAAAGACTCTAAATAAACGTTGTCGCTCACTTAAATATATGTGCATCGTCAACAATAATTTTAAAAAGTATGTTTTTCTGTTTACAGTTTCTCTCCTCTATAGGTTTTGGCCAAAATTTAAAAAAGGGAAAAATAATTCATCTTTCTACACGGACTAGATTGACTTGTTTCCAGAAATTATCTTGCTCATTGTTTTTACCGTTTAATTTTTCTCTTTAGCTAGTATAGTTTTTGTCGAAAGCTCAAACAATAGGTACAAATCCTCAATTAAGGTAGATGGGGTGGCTAAAATATAATCCATAGATTTTTGTAAAAATTTGCCAAAATGTAGTTTATATCATGCTTTTAAAAAAATAATAATAAAAAGAATAGGTCACGGGGCTTATTTTCACGCTACACGGTGTTCACAATTGACAGATGTTGTATAGATTATGCATGGAAAACTCAATTTTCTGCAATAAAGCGTAAACTACACAATATAATTTTGAGATAACATACGAGAAAATAGCTTTAATAGTATGCTTTCAGTTAAGAAAAAGAAAAAAATTGGGTCACCGGACCCGTTTTCTAGCTACCTTATAAAATAGATAAATTCCTAACACGTTCTATTGTAAAAGTACCTTAATCTGAATTATCTTCCCTTGCATTTGAGTTGCCTCCCCTTATGTGGCAAAGTTGGAATTTTTTGTACTTGTCTATCCCAAATTCATGTATTTGGTTTTGATGTTATATATATTATTCTCGTGGGATTTTGTCTATGTGTGTTACATTTTAGTGTTATGTCGTTGTTCTCCTCTTATATTTAATGCGTTTCCCTCGGTTTTAGTTTGTTATCCCGATTTTGTTTTTTGTCCATGGATTTATGAGTTTTGAACAGCGGTATACTACTGTTGCCTTTATTTGTTATCAAACACAAGTTTTCTGGGTTTTTTAAATACAGCCATAGATATGATAAAACATGTCATTTTCTATATTGAAGTGAACGTTCTTACACATGCATCTCCTACTACTCTAAACATTTGCACATTTTATTAAAGATCCAGACAATGTTTTCTGGTATTTTTAATTATAGTTACGAATTTATTTTCGTCTAAGTTCAGTATTTTTTTTATTTTACTTTTTACAATGTAATAATCGAATTTGAAAAACATGGCCAAACCAGGTCAAAAACTTCCAAAAGGAGTCAAATGACGAGGTCGATAGTATTGACATTAGTAGATCTTCCCGTGCTGATCATTTGTACTGTATAGAGTTTCTCTCTAAATATTATAACAGCTCAATTGCAAAAATGTTTAACAATTATTATGGCAATAATAGTTTACTCATGTTCAAATCTCGTATCTCGATAAGAATAGATAAATAAAGTAAAAAATAGAAATACTGGAAGGCATGTATTCGAAGAGGGTGTGGTACTGCTGAGAAATGGAAGTTAACTAGCTGAAAGTTGAAAAAATCGCGTTTTATACATGTTCTAGCTTGATGTCGAGGAAAAGAGAAAGATACTTCTACTTTATGTTGTATCCTTAATCGTAATTTTACTTGGAAATATGATATGTAAACACTAATTGAAATGTTTGTTAATGAGGGACAGAATAGTATCCCTATAAGAAATAAAGAAATAAAGGAATAAGCAAACATCATGATGCATTTTCTTTTGACCTTATGGCCAGGTGAGCTTATAGGTGCGATGTGGTATCATTCAAAATCTGACAACTGTCATTTAGAGCAGAAGAGACGTGACGTTAGTAACTATTAATGTTTTAAACTAATTTCTTACATCGTATTACAAAAGATAACGCGGCAGCAAATATTTAATATTTGTGTGCGAAACTCGGTTAAACAAATTTAAAAGAACTATATGATCATCTGATCTATAAAATTCTATAAACGATCTGGTTTGAAATGAAAACCTTGTTGTAGGAATCACAAACGTAGTTGTTAAATAATTTTAAAGGTAACTTATACAGATGACTACAAACGGTGTACGTGTTTGTCAAAATGTTATATAAGTCCCATACATTTATATTTGTTTTACTTCAAAAAAGCAGTGACTGGAACTACAAGGTAGGTTTTAATTGAGCTTTAATCAATAATATCCTTTGAAAGTTTTGTTAAAGAAATAAACATCATGAGGAATATTAAACTTCAATTAACCTTGTTATTTTATTATTATTTTAATATGAGGCGTCTAGTTGCATACATTACATACTTAAATAAAGATGATAACACGAAAGTCATACACACTGCTTTTACTAGAGATATGCGTTAGTTAAACGTTTTCCAATAAATTTTAAACATGTTTAACAAGGTGATGGTCCGCAAAAATAAATATATTATGAATTATGATTGGCAATGAGCACTAAGATTTAAACAACTGAAGGTCACAACATGGCCTTGAACAATGAGTAAAACACATATCAAATGTCACCTTTACGGATGAATTCTTGCCTTATGGGTTAGATATTGCCTTAGCGTTCACTTCTACATTCATTTTGATTGCAAAAAAAAAGGAAACAAATAGCTTCAAGTCTTAGATTTGATTCGGCATGTGATTAGATAATTGTTAATCTCTCAATCGTATTCATACTTGATATTAAAGGGAAACTTCGCAAAAAAATCAAAATTTGATATTATGTCCATTCTGTATAAAAATGCTCAAATTTATAGTTATTTTAGTTTTATTCCGCTAGATAAGAGATCACCATCGATTTTAAATTTTGAGTATCAATTCTCTACGTTCCGCCATTTTGTCATCTTCACGGATTAAAAATTACGATATGTCTATAAACCACAAAGGACCAAAATTACAGTAACCGATGTAGTCGTAATTGCGTGTCGATATCTTGTCAATCGTACGGTTGTTTTATCTGACTAACTAACTTGATACGGAAAATGTTTTTATTTTTTTAAATAACCATAGTCTGTTATTTTTAAACTGTAATATTTGAATTAGTTAAAAAGTCAAAGTTCAAATCATAAATAAGTGTTCCGTGAAAATTGTTTTCGAAAATCTAATTCGTTCATAATTCTATAAAGTAATAAACTTTATTCAAATAAATTCGGATCTTCCCTCATCTGATCACCAGCATGGCTAAAGGTATTACTCCCCAAGGTATTGTGAGGGGTGTGAGGTGACACGTCCAGGTATTCAATCGATTTCCTGTCGGGCTTGCAAGTTCATGCATCGTTTCACTCCTGTAGGTATTGATCAGTGTACACGGCCGATTACTTAAAACTTTCCATTTTTGAACTATCAGGTGTATAATATACATCTCTGTCTTGCGTGTCGAAAGTGATATAATATACTAGTCATTACTTAACTCATACGCTTGTTTATAAATAACATTTTTGGTGTAAAGAATATTATTTATAAAAATATAAATAATACCAAAAAAAAAAAGATTTGAAGAAATAAAAATCTATTAACATATTTTTTCCAAGGGTTAATTTGTGAAAATGTAATGTATACTCGTTGTCAATAGTAAAGGACAGATTGGAACATACCCGAAATATTGATTTAAAAAAATGTACGCACTTGTCGACGATTCGTTTATACGCCTGGATAGAAAGTTACGGAAATATAGCGCAATTTAAAATATATACATGTATATGCATTGAACATAAGAAAGAAACATACATTTTGTGTAAATTGGGGTAAAAGTTCTGTAAATAGACTAGTCCACGTATGCCAACAGTATATGTAATCAACGAATTCGATAGACTATATTGTATACCAAAAGAAGAAGAAGAAGGAGAGAACCAATTTGATTTAAATACAGGTCGATATATAACTTGCTTTGGTTCATCGAAGTTATGAACAAAGTAAAATCACAGATTTATATATCAATTAGATTGTTCTCGAATAAAGGAAGAAATTCGTCATCATCACAATTATTCCGACATTCATGTAATATATATGCAACTGGACGTACACTAATACTCCCCAAGGGATGTGAATATTTTCTAGGAAAACTATTGAGTATTAAAGTTTCAAATCAATTTCGGGATTTATTTTCTTTCTTGATATTCAATGACAGCAATTTAAAGAATAAACTGCTTGTCCGCTATAGGGGTATTCTTGCCAGTTGAACAGACTTATAATTAAATTCAAAAATAGGGAAAGATGACACTAAATTCGTTGTCTTTTGTTTTTAAACATCGTTGGTCAAATAGCTATAGTATTATACGTACATGTAAATGCTATATACTATTATAAATATAATATATAACAACAAACCAGAGTATACGTATTTGTATCACCACCCTATAATAGATATTAAAGTAGTGAAGTTGAATTCCTTGTCATTTATTCATCATCCACGTACGAACTTGTCTCAGAAAAAATATATATCTGCACATAAACCTCAGTTTTCCGGTATATAAATGTGATTTTTTTTTCTGAGACAAGTGCTTGTGACCATCCACAAGAACTTGCGGTCATCCGAGGTTCAGTACTTCAGTACTTTGATTATACTTTTAAACAAATGTAAAAACGAAACCAAAAAGATTGAAACCGAAAACATAAAAATAATCAGATGAATGTCAAAGAAGATTTTGTGTAAACCGATACTCAGTTATATGTTGAAAATGGAAGCGCGGAACCAAAAATATTGTATAGTATAAAAAATGCATGAAATGCATTCCTGACGGTCCATAGTTGTTCGCTTGAGAAAACACTGAACTATGTAAACATGCACATATAGCAGTTACTTAAAAAAATCATATCTAGTAAAAAAAAAAAGTTGTATTAATCAAAATCGGATTTCGACCTGCTGGTAATCTGTGATGTAGGTATTGGTCTGTGTAAAAGTTTTCCATACTTTGCCAAATTCAATAATTTCAAATATTTAAAAAAAAAGTATTGATTGCCAACCCTTTTTTGAAGCTTGAGTTTGTGAAAAAAAATACAGATGAAAGGATAGCTTGCAGAATATGTTTCCGAAAGCAAAAACAAAACAATACATAATCACGTTTCTCATTTTCACAATAAAGTAGAAGATCCGGCCATATAAGACCATTATATTTCTATATGCAAACAACAATGAGCAAAATCCTTACATTATAGTCAGCTATGAAAAGCCCCGAAATGACAAATGTAAAACAATTCAAACGAGAAAACTGACGGCCTGATTTATGTGCAAAATGTGTAACTTCCTACATAACATGAATTTTCTTAATTATTTGCCTGGTAAAACAATCCTGATTTAAAAAATCTAATCAATGAAAACGTTTTCTTCTTTTAAAAAAAATTAATTTAGACCCCGACCAACTTTAAGTTTTGAAAGTTGGCAACGGCAGCATAAGAGCACGTATTTCTTTTTCAAACATGACGCACATTTTATAAAGTTTTTTTTAGACATTTTTTAAATAATGATATAGTTAACATTTTTCATAAAATCGGAATTGATGTTAAGATTGTGGACTTACTTGATATACGTTGAAATAAATAATATGAATTATAATGTAATTATAAGTCACTGTTTAAGAAAAATTAAATAAAACCAAATTCTTGAACTTTTACATTAATCTTAGTATACAGTATAATAGTCCCAGGATTAAAGTGTTGATAAAATAAGATTATGACAAGAAAAATAGCTTGCGATTTACTACCTATATCTTTCACATAACCAAAGACAAATCAAGAAGCATTTGAAAGTTAATTGAGGGAGCGAAATTACCAAATTACAACAAACATATATAAACGTGTAATTGGGGAAAAGAGACAGAAACAAGAAACGAAATATTTACAATTTCACTAGCAAAGATAGGAGACGTCTTCTGGCAGAAAGAGCATTGCTTAATTTTAAGAAATAAAAGAAACCGATTGTTGAAGGCCGTACAGTGACCTATAGTTGTTAATTTCTGTGTCATTTTGATCTCTTGTGAAGAGTTGTCTCATTGGCAATCATACCACATCTTCTTTTTATATATTTAAATCATTTTACAAGACATCAAATTGCCATTTTGTGCTATTGTTGCAGACAATTCTTCGCAAAAATTAAAATTGTTCATGTATCTAAAATTTTGTTTTAATTCAATGGAATTTTGCATTTGCACCGGCTTGAAAAAAATAAAACCATATAAAGAAGCAACTTCGAACATCTTTTTACTTTAAGCGGCATTTTCACATGAGTAGAATATAAGGTCAACGTTTGAAACTTTCCGTGGAACAACGTCAAAATCGTCGTTTAATTAGGAACGTGGTGTAACGCCGAGTGGCACCAATACCGTGCGTAACGTCTATAGTATTATACGTTGTGAGACGAAGACTATTTGAATAAGGACGTTCCCGATTATAAATAAATTTGGTTGACGTTTTTCACACTTGAAAAGAATATCTACTCGTAATTTTTCTATTCCATTCCAAGAAGATCCTTAAGTTTCCTGTCAATTTTTTAAAACATCTTTTTTTTTTGATAACTGAAGTATTCATGCGTTGTGAGATTTAAAATATTTTGATGAGAACATTAATTCCTAAATAGGTAAATAAAGATAGCTTTGGATGGACTAATTTATATAATTGTAATTGTTAATGATTTGTTTGAAATATAAAAGGTTGCCGATTCTAATTTAAAAAAGTACAATTTTTAGTTCATACGCTCGTGTTTAGAAGGCTATTTTTATTTATAAATTTATTCAATTAAAATAATTCAGTATTTTATTGTTACAAAAGTAATCAGAAGTCATAATTCATTTAAAAGTGAGCTTATGCAAAATATATAAAAATATACAACAGCTATTCAGTTATTGTGCGACCTTATTACTCCCGTAAATTAATCTTGATTCTTTTCTTACATTTCTGTGTCTACAACTATAACTGACTCCCGTATATCATTCATACGAAATATTGTTCACACCTGAAATGGTGAACCGTGACGCCTAGATGTCACTGAATGAAGATCAAAAGATTAGAATTACATAATGCTAATCTTTTAATTACCTTGATTTTTAATACGCATTCAACATTCACTAAGTGTCACAAATTAATACACATTTTATTTCCACAGTACAAGTAAGTGAAAATGTTTGCTGGAATGAAGCAAAAACATGTATTTTTAATACACTATCGATCATGTCAGTTTCATATGTTTGTTTAAAGTATTTGTAGAAAAAAAATCATAAAAATGATCTATTGTATTATTTACTTTAATTACTAAAATTCGTATAAAAAAATCCACACATAAATCCTACAATCTAATTTTAAAAGTTGCATGGCTATCACTTACTTTTCGTTGGTTAATAGCTACACCAAAAGTCGTCGATGCGCTTTAAATAGCGTTATAAGATGGTTAACGAACAAGACTTAAATGAGATTAATTTCACTCCCGGCATGCAAAAGACTTAAACTACGTCACATAAGTCAGGCAGTTTTGAAGAAATAAAATTAGTAGTTCCCAATTTTCTTCTTTATTACTTTTCATATCAAAATAAAACTTGGTGAATATGTTTTTTATGGTATTATGAACATAATAAGATGAAAAGTGAAAAATCGCGAATTATCCCTTTAACGATATTGAAGAAAACAAATATCATTTCGAGGAACGTTATACATATAGACATATAATTGAATTTCCAGCCAATCCTTTTCTAAGGTTAGTACGTTGTTCTACAAATAGTCAGGGAAAACCTTTTAACTGTGATTTGATTCACTTCAATATCCATTAGATGAGGGTTCCTACAGATTTAAAAACATTTACATGTTATATAACAGAAACTTCAAGGCAAACGTAGTTGTCACTGCTTTTGATGCGCATTTCTTTATAATCCTCATGCCGAATATCCGAATGAGGTGCAGATTTTTAGATTATCTAGTGATTATGTTCCGGACCATATGAGTATTTGGACCATACGCGTATGGTCATGACCATATGCGTATACTCATATGGTCCGACCATACGCGTATGGTCCGACCGTACGCGTATGGTCGGACCATATGAGTATAATACTCGTTTGGTTATTAACGGGCCGGACCATATGAGTATTTGGACCATATAGGTATATTTATTTTTCCAAATTACATTATAAACGTTTTAATAATACAAGAACTTTATCTAAAAAAAAACAGTGATGGTTTAAAACATGACAATTTTTTAATTTTATAATAAAAAAAAATACGTAAAAATTTAATATTGATGCGATAGTTAGTTTTCATCGCTAGTTACATCAGTGCATGTAGGCTTGGATGACATTCACTTACACACAGTATCATAGCTTTTTTGCATTTGCAAGTTTTGTGCACGATCTTTTTCATTTACACATTTTGTTTGCGAGTGAAAAACAAGCCTTTTTTGCAGCTGCGTACAGTGATACCGAGGTCTTTGGCAATTCTGATGTCTACAGTGTTTTTAAGAAGCTCTAGATCTCAAATATCGTAAAATGGTTGACTGCAATACACCATCTTCACAACACAACTTAAATAAACTAATAGTATGCTACTTTCCAGTGACTTCTTATGTAACAGTTCAGTAAGAAATTTTTGGAATTTAATTTTTTAGTCGACATATTGCCATTTACTCGTAATAACAAATCGGTTATGACCATCGGTAATGACCATCGGTATAAAATGTGTTTACTTTAAATTTGACAATTAAGTAAAATTAACAATGTGAAACTTCTTATTTTTATTTAGCTGATCTTTTTATTATAATATAACGATAAAATTACCTATATGATAGCGTCTTTTGAATGAACGGTCATACCATATGAAGAGTTTAGAAGTATTAAAAGTAAACTGTAACAGAGTGTTAATTACCCCGACCATACGCGTATGGTCCGACCATACGCGTATGGTCGGACCATATGAGTATATACCCATATGGTCATGACCATACGCGTATGGTCCAAATACTCATATGGTCCGGAACAATTATAATGTTTAACTTTTTCGTCGATGAAATATGCCATTTGAATCTACTAGTATTTAAAACGTAAATTGATAACTTGATGTTTAGTCATACACATTCTATCAACCAAATAGGTATTTACATATATGTGTAGTTTTAATTGACAATTAAAAATATATTCCGATTGCAGGAATTCAGACAGCTAATTATGAGTGAAACAACCGATATTGAGACACAGGTAAATAAATCTGTCATTACAAAGTAAGATAAATAGATAAAATATAACCAAACAAAGTAATTGGTGAAACATCAAACAAGAAAAATAACAAGAAGATACTGTATTGCTATTTTCTCCATTGAGGTAAAGTGCCAAAAGTACATAAGTATATGAAAAACTTTTTCGTTTATTATTCAAGCGGAATCATAATTTCTAAACAAATGTGTTTGCGAACGCTGAACTTTAGGCAAATAAAAGTAAGCCAAGCAAATATTTTCTTTATTCATAAAGTTTTTAAGGGATTTTGAAAAGGTATGCATTACATGAGTCAGTATTACGTATAAATTGTCAATTATTCTATTGCTTATTCATGAAAGAGAGAGACGAAAGATGTGTCATGCTAAATATACGTAAGACATCTGATTTGGTTATTGATCTTCACGATTGTTGTGTATACATAGAATTAATATGATGACTATTCTATAAGTTATTGGTGTACAACACGCTTAAGAAATGGAAATGGTTTCGGTTAATAAAATCAGGACTTTTGACGTATACAGGATGCAAGAAAATCATATTTGACAAACACTTATATTTGAGATTTGACATGATTAATAACATATAACTTTGATTATTTTCTGATAAATGCAGAAATTATTAAAAAGGTTCCGATCCTCTGAGTCAATGATGACCTTAGATACAGTTGGTTATTACATTCAGGTCCCTTTTGGTTATATAGTGCCTTACATTTACATGTACTTAAACAGTTATAGCTTTCAAATTTTGTGTTTCACAATTTCCGCAGAATCGATGACGGTATATCAAGAAAATCGCTTCGGACGCAGCACACATAATAAGTGTTATTGTCATTGACCCTTAAAGATAAAATGAAAAAAAAAACACCTCAATTATAACATCCGACACCTTCCCGAAGTGCTATAGCCTTAATATTAAGACTGTAACAAGAAATGCACAATGAGTTCTGTACTTTTATTTCAGACGACTAACATCATTTTATCTGACCTGTATTTGACAACGAATTCACTAGTTAACACAAAACATTTTATTTGGTTTTCAGTGTCTGTTATGATATGAAAATGTAATTATTATGATTATTTATCTTGGCCTAATTTGTTTTGTGCTTCTTATAAGATGTTTACATAATTGGATTGTGACCTATTTGTGAAATAATGTTATTGTGCAGTTGAGAAATCCCTTGAACATACGTAGATACTGATGGAATGATTAGAACTTTCTATTTTACCTGCATTATAATTCTAGAATCATCATAATCTGTCATACGTAATTTAGATTTCCACAATGTTCTTAATAAAATTAACGGTACGAATTTTCCTGCACCAGATGCGCATTTCGACAATACATGTCTCTTCAGTGATGCTCGTGGCCAAAATATTTGAAATCCAAAGCTTATATAAAAGATGAAGAGCTATAATCCAAAAGGTCCAAAAAGTATACCCAAATCCGTTAAGGGAATCAAAGCTTTGCATGCGGGAGATACATTCCTTAATTTATAATAACTTCTATCATTTTGCAACAGTAAATTTTAATAACACAAAATATCCGTATTGTCATGCCAGTACCGAAGTACTGGCTACTGGGTGGTGATACCGTTGGGGACTAATAGTCCACCAGCAGAGGCATTGACCCAGTGGTAGTAATAAAATTAACGGTACCAATTTTCTTGCACCAGATGCGCATTTCGACAATACATGTCTCTTCAGTGATGCTCGTGGCCAAAATATCCAAAATATTTGAAATCCAAAGCTTATATAAAAGATGAAGAGCTATAATCCAAAAGGTCAAAAAAGTATAGCCAAATCCGTGAAAGGAATCAGAGCTTTGCATGAGGGAGATACATTCCTTAATTTATAATAATTTCTATCATTTTGTAACAGTACATTTTAATAACACAAAACATCCGTATTTTCATGCCAGTACCGAAGTAGTGGCTAATGGGGTGGTGATACCCTCGGGGACTAATAGTCCACCAGCAGAGGCATTGACCCAGTGGTAGTAATACAATTAACGGTACCAATGTTCCTGCACCAGATGCGCATTTCGACAATACATGTCTCTTCAGTGATGCTCGTGGCCAAAATATCCAAAATATTTGAAATCCAAAGCTTATATAAAAGATAAAGAGCTATAATCCAAAAGGTTCAAAAAGTATAGCCAAATCCGTGAAAGGAATCAGAGCTTTGCATGAGGGAGATACATTCCTTAATTTATAATAATTTCTATCATTTTGTAACAGTAAATTTTAATAACACAAAACATCCGTATTTTCATGCCAGTACCGAAGTTCTGGCTACTGGGGTGGTGATACCCTCGGGGACTAATAGTCCACCAGCAGAGGCATTGACCCAGTGGTAGTAATACAATTAACGGTACCAATTTTCTTGCACCAGATGCGCATTTCGACAATACATGTCTCTTCAGTGATGCTCGTGGCCAAAATATTTGAAATCCAAAGCTTACATAAAAGATAAAGAGCTTAATCCAAAAGGTCCAAAAAGTATAGCCAAATCCGTGAAAGGAATCAGAGCTTTGCATGAGGGAGATACATTCCTTAATTGATAATAATTTCTATCATTTTGTAACAGTAAATTTTAATAACACAAAACATCCGTATTTTCATGGCAGTACCGAAGTTCTGGCTACTGGGGTGGTGATACCCTCGGGGACTAATAGTCCACCAGCAGAGGCATTGACCCAGTGGTAGTAATACAATTAACGGTACCAATTTTCATGCACCAGATGCGCATTTCGACAATACATGTCTCTTCAGTGATGTTCGTGGCCAAATATTTGAAATCCAAAGCTTATATAAAAGATGAAGAGCTATAATCCAAAAGGTCCAAAAAGTATAGCCAAATCCGTGAAAGGAATCAGAGCTTTGCATGAGGGAGATACATTCCTTAATTTATAATAATTTCTATCATTTTGTAACAGTAAGTACTGGCTACTGGGGTGGTGATACCCTCGGGGACTAATAGTCCACCAGCAGAGGCATTGACCCAGTGGTAGTAATACAATTAACGGTACCAATTTTCTTGCACCAGATGCGCATTTCGACAATACATGTCTCTTCATGATGCTCGTGGCCAAATATTTGAAATCCAAAGCTTAATAAAAGATGAAGAGCTATAATCCAAAAGGTCCAAAAATATAGCCAAATCCGTGAAAGGAATCAGGCTTTGCATGAGGGAGATACATCTTAATTTAAATATTTTATCATTTTGTAACAGTAATACTGGCATGGGTGGTGATACCCTCGGGGACTAATAGTCCACCAGCAGAGGCATTGACCCAGTGGTAGTAATACAATTAACGTACAATTTCTTGCACCAATGCGCATTTCGCAATACATGTCTCTTCGGTGCTGTGCCAAAATATTTGAATCAAAGCTTATAAAAAGATAGTTAATCCAAAAGGTCCAAAAGTATAGCCAAATCCGTGAAAGGAATCAAGTTTGCATGGGGATACTTCCTAATTTATAATAATTTCTATCATTTTGTAACAGTAAATTTTAATACACAAAACATCCGTATTTTCATGCCAGTACCGAGTCTGCTATGGGGTGGTGATACCCTCGGACTAATATCACCGCACAGGCATTGACCCAGGTAGTAATAAAATTAACGGTACCAATTTCTTGCACATGGCTTTCGACAATAATGTCTCTCAGTGATCTCGTGGCCAAAATATTTGAAATCCAAGCTTATAAAAAGATAGAGTTAATCCAAAAGGTCCAAAAATAACCAAATCCGTGAAAGGAATCAGAGCTTTGCATGAGGGAGATACATTCCTTAATTTATAATAATTTCTATATTTTGTAACAGTAAGGATGGCTACTGGGGTGGTGATACCCTCGGGACTATAGTCCACCAGCAGAGCATTGACCCAGTGGTAGTAATACAATTAACGGTACCATTTTCTTGCACCAGATGCGCATTTCGACAATACATGTCTCTTCAGTGATGCTCGTGCCAAAATATTTGAAATCCAAAGTTTATATAAAGATAAAGAGCTATAATCCAAAAGTCCAAAAAGTATAGCCAAATCGTGAAAGGAATCAGAGCTTTGCATAGGAGATACATTCCTTATTTATAATAATTTCTACTTTTGTAACATAAATTAATACACAAAACATTCTTTCACAGTACCAATACTGCACGGGGTGTGATACCCTCGGGCTATAGTCCACCAAAGGCATTGACCCAGTGGTAGTAATACAATTACGGTACCAATTTTCTGCACAGATGCCATTTCGACAATACATGTCTTCAGTGATCTCGTGGCAAAATATCCAAATATTTGAAATCCAAAGCTATAAAAAGATGAAGACTATAACCAAAGGTCCAAAAGTATAGCCAATCTGAAAGGAATCAGAGCTTGCATGAGGAGATACATTCCTTAATTTATAATAATTTCTACATTTTGTACATACATTTTAATAACACAAAATCTATTTTCATGCCAGTACCGAAGTATGGCTAATGGGGTGGTGATACCCTCGGGGATAATAGCCACCAAGAGGCATTGACCCAGTGTATAATCAATTAACGGACAATTTCTGCACCAATCGATTTCGACAATCATTCTCTTCAGGATGCCGTGGCCAAATATCCAAATATTTGAAATCCAAAGCTATATAAAAGATAGAGTATATCCAAAAGGTCCAAAAAGTTAGCCAAATCCGTGAAAGGAATCAGACTTTGCATGAGGGAGATACATTCCTTAATAAATAATTTCTATAATTTTGTAACAGTAAATTTAAAACACAAAACATCCGTATTTTCATGCAGTACCAAAGTACTGGCTACTGGGTGGTGATACCCTCGGGACTAATAGTCCACCAGCAGAGGCATTGACCCAGTGGTAGTAATACAATTAACGGACCAATGTCTTGCACCAGATCGCATTTCGACAAACATTTCTTCATGATGCGTGCCAAAATATTGAAATCCAAAGCTATTAAGGAAGCTATAATCAAAGGTCAAAAGTTAGCAACCGTGAGATCGAGCTTTGCATGAGAGATATCTAATTATTATTTCTACTTTGTAACGTAAATGGCTACTGGTGTGATACCCTGGATAGTCACACAAGATTGCATGGTATAAACATAACGTACCAATTTCTGCACCAGATGCCATCGACAAACATGTCTTTCAGTGAGCTCGGGCCAAAATTAAATCAAACTATATAAGTAAGCTTATCCAAGTCAAAGTAGCCAAATCGGAAAGACAAGCTTTGCTGAGGAGATACTTCCTATTTAAAAATTCTAATTGTAACGTAGGTCTGCTATGGTGGTGAACCGGACAATAGTCCCAGCAAGGCTTGACAGTGTAGTAAATAACGTACATTTTTTGCCAATCGCATTCGACAATACTTCTCTTCAGGAGCTCGGCCAAAATATTTGAACAAAGTTATAAGATAGAGCTAAATCCAATCAAAGTAGCCAATCGGAAAGGAATCAACTTCATGAGGTACATTCCTAATTTAATATTCTATATTTTGTAAGTAATTTATAAAAAAAATCCGTTTTTCAGCGTCGATATGATGGTGGTGATACCCTCGGACTAATCACCAGCGGGCATGACCCATGGTATATACATACGGACCATTCTGACCATGCCTTCGACAATAATTCTCATGATGCTCTGGCCAAATCCAAAATATTTAATCAAACTATATAAAGATAAGAGCTATAATCCAAAAGGTCAAAAAGTATAGCCAAATCCGTGAAAGAATCAGAGCTTTGCATGAGGGAGATACATTCCTTAATTTATAATAATTTCTATCATTTTGTAACAGTAATTTTAATAACACAAAACATCCGTATTTTCATGCCAGTACCGAAGTCTGGCTACTGGGGTGTGATACCCTCGGGGACTAATAGTCCACCAGCAGAGGCATTGACCCAGTGGTAGTAATACAATTAACGGTACCAATTTTCTGCACCAGATGCCATTTCGACAATACATGTCTCTTCAGTGATGCTCGTGGCCAAAATATTTGAAATCCAAAGCTTATATAAAAGATAAAGAGCTTAATCCAAAAGGTCCAAAAAGTATAGCCAAATCCGTGAAAGGAATCAGAGCTTTGCATGAGGGAGATACATTCCTTAATTGATAATAATTTCTATCATTTTGTAACAGTAAATTTTAATAACACAAAACATCCGTATTTTCATGGCAGTACCGAAGTTCTGGCTACTGGGGTGGTGATACCCTCGGGGACTAATAGTCCACCAGCAGAGGCATTGACCCAGTGGTAGTAATACAATTAACGGTACCAATTTTCATGCACCAGATGCGCATTTCGACAATACATGTCTCTTCAGTGATGTCGTGGCCAAAATATTTGAAATCCAAAGCTTATATAAAAGATGAAGAGCTATAATCCAAAAGGTCCAAAAAGTATAGCCAAATCCGTGAAAGGAATCAGAGCTTTGCATGAGGGAGATACATTCCTTAATTTATAATAATTTCTATCATTTTGTAACAGTAAGTACTGGCTACTGGGGTGGTGATACCCTCGGGGACTAATAGTCCACCAGCAGAGGCATTGACCCAGTGGTAGTAATACAATTAACGGTACCAATTTTCTTGCACCAGATGCGCATTTCGACAATACATGTCTCTTCAGTGATGCTCGTGGCCAAAATATTTGAAATCCAAAGCTTATATAAAAGATAAAAGCTGTAATCCAAAAGGTCCGAAAAGTATAGCCAAATCCGTGAAAGGAATCAGAGCTTTGCATGAGGGAGATACATTCCTTAATTTATAATAATTTCTATCATTTTGTAACAGTAAATTTTATTAACACAAAACATCCGTATTTTCATGCCAGTACCGAAGTTCTGGCTACTGGGGTGGTGATACCCTCGGGGACTAATAGTCCACCAGCAGAGGCATTGACCCAGTGGTAGTAATAAAATTAACGGTACCAATTTTCTTGCACCAGATGCGCATTTCGACAATACATGTCTCTTCAGTGATGCTCGTGGCCAAAATATCCAAAATATTTGAAATCCAAAGCTTATATAAAAGATGAAGAGCTATAATCCAAAAGGTCAAAAAAGTATAGCCAAATCCGTGAAAGGAATCAGAGCTTTGCATGAGGGAGCTACATTCCTTAATTTATAATAATTTCTATCATTTTGTAACAGTACATTTTAATAACACAAAACATCCGTATTTTCATGCCAGTACCGAAGTAGTGGCTAATGGGGTGGTGATACCCTCGGGGACTAATAGTCCACCAGCAGAGGCATTGACCCAGTGGTAGTAATACAATTAACGGTACCAATGTTCCTGCACCAGATGCGCATTTCGACAATACATGTCTCTTCAGTGATGCTCGTGGCCAAAATATCCAAAATATTTGAAATCCAAAGCTTATATAAAAGATAAAGAGCTATAATCCAAAAGATCCAAAAAGTATAGCCAAATCCGTGAAAGGAATCAGAGCTTTGCATGAGGGAGATACATTCCTTAATTTATAATAATTTCTATCATTTTGTAACAGTAAATTTTAATAACACAAAACATCCGTATTTTCATGCCAGTACCAAAGTACTGGCTACTGGGGTGGTGATACCCTCGGGGACTAATAGTCCACCAGCAGAGGCATTGACCCAGTGGTAGTAATACAATTAACGGTACCAATTTTCTTGCACCAGATGCGCATTTCGACAATACATGTCTCTTCAGTGATGCTCGTGGCCAAAATATTTGAAATCCAAAGCTTATATAAAAGATGAAGAGCTATAATCCAAAAGGTCCAAAAAGTATAGCCAAATCCGTGAAAGGAATCAGAGCTTTGCATGAGGGAGATACATTCCTTAATTTATAATAATTTCTATCATTTTGTAACAGTAAGTACTGGCTACTGGGGTGGTGATACCCTCGGGGACTAATAGTCCACCAGCAGAGGCATTGACCCAGTGGTAGTAATACAATTAACGGTACCAATTTTCTTGCACCAGATGCGCATTTCGACAATACATGTCTCTTCAGTGATGCTCGTGGCCAAAATATTTGAAATCCAAAGCTTATATAAAAGATGAAGAGTTATAATCCAAAAGGTCCAAAAAGTATAGCCAAATCCGTGAAAGGAATCAGAGCTTTGCATGAGGGAGATACATTCCTTAATTTATAATAATTTCTATCATTTTGTAACAGTACATTTTAATAACACAAAACATCCGTATTTTCATGCCAGTACCGAAGTACTGGCTAATGGGGTGGTGATACCCTCGGGGACTAATAGTCCACCAGCAGAGGCATTGACCCAGTGGTAGTAATACAATTAACGGTACCAATGTTCCTGCACCAGATGCGCATTTCGACAATACATGTCTCTTCAGTGATGCTCGTGGCCAAAATATCCAAAATATTTGAAATCCAAAGCTTATATAAAAGATAAAGAGCTTAATCCAAAAGGTCCAAAAAGTATAGCCAAATCCGTGAAAGGAATCAGAGCTTTGCATGAGGGAGATACATTCCTTAATTTATAATAATTTCTATCATTTTGTAACAGTAAATTTTAATAACACAAAACATCCGTATTTTCATGCCAGTTCCGAAGTTCTGGCTACTGGGGTGGTGATATCCTCGGGGACTAATAGTCCACCAGCAGAGGCATTGACCCAGTGGTAGTAATACAATTAACGGTACCATTTTCTTGCACCAGATGCGCATTTCGACAATACATGTCTCTTCAGTGATGCTCGTGGCCAAAATATTTGAAATCCAAAGCTTATATAAAAGATGAAGAGCTGTAATCCAAAAGGTCCAAAAAGTATAGCCAAATCCGTGAAAGGAATCAGAGCTTTGCATGAGGGAGATACATTCCTTAATTTATAATAATTTCTATCATTTTGTATCAGTAAGTACTGGCTACTGGGGTGGTGATACCCTCGGGGACTAATAGTCCACCAGCAGAGGCATTGACCCAGTGGTAGTAATACAATTAACGGTACCAATTTTCCTGCACCAGATGCGCATTTCGACAATACATGTCTCTTCAGTGATGCTCGTGGCCAAAATATCCAAAATATTTGAAATCCAAAGCTTATATAAAAGATGAAGAGCTATAATCCAAAAGGTCCAAAAAGTATAGCCAAATCCGTGAAAGGAATCAGAGCTTTGCATGAGGGAGATACATTCCTTAATTTATAATAATTTCTACCATTTTGTAACAGTACATTTTAATAACACAAAACATCCGTATTTTCATGCCAGTACCGAAGTACTGGCTACTGGGGTGGTGATACCCTCGGGGACTAATAGTCCACCAGCAGAGGCATTGACCCAGTGGTAGTAATACAATTAACGGTACCAATTTTCTTGCACCAGATGCGCATTTCGACAATACATGTCTCTTCAGTGATGCTCGTGGCCAAAATATTTGAAATCCAAAGCTTATATAAAAGATGAAGAGCTTAATCCAAAAGGTCCAAAAAGTATAGCCAAATCCGTGAAAGGAATCAGAGCTTTGCATGAGGGAGATACATTCCTTAATTGATAATAATTTCTATCATTTTGTAACAGTAAATTTTAATAACACAAAACATCCGTATTTTCATGGCAGTACCGAAGTTCTGGCTACTGGGGTGGTGATACCCTCGGGGACTAATAGTCCACCAGCAGAGGCATTGACCCAGTGGTAGTAATACAATTAACGGTACCAATTTTCATGCACCAGATACGCATTTCGACAATACATGTATCTTCAGTGATGCTCGTGGCCAAAATATTTGAAATCCAAAGCTTATATAAAAGATGAAGAGCTATAATCCAAAAGGTCCAAAAAGTATAGCCAAATCCGTGAAAGGAATCAGAGCTTTGCATGAGACGATACATTCCTTAATTTATAATAATTTCTATCATTTTGTAACAGTAAGGACTGGCTACTGGGGTGGTGATACCCTCGGGGACTAATAGTCCACCAGCAGAGGCATTGCCCCAGTGGTAATAATACAATTAACGGTACCAATTTTCTTGCACCAGATGCGCATTTCGACAATACATGTCTCTTCAGTGATGCTCGTGGCCAAAATATTTGAAATCCAAAGCTTATATAAAAGATAAAGAGCTATAATCCAAAAGGTCCAAAAAGTATAGCCAAATCCGTGAAAGAAATCAGAGCTTTGCATGAGGGAGATACATTCCTTAATTTATAATAATTTCTATCATTTTGTAACAGTAAGTACTGGCTACTGGGGTGGTGATACCCTCGGGGACTAATAGTCCACCAGCAGAGGCGTTGACCTAGTGGTAGTAATACAATTAACGGTACCAATTTTCTTGCACCAGATGCGCATTTCGACAATACATGTCTCTTCAGTGATGCTCGTGGCCAAAATATTTGAAATCCAAAGTTTATATAAAAGATAAAGAGCTATAATCCAAAAGATCCAAAAAGTATAGCCAAATCCGTGAAAGGAATCAGAGCTTTACATGAGGGAGATACATTCCTTAATTTATAATAATTTCTATCATTTTGTAACAGTAAATTTTAATAACACAAAACATCCGTATTTTCATGCCAGTACCGAAGTACTGGCTACTGGGGTGGTGATACCTCGGGGACTAATAGTCCACCAGCAGAGGCATTGACCCAGTGGTAGTAATACAATTAACGGTACCAATTTTCTGGCACCAGATGCGCATTTCGACAATACATGTCTCTTCAGTGATGCTCGTGGCCAAAATATCCAAAATATTTGAAATCCAAAGCTTATATAAAAGATGAAGAGCTATAATCCAAAAGGTCCAAAAAGTATAGCCAAATCCGTGAAAGGAATCAGAGCTTTGCATGAGGGAGATACATTCCTTAATTTATAATAATTTCTATCATTTTGTAACAGTACATTTTAATAACACAAAACATCCGTATTTTCATGCCAGTACCGAAGTACTGGCTAATGGGGTGGTGATACCCTCGGGGACTAATAGTCCACCAGCAGAGGCATTGACCCAGTGGTAGTAATACAATTAACGGTACCAATGTTCCTGCACCAGATGCGCATTTCGACAATACATGTCTCTTCAGTGATGCTCGTGGCCAAAATATTTGAAATCCAAAGCTTATATAAAAGATAAAGAGCTATAATCCAAAAGGTCCAAAAAGTATAGCCAAATCCGTGAAAGGAATCAGAGCTTTGCATGAGGGAGATACATTCCTTAATTTATAATAATTTCTATCATTTTGTAACAGTAAATTTTAATAACACAAAACATCCGTATTTTCATGCCAGTACCGAAGTACTGGCTACTGGGGTGGTGATACCCTCGGGGACTAATAGTCCACCAGCAGAGGCATTGACCCAGTGGTAGTAATACAATTAACGGTACCAATTTTCTTGCACCAGATGCGCATTTCGACAATACATGTCTCTTCAGTGATGTTCGTGGCCAAAATATTTAAAATCCAAAGCTTATATAAAAGATAAAGAGCTTAATCCAAAAGGTCCAAAAAGTATAGCCAAATCCGTGAAAGGAATCAGAGCTTTGCATGAAGGTGATACATTCCTTAATTGATAATAATTTCTATCATTTTGTAACAGTAAGTACTGGCTACTGGGGTGGTGATACCCTCGGGGACTAATAGTCCACCAGCAGAGGCATTGACCCAGTGGTAGTAATACAATTAACGGTACCAATTTTCTTGCACCAGATGCGCATTTCGACAATACATGTCTCTTCAGTGATGCTCGTGGCCAAAATATTTGAAATCCAAAGCTTATATAAAAGATAAAAGCTATAATCCAAAAGGTCCAAAAAGTATAGCCAAATCCGTGAAAGGAATCAGAGCTTTGCATGAGGGAGATACATTCCTTAATTTATAATAATTTCTATCATTTTGTAACAGTAAATTTTAATAACACGAAACATCCGTATTTTCATGCCAGTACCGAAGTTCTGGCTACTGGGGTGGTGATACCCTCGGGGACTAATAGTCCACCAGCAGAGGCATTGACCCAGTGGTAGTAATAAAATTAACGGTACCAATTTTCTTGCACCAGATGCGCATTTCGACAATACATGTCTCTTCAGTGATGCTCGTGGCCAAAATATTTGAAATCCAAAGCTTATATAAAAGATGAAGAGCTGTAATCCAAAAGGTCCAAAAAGTATAGCCAAATCCGTGAAAGGAATCAGAGCTTTGCATGAGGGAGATACATTCCTTAATTTATAATAATTTCTATCATTTTGTAACAGTAAGTACTGACTACTGGGGTGGTGATACCCTCGGGGACTAATAGTCCACCAGCAGAGGCATTGACCCAGTGGTAGTAATACAATTAACGGTACCAATTTTCCTGCACTAGATGCGCATTTCGACAATACATGTCTCTTCAGTGATGCTCGTGGCCAAAATATCCAAAATATTTGAAATCCAAAGCTTATATAAAAGATGAAGAGCTATAATCCAAAAGGTCCAAAAAGTATAGCCAAATCCGTGAAAGGAATCAGAGCTTTGCATGAGGGAGATACATTCCTTGATTTCTAATAATTTCTATCATTTTGTAACAGTAAATTTTAATAACACAAAACATCCGTATTTTCATGCCAGTACCGAAGTACTGGCTACTGGGGTGGTGATACCCTCGGGGAAACTTTAAAGACAGACACTTAATTTGACCTATATTCAGAAATAAAGAAATATTCCAAGAAGATTTTTAAGTTGTTGGAGTGACACTTATTTACGTGAACAGCGTCATATTAGTTGTGAATCTATTGTTTGTATTCACATTATTACTATTACATTGGATTCCGGTACCGTTAAGAGAAAAGACTAGAATTTTGGACATTCAGATATTGTTTACAGTTTAGTTGACATTTTAATTTGTATAATATTTCTTGTTAAATTGTATAATAACACTTATTATTTTGATAATTGGTCTTTGTCTTTTTTTGTGTACAAAGGCAGGAATATGGCCTTTGTTATATTATAGTTCGTTTCTGTGTGTGTTACATTTTAACGTTGTGTTGTTTGTTTTCTCTTTATTTTGAGTTTGAATTCACATTACTATAATATGTGTCACGGTACTTATCTATCCCAAATTCATGTATTTGGTTTTGATGTTATATTTGTTATTCTCATTGGATTTTGTCTAAGGCTTAGTCTGTTTCTGTGTGTGTTACATTTTAATGTTGTGTCGTTGTTCTCCTCTTATGTTTAATGCGCTTCCCTCAGTTTTAGTTTGTTACCCCGATTTTGTTTTTTGTCCATGGATTGATGAGTTTTGAACAGCGGTATACTACTGTTGCCTTTATTGGGCTGAAATGTAAAGGTGATTTCTTGCATAACTGAAATTGGGGGCTCGCCCGGGATAACGTAAGTATGAGATAAAAAACATAATAAAAACCACCTGGTAACAAGTATGTAAGTATACCATGGCCAGACGTCAACAGTCATGCATTAGACAAAGTGGCCGAATGTTACTCCCGTCATGACGGCATTTTAATGAGGATATGGAGAACCCCTGATTCTTTCAAAGAAGAGGAATGGAGAGTGATATACTAAGTACTGCTGCTTTATGTATGAAGCTGGTAATACATTATTGATGACTGATGTACCCATATTTTGACTATTTTATTTATTGTGTCTGTTTATTTAACGCATCAATGTAAATATAACGGAATTTGATGAGACTGTCATTAAAGTGAGAGGGTTAGCGCTGTAGAACCAGGTTTAATCCACCATTTTCTACATTTGAAAATGCCTGTACCAAGTCAGGAATATGACAGTTCTTGTCCATTCGTTTGTTATACGTTTTGTTATTTGATTTTGCCATGTGATTATGGACTTTCGGATTGATATTCCTCTAAGTTCAGTATTTTTGTGATTTTGCTTTTTATTGGTCTTGCCAATGACACCCCTTGGTCGGTACATCTAGGTATAAAAAAACTTGTCTTAAGATCTTGCAACATTTCTACTGGCCCAGAATTAAGAACGAAATACCGTTTAAGTTGGCCTTTTCACATCTTCCAATAATCATTTACTTGTATTATTTCAGAGTTCTAACCCACCTTATCACTCTCTTGGAAAAAAATATTGCAATTCTCATATGATTCTATAATTATCGAATTCACGTTTATGTGTGATAAGATTTCTAATGACAATCGGACATTTTGAGATATACATTTATCGTGACAATTAAGGTATAGTGATAATTTCAGGAAAATTCATACAATGGAAAGCAGAAAAAACAGAAGAAAAGATGGCAAAACCATGGCAACCCTCAGGTTTTTATATTCTTTTATATTAAAGACCCGACTGAAGGAAAAATCAGTACCCCAAACAGTTATGAAAACCCTTTTTTTCAAATTAATTTATTAACCACAAACATGACAAAACTATTGATCTATTTTTTTCTTTTTCTTTTTTCCGAAGGGTCAAGAGAGCTATTCTCATTATTTAATTGGTGTTCGTTGTCGGTCGTCTCCGTTGTCGGTAAACATTTAAATTTTACACAAATCTTCTCTTCTGAAAATACTGGGCGTATTGAAACAACACTTGGACACAATTATCAATGGACTACACATGTCTAGTTTAAAAGTGTGTACACTGATTCTGCTTGACAACCAACATGACCGACATGGCAAAAATAGAACATAAGGGTAAAATGCAATATTTGTCTTATATGTATTCAATTTCATTTTGCCTATTTTCTTGAAATATTTAATATATATTTAGATAGATAGAAACTTTAAACATCAAAACTGATTAGCTGGTGAAGATCTCTCAATTGTTCAATTATAAGGGAAACAGTATGTCAACTACTTATAAGAGTTATTGCCCTTTAAAGATAATTTTTCCCTATATTTCCATTTTTGGCAAAAACTTTTGTTGATAAAAAAAAAACAGTTAACATGATAATAAATTATCAGCAAGACATAACTTAATATGTGTATATATATCTAAATGGGCCACACAAGATCATAAGACTGATTAAGCAACACATCTGTCATAGAACTTGGAGTCTCAGCTTGATTTAAATCTATGTTAAACCCTCATTTGTTTTCTCGGAAAAAGCCTATATGAAGTCAGGATATGACTACTAGTATTGTTTTTCACTCGTACCATTAGTTGATAACGTTTGATTTTGACAGTTTATATAGACGTTCCAAGTTGTTGACCTTGGAGTGCGGTATTTTTGTTTTACTTATTTCCTAGAGCCTCTAGTCTAATAATAAAATTGTCTTGTCAAAAAAAACTGTTCATATCGTTGCAAAATGACAAGAACTGAATTAATATAATTGCATAACAAAAATACCGAACTCCAAGGCAAATTCCACAAGGTAAATTTCATATAAACAGACAAAATTAAACACTATCAATCAATGGAATAAGTGAAAACTAATGCCTTATTCTTGAATTAGTTCAGGCATTTTACGAAGAAAATAAGAGTGGAACAGATCACATGTCGAACTTGATTTATATAGAAGCAACCTGCTTAGTATACAATTTTGTAATGGTTTTCCATTGTTTATTTCATTGACAAAATGCGGAACCCCGTGTTTACAGAATCACAAACTTTTTGATCAGCTTAAATATCTTGCCTTTTGTTGTGAGGAATATTTATACATCTTCCTTTTTTCTTAGAAAAATAAAATCAATATAAAAACAGTACCCCCTCATCCCCTTTTTGAATTCAAATGGTTTGTTCCATTACCTCTATTTTTTTTAGAGAAAGGTGATATCTCTAGATAAGTGGTTGCCCCGAGCCTTTGCTTGCAAACGTCTAAATATACAAACACCCGTACTGATGATTTCCATGATCGAAAAGCGAAAGAATGAACGTTTAACACGAAATTTAAAAAGAAAGATGAATCGAAACATGATCATTTGGTTGATTATTATTGTTCTCAGTTTCACCTTTATCGTGATTTTATTTATATTATTTAAATGGTAGTGTTTGATCTTGTTTCATTACCTCTTAGTCATTTTAGGTTATGTTCTTCTTTCTGTTGCCTCCTTTCTTCTTGTTCCCCTTCATCCGTGGTATCGGTCAACCAATTCTTGAAGAGGATTGTAAAACTTGGGTGGTGTCGATTTTAGTAGTTTTTCCTCATTACTCATTACATTATGAGACCATTTTTGTTTTATTCAGGAATAAACCCCTGTAAATGAATTCCGTATAGTGTGAAAATGCACGAGCGTGAAAAATATATTGAGATACAATGGTACAGTGGGAATGTTACTGCTAAGAAATGGGTAGTTTACAAAGGGAAAGTTAGAATAATCACGTTTTTTATATATTCAGTATTCTATAAAACGGATTAACATTCAATTTGACAAGTTGAAGAAGATCAATAATCGGTTTATTATTAACACATTAGTGTGTCAGAAATGATCATATTTATTCAAATACTTGTATATTGAAAATTTTAAAATACGTTCGAGTAATAAGTGAATAAAAGATAAAAAAGAAATGACTGAGAAAATTCTTTTCCTATAGGACAAAAATTGACAAACTGGCATTTTGAGATAAACATGTTTTTAGAACAATATGCAATGTCGTAAAACATGTGTAACTCTAATTAACTATTAAATACTTGTTAAAATTCAGGAATAGAAATAATTTCAGGTCGTCCCAGAAGATGATGAAAACGAAAGAAAAAAAAGAGACCCTAAGGTAAAGTAGTTTACATTTGTTATTTACAAACGAAATTGAATGTAGAAAAGACTTATAAACAGAAATGAAATAGGATAAATAAAGCAATAATATAGGAAATTTGATAACAATAGTCAAAGACAGAAGATGTCTTTTAGTAAGGATTTTGCTGTTCATCTTGTCCCTTTAATATGTCTGGTTTCTAGGTTGACAGTCAAAAATAAAAAAATCTGTAATTTATTTGAAGATACAAAATGTATACCTTCATATTATAAATTGGTCTTTTAAATCACACCAGGGCCGAATCACTATCCACTTGGTGGAGAGCAATACGGTGTTGGAATGTTTACTTTTGTTTCTTAAGAAATTGATAGAACGTACATACAAATGTATCAACTTTAGGTAAGACATAAACTATAGGTTTTAGTTAGCCTGTTAGCTTGTTTCCGGGAAAGAACTGTGCAAAAGTCTTATAAAAACGGAAAAATCAATGTCATTAGGATATTTGTTAGCCACCCTTTCTTGGTTGTTTTACACAGTGAAGGCTCGTATCATCTTTAGTTTTCCGTGATATAACTATACCACCTCTCATCTAACTTATATGAATCTTCTGTAAGTTGTCTAAGATATAATTGATACATGCTTTGTATATTAGTACACAATTTGTTTTCAGAAGAAGAAGAAAAATAATAAAGGCGACCATCAAAATTCCAACCGCTTTTCAGAAAGCAAAAATTTTATTCAAACCATAGCAGACGTCTCACTTATGATGGCAAATATTTCACAGTTAAGAGCAGTTTTATGTTCAGGAAACACAAACCGATTTTATATTCACCTCCTAACGCTAATAATCCTTTCGTTAGCGTCACACGTACTGTTCGTTTTATTCACTGTTATTAGAGCGCATTTTAATTACAAACACCGTATTGCAGTGAGCCGAGCAAAAGGAAATGGAATCAGCAAGAATTCTTTTAAGTTCTGCTTTTGTTGTAAAACAAAGTATAGACGTAAAGAATTTATTGACAGCGATCTGTGTCAATGCCCACATTGCCGTACCGATCTTTATATGCACTACGTCTGTTACTTTCTAGTTTTTATAACAATTTGTGCTAACATTGGAATTACAGGAATTGGAATTTCGGGAGACTGCTAGTCTGAAGACTAAGTTATTTTTAAAATGACAAGGATGTGAAGTGAACTGCTATATATGAGATGATTTACCTCAATCAACCTGAATAGTGTTTTTTTTTAAAGTCTTTTCTTAAAGACTTTATAATGTAGTCAAAAGTTTGCGAATATTTTTTTCCCAGGCAACTTATCTACTGATGTAAAATTCGATTCATTATCATAATATATTCAGATGACTAAAATCTGATTTAAAATAACCTTTATGTATTTAATGTGTTTAAGTATTTTCCTTGTTTTTAAACCAAAACCATTGAAAGGCAATGTTGACTATCTATATAATTGTGCACCTCAGAAAATGTGACCTAAATCGAATGTTCATATCCACCTTATATTAGGTCAACTATGACGGAGGTGTTTTGAACTATAGATTCTCGATTATTTTAATTTATAGAGAATTCAAGAATTTCTGTATCAATAATCACGTCGACACCACAGCGCTTACTTCCCGAAAACTAGAATTCTACTCAGTGCTAGAAAAAGAAATAACACTTTATACAGTTCTCAGTACTAAATCTTGAAGTAGTCAGTATACTAGAATAAGATTATTACCTACATTAGGAGCACTCGTAATTATAGCCAATTCGTCAAATAGTAAATATATATAACAGTAAAGCTTTGTATAAATGTCAATTTACATTTTATTTTATTTTTCAAATTATCAATTTTGTTTATAACTGTATTTAAATGTTTATTTACTGCGGTGATATTATTTCTATATAATAATCTTTAGAAAAGTATTTCTATTCGTCAGTCATTTTGTGATATCGAATTCTCATTCATTATTTATTCTTTTGTATTTTATACTCTGAAGTGTTTTAACGTTTGTATTTTAAATAATTAAAAGTTTAAGAATTCTTTATGTTTTTTTAGGTTTAGGGTGACTAAACGAATCATGTTTTCTTTCTTAACAATGGGGACAGTTAAATCCGAAAAAATAGGGAAACACACTACAAATACTAAACAGAGCGAAACGTAACGAAATGGAACACAACAAAACGAGACGACACGAAACGAAAAATTAAATTAAAGTCACATACAAAAGGAGGCATGGAACGCATTCTAACAAAACAAACATGTAATTCAAGAAACAACAAATATAAATATTACGAACGCTTGAACCATGTGTACTCTTCCGTTTTTGTGTTCTTGTTCATAACAATACAATTGCATAGTTAACATGGCGAAAGCAGTTTAATTTAGACACTTTCTTTAATTTCTTTTATCCAAGAGAACAAAAAGATTTTTCAGTTTCTTTATGTAACCGTTCCAAGCCAGGAAAGTAAAGCATACAATATTGTCTGATAGTCTTGCAGATCGGTGACAAAATTCTATTGATGATAAAAGCACCAAATTTGGCATGGCAGTAGTTTTGGGTGTTTCCAGCAATATTAGCTATGTTCCCACCTTGAAATCTCAATATGGCGGCTATTTCTAAGATGGCCGATATAAAAACATCAAAATCAACGTATATAACTTATATAAGGTCACATTTAAGGTCAAATTTGGCATGGTAGTAGTGCTGGGTGTTTCGAAAAATATTAGCTATGAACCTTTCTTAGATTTCAATATGGCGGCCTTTTTCCAAGATGGCGGCCAATATCTCAAAATCAACAAATTTCCCTTATAGTAGTTCAAATTTGTATATTATTTGTGCTGGGTGCTTCGAATAAAAGCCATGGACCCATACTGAAATTTCAATGCGACGGCTTTGTCCAAGACGGCCACCATAAAAGATCAAAATCAATAAATAAAACTTATAGAAGGTTACAAAGTGTTTTGATTTGACGTAGCTTCACTAAAACTAAGTGCTCCTATAATACCAAGTGAATGCCACATTTTTCATGTTTATATACTAAAGCCAACCTTCAAAAAAATGTTGAGGAAAGTATAGAAAATCGTAATTAGGATACAATTCTTACAGAACAGAAGTCTACAATGAGGGATTACTTATAAAAACTAGCGTTAATCCGATATTTAAGCTACACTTTACTATAATGCTTTCTTCTCGTCTCGAACTGTTTTCTTCAAGATCAACTGGAAGAGGACGCATATATGGTCTAACAAATTGCAATAATTAACAAGGCAGGTGCTTGATTATTCTGTTTCTTCTGGATATATATAGATTTCATTATACTGCTTATTTATTGGGTTTTTTTTTTGCATTTTTCCATCCAAATTATGGCTTACAGTACTCGTACGCGATTACATGCCTTAATGCATGCTTCTTTCGAAGGCAGATTGTGAGCGTAAATGAACGGTGGTCCCATTTTTTTATTTCATTTTTCTATTAAGTATAAGATAAAGTTCATTTATAGAAAAATATAGCGAAATCCTATATTAAATAAAAAATTTGATTTATACCCGCGAGCCCCCTTAACAGATATACAACAAATGTCACGGTAGATGAAAATGCACGAGGACAATGATGTAGTGCACGGTGCTATTTTATATTGAAAGTGGGACAAAGACTAAATCGGCTGTTCTTAAGAAACATTTTGAAAACTGCATTGAAAATATGTTGTTCTTTATGTCGTCATGGCTTACTTGAAACACTGGATTGTATTTTACATGTTTTTATAAGATTGGGTTTGAATATCATTTGCTTTTAATTATACATGGAAATTTGGACTGATTGACAGACATTTTGAAAATGTCAGCCATTTTGTATTTTTTTTTCAGAGTGAGTTTATAGCTTAAATTGACCATGTTGACAACCAAACATCTATCTTCAATTGTGCAAAGTTTGATGTTTATGTTCCGGACCATATGAGTATTTACGCGTATGGTCATCACCGTATGGGTATATACTCATATAGTCGGGGTAATTAACACTCTGTTACAGTTTACTTTTAATTCTTCTAAACTCTTCATATGATATGACCATTCATTTAAAAGACGCTATCATATAGGTAATTTTATTTTTTTATCATTATAAAAAGACTAGCTAAATAAAAATTAGAAGTTTCACAAAGTTAATTTTACTTACTTGTCAAAACTATAATAAACATATTTTATATCGATGGTCATTACCGATTTGTTATTACGAGTAAATGGCAATATACCGACTTTACCGAAAAAATTCCAAAAATGTCTTAATGAACTGTTACACAAGAAGATACTGGAAAGTAACATACTCTATTTAAGTTGTCTTGTGAATATGGTGTATTGCGATTATGTTACGATATGTTACGATATTTGAGATCTAGAGCTTCTTTAAAACACCGTAGAAATAGCGGAATGGCCCAAGACCTCGGTATCACTGTACGCACCTATTTATGATAACAAGTTCGGAGAAAATGTCACCCCAAGCCTACATGCAATTAGAATGTAATTAGCGAAGAAAACTAAATATGGCATCAATATTTAATCTCTATTTAGTATTCGAAATATAAAAATATTACAGTGTCATGTTACCATCATTGTTTTATGGATAAAGTTTTTGTATTATTGAAATTTTTATAATGTAATTTAAAAAAGAATATACCTATATGGTCCAAATACTCATATGGTCTGTCCCGTTAATAACCTAACGAGTATTATACTCGTATGGTCCGACCATAATATTACGGTCGGACCATACGCGTATGGTCGGACCATATGAGTATACGCATATGGTCATGACCATACGTGTACGGTCCAAATACTCATATGGTCCGGAACATTTATATTATCAAACCCACTATTCTCTTTAAAGTATTCACGAATCAGCTTGAATATGGAAGAAATCATTCTTCTGTCTCTTTAAAGTGTGTCAAAATTAAACCATACTGTTGTTATTCGTACTAGACTTCTCAGTAACATCATAAATCCACCTATTTTATTATTTTAAATTATATTCAGTAATAAAATAAACTAAAATTCTGAAAACGATGATATATAATGAAATGTGTTTTGATACGAGGTTTAAACCCTACCCACGTATAGATAGTTGTTGATTTATGTAATTGTTTCGGGAATTCGTAGTCAAAATCAAAATACTAATTATGATGGACAAGTAATTAAGCCTGTAATTATATAGAAAGACAAAAAGATACAAAAGAAAGAAAAACAATGAAATAAAATATATAAATAATGAAAAAATAAATCAATGAAAATTTTTAATAAATATTTGTTTTACTAAGTGTTGGTTTTTTGTAGATTTAAGGTGTCAAAAAGAGAGGCGAAAGATACATAAGGGACATTCAAACTCATAAGTCGAAAACACTACCTATTATGTATATTGTATGGCAAACAGCTGAAATCATAAGTATATCACTGATGACGTCTCCAATTTGACTAGTGCCATTTGATATTTTTGCAATCAATCTTGTGGTTACTTTCGGTATATTAGGGACGACATCAAAAGTTCAATGAAGGATACACAACTAAATTCATATAGTTTTTTCACTGACCCCCTACTCCCCCCCCCCCCCTTCAACTTAATTTGGAAAAAATGATGGACCAATAAGGGTATATGTAAAATCGATGTCAATTTATACAAAACTTGCAGCAATTTGACCCCCCCCCCCCAAACTATTTAAATTAAGTTTTTTTTATCCTTCATTGATTTTTTGATGTCGTCCCTTTCATGGTTTGTTGCAGCTATAATACAAAACCATATATCCTTAAAATTTGTTTTTTTTTAATTTTTTTTACCTATTTATCATTGATGTCAGTTTGCAATAGAAATTTCTAATATTTTAAATACTGTCAATACTAAAATGGAGGGTTAGTAATATAAATCAAGTTTAAAGCATATAAATCCAAATGCGATGATAAATTAACCGATGTATTTGTATAAACATTTTATATATAACCGACCTAGATTACATCATTTTAACAAAAATATTTAATTACATGTACATGAAAAAACTTGTTTGTGAAATATGACTCACTGCATGCGACATTTAGACTAAATGGCTTCTTCATCCTGATCATATAACTTAAAACAAATTTGAATTCAATTCTTTCGATATTAACAATTTAATTATTATAATGAATTATCTAAGCGAAATAATACAGAAAGAACTCATTAGAAAAAAAGTCATCAAGATGATGTTTTGTAAAAAAACCACCACTTAGTTTGATTTAAATTTCACACCGTCGATCAACATACTGTCTGTGACATCCTATGTTTAATGTTAAACAAATATCTATCTATTGAAAGCAAATCCTACACTAAAACTGGTATGATATTTTATTATATCGTTTTATCAGCTCGAAATCACTACAATGAGTATATTAAAACCTAAGTATTTGAATTATTCTGACATAAATAAATTCAATTCAATCAGGATATTACAGCGGTTAGTCGTTAATCATAACATGTTTAAGAGTGTAAGTATTAAAAAAGTCCAAGGACGGGTTGATATTGGGAACAAAAATATATAACTATATATATATATAATTTTGTTTTCTTATAGCAATTGACATATGTCAGGTATGAGTAAAAAAAAAAGAAAATACATGTACAAAAAAACCAAACTCCAAGGAAAATAAAAAAGGGGGGAAGTCCATACAACCTGACAAAATCAAACGCTCATCTATAAGTTATCCGACGGAACCAACGGCGAACATCTGCCGACTGTCATACAAGTGAGAGGTTTAGCGCTATAAAACCAGGTTCAATCCACCATTTTCTACATTTGAAAATGCCTGTACCAAGTCAGGAATATGACAGTTGTTGTCCATTCGTTTGATGTGTTTGAGTTTGATTGTGCTATTTGATTAGGGACTTTCCGTGTTGAATTCTTCTCAGATTAATGATTTCGTGATTAAAAGATGTGAATTGTTCAGCAATATTATAGAAAAGTATTTTTTGTACGTCTTCTTTTAACTTCATTGATTGTAATATTTCTATTATAATTGCTTTTATGTGTTCATACGATAAAGTCATGCATAAATTCCGGCATTCTGAAGCAACTGTTTCTTACTTTTGGTCATTTTATAATATTTGCTTATAAATTCCTGATAAGGGAAATGATTTTCAAACAGTTGCACACACAAGGTCTTTGAATACCTTGATTTACTACAACAGAAGTAGATTACTGTGAATTCAGAAATTAATTTGAGTTTTTTTTTTTATTGCGAAAAATGCGACAGAGTTATAAAACGCATTAGTTTTAACTAGCATTTTGAAATGTTTTATATGAATAAAACAGAATTTTTGTCAAAATCGTAGAAATAAAAATCGTATTTAAGTCTAAAAAACAAAATAGTAGTAATGAAGGCACGCAATAATTCCTGATTTACTTTAGCTGTATTTAGCTATATTTTTAATCTGGTACCTTTTGATGGCTATTGTTCGTTTGTTTCTCTGTCCTATATGTTATCCCATTTATTTATTGTAGCCCTGTTGTGTAATGTTGTCATTTTAATGTTATAATTAACACTGTCATTAAAGCGAGATGTTTTGTATGCCTCAACACCAGGTTCAACCCACCATTTTTTTTGATAAAATGCCCTGTACCAAGTCAGGAAAGTGTCCGTTATTACATTATAGTTCGTTTATGTGTGTGTTACATGTTGCTGTTGTGTTGCTGTTGTGTCTTAGTTCTCTTATGTTGTATACGTTTCCCTCAGTTTTAGTTTGTAATCCGGATTTGTTTCTCCTCTATCGATTAATGAATTTCGAACAGCGGTATACTACTTTATTTAGCATAACTTTAGGTCCTCATGTTCTATGATTTTGTACTTTATTTAGCCATTTTGACTTTTTTGGTTTGACCGTCACTAATGAGTCTTTAGACGCACAATTTAATCCTAATAATTATAATGAGTTTATTTGTTAACTACTCACTGAATTTCAAGTTACCTTTATAGTTTGCCAACTGAAATAGTTTGTCTTTTTCTTTTACTCGTGAAATTGGTAACTATTTGATAAAAAAGTTTCCCAGGGTGTTTGTAATAAAATTTCGTGTTTTTAACCTTACACATCTTGGTTCCACTACAACAGTTATACGTAAAGCTGAATCATATGCCCACAAATTCAATTCTTCTGTCTATAAAAAAGGGGTGGAGCCCCGTCAAGATAGTTATAAAAAATATGTGTTATAAGGCTGCTATTAAGGTCATTCAGACACTGATAAGGGCAAGAACATGTGCATTGGTTTTAATTGTTTGAAGGCTCGTTAGTAGGACCTTCATGACGAATAACATTAATAATCTTGCAGAAAAACATTTGTAGTAATTTCATATTCTTTATTTTTTTTGCGTTAACGATACTTCTAGGGTTGTGACTATATAAAACATCTCGTTGTACCTCTGTGAAAAAGAATCACTGAAACAAAAAGACCAGATCACCCATTTAATTCGCACAAGGCAAAAGAAGATAACCAAAGAGCAAAACTCTTTCGTAGATTTAACTGCAAACAGCAAATAAATGTGTTTAGCAGTTAGATAATCAGATGTCAATAATCTTATATTAATCAACACCGCCCCTTTCTCCCGACATTTTTTTCCTTGTGGGTCCTGTAAGGCTCTGTACAAGCAAATCTTTAATTTGTGTAATTTAGGTTTTAGTGCTCTTACATTGTAAACATATTTAACACCATCCCATTATGTATGTGCTTCCCCCTTGTCAGTAGTCTGCAATTCAGTATACTCGTAGGCTAATGTGTGTTAAGCTAGGTTCAACCCACCATTTTTTTCTTTAAAACATGTCCTTTACCAAGTCAGGAATATCGCGATTGTTATATTATAGTTCGTTTCTGTGTGTGTTACATTTTAACGCTGTGTTTCTGTTGTATCGTTTGTTTCCTCTTATATTTGAGTGTGAATTCACATTACTATAAGACGTGTCACGGTACTTTTTTTTATCCAAAATTCATCTATCAAGTACATGTATTGATGTTATATTTGTTATTCTGATCGGATTTTGTCTAATGCTGAGTTCGTGTCTGTGTGTTTTACATATTATTGTTGTGTCGTTGTTCTTCTCTTATGTTTAATGCGTGTCCCTCAGTTTTAGTTTGTAACCCGAATTCGTTTTTTTCTATCGATTTATGAGTTTCGAGTAGCGGTATACTACTGTTGCCTTTATATATTTCGTTTATTTTTTGGCACATTTATCAGACCGTTTTTTTTTCGTTGGAATTGTTCTACATTTTGGTTTGTCATGGCATATTATAGCTGATTAGATGTATCTGTTTCTCATGGTTGAAGGCCGTTTAATTACTTGAGTGATTACTTTATTTTTATAAAATTCAATTTTATGGAGAACATATGTTTATTAATAATATCCAAATATATAGTGCAATTTTATATATAATAAACAATTAAAAAACAATAACATGGATAAACAAAATTGTCTTGGATGTTCTCAATAAATGTACAATTAATATGTGACATTTTTTAAATGGATTCTTAATTTTCAATTTAACATATTTTGAAATTAACATTGACGAAACCTCAGTTTGGTTTTGCCAAATATAAAGGTTACAATTTGTTCAATATCCTTATAATTTGAAACATTTATACACGCCAACAGGATGTAGGTATAGGCTTTATAATAGTTCATGTAGAATTAATAATATGTTGATACACATCAAAACTGGACAGTGATTTGTATGCATCTTAAAAGTACTATCTATGTTTTATTGCTATTTTTATATATATATTGATATACTCGTTTTTGTTTGATTGTATTTGAATTATCTCCCCTTGACCTAGGTTGACATTTATTATATGACTCTGTCCAACATGTTGTCCAACATGTTATCTCTTAATGATCTCTAGTGGCCTCTCCTGGTACCTCTCATGTTTTACATCACTGTATAGGCAGTGATACATGTGGCTTGAGGAGAAGGCTGATGCAATCATTAACCTTATCAGCATATTCAGGTATTCTAATCCAGAGTGATAAAGGATGTGTATGATCGCGTAGAAAATTTAGAACAATTAGCATAACTAACTTTTTAATTTTAGACTGTTATTGAAAAAAATTAATATCAATATATGTATTATGAATTAACTATATAATTATGTATCACAATATATACTTGGTGTACTTTCAGATGAAATAAAAATAAATTACAAAAAAAAAGATGTAGGTAAATAATGTTGTAATACAATATTATTTTGATATCCGAAAACAACTGTATTTCTAAAGAGAGGTTTTAGTTTACATCGGTAAAGAAATGATTTGTCCGTGTTATAACTTAAAAATTTGTTCACAGACATCTGTGAATATTAACTTTTTAAATGTAAATCTGAGTAATAACAATTATAGACACAAAACCGTTTGGTATATACTTTGAAGTAAAAAAAGATAAACAGTTAAACTTTACTAAGGGCTATTTGAACTACTCAAGATATAAGCGTGTCGAATGAACCTTTATTTTTTGTATGCGCTGTATTCCTCTGGATGTTACTCATTATGCAGCAAAAACTGATATTAATTCATTTCGTCGTGCCGAGGACAAAAAGTAAAAGCAAGTCAACAATTTCAACCGATCTTCCGTTTTAAGATTTTATTGGTCCTGATTTTTAATTTATTTTTTAAACAGCACATAATATAATTAGAAAATTACTCTAAGCGCTTTATACTATAATTATAGCAATTTACATGTATCTACAATAAGATATCAAAGTCGTGATAAACATGCAGAATGATACGAGAACTTTTAAAAAGAGATGGACAATTCAAATCTAAATATCTGGCAAATAAAACTAGTATAAAAATAACCGATAAACAACACAAATGTAGTTAAAATATAAAATAAAATCACACCGTACACATAAATATTAGATAGAAATTCTAAAATATCTAGATGACAATTCAAAATTTACTCTGATGTAGAAATATCTAAGGAACTCGGAAAAAGAATGTCTCAATAGATGAACTTTCAGGTTTCTTTTTCTGAAAAAAAGTTCAGAGAATGTATTTTCGGTAGTTCACTTTGAAAATAATTCCACAGATACTACAAACAATTGGTCAACTACCGATAAGAATAAATACTGTATAATAAATAGAGACACACAGGTAGATTCCAAACTTTACTTAAGGTAAACACACAATTATATATTCTAGCAATATTCAATTTGAGTTTTTTCAGGCTAACGGGAGATAATCAAATGTTGATCATGCTACATCTATACAAAATGAGGCGATGTGATTGATTTCCAATTGGGCAACTATCCACCACATTTCAAATAAAATTAAAGTATCATTCATTTCTAAAGCATGATACGTCCAAAACCCAATGTCTACAATATATAAAGAATACTAGTATCCCGTAATTACAGTACTTAGGTCACTTAAGGGTATTTATTTTTATTTTGTTTTTCTGCAGACTTAGCTTTGTTTTCTTATTACCGTGTATTGTCAAGCTTGTTTACTCATACATGTTTCTCAGTCACTGAACAAACTGTTACAAACTTAAGCAGCTAAACCTGTTTGTTTACCTTAAAATTATAATGGCGTAAAAATCATGTGACACATTGGACAGAAAACGAAGGATATATATACTAGTATTAAGGTTTTGAGTATTAGTTATAAGAAAGAGTACTAGTTACAAGAAACAGCAACATAAATGATAGCGGCGACAATGACACTTACGAAAATAAGTCTTTTCGATGACTTCCTTAAAAGAAAAAATAGGCTTCTAGTATCGAATTCACTAAAACATAAACACCTAGCTGAACAATAATACAATATCTTTCGCTATTTAAGAAAAGAAACTCTGTTGATCAGAATCGCGAAAAAATAGAACAATGCAGCGGATGGAAAACTGTTCAGATATATAAAATACAATGTACGATGTCGCAAGCGATTCATCAGACGAGAAGACGATAAAAAAGCTGAAAGAAAAAAGAAAGCAGTAAAAACCAAGATGAAAGTAAATAATGCCAGGAAAAGACCTGCCGAGAATGACGAGTGTTGTTCGTATCACATCTGTCAAAACCTTGCAGGTTGTTTGAACACACCGCGTAGAAAATGAGAAACAATTCAAACGAGAAAACTAAGACCCTAATTATTACTGACAATGCAATTGGTGAAATAAACAAAATATGACAAACATGAGCCAACGACAACTACTGAATCACAGGCTACCGACTTTTGAAAGGCACATACAAACGAAGCGGGTTAAACATGTTTATGAGCGCCATACCTGGAAATATTAGTACAACATTAAGAACAAAATGTAAACACTAGTTTCAAATAATAGGTACGAAGCACAATTAAACTAACAGGAATTTGATCCGCGTTAAGGGCCTCATTGAGACTTTGAGATGAAGAACATTAATAAAAGCTTTGAAAATTACGATAAATAAAGACCTATCCATGGGTCTTCAGTTAATTATGTATAAATGGTCCTTTATTGGATTTGAAATGTGACTAACTACGTCCTGTTGCTTTTATATATTATATGTGCTAGTAGTGCTCTGCATCATTTTAAATCAAACAATTGTCTATCGCAACAAATAGATTAATTTTAATAATTATTGGTCACAGTTTTTTTGTGAAAGAGAGGCAAAAGATATCAAAGAGACATTTTAACTCTTTAGTCGAAAACAAACTGACAACACCATGTCTGAAAGAAAGACAAACAGACAAACAATGATACACAGAGACATCATAGAAAACTAAAGACTTAGCAACAAGAACCCCATCGAACACTTGGGTGATTTCAAGTGCTCCGGAAGTATAAGGAGATTCTGATTCTCATATTGTGAGTATCTTTTCAAAAGGGAGCCAGACAAGCAAGATCAATTATCTCCTGTGCAACATCCCTTGTAAAGTTAAATTTAAGGACAACGGGATAATTTATTGCTGAAGATGTTAGTTTCTCCAGTAGGGTCTTATGTTTTTTGAAACATTGTTTGTTTTATCCCTCTGCTTAGTAGCATATCCATACTAGACAGACACATTTTAGATTGCTCATGTACAATGAACATATAACTTAGATGTTTTTATTTTCTTTAAAGGAAAACAATTAAACGTCGTAGGTTGCATCTTGTAAAAAAGACTTATTAGACCATAACGGATTGAAATAAAAAATGAAAACAATACGTTTTATAAATGTCATGCGTTCGAAGCGCTTTTCTGGATTAACCTTCATCGTGAAAGCTCAAAGCCAAATATCTTAAAACGCAGGTTTTATAAGTACGAAAAAATTGAAGAGCTATATGATAATTTGTTTTATCTCCAATATTATTCTCAAAACAGAAGTGAAAAGATCTATGGTGCATATACACTCATTTTTTACTTGTATTTATACATGTACGATCAATGAAATCAACTCTGTTAAACTCTGTTAAACTTAATGCTTTCTCAAACTGCTCAATAATCAAATGTTTGATTTTGAAAACGAAATTTTCACGAATGTACATATTCCACACTCGGTTAAACTTATGTAATACAGTACACCGATAACACAAATGGAATAAATGATTTTGTGTTTAAATGAAGGCTTATCGTATGGAACATTAAACACAAAAAGGTTTATTAAGCATTTTATTTAAAATACATATGATGTGCACATCAGTGCGTTTCAAATGATAATTTATTTTGCATCACATTTTATAATATTTGACGCGATCTAATAAAAGGTAAGTTTAACTCTACCTTAAATATGTTAACGATAATCATATAACCATTGTTTTCATTACTATTTCATTATTAATTATAGTACAAAACTCTATTAATCCTATTCTTGATTAATTACTTATTATGTAAATAAAAAGACATTTGCCCGTCAATGAGCAGGACCAATTGCATTTTATATCCCTTTTTCGTGAGGGAGATGTGAACTTGACTTAAATTTAATGACGTCATGTAACATTTGGTATCAACAATTATTTGCTTGCCCTCGATGCAGTCAAGTAGCCTATATGTTAAAGAATTAACAGATAAACAGTATCGATGATTTTGCACAAGATGCGCATTTCTACCGTCAATAGTCAATCGAACCCAAAATATTTGATATCCCAAACTGATTAAAAAAAAGATATTTACAAACCTAAACCTATTGATTAATAATCATTTAAAAAATTGATACTTTCAGCCATGAGTCAAGGGAAAAGAATTTGTATTGAAGCAGAGGTAATTATTACTGCTTTTTAAAGATAAAATTATATAACAAGAAAAACGAATCAAATAATATAGTGAAAAAACTAAATCTAGACAACAGGCGATTATGAAGATACAAATACATGCTTCTAACAACAAATGATGGAAGGAGATTTATCTTACCTCCTATACATTTCCAGGGATATGATTGGTTAAAAGCTTCCGCGTGCAAACCGTGTATATTTGATATTAGGTTAGTAGGGCCGGGGGCCGGGCTTATTTCATACACGGTTAGTAATGGTGTTATGTCCCTTTATAAAAACAAAGCGGTACTGAGAAAAAAAAAACAGACAAAGAAATTGATGATTAAGATTGAAATAAATTCATAAAACACATTTAAACCTTACAAGTCGTTATTGTTGGAATCTATTTTTTTATGATCAAAGGAAGTATTTTCTTAATGCTAACAGTATTGAAGACTTGCTCATTTTGAGAATCACTAGTCTTAATTTCACACGTTAAGATAGTCGGTAAGATAAATTCATTACATAGTTTGCTAGTGACGTAATACGATATATATGGGGTCAGTAAATTCCATATGGGGTGAGAGCTTCGCTTATGAAATTTACTGACCCCATATATACCGTATTAGGTCACTTGCACACTATGTAACTAATAATATTTCGAATGAAGAAAGATTGGCGCGTCGCTAGGGAATAAATAATAATATAGATACAAACAAACAGCAATTAGGAAGATATATTCCGAAAGAAAATTACGAACCTCATTCATTGATATGATTAAGGAATCAACAAAATAATGTTGACAACAAGAGTTCATAAGACCACAAACACCTGAATTCTTCAAAAATCACCCTACACAGATCAAAGAACAAGATACACCTTACTTTTAACATGATACTGTTACACACATGGGGTTACGTTACAGTAATTTAACAATGTTTATCTTGCAAATCGATTAGGGAGAGACAAATCATACTAGCTTCATGTTTTCTCAGTCGAAGGTCTTTTTTTTTACCCGAATTATTATATAAAAGGGCTAGGAAAGATACCAGAGGGACATTCAAACACATAGGTCGAAAAAACAACAAAAATACAATTGAATAAGCTATGTACAATTCTTCCGAAAATAGCCAATTCAAGATTATGTACTTTTGGTTGAACTCGAAAGGTAGCGATGCATGTCTAGTGATGATTTTACCCTGCTGACGTACAGGGTCTAGATCCAGTCAAATTGACACGACTCGTTTAGTTATTTTTGATACCCTGATTTGCATTTATATCAACTAATTTAAATGGAACAAGGGTCGATGATTGTGCATACGTACATGAACTATTTACATTCATTAACATTACGATTGTCATTAGGCTTGATAACTGCAATGTATTAAGATTTAAATTAAAAAAAAATGAATTAGTCGAAATACCATCTAACTGTATTTTATAGAAGATAAACAAAAATCTAATTGTCCAACCTAAACTTGTAGTGACCTCCAGGCAAATAAATACAGTTGTCGTTAATTAACTGATAAACATAAATCTAGCATGTCAGTGTGTTACTGCAAATAACAGAGGTTAGACGATATCCTGTACACAACATAGTTTTCAAGATGATAGTGTGTAGCATAAATAAAAGAGACGCAAAATAAAAATAACAAATTAAAGACAAACAACAGTACATAAAACATACCACAAAAAAACTGAAACTCTACCCGAAACATTGGGTAATCTCGTGTGCTCCGATAGGGTAAACAGTTCATACCCATCGTGCTGCTACATATAGAGAAGGATTTATTCTATATTCCGAAAGTAACAACTTGTATACACCCCCCCCCCCCCCCCCCCCAAAAAAAAAATATATAAAAAGAATGGAATGTTCTTTGATATGAATTAACATACATAATGCAATCTGAAAAACTTTGTTTCCGATCTATGTTTTATTCTCGGTCTTTTTTATTTGGTTATTGTTACACAGACAACTCGTATCATATATTCTCTAAATGTTCGACAATAAACATACCATAAATTGAATCTTTAAAATAAAAGAAATCAGATGTTAAGCAGGTTTAAGTGTTTGATAACTTTACAATTACTATTTATTTTTTTTTCAGCCAATGATTGCAAGAAAGGAAAATAAAATTGACTTTCAAAACCGCTTTTCAGAGAGTAAGAAATATATTCAAAATATTGCTGATGTGTCGCTTATGATGGCGAACATTTCACAGTTGCGAGCAGTTTTGGGATTTGGCAAGAGTAATACTTTTTATATTCATCTCCTCACACTAATTAGTGTTTCACTAGTGTCACATACAATTTTCGTTTTTGTCAGTGTAATAAGAGGTCATTATATTAAGAAGCACCATATTGCCTTGGTTCGAGCCCAAAAGAATCAAGAGAAAATACCTGCATTAATTACTAACGTAGAGACACCATCTCCTATTAATGACGAGTCCACTCTTACACGTGATCATGATAATAACCAAGCTGGAAAACAAGAAACCAAATCCGCTAATATAGATACAAGCGAACAAACAAGCAAACAAGGGACCATTTCAAAAAACGCCCCCAAAACAGTAAGGTTTTGTTGTTGCTGTACAAAACAGGACAGACCCGATGAATACGACGACAGTGATAACTGCCAATGTCCACATTGTCATACCGATCTGTATTTGGGTTATTTCTGTAATATTCTCGTGTTTATAACAATTTGTGCAAACATTGGAATTACTGGGATTGGAATAATAGGAGATTGCAAGCCAAACGCATGATAATCAATTCAGAAATAATGAAAAATAATGATCAGAAATTACGTAATAGAAAAAGAGTTCATATTAATATCGGACAGTTTGTAATTAAATGTATAGTATATGTATATATTTATTATAAAAAGCAATTGTGTTTGATTAACCATAATTCATGTTACTTTAACCAAGAAATAGAAATGTATATAAAACATAAGTACTAGTTGTATAACATGTATAAACATTATTTAGTGTTTTAATTTTGTTCGGCGTTCATTATCCAAACTATCGCTTTATAAAAATCATATCAGAGAGTACGTGCATATTTTAACCAAAGTTACTTTAAATCATGTAACTGATGATTTATTTTGTGTAATATGATTAAAAAGGATCACAATATTAACTTATTCTAACACAAAACTGTTCCAAATCAGTAAACAGGAAATGTTGCACCCTAATGCATAATTAGTTCGTACTGAAGGTATTCAATAGGTAAATGAAAAATTGGAGAACTTATGCACATCAAACTATGTTTGTCTAATACATTTGTTTGTGTTAAAACAGATAACATCTATGTTGATTTAAATGCGGGATAAATGATTCATTTGATCAGAAATGTGAAACACGATATGTTACACTTGTTTAAATTAATATCGTTACTCCCTATTGTTTGTTCTTTATCTCCACATTTTTTATTGCAGAAAAAAAATCATTTCTTTATGATTAGACGAATGAAAGTATACGTAATCGAAACAATCAAGACAATTATGAACATAAATACGAGAACAATGGACAAATACGACGGCATCAAACCAGATTTCCAGATGGAATTCTTTCTGATTGGCCCTTATTTCACAGGGACTGTTAAAGCTTTACTATATCTAATGGATCATGCACTGTTATGAAGGCTATGAATAGTGACGAATAATTTTTACATCTTTTTTTTTTATTTATGTGGATTTTTAAAAGTTCGCAAGGGTACTGAAACGTCTTGTAGTTTTATCAGATTATATATCCACATACTGTTAGGTACGGTTACTTTTTAATATAGGTGTCTTGTTTAATATATAAATATGGAATATGTGACATGATTACAAAATATCAAGGAGATCAAATATTTTGTAAGTTAGCAACTTTTAAAGAAAGATTTATACTGCACTCGTTCTATTTGAGCAGTCAAACTGCGTTGACCGTATATTTCTATTTATACTGCACTCGTTCTATTTGAGCAGTCAAAATGCGTTGACTGTATATTTCTATGTCATATACAGTCACTGACCCGATATCACTTTTCCTCATGAATATTTAAATAGAAATTGCCGAAATAATATTGAATTATTCATACGACCTCTTCAACCTGTTCTTGTTTCAAATGCATACAACGATGCATGGAACGACTCAACATTGTTTCTTTTGGAATTATTGGAAAAACATATTTAATTTGTTAATATTGTTTGTTTGCAACCTATACATCATTATGGTTTATGCTTATGGTTGATATTTAAGTCCATACTCAAACGATTTCGTTCACCATCGAGTGTTGGTTTCAACAGGTAAATGTAAATTTCATTGCGTTGTATATTTCTCCCCGAGCATGACGTGAGGCCTTTTTAAAGGGTATTTCCCCCAATATTTAAATAAAAAAATAACCTTAACGTATTAAACAACAATTGAAAATGTTTTTTTAGATTTCAGTATAAAGACAATAATAGTGCATTGACTTGACATATCAACGATATAAGGATTCGGCACGAAACGGGGAAATAGCTCTGCACAGCCTCGCATTTCCCCGTTTCTAAGCCTCATCCTTATATCGTTGATATGTCAAGTCAATGCACTATTATTGTCTATGTCATATACAGTCACTGACATGATATCACTTTTCCTCATGAATATTTAAATAGAAATTGTCGAAACTATCTTTAATTATTCATACGACCTCTTCAACCTGTTCTTGTTTCCAATGTAAACAACGATGCGTTTAACCACTCAAACTTGTTTCTTCTATAATTTTTGGAAAAAATATATTTCACTTGTTAATATTTTTTGTTTGCAACCTATAAATCATTATGTTTTATGTTTATTGTTGATATTTTAGTCTATAAACAAACGAATTTCGTTCACCACTGTTTTCAACAGGTAATGATGTACATTTCATCGTGCTGTATATTTCTCCGCCTGTGTGATATGAGGCCTTTTTAAAGGGTGATTTCCCCCAATATTTAAATCAAATAAATAATATTAACACAATAAACAACAATTGAAAATGTTTTTTAGATTGCAGTATAAAGACAATAATAGTGCATTGACTTGACATATCAACGATATAAGGATTCGGCCCGAAACGGGGAAAGTGCTCGGCACAGCCTCGCATTTCCCCGTTTCTAAGCCTCATCCTTATATCGTTGATATGTCAAGTCAATGCACTATTATTGTCTATATAAATCAATCAAAAATCAAGGTAACCGTGTTCATAGAGTGTAAAGAACTTGCCAATAACATCACCTACATATATTCATACAATTGATGTTTTACTTAGAATAATGAAAGATAATTTCACAGCGATTCGTTGTTAAGAAATAATGTTTGAGTTATCCTTCTTACAACTAAATGATATATTATCAAATATGTTAAATTAACACGAAAATTTTATCATACGTTTTCACATTACTTCATGGTAGCAAAGGATGTACATTCAAAATGAAGTTTTGTCTTCAAACTATTTGATTGAACCAATTGCATATTTTTACCTTTGTAGGTGTTCTTTTAGCAAAACAAAATTTGGAATCCTCAATATTTACAGAAATTTAAAAAGAAAAAAAAGGAAAAATATAAACAGATATCAGCATCGTTGCATTAATTTTATTTTTATCAACATCTAATATTTTATCCCTTTAAACCTGAACGAAGGGATAATTTATAGCTTTAAAAAGTAAAACATATTTGTACATGTTTATTTTAATGTGTGTGTGGATGTTGGGGGAGGATAAGTACCCGATTTGTATCGAAGTCAAATATAGTGTATCAATAACTTATGAGAAAATACTAGAACGAATACAATTGTGTTGATCGATAAATACCTAGAAGAAAAAGTCAGTATGTGAATTGCATCCAGGATAACAGAAGTATTTGCCGAGTAATTATTATCTATACTTTCCCCAGGTAAATCACAACCTTCATTATTCTTAAAACAATATAACACCATAGGAATTAATTAATTTGTATTAAAAATAGACAAACACTATAATCATGATAATTGAGAGAAAAAGAGTTAATATTTCTACAGGTAAAGTGTACCAAAAAATTATGAACACAATGAAAAATCGAGAATTATCTCTTGTAGAACCTTTATATTTTTCAGACACTATAAGGAATTACCTGAATTTGGACGATTGAGGTCTCTTTAAGATAAATAGATTTTTTTATATATCCGACTTTTGTTGGTGTGCATCCAGGTTTTATCGAGTGAACAAACAGTGGTCCTTTAATACATTTCGTTAGAAAAAACAAAAACTTTAAAAGCACTTTTCAGGCAAACAATAAATGAACATACACTGCAATTACTTTTTACTGTGATATTGCTGAATATACACATTTCTCGTTCATTTTATAAATTGTTTTGTTTAATATCTTTTAAATGTGTATTTATGTGCTTTATGAAGAAAAGGCATATTTAGTCGTTTTCATTTACAAGTGTTCTAGGTTTGAACATTATCAATTTATATTTCCAGCAATTAAAAGGAAGAACTCTGTGACAATGGTATTAATGTTAAGATGAATTCGACTTGGCATGTATAATTAATTGGTCGTGAAATACAACACATTTCATTAAATAATGTATTTGATTTTCAAAGACTTATATCGTGAGACATATTACACGGGAGACTTCTCTTCAAGAGAAAATCAAAGAATACGACATAAAATCTGAAAAAACAAAAAATATAAAAAAAACAAAAATACACACGAAACAAAGGAACAACGCTTTTATTGTTTTACTTCATCTCAATGTCACAGTGAGGCATCATCAGGGAGCAAATAACTCATACCTCAATGCAATTTTAAGGCGGTCCCTATCACTAGCTATAGCGGATTTCTTTGCCAAAAGAATTGGGTAGACTTTGTCAGATATAACACCACCTAATCGGGCCCGGTCAAAAAAGAACAAACTGGAATGTAGTCCATTTTTAAAACAAAATAGTTCCTACGCATAAGGGTGCATCTTAAATTATGTAGCATACATTTTAGTAATTTAGGTATCAGATGAAAGGCGAAGGACTGGTGATCCTTGTGGAACACACTATTTACTGACATTTTGAATAATACAAAAATGTATGAATGAATTCTAAAATAGAGGATATATAAAGCCTGTTTCTAGGATTTTCTTATCCCAGGCATAGATTACTTTAGCCGTATTTGGCACAACTTTTTGGAATTTTGGATCCTCAATGCTCTTCAACTTTGTACTTGTTTGGGTTTATAAATATTTTGATTTGAGCGTCACTGATGAGTCTGATGTAGACGAAACGCGCGTCTGGCGTACAAAATTATAATCCTGGTACCTTTGATAACTTTCTCAGATATGCTTCTTAGAATATCGAATAGATGGACGTTATATACAAGAATTCAATATCCTGTATTTGTTGTATGATATAAGGGGGTATAATATTTCTATGAATGCTAAACATGCAAGTGAACGTCAAAAAAGATAGTTACAAACAATTAAAAATGGGAATCTAGAAAAACAATAGACAAGGAGGCTATAATATGGCGTTCATTATCACTGAACTAGTATATATTTGTTTAGGGGCCAGCTGAAGGACGCCTCCTGGTGCGGGAATTTCTCGCTTCATTGAAGACCTGTATGTGACCTTCTGCTGTTGTTTTTTCTGTGGTCGGGTTGTTGTCTCTTTGACACATTCCCGATTTGCATTTTCAATTTTATACAATAGATGCAGCGCCATATCGGTATTAAAAAGTCCATGACAATTGTGAATAGATTTAAATTAATGAGGAACAAACTAATATCATGCATTATCACGTCCATGCAGTTTTCAATATTTTTTAACAATTTCATCCATTAAATAATTCAACAGTGCGGGTGTTTATAGTAAGATATGAACTGCTGACTCCTAAAGAATTGGTTTTTGATACCGGATTTTATACATACTGTATTCCCCAGTCTACAGTGTGTGTTTGTGTTTGTAATTGTGTTGTTTTTATTCGTCTTTTCGATGTTTGTCGTATTAACATTTGTATTGTCTGTTACAGGACTTTCAGAATGATCTGTATTGCCCATTTGTGCCTTTTTGATTCTTAATAGATGATAAGGATTAAATGTGCTTACCATTTTTGTGCTTTTTTTGTGATTTGAAGGGATTTCATGAGATTTAATATTTAAGATATTTGTTATGTTGTGTTTTCAATATTTTCATTTAAGTTATTTGCCAAGTAAATATTAAGTGTGCGGAAGATGATGAATAAATATTCACTATAAAAAACATGAAAAAGTGTGCAAGAAAAATATGCATTTTTATGTCACTATTATTGACCGTTATATTACAAAATACTGTCAAATAAAATAGATCACAGAAAAGCTGACTTTACATTGAAAATGGATCAGTATTGATGGCATACATGCATATCATTTTTTTTTAAATGATTATGTTTTACTTTCTTTCATTAAATTACAAACTTTTTAAGTGAAATAAAAAATAAAAAAAAAGTCTGGTATGCCTTTTTTATCATCTATTATTAAACACGAATATTCACTTGAATAAGAGTACTGATTCACTTGACAAAAACCCCATTCCCGACCAAACACTATATACCTTCCGTTTAATTTTTGTATTGTCACATGATTTTCACAAGTATAAATATCTGAACATTAGTGACAATCTTAAGTACAGCACAGTTTTTGTTGAACAGGTAAGTTCTTAAGTATATTATCGGTGTGTTTTGATAATATTGTTTGTTTGTTTATTTTTTGGTCGTTTGTGGGGTTTTTTTCCCGCAACTACATTAATCCTTATAGAATAAACAGGAGGTAAATATATCCCAAATTCAAATTTCAAGAAAAAACGTTTAGAAAAATAAAGAATTATATTTGAATTGGTGAAAGCTCAGAACTTGACGTTAGCACCATATACAAAACATTTATTGTCTTTATTCTGCAGTCGGAATTTTGGTAATAGACAGCATTTCCATTGCAGTAGCTCAGTACTTAAATAATTATATAAAAAATACGGACACTATTTTTTTTAAATTTGCAGTTTTTTCGTTTTATAAGGTTTGTGATTTCTAAATAATAACATCTCTGTTTTTATTACCAAAAGACAGTCATTGTCTAAATACGACTTAATCATAAATGTGTTTACCCTAAACACGTGAAATGGTCTAAATATTGAACAGAAACTGTTTTTGACATTGTATTTTTGTTATATCATTAAGAAAAATGCGGAAAAAATAAAGAAAAAAAATAATAAAAAGTCTATATCGGTTTTACACTCATTGTGTTTACGGGCTTACTTACACTAGCAAGCGCAAATAGCACTTCAAAATTTAACCTGTTGTTCAGTCAGGCTAGCTATATAACTAGGTTCAACCCAATTTTTGTTTTCGAAAAATGCCTGTAACAAGTCAGGAATATATAGCAGTTGTATCATCATCTTAGCAGTCACTTCTCAAATGATGTATAACGAATCTTCAAATAGTGTCCGTTTCAATATATTTATAAATTATACAGAAACTAAGGTTTCAACTCCCTTGAGTAAAGTTGCCTTATATATATCCTTATCATTTTTATGTATGTGTTGATCAAATAGCCCTTCAACGGTTTCCGTTCTAGTACATATATATCTTTCAAATATTTGGCGTTGATCTCGAAGTTCTACTTCCCATAAAGCTCATTTTTATAAAAGATACGTTCCACATGTTCTAAAACACCATCACAATACCACAAAAACATCTCTATTTGTAGAAGAGCATGGGGCAAAAGCGGTCCGTGTATATTTGCGTCCATTCGTTTTTCATTTTGAAATATCAAAAACAAAAAACGAAAAACGAAAGTGTTTTCATTTTTCGTTTTTGATTTCTTAAAAACCAAAATGAAAAACAAAAGTGTTTTCGCTTTTCGTTTTTGATTTCACAAAACAAAAAACGAAAAACAAAAGTATTTTTATTTTTCATTTTTCATTTTTGATTTTTCAAAAACTAAAATCGAAAAATGAAAGTGTTTTCATTTTTCATTTTTGATTTCACAAAAACAAAAAACGAAAAACGAAAAACGAAAGTGTATTCAATTTATTTTCCCCACACTGTTTAATTGTCATTCAATAGATGACAATGTTGTCATTTTTCATTCATTTAAAGATGCTTCATGCTTAGAGAATGAAATTATTACAATGTTGTCGATTTTTGTTACGTACTTAAACAAAAAGGATGAACATAGAGTTTTGTATATAATTTTAATTATTTCTCGATTTATAATGTAAAATTTTTCTTTCATTGATAGTAAATGTTGCTAATGTAAACCCCGGTGTTCTTTCAGCATAATGTAGACAAAATAGACCGCATGACTTCTGAATTGAACTACGGTGATAAAGTAATCAAAGACTTTCAAATTACCTTGTTTATATCTTTGATAAAGAATATATTATTATATTTAAATATTAAACGAATCACAAATTTAAATTGTACAATATAATATTATATAAAGGTGGTACACATAAATAGATTGATGACAACACCACACTAACAAGGGAGGTAACTACTTTTAAAACTGACACGAAAACTAGCCCGGTCGACCTTAAAGTATACATGAACAGCGGTTGTCATATCAATACTATTTTAATTGAAGAAAATGTCGACGGATTCAAAAGTCTTTATCAATCTTAACAATAGGAGTGCGTGATCTTTACTTTTAAGTTTAAAGAGCTCGAGGTTGATCTAAGATGATAATACAGAGGCGTAACTAGCCTCTATTACAAACAAAAGCAAACTATATTGTTGGCGAGGGAAGGACCCAAGGACCCCAGAAGAACTGGAACAAATTATACAAAATGATCGGAGCAAAAGATTTTTAATATTCACATGTATCAAAAGACATATGTAGGATGAAGAAAAAACAATGTAATCCACATAGTCAAGTATGTGGCTATTGTTAGTTTAAACATATTTATTAATAGTGGAAAGGAAATGTTCTCCTGGGAAGAGGGACCGAACAAGGAACTTTTGCTTTTGTAGTCCGGTGCACTAACCTATGTTACTTTAGTATAATGAGTATCAATGGTCCGGTTCCCCGTTGAAGACCCTCCAGCTACTTTCAAGATTAAGAACAGGAATAAAAGCCCTGTCCATTAATTATTTGTATATTTTCTCTATATTTTGTGCGATTTTGTCCCGTGTACATTTACTACACATCTCTTTAATTATTTTCTATTTAGGACCTGGATACGGCTCAATGCTAGTTTAACCCTCCAATTTTAAAGGTCATACTAGTATGTTTTTTAAATTAATTGATGCCGTGGGATTGGGATTTTTAGTTTTAATGTACCCATGTCAGCTTTTTAACTTGCATTTACAGCAATGATAGCCAGTTTTGTGTTCTGTAATATACTGTAACAGTTTGATGTTCCATGTCCGGTAGCATCGTAACTTCTCAAAACATCTTCCGAACAATATATGGATATCTGTGTCATGGGCATGTACAATTGCCAAACAACACATGCCCGTTCTTTAGTCTTCGTAGATCTATTCCAACTTAAGTCTTATTGAGTGTACGACAAGCAGAACATGATATTTCATACCATGGAATATTGAATCCATAGTCATAAAGATCGATTACTTGATTGGTGTTCCGTTAACGTAGCTGCAGAAAAAAAAAACCGCGAGAGCTACTTTCGAATATTTCTACAATTTCAAGCAGTTTTCGACTCACAAACACAATAATATTTCCAACATTTATTAAAATAATTTTTGTTTACACTTTTTTATTTTATGTTGTTTTAAAATATCAATTTGACTTGAATTTCGGATCCCGCTAACATGTTTAACCTCGCCACAGTCTAAATGTATGTGCCTGTCCCAAGTCGAGAGCCTATACTTCAGTCACGGTTGCCGTTTGTTTATGTGTTACATTTTTGTTTTTCATTTAATTTTTGTACATAAATTAGGCCGTTAGTTTTCTTGTTTGACTTGTTTTGCATTGTCATTTCGGGGCCTTTAATATCTGACTATGCAGTATGGGCTTTGTTCATTGTTGAAGGCCGTACGGTGACCTATAGTTGTTAATTTCTGTGTTATTTTGGTCTCTAGTGGAGAGTTGTCTCATTGACAATAATACCACATCTTCTTTTTTATATTTATATTAGTATATTAAATATACATGTATATACCAAGCTATGTCAGTTTATATCTTGTTTCTCGTCTGACTATACAAAAGGCTAGGAGAGCTACTTTGATAGACCACGTTGTCTGATAGGCTGTCTATATAAAGCAATGGGACAATGCATGGCATGAATGTCATACTCAAAAAGACATCCAGAGCTTACCATAGTCATCAACTACCCACCAACATGACGTGAGCTCTGGTTGGCTCTTAACTCAAATACAAGAGCACAGCAAAATGTCAAAATATTCTATTCAAACTGGGTGACTTGGGAGAAAAACATTGAAACTTTCCAAAGAAATACACCCCACCCCTCAACTTTTTAATAAGGAGACATTATTGCAAATGAGTCAACTATCCCTTTGTCCACAAAGTTCAAATGTTCAAATGTTGTGGATGTGAGCAATTATATATAAGCAACTATATAACCTTCAACAATGAGAAAAAACATACGGTATTGTCGGCTGAAATAGTCCATGATATGAAAAATATGAAACAGTTCAATTGAGAAAAATAATGGCCTATTTTAAAACAACATAAATTACGAAAAACAAATATGAAAGACATCAACAAAAGACAACAACCGAACTACATGATGCTGGGTTGGAGCAGGCATATGCAATATATGACGGGGTTTAACACGTTTGTGAGCGCTAAATCCTCCCCTGAACCTGGGACAGTTTTGTTACAGCACAGCATAAGAACAACTATAATAGACAAATCAGTGGAAAAGGGCTTAACGCATGAGATCGATACAAAACAGAAGAACAAAAAAACATGTAACAAAAACACATACCGAATGTGGCAGGGTATTTATACATTGTTTTCAATCAATCAAAGTACTGAAGTACTGAACATCGAATGACTGCAAGTTCTTTTGAATTGTCACAAGCACTTGTCTCAGAAAAAAAATCACATCTCTGTACCTGAAAGTGAGGTTAATGTACAGATATAATTTTCTTTCTGAGACAAGTTCGTGCAAGTAGTATGAATAAATGACAGGGAATTCAACTTCAACGTTATAACTATTATATTGTAGTGATACACATTAGTACACTCTGGTTTGTTAGTATATATTATATCAATATTTGTATATTACAGTTACATCTTGTATATATGATTTTCATCCATTTGTATATCATTCTATTTTACTATTTTAAAAATAGTACAGTGCAAGTGTATGGGGGATACTGTTCTGTAAAAACTAGATTTTTCTTATAGATTTGATTTGAGTAGGTATTCATATTTCTCGCAAAACTCAGTACACATATTCTATATCATGATCTGTTTAATTTTAATGCCAAATATAGAGTTCTGACCCTCAATTTCACGATCAACTAGACATGGAAAATGATAGTGCGAGTGGGGCATTTATGTACTATGGACACATTCTTAGTCAAATCCTTCATTAAAAAAGTTAGTAAATTTACTTCAGATAAAAAAACTACATTTGTAAATTAGACGAACTGATCTAATAAAAAGGTATATTTTTGATTTCGTTATACCTATGTGTATGAGAACATTAATATGGATATGAATTTTAATAAGATTGTTGAAAGAACGCGCTCAATCTTAGGATTTAATTCTTATCAATCTTACCGAGCACAGCGAGGCAAAAACAAATAGACGTCTTTCAAACCATAGTTAATATGTATGCTATACACACATTATGTTGGTTTTTTTTGTTGTTTTTTTTTGTATCAAACTTGGTTATCAATCAAAAATACAGTCCTGGATAATAAAAAATCATGAATTATTAGGTCCAGTAATCAAATAATCACAACAAAAAACACCCCAGTAGTTGTTGTTTGTTGATGTGGTTCTCGCTTCTCGTTTTTTACATAGTTAAGACCGTTGGTTTTCCCGTTCGAATGGTTTAACACTAGTCATTTTGGGGTATCTTTTTGACTTGCTATTCGGTGTGAGCCAAGGATTCGTGTTGAAGAGGGTACTTTGACCTATAATAGTTTACTTTTACAAACTGTGACTTTATGGAGAGTTGTCTCATTTGCACTTATTCCACATCTATCTTATATCTATATATCATTTTGATATGTTTAATTGAGGTCTGGAACTGGCATGTCAGTTACTGCTAGCAGTTCTTTGTCAATTTATGTCAGAATTATATTTATTTTCCGTAGTTTCTTTTGTTTACTATTCTGACATCGAACTCGGATTTCTTTTAAACTTAGTTTTGCTGTGCATATTGTTGTTTGTTTGTTCATTCTACATACTAGCTATAGTTGTATAGTGCCACTATTAGTGGGAGGGTCAGATCTCACAAAGCATGTTTAACCCCGCCGCATTTTTGCGCCTCTCCCAAGTCAGGATACTACGGTCTTTGTTAGTTTTTTATGTTTTTTATTTGTTTTTTTTTTTATCTAAGTTAAGTGTGACGTCCATTTTCACCTAACTAGTATTTTTTTTTTAGAGACCAGCTGAAGCACGCCTCTGGTTGAGGGATTTTCTCGTTGTGTTGAAGAACCATTGGTGGCCTTCGGCTGTGCTCTTTGGTTATGCTGTTGTTTCTTTTACACGTTTTGTATTTCCATTCTCAATTAGATTGATTGATCAACTAATTGATTGATTAATTGATTAATTGATCATTTTACTTGAAGCAAAAGTCATGATCATTTGATAATCCTTTATTTGTATTGTAGTGTTAATTTCACCAATGAAACTCTACATTAATTTTTGTCTTGATATTAAATGTCTTTGTAATGATCGTCTAATTATAATAAGACACGCAAGAATATGAAATATGAATACTTATTTGGCCTTCAACGCCTCAACCTTTTTTTAATGTGATTAACTTCATTGTTCAGTTAGATTTCGATTTTGATATTGTTTTTGCAAGCTTCCATAATAGATTTCCGGTAATTGTTCTGCATAAAACCGTATGGGAAAGCGCATTGACTAAATTTTCCAAACGATTATTGGAACCCAATAATTTGGCTAGGTGTTGCAACCTATAATGTAAAGAAGTTACAGCCGATTGCATTGAGTGTGTAGGCTTCCCCGGTTATCTTGCTTGTAGTATAAGGTTAGGTAAACTACCCTCCTTTAGGAGAAGACTAGTTCGACAGATAACCAATCAATCTGTCTGTAGGATTAGGCTACTTCTACAGGAGGGTAGTATACCTTACTTAATAATGACTTCACGTTTCAGCTAACAAGCAAGCAAACCAAAGATATAACCATTGTCTACACACTCAATGTAATCGGCTGTAATGAAAATGCGGAGTTTGTGAGACCAGTCTCAAGCAACCAGTCGATAGCAGCCAGTTTTCAAATATTTATATAAACCTAAATGTTGCATAAGACTCAAACGTACTTCAAATGTTTTTATTAATATTTAACCACTATATCATCAGCTTTTAATATATAATTAGGCAGTCAAGACACTATTCAATGAATTTTAATATTTCATTTCTGGTTCATTAGCTATATAAAGGCAAAATCAATCGCTTTCGATATATTACACAGCGTTCTGCCCGCTTTACATTTTAAATAGTCAACACTTTTGAGTGTTCATAGAATCGTAAATAATTATTTATTTTTTTCAAATGATGGCAAAATTGCACTATTGTGTGAAATATCTTTCCTTATTATCGGCATCCTGTCAAATAGTTCATGAAAAGTAATAATTATTCTGCGTTAAAAGAAACTTTTAACCTTTTTTTGCCACACAAAACTGTTTTTACAAAACATTCTACCTCTGAACTAGTGGATTTCGCTTAAATATGATTGGACAAAAGGTTTATTTTTTGTATTCAAAGTATGGTGGTCAAGAAAATTATTTAATAGCTTAAAAAAGATTAATCCGTGCTATAAATTAACTTGAATTTTGATCAAGTAGGCCCTAGATCTCTAGCTTACGTTCTCACCTAGTGCAATTAAAAGTATTGCCGCAGATTGTTTTTTAATAACTGTCCGGTAAGGGTTGGGTAAGGTATCCGACCTCAACTTTAGACCTACTTTAGAAAGAAAAAAAACTTAAGCAGAACAACACCCTGGATTTTTCTTGTAGACCTCAGCTACCCAGCTTCCCTTTGCACCTAGTGGGGACAATATTTATAACATTTTCGGTAAGGGTGGGGATGGGTGTTCGACCCCAACTTTGGACCTATCTTTAAAAAAATAAGCCAAACAGCAACCTTCATTTTTTTTCTCCAGCAGACTTCAGCTAACCAGCTCCCATTTACACATTGTGCGGACAAAAGTATTGCCGTAGAAATTTGTTTATCATCTTTTCTGTAATGATGGGGTAGGGTGGGTAGCTGAGGTCCACTTGAAAAAAAATACAGGGACTCCAATGTGGCTTTATGCAGAACAATTACCGGAAATCTATGATATATATAGTTTGCAAAATAAGTAATATATTTTGACAAATAATGAAAGCACGCTTCTTAATTAATAGACATTGAAAAAAAGAGAAACCGTATGATAACCAATAACAATCTCCTAGAGACAAACTACATTACATTTTAACACCATTATTCTAGCTATTTTATTTATTTCTTGGTTCATTGTCTCTATTATTTATATCTTTGTCCACTATTCTCAATTCCATAATCCCCCATCAACGGCCTCTAGTTAATGTCCAATATGCACCTTATAGTCTTCACAAATAAGCAAAACTAATACCGAACAGGCTCCGAATGGCAAAATAACTGGATGCTTTAATATCCCGGTTTGAATTGTGAAATTGCAGAATTTTTTTTTTAATCTATTGATCAAGCAAAATACATTATCGTTCTCGATGTTCGTAAAATATTGCCAGATGGACCATGGTCATAAATTCTAATAATCTTGTATCAACCTTTCTAAACTTAAAAGTAAAATTCAACCACCCATATTGTTCAGATTTTTTAAGACATTTGCATCCGTCGACATTATCTTCGATTAAAGAAGTATTGATCCGACAACCGGGTTAGTTTTCGTGTCAGTTTTAAAAGTAGTTACCTCCCCTGTTAGTGTGATGTTGTCATCAATTCTACTTAATTGTAACATCTTTATTTAATTTTATATTGTACAATTGAAATTTGTGATTCGTTTAATATTTAAATATAATAATTTATTCTTTATCAAAGATATAAACAAGGTAATTTGAAAGTCTTTGATTACTTTATCACCGTAGTTCAATTCAGATGTCATGCGGTCTATTTTGTGTACATTATGTTGAATGAACACCGGGTTTTTACATTAGCAACATTTACTATCAATGACTGTACATCAAGACAAGAAAACATTTAACATAATAAATCGAGAAATAATTAAAATTATACACAAAACTCTATGTTCATCCTTTTTGTTTAAGTACGTAACAAAAATCGACAACATTGTAATAATTTCATTCTCTGAAGCATCTTTAAATGAATGACAAATGACAACATTGTCATCTATTGAATGACAATTAAACAGTGTGGGAAAAATAAATTGAATACACTTTCGTTTTTCGTTTTTTGTGTTTGTGAAATCAAAAATGAAAAATGAAAACACTTTCATTTTTCGATTTTAGTTTTTGAGAAATGAAAAATGAAAAATGAAAATACTTTTGTTTTTCGTTTTTTGTTTTGTGAAATCAAAAACGAAAAACGAAAACACTTTTGTTTTTCATTTTGGTTTTTAAGAAATCAAAAACGAAAAATGAAAACACTTTCGTTTTTCGTTTTTTGTTTTTGATATTTCAAAATGAAATACGAATGGACGCAAATATACACGGGCCAAAAGCATTCTAAATATGTCAAATGATAAATTGTGGTAAATTTGAAGTGCCATTCTTTTTATCTTCTTCATCATGACTGTTGTTTACATGTGACATCCAACGTCGCGATTTATTTCACTCAGTTAATTAAATGATGCGAAAGATACCATAGAGACATTCAAACCCAAAAGTCGAAAAGAATCACCTCACATCACCTCTGTTTTCTCCGAGTTCGTTTTGATCAGTCTTTAATTGCTACCTTAGTTTGCTATAAAATAAGTATTGAAATGTGCATTGTTGTACGACTTTGCCCCCCGCAGAGCTATAGAAAAACAGTACATTAACGGGTGTTACATGACTCCTTTTAGACGATACACGGACTCTTTTTAGTTGTTACACGGACACTTTTTATGAATAGAATCGCTCGTGCATGAACAATGAGTTCATGGGCACTTTAACTTTCAATTAGATTTGAACTTTTTTGGTTCACCGACATATTTCCTGTCTTTTTTTTTATAAATATTTCCGTTATCATCAATATTTGTTTTAAAACATTTCCAGTAAAATACTATTCATATCAGTATACTAATAGATTCGTTCATTTAACTTCTAAAAGGGGAAAGGGGGGGGGTATGTTTTTCGTCTAATAAAAAAGATATTTTGATCCCAAATTTTATGAGAAAAAAATTACTATGGTCAAGCAGATAACAAATTAATGATCTGCATGATTCCTGATTTTTCGAATACCGTATATATATTATAGTGCTAATTTAGAAAAAAAAAAAGATATTGGGTGACGGTGTTGTAAAGGTAAATAGTTAATATAATTAGAAAAGTACATACCCCTCACCCCCTTTTTGGAGCATGGATATAAATAGTAATTTTAGATAATGCTGAAAGTGAAGAAATGATGATACCGACGTTTATATTTCAATTAAAAAAGACAGAAAATATGTAAATAAGAAACAAATCTCATCAAAAGATAAAATCCCTATCAACTCACCAATGCACGATTGATCCTATAAATAAAAAGTGTTCGTGTAATACATGTCCAAATAAGCAGCAACTCTTGAAGAAAATCATCAAACTTATGTCAGGCCTCAATTTTGGACGGTTGGCTTCGATTGGTCATATAGTAACAGGTGTTTAATTAATCGATCAACACTTGCAGAGACCGAGCATGATTTTATTTTTTTAAGTATTTGTCTTAATATATACAATAACAGAACAAAATCCATTTTTATATAACATTTCACTCAATAATGAAGTAGAAAATTCATTCTTTTGATACATTTATAGTGTTATTGAATTTAATTATAAGTTGAATTCAAATCTATCAGGGGCGGATCCAGTCATTTTAAGAAAGGGGTTTATCAACCCAGGAAAAAAGGGGTTTCCACTATTTGTCCACATTCACATGCATTGATCGTCCAAAAAAAGGGATTCCAACCCCCGGCATCCCCACCCCCCTCCCACTGAATATTAAATTCATGTATTTGACAGCAAACGTGCGATTTTCACGAAATGTTTAAAGGGGGGATGGGGAAATGAAATGGCACATCCTGCATTTTTTCATCAAAGTAAAGATCACAGCCTGTTTATTTTAAATCCATTAAGGCCCCCCCCCCGCTTTCCGTGTCACCCATAAAATTAAACGTTAGCTTACTTACCACAAAAATATTTCTTAAATATATTACATTTCAACGAAGTTGCATTTTAAAAACATAAATCTTATACTTGAAATGGTGTTTTTTTGTTTTTATCAAATTATTAGAATCTTGATTTGTTTTTCTGGAAAAAAAACTCCGTTGAAGGAAAATGAAAAAAAAATGTGTTTATTCTATAACTTACATTTACTGATTTGAGGCCATTTAAGTTTCTCAAATATTAAGCTTGCAAAATGTAATACTTCTTCCTTGAAACGTCGTACAAGTCAGGTACAAAACAAAAGTAACAAAAAAACAGGCCGGAAACAACCTGCCGTATAGTTTTTCTGCACTTGTAGTCAGGTCAAGGTCCTCGGCTGGCGCCTCGGACCTTGACCTGACTACTCGTGCAGAAAAACTATCCGGCAACGGTTGTTACCGGACTGTTTCTTTGTTACCTTTGTATTGTATCTAGTACTTATTAAATGTAATATCAGTATTTAGTTCAAATATAATCTTAAATCAATCTTTATTCTATCTTATTCATTCTAATGTGACGTAATTTTTCATTTTTTGATGATCTGTTTTTACAAATTCAAATGTGACGTCATTGTTTTGTCATTTTTTACAATTTCAAATATGACGACACTTGGCGTTGAGGTTTGAACTTATTCGGATGTGTTGCATTTCGTCGGGTTATGTAATGTATTTCGGTTGTTTCCTGTAATTAGTTAATATTTCAGTTTTATCACATATCTTTTGTATAGTAATTTTATAAAATTTACTGTTTGCAATAGTATAAATTATTCTAAATAATAGGGATGTTCTGGTATCTAACAGAAAACCCTGGCCGTTTTTGGCACAACTTTTTTGAACTGTTGATCCTCGATGCTGTTCAACTTTGTACTTGTTTTTGGCTTTCAAACTTTTGTATCTGGGCGTCACTAGTAAGTATTGTGTGGACAAAATGCACTTCTGGCGTATTAAAATTATAAACTTGTTGCCTTTTGGTAGCTATTATTCGTGTGTTTCTTTGTCAATTATGTTCTCCTATTTAATTATATTGTAGTCCTGTAATGTTATGATGTCATTTGAATGTTATATTTCACATGGCCATAAAAGAGGGAGGTTTGGCATGTCACAAAACCAGGTTCAACTCACCATTTTTTCCTTTAAAAATGCCCTGTACCAAGTCAGGAATATGGCCATTGTTATATAATAGTTCGTTTCTGTACATGTATGTGTTACATTTTAACGTTGAGTTTCCATTGTGTCGTTTGTTTTCTCTTATTTTTGAGTGTAAATTCACACTGCGATAAGACGTGTCACGGTACTTATCTACCCATATTCATGTATTTTATTTTGATGTTATATTTGTTATTCTCATAGGATGTCGTCTAATGCTTAGTCCGTTCTTGTGTTTGTTACATTTAAATGGTGTGTCGTTGTACTCCTCTTATATTTAATGCGTTTCCCTCAGTTTTAGTTTGTTACCCCGATTTTGTTTTTTGTCCATGGATTTTATGAGTTTCGAGCAGCGGTATACTACTGTTGCCTTTATTTAGTTCCCTATATATTTTGGTAGACATTGTCAAGACATTGTTTATATGATCTCTAGGTTCAATTGAAACCAGTATCCAACAATATCCAGCAGACGTTGATGTTAACTAGTTTAGTTCACAGTGTGTTCGTCAATTTCAAGCTCACTTTTTCAGTCACTTTTTGGTATTTTAACGAGATCGGGACCAACTTCGTACGAACTTACAATTTTCGCATTCGGGTGTCCATCGTATATAAAATTCGGGACAGTGTGACGCGGGCATTATGACCTGACAACAGTATCGTAACTACATGTATATCCCTTCTTAATAAGTCTATTTAAAGGTTTTGTTAGTTTCTGAGGTGAAACATTTTAATCCTATAATATTCACATTTTTAATAAAAGAGTCAAATTAATTTGACTGCATATCTTTTTAACCGTCTCCAACTTTTTCATGTTTCGTATTCTTTCATTGACGAATCGTGGTTTTTTTTATCATTTCCGAAAGTATTTGTATTGTTCTTTTTATCCACCTAACAAAATCATTGTGCAAGATTTAAGATCATATTTGTAGAGGCTAATAATTTAACAAAATGGCAGAAATTGCAGAAATATTCGAGGTAATAGACGAAGCGGCAGATGGAGTGGCTGATGAAGCCGAAGGAGCTGAGGCAGATATGGACCCTGAAGAACAAGCAGAGTTTGAGGAAGAAGTTGCAGATGCGACAAAGGAGGTTCAAGAATTATCAAAATCTGCAGAAGTTTTTAAGAACATTATGAAAGGATCTCTTAAATTTTTTAAATCATTTGGAATATTTGTGATAAAAACCTCTGCTGTCGGTGTTATTCTGTATTTTGTCAATGTTGGTTTATCAAAACTTATCAAGGTTACAAATAGCAAAGGACACAGTGGCAATAAGAAAATATTAGCTATTGTCAAGGCAAATATTCAGCTTATCAAAACAGAATCCAACTTGTGTAATGCCATAAAAGATTGGTTGCAAAAACACAAGGACGACATGATTACTTTGGATGGCATTGACATTAAACTAGAGTCTATATTTGAGACAAAACTGAAGCCTATATCTGATGTAAGTTTAACGTTGTTATACTGTTTCTATTTACGAATTAATTACAGAACCCGTACACGATTATTGTTTCAATTTTTTGTTTGGCTAGATATCCTGTCGAAATTTAGTTTCCGAGGTAGGAGTCTAGTGGCACTGTTATCTGAATTGGACATAACGGCTGTTTTATATATTAAACTTGTCTGAACTTTTAACGACATGTTGTGTCGACACTTGTCTATCTTGAACAACTATATGCTGATATACACTTTTTTGCTGGTGGACTATCAGTTCCCGAGGGTATCATCAGCTCAGTAGTCAGTGCTTCGGTATTATCATGATTTAACAAACTTTACTAAAATTGTCCGTTTTTAAGTTTTCAAATAATTATGAATTTAAGGTTTCAACTGCCTCAGGCAAAGTTGGATTTAGATGAATTTGGTTATCTATTTTAGGTATTGTTGACATATAGCTCTTCAACGGTTTCGGTACTTATATTTCTTCGGATTTTAAATGTTTGGCTTTGAATATTCCTGATGAAGGTAAATCCAGAAAAGCGCTTCGGACGCAATAAATTATAAAACGTGTTGTTTCAATTTTTTGAATTGTATTATTACGCCCAAATTTTGTCTCTTTGGTGTATAACTTACATTACCACGATATGTTTTGTGCTATTCATCACGCTTTATCAGCAAGCATATTAACACTTTCTCAAACTGTTTTCGCAAACAAATAGAAATAATTGAAAGTGTCACTTACAAAGTAAAACAATGTTCGTCCTCTTAAACAGTCTTCTTGCCTCCTGCACTCGCGTGATGCTATATGTAATATTGAAATAGACTCAAAGTTTGTAGAAAGAAATGTTTGTGTTTTCTTTGTAACAACTATACATGAATATAAAAAGAAGATGTGGTAGCATTGCCAATGAGACAACTCTCCACAACAGACCTACTGACGCATAAACTAACAACTATGTCACCGTACGGCCTTCAACAATGAGCAAATCACATACGGCATAGTCAGCTTTAAAAGGCCCTGAAATGACAAATGTAAAACAATTCAGACGAGAAAAGTAACGGCCTTATTCATGTACAAATAAATGAACGAAAAAAATGTGTAACACATCAATTAATGACAACCAATGATTTACAAGCTCCTGACTTGGGACAGGCACATACATACATAATGGGTGGGGTTAAACATGCTATCGGGATATAAGGTATAAGGATTCTATCTTTATCATTATTAAGTTAAGAATATTAGTAGAACAGTAAAAAAGTAAAACAAAAATACAGAGCTTCAAGATAAATTCAAAATGTGGAAGTTTATAAAAAACTTGGCATGAATCATCCAAAGGAACGAATGGAAAACAACCGACATGTTTATTACTTGGAAATAACAAAATATAGTTTTATTTCGTATTTACATGAAAGTAAACCATGAACATATTTTAAGTATTGTTGTGTTGTAGGCTATTGAGAGAACCTATGATACTGCAAAGCATTTAAAGTATAAGAAAGACGGCAAATGGTCATTCAATATTCCGACAGTAACCGACATTGGTAGTTTGTTGGATGGATCTGTTTCTTTCCTTAATAGCATTAGAAAGCTCAGAGACTTTGCAGAACTTAACAAGGGAAAGGTTGTTAGTCTGAAATCCTTCCTTGAAATAGTTACCCCAGAAGACCTTGATGAAATACAGAATCAAATAGAGCATTTAAAGAAAATGCCTTTCGAATGATGAACAGAAACCAGACTTTAATTTCATATATTTATGTAACTTTATGAGAAAAATGTATTTCGAGCAAGTATAAACTTTTATTCAAGTTTCTGTTTTTAATGTGTATCGTTGTTTCTTAATAACTTCAATTATTTTGAAAATTGTCGATCCCCTTCATCGACAAAGGCGCATTGATAATAACTAAAAAGCAGAAAACAACTTACAAAATTCTCAAATAATAAGACAATCAATGGTAAGACATTCATGTCGATTTCTATTTTCAGTATTATGGTTGAATTTTTGACTTACCCATGGTCGAAACTAGATTTACTAGTCAATAAAGTCCGATGAATTACGTATCGATGCTAAACAAACAGTACTGTTTAAAGGTTTAAACACAAACAAATGCCGAACAGCTACTAATTACTAGTATTTAAACAGGTAGACATCATCAGCATTACGTGGAAATAATATACTTATTACGTTAAGTTTTCATGTAATGGTCTTGTCTGTGTATTCGTATTACCCATCAAGATTTACAAGGTATAATGAAATTACTGTAAGCGTTTCACTGATAGTAAAGGCATTTAAAGCAGAAGCAGGCGGAGCAGTTGAGAAGACCCATTTATTTGCATAACTATTTCATTTATAATGACACTGCAATAAAAACGGTCTTTAATAGGTTACAACCATAAGACAAACGAGGATTAATAAAGGCAACAGTAGTATACCGCTGTTCAAAACTCATAAATCCATGGAAAAAAGCAAAATCGTGGTAACAAACTAAAACCAAGGGAAACGCATTAAATATAAAAGGAGAACAACGACACAACACTAAAATGTAACACACACAGAAACGGACCAAGCATCAGTCAAAATCCCACGAGAATAACAAATATAACATTAAAACCAAAAACATGAATTTGGGATAGACAAGTACCGTGACACGTCTTATCGCAATGTGAAATTACACTAAAAAATAAGAGAAAACAAACGACGCAACGTTAAAATGTAACACACACAGAAACGAACAATAATATAACAATGGCCATATTCCTGACTTGGTACAGGACATTTTTAAAGGAAAAAATGGTGGGTTGAACCTGGTTTTGTGGCATGCCAAACCTCGCACTTAAATGGCAATGTTAAATATAACATTGAAATGACAACATGATATTACAGGACTACAATACAAATAAATAGGAGAACGTATTAGACAAAGAAACACATGATTTATGAATAACAAAAAGCATCAGGTTTAAAATTCAATACGTCAAAAACGCGCCTCGTCCACACAAGACTCATAAGTGACGCCCAGATATAACAGATAGAAAGCGAAAAATGTACAAAGTTGTACAGCACTGAAGATCAAAAGTTGAAAAGACATTCGTAAATGATCCAAGAACAGGTAATGTCGATTGGTAGTTTCATTATAAAGGTTATTTTTGTAAATTATGGCATTCGATATTATTAAGAACTTGATTTTATTTTCTTTTTTACATATTTCGATGAATTACATATCGATGCAATTATCCTTGATAAAAGGTTAAGACCAAACCAAACCATACCAACAGTGGTTGAAATGGCTACAAATCTCTTATGATAACTGATGTGATCAAGGTGAAATAGTATACATAATCAAAATAAGTTTTAATCTGTTTGTGATAAACTTTTATGAGCCTATTACAGTCGGGGCACTTAGCGAACTCCATAATATTATGGAATTGGCTAAATTTGACTGCTTTATGAAAATCCATAATATTATGAGATTAAATAATATTTCCAGTTATATTATGCGTATCCATAATTTTGAATATTATTGAATTTCATAATTATGCATGAAAAAATTAAATTTGATGTGTCCGAAAAACAATGTTTTGGGTACTGCTAACAAGTTCCGTAATTTATTAATCTTAAAATGCTATTTTTATGATCATCTATTGATTATATTCATCCGACAATCGTCGCCTTTCTCGCGTCATATTTAAAATGCTTTCGTCTTCAATGTCTTTTATCTAGGACAGTATTTTGTACAAGGGAGACAAATCGTGTCGTCTTATAAGCCATATTTTTCTTAAATGTATTATCGTTCCTTAAACAAAGAATAAATCGTGTTTTAGAAAATAAATGTAGAAAATAAGTGTGTCAGTTGACCTCGTTTTCAAAACATTAGTTTTATCAAGGGGAAATGTTACAAAAAAATAGTACACATCCTTCAGACGTCTTTATAAATTATAAATGACTATGTACACAATAGGTATAGAAACACATTACTTTTACGTGTTTATATGTCTTGATTTGACGAAATTTAATTAATGGTCAGATCCACAAAAACTCATTACATGCAATTGTTATTGTTTCAAATTCAGTTTATGTTGCAGACCGTTTTAATGTTGCTTATGTGTATTTGTGTATATTGGGTAAGGTGGGTACATTAATTCGAATACACATGCATACAACGTATTTTTTCTGTCACCATCAAATTTGAAATGTTTCTTTTCAAATCCTTTAAAATTAAAATTGTGTCTGTAAAAGAAAAGTCTCTTGTGTTGTCTTACATGTAAATAAAAATTACATCTTAGAATAAAAATCGAGACATCAAGACAGAATTTAAAAAAAAATCATAATCTATAAACATAGGCAGGTAGAAATTAGATATTCATTTTGATGTATTACCAATACATATTTATTTCGACGTCGGTCAATATTTGATGATAGATACACCTGAGTATTTAAAACAGCACTATGACATGTATGATTGTTATTTTCCTACATAACACGTTGCATATCAAAATTCAGTTATTGTCCATTTGACTTCTATATATCTGCAGAAAAAAATTCTTAAAAAATTAAGATAACATATTGGTTCTTGAGAACCACAAAATTAATTTATATACAAGTATAAAAACAGCAGAAGAAATAAATTGTAAATATTAAACTATTTCAAAGCGAAGCAAGGTCATGTAATACAATATTATTTAGTTCAGCAGTATGATTAATTGGTAAGAAACAGATGACATAATTTACGTTTGATATGAAAATTTATACACATTGCAGAATGAACTCATAATATTAATGCCTAGTTGAAATTATATTACAACATACTAATGGGAGTGCAACCTGTCAAAATAATCTTTTGGAAATAAATACATAAGTACTGTATGAAATGTGGATGATGACTTATGCATGACGACATTTATAATAGACTTTTATTTTTGTTTGTTAATATATAATATTAAAATCGAAAGAAAAAAAAATCTATTTCTATTTATCCAAATTTATTCGTTGACTTCTTTGCACATCATACTAGTCAAAACACGAAGTTTGTTAGTCAAAATATAATATAGAATAATATAAATAAATATATTAAATATTTATAATATAGAGATTTGAACACTCCAAACAAATATCAATCACTACGTGTTAATCGCAATTCATTGAATGGTAAATCAGTTGATTCAAACAATAAAATATAATATAAAAGCTACGAGAAATGTTGTATAAAGGTTTAAAAATTGTTCTATTATCTCGGCTAATATTCTAAAACTATAACACCTGTATTCCTTAATTTCCGAATTAAGTAGTATTTTTTATTGAGAGTAATGACTTATTGCTCCGGATTCACAATGATATGTCCGAGTAGGACGTCATGTCTAATTACATAAAATTGAGATCGAAATAGGGGAGACAACACTCCAGCCAGAGAGCAGACAACAGACTGACACTTTGTGAACTAGCAAGACTTGAATCCTGGTCAACATTTAAGACTAGTAAAAAGCCGGGTTGATATGGTATTATCGTGATTTGTCGTAAGGAAGCTGTTTTTCTCCAATTTAAGTTTAGACGAGTAAATTCATATAAGATATATGACGTCCCATTTAATTGCTTAAAACTAATACAATAATATATTACATATATGAATGTTACTTCCTATTAAGTTTACAAAAATGTCGCGCTTACAAAATACTAAAACAATATAACCACTCTCTGTGAAAGATGGGCGACAGATTCCAGAGGGACAGTCAAACTTATAGATCGAAAATAAACTGACAAGGCTATGGCTAAAAAAGAAAAGACAAACATTCAAATAATAGAACCCAATACACAACACAGAAAGGTAAAAACTGAGCAACACGAACCCCAACGAAAACTGTGGATGATATCAGGTGCTCCGGAAGGGTATGCTGATCCTGATCCACATGTGGCACCCGTCGTGTTGCTCATGTTATTACAAACCCGGTAAATACTTTAATTCGGTATGTCATATACGTGAAAAGGAAAGGGGATTTTAGTTATGAAATAAGGAACATATCCGATATCATCTGTAAAACGGTTAATCCATAACTATCATTTATCATCTACAAAATACCACATTTAATAAACATACTCTATCGACACCATTCAAACTCTCGTCATCTTTGAAAAACTAAAGCTAATGATTGAAGAGTTTTGAAGAAGGCTTATTTTCTTTGGTAAAGTGCTAGTTACATTACACCATAACGAATATTATGGTACACCATAATTTAAGATATATTATAAAAATCAATAATATTATAAGATAGCATAATGTGTGGATTAATATTATGAAATCAAATAATTTTGGAAATGCTTATAATGCATCAAGATATTAAAAAATCGATCATATCGTGATAACGATTTTATTGGAATATGTTTTTGTTTCGGTAGACATGTCTAACATTTGGTGCTTTCATAAGATAAACACTGGCAATGTTTTGAATTTGACATATTATTAGGTAACAATTTATTTAAAAATAAACCATTTATCCGCTACTTCATTTACTTTAAAAAAAATCATAACTAAAAAACAGGCAAAGGATACCCAGAGGACATAAAAACCAACAAGTCGAAAATAAACTGACTAAGCCATGGCTAAAAAAGAAAACAAAAAAACACTCTGAAAACAGTAAACATTTATTTACAGAAGAATAAAAAAACGTAGACAATTTCATCTAACCTTTACAACATACCCAATTTAATAACCATACTCTATCGATGTACTCTTCGATACTATTATATAAGTGCATTAATTTTAAAGCAATGTACTGATTCGTTCATTCAAATAAAGCAGTCAATATAAAAGTGTTGACACCATTCAAACTCTGGTTCATGGACATTTTTATAAAACTTAAGCTTATGATCGAAGAGATTTGCAGAAGGCTTATTCTCTTTGGTAAAGTGCTACCTAAAGTATTTTTTTCGTGAAAGCAGCATACCATCCGTATTTACATTGGACATCCGTTCTGTCCGGACATCTTTTTTTTTTCATCCGTTAGGCGTCCGTTCGTGCTATCCGGTAAGGTGTGACCGAAGCACGAACGGACGTCTAACGAATGAAAATAAAAGTTGTCCGTTGACAGAATTGTTATCCGTTGGGAGTCCGTTGATGTACTGATCGAATACAGCGGACGTGTAACAGATGCCTTACGGACACATACCGGATATGCAAAGTACGAGAAACGGAAACGTACCGGACAGAACGGATTTCGAACGTACATCCAACGGAAGAGTACCGCATAAAACGCACACCTAACGGAAGCGTACCGGATAAAACGGATGAACAATATATACGGAAAAATAAAAGGCAACAATAATAATACATGTACATCGCATAAATATTCAAAATGTTTAGGTGTAACTGTTTTTGGTTTATTCTTCAAAATACCGCATAAGGTCAGCGTCTGAAATAAGAGCTGCTTGATTGTGAAGAATCGCCCTTACTTTAAGGTTGATTATGAATAATAAGAATTCATGAACCTTAAGAAATCTGACATACCAATAATTGGCATTTCTGACGAAAATTTCAATTGGCATATATCCGTTTCAGATCCGTTGATCATCCGTTTTATCCGTTATACGTCCGGTAGAAGTCCGTTGGTGAGTTTATCATCCAGACCACCAACAGATGTATAACGGACACGTAACGTATACAAAATGGAAACGAAACGGACGAGTACCGTACAAAATGGACGCCTAACGGACGTTCAACGGACATTTTATCCGTTGGACGTCCGTTCAACGTTTTGAATATGCTCAAAATTTTCGACCGGACAGAACGGACGTCGACGGATAAAACGTACGCTTAACGGACATGCAACGGATATGGACGGACGTCTTACGAATAAGAACGGACGTCTAACGGACATGAACGGATGGAAAAAAGGTTTTCCGTTAGGCGTGCGTTCGAGATATCCGGTAAGATGTGACCGAGGCTTTTCTTGCATCCTTATTTGCAACACACTATAAAACACGATTTACATTTCTAGCGATAGACTTTACATCTACAGCGCTTGAATTTACATCTTCAGTGCTACACTTTATACGGATTTGGCTATACTTTTTGGACCTTTTGTATTATAGCTTTTCATCTTTTTTTTATAAGCTTTGGATTTCAAATATTTTGGCCACGAGCATCACTGAAGAGACATGTATTGTCGAATTGCGCATCTGGTGCACGAAAATTGATACCGTTAATTTTGTTACTACCACTGGGTCGATGCCTCTGGTGATGGACTATTAGTCCCCGAGGGTATCACTAGCCCAATAGCCAGTACTTCGGTACTGGCATGAAAATACGGATTTTTTATGTGTTATTAAAATTTGCTATTACAAAATGATAGAAATTGTTATAAATTAAGGAATGTATCTCCCTCATGCAAAGCTCTGATTCCTTTCACAGATTTGGCTATAATTTTTGGACCTTTTGGGTTATAGCTCTTCATCTTTTTTATAAGCTTTGGATTTCAAATATTTTGGCCACGAGCATCACTGAAGAGACATGTATTGTCGAAATGCGCATCTGGTGTACCGTTAATTTTATTATATCTTCAGCGCTAGACTTTACATTTTTAGCGCTGGACTTTACATTTCCAGCGCTTGACTTTACATCTCAAGCGCTAGACTTTATATCTCCAGCGCTTGACTTTACATCTAGATCTCCAGCGCTTAACTTTACATCTCCAGCGCTTGATTTTACATCTTCAGCGCCAGACTTTACATCTCCAGCGCTTGATTTTACATCTCCAGCGCTTAACTTTACATCTTGAGCGCTAGACTTTGCATATCTCTAGCGCTAGATATTACACATCTCCAGCGCTAGACTTTACATCCCCAACGCTAGACTTTACATCTACAGCGCTTGACTTTACATATCCAGCTCTAGACTTTAGATCTCCAGCGCTGGACTTTACATCTCCAGCGCTGGAGTCTACATTTCCAGCGCTTGACTTTACATCTCCAGCGCTATACTTTATATCTCCAGCGCTTGACTTTACATCTAGATCTCCAGCGCTTAACTTTACATCTTAAGCGCTTGATAGTACATCTTCAGCGCTAGACTTTACATCTCCAGCGCTTGGTTTTACATCTGCAGCGCTTGACTTTACATCTCCAGCGCTAGACTTTGCATATCTCCAGCGCTAGATTTTACACATCTCCAGTGCTAGACTTTACATCCCCAGCGCTAGACTTTACATCTTCAGCGCTTGACTTTACATATTCAGCGCTAGACTTTAGATCTCCAGCGCTGGACTTTACATCTCCAGCGCTAGACATTACATCTTCAGCGCTGAACTTTACATATCCAGCGCTAGACTTTACATCTCTAGCGCTAGACTCTATATCTCCAGCGCTAGACTTTACACATCATCAGCGCAGGACTTTAAAAGACACTTTATAATCTGTGTGAGACCAACAGGGCTTCGTACTTTAGAGCCTCTAGTTATTTATTATAAAGAAATCGCATGTATAGGCGCACCTGTATTCTGGTTGATATTCGCATGTGTTACGGAGAATATATCTCCCTATATTCCGCGCTTGTATGACAGTTATGAATATTTTTATATTTTTCTCATAGTATTTGTTATATGATATATTTTATAACAATTGCATTAGGATTTTTTGTAATTTCACATTTAAATTTGCAAAAGTATCATCTCCTCTAAAGCAGTGACATCGAATGTTTTCTTATAACTAATTTTTTTTATCCAATATTTACAACATTTATTATAATTTCACAACATTGTTTTCGCTGTAATAAAAGCGAACTGTTTACGTCTGCAACATTAGACAGAAAATTTCACACTAAGTTAACCTGATTCCCAGAGATGATAAAAACAATGTAATTAAATATCCACCAGCTGCATTTGCAGACGACTATTATTTGAACTCTTAATGACTAGACTGACCTACTGAAGGTGTCATAACATTTAGGAATCCCGTAAAGATTAACGTTCAACTTTCTACACTGTAATAAACTATTTAAAAAATACTGTTATTTTTAAAAGAAATTGTAACTTTGTTTCAACATAATTCATATTGTACTGAAAAATAACGATTAGATTAATTTAACTTGCAAAATTATAAGTAAAACTATAAAAACGAGTTCTACTCTACTTAAATTCAATCATACTCCTTAAAACTATTTAAAACTATTAACTATTGTTTCTCAATAATTTAAAACTATTTAAGTTAAGATATCTAATCGGGTCCTACTAAAAAGCGTCGGGAGCGCCCGGATGAAGAAAAAGCGCCCGTGGAAAAAAAATTAGCGCCCGGGGAAAATATATAGAGATGAATGTTTCAATTTTAACAATAATATATGAATACTATTTCGAAAAGCAAATAATGGATCACAGTTTATGCTGAAGATTTATAAATCGTTAAACATCGGCAGATACGTTTCTCAAATTTCCCAGATAAATATTAATTTTGTAAAATTAAAAGAGTTGCACATTATTTAAGAACGGTAAAAGGAATTGAACAAGTGTTCACCATGCAGTTGCGAATATTAGACCTCGGGAACTGAATTTTTTTAAACTAACTAAATATACGTTTTGATCGAGGACAATATCGTTCATGATTCTTCTATATACTTATATTTACCAACTTATATACAATTTTTAAATCTAAAATGTAAAAGTGCAACAACACTATCTAAACACTTTAGATTTAGCATCGTTAATATCCCCATTTATACAGGTGAAACACGCAATGTTTTTTTTTTCATTCAGGAAATCACTTATTCTCCCGGGCCTTTTTTTCTTCCTCGGGCGCTTTTTCTTTTCTCGGGCGCTCTCGGGCGTTCCCAAGCGCTTTTTAGTAGGACAGATCTTATCGTATTATTTATTTATCGTAGGACATGTAGAAAAAAATCCGTCCTTTCGGATAAGTAGTTTTATACATATCACCCCAAGGTTATCCTAGTAACGTGTCGAGTAACGAGTAGCAGCATGAAAACAAATAAATGGTGGTGTCAAACTGTCAAATCCAATGTATCTGTGTTTTCCCCCCAAAATGTTTTTATACGGAGCACTCAGGGGAGGACAAGATAACTTCTTTAACACCGAAAAATATATTAGAAAAAAAAATGAATAAATGATATGTTTTAGAAATTGTAATCACAATGACTGACATGCTTGAAATCCTAAATTGGATGCGCAGTTGCTTATTATTTTCTTTTCTTCAATTTTACCCCACCCCCCTTTTTTTTAAGAAATGAATATATTTCATAGATTAGACTACATCCATTTTTTCGGCAATGGACATTTGAGCGCATTGACAGGACATTTGAGCGAAAAAAAAAGGACGTTTGAGCGCCAAAGTATAGGACATTTGAGCGCCTAAATTTTAGGACATTTGAGCGAAAATAAGAATAAGCGTAGGACATTTGAGCGAAAACAAGTCTTGGATAGAGAATTGTCTTATTGGCAATCATACCACATTTTCTTACGAATATAGTTCATTAAATGAGGAGTTTACCAACAAAAAGATTAAAACATATTTTAATTGTAAAAAACAAAGCACTAAAAACAAAGCACAGTCATAAAACAGGAGTTTACCAACAAAAAGATTAAAACATCTTTTAATTGTAAACAAAGCACTAAAAACAAAGCACTGTCATAAAACATAAAACTCGGCAACGGCATTATTTACAAGTCTGTTCGGGCTTGGAACTTATATCCCAGGCTTCTGACATAAAAATCCCTCGTAATTTCCTGCTGGCAGTATTTCGAATGCAAATCCCGGAGATTCTGTTCCTTCTCCTTTTCTGTTCGGCTCTGCGGTGCATCAATGTTCAAACTCCGAATTTTTATGTAAGTCACAGATTGCAATTTGATAATAGTGTCAAGGAAAGTATAAATTGATGGATGACTGTGATAGAACTGCTCGTTATAATGGGCATGAAATGATTCGGGCCCATTGTTAGTACGTTTTAACGAGGATGGAACTTCGGCCCAGAGATGAGGGGGAAATAACGATTCATCTGTTATATAAGTATCAGTCAGGTAATCTGCAAATTCTATACAAGGCTTGTCGTTAGGTACAACGGCCATAAAATCTTCTACGAAACAGTCGGCTACTTCGTCTGGAGCTAAAAAGGCTATCCCAAAAATCCCTTTCAGCCATTTACTAATGTCTGAATCAAGCTCTTTGTATTGTTGACTAAGTCCAACTTTCTGGATTTTTCGCCACCAGGTGCCAAGGGACATTTCACTTAATAGATATATATATAAGAATTTTAGAACAAAGAAAATTTGCATAGCCAATGAATTATAGTAGAATTGATTGGTAAATAGAGATCAACTTAGGATTTCACTTACATAAACCAGCCAGAACCGGTCGAATTACTCGGGTGTGAAATAAAATAAAAAATATTTATAACTAAATCTTACTTTTTTTTCTTACTTTTAAAAAAAAATCTTAATTCGTGTAAAATTATCAGGGAAAATTTCGCTCAAATGTCCTGTCTGAAAACTCAGGTAAGGTTAATATCCCGGCGCTCAAATGTCCTATGAAGTCGGCGCTCAAATGACCCTATGTGCTTTTTTCTTTTTCGCTCAAATGTCCTATGCCCCATTTTTTGGGGGTAAAATATGGTTCTTTAACTCCCAACATTGGTAGAAACTTCAAACACCAAACCCTGGATCAGTGCATTTAGTCTGTTATGATTATGGCAGAAGACATGCAGAGAAATGACTAATGACCAGTGCATTATAGGATTTACATTTTTCCTTTTGGTCAATCATCTTGCATGGTCCAAACGAGTTCACCTGTATGTGTGCCATTTGTTTTCTTAATTTCTTTATCAGCTATTGACTTGGTATCTTCTTATCAAATAATGTGTGTGAAATTTAAATCTCATTTAGATATACATGTTAGTTTCTTACCCTTTTTACTTTAAAAAAAAGCCATTTGCCAATGTAATAAAAAGAATAACGAATCAAAGAATTCAAATAGGCTGCGCGCATTAGAAAATTCATGTGTTGTTCGGTCACTCGTTGAATATTTTTCTTTTTGGATTCTTCGATAATTTATTCTATAAATCTCATTTTAATTTCAATTGTACGTACACGTACTTATGTATATATGTTTGTTAACTGGAAAATATTTCTCGGTCTTAAAATCAATTATACGTCGTATACTTTTCGTATGTTAAACTTATATAGTTAGGCACTTTTGTTGTATGTTTATATCATTCGGTTTTTTTAGACATTTATTTCTTCCATTAGTTCACTGTTGTAGCCTAAACATATATTCAAAAGGCTAAGTCTAAGAAATCAAGTTGAACCCCATCATGAGTTGAAACATCAATATATATAGTCTTAGGTCTCTACTTTTTATATTTTGTTGTAAGAGATGTATAAATACTCTGTCACGTCCGGTCTATGTTTTAGTTAGTTTTTTTCTGTTTGTATCGATCTGATGAGACAAGCCATTTTCAACTGGCTTCTATAGTTTGTTCATATGTTAGAAGGTTGAGCGCTCACAAACATGTTTAAACCCGCCATATTATGTATGAGCCTGTCTTTTGTATAGAACCTGCAATATAGTGGTTGTAATGGTTAATGTCATTAATTTTTGTTTTTCCCAATTGATTTGTGAATTATGCCGTTATTTTTCTCAATTTATTTGTTTCACTTTTTATTTATGTCTTGGCCTTTCATAATCGACTTTAAGGTATCGGCTTTTGTCATTGTTGAAAGTCGTACCGTTACCTCTTATTGCTAACATCTACTAAATATGAACTTTGGTGGAAAGTTGTCTCATTGGCAATCATACAACATCGCCTTATATTTATAATCTTAGGTAAGGTATAGGAAATAGTAAGGAAATTGGAAATATATATGCACGCCATTTAATAAAATTCATGCTAGTGCTTTATTACAGAAAATAACATGCAAAACATTAAACGTTTGAAGTTGTAAATTGTGTTAAAGCTTGCGGAAGAATATCTCAAAAACGTTTTACGACACTCCCGATAAGGACCGGTAACTCTGTATTTTTTTGCGGGAAAATATGAATGGCTTCTCATATCTAATCTTTCAGAAAAATCGATTTCTTACAAAAGAGTGTCCACCATGCACTTACACTGCACTTTTAAAAGCATAGTAGAATATATTGATATACAAATGGATGAAATATAAAAAAAGAAGATGTGCATGGTATGATTGCCAATGAGACAACTATCCACAAAAGACCAAAATGACACAAACATTAACAACTATAGGTCACCGTAAGGCCTTCAACAATGAGCAAAGCCCATACCGCGTAGTCAGCTATAAAAGGCCCCGATAAGACAATGTAAAACAATTCAAACGAGAAAACTAACGGCCTTATTTATGTTTAAAAAATGAACGAAAAACAAATTTGTAACACTTGAACAAACGACAACTACTGAATTACAGGCTCCTGACTTGGGACGGGCATATACATAAATAATGTGGAAATTATATATACAGCCCTTGGATGGTGTTAACTTTCCAAACAATTGTATAGTGTACTGGTGTAATGGTGTAATGGTGTAAGGTGTATGGTGCTGTGGTGTATGGTGCTGTGGTGTATGGTGTAAGGGGAATGGTGTAATGGTGTTTGAGGAATGGTGTGATTGTGTAACTAGCGATCGTGAATGGTGTGAATGATGGTGTACGACATCTCATTGGTTGAAACGAATTTCTTTTTATTTTATTTTTTCGAGTTGTAAACATACTCAATAATAATAATCTTAATATTTGAAATTTAATTGCATTATGGGTAATTTCGGATCGTGTAGATAGAATGGGGAATGGTGCATGGTGTAATGTGTAAGGTGTATGGTGCAAAGGTGTAACGTGTATGGTGTAATGGTACAAGGTGTATGGTGTAATGCTGTAAGGTGTATGGTGTAATGGTGTATGGTGTTAGTGGGAAGTTTACACCATCCAAGGACTGTACATGTAACTGTTATATTAATAATAAAATAACAACAAACCAGTACATACTCTGTGACGTTTATTATAATATGAGGCAGGCATTACTTGTAAATGGGGACGAAGTCTGTATGAATTATTATTTTGTAACTTAAATATTTGTTCAAAAAAAAAAGAAACGGAAATACCGTAACGTTTCCGATTTTGGTTCTGTTGTTAGGGATTTTAGTTATGACGTTATTTAAATTATGACGTCATATACAATGTAAACAAAGAAACGCTATCATCAGGTAACGTTTTTTCATATCAAGGAATTATGTAAAATGAAATTGGTATTGCGCGTTCCTTCCTATTTTTATACTAGACTGATAAATATATATTTTACTCAAAGATTCATGCAAACGAGACCGGAAAAAGGAAGTACATAGTACATTTCTGCGCAGGTCCGGGATTTCAAAACACGACAAAAAAATTTTTGAACGATTTTGAGTTCATTAGTACAATGAAAAATTCGGGAAATTTTCCCGTATTTTTTTTTTTATTGAATTTTCTACTGTTATTGGGGACTACGTCCCCATATTAGTATAATAGTCCCAAGTAAACTGATTTGTATCTCAACAATATCATAGTTATTACGGTGCGGTTGAATTTCCTGTCATTTATTCATCATCCACGCAAGAACTTGTCTCAGAAAAAAATATACTCTGTACATTAAACTCAGTTTCAGGTATAGCAAATGTACAGAGGTGTGATCTTTTTCTGTGACATCTGCTTTTGACCATCCACAAGAACTTGAGTCATCCGATGTTTAGTACTTCAGTACTTTGATTAAGTTGGAAGTTTTCAGTTCAAAATCGATTCATGAATTTTTTTGGTGAAAATAAGATTTTTGAAAAATCAATTATTGCAACAACAGAAATCGCGTATTTGTCTTCAATAGTTTTAATAAGAACATAACACTTTGTAAATATAGGACCAATTGGCCTATTATTTTCCTTATTACAGTGTATTCAATTTAATGATATACATTGCCTTGTATTGTTTCTTGTGTTCGTCCGGAACCATTCATGAACTATTTGCCACTGGAGTCCAATCAAATCGTTTCCTTTGTTGACTAGTATATATAAATCGATTGAAGCTTGTTTATATCAAGTGACTAATTATATGTAATATTTTTTTTATAAACTGTAGTATCAAAGCTCCTCTATGCACACAAGACGTAATTTATTATTAATTATGGACTTCTTCCAGTAGTTATTTTATATCTATGTTAATCTTTGGTACACCATTCTTACATGTCAGTCCTCTCCCACCATAACATCACTCGATTTTGGTTAATAAGTTGAAAAGTTAAATTTCGTTTATTGTAAGTGTAATGTATCAAGAAAACAAAGACGGGTTCAAACAGAAAGGTTTTGAAATCAAAGATAACTGTGCACCTTAAGATCAGCATGGGTTTATTAGTCGTCAATACGTGTACTTAAAGTCCAGTCTAAAAATAAGCATACTAGGTACTTTGATTCAAGGACGAAACCACGATGTCTAGTCTTACTAAAAAATATAATCAATATTCAAACTCTACTTATGAAGATTAGAACAGATTATACCCATGTCATATCTTTTACCAATTCAATTCAAATATTTATTGTCATATAAACTCTGAACAATAAGTTTGTGACAAATACTATAAACATACACAAAATACATTTAATAAACAAAACCATGAAAACAAAAAAAGCAAAAAAACAAAACCATCTATCTATATGATATATAAATATATATTTTATAAATAAATCAAGAGTTCCCTGTCCTCAGTTCTAATGCCTGTTTAAAATAGGACCCTAAGCTTTCTACTTCTTTTGAGGTTGATGGACAAAGAAGATATGTATTTTTTTCATTTTCTTGCCAGGACATAAAATCTGGCATATGTTTAATTACATTTCCTATAAAGTTCTCTCTTAGTTTAGCAATTTTTTTGCAGTATAAAATAAAATGGGCTTCTTCCTCCATTGTATTACAGGATGTGCATAGTCTTTTTTCTCTAGGTATTTTTAAATGTCTGCCTTTTTCTATCATTAAATTATGATCGCTAATTCTCATTTTTGTTATGTTACTTCTCTTTTCAAAAGATTTACAGTTTAAGTAGTTTTCCATTTCTAAATTTTGCTTTAAACTTTTATATAAATACAATTTACTTTTTTTATTTATTTTTTCAAATTTTTGTTCAAATATATTTGTGTAGAAATTTAAGAATTGATGTTTTAAGGTTTTTTTTAACAACTTTACCACTTAATCATAAAAGAATCGCGTCTTGTCATTACCAGTGGCGATCTATGATAGGGCGTGTGCAAGATGTTCACCCCCTCCTTTCATCGAAATAGACAGAAAATAGTATGGTTCTCACAGTTATATGTATCTAAAGGATAAAGTAGTCCTTCACCTAGCTCCTCTCGCCAGTATGAATTGCCTTTTTGGGATTTACACTCCCTTTTCACATTTCATGGATTCTCCCTGATTGTACTAACTATTGTACAGAAATGAGTTAAATCAGTCTAGAAAATACTTAAGGTGGTATGGGAGTCTAAATAAAAATGATAGAATTTGTTCGTTACTTTGCCAAAACGTAGTATCTATTGATACATGTCGAAAAATATAATAAAAATGATAAGTCAACGCGCATTTTCTCAAGCTACAGGACGGGACAAAATGACACATTTTGTATGGATTATACAGGAAAAAACACCATTTTGTGATTAGAAACTAAACAAAATGATAGAATTATTAAATACTTCAGGAACATATAGATTTCAGACACTGCTTTGAGAATATCAAAAGAAAAGATAGGGTCACCGTACTTTTTTTCCGTCTAAAATACAAAATAGGAAAATTCCATGAATCCTTCAGAAAATGCACTGTTTTAGAGATACCTCCCCCTAAAATGCCAATTAAAAAAACCTAAAAACAAGCCAAAATAGTTAACATTTGCAATAATATTAATATTTATAAGTTCTATTCTTATAAATTGGCTCTTATAAATGAAAATTCACATTAAATATCTGCATTCCTGCATCAAATTTTGCTATCTTGATGGAAAATCTAGATCTTTGGTTCTATGTTTTTTACAATCCAAGATGGAGGAAGACACTAATACCACCTTAAGACTAGATCATCTTTTATTTAAATTTTCTCAACTTGAATTTTTTTAAGAAAAATATGTATTAGGTTTTCAATCAAATTAGTATTATCACAACTGCATGTGACCATGATGACTTTGTGTACTTTTGAAAATATTACAATTACTGTTACACAGTTCTCACCATATATATAATTATCTATAGATGAAGGCTATTCATTGGGGAACCGTCGTGTAATGCATTAAATTTTTGCTCGCGTAATTAACATAATTTAAAGAAAGATGTGATATTGTAATCAATGAGTCAATTTTTCACAACAGACCAAGTGACACAAAAATTACCAACTTAAGGTCACCGTACGACCTTCACTAATAAAAAAAAATACCAAACTGCAAAATCAGTTACAAAGACTCGAAATGATAGGTAAAACAATACAAACAAGTTAACAAACAGCCTGACTTATGGTTTAATTGGTGAACGACAAAAAATGAATTATACTTCATATGAAAATGCAATATTTTGATGGCTGATACGAGGGTGTTAATTTACTCTATCACATGGCCGAGAGAGTGACAATTTTTTTTTAATGTTACCTTTTCGTCTAAAAAATCGATAGTTTAAAGGACAATGGGTTGACTATACATCAAGTAAATAAAAACACGGCTAAAGTTCCGCTACGTTTTGACTCAGATTTTATCATTTGACTGTCAATCCCCCCCACCCACCCAAAAAAAAACAACAAGACCGTTCCTGTTTGTATATGGTTTAACACTAGTAACTTGGTAAGCGGAAGAAGGGATCCCGTAGACCGCCCTACGTCACGATTCATGAATTATGCATATTCTATCTATAGGCTATTTTTAAACGATTCGGAAAATACTAATGCTAAAAATAGAATTTTCTTAACATGAAAAACTATCTTAAAAAAACGATGCAAAATCATTAACTTTCATGGAGAGTGGTAGAGGGTTATTTTCGTGGTACGTGATTGGGTTTTTTTATTTCACGTTCAACGTGTTTTTACTTTTCTATTTTACGTTCAGTCGTGCAAAACAGCAAGGTGTTCAACATGTTCTGCTTATGTAAATTTTATACGTGCTTCGATCGTGATTCAAATGCTTATTTTACTAGTGTGGATCTAGCCGGCGTTAATATTCATGAGGCTAGCCGTCAATAATATTCATGAGATCAAAACCGCGTTCGATGAAATGTTTTGGGTAGTTATTAGATTGTGACAATAAAATAACTTTTGCTGTTAATATCCATTATGGTTATGCTATTTATAGCAATATAAAGTAATTAGGAAACTGTAAGCCAATAGGTGTCTTCTGCAAGGTCCACGTCATTTAAAATGAAAGTAAATGAAAAGTTTAATTGCATTGCCTCACACAACACAAAACAATTATGAACATTCAAATGTTGTTATTATTGAATCAACGTAAACTATAGTAATTAAAACAAGATGATTAAATATAGGGTAATTAAATGGAATTAATTGTCATATGGGCATTCCATAATCTGTTCGTTGTCTACAAATATAGTCCAATTATAAAACTAAAATATACAATACATACGATATTATCACACAATTAAAAAGATCAGAAAAACAAGAAACATAGTTTATTGAAGGAATATAATAAACAAAAAAATAGAAACTGTCAATTACTATTTCAATGACATAATTCTTCAAAATTACGGAGATCAATAAGAGTCTTTAATCTCAACATTACCAGTCCATTTAATTGCCTCTAAAATGGCCCATAGCACTTATGCCCTAGACCCGTACGAGTTAGTCAGAAAAGGATAAGGGGGTACCCTGGTATATCACAAATTCAAAAATGAACTATTGCCGGCTGGCCAAACGAAGAGATTCTCCACGTGGGCAATGATACCAGAGGAAGAGGTACTTATTGCCTTTAAAATGGCCCATAGCACTTATACCCTAGACCCGTACAAGTTTGTCAGTAGAGGGTTCAAAGGGGGGATATGGTATCCCGGATACAACGAATTCGAACTGAACTATTGCCGGCTGGCCAAACTAAGAGATTCTCCACATCGACCATTATACCAGAGGTAGAGGTTGGTATTGCCTCTAAAATGGCCCATAGCACTTATGCCCTAGACCCGTACGAGTTAGTCAGAAAAGGATAAGGGGGTACCCTGGTATATCACAAATTCAAAAATGAACTACTTACTTATTGCCTTTAAAATGGCCCATAGCACTTATACCCTATAGTTTATATATAATGTTGAGAAAACAGGGGATCCCACAGACCGACCAAGGGATCCAATAGAGAGTCCTCTTGTATACACATGATAAACAAACAACAGGGGTTACTGTAGAACGCCCTATAGTATAAAAATGAACAACAAACAACAGGGGGCCCTATAGAACGTCCTATAGTCGATATATAATGTTGAGAAAACAGGGGATCCTGTAGACCGCCTAGGGGATCCTGTAGAAAGCCCTATAGTATACACTTGAAAACAAACAACAGGGGAGCCTATAGAACGTCTTATAGTAGATGAATAATGTTGAGAAAACAGGGGATCCTGCAGACCGCCATGGGGATACTGTAAAACGCCCTATACTATAAACCTGAACAACAAACAACAGGGGATCATATAGAACGTCATATAGTAGATATATAATGTTGAGAAAACAAGGGATCCTGTAGACCGCCTATGGGATCCTGTAGAACGCCCTATAGTATACACTTGAAAACAAACAACAGGGGATCCGGTAGAACGTTCTCTTAGCCTAGAAGATACATCAAAAACAAGCAATAGGGTATCCTATAGAACGTTCTATAGTTTATATATAATGTTGAGAAAACATGGGATCCCACAGACCAACCAAGGGATCCAGTAGAGAGTCCTCTAGTATACAAATGATAAACAAACAACAGGGGATTCTATAGAACGTTCTCTTAGCCTAGAAGATACATAAAAAACAAACAATAGTGTATCCTATAGAACGTTCTATAGTTTATATATAATGTTGAGAAAACAGGGGATCCCACAGACCGACCAAGGGATCCAGTAGAGAGTCCTCTAGTATACACATGATAAACAAACAACAGGGGATTCTATAGAACGTTCTTTTAGATTGGTAGATACATCAAAAACAAACAATAGGGTATCCTATAGAACGTTCTATAGTTTATATATAATGTTGAGAAAACAGGGGATCCCACAGACCGACCAAGGGATCCAGTAGAGAGTCCTCTAGTATACACATGATAAACAAACAACAGGGGATTCTATAGAACGTTCTTTTAGATTGGTAGATACATCAAAAACAAACAATAGGGTATCCTATAGAACGTTCTATAGTTTATATATAATGTTGAGAAAACAGGGGATCCCACAGACCGACCAAGGGATCCAGTAGAGAGTCCTCTAGTATACACATGATAAACAAACAGGGGATTCTATAGAACGTTCTCTTAGATTGGTAGATACATCAAAAACAAACAATAGGGTATCCTATAGAACGTTCTATAGTTTATATATAATGTTCAGACAACAGGGGATCTGGAGAACACGCCCTTTAGTATATACATTATAAACAAACAATATGGGATCCTATATATATTTTTTCCCAAAATTACAGGGCCCATAAAGGGCATAAAATCAGATACAATTGACTTACATAATTGGTAACAACAACAATTATAGAGGCATATACATATATATTTGGAATATAAGCATCGGTCAGAATCAAGCCAAAAACCACTTATATATTGTGAATAAAAGAATAATAAAATTACATTATATATGTATTTATTCTCAAATTGTTTACTTGACTTAGTGTCAGTGTTCATACCTGATCTCCTTAATTCAAAACAGTCACCAATATAACAGTTCAGTTTTTCCATAGAGTAACATTTTCTTGGGTTAAGAGCCATAAAAATTTAGAAGATTTATTTAAATTTATAAAATAATAACAATTGTTAGAAATGTCTTGGAAAAAATCGTCCCTTTGAATATCATAAAGAGGGCATTCTAATAAAACATGAAGCTCATCTTCAACTTTACCGAATTAGCAATTAGAACAAAGACGCTCAGATCTTTCTATATGTATTTTTGAATATCTGTTTGTCTCAATTTTTAAATGAGCGCTTATTCTTAATTTACAAATTGACTGTTTTTTGAAGTCCTGTAATTCTAAATATTTTTCTTTTTTAAAACATTTTTTCCCCTTTTTCGGAGTTAATGGTTTGATGCTTCAGTTTATTTCAAAATATGAAAGAACTTTTACATAGTTTATTTTTAACATACTGACATAAAAAACCAATTGATTGGTCAAAATTTGGTAATTCAATCTCTTTCTGAATATAATCTATACTATAGAATACCACGTATTTACATTAGAACTATGTAACTGTATGTTTACAACATATAAATGCATCAAATAATAATCCTTCTTTCAAACGTTCCAGTCTATGACAATATTTTAACATTGATAAAATTATAGTAAAATACATAGGAAATCTACCAATCTCTGACATTACAGCTATATTACTTGACTTTCTGTTTACACCAAGAATATATTTCATAAATTTGGTATGAGCTTTTTCAGAAGAATCCTGACCAAAAACTTGTTCCTATAGAGAACGTTCTATACTATAGTAGATATATAATATTCAGACAACAAGGGATCCTGTAGAACGTCCTTTAGTGTATACATGATAAACAAACAATATAAGGGATCCTATAGAAGAGGGACGAAAGATACCAAAGGGACAGTCAAACTCATAAATCTAAAACAAACTGACAACGCCATGGCTAAAAATGAAAAAGACAAACAGAAAAACAATAGTACACATGACACAACATAGAAAACTAAAGAATAAACAACACGAACCCCACCAAAAACTAGGGGTGATCTCAGGTGCTCCGGAAGGGTAAGCAGATCCTGCTCCACATGCGGCACCCGTCGTGTTGCTTATGTGATTACAAATCCGGTAAATAGTCTAATTCGGTAGGTCAAATTCATGAAAGGGAAGGGGATTGTAGTTACGACGTGAGGAACATATCCGATATCATTTGTGAAATGGTTATTCCATAACGGTCAACCAACTCGTGATGGCGTCCGTAAAATTTACGAAGGGATGATTTCAACTTCACCATTTGGAACTCTTGATTTAATAGCTTCCTTGTGAGCAGTAACCCTCTATCAAGAAAATCATGATAGGAAATGCAAGCACGGGAATATCGTATCAATTGAGAGATATATACCCCGTATGCAGGTGCTGCTGGAATGTTGCTACTTAGAAATGGAAAGTTCACAATTGGAAGAGGGGGAGGACAGGGGTAAGGGAGACCGGGAGAAAGGGGGTAGGAAAAAGGAGAACGGGTGTGGGAGAAAGGAGAAAGGGGGTAGGAGAAAGGAGAAAAAGTTGGAGAAAGGAGAAAAAATAAAATATCTCTCCTTTAAAAAAAATTTCTAATATTTCAAGAAAAAATATCTCAAAAGGAGATGTTTTATTCTAATGGGAGAAAGGAGAACGGGGGTAGGAGAAAGGAGAAGAGGGGTGGGAGAAGGATACCCCCCTGTCCTCCCCTTCATAGAACGTTCTGTAGTAGATATATAAGGTTCAGACAACAGAGGATCATGTAGAACGACCAGGGGATCCTGCAGAACGCCCTAACCATGCTAACAGTAGCTTTATTGTAAACAAGTAACAATGGTTCATAATAGAACGTCCAGCTATAGTAGAATGGTCAGACAACAGGGGGTCAGATTACAGATTCGTTTCTTTAAACGCAGACCAGTTTAAACACCCTCTCACACTCCTGTAAAGCCTTAGTACGTGTAACATGTTTAACATGTGTAAGCTACATCTTTTTTCAATTTGCCTACATAAAAATACTCTTTTAAACGGATAATAAAAATATTATTAACTCCATAGTATATCCAAAGCCATGGGACCACGTGCATGTGACATTTGCAGGTCTTAACAACATAATTAAGGCACTAAATACTACTGTTGATCATATCTATATGAAATGTATCATGTGTATTTTAAAAAGGAATCTGTATATATATTTGCACAATGACATATGCATGATATGCTACTGTAATGCGGTACATTTTCCTTTTTTTCATGTGATAAAAAAATAAATAAAGCAAATTCACCGTGTTTCATGAAAGTTAATGATTTTGAATCGGTTTTTTTTAATAGTTGTACATGTTGAGAATATTCTATTTTTAGAATAAGTATTTTCAGAATCGTTTATAAATACTAAAAATTAAGACACTTTATAGCTTGTTGTCCGGTGTTAGCTAAGGCTCCGTGGTGAAGGTCGTACCTTGACCTATAATGGTTTACTTTTATAAATTGATACTTGGATAGAGAGTTGTCTCATTGGCACTAGCACATGCCACATCTTCCTATATATATGTATACTATATAAATAGAAAAACTGATTACCAAAAACAAGATGAATAAAAAATATCAAACAAGAATTACAAATACATCATATAGTGAAATATTCCATGTGAAACACCTAATTAAATTAATATTTAGCGAAACAATATTGGGAGGAACATATATAAATTTGCATATAGGAAAACACATCAACTTAACATTGAATACAATGTTTCTTTGAGGATTTTATATTAAATGGTCTTCAAGTGAAATATGCCAATTTTCACCATTGAAGTGTTCTGTTAGGGGAACATAGAAATATTACACTAAGAACACATTTACATTGTACAAGTTACAGTTTGGTAAATAATTATCTAGGGAACCCACACACCTTTTAAAAGACACATATTTATGGTAAACACATACATGTATCACTTAAAAATGAAGCGATCCCACATAACCCGTTATTTTCTGAGAGACGGACAGAGATAAAGGAACATGGGAAGGGAAGCGGGGGTTAGCGGGCGGGCAGTTGGGGTCAAGGGATTAGGAACTGGATGAAGAGAAGAGGTAAAAGATGTGATATTCTGGTGAAAATGATTTGACGGATTTTCGTATAGGGGTTAAGAAAATTGAAAGTAGGAATCATCCCTCTTTTCTGTAACGCCAAACGTATTTTTTATAAATAATTTAACGACCGAAAATAGCAGATTTTATATAAACATGTACATACATGTATGTTATAAACATAAACATGTTTACCCCCGCCACATTTTTGCGCCTGTCCCAAGTCAGCTGCCTCTGGCCTTTGTTAGTCTTGTATTATTTTTAATTTTAGTTTCTTGTGTACAATTTGGAGTTTAGTATGGTGTTCATTATCACTGAACTAGTATATATTTATCTAATAGGGACCAGGACCAGGACCAGGTGCGGGAATTTCTCGCTACGTTGAAGACATGTTGGTGACTTTCTGCTGTTGTCTTTTCTATGGTCGGGTAGTTGTCTCTTTGACAAATTCCCCATTTCCTTTCTCAATTTTATGACTTCCTCAAGTTTTATAAACAAAATGGAAAACAATTTTCATGCAAGTAACTTTTGTAGATTTGTAAATTAAAATTTTACTACAGTTTGGGGATTCCGGAGTGGAGGTGGGTGAGGTTCTAGGGGTTGAACCCCCCTTTTTTTTCTTAACTATTATTGCATTTGAATTGGGACATATGTTGGACCCCCCTTTTTTAAATGGCTGGATCCGCCTCTCAAGTATACGTTATGTTAGGTTTCATTGCAAATTTATTGTGTAGCATTTTAAAACAACATATTTTATACAACCTTGAAAATATATATCAAAGTTCACCAATATTTACCGCAGATAGAAAAAGGCGCGTTGTTGAAACAATCAAATGTGATTATCAAACAAGATAGGAATGTTAAAGTTAGGCTTGTTGCTAATTAGAATAAACAGGCTGGGAGTTCCGATAATAAATCTCAGACAAACGCTCCAACTAAACTGTCAACAATTGAGATTTCCTGTCGAAATAATTATCCGCTATATAAAGAAGAAATGCATGTGTTGGACGTTATAAAATGCGAGTTTCATTTTAGTATTATAATACTAGTGTAGCCAGGTGTAGGGTGAGGCTGTATAAAGAACTAGCTTTATACATTTTTTTTCTAAAACATTATTATATTACTACATATTACTTTTAACTGATTCGCTGTAATTGATTGTTATTTTCTTTACGTCCAGTCACAAATATTTCGAACATGTTCAAGACAAGAACAGATAAATCATAAGTACAACATGTAGGTCCTTTATGCAACTGTATGGAGTTTAAACATCACGATTTTAATTGTTGTGAAATAATTCTGACTCTGACCATTTAGATATTGACAAATATAATGTCTATCAATATTAGAATAGTATAAAGCATGACATTATTCTCATTGGAAACTTTAGAACTTAAAATTGGGAATGAAAATTGGGAATGTGTCAAAGAGACAGTAACCCGTCCAAAGAGCAGAAAACAGCACAGGGCCACCAATTGTTCGACACAGTGAGGAAATCCCACAAGTGAGGTTTTGCTTGCATCTAAACAGTATGTTTGTATCCAAGTTCAGCAAATATGAAATTTAATAAAAAAAAAAAAATCTCCGAAACATATAAAGGAACCAAAATAAGTAGTAAAAAAAAACCATACTAAACTAACATAGGCCAGAGAATCCCGACTTAGAATAGCCGCACAAATGCGGCATGTATATATATAATGGCAGTCAGCAGGGTTAAAGAACATCAGTTGTTCGACCTGTTAGTCAAATGCGTTTTGTTTAAATATACTTTTTCACTATTTTGGTCTTTTGGAAAATGTTGTTTGTGCTGTTTTTAGACCCTTCTACAACGAAATTTGGTTTACATGCACGAGTATAATAATTGCGGTTTTTATCCAACGCAATCATAGGTTTGAACGTAGTTTTCAATTTAGACTCGTATAAATATATATAATTATATATATAAAACTCGTGTTAACATCAACCCAACAATGTTAGATCTGTAAACTTGCTTTCGCAAATTTTTTGTTCTTCCCTCGCCGGGACACCCAATCGCCTGCACTGTTGCCGTCCTGCTAGACCTCAATTTATATATAACTTGTTTAGTGAAATCTTACACCCCCCCCCCCCCCATGTATACATCTATCCTATGTGGAATCAACAAACACACAGCAATATGCAAAGTAAAAAGAAGTCCGGAACCGATCTTAGAATAGGTAACACAAGAATATTTTAAGACACGTTCGAAAGGCGGCTATTGTGATTGTGTCAGCTCGACAGGGACACATTCAAATGTCTGAATGTTGCAAAACTGCACGAAAAACGTATCGCATGTAACACACCCACGAAGAGGCTGCCCAACGGAAATAAACCCTAGTACTGAAATGTTGCAAAACTACAAAACGACAAAGAGTACACAAAACAACATTAAATACTGAGTAACAAAACACCTACAAAACAAACAACAGAAAAGTAAACAGATGAATGCATCTCTCACAAAAATTAATTGTTTAGCTCTACCATGATTTATTCTGAAAGTTATAGATTTTTTGGGGGGAAAAAGATCGTGGATTAAGACTTGTGCCTGATCAAACATATAAATTTAAAATCAGTATTTGCTGCTTGACAGGTGTAAAAGAAAATCTTGTCTGCCAGGAGTCAGAATAATGTATTCGAGTAGAAACTCTGCAATTTCGAACTTTATTCGATCGTCACTGATGAGCCTTTTGTAGACGAAACGCGCGTCTGGCTCAAATACAAAATTTAAATCCTTGTATCTACGATGAGTTTATTAGGCTTACTGTGAGTACTCTCATATTTGTACTTAGTGTCTATTTGGTTTTGTTTGGGATGTACAAGTACCCGGACACGTCCACGTGTAATTTCATGTAGTATTTGTATCTTTAATCATCTGTCGAGTTAAGACTTTCAACTGATTTTTATAGATCGTTCTTATGTTGTACTATTACACCACTGTTTCATGTAAGGGAGTGGGTTGCGATCACGCAAACATGTTTGACCCCGCCACATCCAGTATGTATGTGTCTCTCCCAAATCTGGAGCCTGTAATTCAGTGGCTGTCGTTTGTTTCTGTTACATATTTGTTTTTCGTTCATTTTTTGGTACATAAATTAGGCCGTTATTTTTCTCGTTTAAATTGTTTTATATTATCATTTTGGGGTCTTTTATAGCTGACTTTGTGGTATGTTGACCTATAGTTATTAATTTCTGTGCCATTTTTGGTCGTTTGTGAAGAGTTGATGCATTGGCAATCATACCATTTCTTCTTTTTTCTATATTTGCCTTGTGAACTAGCACGCTTAATAAACTGACCCAGTGCGTCATTGTAGTACAAAGTTTTGAAAATTTTCAAACCTCATATATCAATTGCCGTCATAAGACGGCATGCTGGACTCAGTCGTATCTTGGACTGTTCGCATTCGGGATGCAATCTGGACTCAATCGGCAAAAAAACAGCAATGGTAAATCTTTCTAGATCATGCCCGTTCCACATGACACTGTCCAGAAAATAGTTATCAAAGACACAAGGATTATAGTTTTTTAAGGCAGACGCGCGTTTCGTCTACATAAGACTGATCAGTGACGTTAAGTTCCAAAATAGTTATTAAGCCAAACAAGTACAAAGAAGAAGAGCATTGAGGACCAACAATTCCAAAAAGTTGTGCCAAATACGGCTAAGGTGATCAATTCCTGGGATAATGAAATTCTTAGTCACAGATCAATGTTACGATTTTGATCATCGCGATACTAGAGAATTTGTCACGACATAATAACGATTGTAATTCGACTAGACAAAATTGATTGATACTTCCCGAATGTTAAGGGACGCACCTTACTGTCGGGGTGCTTGTCCAAACTCTCCGATCCGTAGGAGTCCGAGAGTTACGAACGTATACTACAGCGTTCAGGCAATAACAGGACATTCCATATCATTGAGGATAGTAATCCGACTTTTTAACTTTTCGATTCTAAGCGCAGTCTGATCTCAAACGGGAGCAATAATCGCCCTGTGTAAACCCCGCTTTAAAGATCATAGAACGATTCTAGCACGCTCATGCTGTCCTAATCACGCACGTCTTACGACCTTACTACGTTCATATTACTACCATTTTTACTTATAGCCATGCTCGGGTTCATTCTCATTGTCAAATAAAGCATGTAAAAGCTCTCCAGGTTTTATTCGTCTGTATATAATTTGGACCTAATGTCGCTAGTCTCCAACAGCTCAGCCATGTTTGACACATTTGTATCATCCCACTATTAATTGTTCAATAAAATATCGTCATTTGATCTTGATAGATCAGCAATATACGTTGTGATAGGTTAATCCGACATCTCATCTGGATCAGGATTCGTATCAGAGGCCCCACTGACTCTACCTCTATCCATATCATGCACAAATACAAAATATTGTAGATTTTGGTGGCCTGTCTGTGTTGTTATCGAGAATTTTACGTATAAATGAACATAAGGAGGAATGGAACAGTATTTATATATTGACTCCGACAACATGATATTGACGTTATTATATTACCGAGAGCGTAGTAAAATCGCCATATGAACATGGTAAGATCGTAGAATGATCGTGATAAAACCGTTCTTTAATCGCAGAAGAAACGTGCTAAGATCGTTTTTTAATCGGATAAAGTGTGATATAATCGTAGTAAGAACGTGATGAGCGTAGCAAGATCGTGATTATCGTAGTGAGGTCGCAGAACAAGCGTGGTGAAAACGGGGTATACTCTTGGCGGAATCGTTGTAGAAAAGTAATGAGGTCGTAGTAGCATCGTGAACTCATCCAAAATTTACATTTTCATGCCGCCCATACCGCGACCTCAACACGATCTGAATACTTTTTAAATCGTGCTGAGCGTGGTGTGATCGTGGTCTAGTGTGACTTGTTCATAAAATAACAGCGGGCAAGCTGAAGAGATGCCGTGCATTTACATTGATACATGTATACATTGTATATTTAGTAATGACCATTTACTGAAATAACTATCTATTCTGTCTTTTTGGAACATTACCATTGAACTTTCATTGTAATTCTTTTGCACTATTGAGGAAGTTATATAATATAAAACATCGTAAAGCTTAACTTATAGCTGTTTTGATTTTAGCCAGTGGCTTTATCTCCGAAATCTAAAAATAACAGGAAAGACGAAAACACCTGTTATATTTACCTGAATGTGTGATCTTGGATTGGGTTTTAAATAAAAAGACACTTTTCTATTATTACTGTTACTATTACAAAATAGAAAAGAAATGAATTTCATCTTCAAATTGGTTGCAGTTAATATTTCTTCTATATATATTGGCATTCTACATTTCTAAGATATCTTCCTTTTTCTGTTAATAAATTATGATCTCTTATTCTAGTTTTGTTATTAGTTTTCTAAATTAAAATTTTGAGTAAGTTAAATATTTTTCATTTGTATTATTTAGTCTTACAAGATTATAAATAGTGAGTTTGCTGTTATCCTTCATATCTTATCATTTACTCTCTTTTCATAAAAATCCTTCAATTTTAATTTTATTTGTTCTCTAATAGTTTTATTTATCTTATGAGAGGAATATTTCTTGAAAGTGTCTAAATCCATACCAGTTTCTTCTGATATATGTTTTACAAATGAGAACCAACTGAAGAATAAATTCGCACAGAGTCTAAGCTTTGAGACAAAAAAAAATGATTCCTTTACAAGAGGATAAATGGCATGAGAATATAAACGTATACCATACAATATAGATTGAAATTTAATATGTAGTTCCAGGGGAAGTCTCTCAAGACCAGCTCTTAGATATAGGAAGATGTGGTGTGCAGTGCCAATGAGACAACTCTCCATCCAAATAACAATTTAAAAAAAAAGTAAACCGTTATAGGTCAATGTACGGCCTTCAACACGGAGCCTTGGCTCACACCGATCAACAAGCTATAAAGGGCTCCAAAATTACTAGTGTAAAACCATTCAAACGGGAAAACCAACGGTATAAATTTGATGAAACTATGCTTAAGCCACGTGTATATTTACAAAATTGTAAGTGTGACTTTTTAAAAGGTGGTTTGACATGAAGTGAATCAAATTATCAAAGGGTATCAAATAGTTGCAGGGGCGGATCCAGCCATTTTAAAAAAGGGGGAGGGGGTCCTAACCCAGGACAAAAGGGGGGGGGGTCCAATTACATGTCCCCATTCAAATGCATTGTTCGTCCAACAAACCCCCGGACCCCCTCCCCCCTCTGGATCCGCACCTGAGTTGCCACTGACACATTGAGTCTTTTTAGTTTCATGCTCTCTTAATCAACTCAAGATCCAGAAAACTAGTAAATGGTACATATAAGACTGTACTTTGACCTTCAATGGTTTATCTTTAAAAATTATGACTTTAATGGAGAGTTGTCTCATTGGCAATCATATGTTATCTCCTTATATCTATAAAGGTCATGATACGACTTTCAACTATGAGTAAAATTCGTGCAGCATAGTCTGCTATATGAAAGGCCCCGAAATTACAAATGATAAAACAATTCAAACGAGATGCATTATGATTAGTTTGTTTTTTTTTCAATCCAAGAAAATATGTATAACTGTGTATATAAAATTTACAAATTGCCAATATCTCCTTTTAAGCTCACCAGGCCAAAAGTGACAAAGTGCGATTATTTATTAAACTTTTCTCATCAATTGTCGTCCTTCGTCCGTCGTTGTCGTCTGATAGCTTTTACAAAGATATTCCACTCTGAATCTGCTGGGCCAAATAAAACCAATTTCGGCCTAAATCATTATTAGGGTATGTAGATAAAAAATTCATTCCGATGCATATGACCACGCTTGTGCACCGAGATGGCAGTCATCGCTAAAAACAGAACATCGGGGTAAAATGCAGTTTTTGGCGTATAAATCTCTGAAACTAAAGCATTTATAGCAAATCTTATGTTCGTTCAGTCAAAAGTTATCTGCCAATGCAGTAGACAACCCGTTGTTGTGTTGTGTCCCCTTGAACTGAATAGAAAATTTTGCAGTTTTTGGCTATCATCCTGAATATTACCATGCATGAAGAAAAACTGTTGACAGCAAACGTTTTCAGCAAAACAAGGTCTACAAAAAGTAGTTATTGCCTTTTACAGTTAATTTCCCACAATTTGTCTTACATTTCGGTAATCCTTTGCCAAAAAATTCTCCTCTGAAACTACTTGTCCAAATTAAAACAAACTTTGCATAAACAATCCCTAGGGTATCTAGTTCAAAAAAATGTATCTATTGACCAAACATCAACCAAGATGGCAGAATGGCTAAATAGTAAATAAGCGGGGATGCAGTGTTTGATTTATATCTCTGAAACTTAAGCATTTAGTCCTAAATAAGATATAAATGAGAGAAACTGAACAGACTTAAATGACCGCCAATATAAGATAAAAAAAAAAACATATCTGTTTTTGTCATTTAATAATACTTTTCTCGTCTACAATGTTGAAGTGTGTCTTTGTCTAATATGATATAGACCAAGATGAGCAACACAGGCTATTTTGAGCCTCCTGTTATTATTAAACTGGCGTTTTTTCGTGTTGTTTTAACTCGCACAATATTCCGGGACAGTAGTGAAAATAGAGGTAATTCGAATCTTTCATTACAGTGCAGACAATGAATGAATAAATAAAATTGAAAGACTTTGTCTAGCTGCAATTGAAAGACTTTGTCTAGCTGCAATATTCCTTTTTTCCTCTTTCAGTATGCAATGCTAAAAACTCGACATGAAATATTAGTTAGGACTTCGATATGGGGAAAATATCACTCACCTCAAGTTCAAGAAAAACAATTTTCACTGTGTAAGTGATTCTTGATGTTGGAAGATTTCAGAAATCATGAACTAAACTTTATCTTATAAAAGATATGTTGTATGATTGCCAATGAGACAACTCTCCACAAGAGACCAAATGACATAGAAACTAACAATTATAGGTCACCGTACGGTCTTCAACAATGAGCAAAACCCATACCACATAGTCAGCTATAATAGGTTCCGAAATGACAAATATAAAACAATGCAAACCTAAATTACGTACAAAAATGAACGAAAAACAAATATGTAATACATCAACAAACGACAACCACTGAGTTACATGATCCTGACTTGGGACAGCTTGTTTGTAGTTCTTTTGTGTGATGAATGCAATAATATTGAAGGTCGACTTGTTACTCATTTTTTTCCTGCAGGAAATATTAATTCTCTACCGTATTATTAGAATGAAATTAAGCAAAAACTCCTAGAAAAGTTAAATAAATTAATTGAACATATGAACAATACTGCTTATGTTAAAAGAAAGATTACAATACATGTATTGCAATATAATTAAATGTGTCATGTCATGTTTAAACCGACCCGTCAGTTTCGTGCTGGCATAGACATCTTTCGTATGAGTGATATTTTTCGAGGCAATTAATAAGAACTATTACATTAGCGGATCCAGGGGGAGGGGGTCCGAGTGTTTGAACCCTCCTCTTTTTGGCCGATCAATGCATTTGAATGGGAACATATAGTTGGACCCCCCCTTTTGTCCTGAGTTGGGACCCCCCTTAAAGCTTTTAATATGGCTAAATCTACATGTACATTAGCACGTAAACAAAATACAGCGCTGCTTCCCAGTTTAGTTGAATATGCCATAACATTAGTCATATAATTCAAACAAACGCGAGAAGAAAAGAGTTCTAGTATTTCACAAGCTTTTAGCATTGATTATAAATTTAATTTAAATTCCAGCAACCTTTCACGTTGAAGTCCGTGAAAGTTAGAACATACGAAAAAAAATAAAATCAAACGAATTTAACATTCAAACAAACTCATAAATTTGTTGCGAGTGTTTTTCTATTATATAGACTTTTTCAAATGATTAATTTAGTTTTATTTTATTTTGTGTCGTCGATTAGTTTGTTTTCCTTCAGAAGCATATTAACAATTAAAGTTAAAACAAAAATAATAATTTATAACTAATATCTACGCTTGTGTATTATGATGCGTTGTCTGTTTTCAAAGTTGGCGATTATAAATCTCTAAACTTTTATCACAAAATATTATATATTAAAGTGGCAAGTGCAATTTGAGGGATCAGCGTACCAATGTGACCTCTAGCTTAAGAGAAATGTCTAATCGTTGAACTATCATTAGTTATAATGAGGTTTCCTGATGCACTTGAGCCATTAAAAATCAAATACCTTGTTATTGTAGTTTACAGTACACAGATGTATTAGTATCGTATTTCACTTCATTGATAAAACACAATATTTTGTAGCTTAGACGATTTATAATTACACAGTTTATATATCTCTGCAGATTATAATGTATTTATAGCACACATATGGAAACAGATACGCATACGTCATTGTGATTGCATCAACAATTTGTCAATAGTTGTATTTATGTCCTGCAATTATACTATCTAATATTTTTCGATAATTAAAATACGAATCGAATATTTCCGCTTAGCTCTCATTTAAAATTCTCCCAAACAGAGGTATGTCATGAACAAGATCAGTTTTCAAAATCTTACACTTTAAGCTAATCTAAGTCATTCCCTCTCCATTTATACCGTCAGAGCATATATTTTCATCAGCAGGACTGTTAGTTACAAATAAAGTTGAGAATTAGCCTCATCCCAGGCACAGTTGTCAAGATACTACTTTTAGATCAGACAAATTCAATGCACCTTATGTCGATCCTCAGAAAATTATTAAAGTCATCAGTGATCATCAGTTAGTTCAAACATCACCCCTTTGTTGATTATTTTAAAAATGTGTTTTTTACGGTCCCTTAATACTGTTGTTTGAGTAATAATTTTTCTATAGATATCACTTTATTACTGGATTAGATAATTGTCAGTTTACATAATAAAATAAGAACATGTATGTCATGTATTAAATAAGCTTTTAATTATGATTTATATGGTATATAATTTATATTATCTAGTCCATTGTTATAATGTTGAGGGTTTTACGTTTATAAGTCCTTAAATTCTTTATTGAAAAGCACTTTACGCCCATATGAGCCCTCAGTATGAGCCAATGGCTTAAAACATTATACATAATATACAGTTTACATATATATAAAACAATGAAAAGACAACGACCCACAATACATAAAATGGATATAATTTTGTGTTTCCATTTTGTAAATGTTTTACCGAGCGAGTACTATTCACCGAGGTAACATCCCTTCATGTTATTATATATTTTTTTCCATTGTAGTTAAGAAAACAATAAATAGATTTCATTTGTCTCCCTTGTTTTTTTTTTAGAGAATCAGTTTCAAAATATAGTTATCTCCCATCTTAAATTTAGCCTGTTAGTCAAAGGGAGACAACTTTAATTTTCCACAAAAATTACGGAATTCCATAATATTATGGAGTTCGCTAAGTGCCCCGACTGTATTACATTCAAGGTTAACTATGTATACCCGCTAGCTATTTAAGAGTTTTTCAAATGAGGTCGGGTAGTGAAAGTAGACTTACAATTTGCAATCCAGGTCAAGGAGTTAAGGACAAAGATTCGTTGTCTGACATATTTCTTTCCTTTCTTATAGATTCCATAAAACTTGTCAGGTATCGGACGGCAATCAGTCTTACACAATATGGGTATAGTTATTGGGATCACAATTGACGTGGCTGTCATTGCAGCTGCCGAAGCAGCAGAGGCTGCCGCGGATGCAGCAGCAGCGGCATTAGCAGAGGCCGCAGCAGAAGCAGCAGCAGAGGCTGCAGCAGAGGCCGCAGCAGACGCAGCGGCGGAGGCAGCAGCAGATGCCGCAGCTGACGCGGAAGCAGAAGGAGCAGCGGAGAAAGCTGCAGAGTCAGCAGCGGAATCAGCGGCCAAAGGTTCTGGAGAAGGCGCATCTATTGCAGCAAAAGTTTTAAGAGGAATTGCGAAGTTAAGCAAGTTAATCAAGGAGTTCTTTCTCGTCGATGCTGTTTTTAAAACTGCCATGAATATCATTCGTGATATCGAAGGTAGCTCTCCAAGAGTAAAACAACTTAATAAGTACCTGAAGGTTTTGATAGAAATGGGGGAAAAAATGAGTAGCATAAAGGAATGGCTAGAAAACCACCAGAAAGATACCGTTGAATTGGAAGGAATAGATGTGCCTGTTGATTCCGGTGTACTGAGCAAATATATGTCTCCACTTACAGCTGTAAGTAAAAAATCAAACACATTATTGATAAATATTTATAACAAAAGATGTTACGACATTCTTCAATGAGATAATAATATAAATTTCATTAACGTTTTGCATCGGGAACCTGCTCAAATCGAAAATGGATATTAGAGCCATTGTATGAAGTACAATGTCTGATTTTGGTAAAGTTGTAGATACAGTATAGCATATGTAAAAAATGAATGTTTTTGTCCTAATGCGAACGTATTCTGTTGTGTTCCTTTCCTTATAGGAAATATATAATATCGTGAACTTCATAACAAAACATACACAAACACGAATGAATAGATATTTTATGAATAATTACATATATTCAGATGATATTCGCTAATATAATGAAACATCTATAAATATAGCAGTAAAACGTATCTACTGATTATCTACAAAAAGGCCATTACTAAAGATATTTAAACGATACCAAATGAAACCATAAATGACCCCTATATGAACACTTGAAATATTTTTTCATTTTCTTAATTTGTTTTAGGGAGTAGGGAAATTGAAAAGCATATCTAACGATGTTGAAAACCAAAACAAACAGAATAAAGCGATGACGGACACACAACTTGATGCCATGAGACGTTGTCTTGTCAAAGTAAACACAACATTCGAATCATTGGTAACGTTTATGGATAAGAAAAAAAGCATAGTTAAAGTGTTGTCGTCCTTTCCAATCAGCATGGGTGAAGTGAAAACTTGGAAATCAGAGCTTGGGAATTAAAGGATAACATGATTAATGAGACAGACAAATTGTATATAGAATGCTTAAAAAAAATACAGTCGTGTCAACCACAGAATCCTGTATGTAGGAAAATGTGTTTTCTATAATAAAAATTGTTATCACTGATTAATATATGATTAAGGTAAATGAATTGATTTACATGTGTGCAGTCATAAATGATTTGTAGAAATCGATAGTTGACACTGAAGGGGCAATGCAAAACTGTAAGTCGAAGATAGACACTTAAGGATGAACTTAGATGATCGTAGGTGAAATTAAATAATTAAGACTTTAGAATTGATGCTTTTAGCTGGAAGAGTAAAAGTTAAGGATCAAAATAAGCTAAAATTGTTGATACATGTAGGTCCTTTTTGAGATATTTGATATATAAAATATGACGGGAAAAAGCTGACTCGGACTTTAACCTTATATCTACATTAGTATAATTTGGGTCTCAAATCAAAAGAAAGAAAATCAAGAATCTGCTTAAATCTGTTTAAATGACCTGTTGAGAGCTATTAAATCTTATATGAAAAGATAAATGAGTATTATGGGGCAAACTATTTTACCTTGTATCGTATAAAAAAACCACCAAGGAGTCCGAACATCTGACACAAATTCCAAAACCTTAAAGACAGGAAAATAAATACATGTATTGAACGAAAGTGTAGGCATTGACACGTAATGCTTCATCTGTTAACGTCGTTTATGTATGACATATCCCAGTATACTTGGACACGCTTTAGTCGATTGATACATGTATGTTGTCTAATTATAACACATTACCAAATTCATAACCAACGATACTCGTTTCTTTCTCTTGCAAATAAAATTATACGGGTACACCATAATAAACACACGGTATATTAAGCTATACAAGTATCCGACATGAACAATTGAAAAGAATAACAAACGACATGATATAAAAAAAAAAGAATAAACAAAAACAAATGAAAAACAACAAACAACGAAAACCAATGAGTAACAGCTTACTGACTGGGAACAGTATATACATTATGAGGCGGATTGAAACTTATGTGTAAGCGTTCATCCAACCCCTACATAAGAATTAACGTTAAAAATCAGATAAGTTGAAAACAAACTCATCATAGATACCAGGACTAAATTTAGTATATACGCCTTGAGGACTTGAATTATCAGATCGGCACAAGGCACAAGAAACAACTAAAAAAAAGAAAAATAGGCAAAAGAGGCGTACTTCATGCACAAGGAAAACTGTCACGTTTGCAAGTTTACAAGATGTTACATTATCTGCATTTCGCTGTTCTGAACAAATGTTTACACAAATAAAACATAATCGCGATTTCTTTCGGGACTTGAGCCAAACTATTAACAGCAAATAGTTCGGCTTAGACAGTTGACACCTGCATGTTTACAAGAAATTGGTGAATATATGAAAACACATATGATCAGTAATTAAGATAAAACAATAAAATCTAAATTGTTGGCTTTGATGATCGTGAAACAAACACGATTAATGATACAAATTCAGCTATCCGCAGAGGAGTCGGACCTTTGTTTCTTACAATCTACTTATCAAGAATGTCTTATTTTACATCAGCTATTTGTTTCAATGTCTAAAACTCTTGTGGCTTATTGGATCGTCATCATTTGTTTAATGATATTATTATCGTGGTTACTTTAAAAATCCATTTAAGCTTTTGTTAAAGGTTTGTGAAATCGAACTCAAACAATTACGTCGTATTTGACATTTTTTTAAATATTTTGGTCTGAAAATTTCAATATAACTTAATTGCTGATTTTTCTTTATCGTCCTAAAAATGCATAATTTTTTTGTCAAAAGCAAACAAAAATTAATCAATCATTTCAAACATTGCGAAATAGGAAACAAAAAAAAGTTAAAATCCTGTCATTCATGCAGCACGAAAAAATTTAGCCTAATCATCTCTTTAACAAGAAACATGCAATGAAAATTAGCCGAAAAGGGTTTGCCTCATCAGATTGATAAAACAAACCGCAAAACTAATACAAAAACCCAATAAAGACAAAAATGTAGCTCAGAGTACTCGTAGTTAATGAAATCTACATTTTCTTAGAAACACATATTAAAGACAAAGTACACAGGATTTACTATTATTACATCGTAAATAATCTCGGAAAACTTGACCATGAGTAATGCCAAACAAATTAGTATCGACAGAATGTTGTATCATAGGCGTTAATACTAATTTAGCTATGACGGTTTGTTTTAACCTTGAATAAGTACTGATACTGACAATATTTAAAAACCGAATTTCAATGTTTAATTGAATTCGAACACCTTTGAGAATATGTTGTATTCAAAGCATCCATAAGCGTACAGGAATTGTATCAATACTATTTTTGAATGATAGTTGATTGTTAGGGAACTGAGTTGCTCAAAACGTTGACCGGTGGATAAACAGGTTATCCAGTGGTTAAGTTTAAGCCATTTGTTAATTATTATAGCTCAAAACTTATCCATTGGTTAAATATCAATGTCCACTGGATGAATTTAGCCAAATAAAATCAAGTAGTTAACTGTTTATCCATGGGATAAATACAATAATGGTTGCAAAGTTCATTCATAATGTTGGCAGACGACACGACAAGCAAAGAGTTCAAGGCCATTTTGTTGGTACTGCTTCAAAAACCATATCATTTACTTATAGTTGTATATTTCTTAAAGTACTATTCTATAGCAAAATAAAGCAGAATTAAGTTGACAACTGGGTAACTGACGTGAATTGGAATAATTCGTCCGTTATACTTCAAGCTGTCAATTAAACAAGTCTGAACAAATACTTTTTAATTCTGTAACTTTAAGCATCAGGTAGAAATGGAAGTCAGAACAAGAATATTGGTAGATGTATCATGTGATTTGATAACAAGTATATCCTTAATCTCGTATCAATCACACAAAGCATCATCAAGGAAGCATAATATCATTGTTTTTTCTTGCCTCACCGGGTTCAATCAACCATTTTCTACATCAGAAAATGCCTGTAGCAAGGCAGGAAAATGACAGTTATTTTCCATTCGTTTAATGTGTTTGTGATTTTGATTTTGCCTTCTGATTAAGGACTTTCTGTTTTGAATTTTCCTCGGAGTTCAGTATTTTTGCTAATGTAATTTGGTAAGAAAATCTGGTACATTATCCACTTTGATTAACTAGCGAGCCTTTTTGCCACGAATAGGCTCTTTGCCTATGAATTAACCAATATCTATGTAATTAAATCTTTATGCAAAGATTTAATGATTAAACATACAGCATCATTTATATTTGCTTATTTCCAGAAGATTTCTAATGTATTCACCTGATATGAGACATTTTCTTGGAAATTATACACTTTGATGTATCAAGATGCCGGGGTCAACATTTTTTTCAACCAACAAAGATTTGGATAAATGTAGCTTTATATATGGTGCTTCCTTTTCAACCGTGATACTGAATACAAAGTCTGTAATGGTCATTTAACTTGAATAACCAAAGCACCCATCAATAATTGTCCTTTCTACAGTTTAATTCAACAAAAACGACTATCATAAATCTACAATTCCTAACAACATAAATATATCTCAAAGCTTCAGAAATTCTAAACTAAACAAGAGATAAACGTGATAGTAACAACAAATGACCATCATTTAAAAATGCCTGTACCAAGTCAGGAGTATGACAGTTGTTGTTCATTGGTTCGGTGTGTTTTATCATTTAATTTTGCCATTTGAAAAGGGACTTTCCGTTTTGAATTTTTCTCTGAGTTCAGTATTTTTGTGATTTTACTATTTACTACAACCTAGTCGATGAGAAGTTTCTTCCTAGAGGAAACTTTACTGCTGTTGATTTTTTTCCCGAGGGCATCAATAACTTGGTAGTATCATGCAGGATGAATATAAATGATACGAAGAACAAACCAGCTGGGACGTCGCAAGGTTACCAAGGTCCTCTTTTGCTGCACAAAACACTGTATCATTTGATTTGGGTGTTCCACGGAAATATCTTTCAGCATATCCCTGATTTGACGTATGTTCAGGCGGAAGGTTATTACTTTTTATAAATTCAGATACTATTAATAAATTGAAGCCTTGTTGCATCAATATTTACGACTGTTTAAAGACACCTGCTACAAGTGAATCAACACCTATCATTTCGTTTTGTAAACTTAAAAAAAGGAAAAGGTGACATGTGATATGTTAATCACGACTCCTGATTTTACCAGTAATTTAACAGTTAAAACGTGTAAAACGTATTATACTAAATCGTTCGAGCCTTGGACTGTTCCACGGACAATGTCGTGTACGGAATCGAATGTACTTTGTGTGGACTACTTTATGTTGGTGAAACTCGACAAACTTTGCGTAAAAGAATTAATCAACACCGGTCTGATAATAAAGATCCGCAATTTAGGTTTCTTAAAAAACATTTTAATCAACCGGACCAGTATCCTTCTTTATCTATGAAAAGCCCAGTATAAAGTCATCCAAATCTAGATTGCGCTCTGGGGGCTTTGATGAGTTTGTTCACATCTGCATCATCCACTATGGTTACATTACGTTAGAACTATTCTTTTTTTCACTGCCTGTTAATTTTCTTATCATATCAATTGACAAGGATAAGATTTGTGCAAATCAGAAGTCCTTCATGGCTTCAATGAACAATACATAGAACAACAAATCGAAGGACTTACCTTGTTTGCATTTGATACCTAGGCTTCATAAAATTTCGTACAAACAACGTTACATTGCCGGCTCATCTGCATGTTCCACCAACGAATTGTCCATTAGATTGACTAAAATTCTGTCCGCAGTGTAAGAGAGTCTTTAGAAATACTCTGAAACTGTGTAGTCGCTAAGTTATATTAACCATATGTAGATTCTTAAAAATAAAAAACATCTTCTGGATAATTTTGGTTTTTTTTTCTGAAATAAATTCTATCACAACTTTTGATTTTTCAACCCTGTATACCAGCATTCTCCATGTGAAATTGACAAATCGCCTGAAAGAAATACTCCACAATGCCTTTAATTATAAAAATGGGAGCATACGCTATACATATATTATTTTGGAATATCATAAGTCATATTTTGTTAATATTGAACAAAAGTGTAAAACATGCTACACAGAGAAACAAGTGATCAGTATGCTAAAGTTTCTTATAGACAACATATTTGTTAAAGGAGGTAGACCATTAAAAAAACTTGTCGGCATTCCTATGGGAACAAACAGTGTGCTTCTCCTTGCCGAACTCTTCTTTTTTTCAAATGAATCAGAGTTTCTTCAGACACTTGTCAAAACAAGAAATGCAAAGAAGCCAGATTATTTTATTTCATTTTCAGATAAATTGGTGATGTTTTTTTCTTTAACAATCCGAACTTTTCTGATTGGGTTCTATTAATATATCCCCAAGAACTAGAAATTAAAGAAACAACAGACACGGCTTCCTCCGTCTCTTATTCAGACTTAAACCTTGAATTTGACATACAGAGTCATCTCAGTACCTACAATGTAAATCTATGACAAACGACACGATTTTAATTTTTAAATTATCAATTTCCCCCACCTTAGTAGCAATATATCAACTTCATCTGCATATGGGATATACATTTCCCAACTTATTCGATATTCAAGAGCTTGAAGCTCCTACTCAGACTTTATAAAACGTCACCAGTGTATGAGCAGAAAGTTAGTTAACCTGGTGTATGTCAATAATATGACAGTTGTTGTCCATTCGTTTGATGTGATTTATTATTTTATTTTACCATTTGATTAGAGGCTTTCCGTTTTGAATTTAAATAAAAATTTAAAAATTTAAATTAGTGTAATTTAAACTCGATAACTAAGCATTTTTTTGTTGTTTTTTTTTTAACTTTCAACGCTCCAATATTGTCATTGTCATTTTGATGAGTCAAATTGATAAGTTTAAATCTCTACAATTAGTCCATTTTTACAGATTTTTTCATGGTTAACTAGGTGTATCATTAGATTATTAAGACGATTTAATATCACCTGAAATCTTGTCATAATTAGTCAGTGGCCTTTTCATTGCAATGCAACTTCATTTATAACAATCTTATACCCTCACACATGTCACATAACGGTATCATATACAACATTCGTATTATTATTATCTGTGCTATAAAATAAACGTAAGAGGGCATCTATATTCAATATAATGTATTCTTAATAATAAATCAATATAAGGAAATTTCTTCATTATCACTGAACTAGTATATATTTGTTTAGGGGCCAGCTGAAGGACGCCTCCGGGTGCGGGAATTTCTCGCTACATTGAAGACCTGTTGGTGACCTTCTGCTGTTGTGTTTTTTTATTTTGGTCGGGTTGTTGTCTCTTTGACACATTCCCCATTTCCAATCTCAATTTTATTCTAAAGCTTATAGTATTAGTCAATAAAGTACTTGTTACGTTTTTTTAAATAAAATGTTGCCCTTTCCAGAAAATCATAGATAAATTAACAAATTAACTCAAAATAAAATGTCATGGTGATAATACATGTATAAGTAGATTCTTGACATTATAAACTATTGTTGTCTAAGTGTTTTTTCCGTTTATTTGAAATCTATTTAAAATCACTTGAAATCATGACATACCTAATTTAATATTTTTCGTATGAGTATTATCTGTACTTTATTTTGTACCTGATCTCTAAATATTCAAATGGTGCAAATAATAATAAATCCAGATCAGAGGGTACAACAGAAAAAAAATCAATATCTTCATATACATGATATACATTGATTATTCCATCTCTGACAAGAACATAGTTCAATTGTATCATGCCTTGAGAAAACTTCATCATTCTTTGGTTCCTTAATATTTTTATTTTTATCTTAAATATATAATACTGGCGTCACACATCAGCGTATAGCTCCGACGTACGCCGGGCATATTAAAAATTCATATACGCTGCCAATACGCTCGTAATTTTGGACCTGTCAATCATATCTGTAACGTGTGAACAACGTGCTTTAAGCGTGTACTGGGCGTAAGAGAAGCATACCTAAGCGTTTATCATGCGTTCAAGAAACATATGGTTGCGTAAGCCTGGTGTATGTCTAATGTGGATGAAATGCACGCTACGAAGGAAAAAAGTTTCTTGAACGTATTTGAGACGCGTCCCGGTCGTATCTTGGATGTTCTATTATGAGGTGTATTTTACAAACACACCCGCATACGTTTAGTTAAAGTCGAACAATCTCGAAGCGTATACAACGTGTCCTAAACGTGTCTCAAACTTATCTGTAGCGCGTTAAAAAGCGCTTGTAGCGTTTGTAAAACGTGCGTGTAGCGTACAGATATACGCTAGACACACGCTTGAGCTGGGTGAATATTTATAAGCTGTAAAAAGTTTCCTCGAGTTGTAGCATTCACCAAGCGTATACCTTTGTATTTCGACTTCAAACTTATGCTCCGCGCGTTTAATGATTGCTTAGAGTTCCTCTGGTGTGCAACTAACGTATACCGACTTTGTCAATTTTCTCTGTACGTTTGGTGCACGCCAGTCTATACGCCAATGTGGGACGCCGGCATAAGGGTTTTTAAACTCTAATAATGCAATTGTCTTAACAATTAATATATCCATGGGAATCTTTCAAAATTTATTAATGCCAGATTGGGACTGATTTTCGACATTGCCAGAGAAATTGCAGATATAACTATCTCATTAAAATAATTCAATTTTTGCTGCCGTAACTAGTCTTTCCTTTGTAGATGTGTTACATATTTGTGTTTCGTTAATTTTTTGTACATAAATTAGCCCGTAAGTTTTCTTGTTTGAATTGTTTTACATTTTTATTTCGGAACCTTATATAGATTACTATACGGTATTGACTTTGCTCATTGTTGAAGGCCGTACGGTGACCTATAGTTGTTGGTTATTGCTGTATCATTTTGGTCTCTTGTGAAGAGTTGCCTCATTGGTAATCATACCACATCTTCTTTTTTATCTATATAGTGGTTCGTCATAAAAGTTGATAATATCATTGAGCACACTTAGTCACATTAACTTAACTTTGAATATTGAACCGGCGAGATTTGTAAAAAAAAACATGACGTCAATTACATTAGTCAACCGAGCCATAAACCACAACTTTCTAATAAAAAAATATGTTACTTTTCAAGATGTATTTAAATCAATAGCCTAAGATTCTCCAAATGGTTTGTATTAAAACAAAATAATTCCTACGCTAATCAACAGTGTCATTTTTTTACTTTTATTTAACATTAAGTAAAAATATCATAAATAAGTAAAACTAGCACTCAGGTTGGATTGTACCTCTGGTGTTTGTATACAAATTTTAATCCTGGTATCTATGATGAGTTTATTTACAACCACTGAGTCGATGCCACTGCTGGTGGAGATGTTTTTCCCCGAGGGTATCACGAGCCCAGTAGTCATCATTTTGTGTTGACTTGAGTTATCATTGATATGTTTATAATAATATATCAACTGGTAAACAAACTTTGAAATTGTAAAATACTAAGGCTTTTCTACCGCAGGAATAGATTACCTTAGCGGTATTTGGCAAAACGTTTAGGAATTTTATGTCCTCAGTGCTGTTAAATTTCGTATTTCGTTTGGCCTTTTAGACAATTTTTGGTTCGAGCGTCATTGATGAGTCTTGTGCAGACACGCGTTTTGAGTATGTATAAACATTTTAATCCTGGTATCGATGATGAGGTTTTTTTCATGAATTCATAATTTTTCATTGTAATGGTGGAACCTTTCCCCTTTTATTCGGTATATCTCAAGGGTAGAGAAAACATACTTAAATTGTGTCCATTTGATTCTACAAGATGTCGATTTCGACAATTTCACATCAGTGGAGGTCTAGTGTAAAGTATTTCAAACTCCAAAACCTTATACAAACAGTAACGACTGATATATGCGAAAAAGCTTCCATAAATAAGAAATTGTATATAAATATTCATTTTATGATAGTGGCCTGTTATCTTCTTTCTGCATTAGCAGATATCTCTCGTATCACGAAATGGTCGGGATGTGATATGGATAAGTGAAAAACTAACAAAAGTGTTTACTTGGCTGGATTAACCTCATCGTAATAAGAAAATGTTGTTTTTCTTGTAATATGACAAGGGGAATAAGCCAAAATGAAATTGTATACTTTAACATAGAAATTCTTTTGTCATACCAATTTCAAATATATATATATTCTCAATGCTTAAGCGATAATTAGGAATTGTTGTATTATTTTACACTAAAGACAATATTCTTGTATAATGAAAATATTTGTTTCAAGCTTACCTCCGCCCTTTTATGTATGAATGTGCCTGTCCCAAGTTAGGAGCGTGTAATTTAGTTGTTGTCGTTTGTTTATGTGTTACATATTTGTTTTTCGTTAATTTTTTTAAATAAAACAGGCCGTTAGTTTTCTCGTTTGAATTGTTTTACATTGTCATTTCGATGCCTTTTATCGCTGACTATGCGGTATGTGCTGTGATCATTGTTGAAGGTCGTACGATGACATATAGATGTTACTGTCTGTGTCATTTTTGTCTCTAGTTATGGTTGTTTCATTGGCAAACATACCACATCTTCTTTTTTTATATTGAACATGGGTATGACATATTTGTAAAACGAATGGTAACTTTTCCTTTGATCTGCGAGTGAGTTAACTTCGGTTTCATTTATGACAGTGCGGAAGATATTTTAGTCATTTCACTCTCCAAACCCGCCTTGGACCTCTTATAATAGGAAAAGCCACGCATGGGAGGAATTAATCCTAGTGCTTTAACTCCCCGCTCAAAAGTTGCTATTGCACAGTTTGAATCCGCCTTATTGGCCTAGTACACAATGAAATCAATGAACATAAATTTCGGAAATTCTTTTTTAAAAAATGCAGAAACAAGAATTTCTCAAAATTCGAAGGGGATGTTCTTACCATAACACGACTATTCAAACTTGTTAACTTAACTCTTATTCAAATGGTTCTAACGTGATACAAATTTTCCCAAGGAGAGCTACAAAATCGTGCCAAAATAAATATTCTAAAATATGTCACTGGATGTTCAGTCGTTTCATTTCCACCACTGTTCGAAGGTATAACTCCGTGAATTCAAAAATGCTTAAACTATTTGTCTCTGATCGTTACGCTACCAACAACCTACCAATTTATCGATATTTTTCCTGGTGTTTGGAATGGAAGAATACCTTCACAATAAGTTTTAAACAATTTACTTCTTATCACAACTTTAAACTTTTCTAAAACTACACGTCCTGTTAAATCAGTAGCACATATATAACAGCCTCACTTGACCATGATCAAATTAAATGAATTTTAACTCCCATAGTTTTACATGTTAGAATAACAAACATTATTGTTGTAAACTTATACACAGCATCATAGTACATATCGGATTCGCTAAAATTGAACATGAAAAAGAAATAAAACTTAATTTGATACACCCTAATATGAAGTTGTTATGCAGAGCAAAAATTGAACTTTTTTATTGAACAAATATAGACAAAAGTTCTTAGTGTGACTTCTCTCCAAACTATAATATAAACACTTACCACACTAAATATGACTTTTTTAAATTCATACATCTAGATAAATATTGCACTTGTGCATGTTGTGTCAATCAAATTAATTATCTTCTATTCAGATGATAAATCTTATTTCTGTCAATCACATAAACAATTTTCGATGTTAATTCAACATTAAAGTCAGTAAACATTTACTTTTTGATGTTAAAGTGCGTGAATGAAATATAGTTGTTAATTTGTTAACCATCCATTCGAACTTTAGATAAAGGATACAACAGATACAGTTGAGTCTACCTTCTATATCGACTTACATCTGAAAACTGACAAAGAGGGTCGATTGAAAACAAAATTTTACGACAAAAGAGATGATTTAAGCTTCCCAATTGAAATCTTTTCATTTCTTTGTAGTAACATTCCAGCAACGCCTGCATACGTAGTACATATCTCCAAATTGATACGATATTCAATTGCTTGTATTTCCTATCATACTTTGCTTGAAAGAAGGTTGCTGCTCACAAGCCACTTGTTGTACGTGGTGAAGTTGAAATCATGCTTTGTTAAAGTTTACGAAAATCATCACAAGTTTGTTAACCGTTGTAAAGTATCTGTTTCACAGATGACAAAGGAGATGTTTCAATTTTCGTAACTACAATCTCGTCCCCTTTCTCTCAAATGTTACCCACCAAATAAGACTAATCAACGGGTTTGTATCAACATGAATAACACGATGGGTGCCATATGTGGAGGAAAATCTGCGTAACCTTCTTGAAGCATCTGAGTTTTTGGTGATGTTCGGGTTTCTCAGTCTTTTATTTTCTATGTATGTTTTTTGGGGATTTTTTTTTTTGGTCTGTTGGTCTTTTTTTTTTATTTTCAACCATCGCGTTGTCACTTATTTTCGATTTATAAGTTATAATGTCCTGTTGATATCTGTCGCTATTTTTTTTTAAAGAGAAGACAATTAGGGTTAGTTCAAAAATCATTCCCTTAAATCAAATTTCAAGTCCTGAAAGTACTAAGCTAGGTTTGACCATAATAGTTATCAATCATATAACGGCCGTTTTATTCAAGTAACACTACGCGTCTTTAATTGTGGAATAAACGTAAATTTAAGGAGTAAAGTAACTAAACCAATTCCAAGTTTTACTTGCTGCAATACATAAAATGATATCCTTTCGAAAGTATTGAAAAAATTATGCCGCCAATTAGTTTTGTAGTGAACTCGGCAGCTAGTATTTCGTATTTCGGTAACGATGCCATACATATTCATAAGAAATCGTTGTTGAAAAGATTGGAAAAGTTGTGTGCATTATAATGTGATACCATATCTTAGTCGTCTATTGAGATGCGGTGGTGAAAAATGATTTAGCACTTTCACGTTCGTTTACATTTTTTTTTTTTTTATCAAAATCAGCAAATGTTATCATTAAAATATTCTGCAGTTACAAGATCATTCACAATTTATCTTTTTTTTTTAGTTACGATTATCTTCCTTATGTACTCGGCGGCTAGTATTTCGTATTTCGGTATTTTTTCTATACATGCACATACCCACACACAGTACAAAACAGTACAGATACACCTGACGTCTGAGTAATTATTGTAAACCACACGTTTACAAGGAGAAATTCGCAAAAATCGATTTAACTTATTTCTACCTCCGCCATATTGGGATCGTGGTAACTGCAGTTACCATGCCCAGTTAAACATCAGTGGAAAAACGCAAACATAAATCAAAAATTGTATTAAAAACAAATCTTTCACATGGAATAAAAAATAGAAAGATCGTATTTCCATATAAATAGAATACCTAGCGTAAACGTGGATATGAGTGTACTGTTTTGGAGATAATACATTTTATTTTATAAATACTATCAAATTACATTCTAATCCTCTTTATTTTCGGTGGTTTCCTCATCTCAAAGTTTTACTAGCAATGATAACCCGCAATAAGTATCTGCAAACTTAGAGAAAGGGGTTTATTGTGTCTCGTCAAAAACAATAGCAACCATAGGATTAGTATGCACAAGTAAAAACTTAGAAAACACTGCTCCAAATAATGGTGTAGTTAATAGAGTAAATCGCTGCAATCGATGGGGATTATCGATTGTTAATCACAATGGAAATCCAATACAAAATAATCGTTGTCGTATTTGACGAGAAAAACTAATTCTCAACAGTGGATTATAATGCCACTGTAGTATCGCGAACATATTTTCCATGACTCTTACAAAACTATACTAAACGGATATCAATGCTAGCTGAGCTTGTTAAAAATGGTTGATATTTTAGTATGAATATTTCTGGTATAGCATTCAGAACTCTAACGACCTAAAATATTGATCAGATGATCTTCAATTTTCCATTGCACAGCTGCTTTTGTTTTAAGTTAATGACGTGTAACGATGTCTTAATATATACATTATAACTTATGCAGTCTGATTTTTTGTTAGATCGCCTGCTAAGCTGCCTTCTTTTTGCATCTTTGGGCACTATATGTAGGATGTATTTTGTTATTTTGAACATTATAATATTGTATATAAACAGAATGCAATTATATTAGTCTTTAATAAATGCAAGTGTAGTATACAGCTGTTCAAAAGTCATAAATCGATTTACAGTAAACAAAACTTGGCTACAAACTAAAACCGAGGCCACATCAACTATGAGAGGGAAACCAAAACATATATGTCCATATCACTTAAATCAAATATAAACCGATAATAATCTCAAGTTTAAATTCATTCACTTATAGAACTATATTCGAATGTCATACAAGTGTGCGATTTATCAAGCTATAAAAAGAAAATCAACAAAAATACCGAAATTCCGAGGAAAATCAAAATTAAAAAGTCCCTTCTAAAATACAAAAAAACTCTCATTTAATTCACCATTTTCCATATGAGGAAATACCTGTACAATGACAGGAATTTGACAGTTACTGTAGTTTATTCTTGTTTGATTTGAATATTAACTTTTGAATTTCACATTTGATTAGGGACTTTCCTGTTTGAATTTATCTAAAAGTTCCGTTTTTTCGTACTTTTGAAAATGCAGGGGGAAAATACGACCGTGTGAAACCATTATTTGAAGTGAAAGTGGTACAAAACATCAATTAAATCAATGACTGTTACACCATAACTTTTGCTATGTTAGACTTGTAAAATAACATAAGGGTTGCCACATTCTAAGCACGATCTGCTCAACCTTACAGAGCACATGAAGTCACCCCTAGGTGTTAATGGGGTTCGTCTTGCTTAGTCTTTATTTTGCTATGTTGTGTCTTGTGTATTATTGTATTCTGATTGTCCTTTTCGTTTTAAACCATTTCAAAAAATTCAAAAATTTGTAAACAGTAAATATATAAATATAACCATATCAATGACAATTCATGTCAGCACAAAAAGTGCTGACTACTGTGCTTGTGATACCCTCACAAATTCATGTATTTGGTTTTGTTGTTATATTCTCATAGGATTTTGTCTAATGCTTAGTCCGTTTCTGTGTGTGTTACATTTTAATGTTGTGTCGTTGTTCTCCTCTTATATTTAACATGTTTAATGCGTTTCCCTCAGTTTTAGTTTGTTATCCCGATTTTGTTTTTTGTCCATGGATGTATGAGTTTTAAACAGCGGTAAACTACTGTTGCCTTTATTTACGTTGTAAGTTTATTTTTTGATCTATGAAATTGAATGTCCCTCTGGCATCTGTAGACCATCTTTTATACCGTCAACAGTATATCGAATTACCACTTGAATATCTCCAGTTGTTATAAGTTGATGATGTGTAAAAACGTACCATTTGACTGACAAAATCATCAATATTTATAATGGAATAGAAAGTAGGTAATGTTTTTTTATATAGATTTTAATTTTTAATTGTTGTCATCGACATATGTTACAAAATACACCCCCAAATGCTTTGTACATTAAACACGTTTGAGAAATTTATTGATTTCTGCACCAAAGTGCTGCTACAGAAAATATTAAGTTTATCCCAGTTTTGCTGTCAATGTTGTATCGCATTTTGGAATACTTTTCTATAAAGACTTTTTTTATTCGCAGTATGTTTCGTAATGCTATGTGTTCATTTGTGTCGTTCTATTTTGAAATAGAATTTCACTACTAAGTATAAACGGCTAGACACTTTGTTATATAGTATGTAAAGAAGACTTTTCGACTTTTGTTTTAAAGATCATACTGTTTTTAAAAATCTAGCCGTTCGTTTTCTCGTTGCACGACTAAAAGACGAAAAGACAAACAGTAACGCACTGTAACATTCCTCAATTGACACAAGCTTGTTCTTGAGTAGAAAATTGTGATTAAACCTGGTTTGATAGCTAGCTAAACCTCTCACTTGTATGACAGTTGCATAAAATTCCATTACTTTGAAAACGATTTGATAACAAAACAATCCAACATAATAGTTAAAAATGCCATAAAATAGGGGTACAGCAGTCAACATTGTGTTATAATCACTTTGAAAACAAAAAATATGTAACCAAGAAGCACAAAAAATGCCTATAAACAAAGCACACTAGCAAAATGAAAAACAAGAATAAATAAACTGACCATATACATGATATAGCACAAAATATACAATGTCGGGATGTAGAAGTACAGAACCTCGTAATGTAATAAACAAACAAAATATGAATGTAAAGCACATATCTCCAAAACAAATAAAACGAACACGATTTTGTTTTACTATTCAACAGTAGCACAATGACGGGAAATATAAGTACATAGCCATGTCAAATTGATATAATTTAAAACATACTAAACAGTAAAACATTGTAAAAAGAATATTCATAAAGACAAATAAAAGAATACTATAACACGTTTTTGAGATGATAAACAACAGCAGTACCCATTATCTTAACTTGAACACAATTTGAGTCGAAAAGTTTCAAAAACCATATATAAAAGTTTCGCTCCATACATATTTGAAATTAATGTAACTCCTCAACAATACAGGTTAATGACCTGGGTTCTTTCAATTTTATGTTCATGATCTATAACTTTGCAATTGAGGTCAAGGTCAAATGTCAATTTGACGTTCTATATTATGACCTTAGCTACAAATTCGTACTGGTTCATTGTAAAATCATTAAGTTGTAAGACATATCAACTTCCAAAAGATGAACCGGAAGTAACATTATTTTAACCGGAAGTACACATTTTCTCACTATTGAAACCTATAAACCCTATATAATTTTTAGAATCATTTTAAAGTCAGCAATCATATGAACCCTAAGTGACATATTCTAGCAATTTTTTGTGTATCTAATGCATTATCATCGAACGTTCAGATGGAAAGATAAGACCTTAAGGATGTACTTAGGTGAAGTTTTGGAATTTGTGTCAAATGTTCGGACTCCTTGGTGTTTTTCCATACAATACAATGTAAATATTTTGCCGAATAACACCCATTTATTTTTTAATATAAGACTTAATAGCTCATGAAAGGTCATTTACCAAAATTTTAGAAGATTTTGATTTTCTTTCTTTTGTTTTGAGACACAAATGATACCAATGCAAATATAAGGTAAAAGTCTGAGTCAGTATTTTACCGGCATATTTTAAATCTCAAATATTTCGAAAAGGAGGTCCATGAAATATTAATATTTAGCTTATCTTTATCCTTAATTGATGCTCTACCAGCTTATAGTATCAATTTTAATTTCTCAATTTCCTAATTTTTACCAAACCTCACCTAAGTACATCCTTAAATTAGTCTTCGAACAGTTGGTTTTTGAATAGTTTTTTTCCACCAAATTTTGCTCTTCTGTGGAATTTTGTTTTGCTACATGTCGCTTTATAATTGGTTTACGTTATGGAATAGTGTATATGCGTATATTTTTGACCAGGTGAACTGAACAATATTCTTTGCAAGAGTTTTCGTTTGATGTGTTTGAGCTTTTGATTTTACCAATGAAGGGACGTTTTGAATTTTCCTGGGAATTCGGTATTTTGGTGATTTTATTTGTTTTCTTTTTGGTATATGGTCATAATTAAAACCAACAAACAAATAAAGGGATATTAGCTACGAAATATGATTTTGTTTTTATCAAATAAAAAATGAAAGTGAAATAGTAAAATAATAATGGGCTTTTAGCAGCCCGTTTCTTGTTGCATTTCTTGTTGTTCCTTAGTTTTCCTTTTATAGTTGATCTGTTTTCCTTTTTTATTTAACCCGGGTATTTTTCTCTGTCGATTTATAAAATTTGAACAACGGTATATTTCTGTTGCTTTTATTTGTATATTTTTTTCGTTGTTTGTTTTCTAAGAGTGACAAATAGGCAACAAAAGTAAACCACATTTCAGCAATTGTTTATTTAATTACTTGCTGTATATTGGGTGCGTAATGTTTTCGCTGCGTTGAAGACCAATTGGTGGCTTTCGGATGTTGTCTGCTATTTCGTCGGATTGTTGTCTGAGGCTCTCTTTGACATATTCCTCAGTTCCATTCTCAATTTCATTGTATTAAACTGCTTAACTTGATATGTGACTTATTTGTGATTATTCACCAAAAATGATTATTTCCAAATTTCATTTTAAACTTTATTGGTATGTATTTTGTGTTTTAATTTAAATGTCATATTGCATTGTATAATTTATATTTTTTTATTATTCATTTCGGGGAAGACTAGAGTTATCAATCTTACTACACCATTCGTCCTGTCTTGTCTAATAGTGTGTTCTGTTGTATTTATAGATTGTGATTGGATTTAAAAATATAGCTTGACAAACCTCTAACGTGTATGCCAATCGCATAAAATTCCGTTATTCTGACATAATATCATGTGTGAGCATAGCAAAGAGATATGAATTTGTTAAAGTTTTAACAATTCCATTAAAAACAATTTGACTCAAAATCATTATCTTAAGTAAAAGTTTAAAGGATTGTATTTTGAATATGTTGATTTAGATAATTTGTATGATTATAGGCTAAAGACTATTATATTTCATTTAGTAATTGGGTCCTAGGACACAATATGGTATTACTGTGTTATATTAAATTTTACCAGAATAAAACTTTAATTGTTACTTTTTTTGTCAAAATAAAAAAAGCATAATTAGACGTTGTATGTATGCCATCAAATACAACTCTCTACAAGATACCAAATAATGTAGAAGTTAAGAACTATAAATTACTGTACGGCCAGCAACAACAAGCAAACCCCAATACGCATAGACACTTATAAAAGGACCAGAATTGATAAATTTAAAACAATTTAAACGACAAAACTAACGGGCTGATTTATGTAACAAAAATACAATAAACGATTAACCATTATGAAATAAAGCAGCAAACAACAAAATTTGAATTCAGATAGGTTTGTACAGATTGGGCGGTGTTGAAATATTTTTCTGGTGCAAATCCGTCAACTTTACCTTTAACAGTGGTAAAACAGTACAACATAAAACAATCTATAAAATCTGTAAAATCTGTAGATGGATACAATACTACATCTTCTTATTTATAATGCAAAACACAAATCCATAAAACACAGACCGGACGTGGCATGGTATCTTTACATCCCATTAACAACAAGAATGTGTCCCCAGTACACGGATGCCCCACTCCCACTATCATTTTCTATGTTCTGTGGACCTTGAAATTGGGGTAAGAACTCTAATTTGGAGTTAAAGTTTGAAAGATTATATCATAAGGAACATGGATACTAAATTTTAAGGTTGATTGGACTTCAATTTCATCAAAAACTACTTCGACCAAAAACTTCAACCTAAAGCAGGACAGACGGACGAACGAACGGACGGACGAACAGACGAACGGACACACAGACCAGAAAACGAAATGCCCCTCTACTATCGTAGGTGGAACATAAAAAAGGAAAGTAGTCACATTTCTGAGAGTACTTGCAGTTACAATTAGCTAGTTAAAAGCCAATAACAACAACAACACAATCTTGCATCTGAGAATGACATGAATAAAGAAAAATCAGAAGAAATTTACCATCCATCCAATGAATGTACAGTAGTGAGAAGGGTTTAAACTGTTTAAAACATTTGGATAAGTTTTAACTGATAATGAAGCAGTATGCAATTAACAACAATGTTGCTCGATATATTAAAAAATAGTTTGCCCTTACAAAATAACTAACCAAATCTCATATCAATTGCGAAGGTATTAACAGAGGAGATCACATCGTTGCTTTATGTTTCTGTGTCGAACCGATACCTTTTACTTACTGATATTTTTTTAAAGATAAATGGTTTTTATAATAAGGACGAGACGTTCTTTGGCATACTTTTGGTTAATCAACTTATGCTCAGACACTGTTGACGTTTACCTAACGTATGATGAAGATATGAAAGAAGATCATCAAAGCTCCTAGAGTACGAACTGGATTTAAAGACTTTTTTACATTAGGCTGAAGCTTGTGTTTTGATCATGACTACGTGTGTCTTGAAGATAAATACCTATATTGCTTATGAGCACACACAAGTTCATAAGTAATTATGCTGTCAGCGGTTTACGACGGCGCGGTTTCCGGAAACTTATTACGTTTATGAGATTTATACCTCTTTGAGCCGATGGAGAAACTTACATTCGTTTTGATGGGATGATTTGCCAAGGAGAAAAATGTGAAAGTAGTGAGGCTGAAACAAACAAACAAAACGGCAAATAATATTTTATATGCATAAAATGGAAACAACTAACAGCAATGTAGCAAAAACACTGTCAAGAAATAAAAGTTATATTGATATTCTAAAACAATATGTTTTTCCTATAACAAGCCAACGACGTATACGTGTAAAATAAAGTACATCTATGAAATTTAACATATGGGCTTCTATCAATGTTGTTGTTCCTTATCAAGAAATTGTCTCGATCTTTTCGAAAAAAGATTCCTTAGTTTTGGAATATTGGTGTGGAGATAAATTTTCTCCATAATGCGTACTGTCATAGATATAAAAAAAAAATGTTCCGGATGTATCGAATGTTTTAAAAGAACGCTGAACGCGGGTCTTTATTATAAGACAGTGTCAATATATCCTTTTCCGCAAAGTTTGTCGAGTTTCACCAACATGAAATATTCCACACTAAGTCTTTAGTTTACACAAATAGTACCGTAAACGTCATTGTCAGGACAATAGTAGAGAGGCTCAAAAGGTTTTGTATAATACGTTTTTACTGTCAAGTTATAAGTGAAATTAGGAGTCGTGATTATCATATCGAGTCTTTTAAATGTGGCCCTTTTTTTCTTCTTATGTTTACAAGAAGAAAGTATTGCAGTTTCTTCTTTTGTTTCGGGTGTCTTTAAACAATCGAAAATATAAATGAAATATTGTTTAAATTTATGAAAAGTATTTGATTTGTTAAAGTATTACTTACCTTCTTTATGCACATAAGTTAAACCAGGGGTATCATAAAGTATATTCGATGGAATACAGAAATCAAATGTTGCAGTGTACCGGTCAAAACATACTTGACATTCAAAAGTCATGAAGAAAAACAGAGTTGTTAGCCATGCATGGTACAAGCGAAGATTCTTTTTTTTGCGATTTTTTTAAAAATCTGATGAGTGTCACATTTGAGTAGTTCACTAGCTGTGTAGACAAGATATCTTAATTACGCTTTTAACAATACTAGGGTTATCAGATGATTTATGTACGTCCTGGTCGGTTTGGTCTTTTAATTCTTTGTATTTATCATGCGGATGCATTTCCATGAAGATAATATACCTCTAGTTTTATTCCTGTTTTTTAGCTGTTGTCTTGATAATAGATACCCTAAAATATCCCTTTGTTCTAAACTAGAGGCTTTAGAGAGTCTGTGCCGTTTCCCTACATCTTCAACAATATTAACTTTTAAGAGGAAAAGCATTCATGATTAAATGTAAAGGGGATAACTCAGCTTTGGCTAACTCGGCTGTGTATTTTTATGTGCTGGTTAAGGATGTTTTATGTAATGTACCCGTTTTTATTCTGTAGTTAGTCACCACTACGGTTTTATCATGTATATCTATTGAATAGTCATTTTATAAAATTTACTGTTTTCAAGGGTATGGTTTGTTCTAAGTAATGGGATGTTCTTATCACGGGAAGATAACCCTAGCCGTGTTGCTCACAACTTTTTGAAAACTTTGGTCCTCAGTGCTCTTCAACTTTATACTTGTTTTTGCTTTCGGACTTTTTTATCTGGGCATCGCATGTTGGTCTTTTTTTTTTCAACAAATTAATATTCTTTATTCTTCAAATTGCTTGTTACATGTTTACTTCATTGTCCAAGCTTCAATAAAGTATCCCTGTGAAATACTTTCTGAGTATCCAGGAAAATACACAGAATATAATAAAATATAATAAAACATTATTTTGTATTCCCATCAATTATATCAATCTTTTTAACTTTATGAAAAATACATTTTGAGATACTGTTTTGTTCTCATTCATGAACCTTCGTAAATCCTTTATAAACATAGCATACACATCTAAAAATTTCGGATACATAGTACGACTTGTAAATACAAAAACCTATAATTGTCAAGAAATAATTAAAACCGTTATACCCTTGATCTGATATTTTGTATCCAAATACTATATGTTTTGCTAATATCTTGTTTTGAAAATTCATTTTTGCTAGAAGATTATGTACTTTCTCTCAAAAATCTTTAAAAAATGAACATGTAATAAAGAAATGCAAATAATCTTCTTCTTTTGTTTTACAAAAATTGCATTTATCGTTCTCAGATATTTTCCACTTTAATAGTAGCTGCTTTGTAGGAATAATATATTGAAGCAGTTTCCATCTGAAAATTTTTAACTTATTTTCCTTTAAAATTTTAAATATAAAATCGTATACAAATGACATCTGTGGTATGTATTCTAATTTTAAATATCTTGTCCAAATGTTGATACCGATTGGCTTTATATATTTTTTATCTACTAAAGTTTTATAGAGTATTTTATTGTTGATATCTTTTGTTTCAATTTGTTTATTTTGCCATCTTAATTTGACCTTACATATATTGATTATACTCTAAAACGGAGTTTTCTTTTTTTTAAACTTGCATCCATTCTTTTGGGATGCAGGATTTTAACATCTTAAACTCTGCAATCCAGTTTGTTTTTTAATTAACTTTTTTTAAATAAAACTTTCGGATAAATTTCCTTCACGATCGAATATGTCATTAATATGAACCGATCCACTTTTAACCCAGCTCGGGAAGAACAAGTATTTGTTGCGACATTTAATATATTTATTTCCCCAAATTATCTGTTTTCTAATATTAGAAAAGTGATTAGAAAATGTTGATAAACCTCCTCCTGTTTTAACCCAACTTGAAATTACTTGTAAATAAAAATCGGGTATTTTTGCAAGTCCATCTATTAATTTAATATTATCTAAATTCATGTTAAAAACAAGAAAGTTTTTACCAAGATTGTTAAAATATTTAGTAGGAATAATCTTCCAGTGGGGCATATTGGTTGTTGTTAATTTAGAGACCCATGAGGCTTTCAGTGCTGTAAAATAACTGTCAAAATCGATCATTTTTAACCCCCCTTTTTGGTATTCGCCAATAAGTGTGTTTCTTTACACAGCAGCTTTCAATTTCTTTCAAGTAAATATCTGGAACTTTGCACGAAGTAGCCAAAAATGCTTACCTTGTAAACATCAAAGGAATGCTAATCCAATTCCATCATCAGGTGGGGTCCTCCTTCCTTGGCTGTTTCGGCGCTATTCCACAACAACCTCCAGAGGTGCGCCGGCTCAGGTGATCAATCTGAACCTGGAACTGGATGGCCTACACGGCTCCGATGTCTCAGCTGATGTCATTGCTGTTCTTCTGTAACTGAATGCTGTTCTGTATATCTAAATCTGTCCATTATCTACACAATAAATGTTCATTGTTCTAACACTTTGTACTTTTCCACACTTCGTCTCTTTTCCTCCAAATCCACTGTGATGCCACTTCTGCTTCTCTACACACTTCTGTAATCAGTTTCTTCCTCTCTGCTCCTACTACTCCCAAGGTCCTAAGTGCCCGCCACATTGACTGTCCTGCAAAGCCCCTGCATCCGACTTCTATTGCCAAACACCACGTCCTCCATCCCCGCTGTTTGCAATCCTCTACTAGCTGCTGGTATTTTGCCATCTTTCTTTCATAAGCTTCCTCTATTCTGTCTTCCCATGGGACTGTCAGTTCCAGCAAGACCGCCTGCCTAGTTCCCTGTGACCAAATGACTATATCTGGTCTTAGCGATGTTGCTGCTATTTCAGCTGGGAAACTCATGCGTTGATGTATGTCTGCTGTCATCTGCCAGTCTGATGCTGTTCCAAGTATCCCTAAACCTTCTGCCTGGTTGTCTTTCTTTTCTCCAGCCCTCACAAAATTTACAAATGTGATGTTCTTCTGCATCTTTCTCTTCTTTCTCCTGGTGGTATCCAACTTTGCTGCTATTGTTTTCAATACACTGTCATGCCTCCATGTATATCTTCCATCTTTCAATGCGACTGGACATGCTGACAACACATGCTGTAGAGATGCTGGTTTGTCTTTGCATAAGGTGCACGTTGGGTCTTCTATCAACCCCCAGGTATAGAGGTTTGATGGGCTTGGTAAAACATCATACACTGATCTTAGTAGAAAACTCAATCTGTATCCCTCCATACTCCAAATCTCGCTCCAGGTCAAAGCCCTGCTTCTCGCTCCTTGCCAATTCAACCAACTACCCTGCTGTTTCATTCCTACTGCCTTAACATTCCTACTCTCTTCTTCCATCTGTCGTATTTCCTGTTGCATCAGTTCCCTCCGTCCCTTCTCATTTGCTGTATCCCACCTTGGTTTTGTTGTCATACCAAATCCCTGTCTACCAACTGCTGTTACACCAACGATGACGCTGTGCTTTAGTCTAGTCTCATCTTCCTTAACTGCTTCCTCTGCTTTCCATTTTCATCCTGTCCTGATCTTTACTTTGGCTCCTCTCACTTTAGCATCTTTGCTGTCTCTCAACGTCATAACCTGTCTTGTCTTTGTAACTTTATACTCTTCTGTCAATGCCTTCATTGGTAATTGTAGCTTTGTTCCTGTGCTGTACAATCCAATGCTGCTGAAACTTCTTGGCACACCCAACCATCTTCTTAGGCATGCACTGATCTTTCTCTCTAAGGCCTCAACTTTGGACAATGGGAACTCGTAAACTAGTAATGGCCACAATATCCTTGGTAAGACCCCATGTTGATATATCCAGGCCTTATATCTTCCTGGGAGCCCACTTTTGTCTATCTTCGTCAGCCATTCTACCAATTGCACTTGAACTTCACCCATGTTTACCATATCTGCTAGTGTTGCATCAAACTTTTTACCTAGGCATTTCACTGGTTTCTCTCCAACTGTTGGTATCTTTTCACCTGCTAACTCAAATGTCTCATCTTGCACTTTGCCTTTCCTCACTATCAAACTTCTAGATTTACTTGGTTTGAACTTCATCCTGGCCCACTTAATCATCCTTTCCAATTCCTCTAAAGTCCATCTTCCCTCTATGACTGTTTTTGCTGTCACTGTCATATCATCCATAAAAAGCTCTTACTGGTGGTTGCCTGACCCCTGATGACAATAATGGTCCTCTACTTGGTTTTTCTACTGATTTTACAATCAAGTTCATTGCTGCTGCAAACAGGACTACTGATACTGTACACCCCGTTAGTATTCCAACCTCAAGTCTCTGCCAAGCTGTGGTGAAGTCTCCAGCTGTGAACCTCATTTCAATCTTGTCAAAATACTCTCGCAGCATAGTTCTGATAGTTGGTGGAACATGATACCTCTCCAATGTCAGGTCTAATAGTTTGTGAGGTATGGACCCATAAGCATTAGCCAGATCTAGCCAAAACACTGCTAAGTCACTTTTCTTCTCCTTTGCTTCTCTTAAAATCTGTGTAATAACGCTGGTGTGTTCGATGCAACCAGATACTTCAGGCATGCCTCCTTTCTGGACTGCGATGTCTATATATTCGTTGCCAAGCAGGTACCTCGTCGTTCTCCTTGCTAAAACTGCCAGGAATATCTGCCCCTCAATGTTCAATAGGGAGATGGTTCTAAACTGTTCAACTTTCCTGGAGTTCTCTTCTTTTGGTATAAAACATCCTTCTGCCTTGTACCATGACTCTGTCATCTTTCTTCTTCTCCAAATTACTTTTAATAGCTTCCACAACCTTCTGATCAGTCTGGGACAGTTCTTATATACCCTATATGAAATACCATTTGGTCCTGGTGCTGAACCTGCTCTTGCCTTTCTCACTACGTCCTGCACTTCTTGGAACTTCAGGTCTGACTCATCAAACTGTTCTTTTGGCTCCTCTGGTGTTAACAATTTCTCACATTCTTCCAGGTCTTCTCCTCGTCTCTCATCACTGTGGGTCTTCCTGAGATGTTCTTCCACTTCTTCCCTCGAGTTTTCCAGTTTGCCAGATCCTCTCGCTCCAAATAATCGCTTCATATACTGAAATGGGTTTGCTGTAAATGTTGTTCTCTCCTTTGCCTTTTTCTTTCTATCTCTTCTATGCGTTTCTGCTCTTGTAAGTGTTTTAAGTTTCTCCCTAGTTTCCTTTCTTAACTGCTGTAATGGTAACCTTTCATTCTCATTGGCGACTTTGTACCTCTTCTTTAACCTTCTCAGGTCTCCTCTCAATTCCTTGATCTTCCTCTGTCTCCGGTTACTATGGCCTAGTTTTGTTGGTTGTTTCCCTTGTGGTACCACCCCAAATCTGTCCTTTCCTACGCTGTAAATAATGGACGTCATTGCTGTTATCTTTCTGTCTACACTGCCTGCTAATGTTGCCTCTAAGATGTTTTCCAAATCTTCGTCAAGCGCTTTCCAAGCTGCTTTGTCTGCATTCGTTGGCCATTTGATCTTCTCTTTGCGTGGCTCATTCTCTTCTCTACGGGTTGTTGGTTCTATCCCGTCTTCTTTACGGACTGTTGTTTCTATCCCGTCTTCTCTATGGACTGTTGGTTCTATCCTCTCTATCTCTTCTGCCTCGTCAAGTTGTTCTACCTCTGTAGGCTGTTCCTCGTGCTCATCCTCACCCTGGGTCACAGGGAGGCTATCATTACTGTGGTTTGCTTCCTGGATGGTCTCCTCCTCCGTCTGACCAGATCTCTCTGTGCGTTGATTGCCAGAATGGGGTTGCACACATTTCATTCTACTTTGATGGATCTTCAAACCTCTAGAATTGTTACAGACTTAACCACAAAAACATTTACATCCGTTGTTCTGGTTCGTTGTCCTTGTCGGTTCCATAGTCGTTTCCTGGTCCTGTCCTATGGGCTTTTCATCCTCCCTCGCTCTCGCACAGCCCCGAGGGTGTCTTAGTATATATCGTTCCATAGCGTGTAAAATGGGTTCCCCTTCACAGGAGATGCACTTTGACTTGCCAAGCCTCATGTTACCAGTCTCTCCTGGCTGCCTCCTGTCTCTCCAGGTTGCCACTGTTCTCTTCACAGTCGTCAACCAGACTTCCTGGTGGTCACTGGGTTTCCAGAAGTTGCTTACGTAAATTTTGGTAATATTAAAGATTTTATGATCAATATTTTCCCAACCATTGTTAATTTTCTTTTTTCCCATGTTTTAATTAATGATTTCATGTTATCTATTTTAGGTTCCCAATTTAACTTTTCACATTGAAGTTTATCGTGATCAAAATAAATGCCTAAAGCTTTGACAGGTTTGTCTGTCCAGCGTATGCCCTCAATCTTATCTACGCTGTTTTTAAGCGCCCCAATCCAAATTCCTTCTGTTTTATTACGGTTTAGCTTCAACCCTGAGAAAGAGCCAAATGTTTCAATTATATTCATAGCTTTAGATATAACTGATTTTGAACTACAAAACAGAGTTGTATCATCAGCTAATTGTGATATTTTGATGCTATGTGTTTTATTATCTATAGTAATACGAAAACCTTTAATGTCTGAGGTTTGCCTCAATCGCTCGGTCATAATTTCGACCGATAAAACAAAAAGTAAAGCCGATAAAGGACACCCTTGACGGATTCCTCTAGAGTTTTCAAAAATTTCGGATACCCATCCATTATTTATTACACACGTCTGTATTCCCTTATATAATGTTTCCACCCATGATATGAATGATTCATTAAAACCAAAATGTTTTAGAACACCTAACATAAATTCCCGTTCCAAAGAATCAAAAGCTTTTGTAAAATCAACAAATATTATAGCCCCATCTATTCCGTTTGATTCTGCATAGTCCATTATATCTTGGATTTGCCGTAAATTAAATCCAATACATCGATTTTTTACATATCCAGTTTGATCTTCATTAATTAATTTAAGAAGAAGTTTTTTTAGTCTCTGTGCTAAAACATGAGATAGTATTTTCAAATCTACATTTAATAATGCTATTTGGCGATAATTGTCTAAAGATAATGGATCATTTTTCTTTAATAATAAAGTAAGAACACCCGTTCGTTGTGTATATGAAAGAAGTTTTTCCTCATGTCCCTTATTTAGAACTTTTACTAACACTGTTTTTAATTTTTCCCAGAACGTCTTATAAAATTCTAATGTTAAACCATCTAGACCCGGTGATTTATTTAACTTCATCGTGTTAATAGCTTTAATACATTCATCTATAGTAACCTCCTCATCACAAATTTTAAAGTCATTTACATTTATCTCCCTTTCCATAACAGTATCACCTACATATTTATGCAGTAGATCTTTATCTGGAGCCGTGGTTGTATATAAGATTTTATAATAGTTTTTAATCATTTTTAAAATTTGTTCTTGATTTGTTGTTACCTCGTTATTTTCATTTTTGAGTTTGTTAATAGATTTTTTTACCTGTCGCTGTTTTTCTAATCCCAGAAAATAAGAATTATTCTTTTCCCCTAGCTCTATCCATTTCTCCCTTGATCTAATTTGAGCCCCCTTTGCTTTATATTCATAAATTGTGTCTAATTGTACTTCTAATTGTTTTATAGTATTTGCAAGTGTTTCATCTTCGGTTAATTGTTCATCTCTGATTGTCGTTAAGTGTTCTAATTCGCTTTCTAATTTTCTTGTTGTCTCCCTTGATAATTTCGATTTTCTTTTACAGTATAGAATAGATTAGTCCCTTATTTCAACTTTTAGATTGTCCCATAATAGACGGATATCGCTACTGTCATTATTGATTATACGATTTTCGAACTAATTTATTACTCTGTTCATTGTTTTTTTATATTCAATATCCTTTAAAATAGAATTATTTAGTTTCCAGTATCCATTCCCTTTTTCTGAAGCCCCTGTCTTAAAGTTTAAAACTATCCCTTGATGGTCAGTCACTTTAATCAGTGCCGGTTTAATTTTACAATATTCAACGAGAGACTGAAATTCTTTTGCAATTAAAATTAAATCTATCCTACTAGCTTGTGTCTTATCCTTTCTTCTCCATGTAAACTGTTGTGTGCTTTTATGTAAAATACGCCAAATATCTATAAAATTATGATTTTTCATTAGAACTTTTAAACTATTAACAGGCTCAGAAAATTGCGTATTTTTATTTAAGCTTTTCCTATCTAAAGTCTTCAACGCTTCATTGAAATCGCCGGCAACCAGAGTAATGCCTATAGAATTTTCTTTTATAAAATTGTTCACATTTTTAAAGAAAGAATTTCTATCTGTTCTATAATTTGGCGCGTAAAGACAAACTAAAGACAATATTACATTGTCCATTTTCACATTTAATAAAATAAGTCTTCCGTCGTTATCGCAGAATTTATTAATTACCTCAATGTCTGCATATTTGTTGATACCTATTGCTATATACCATTAACATTAAGTGTACATAAATTGATATTTGTCATTGTAATGATTAATTAAAAGGTTATTTAATTTCGTTGACCTATCTACACGATCTATTCTAACATTAAAGTACATACTTTCCATTGACAACAGGTAAAAATTTGCAATGTTTAATCTCGTGTCAATTATTAACCCGTGAAGTACGGACGTACCCAGGTACACATTTGTTTCATCACCTGTTACAATGTGTATATTAAAAAAGCATTTAATTTGAACAAATAATTCTACCTCTATCGGTTTAAATGGATTACGTTGCAGTACACTAAAAACTAAGTGAAATAGAAATAATGTGCGAGTTAGACTTTTTAAACATATGAATTGAGTATTTTGCAATTGAAAAGTACTTTTGCAAATGTGGCATACTATAGATAAGCCTGAACTTAGAATGGATTTAAATACTGTTTTAGAATTCATACGTAAATGATTTTTTGGATTACTTTTACAATTCTGAAACAGATGTTTTCTGAAGATGAACACATTTCTGATAAGGTAAGTAATTTTGGATATATACCCAAGATTGTTTTTATATGTTTGTTTACGAATTACTTTGTTATCACTTGCAACAAAAGGTTTGTGTTTGTTATCAACTAATATTAAGTCCCAAAAAGTCTCGCAAAAATTATCGCCTTTATGATGTACATGCATATTTAAATCATATTTACGCACAATAACATTATACAAATACATTGTAAGAAATAACTGTTTCACATACATACTGTTACAGGTTTTGAAAATGACAATATGTAATCTACCTTGTTCATGTTTAAAGGTAGTTTTACGATTTTTTTTGCTATAACATATTTCTAAAAATAGCTTTTGAAAAACCCAGTATTGCAAGTAAGCACAAAATTGCTTGATATATAACATCCTATACATTGTACATGTAATCTTCTGTTTATAATATAATTTGATTAACTTCTCATCTACTATCTTATAGTAATTTTATAAAGTCTCCAACTTCACATGTTGATCTTCGTGCTATAAAACCATAAATGTTGTACATAATCATTTCCATTTCAGATACGAACATTTCAAATTTAATCAATATACATTTGGCGGATAACAAAATGATAGTACTACATACCCATGTCCATGATAATATTGGTGCAGTACTAACAGCTAAATATATTTGATTGAAATTTATAAAGCAACAAAAAAGTGTATAATATAAACTATTTTTTTTTGGTCAATGAATAACTTCTGTTATCCGATAGATTTTCACACTGATTTGATGTTTCTAAATATAGCATAGGGAAAATCCAGTTTTTTATAAACAGCTGGTTGACCTTTTTTCCTATACAATGATAATACTTAAACAAATGATTATGCAAAATCTGATTGATCATGATTCTGAAAATATATATTATCTTTTGACCTGTTAAATAATCTATGTAACACCATAACTTTGATTCTAATATTTTCAATTGACATCTTAAAAATACAAACATTTGTATAGTAATGCATAACTTTAGTCTTATTAATAGCATTTTCAACACCATATTAACTTTTTCATACCATATCTTGTTTAATAACTTTCCAACATTTTTAAATATTTCATCTTTACTTCGATTAAACTCTGTATTTGAGCTTGTTTTTTTTTCCATTTATATAATTTTTTGTTTTTGTTTGTTCTAAATAATATAAAAATATATGTTCAGTTCATTATAGTACAAATTTTTTTTAAATGTACATTTCAGTGGTAAATCATTAAAATACAATATTTTGAAATATTTTGCAACAGTTGTTTTGACTATAAAATGATAAAATAGTCTATCCTTTTGATTTCTTAGGTGCAATGTTATCAGTAGGTGTTGGTGGGGTATGATTTCTTGCTGTGGTTCTTCTTGCATTTTTTGGAGTTCTCACAAATTTATCAATTGATTGGTGTGATTTATCATTTGCTGAGTTACTGACATTTGATATTTGCACATTTTTTGTTGAACCTGTTCTTGTATCACTGTGTTTGCTAGACCCCTTACTATTTTGTGATGGTTTAAGTTGTGATGCGTTAGATGTTTTGTCAGTTGTTTCAGCCATTTGTTCTTTTGTCTGAGCTTTATTGGACTGTAGATTTACATCTGCACTTTCATTATCATCAACCTCTGAGTTGTCATCATTTTTATGTTCACTTTGAAGGTCAGTTTGGCAGTCCATCATTTTATGCCCACTTTCTTTGCAAGTTCTACAAACCCAGTCATTTGGACATTCATATATCAAGTGACCAGGCTGCAAGCATTTATGACAAGTTTTTACATTGTTTTCATAATTGATGCTTCTGTTGAATTCAGGTTGTCCAGCATGGAAAACCCTAGCCACGTATTTGCCTATCTGCAGATTTCTTGGTATAGTCTTGTCTAGTACCTTGCTGATTACCACTCTGTCACCAGTCTGGCAAGCTGTTAATTCGCCATTGACTCTCAAATATTCTCGGAAAAGGTCTTGAATGTCACACCCTTGTAGAGTTAGAGCTCTGTGGATTTGTCCATCGTCAGCGGACAGAGGGACATTCTTCACCTTAATACGAATAGTATTTTCTTGAAGCCTACCAGGATTGCGAGGATTTTGCGAGTACAGGGGCACCTGCCTGCCACGCAGGTTAAGCCCTTGTCACTAACAAAGACAGTCTGTCCTCCTCGTTGTCCATATAAAGGCGCCACATTTCTCTGATCCGTTGAATACCTTTAATATACTCTGCCGGGACTTTGGTACCTATGGCATTGTATATCTCTACATTTGTGAGCCAAAGAGTTCTTGGGGGTTTTACTGAGCCATGTACATCTTCGTCTTTAAGAAAGATAGGTTTTACAAAGTTTCCGGTATTAATATTACTTTGAGGTGTCTCAGATTGATTGTTTTCAGTTTGTTTGTTTTGAGATTTACCAGTGACTACTTCAGAAAAAGACGCCATTTTTTCTTTGTTTTGATTATGTTCATTCATTTCATCCCCGTCAGATTTACTTTCTTCGTTTTGTAGAACACTCAGGAGGCGTTTCATACGATCAGCATTCATACGCTTACATATTGCTTCAAGTTGTGGATCCATCTTACCTCTATTTCATTAATGATTAAACTTTTTTAACGGAGTGCTATCTCAACGAGCCTTAGCAACAAGGGACATCACTCGAGTTTCTGGTTCGTCTTGTGTTGACGAAGTGCGCGTCTGGCCTATTAGATTCTAAACCTGTTTTTTGTGTTACCTATTATTCGAGTGTTAATCTGTACTATATGTTTTCCAATTTGTGTGTACTGTAGTCCTGTCAGGTAATGTTATCATTTAAATGTTATGTTTAAAATTGCCATAAAAGCGGGAGGTTTGGCATGCCAAAAAAAAAACAGGTTCAACCCACCATTTTGTTCTTGTCTTGTATCAAAGTCACGAAAATGGCCATTGTTATAGACTTTCGAACTTTTATATCATAGTTCGTTTCTGTGTGTGTAACATTTCTACGTTGTGTCGTTTGTTTTCTCCTATATTTGAGTGTGAATTCACATTACTATAAGACGTGTCACGGTACTTTTCTATCCCAAATTCATGTATTTGGTTTTGATGCTACATTGGTTATTCTCATCGGATTTTGTCTAATGCTTAGTCCGTTGCTGTGTGTGTTAAATTTTAATGTTGTGTCGTTGTTCTCCTCTAATATTTAATGCGTTTCCCTCAGTTTTAGTTTGTTACCCCGATTTTGTTTTTTGTCCATAGATTTATGAGTTTTAAACAGCGGTATACTACTGTTGCCTTTATTTATAGTATATGTCTCTTTGTGTTACATTTTAATGTTTTGTTTCTGTTGTGTCGTAGCTCTCCTCTATTATTTGATGCGTTTCCCTCCGTTTTAGTTTGTAACCCGTATTTTTTTTCAATCGATTTATGAATTCCTAACTTTAGTATAGTACAGTGCCTTTCCTTATCAAAAATTAAAAATCTCTATTAATCTGTTAAAGTTATTAGCATCACAAAAAAAACACCAAACTATGACAATTTTTTGGATTGAAGATTATGGTGATTACACTTGTTTATAGTTTATATCTTACTACTGATTCTCGTCACGTAAAATTGCTATCTATGGATTATTGTTTTCTCGAAAATGGGGAAAACGCCATTATATTTTTTCAAAATGATGGGCATCACTGGAAAAAAGGGGAAACGGACCAATCCGTTATTACAATAACTCTTGTGAGAAGTCGTCTGACTTTTTGCTCTGTCGGATTTTCTCTGTCTTTAGCGGTTTTTAAAAAAGTAGACAAAAGTGAAATGTTATCCATATATTTTATATTTTGCCATTTTTGCTTTGTTTGTCGACAATAGTAATTGGACATATATTTAAAAAAAAAAATCCATGATTTTGACGAAGTTAAGTTAAATTGGCAATATAGTTGAAAATACACACATTGCATGTTGATAACAGAACGACAGATGCCAAGTGATTACAAAATATCATACTTGGCCTTCCGATTGGACTTGATAAAACGAAAGAAGTATATACAATTCGGAAAATATTAGATGACAAGATACATTTCTTTACCGTAGTTGCTAGGCCCGATGCAACAGTTGATATGTATTTTACATTGATCAGGTAGTGTTTACTTATGAGTCATATATTTGAACGATATAATCAAATATTCATATTGAAATCGTTATAACACTTTCAGACCTTTAAATGCAGATGTATTTTGCAATTGATTCAATTCATACTATATCAGATATTAACTGGTAAGATTTTATTTTATTTATTTCTTTTATAATCAGTTACTTTTAATTCTTCAATATCTAAGTTGTTCTTTCAAGTGACTTAGTGGTTTATCCTTATTCTGCAACAAACATTTTTATTTCTCAAATTTCTCTTTTTTTAAAGTTTAAAAAAAATTAGATTGACATCACCGGTAGCTTATGAAGTTCATGACGTTTGGGATGTCTGAGTGTTAGATAATATCAGATTATAACATGGCATTTTTCATATTAGATGTATTATCAGCCGTAGGTTCAATATTAGCCCATAAGCCGATCTAGATATGATATCATGTGGTTCAATAATTAAGAATACAAAGTTTTTTTTATATATTGACTATTTTAAGTGGTTATCAAATAGAAGTGTCCAAGGTAATGAGGAAGGTTGGGATCCCATTAACATGTTTAAACCCGCAACATACTTTATGTATGTACCTGTCCCAAGTCAGGAGCCTGTACTTCAGTGATTGTCATTTGTTGACGTGTTACATATTTGTTATTCGCTAATGTTTTGTACATAAAATAGCAGTTAGTTTTCTCGTTTGAATTTATTTTACATTTGTCATATAGGAGCATTTTATAGCTGACTATGCGGTATGGGCTTTGCTCATCATTGAAGGCAGTACGATGACCAATAGTTATTAATTTTTGTGTCATTTGGTCCAGTGCGGATAGTTGTTTCATTGGCAATCATACCACATCTTCTTTTTTATATGTGTCATTACTATTGTACGGTGTTACGTTGCCAAATCTGTAAATTTCTCCATAAAAGTTTGAAAACAATATTTTTTATGTTCTTACTGGGCTTTGTATTATCGGTGTCGTTCTCCTTCTTAACATTCTTTAAATATCCTTTAAACATGTTTAATCGATTACAATTTGAAATCTTACAACTTCAATGAATTGGTTTCTACTTTTGTTTCAAATATTACAAGATAAAAACTGGGGCAGGACAGCAAGCAGAGACCTTACATGCAAGATCAATTTTCAAATTTTACAAAAAAGAAAAGTAAAATGTTTTGATAAAATGAAAAGATATATTATCATCTTTAAATCTGACCATTCCAAAAATAGACGTTTCGTGGTTCATTCAAGAAAAGGATATCGCAGAATCAATGGTATAAACATTTAACATTTCCAGAGCACCTGAGATCACCCCTAGTTTTTGGTGGGGTTCGTGTTGCTTATTCTTTAGTTTTCTATGTTGTGTCATGTTTGTCTTTTTCATTTTTAGCCATGGCGTTGTCAGTTTTTTTCCGATTTAATGCGTCCCTTTTCTATTGAATTCTCATCGAGAAATAATTGGTCATTTTTTTTTTATCAAAATTGATTCTTTTATAGATTCAATTCAATTCAATTCAAAGCTTTATTTATAGTCGGCATGTTACATAACAAATAAACATAAGATCACTGAGCTTTTATAGCCGACAAATGCATACATTTACATAACAAACATACACAATGCAAATATTAAAACATAAAAGACATAAAACATACATTTCATGCACATTTAGGCTGCACTATTTAAATACTATATTCTATACATGCATAAGAATAAGCACTTAAAGCAAACATGAAAACTAAAGCACAGCATTCACAAATTATAAAAAGCTAAGCAAACATTCACAAAAAGCAGCACTATTATATTTCAAGCTGTAACATAAAATAAATAAAACTAAGCACATGCATTGCAATGGCATGAGTTGCCATTCCATGAGTTTATTAGACTCTTGAATTGGGTAAAAGATGTTTCAGTTCTAAAGTGGTTTGGCAACTCATTCCATAGGTTGGCAGCAGAATATCTGAAAGATTTCAAGCCATACCTTGTTGTTCTTACGTCAGGTATTTCAGCTAAATTTTGGTATCTGAAAGAATATTTTGTTTTTTTAATATTTATAAGATCATGGAGGTACACTGGATTTTCATGATTGACTGTTCTAAAGACCTCTATTGCCATGGTTCTTAGGCGTCTTACTTTAAGTGATGGTATTTTTGATTTTAAAAGTAAGTCTTCATATGTGCTATTGTGATCCTGGTAAATGAAGCGAAGTGCTCTTTCTTGTACTTTTTCAATTTTTGTAGTGTTGGCCTCGCTGCAGAAATGCCAGGACAATGAGCAGAAATTAAAGTTTGACATAATAAAGGAGTGATATATTGTTAGTTTTCCAAGTTTGTTTAAGTATTTGCCAAGTCTTTTTAAAACATTTAGTTGTCTGGATGCTTTTTTGCAGATGTTTGATATATGCGTGTTGAAATTTAGTTCAAAGTCAATGGTGATGCCAAATGGTTTGACCTCTTTTTCACATTTTATTTTGTTACCTGCTAGATCAAATGTAATGTTTTTGCCCATTGTTTTTTTGCCAATTGTCCAAGCTTGAAATTTTTCAGGGTTTGCCTTCATTTGATTGGAAGAAAACCATTCTATCAGAGCCAAACTGTCTTTTTCAAGTGTGGAGATAACGGTGTCTATATCTCTATTTGCATAAGATATTGTGTTGTCATCAGCATAATTGTAAAGTGAACTGTTTGTGGTGAAGTGAAATATGTCATTAATGAAGATGTTAAACAGTATAGGACCTAGAATAGAACCTTGTGGTACTCCTTTTTATATGTTTTGCCAATTGCTCAGACTAGAGCCAACTCGAACACATTGTTTCCTGTTAGATAAGTAATTTTTAATGAGTTTTATTGAGGAAGTTGAAAGACCATATGCCTCAAGCTTAAGCAGTAGCAGATCGCGAGGGAGACAATCGAAAGCCTTAGATAGATCCATTAGAATTGAGCCAATAAACTTATTTTGATCAAGTGCCGTTTTCCAGTCTTCGATGATTCTGAGTAGAGTAGTTTGACATCCATATTTTGGTCGAAAAGCAGATAAGTATGGATGAAAGTGTGTATTGAAGTATTCAACTAGCTGGTTGAAAATTGCTCGATCAAAAAATTTTGAAATTGCTGGAAGTATACTTACTGGTCTATAGTTGCCCACATCAAGTACATTGTTCTTTTTATGCAGTGGTACAACTTGTGCCTCTTTTAATTTGTCTGGAAAAGTGACTGATTTTATAGTCTTGTTTATCAATTCAGTTATTGGTTTTGTGATAACTGGCTGTGCTAGTTTTAGAACTTTAACTGATATGCCATCTATTCCTGTTGCCTTTTTTATGTTTAATTTTTTAAGTTGTTTATCTACAAATTCATTTGAGATTATAAAAAATTCATGGAAGTGTTCTGCTACTTTCTTTTGGCCACTTATTATGGTTTCTTTATCACATAGAATGATATTTTTGTGAAGTTGCTACCTTTGTTTGTAATAAAAGGTTTAATAGTAGGCCATAAATCAGATGTTTTTGATCCACCTATGCAGCGTTCGAAAAAGTATGTTTTAATGGATTTTTTCTTTATTTTATTGACTAGATTTCTCTGTTGTCTATAGAGTTCCCAGTTATTACCTGATTTTTGTTGATAGATATTTTGCAAAAGATCTTGAATGGCGAGAAAATTATAATAGCAACTTATCGTTATTATTTTCCATGCAGACAATGGTAATAAAAATCATGAAGTTTGTACTAACAACAAGGTTAACAAAACAAATAATTGTTATGGGATACGGAATTTTCATAAAATATTACACTGCTTTTGATTACAAGTCCATATTTCCAAATTCCATGCACAAGATTACGTTTTAAATCGAAAACGAGGTCGATGGCCATATTTGTTTTATTTGCTTATTTTAAAGGTTTAACTTAGCCTTTAGGGGAAAAAAAATATAAAAAAGATACCAATGATAGATCTGAATAGAAGGATTTGTCTTTAAAGTTAAGCTCATTACATTTAGATCAATACAGATTGAATTTTACAAATTGTTACTCCTTTGATGTTATCATTGTAACCATCTCTTATTGCAGTTTGAGAAAATGAAATACAAAAATACAAATATGTACCGTAGAATAATAATACAATGTCTGGATGTACAAGTAGCGAGCCACTTGTTATTTAGATTATAAACAACGCCATGTCAAGACCATTGTCTATTCATTGTGAAGTTGATACGGAATATTTTCCAACAAGGTTTTGGTATCTTCCAATGCATTTTTTAGAAAAAGGACGAGAAGTTCTTTGTCATATTTTTGGTTCATCAATTTTATGCCCAGATACTGGTGAGGTTTACCTAGCGTATGATGATGATGTTAAAAAAGGTCATCAAAGCTCCTTAAGGCCGATCTAGATTTAAAAGACTTGTTTACATTAGGCCGATCGGTATGTTTTGCTCATGACTACGCGTGTGTCTTAAGGACAAACCCCTCTATTTTTAATACGTAGATACAAACGCAACCTTATTACAAATGTATGCCGTCAGCAGTTTATGACGGCACGTTTTCCGCAAACTGAAAACGTTTATGAGATTTATTCTTCTTTGAGCCGATGGAGAGAGTGTAAATCGTTTTGATAGGGTGATTTGCCGAGGAAAAAATGAAATTGTAATCAGATTATAGGCGTGTTCCTGAATTAGATTTATTAATAAATTAAGTGTATCTGTGTATATTAATGTGATTTTAGTGTAGTTACAAGTAACAACAAAACAGCAAATAGTAATTCATAATATATACAGTGATCTAACAAAAACAATTTCAAGAAACAAAACCTTATCAGGATTTTCAAGATGTTCTTTCCTCTAACAACCCAATGACGTATACGCGTAAAATAAAGTACATCTATGAAATTTAGCATATTGGCTTCTATCAATGTTTTTCTTTCTTATCAAGAAATTGTCTTCATCTTTTCGCAAAAAGATAACCTAATTTTGGAATATTGGAGTGGAGATTAATTTTCTCCATGATGCGTACTGTCATAGATAAAATTAAAAAAGGGATCATGTTCCAAATGTATAAAAATGGTAATAAAGAATCCTGAATTGCGGGTCTTTGTTATTAAACAGTGTTAATTTATCCTTTGTCGAGTTTCACCAACATATAATATTCCACACTTTAATTTACACAAGTAGTTCCGTAAACGGCATTGTCCGGGAGAGAGGATAAAAAGATTTGGTATAAAAGTTGAACGAAAGATGCCAGAGGGACAGTCAAACTCACAAATCAAAAACAAACTGACAACGCCATGGCTGAAAATAAAAAAAAAAAAACAGACAAACAATAGTACACATTACAACTAAAGAATAAGCAACATGAACCCCACCAAAAACTATGGGTGATCTCAGATGCTCCGGAAGGGTAAGCAGATCCTGCTCCAAATGTGGCACCCTTCGTGTTGCTTATGTGATAACAAATCAGGTAAATAGTCTAATTCGGTAGGTCACATTCATGCAAGGGAAGGGGATTGAAGTTACGACGTAAGGAACATATCCGATATCATTTGAGTACGGTTATTCAATAACGGTCAACCAACTCGTGATGGCTTGCGTAAAATTTACGAAGGGATGATTTCAACTTCACCATTTGGAACTCTTTGTTTAATAGCTTCCGTGTGAGCAGCAACCCTCTATCAAGAAAACCATGATAGGAAATACAAGCACTGGAATATCGTATCAATTTGGAGATAATACGTATTTACTGTCAAGTTACTAGTGAAATTAGGAGTCGTGATTATCCTATCAAATCTCTTGTTTGTTTTTTTTTTAGTTTCCAAGAAAATAATTCAGTTGATTCACTTGTTTCAGGTGTCTTTAAAACAATCGAAAATATTCATGAAATATTGTCTAAATTTATGAAAAGTATTTGATTTTCTAAAGTATAACTTACATTTTAATGAACATAAGTTAAATCAGAGGTATCATAAAGTATATGCCATGGAACACAGAAATCAAATGTTCCGGAGCACCTGAGATCACCCCTAGTTTTTGGTGGGGTTCGTGTTGTTTATTCTTTAGTTTTCTATGTTGTGTCATGTGTACTATTGTTTTTCTGTTTGTCTTTTTCATTTTTAGCCATGGCGTTGTCAGTTTATATTAGATTTATGAGTTTGACTGTCCCTTTGGTATCTTTCGTCCCTCTTTTACAGTTTTCCGGTCGAAAATTACCAGACATTCAAGTATCATGAAGAAAAACAGTACTGTTTGCCATGGTTCAATCGGAGATTTTATTTGTTTTCCATTTTTTGTAAGTCTTATGATTGTCACATTTGAGTAGTTCACTAGTTCTGTAGACAAGATATTTTAATTACGCTTTTAACAGTACGAGGGGTTATCAGATGACTTATTAACGTCCTGGTCGTTTGTTTTTTTTTTTTTTGCATTTCCATGAAGATTATATTTATCTAGTTTTGTGACTGTTTTTTTAGTGGTTGTCCTAATAATAGATACTATAAAATAGCCCTCGGTTTATAATAGAGGCTCTGTGCCGCTTACCTACATCTTCAACAATAATAAATTTTAAGGAGAGAAAAACACGATTAAAGAGGAATAACTCAGCCCAATTGTCCCTTAAAGTCTCTATTTATATGTTAATTGATTTAACGATCAGAAACAAATATGACAATTTTTCATAAAAGGGCAATAAATATAATAACAAGTCGACTTAAGATTACAGTGATTGGAATAAGTTGTAGATCTTGTCTTGCTAACTCTTGTAAGAAGTCGTCTGAAGATTTTGCCCTGTCAGATATTCTCTGTCTATAGCTAGCGGTTTCCAAAAAATAGACTAAGTTAAATGTTATCCCTATGTTCTCTATTTTGCCATGTTTGCTATGTTTTTCGACAATCGTAATCGGACATATCGTTTAGACTTAAACCCAATCCATGATTCTGCCGAAGTTATGTTAAATATGGTCAGATGCTTTCAGTGAAAATAATTCACGTAAAAGTAAAAAAGATACCCATCGCATGTTGATGACAGACGACGGACAGACGCCAAGTGATTACAAACGAAAGAAGTATATACAATCCAGAACATTTTAGATTAAAGGATAAATTGTGTAACCGTAGTTGCTAGGCCATATGCCACAGTTGATATGTATTTTACATTGATCAGGTAGTGTTTACTTATGAGTCATACATTTGAACAATATAATCAAATATTCATATTGAAATCGTTGTTTCACTTTCAGATTTTTAAATTCAGATGTATTTTGCAATTGATTCAATCCATACTATATCAGATATTAACTGGTTAGATTTAATCGCATGTTGATGGCAGACGACGGACAGACGCCAAGTGATTACAAAGCTCATACTGGACCTTCCGACTGGACTTGATAAGTGATAGAAATATATACAATTCAGAAAAAATCGGATGACAAAATAAATTTCTTTCCCGTAATTTCTAGGCCTTATACCATGTACAGTTGACATGCATCTTGTATTGTTCAGGTAGTGTGTACTTATGAGTCATATATTTGAACAAATTGCCAAATATTTATATTGAAATCGATATTAAACTTTCGCACCTTTAAATGCCGACATATTTTTCTATTTATTCATTCCATACTATATTAGGTAATAACTGGTAAGATGTTATTTAAGTTGTTTCTTTTAAAATCAGTTACCTTTAATTCATAATATCTGAGTTGTTCATACTAGTGACATAGTGGTCTATCCTTATTATGCAAAAAACATGTTCCTTTTTCAAATTTATCCATTTGTAAAGTTTAAATAAAATTAAATTGGCATCACAGGTAGCTTATGATGATGTTCTTTCACTAAATAATTCAAAATTTGGATACTATGTTGAACGTATCTATCCAATCGAACTAGAGATAAAGGATACTACAGATACAGTTAAGTCGGCCTCATATCTTGACTTACATCTAGAAATTGACAATAAGGGTCGGTTGAAAACAAAACTTTACGACAAAAGAGATGATTTCAGCTTTCCAATTGTGAACTTTCCATTTTTAAGTAGCAACATTCCAACAGGACCTGCATACGGGGTATATATCTCCCAATTGATACGATATTCCCATGCCTGCATTTCCTATCATGATTTTCTTGATAGAGGGTTGTTGCTCACAAGGAAGCTATTAAACCAAGAGTTCCAAATGGTGAATTTGAAATCACCCCTTCGTAAATTTTACGCACGCCATCACGAGTTGGTTGGCCGTTATGGAATAACCGTTTTACAAATGATATCGGATATTTCCTTACGTCGTAACTACAATCCCCTTCCCTTTCATGAATGTGACCTACCGAATTAGAATATTTACCGGATTTGTTATCACATAAGCAGCACGACGGGTACCACATGAGGAACAGGATCTGCTTTCCCTTCTGAGCACCTGCGATCACCCCTAGTTTTTGGTGGGGTTCGTTGCATTGTCAGTTTATTTTCGATTTATGAGTTTAATTGTCCTTTTGGTATCTTTCGTCCCTCTTTTATGAAGTTTTCGATGTCTTAGTATGAGATAATATCAGATTAGTACATGAGATTTATAATATCAGATGTAATATCAACCCAAGTTTCAATATCAGCCAAAACGCCTATCTTTTTTTCAAGTAGAAATGTCCCAGGTTATGAGGAAGGTTGGGGTCCCGCTAGCATGTTTAAACCCGCCACATGCTGTATGTATGTGCCTGTCTGAAGTCAGGAGCCTGTTATTCAGAGGTAGTTATCTGTTGATGTGTTATATATTGTTTTTCGTTAACAAAATTTATATGAATTAGTACGTAAGTTTCTCATTTGAATTTATTTTACATTTGTCATTTAGGGGCCTTTTATAGCTGAATATGCGGTATTGGTTTGCTCATCATTGAAGGCAATATGGCGTCATTTTGGTGCATTGCGGAGAGTTTTATATAAATCATTACTATTGTACGGTGTTACGTTGCCGAATCTGTAAATGTCTCCATAAAAGTCTGAAAACAGTATCTTTTATGTCCTTCCTATGCTTGGTATTATTTGTGTCGTACTCCTTCTTAACATTTTTTGAATATCTTTTAAACAAAAAGTCATGTTTAATCTTCAGAGTAAGTGTATCATGTGTATGTGCAACGTTTAAAACGTTAAGCATTTAGATTTTTCTATGAGACGGGAACTCGATTAAAATTCAAAATCGTACAAGTTCAATGAATTTGTTTCTACTGTAGTTTCAAGTGTTACAAGATTATAAAAACCGGGGCAGGACAGCAAGCAGAGACCTTACATTTGCGATCAATTTTCATATTTTACAAAAAAGAAAAGAAAAATATTTTGATAAAATGAAAAGATATATATATATATCTTTCAATCTGTCTATTCCACAAATATACGTTTCGTGGTTCATTCGAGAATAGCATATCGCAAAATAAATGGTATGAACATCTAACACTTCCGGAGCACCTGATATTACCCTTAGTTTTAGTGGGGTTCGTGTTGCTTATTCTTTATTTTTCTATGTTGTGTCATGTGTACGTTGGTCTGTTTGGTTTTTTTTTCTTCATTTTTAGCCATGCCGTTGTCAATTTATTTCATTTTCATGAGTTTGACTGTCCCTCTGGTATCTTCCGTCCCTCTTTAGCAGTTACAATGTATCTACGATTATTTTTGATTTTAAGGTTTGTTTTTGGTTGGTAAAATAAACACATCCAATGTTCTTTCCATCCACCAAAAACAAATCTTAAAAGCAAAAGTTAATAAATTCTATTAAACGCTCTGTGTGAGATCAATTTCACGATGATTTTTTTTAATTTCTTACAAGAGGCTAAAATAAGATATTTACACAATTTGACAATTTTTACACAACGTGTTGCATTTGTTACCAATATCTTATAGCAGATGAATAGAGAAAACTTTATTTAAAATGGAAATGTTAGAAAGGTTTCCAACGTTTTTTTTAAACCTTTGGACCTCCACGGTTTAACAGTTACAAAGTATTTAAGATTTCTTTCTTTATTTGAGGTCCTCAATAATCTTTAAAATTCATACTTTATTTGGCATTTTAAACTTTTTGAATTCGAGCGCGTGGGTTCACAATTTAAATCCTGATATCTTTGAGGATTTTATTCATCAGGTATACGAAATTGACATCTTTAACCTTAGTTCGTGCTGTTTACAAATACGAAACATATTAATGCAACATATTATCCGTTATATAATTTGGCTAGACTATTCTTTTATAGAAATACGTTTGAAGACACCGTTTCGAGTTTCCATGAGACCATATTATTATATAATTGATAATAAGTACGTGGCACCGTCTAGTTATACAAAACACTAAATCTTACTTTATCTTTTAAATTGCTTATTATCAGTGACTCATACGTTTCAACAGTTGTCAAATACTTGAATATTCAGGTGAAGGTACGAAGATAGTTTATACTAGTCGTCCTTTGAAAAAAAAATACAGATATGATCTTGGGTGTTTGTAATAAAAAGAGGTATGAAAATATGTTTGATAATTATAATTTTCATGTCATATGAAACTAATGACCAGCGAAAAATAATCTTAATCTAGTTCTTGAACCAATGCATATATTTCTGTACATATGTCATAAACTGACTCTTCTGTGCACGATTTTATCATATATTTTTTGCAAACATTTCGTACAATCGTCAAAAAATATTTCAATCAGTCAGTGTTGTGAAAGTATGGCAGCTAATTAATCGTCGTGTTTGAAGTCAAAGTTTAACGTGTGTCATCAATCAACAAAGAATCATGGGTATTCAGGTAAGCACGTGTATAACAGGTACAATAAGATATAGTTTATCTTGATGACAGAGCGATGATTACGTTTGGTTTTCCATTTGCACTTGCGTTTTGCGATCATCGGATTTTTACGAGAAAGGTCACGCTGCATACGGAAAACGTATGGGTTAATTGTTTGCAGGAAGCAAGCAATTAAAAAACAATTATTCTAAATTTAGACAAACTATAGAATTTTCTTGAGAAAAAAGTATATGTACATAAGTTTTATAATAAAAGCTAGCCACATAGTTATAGAAAAACAACAAAGGCATTGGCCTTTGGCTGTTGTCTGTTCAACGGTCGGGTTGTTGTGGTTTCTTTGGCGCATTCCCCATTTCCATTTTCAATATTATAATGGGTTTTTTTTTAATTTGAAGCTTCATATATCTTTAAGCATGTGATTGATTTTTATCTTTCTTGCGTAATCAAAATAGATTAGGTATCAACTCATGATAAATTAGATAGGCATTAAATGTCTACTTGGGCAGTAGACGTCTTATACCTCCAAGGAAGAATCGAAACACTGCTTTGCAGATTTGCTAGTATACATCTGGATCTGTGTCATTCATTTCAATATGTATATAAAGGTAACACCCGGCGAACGAAAGCTTCATTTTAATGAAGCCCAGGTGGTCGTGTGGTCTAGAGCGCCGGTTACAGTGCAGACGATATCTCAGTGGCATGGGTTCGAATCCCGGCGAGGGAAGAACAAACAAATTTGCAAAAGCACATTTACAGATTTAACTTTTTTGGGTTGATGTTTAAGGGCATACGATACAGTAGAGATCCCTCGTTGATTTTTTCTTAAAATTTTGATAGAAGGTCAATTTCAATGTGTACTTTTCAAATATGCAAAGAAAAAAGTACCTTCTTGACTTACTTTTTGAGATAATTTGGTTCGAAATTTGCATATTTGGAAGAAAATCCCTGAAATTTCATTAATAATGACTCTTAAAGAAAGTAACAATACTTTTGAACGAAAAGTCATAACTTAACCGGGTTTTTTGTAAAATATTCCCTTGATTCATGGCATCAACATACTGAAACAAGTATAAGGTTAAATCAAATCATCATGTTCCGGATTTTGATTGCTATATCCGAAATAAAGAAATTGACCATATTTTTGTGTCTTTTCGGATGTGCAGAAAAAAATTGATCGTTGATTTTTTCCTGAAATTTTGGCGGAGTGTTCTTGAAACAGTACTTGATTGATTGCAAAAGAAAAAAAATTGGGGTCCATGTGCTTGTTTTTTCAATAAAAGCCATATAACTTAATTTTTTACGACGTCTGTCAGTATGGCGCTAAATTACGTTAAATTAAGTTTTAATCGCAACAACGTCGTGTAATCATTCCCGCCGTACACGAGTTCGATGTCAAGTATATGCAGGTGTTTTTCAAAGCGTTCATACAAAAAATTATAAGATGGTTAATCATAAAATGGAAAAATATTTTTGCTAAACATTTACGAAACGAAATTTGGACAGGAACCTTTTCATAATATAAAAAAAAAAGACTATAAAAATGATTCTAGCAGATTGCTTTATCAGATATACGCCAAAAAAGAAAATCTGATAGAAGTATAAAGGTGCATCTCCGTCCGACATTAGTTCTAAATTGCTTCATGTACTGTAAGGGGATAGATAACATTATTGACATGACAAAATGTGAACCAACTATACATTAAGTGAGGCGATACCATAAATTGACAACAGTACAACCTTCAACAATGACAAAACCGATACCGTATCGTCAACTTTAAAAGGTTCCGACGTACTTTGATTTTCTTTTTTTTTACATTCGAAAGATAGTCATCTTTCAAATTTGAATTATAATCAGTACTTCTTGTTTTATAATAAGAGCTGTTTTGTGCAATTTAAATCATGCCATTATTGCCTAAATCGACCGAAAATGAAGTTGTAATATACTAGTTCATAGGAAGTACAGTAGCCGGTATAAGAGAATAATATTGAACGATGTCTTTATCAATAGATAAGTTACATAACCTTTTTTACGGCGTATACGTATGAATATTGGCGTATTTGTTTGTCTAGATGTAGAGCTATATTGAAAACACTTTGTTCGTCTGTCCGATCGTCTAACTATACGACGAGTTTTAACGTGTGTACACTTTCTTATCTGTCTGTCTGCAATTAGTATACATTTGCCGATACTTCAATTTTTATCTCTCAATACATTGAAGTACAATAGGGACATGCTTATACAAATAAGTAGACGTGGTATGATTACCAATGAGGCAAATCTCAATCAGAAACCAAATGGCTAAACGACTATAGTACATCGGACGGCCTTCAACAATGAATAAAACCCATACTGCATAGAAAGCTATGAAAGGCCCCTACATGACAAATGCAAAACAACTCAAACGGGAAACTTACGACCTGATTTAAGTACAAAACAATGAACAAAATACAAATATGATGAACATGATACCAAAAGACACCATTTAATTACAAGCCCTTTTAACAGCATTTGAACGGGCGTTTTCTTGTTTTGGTCTATTACATCCAGTGTCATATACAAAAAGAATACAACTAATTACAAACAAACTAACGTGTGACAATTCTGCATCTATTGGTAATAGTTTGCTTAAATTCAAACCAAAAACGACACAAATATATTTTTTTGAAATCTTTTTAACGGACTTTTATTGACAGTTTTTCTACATACAAATACAATATTATATGTTTTTAAAATATCCGAATTAAAATCGGCTATTTTTTTTATGTATCAATTTCAAGTCTAGAACAGGATGAGACACTCTCTTTATTTATTATTTTATTTACGAATAGGGGTGTTATACGACCTTGTCCACCAATGAGGGTCTCGCACATGCAGTCGGTTTTGTTATTTCATTGATAGTCTGTTGAATTTGGCCTTACAATGACAGTTCTCCGTAAAATTTGGAGGCTGCCAAATGCTAAACAAGAAAAGAAAAAAAAAGACACAAACTTAACTATTTTGATTCTGATGTTTTTCAATTCAAGATAGTATTATTTACTTCGAATTCATTATCAATAATTGAAAATAACTGTTCTCGTCATGAAAAATATTGCACAGCTGTACAACACGCCGTAGTTATGCCTTTTGTGTATGGATTTCAACACCAAACCCGATTCGGTCACCCTACGCGCCATACATTTTGTTAAATTTTTCTCATTAATCACGGGTTCATACGTTAAGTTTTCTCATTCTTTAAGTTTCATTAAAATAACATTTGAATGTCATAAATATGCAATTATATATTTGCCGCTGGATGTTAAGCAGCTACCAATACTCATTATTAAATATTGCAGGTCGTTTTGTTCCGAATTGTGTTATTGGTAAAATGTTTTTCAGCATGTTACAGTTTAAGCAACGAATAGTAAGATAGACCCCAATTCCTTGAAATTTTTCTTTCTCTACGTTAAGCAGATTCCGCTGGGCCGTGCTGTTTTGACAGTTATTCAGTGCCAGACTAAAAAGCTCCACAATTCTTCTTCCGTCCTTCCATGTTATACTGTCAGTACTCTCTTCTGTGTCTATCACCATTTCTTCAATTTCGTCACGCAAAATTGTATTTGATTTATTGTATTTCCTTTAATCTCACTGCTTTTCGGTGGATTTCTCCGCCTTTTAGAAACGACATGACCACTTTTTTAGCAGGTACTTTTTTGAAATTCGCGCAATCGAAATTTATGACGTCAGTGAATATTCCGCGAAATATGACTTCTTTTCAAGCAAAGTCGCGAAATATTAACGTTCTGATTAGAAACATCGCGAAATTACAACGTTCTGGTTACCAACGTCGCGAAAACAACATGAACAGTTTTGAAAACGTTATTATCTGCCCCTGCTACTGTATCGTATTCCCTTAAACGAAATATATATATACAGAATGTACAAAGCCCTGTGTCAACATTACTGCTGGTTATCCGATGGTTAACGGTTGCGCCTTGTATATACAGCTGTTTCTCTCAAAACACGCCTCTTTTGGTGAGATCTTGAATATTCATAGAAAACTAATTTTGTTTACATACTGGTTCCCAGTTATGCTCCCTGTGTTCCATCTCACAGAGACATAACTTTGGAATGTGACCAGTAAATATACATGTGCATATTGTTTACACTGAAATCTGTGGTAATCTTTCATTCGAGGTAGGGGTAGTTAAGAAAATTAGTGTTAGTTTAAACTTTTAGAAGTTCAGGGGATATAAACGTTGAAAATATGCCGTACAGCCCTATATTTTGACCTTTAAAAAATGTGGTGCATATGAACTTTAAATTCTAGATCAAAACTTAATAGTAAAAGTGGTGCAGTTTTAGCCGTAACGGAGTTCCTATGGGAAATTGCATTGTCAATATTTACAAAAATGCAACCTATATAGGGTGAAAAGGGGGAACATTCAGAATTTAACCAAATTTGCTTTATTTCACAGATTTTAAAGAAATTAACTCAAATATGAAGTTTTATAAATATTTGATTAAGATTGAGAGAATCCTGGGCCTTAAATATGATGACTCAGCAAAAATTCACAGTTTACAGTATGCATAGTTTACTTAAAGTCCTGGATACAAAATTAATTCATAATATTTGCATATTTATAAGTTAAATTGTTCAGAAGTGCTTATATTTACTCTTTGCAGTCATTGAAACTCATAGATCCTTCCTGAATATAATTTATGGGGTGTTTGTGTCCTTTCAATAACCCAAATGTAAGCCGCAACACCTAAATCTGCTTTTTTGTCACCACGGCATAATAAATACAAGCTAGAAAAACAAAAAAATCTCAACAAAACTTAAGATAGCGTGTTCTGTCCTGAATATATGTACCAAATATTCCAAATTGCTTTAAACAGCAGAATGATTCAGGAAACTTGAGGCCCCAGGGGCAAAAAAAATAGAAAATTGCCTACCCCCTGGGTCATAAAACAAATAATTTAACTTATAAATGCTATGATTTTAATATTTTAAAGTTCTTGATATAGAGAACAATAACTATGCTTGGAAGTTATGCAAAAATCAGATGTTAGCAGTCATCTGTATACCATTTTAAGTAAATTTATATCTCAGACTGGTACCTGCATATATACAACTATTGCAAATACGGCTTTGTTTGAAACTTCTAGTGTATATATTAGCTGAATAGTGTCATAAATATGGTTACAGATGATACTGTTGTGACAAGAATTATAAATTGACCATTTAAGGCAGAAAATGTGTACTATAATTGACAAATAGGCATACAGTAAGATGTGGACTGGAGACAGAGGCTGGATTCGATACTTTATATAATCTTAAATGTTGTAATGATTGACTGCTAAACATTACATTTATAGTATTCTAATATGCTTTCAATATGTTATCAAAACAGGTTTAAACAGGTTCTAGGCATTTTATATCAGAAAATATGCAAATAGGGTAAGCTGGCAATAATTAAAGTTTTGTTTTCAAATTCTTCAAAAAACATTAAAACAGGGGAGGGTGTATAAAATGTAAAGTAAAGAAAAACTTAGAGTATATACAGTGATTTCTTTAAGGCTATAATTCTGATAAATGAGTATTAATGTGAGAAAAACTGATTTTAGAGAGTTTTCTATTTGAATAAATGTTTTTATAGGTTGCGCTTTGTAAATAGAGCTGTTTCTCAAACCACGTCTCTTTTTGGGAGATCGTATATTCATAGAAAATTAATTTTGTTTACATACTGATTCCCAGTTATGCTCCCTGTGTTTCATCTCACAGAGACATAATACATTGAAATCTGTGGTAACCTTTCATTCGATGCAGGGGTAGTTAATAAAATTAGTGTTAGTTTTAACTCTGAGAAGTTCAGGGCATATAAACGTTGCAAATATGCCGCACAGCCCTATATTTTGATCTTTAAAAACACTGGTGGTGCATATGAACTTTCAATTCTAGGATAAGATTTTTTTCAAAACTTCATAGTAAAAGTGGTACAGTTTTAGCCGTAAACGGAGTTCCTATGGGAAATTGCATTTTCAATATTTACAGAAATACAACCTAAATCTGTGGTAGAGTTCTCACTGGTTCTGACGTACATATAAATATAATTATATCTGTGACTGTATCTTACATTAATGTGTAGGATCCTTAACTACAGATAATATAGCTGATCTGTAAAAATAGCGTAACGTTTCCGATTTTGGTTCTATTGTTAGGGATTTTACTTATGACTTAATTTAAGTTATGACGTCATGTTCAATGTAAACAAAGAAACGCAATGCATCATGTAACGTCAATGCATATCAAACATGTCAAAGACAAAGAATTATCAAAAATGAAATATTAGTATTGTGTTCCTTGAGTTCCTATACTTTACTAGACTACTCAAGTAAATGCGGGAATTAAAAAAAAACCGACAAAAAAAGTTTGAACGATTTTCAGTGCATTAGTACAATGAAAATTTCGATTCTTTTTTTATCTTATTTTCCTTTATTGATTTTTCTACTGCAATAGGGGACATCGTCCCCATATTATTAACAAAAATGCAACATATAGTTAATTTGATATAACTATCTTTATTTGGTAAATCTGAGAATCTTGTAAGGAAGTAAATATATGTTCATATATATCTTTTTTGTATTGTGGCTGTTGTCATGTCAGTTTTAAAAAAGAAATTAATTCTAAGATAATTTTTTAAAAGTAGAGGTAATCTGGTCAATTATTGTTCAGACTTATCGATCATAGTTCAGACCTTTGGTAGAGTATTATTTAGACTGGAAAAAAAAGTTCGGTACAGGTCGAGAATGACTGTTTCAGACTGATCGAGAAATATTTAAGACCTTTGTCATCGATAAAGGTCAAAAACAAATAAGTACAGTCGAGTATGGTAAAGACTAAAGTTAGGTGTTGTCGAGTAAAAATCAGTACAGTCGAGGACAAATATAACACATTTCATATTTTACTGGTTTGTAGTGTAATGAACAAAATATAAGGTTAATATATGTATCAAACATTTAGCAAATAACTGATATACCTAATATAAAGATCAATAATGTTTTGAACATACAGTAGTATTTTGTATGATTAAAGTTGATAGGACTAATAGAAGTGTACTTCTTGTACTTTTATCAATAGAAGGGAGTACAGAAATAATAAAACTTTTTTTTCAAATGGAGAAAAAATTTAATATTATAATACTTTTTTGTTTGCTCTTTAGAATAAAATGAGTTCAAACAAAGACCCAAAGTATGCCCAAATCATGGAATTTTACTGCAACGTAGGACAGAATGTTGCAAGAGAATTTGCAACATTTACAATAAAAAATAACAACTATGCAGATTGGAAAGACTTTCTTGACCGAAATATTCACAACATATATCATTTGTCGAAAATCCAAAAAACATGCTGCCAGTGTTCCCGCGATAAATCATCAGTAGTATGCCAAAGAAAAATATTAAATCCAAAACAAATCAATCTGCTTCTCAATATTGATGGTCTTGAAGGATCCCGTCATTGTGTCAGGGTAAAGGAGAAACACACCGAACTACACTGTCTATGCAAAGTTTCTGTTATTCCGACAAGTACTATAGATAGTATTGATGTTACCCTCTTAGTAGCTTTATTGCGAAATTGCGAAGGAACAAAAACTGATTATGAGAAGTACAAGGATGAATTGAATGCTCTTATTGATGTACGTAATGTGCTTTCACATGCTCCAAACACAAAGTTAGACAAAGAACATTCTGATCAGTTTTGGGGGAAACTTACAACAGCAGTTCTTAAACTAGCTGAAATTTCATCAGCACAGCCAGATGTTTCTGTCCACATGGTGCAAAGAGAAATCAAAGAATCCCTAGCGCTGTATGATACTACAGAACAGATGCGCAAGGTAAGTTGTAAATGCATCAATTTAATAAACATTTTAAGAGAAAACAAAAAAACATCATGGGTGCATCACTCATGTAATATCAAGGTCAATGAAGATTTAACTATCGTAACTTCAATAACACGAATAAGATACTTTTTTCTAGATACTGCTATCGTCAACTACAACTTATTAACTTATGCAAACTACCAATTACAAACATAGTGGCCCACAAGTGTAGCATGATAGTTTTTGATGAAGTTGTAGTAATATTTCTTATTTTAATGCCAAATTATAGTTTTTATCCCAATTTAACGGTCCACTGAACATAAAAATGAATGAGTGAAGCATTCATGTACTAGGGACATATTCTTGTTGTTTCTATTTCTGTCCTTTTTCTTTATTAGCGATTTCGACCATTTCAATATAAGCGACTGTCGTTTGAAAAAAAACCATCTTGTGTACTCTGATTTAATCCATAAACCTGAAGTTGATTAGAGTCCCATCTCTTTAAATCTGTATTTTAAAAGCGACTTACATTAGCTTATATGAAGTTAAACAAAACTATCATGCAACTTTAAATTTCTTGTTTGACCACATTTAAATGATGCAATTATGTCAATAATAGTACAGCAACTTTGTGAAAAATTGTGCACATCCTGCTACAAGCATGAAATTTGGTATAGACCTTCCTCAACTATTACTCTTTTATTTCAAAATGGGAGGCATTTGAAAAAAATGTCTCACTCCCGGTAAATCCAAAATGGCGGACATCATACTGAAATCAGCCCAATATCAGAGGCTAGTGTGTGAAAAGGTGTTTTTATCATTCTACTATAATAATATTTGGTTCAAACCTTTGTTGTATACTACGTTTGGATATATTATATAAATTAGATGTCTTTAAAACCCTACTTCCAGTAAAATCGAACATGGCGGACATTGTACTAAAATAAGCTTATTTTTAGGGATGCTGATTGAAATGTTTTGACGTATTGCTACTATCATTAGATTGTGCAGGAATCTTTCTTTGATGCTGCTAATGAATACAATGTATAACACATATGTCTTTAAAACTCTTACTTCCGATAATATTCAAAATGGCGGACATAGAAATATCATTATTCTATTTTGATATTTTAAAATGTAAAGAAAAAAATGTTGTTTTTTTTTGTGCTGGTTATTGAACTTTTGGCTTTAATAAGTTATCATCTAAACCACTTATTCTATTCTATAGTTAATGTTTAAATACAAAGTTAACACTTCCGGTAAATAAAACTAATATGGCGTAAATTTCAAAGATGAGTCCTCAGTCCTCTTCGATGTAGACTTTTGGATAGATTGATTAAAATAAAATAAAATCACTTAAGTACAAAACATTTTTAAAAATTAATTTATGGCCGCAAAAACATGTTTATCCACAATCGGAAAGCTGATTTTCCTCATTTACAGAGACCGGCCGTGGTATTGTTTCTTACATCAATAATGTACAAGCTCCAGATAAGGTGAAGAGGCCTCACAAAGAGTTGTCCAAAAGGGTTCCAATGGATCATATTTTCCCTTGCCATTCATAATCGTCTGGACTAGTAAACATAGGAACCAATTTCACACCCGCCATGGTATATTGCACGTTTTAAATGCTGGAAAAAACTAGACCGAGTCGTTCAAATAGTCCCATAAGCGTCTAGACAAGTGCACGTTTTACATGCTGAAAACACCAGACCGAGTCGTTCAAATAGCATCAATAAGTCTTTCCTCTTCCAAAACCATGTTTTCTTGCTTCGTAAACCCCATCTGATAAGTTTGTCTGATCTTACTACAAAACCACGTATCGTTTTATCAATGAAATTATCAAATCCATATCGGGTGATGTTGGCTGATCAATCATCATTCTAAATCATAAAGTCGCATCTTCAAACGCCATCCATGTCAACAACGAAGTTCCCTTTCTGGTAAACGTGCATTTGAAAGTTCATGGATAGATATAAATCTAAAGATTTTCCCACTTCCAAATGCAAGCTAAAGTTCGTCTGCCCCTATTATCACGGAAAACGAAACAGCAATGACAGCAATATCAGTATCGACTGTTTGAGTCATGACTCAGTTAAGTCTGTGTATCACTGCATCTTGATTCAAGTATAAGCCTCTTCATGTTAACATGGGGCTAAACTTGAAACACCATCATGTGCTGGATTACACAGAACATTCCGAGCATTTGTTGCTACAACTACCTTTTCCTCAAAATCTATTGAGCAAGCTCCTGTGAATAAAAACTAAAAAGTTATTTCTTAATGTCGTCATCTCTCAGAAAATTTTGCCAATTTTGAGAAATTTGTTTTGACCCTAGATTCGTCTATGTATTCCCGTTCCCCTATATGTAGCTCTTGTTTCTTGTAGCAGCCTTCAAACTACCGGTAGTGTCTATGTACACATCCAAGACTACATCCACTGTTGTTACAGTTTCAAGGTGTTTCATAACGAGTATGCTGATAGGGTATTATGTCTTTACCTGGAAAAAATGTGAAACTGTTACAGGAGTGGATGAAGTCTTGGATGCATATGGTAGTTGTAGCAACACATGTTCATGATATTCTATCTTATCCACCACGTGATGTATTTCAAGTTAAGCACAATATTCACATTAAAAGGCTGACACTAGAATCATGGTGCATGTGTCTGATGCAGTGAAACACGAACTTAAACGAGTCATTGTTCGAACAGTCGTTACTGATGATGCTGTCATTACTGCTTCGCTAATCCGTGACATAGGAATAGACGGACTATGGATTGCATTTAGGAGGGGGAAAAGCTTTACATAAATATCTATCAATTTCCTTTCAAATGTACTACCGATGAGTGATCACACACACATATTGTGATCCATGTATTTACCAGTTGTGATACGGTTCTCTGTTTGCTTGAAAAGAGTAAACAACGACTGCATGGGAGGTATTGATGGCATTGGAAGATGTGACTTTAACATAAAGAATGATAATTGATCCACCTAAATAACCGGTGTTTACTGTTATATCGCTCAAACTTATCAGATGGGGTAAGCATGGTTAACAAAGCAAGAAATAACTATTTACGCAAAAGGGAAGGCTAGTTGAAGCTATTCCCTCAACTAAGTCTAGTCTTTTCCTGCATGCAAAAACGTACAATATACTAAGACACGTGTTAAGGGGACGAACTTGAAATTGGCTCTTATGCTACCCAGTCCAGGCGCTTATGAATGACGAAGGGACAAAGAGGATCACTTTTAAAAAACTATTTTTGAGACCTCATTATTTTGTCAGAACCTTGCACATTGTGGATGTAAAAAAGGTTGCTGCGGTTGTTGGTAATGTGGAAAATCAAGTCTCCCGTGCCGTGCGTCGTGTGCATGTAGTAGTGATTGGGAATTAACATGGTTTTTTTATGCCAAATAGTGGTAATTTTTTTCAAAATGTTTTAGTACTTTAGTGATTTTATTTTATTATATCAAAACTCTACATCGAACATATGGATGGAGTACTCATTTTTTACATTTACGCCATATTGGATTTTTTTTTACCGGAAGTGTTATGTTTGTATTTCAATATCAACTACAGGATATGATTAGTGCTTTAGATGATAACTTAAAGCCAAAAATTTAATGACCACCACAAAAAAAAACAACACTTTCTTCACATTTTGAAGAGAAGTTGAATATCAAAATAAAAAATATATATATTTCTATGTCCGCCATTTTTAATATTACTGGAAGTAAGGGTTTTTAAGACATATGTCTTAAACATTGTATCCCTTAGAACGTGCCAGACCACCAATTTAAAGTCCCTATCTGCTCAATCAAATTTTGCAATTTTCATAGCTTTCTAAATTTTTTATCTTAAGTTTAACCTCTTTCAAACCAGGTATGTCCTGAATCGTACAGGTATCACCTTTCTTCATGCCAATTTTTCAGCATACCTTTAAAGCCATATAAGAAAGAAGACACCTTCCAAATGGATGTACCACTAAAAATAACCCCTGGTTTTCTTAAAATCTTAAATTAGTATACTATGGAGCGCATTCATCCTTAATTTGTAATGTCAACTCATAGACAAGTAAATTTGGGCTCAAAATGGTCTTAATATATTTCTCTTTCACCAAAAGTTTCATTTTTCTGCAAATTTGTTGGGTAGTTTAAGTAAACAATGACATCAAATGCACTATTTTTTGTCCGAGTAGGCCTACTTCTACATACGTTCTAAATTTGACGGAGTAAATGGTGGTTTGACACCTAGAAGCATCAATGAAAGATTCCTGCACAATTTAATGATAGTAGCAATCCGTCAAAACACATTTCAATCACCTTCCCTAAAAAATAAGCGTATTTTAGTACAATGTACATGTTGGATTTTACCGGAAGTAAGGGTTTTAAAGACATCTTATCTTTATAATATATCCAAAAGTAGTACATAACAAAGGTTTGTACGAAATATTATTATAGAAGCATGATAATAATACCTTTTCACATACTAGCCTTCGATATTGGGCCTATTTAAGTATGATGTACGCCATTTTGGATTTTACCGGAAGTGAGACATTTTTTTTTTTTAAATGCCACCCTATCTGAAATTTAAGAGTAATAGTTGAGAAAGGTCTATGCCAAATTTCATGCTTGTAGGTCTTTTACAAATAAATATTGACGAAACGTAGAACCTGATCATGTGATAACATTTATTGTCTTTTAAATTATTATTTTTCATGTCTCTTCTCGAGGGGTTTGCATTCCTTATTGTTGACGTATACACAACAGGACGATATACATGATAATAGAAAACAAAAGGATATGAAGTATCAATCCATGACACAAAATCAGTACACGAACAGAAAAAACAAAAGTTTAAGGTGGTATGGGAGTCTAAAATAAAAATGATAGAATTTGTTCATACTTTGCCAAAACGTTGTATCTATTGATACATGTTGAAAAATATAATAAAAATGATAGGTCACCGCGCATTTTCTCAAGCTACAGGACGGGACAAAATGACACATTTTGTATGGATTATACAGGAAAAAACACCGTTTTGTGATTAGAAACTAAACGAAATGATAGAATTGTTAAATACTTCAGGAAAAGATAGCTTTCAGACACTGCTTTGAGAATATCAGAAGAAAAGATAGGCTAAAATACAAAATAGGAAAATTCCATACAGAATCCTTCAGAAAATGCACTTTTTTAGAGTTACCTCCCCTTAAAATGCCAATTATTTAAAAAGATAAAAACAACCAAAAATAATTACATTTGCAAAAATATCAATATTTAGAAGTTATATTCTTATAAATTGGTACTTTTAAATAAAAATGTACATTAAACATCTGCATTCCTGCATCAAATTTTGCTAACTTGATGGAAAATCTGGACCTTTGATTCTCTGTTTTTTACAATCCAAGACGGAGGAAGACACCCATACTACCTTAATTGCTGTTTTTAATCTCGAACACACAGTAATGCATTCTCGGCAGAACAAACAAATAATTTTATTCAAACCAACTATCAAAATACCCCCTACAAACATGTAGTATTAACAAACAAACAAGGGAATAAAAACAAGGATTGTAGCAGGGCATAGTGTACGTTAGGGTACAATATTACTTTAACCACGAGAAAAAATATATTAGACATAATGAGGAATTTGTTTTTAAGGCCATGCAAGGCTGGGAATATTTACGACTGTGGCACGAAGATTTAAACAGGTCTATGTCCATTAGCAAGAAAAATTGTTCAGGTAATTTTTACCGCCACCTATCTTTACAATTAAGAATATGTTGTTATGCTTGCATAACAGGCGACACTAATCCTATCGACTTATTAAAATATATCGCAGTTTGAATGTCTCTCTGGTATGTTTTGCAGCTCTTTTTTTCAATTTTAAAGCCTACTGTAAAAAAGTCAATGACGTATAAGAACCTTAGATGTATAGACTTATCAGTAAAAGGTCAACATTGCATGTGGAATTTGAAACTGAAGGCTCTTATAGACGGATATTAAAGAAATGATTCTTATAAATCATGTCAGCACAAAAATTACTGGTTTTTGATACCCAAGTGGACTGATAGTCCGTTGGCAAAAACATCGGCCCAGTGCTGCAAAACGTCAAAACAAAATAAAATTATGTATTAAGTCTTAATAGTTTTTAGTAATTTACATTGCTGTTTTTGGCTTAATAAAAGCAACAGACAATAAATGATTAAGCAATTAACGTCAAATTCCATAAATGACTCAAAACATTGCGATGGGGCACAGCTACTTCCTCCTTTGGGAAAGGTAGGGACACAACGTAATCGATTAGGAGACTTACATTTTTCCATAATATTTGTAATATATATCTTCTAACAATAAAGTTTTGATGATGGTTTGCTACTTAAATCATTCCTGCAGTTTTCGTCTATCATTTTTACAGTGAATTTTACATAAGGGACACCTTTTTACTACGATGAGTTCAGTATTTCTGAGACCATTCATGTGCTGTCAATTAATATCCTTTAAGACTGAAAAATTGGTATTATTTACATGTATTAGTACAAATTTGAAAATACTAAATTGTTTGATTAGGTACTAAACAGAACCGAATAGCTAGCAAGTGGATTGGTTGAACTGCAATAAAAATTGACTGAAAGAGTAATCATGACTTATTAATATATTGTTCATACTTCTCAGTTTTTCGTAAGATCAAAATGACCGTTTTTAAAAAGACGAAAATTCAGTTACTCTTGTATGATAATCAGGCACAAAGGGAATTTTAGATTCTTGATAATGCTTTATATTAATCAACGAAGAAATTAAGACAACAGTTTGATATAAATCATCTTAATACTCAATCACTAATTGCTGAACTCTAGATACCATCGGTGACTAATAGTGAACAAGCAGACGTTAGGTCTCACAACATTGCTTTCAAATGAAACATGAAAAACTTGGTGTGTTTTATTTTCGCCTTGTCAACTTCTCAACAAATCTCTATTTCAACGTAATAACATTTACACATTCAATTGATATCTTATTGATTCTCATTGATATATTAATTGTTGAATTCTACTTTATGAATATTATCACTTAATTCACACAAAAGTCATACAACAAATTATGAACAAAATTCCAAGATGACTTCAATAAAGGTTCAGGCGTACATCAAAACCGACACATTCAAAGTAAATTTATATCAACCAACGGAACGACTTTAGTACAACTGTCATATTCCTGACTCGGTACAACTATAGAAAATTGTTGGATAACCAGATTTATAAGCTCCCTCTTGTGTGAACAAATTTGTTCAGTTTTAGAAAAAAAATCTTCACTATAAAGACTGGTTTGTCAGTACTTCGGTTTATTTGGTTGAATAGTTATCTTGATACGCCTCTTTTGTTACTATTACTTGTATATATATATATATATATATATTACATGTATTATTTATTCATTGCAAGTTCTTCAAAAGTGTCGATGCTAAACATCCCTGCGGCACCAGCATATGGAGTATATGTGTCTCAATTTAGACGTTTCTCTGGAGCTAGCTCAAAGAACGTTGATTTTGTTGAACGAGGAATACTGTTTTCTCAAGTTGCTATAACAAGGCTTTGAATCAATTAAATTAAGGTCATCACTCAAGAAATGTTACGTCGCCATCATGAACTTATTGGCCATTATGACAAACGTTTGTCAGAAATCATATCTGATATTCTGCCTCAGTCATAACAACCTTCCATCATTATCGAACTGAACAAAGAAAGAACACGACGAGTGCCGTATACGGTTCAGGAACTGCTTACCCTTACGGAGCACCGGATTTCATTCCCGGTTTTAGTGGTGTTGTTCTCATTTAATATTTACTGTTGATGTAAAAGTCTTTTGGTTTTAAGAGGCTTTGTTTACTCCTTGGTTTTGATTGTTTTAGTCTAAAAAGTTTTCCACTTGGTCCGCTTAAAGGTAATTATTCAACTTTGAATTGATTCATATTTTTGTTTAATATTAAATGTAACTAATTATAACATACTACACTACTATTGAATACGTTTAAACAAACAAAGACCTTGTATGTTACAGGAGTGCAACTGGCAGAAACTTTAAAACTAGAAAAAACTAGTATACTTCGGAAAATACAAAAAATGAAGAAGTTTGACGAATTTTGGTTTGTGCTCCGATCACCCGGTTATTTGGAATATTATACAGTAGGTACCAGTATATCATATTCATTGTATTTGATATGATGTGTGACTGTTTTATCCTATAAAATAACAGTTCATTAGAATCCTTTTAGATAATGGAAGGTACACAAAAATCGTCTATTAACATAATGTACAGTGGTAGATAAAATCATTTGGGCAATGTACATGAAAAAATTAATCTTGCAATGTTATAACGTAATAAAAAAGATTTTTTCGATGAATTCTGAGAAATACAAGACGGAATCCCAAAACGGTTGTGATTGTGCTAATTTTGTTTACAAAACTGTTTTCGATACTATTTGGTTAATAAGAAGGATACAAGTGCTTTATCATCAAATTCTCAAAATATGGACCCTAGCCGTATTGGACACAACTTTTTGGAACATTTTGTCCTCAGTGCTCTTCAACTTTGTACTTGTTTTGGCTTTTTAACATTTTTTATTTGAGCGTCACTGGTTAGTCTCTTGTGGACGAAAAGCGCGTCTTGCGTATTAAATTTTAAACCGGGTATCTTTTGTTAGCTATTATTCGTGTGTTTCTCTGTTCTTTGTGTTCTTCCATTTATTTGTATTGTAGTCCTATCATGTAACGTTGTCATTTTAATGTTATATTTTACATTGCCATAACAACTGGCGGTTTTGCATGCCACACAACCAGGTTCAACCCACCATTTTTTCTCAAAATGTCCTGTACCAAGTCAAGAACATTGCCATTGGTATATTATAGTGCGTTTCTGTGTGTGTGTTACATTTTAATGTTGTGTTTCTATTGTGTCGTAGTTCTCCTCTTATATTTGTTGAGTTTCCCTAAGATTTAGGTTGTAACCCGGATTTGTTTTTTGCTCAATCGATAGTTGAATTTCGAACAGGGGTAAAATTCTGTTGTTTATACAGATAGATAGATAATTATTTTTATTTTAAAGTACAATTTGGTACAAATAGACAAAATAAGATGTAGTATGACTATCAATGATATAACTCTCCATCCAAGTTACAAAAACTGGTATGGGTACCATTGAAACATCTTGCCATCCAAGTCATAATCTGGTATGAGTGGCAATGATACATCTTTTTATCCAAGTAACAATCTTGTATGGGTACCAATGAGACAACTCTCCATCCAACTCACAATTTGTCAAACCATTATAGTCGAAGTACGGTCTTCAACACGGAGCATTGGCTCAAACCGAACAGCAAGCTATAAAGTGCTTCATTCATACTGGAAGACCAGCGGTCAAATCTTTATAAAACAACGAGAATCACTTATAAAACACAACAATAAACGACAATTCCTGACATAGAACAGGTGCAAAAATATGCAGAGGGTTTAAACGTTTGAAACGGTACAAACCTTCACCCATGTCTGAAACAGTAGTGTAGCATCACAACATCGAAATACACACTATGAAATATCAATTCAAATGATGCCCTGTACCAAGTCAGGAATATGGCCATTGTTATATTATAGTTCGTTTCTGTGTGCCTTATATTATAACGTTGTGTCGTTTGTTTTCTCTTATTTTTGAGTGTAAATTCACATTGCGATAAGACGTGTCACGGTACTTGTCTATCCCAAATTCATGTATTTGGTTTTGATGTTATATATATATGTTATATTTGTTATTCTCGTGGGATTTTGTCTATGTGTGTTACATTTTAGTGTTATGTCGTTGTTCTCCTCTTATATTTAATGCGTTTCCCTCGGTTTTAGTTTGTTACCCGATTTTGTTTTTTGTCCATGGATTTATGAGTTTTGAACAGCGGTATACTACTGTTGCCTTTATTTAACTCAATCAAAAGATATAACTACTTATAACTCTAATAGTACTAGTGAACATACTCTGATCATGCTGAACTAATAAATTTGATCTTTGATACAATGTAAATATAAAGTCTATTAAATAAGGGGTGAATAAATAAAAGCAAAAGTCGTATACCGCTGTGAGATGTTAAACACTTTGAAAAGAAAAAAAAACATTGACAGCTAGTTAAAAGACAAAAACAATTTATAGTTATATCTACAGTCAATATGATAGTTAGGAGTTAGCTTCTTCATAGAAAAAAATGAACGTGGATGTGTCTCTTTACATCCCCCTTGAAAAGAATAAAAATTTTAATTTGCTAATGACAAAATCGATATGTGTGTCTATGCAAACTATATTCAAAGATCTAATTACAACATTGGTTAGATAACCATAGTGATTTCTGCGCTTTAAGTACTTTACTGTCGTAAATGGGAGGATGTCAAATACCGTCTCTAATCAAATATTTGTATCTATGAAAGAATTTAGTAAAAGTTTTAATAAATTTATGGTAACGAAATTCCTGATTTTATAATTTGCATTGATTTTGTTTGTTAAAACCTTTTGCATAAAATACACACACGGGCATATCAAACGAGTTAGGATATATAAACACCGTATGATAGAGCCAAGGAATATCTAAAAAAGAAAAAATAACAATAGGGAATGAAAAAATGTTTCTTTTGTCGTAAATTTTAATATGGAGATTTCCTTTAGAAATTGAAATGTCTAAATCTAGAAAAGTACAACAACTGCTGATTATGTTGAGTTACTTTGAGTAAATGTATGCAGTATATTCAGAGAGGATGTATGGATTGATTTATTATGACCAGTTTAAATTTCAATACGTTAATGTAAATTGCAGTTGTAACTTGCAGCTACCAATGCGGATCATAAGTAAGAAACTGTACTCTTTAAATTTTAGGAGAATCCAGGTGAAGAAGACGTACTGCCTTTACACAGCATAAATGTTTTAAAGGTTAGTTAAAAAAATAAATACCATGTCTATATCAAAAGTGTATGTAAGTAGAAATATGGCCTTCAAGTTTAGTCGACCTAGTTATCTATGGTTTATTGTCTCCAATAAAGTTTTTTCGTCTACCGTTATACAAACTATTTGGGTTTTAAAAAATCAATCAAAATCTTCCGTTGTTTTATTTTAATGTGATAGCTGTAAAAAACACATTTTATATCAACAAAGGTGGGATGATTATAACTTACTGATATCATTTATAATTTTCTGAGGGTTGATTAAGGTGCGGCAAATGTGTTTTTATTTATAAAATATTATCTTGTCAAGTTGTTGTTGGACGTAGCTATTTCTCAAAAATTTTTAAGTGAATTACAGTCCTCCTGATCAAACAAATATACACTTGTTCAGTGATAATGAACGCCACACCAAACTCCAAACTGCACACAAGAAACTAAAAGTTAAAATAACACAAGACCAACAAAGGCCAGAAGCTCTCGACTTGGGTAAGCGCAAAAATGCAGCGGGGCCAAACATGTTTGTGAGATCTCAACCCTCCCCTACACCTCTAGCCAATACAGAAAAGTAATGAATGTTTGAACTTATTTTTCAGTACACTGAAATAAAAAAAGAAAATGACAATGCGTTCAAGGTCGTAATTGGAAGCAAAAAATTAAAGCTAAAAGGTGAGTTCAAGATAGATTGATTATTTAATAGAATTGATTATGTAAACGAGGAATAGTACATGCATGACATGGGTAACAACCCGACCATATAGCAGAATACAGCCCAATGCAACCAATGTGTCTTCAAACTAAATTTTGTTGTAGTTACTAAAAAGAAAACATTGAAATTTGCCATTTGAGGGAATTTGAAATAATTTTAAATTACCTCTATTTGCAAAATTAGATTATAGGTATGTAATGCAAAAAGTAATACATGAAAATTTGTTTATGTATGCGGTTGGTCATTTCTATTTTTTTTTTTTTTTTTTTTTATATATTTCGAATACATTTATCTAATTGTATACTTATAAACATATATTATGATGATATTAGCGAATTCGTTTCAATAATGTTTTTCTTTGTTTTTGTGTGTAAATGACCTTCACCTTGATAAATATTAATTTATACATTTACAGTTTTACAATCTGTTTTGTCATTCATTGAAATCGTAGCAACCGTTTCATTGTATAATGAGTTTTTGTAAGTTATCATGGTGTACATGGATTGACTTTAAAACACAACTTGAGGAAAGATCAAACTTAAATTATTTTCAAATATTTCAGCCAACAGTGAAGAAGCAAGGGAAAAGTGGATAAAAGCTATACAAGCATTCCAAAACCGTCAGTTTAATCAAAAAATGTTTGTAAGTGAAGTAGAAAACTAAATTATCATAAAATCAAACACAATTATATTTAATATGAAGAATTACCAGCCTTAGTAACAATACTGACGGTAATAACTAAAGTTTAGTTGACCAACAAACTTCGCATATAACCGATGTTCACAATCTCCCAATTCAAAATTGTTGTACTGACAACTGTTTCAAAATACATTACTGCTTTTTATCTATTAATGTATTATACAGTCAATACTTAAGTTCGCACTGGTAAAGCTTAATATCCTTGAGCGGCAAACCAGTACTTTATCTCGGGACATTTTGGAAACAATATAGCCACTTAATTATTCACGTCATTGTAAACAATGGCAGAGATCCACCAAATGCTGATAACTCTCTACCAAGAAACTATGACACAAAGTTAATAGTACAACTGTTTTCAAATGTTTGCAGCCGTATTGATATTGCTAATTTACGTGTAAAAGAAGATATTAGTTTGAGAAAACATTAAAACATAATCGTTGGTTATTTCGACACGTTTAAACAATTTAACAGAGAATTGTTGAAAATGTAGTGCTGCTAAATGAATAAAGATCATTGAGAACAAACTCAAAATTACAATTATAGTTTAAAGTTTAAAATATACGCAAGTTAACTAGCAAAAACTAAGAGATTAGCATGTCCTTAAATAGACATCAGGTGCGTCAGTAATAAGAACAGTATGAACAAAACTTTACAACTATTAGATAATTTCAAGAAGGGAAAGTCCACCAAGTCTGACAAAATCAAAGCTCAACAATATTTACCATAGATACGAATAGGAAACAAATGTCAGTTCTTTACTTAGGCCAGGCATTTTCTGTATAAAAGCTAGCTAAACTCTTACTTAAACGACAATTGCTTATGTTTTCGTTATGTCAACAAAATATGGTTAAGCAACCGAAACAAACAAAATGATTAACAAGACAATAACTGGTTTCTAACACCCAAAATCTTTCACAGAAATTCAAACACAATAGAATACACAATTAAAAGAATTATACAAATAAATCTGAAAAAACACCAACAACAAAATATGAGTACTTGACAGCACTTTTATTGAAGTAAAATCTAATTTTATAGAAAACACTTTCTTATTACTTAATAGTTATAGGGATACAGGTAGTTATGTCATTTATCCAAGAAAAGGAAAAAAGCATGTGTTGATGAAAGTTTGATAAACAGTTTATGCTGAAAAAACACACAACACAAACAACATGAACACTAAATAATAAATTTATAATTTTATTCATAATCTCTAGGTTGACAAAGTGCTTTTAATGTTTACCAATTAATTATTGCAGAAAAGTTTTTACTTACCAGACAATCTAGCTGAACTAGAAGATGAATGCGATAATTCAGCTGGACAGTCCATTAAGGAAACAAAGGGTATGATTTGACCATTTATTGATGGATCTTGTGTTCTTGTTATACATTCAATTTGTACAGACTGTCAACTTAACAATCAAATGTATCAGGGTTGAAATAAAAAGTTATACGCCATTAAGGACCAGATAATATTATGAGTAAAAGAGGGAAACAAAATTTGGTTAACAACATATAAGCACTACACAGAAAATATTGCATTAAGAACAAATCATCCCACTTAAAACGAAAACCTCTAAAATGACCAAAACAAGTTGAAGTTATCCGGAAATGTTTTAAGCAATCAACAAAATAAATCGATTAGACAGTGTTTGAGACAATTATTTGTTATTGATTATTATGTGTAACAGATATAATTTGCGGAACATTCTAAACTTGCTGTGTACGAGGTTCTCAATTGTGTGTGCTATGATATTTCAGTTCGTTTCCGATGTTTTTTTAAAGGTTTATTCTTTTTTATTTAAGCTCTCCTTTATTTTTCACTGAAGATATTTTCATTAGAAGTGCCTTATATAAAGAAAAAAACCGCACTTTTCATTTATTTATCAGAATCAGTGTCATCAGAAGAAGCAGTTGGAAAGTCAGAGCGCATGTCTAAATTGTTCGAAGTTCCAAAAAAGTAAGATGTTCATACAGTAAAACATGTAAAAGTCAATTAAGCTATTAAAACATAAATTTCTTCAGGAATGGTAGAAGCACTAAATCTTGGCGATCATTAGTTGATTTCTTTTTCAGTAACATAGCTCTATTTTTCAAACATTTTTAGGATTACAAAAACAATAAAAATAATAACTACAACTTTGCGCACACATATATTTTGAACACATCTCAATGCAACGGTATAATGCCGTTCAAGTTTATTTACGTCTTCATTTGCAACAGAGTTTTCTTTTGTATTGTTAATTTATTTTAATTTTAAATATCGATATCACTACAAACCCTCCACAGTCTGAAAAGACCATATTGTGTACTCGACCAATAAGGTAAGTTAAGATTAATACAAAATTGAGACAGCTGGATAGCTTTATGAAAATCCAGGTTACCAGTAATTTATAAAAGTCATAAAAAACATATAAAGGTGACGTCTGACGTACTAGATTATAGTCCTGGTACCTTTGATAACTTGTTACACCACTAGGTTGATGACACTGCTGGTGGACGTTTCGTGACCGAGGATATCATCAGCCCAGTAGTGAGCACTTCGGTGTTGACATGAATATCAATCATGTAGTCATTGTTATAAATTTCCTGTTAACAAAAGTTTTCATTTTTCGAAAAACTAAGGATTTTCTTATCCCAGGCATAGATTACCTTAGCTGTTTTTTGCACCATGTTTTGAAATTTTGGATCCTATATGCTCTTCAACTTTTTAATTGTTTGGTTTTTATAACTATTTTGATATGAACGTCACTGATGAGTCTTATGTACATGAAACGCGCGTCAGGCGTACTAAATTATCATCATGGTACCTTTGATGAGTATTTTCCAATTGTATAATAGTTCGAACTGAAAATTCCAGCTTTTTTTACTTACAAATTGAGTCATAGAATCTGACAGAAATAAACCCAACTACTACAAAATAACCTAGCATTTCATAACACCAAAAGACAATTGAGATAGATGTATAGTTTTATGAAAATCCAAGTTAATTTGAAAAAAAGTTTTAAAAAAAATTTAAGATGACTATCTGAACTGTCCTATTTAATAAATCTATATTTGAATCGTTTAAATTTGACATCTATGAACCAAACTACAAAATAACCTGGAATTGTGTTAGATCAATATATAATTGAGTTAGATATGCCAATATAGTTTAGACTAAATACAAAGGTCAAAACAAGGTTAAGGTTAGTAGAGACAGATCGAGACTGGTAGAGACTGGTCGAGAATTTGTCGAAACAATATTCAGACTATAACAAGATTATCAAGTACTCAATCACTTCCCTCGAGACCAAAGTCGAGTACAGTTTAGTACAGTTAGTTTCCGTCGATAATGTTAAGTAAAATATGTGTTCGACTTTACTAGTCGAACACAGCATTAAGTCTTTGCAGACTCTGAGCAGTTTGGAGTGTATATGTTGGTGTATATTTGAAAAGAAAGAAATGTAAATAACACTTAAAAGAACTCCGTCACAAAATTCAAATTGACAGGAGTATGGTATATATGTGTCTCAACTCACTAGCAACTTTTTGGTTTTTGCATTTTGTCACATCCGGCCGTTGCATCATGTCCATACGGAAAATTGTCGACAACATATTCCCTTGAATTTGACAGTCGTGGGAAATAAATTCTCCATTTCATTACAGTAAAACAAATATGAGTCATAAACAGATATCTTTGGTGATTCAAAGCACCAATCTTTTTTATTTGGGGTTTCTATTAAATATTTCGGACCTACAGGTAACATGGTTACTAAAGTTTTTTAACATGTAAAAAAAAGGAAGAAAATTTGATTGGTTAACGTTAAGTGATGGTTTTTATCTGATATGCCCAAAAAAATGTGAACATTTTTTGTAGTCCTTGGCAGTATTTAACCTTAACAATGTCTAATAGTTCCTTATTTGTTTTGAAAAGTGCAAATTAAGCAATGACTGATTTTGGGAAAACCATGGTGGTATTACACATTATGGTACATAACGCAACTTTCACCTTGTATGTACTCTCATTTGTTTAAAAATTGAAAACACCACGTTTAATAATTAATTGCGTCCGAAGCACTTTTCTGGATTTACTTTCATCAGGAACGCTCAAAGCCAAACATTTTAAATCCGAAGATGTATAAGAACGGAAACCGTTGAAGAGCTATATGTAAAAAATACCTAAAATAGATATCCAAATTCATCTAAAGCCAACTTTGCCTGGGGGGAGTTGAAACCTCAGTTTCTTAATAATTTCAAAATTTAAAATGTTAAAATGTCATGATTTTTCAGTAACAAATTGTAAAAATCAATTATTCTGAGTGAATTGAGTCTCAAAAACACATGTCAAGAGAAATGTTCCTTGAAATCTGACTCTACCATAAATATTAGTAAACAGAGCAACCCGTACTCAGTGTTTTGGGGCGTTTATGTTGACTTTTTATCCCTAATTCTACATACTTTGATATTCTAGAAAACGTTTCCTACGTAATTCTTTAATAAATATAATGTTATGATTAAACAAAATTATATTTAGAGCAGTAACAACAAAGTATTCACTAAAAGGTGAAAATTTTAATTTTACGTAAGGACTTATTGACACTTTCATGTAGTCAGTAATCTGGACTTATGGATAGTTAATACAGCTTGAGTACTTCAAATACTCAAATATTTTCACGTTTTTTGCATAGATTACTGGTGTTAAACTGATTGTCGTAACTGGAATTTCGACGATACAAATATGGCGACGGTAGAAATAGGTAAAATCTTTTCAGGAATTTTTCTCAAATGAAGCCTGTTGTTGTCAAGAGTTAGTCAGCTGCAAGGTTTTTCTATACCATTACCATCATAGTTGAATCGTAACGGTGCACTTAAATTGTTTAAGCGCTTAGAAAATTGCTGTAGAAAAGTTCGAAATGATAATCGTAATTCCGGTAGTCAAAAATAAGAAGATAATCGTATCTGGATAGTGTTTGATTAATATTGACTCTGCAGACGGCTATCTGATAGAATATGATGAACATATGGTGATGAATTAATCACGAAAAAAAGTGCAACCTTTTCTAACATTTCTTTTTCTGCATATATGATTAATAGTTCTAATGTAAACATCTGCATACAAGTGTATAATAAAATTTGAAGGGAGAAAGCTTCAGGAAATTTAAGAATGGGGAAACAAGAATTATGTTAAATACAGAAAACTCATAGAGCTAAAATGTCCAAAAATATGGGAATGAGAGGCAACTCTAAAGGAAGTTACGAGATATGGCAGTAATTGTCGGTCGAAACGTGCCATTCAAATAAGTTTAGATTAGTGATTAATTATACTAAAAAAAAAGATGATGTGGTATGATTGATAATGAGAAAACTCTCCAAAATTGACCAAATGACACAGAAATTACCAACTATACGTTACAGTACTGTTTTCAACAATGAGAAAAGCCCATACATCATTGTCAGCTTTAAAAGGCCCAGAAATGACACATGTAAAAAAATTCCAAGACTGTTGAAATGGAAAATTGTGTTCATTTGGCACAGAATTTTAGTATATACGTCACTTAATAGTTACCCTCCCTGATTTCCCTTTTTCAAAATGTCTGGGCCCATCATTGATTATAAACAAAAGGGGACCTAACACTGCCTGCGAATTTATAATTAATGAGGCTTGTAAAGGGCACGGGGGAGAGTTGGGTATCTTCTGGCGTACTGCTGGCATATAAAAAAAACATCCTCAAACATATATTCCAAAAACCGAAAATCAATCCCATGTTATGACTTTATATATGTATATATGTATATATGTATAAAAGAGGGACGAAAGATACCTAAGGGACAGTCAAACTCATAATCTAAAACAAACTGACAACGCCATGGCTAAAAATGAAAAAGACAAACAAACAACAGCACACATGACACAACATAGAAAACTGAAGAATAAACAACAAGGTAGTAACCAACAGCCACCCCGTGGTATGGGTATATTGGGATAAGGATGGCTAATTTTCCCTTTTTATTGATCATGTTGATTGGATATATGCGATTTTTTAGACAAGCACTATGGTATATTGAATCGTGGTATACGGGACTTTCATTAAGAGCAATAAATTGAAAGGATTGCAATTTTGGGATATGGGATATTGTTAAAAACATCCCCCCTTTTTAAACCTTAAACGCGTACACAACATTGAAACTTTGAAAGAAATTAGAATGTCAATTTACCACAAGATTGGACTCAACAGCTGCTCATTTTCAAAAAGGTACATATATATAATATATATATATTAAAAGGTGATTTATATTGTTGTCAGTTTTTATCGAGGTATATAAGTAAATTAGACCTTGATTATTTGCAGTAATGTCATCTTTTAACTGGACATTGCCTTTTTATACACACAAAAAGTACTATTGTCAATATGGAAGTAGATACCAGGTTAGAAGATGAGATATGAGTACAAATGAGAAAACTCTCCATCCAAGTCACAATTTATAAAAGTAAACCATTATAGGTCGAAGTACGGTCTCTTCAACACGGAATCTAGGCTCACATAGAACACCAAGCTACAAATGTATAAAGCATGTAAAGGGCCCCAGAAAATTACTAATGTAAAACCATTTAAACGGGAAAACCAACGGTTTAATCTACTTTTAGTATATAAAAAACGAGAAACGAGAAATATCAACAAACGACAACTACTGAACATCAGATTCCTGATTTATGATAGGTGCAAACAATTACAACGGATTTAAAACACACTTATTATTTTTTGATAATGGAATAACGATTTTCAAACAAGAAAAATACCATCGAGTTTTACGATTTTCATCCCGATTTATTCTACGGCAATTTTCTAAACGCTTCAACATTTATAGTGCACCGTTGCGATTCAAGTATGACGATGATAACCTTGCAGCTGAGTTACTCTTGACAACAACAGGCTTCACTTGAGAAAAGTGACTGAAAAGTTTTTACCTGTTTTTGCCATCGCCATGTTGGGATCGTCGTAATTCCAGTTACGATTATCTAGTGATAGATGTGTAAATATTTTTCAAACATTTTGTGATTTATTGTCCTACAAAATGAAATTTTGAGGAGACGAGAGGTTTAAATAGGTCAAAATTGACCTAATAAAAAAAAACAAAGAGGCAAATTTTTGCTATTTATTATGCTTGAGTAATCTTTGTGTATCATATTCAACTGTTTGTATGCAGATGATATAAATGCTTTATCAATAGTTTGTCCCAACTATGTTCTATCATTATGCGGCTTGGTTTTGGATTTAATCTGTTGCTACCTCAGTGTTTGTTATCTTCATCATGTTCATTTGTCAATAGATTCATTAGATTTGCACATGTGTAAACAACAATTGGTTTTAATCATAGACAACTCAGTAAATAGAAAAGCAATTACGACAGACAGAAACCAAAGACAAACATTGAACTCCTGAAGGATGCAGTTGAAAAAGTTGAGCTAATAAAGTTTTATACTTTCCGAGCATATTTTTTTAAATATAAAAGGCTATATTGTTTATTTAATTTCGGAGTGCATTGATTTTTTTCTTGCAGACCTGTGCAGGTAGTTGTAGCAATAGACTTTGGGACAACATTTTGTGGTGCTGCATTTTCGACAAAAGCATCGTTTGAAAGTAATCCTCTAAGGGTGGAGAACATACAGCTAGATAAACAAAAAGCATATCACAAAACACAAACATCAGTGCTTTTCGATGATAAAGGATTCGTCGCATTTGGAGGACAGGCAGAAAGAAAATATAAAAATTTATCATTGAAAGGACAGGCAGAGAATTCGTTTTTCTTTCGAAACTTCAAAATGCAACTTCATAGTGAGAACGTAAGTAAAATGTAAAAAGAAACAATCAGCAACATTCACATAGGTCGATTTTAATCACATCAATTCTATGATAATATAAAAAAGGTTAACTTGTAGTTAAACTTTTATTCGCTCTTACTTAAAGTAAGAGCATAGGCAAATGTTGGCCAAGAAGTCCAACGACACAGAAACACCACAAATTGTTATGTGATGATTTTTACTGACATATGTACATCTGATAATAGTTCAGTAACAAAGCCTGAGATCGCGAATGTTGTGTGCATTTTAATCGGTATCATGAGTTTTTATTAACTGATAAATATGAAAACATTTAACTTGAAAGTTCTTTTTTCCCTTCTCAAATTTAATTATGTAGTTTATAGTTTATCATATTTGTTCAGGATAAAATCATTTAGAATAAGATACTTATTCAAATATCCTTTTAAATAGAATTTACAGCTAATATTAAATTTAAATTGTGTAAAATCGGTTTTTAAACTCGTAAGACACGAGTGCAGCATTATTTTTTATAAACAAAGAAAAAAGTAAAATCACAAAAATACTGAACTTAGAGGAAAATCAATTCGGAAAGTCCATAATCACATGGCAAAATCCAATAACAAAACGCATCAAAAACGAATGGACAAGAACTGTCATATTCCTGACTTGGTACAGGTATTTTCAAATGTAGAAAATGGTGGATTAAACCTGGGGTTCTATAGCGCTAACCCTCTCACTTTAATGACAGTCTCATCAATTTCCGATATATTTACAGTGATGCGTTAAATAAACAGACACAATAAATAAAATAGTCAAAATATGGGTACATCAGTCATCATCGTTTAACAATTTTTAAAAGGAACAATTTAACAGAACACAAAAACATCTACTATCTACGAACACATTCATTGATTTGAGTGTTTGACGTCAGAAAATTTTATACGTCACATAAATTTGTCGTTCAATGTGCATAAAAAAAATTTGTAAATTTACATTGGAATGTTAGCATACAGGGTTAAAAAATCAAAAGTATGTCAGAATAAATTTCAGAAATAAACCGAGATGTAAACTAGTCCAAAAGTTATATATAGAATTTATAAGAATCCAAAAATAGTTAATTCCACTACGCGATTGAATGATTTTGACGTTTGTGGTTCAACGTATATTGTAATTCATAATAGAAATATATCATAATGACATATAATAGAACAATATCATACTGACGGGATCTTTTAAAGTACAGAGTCACGTTATAAGAACAAAGGAAATACAAAAAGTCGCATATACAAAAAAAGCACCAAAAATGAAAGCCAATACAAACACATTGCCGAGATGTATAAGTACCGAGCCACGTGAAACGGATATCACATAAAACCGTTCAACAGTAAAAGTAATATTAATAATAGAACAAAGACAAATGAAAGAACTATAAAACACGTTGTTAAGATGATAAACAACATCAGTACGCAGAATCTATACATCAAGACCATCGTGTATTATTTGAGAAGTTGATACGGAATATTTATAAAGGTCTTGGTACCTTCCGATGAACTTTTTTAGAAAAAGGACGAGACGTTCTTTGACATACCCCTGGTTCATCAACTTTCTACTCAGACAAAGTCTGAGTAGGAGCTGCAAGCTCTTGAATATCGAATAAGTTGGGAAACATATATCCCATATGCAGGTGAAGTTGGTATATTGCTACTAAGGTGGGGGAAATTTATAATTTCAAAATTAAAATCGTCTGGTTTGTCATAGATTCTGGTACTGAGATGACTGTGTAAGTCAAATTCGAGATATAAGTCTAAAACTGAGGCAGAGGAAGCCGTGTCTGTTGTTTCTTTAATCTCTAGTTCTGGGGGATATATTAATGGAACCCAATCAGAAAAGTTCGGATTGTTTATGGAAAGAACATCATCAATATATCTGAAAGTGAAATTAAATAATCTGGCTTCTTTGATCCTCTTGTTTTTGACAAGTGTCTGGAGGAACTCCGATTCATATGAAAATAAGAAGAGGTCGGCAAGAAGAGGCACACAGTTTGTTCCCATAGGAATGCCGACAATTTGTTGGAAAAGTCTATCTCCAAACTCAACAAATATGTTGTCGATGAGAAACTCCAGCATACTGACCACTTGTTCTTCTGTGTAGCATGTCTTACCTTTTTGTTTGTCACTTTTTACGAAATATGCCTTCTGAAATCCCAAAATAATAAAATTATAGCGTAACACTGAACTGGGTCGGTTGCTTTTAGTTTCTTCTTATTTTATTCTGCGAGACTACTTTTTTTCTGATTTATTATATAAAAAAGATGTTGTGTGATTGCCAATTAGACAACTATCCACAAGAGACCAAAATAACACATACATTAACAACTATATGTCACCGTACGGCCTTTAACAATGAGCAAAGCCGATATACACACTTCATCCATTCAAACAAACAACCAAAACATGTAAAAAAACGAATCAACAACCATATTCAACTATGATTAATTTCGAATCATCGTAACTACGGCACCTTTGGTACTGATATAATAAAATCCAGACCTCAAAATAGTAGTGTAAAACAACACCTGTATAAATCGCTTGCCGCATGCAACTAACATCAAATATTATAAAAAGTAAGTATTGAGTAACTTGTTATCCTAGATTATATTCATATATACGTCATTCAAATAATAAACGGTAAAGACAATTTTCAAACGCAATTGAGTATATTTCACATATATCAAAGAACACAAAATAGTGAAAAGATAAAAAGTTGCATTCAATTTACATAAGACCAATACAATAACAAATTTTCTCACATAGCTGTCCAAAAGTATGATAATTCGTACAATAGATTGCAAAGAAATGAGTTGTATTACTGTGATTGCTGCTTGTATTGAACACATTAAAGAAAAGGCAAAAGAAAGAATAAAGCAGATGAACGAAAGGATTGAAGACAACGATATACATTGGGTTATAACTGTACCTGCCATTTGGAGTGAACATGCCCGACAGTTTATGATAAAAGCAGCTGAAAAGGTAACTATATAGTTTTGCTTTTTAGCTCACCTGGCCCAAAGGGCCAAGTGAGCTTTTACCATCACTTTGCGTCCGTCGTCCGTCGTCTGTCGTCGTCCGTCGTCCGTCGTCCGTCGTCCGTTGTCGTTAACTTTTACAAAAATCTTCTCCTCTGAAACTACTGGGCCAAATTAAACCAAACTTGGCCACAATCATCATTGGGGTATCTAGTTTAAAAAATGTGTCCGGTGACCCGGCCAACTAATCGAGATGGCCGCCACGGCAAAAAATAGAACATAGGGGTATAATTCAGTTTTTGGCTTATAACTCAAAAACCAAAGCATTTAGAGCAAATCAGACAAGGGGTAAAATTGTTTATCAGGTAAAAGATCTATCTGCCCTAAAATTTTCAGATGAATCAGACAACCCGTTGTTGGGTTGCTGCCCCTGAATTGGTAATTTTAAGGAAATTTTACTGTTTTTGGTTATTATCTTAAATACTATTATAGATAGAGATGAATTGTAAGAGCAATAATGTTCAGCAAAGTAAGATGTACAAATAAGTCAACATGACCGAAATGGTCAGTTGACCCCTTTAGTAGTTATTGCCCTTTACAGTCAATTTTTAACCATTTTTCGTAAATCTTAGTAATCTTTTACCAAAATCTTCTCCTCTGAAACAACTGGGCTAAATTCATCCAAACTTGGCCACAATTATCTTTGGTATCTAGTTTTAAAAATGTGTCTGGTGACCCGGCCAACTAACCAAGATGGCCGCAACGGCTAAAAATAGAACATAGGGTTAAAATGCAGTTTTCGGCTTATAACTCAAAATCAAAGCATTTAGAGCAAATCTGACAAGGTTAACATTGTTTATCAGGTCAAGATCTATCTGCCCTGAAATTTTCAGACAAATCAGACAAGCTGTTGTTGGGTTGCTGCCCCTGAATTGGTAATTTTAAGGAAATTTTGCTATTTTTGGTTATTATCTTGAATTATAGATAAAGATAAACTATAAACAGCAATAAGTTCAGCATAGTAACATCTACAAATAGGTCAACATGAACGAAATGGTCAATAGACCCCCTAAGGAGTTTGTATTAATAATCAATTTTTAACAATTTTCATAAAATTTGTAAATTTTTACTAACATTTTCCACTGAAACTACTAGGCCAAGTTCATTATAGATAGAGATAACTGTAAGCAGCAAGAATGTTCAGTAAAGTAAGAAGTACAAGCACATCACCATCCCCAAAACACATTTTTGTCATGAATCCATCGGCTTCCTTTGTTTAATATTCACATAGACCAAGGTGAGCGACACAAGCTCTTTAGAGCCTCTAGTTTATATAAATACACTGTATTCAACACAGTTGTTTAATTTTAAATTGTTTCACTACTTGATTTCATGTAATCGGCATCGATAATCACGATGCAATCTTCAATATAAAATGTAGACATCACAAGCAATGTAGATTTACTTAATATACTGCAGAGAACGAATCGCCATTTTCTTTTTTTTTTTAAATCCTCTAACTTTATGAAAAAGTCACATATTTGCCAATAAATTGCTTAATAACAGAGTAAAACATCTGTTGATAGTCTGCTAAACCAGAATCTTTCATTCGCTATGTAATGAGAGGTTTCGTTCTGACATGATATATAACACATGTTGTCATATATATTTTGGAGTCATAAATTTAGAAATCATCAAGAAAAACCTTGTTTATGGGTTAATCCAGAAAAGCGCTTCAAATGCATAAAAGTACAAAATGTATTCAAATTAGTGCATCATCGTCGAAGGATTTTTTTAAATTATTTAATATCTGATATTTCGAAAGATTAGAAACAGTAGCGTATTCTTAGTTCATTTTTTAAGATTACCGTTTGTAATTTTAGACTGGAATAGAGAAGGATAACTTGTCACTTGCTCTCGAACCGGAATGTGCAGCTGTCTATTGCCAGCATGGTGATTTGATGATAGACGAAGGAAAAAGAAATTCAGCCATGAAGTCTTTTAGACCAGGTTCAAAGTTCATGGTTGTCGACCTAGGAGGTATTTATATTACAAATGTACAAATTCCAAAACCTTTTCAAAAGAATGTAGAGTTTTAAAACAGGACATTATGTGAACTGTACTGAACAGTAACAGTAGTTTACTTATGTTCAAATCTCATAAATCCCTTGTAACAAGGTGCCCTGGGTTGTAATATTTTTTTACATATGAATTAAAGGGGAAGTTTGTTAAGTCGGCTTCATATCTTGACTTACATCTAGAAATTGACAATGAGGGTCGGTTGAAAACAAAACTTTACGACAAAAGAGATGATTTCAGCTTTCCAATTGTGAACTTTCCATTTCTAAGTAGCAACATTCCAGCAGCACCTGCATACGGGGTATATATCTCCCAATTGATACGATATTCCCGTGCTTGCATTTCCTATCATGATTTTCTTGATAGAGGGTTACTGCTCACAAGGAAGCTATTAAACCAAGAGTTCCAAATGGTGAAGTTGAAATCATCCCTTCGTAAATTTTACGGACGCCATCACGAGTTGGTTGACCGTTATAGAATAACCGTTTTCCCAAATGATATCGGATATGTTCCTTACGTCGTAACTACAATCCCCTTCCCTTTCATGAATGTGACCTACCGGATTAGACTATTTACCGAATTTGTAATCACATAAGCAACACGACGGGTGCCACATGTGGAGCAAGATCTGCTTACCCTTCCGGAGCACCTGAGATCACCCCTAGTTTTTGGTGGGGTTCGTGTTGTTTATTCTTTAGTTTTCTATGTTGTGTCATGTGAAATATTGTTTTTCTGTTTGTCTTTTTCATTTTTAGTCATGGCGTTGTCAGTTTGTTTTAGATTTATGAGTTTGACTGTCCCTTTGGTATCTTTCGTCCCTCTTTTCTCCCTTATTTACGTCAAGGATATAACAACATCACTGCACTTTAACTATAAGACATATAGTTCTACATACGGTTTATATACACAATGAAAAAGATATGTATAGTTCTATATAACAAATAGTTTAGAGAAGCAGTGTTGAAATGAAATGTAGACTAATAGTTAATTTCAAACACAAATAAATGGGTTTAGACAAAGTGCAGATCATGATAATTTGGTTGACTGCTATGGAAAATCTGTGTCACAGACCGTGGATGTGATCCAATTGACTTTACAATCTTATTGTCCTGTTCTTTTTGATTTTAGCATTTTCAAATACGACATATCGCCAGCATTTCTACGTACAATGGCCAACATAACGGCTTCCACTAATTGCTGTATTCTGTTTTCTGTTTTGCCTGTCTTTTTTTCCTATACTCATTTATTGCATTTATTTCTGTCTCTTCAATGTCTTACATGTCTTAGGCATCTTTTAATATGTTTACCTTTTCAGTTTTTGGAATTTCTGTTACAGGTGGGACTGTAGATATTACTGTATCAGAAGTTTTGGAATCTGGAAAAATGAAGGAAATCAGTAAGGCATCGGGAGGTACATGGGGTGGTCAAACCATCAATAGGAAAATCCTAGATATGCTCCATGACATATTCGGGCAAAATATTGAAAGTTTGCGAGCCGAGGAAATGAATTCCTATTTAGAATTACTTGCGGATATCGAATCTGCGAAAAGAGATTATGATGACGAAGATGACTTTAGTTTCAAATTGCCAGAGTTTCTAAAGAATAAAGAAAACATTGCAAAATTACAAGAAAAAAGAGTCATTATTGGCAAAGGAGGTAAGCATATACTATTTCCCCCCGAGTTGATGAAGGACATTTTCAATAAATGTATTTCTGAAATTACCAAACATGTGGATGGATTGTTACAAAATGCGGTTGAAGTTTCAGATATTATACTTGTCGGTGGATATGCGTCGTCATCAATTGTGCAGACCGCTTTCAAAAAGATGTTTGGAAAGAAATTTAAATTGATCATTCCTCATATCCCTGAAATCGTTGTGCTAACTGGGGCAGTTATATCTGGTCATTCCAAAGAACCAATTACTGGGCGAGTCGCTAAATATAACTACGGTCTAGGAATACGAGCTTCGGTTGATCCTGGAGCTGGAAATATATTGATAGGAAATGTTCTACACAAGAAAATCTTCCATCTCCTGATTGAGAAAGAAAGGAGAATGGAAGTTGGGAAATACGTTGAAAGCTGCAAAATAAAAGTTGATGACAGGAAGCAGCTGGACGGCATTGAACTATATATAACAAAGAGCGATAACCCGGAACATGAGATCAACATCAAAGATTTTACAAAGATTGGAACTATCAAGTTCAAACTTCCAAAACTTCGCAAACCTACAACATTTGCAGTTTCACTTTGGTATGACGAAACCGAGTTTAGGGTGATGGCAGTAGACGTGAATACCAACTTACATGTTGAGGGAACTATTCAATACTTTGAAAAACTTCATGAAAAATAATGTTTACAAATGTTAAACCGGGTCTCTGTATAAAATTAATGTTGAACTATATATTTACAGATTATTACTTAGAAATATTAAAAACATATAATCAAGAGTATTGAAATATTATGATAATGCTTACATGTGCCTGTTTATAAAACATATCTTGCATCGTTACAATGATATAAAACTCAATGGAACGTTGATAATATGATAAGAGAGAGAAATGATACAATGGGGATGTGGGGTGTCGGGATTAAAGTGGGGTGTGGGATATACTGTAAAAGCAGAAATTTTCGTGGGGCATTTACTTTCGTTTTTTTCGTGGATAGGAATTATCCACGAAATTAAAACCCCAACGAAAATTTAACTGTAGATTTATATTATTTTATGATCTGACTAAATTCTATTGACGTTATATTATTGGTGAACATAAATGCAGACAATGAAATGAATAGGAAAATTGATTAGACATCGATGTTTAAATGCTTTCTTTAAGTCAGATGATTATCCTAATGTCTTTGTTTGTACAGTAATAAATAATCATCAATCAATTTTATTTAACAGTATAATGCGTCTGTACTGCCCTCAAGTCGTAATACATTTATTACACAATCATTGTATTGGATAAAACATCAAAGGTGTGTAAAAGCCAATTAGCGTGTGCAGGTTACAACCCTTGATTAGTGCTCACTTTTACTATGAAATGCAATTATTGATTTTTCCCAACGGCGAAAGTTCAGATCAGTTTTATTGAGTTTTGTCAATTATAAAGTGACATTTATATAATTGTTTTCCAAAATTAAAAACCACGGAACAATATATGGAATGAAATAGAATGGGGGTAGTGCACAATTTTGTTTTTAATCAATTTTTTTCATTAAAATGATCAATTTCATTTTCATCTATCAACATTTTTTTAAATTGTAGTGGCATGGTCGGTCAACTAATAAGTTGTATGGCTGATTACAGGTAAAGCAGTAATTTCTATTTGACAGTTGCGTGTACCCTGGGTGTGGAATACTTTAATTTTATGGGGAACATCCTGTACATGTGTAAAACTTAATATACATTCCAACAGATGACATTACACAAATGATCTTCTGTTAAATGAAGGATTTGTATAAGACTTCTTAAAATACTATATAAATTTTTAGAAAAATTAGGAAACTGTGTTCCTTTGCATATTCATATAACACAAATGTTAATACAATATTGTTATTTACCATATGTATTAATATTGAATAGAATGAATGTAGAATGAAATATGTCTACAGTATGATTGATTTTAATCATTTAATAATTGTTTAGGAATCAAAATTTTTAATTATTTTAAAACCCACATTTTAATTGTTTTATATCAACATACAACACTTAAAAGAGGGACGAAAGATACCAAAGGGACAGTCAAACTCATAAATCTAAAACAAACTGACATTAGTAATACTTTAGATTTCATAGCCAAATTTGCATTTGTAAAAATATTTATACACACAAATATTCAATTATGTTACATGCCCATTATTATTGTTGTAAGAAGTGTAACTTGAAACAACAGGATATTATGTAAAGAGAAATGAAGATTAAAGTTATATCATGAATATTGGTCTTGATTTGTAAATCTAGAATTGTCAAGTAAATTAAAGACACAGTTCAAAGTGTTCAGAATATGTCAAGCCATACTGTAAAAAATAAGAATGTCGAGAATATGTCGAAAAATTTCAAGACAGTATTCAAATGTCAAGAATTTGTCAAGGAATTTTAAGATCGTATTCATAATGTCGAGAATATGTCGAGAAAATTTCATACAAATTTAATATAAAAAAGATACACTTGAATGTCGAGTAAAAGTTCATGCAAATTAATACATACACTGGTCTTTTCAGGCTTTTAGATTTTGTAGTGCCTGTTTGCCGTAAGGGCATACGATACAGGTACAGCGGAGGTAATAACGTAAATTGTTATTTTTCGCGACGTAAAACTATGACTTATCGAGAAAAGATTCAGTTTTCGACTGATCTTTATCATTCAACCTTATTGTACTTGAAAACGAGTTCATGGACCCCTCTTTTTTAAAATGCCATTTGGTTTAATTACATGAGAAGATTATGTGTGCCAATTTTCATGAAAACGTAAATAGTGCAATTTTTTTTTTAATTAAATAAATATACAGCAAAAAAATGTACTTTTCTTTACATTCATGAACATTTGATAAATAAGAGTTATTTCTGAATAAAAAATGTATAAATATTTAGGATACATACAAAATACAAAAATTACAAATTATTTAACAAAAAACAATTTGTGTTTATCTTTTTAATCAAAAAAGTTATGGCTTTCTTTCGAAAGGGAAAATACGGCCACAAATCCGAATGTTGAGCAAATATACAAACATTCGACCTCATTTTACTCAAAAAGTAGCACATTAAGGTATATTTTTTATTACATATTTGATTTAATTAGGTGAAAAATAGTCTCTATGGCAATTTATATCAAATGTGAATACGGGATCAAAACTGTATCGTATGCCCTTAATATGAAAATGCAGTAAACGTTAAAACAAATGTTGTTTAACAGTATACAGTAAATGTGTGTTCTCATAATCAATCATTATATGCTATGTATGTTTTTCTTTTAAAACAATCTAATGTCATCGTGTTTGGATTTGTATTGCATGCTTTTGCTTTTATTTAGCATTTTTTATTTCTGCAATAAAGATGTGTAGTACAAACAATCATCCGTTATCGTTATCTTTTATATCTCAAGTATGAGAAGGGATTATGAGACAATTACCAGAACACTAATCGTATTGGTTTTGCTCTAATACGCATTAAATAACATTTCCCTATGAAAACACATCACCCAGTATAGAAAATATTTTAACAAAGATTCTTGATTTTATAAAAAATAAAATCAGAACATACTTGGGGTGGAATTAAAAACCGTAAGGCAATTAAATACTGTCAACAGCAAGGTAAAATCATGGGGGAAAAAGAAAAACAATATCCCACGTAACACTCCAGTAAAATTAAAGATTGAGCAACACAAAACTTCCCAAAACAAACTGTGGTGAAAGTTAGCACGGAGGGGAAAGAAGTTCCTCTCCCACTGGTGGAATAAGTCGTGCAAATTTACACATCGGCAAAAACCCATTTAATGATGATAGATTTGAGGGTAAAAGGACTGGATTTGGCATTTTTAAATGAATACAAGTCAAGTCTTGAAACCGAACATTTAAATCTAAGCTGTAAATGCCTTATTCTAAAAACTAAAAATTTTGGTCAGAAATTAAGCTTTTCTAAGATATTTATATAGATATAATTCAGTACTGCTCAGACTTCAACTATGGTTAGCTATGTTGTTTTTTTTTGGCACATTCTCCATTACGAATTTATACAAGGATCCGACATGAAAGATATGGAACAATTCGGACGTGGCAGGGTCATTCCCAAATGTTGTGCCAAATACGATAAATAAAAATCCTTAGTATTTCTAAATAGATATACATTTGTAAACAGGAAATTTATAAGAATGACCATATATATTGATGTGCTGACTACTGGACTGGTGATGCATTGTACCCTCTGGGATGAAACGTCCATCAGCAATTGCATCGACCCAGTGGTGAAAATAGTAATCGAAGGTACAAGTGTTATATTAAATTATAAAATTCGACAATATTATTTATCATAAACAAGTTCATTGGTACCCATACCATATCTGCTTATTTTTCTATTATAAAAAATTTCCTCCTACCATCTCTCATACATATACAAATGTTTTGCGACTAAAATTTAAAACTATAAACACATGGTGCAGGATCCCAATATGGACGACTATGTGTTTGTCTAAATATATTTAACATGCTGAATTTACCTCTGATAGTTCCTTAGTGATATACAGTTTCGGCTAGTTTCATTATTACTAGTAATTTGAAAATTGTTTAACCACTTCTCTTTGAATTCATTTTTTAACATAGAGTGTAAATACCGTGGTAATAGAAGGTATCCACTGTTTAAAAGTCATCAATCGATTTAGAAAAAAAGGGCTACAAACAAAAAACGAGGGAAACACATCAACTATTAGAGGGAAAACAAAGGACCACCGAAGTGTAACAAATGCAAACAACAAAATACATGGAAACGGACTATTTGATAACAACTACTATATTCCTGACTTAGTACAAAACAAATGGTGGTTTGAATTTGGTGTAATGGTATGTCAAAACTTCCGCTTTATGACAATATTACAAATATCGTTAAAACAATACGTGACAGCAATATAGCACAAACACACCTAAATATTAAAAAAGAAGATGTGGTATGATTGTCAATGAGACAACTCTCCACAAGAGACCAAAGGACACATAAATTAACAACTGTAGGTCACCGTACAGACTTCAACAATGAGCAATGCCCATACCGCATAGTCAGCTATAAAAGACCTCAAAATGACAATATAAAACAATTCAAACGAGAGAACTAACGTCCTTATTTATGTTCCAAAAATAAATGAAAAACAAATATATATAACACATAAACAAACGACAACCACTGACTTACGGGCTCCTTACTTGGGACAGGAACTTACATACAGAATGTGGCGAGTTCGAACATGTTAGTAGGATCCAACCCTGGGTGAGTGGTATAACAATACAACATAAACACAAACAATACAAATAAGTTGAAAAAGGCTTAACTCATCAGATAGATAAAAATACCAAATACTGAAAATACAAAAAAGAATATTTATAACAGAGAAGCGTACATACAAATTATATAACAGTCGACACAACAGGCAAACCACAGAACAACAACAACCACCACGGAATAACAAAAACAGTGACGCGCTTACCTAACTAACAGGCAATCTCGAACTTTATACAATTATTTAACAATATTCGTTCAAATAATTTTCCTGACAATGGAAAAACATTATCATTTATTATTTAGATTACAAACGTTAACACAACCAGATTATCTCACAGAAAGACCAAAAATAAATCCATGAATGTTGAAAGTACAAAAAACCGGGACACGACGCACAGCAATGCAAATTCACATTCAGCGAGTTAATTCTTAAAGGGTTTCTCTATGAATAATTGATTTATTTGTTTATGTCTAGTACTAAATTGCAGTCAACATATTAACATAGTATCCTTAATTATGACACACACAAAAAAATCATAAATCAAATAAAAAAAACAAGCAAAAATCATGCAAACATACACAAAAAAATGTTAATGATAATTTTAATCTAATCAGTACTGAAAATGTCCTTCATCTTCTGCGAATTCCATTTCAGCCATTTCCACTGCAACATTTCGATGCTTAGTATCTCCAAATTCATCTTCAATCATATCTTCAGTTTCTGGTTCTTTATTAGTATGTTCTGTCCTGCTGTAATTAAGTACGTAAAGCCATCTTTCATTCTTGGAGCTCTCAAACAAACGTTTTGCATCATCCTTCTTATTAAATATTTGTGAAACATTAATATCGTCTTTCAGTCCATAGCAAACCACAACGCATTTAATATATTTACGAGCCATCTCTTTGTTAATTTCTGTAACAGAAAAAATAAAATTGATAAGTTCTTCAATACTTATATTTCAAATGACAATACAAATTATGAATTTCGTGCGTCAAACTTGCGGCATAAACAACCAAGATTATAATTTCGTGCGGCAAATGTAACGATATATATACGCAATTAAGATAAAAAAAAAAAAAAAAAAAAAAAACAGGCGAAGGCGATATATATCAGTTTGACATTCAAACTCAGAAGTCGAATATAAACTGAAAACGCCATGACTTAAAAGAAAAAGACAAAAGATAAACAATAGATCACAAAACAAAGTCAAAACATAGAAACTAAAGACTGAGCAACACGAACCTCACCAAAACACAGTGGGTGATCTCATGAGCTCCGGAAGGTTGCGCAAATCCTGCCTCACGTATGTCACCCGTCGTGTAAAGTTGAGGCCAACACAACGATATATATACGCAACCACGATAAGAACAATATAAAGGAATCCAATGCAATACAAACAAAGAAAGACAAGTTGTGTCTTTAAGGTCAGTGTCTTGTTTAAGCCATAAGACCAGGTTCAACCAATTATTTTTTCTTAAAGTGTCCTGTACCAAATCAGGAATATGGCAGTTGTTATGCTATAGTCCTTTTCTATATATTGGTGTTTGTCTTTGTTGTAGTTAAGTGTCCTGTTGTTTTGTTGTTTTTCTGTCTCGTTTTAGTTGGTCAACCGATCTATAACTTTCGAACAGTAGTATACTAATGTTGACCTTATTTATGTGTAATGTTACAGTTCTCAACCAGAATAGTTCATGTAAATACTGGGTCTTGCGGATCCAGAATTGCAGGTTAGGGGGCGCAAAATTTTATTTTTGCCGAGCGGAGCAAGGCGAAAAAACATTTTGATGTTAATTTTTTGAAATATTCTTTGAAAGGGTGTGCAATGTAGATATTTCGAACTATTGTGTGGTAAAATAAGCGAGAAATTAAAGTTTCAATATGAAACCGACGAAATCAACCCCTGGCAACAATCTACAATCACCATAATTAAAAAAAAAATCTCTGAGCTTCTATTCATTGAGACCACCCCCATATATTTCCCAGAAAACGGGACAGAAGAAAATAAGGATAGAGACAGACAGTACACAAGCTGACCCTCCATATAAAAAATGGCGAATGATATGTCAATGGATGCTGGGAAAACTGGTGCAATTTAAGTCAATCGAATATCTTCAGGGGGGAAATGCAATAATGACATGAATATATTCATCAAAGTGAGAGGGTTAGCGCTATAAAACCAGGTTTAATCCACCATTTTCTACATTTGAAAATGCCTGTACCAAGTCAGGAATATGACAGTTCTTGTCATTCGTTTTTGATGCGTTTCTTTATTTGATTTTGCCATGTGATTATGGACTTTCCGAATTGATTTTCCTCTAAGTTCAGTATTTTTGTGATTTTACTTTTTTTTGTATGCGTCCTAGTGGATCCTCCGGGCCGAATATCAAATATATGTCCCTGTTCCGCGGAGAATCTCCCAGTTATGGTGGCAAGGTATCTTACAAATTTAAAAAATCTTCAACAATCTCCTAACACCCTAACTCACGCATGCACTAATGGATTAATATTGCATATGTGAGTTTATATAGCTACAGTTATACAGCTGCATCCCCAAAAAAAACAGAAGCTGAAGATCACATGCATGCAAACAGTTTATTTTGATTCTGTGTTCTAATGCAAACTAATCTACAATCAAGACACCAGGGGTTGAAGTCAAAAAACTTTGCTCAGTGCTCGGAGCACAAAAATCATGCTCGAAACATGAAATCCAGCATTTTGATTGGTTGATTTTCGAGTACGAGTAAAAAAAACAGACTCGAAAGATTTTTGACCGCAAGGCCAGAACTTGGAATTTTATCTATATAGCAATATCAGGTAATATCTTAACTAAACCTCGAAAGACATGGTGCTGGTAGTTGTGACATAAAGAAATACAGGAACACCACAAAAAAGATAATTCTTGTTTTGCACATAGTCAATGTGTAAGTCAAAATTGTACATGGCTTCAACAATGTGAAATGAAACCGGTCAACTAAAGAATTGCTTACACTCCATAACACCAGTCCAAACTTGGTTAAGTCGATGGAAATGTGAAGAGTTGACAGACAGACGAGCGGACCGACGGACACAAAGTGAGACGAGACAGATCACAATAGCTCACTTGACCAATACTAGTATTAGATTTTGCAAACGAAAATTTCGATTTTTACCAGCGATTTTTAATTGTCGTGCCAGACTTTTATATATACTGTATTCGCAACGAACCAATAAAATCAGAATGAAATGCATTTACGAAGTTGTGTTGTTTTCTGGGGATCCCATGCATGCAATACGGTACATATTCGGCAAAATTTTTAGGTTGCAAGAGAGAAATATATATAGACACAGGGATACAAATTAATAAACTAACCTTTCGCTTGAAACAGTATTTCTATCATTCATTAAGGATATTAAGAAATCACCTCGAACTTCGAATATAACAGAAATTGATTTAAAAAAAAAACGCAATTACAAGGTTTTTACTTTAACTGCTAAAACCCTATTATGTTTGTCATCAAACGCAGCTCCGCGTTTGACACATTCCTTTGAAGTATGTCATATCTATAGAACTTTAATAAATCGTAGGTCAGTTGATTGTACTTTGAATGTTAAAAAAGATGGAATGGTCTCTTTTGATATTTAAATAAGTTGAAGACAACCCATGCATTGCAACTTGTAGAGGGGTGCACGCCCGCAAAACTCCCGCCTAAATCCGTCCCTGTCTTGAGTCTTTATTATTAATCAGCGACCAATGTTAATGATGTTAGAGTCTTTGGTTTGACTCCACCTAGATCATTCAAATAATCATATTCCCTCAGGGCAAACACAATATAGAATGAAATTCAAAACAGTGTGGCTGTGGCCATTGATTGAATCATTAAATTTATCCATTGACTGGGACAATTAACGTGAACGTTTGTCTGTAACGACCACTGTTCACGACGTACCTACGATAGACATTTAAACTGTGGGGTCACCAAAGGTTTCTTAACGCCTTTAATTATAAAATAATTCGAAAAATTAATCAGGAATAACCTTTATGTTTTGATTTATATAATTGTCATAAATCAAAACATCGTGTTATTTCTGATTAATTTTTCGAATTACTTTATTAGGGTGATGAGAACCTTTGGTGACCCCATAGTTTAAGTGTCTTTAAAAAGTACATAGTGAGCAGTGATCGTTACATACAAACGTTCACCTAAATTGACCCAGTCAATGGATGATTTTAATGTGTCAATCAATGGCCACAGCCACACTGTTTTGAATTTCATTCTATATACACAGACTATGACGGTTCACAAATTATATTGGTTTCAGATAAAGATGTAAATGCCCATATATAGTATTCAAATGAAGCAACGTCTGTCTATTTGACGAAAGAAATTATGATACCAGAATTTGAATTGAGCAGAAAAATACAGAAATAAGTTTAGAAGTTTAAAGTTATAGTCTAAATTCTCAAAGCCTCAAATGGATGCAAGATTCATTGCATGAAAAACAAATTTCGTATAATATTTTGAATTAATTCTTACCTTTTAAAAGCGATCCCGAATTATTTATACAAATATTAACTAGATAATACTTTAAAAGGTTAAAATTAAACAACATTAATAATGATACCACATTCTCTGAAAATATATTGATAGTGAATTCTTGGAAATTCACAAAAGGAACAAGGATCGATTCATAAGGATAGTTCATTTAGGGTCAATTAGATTTTATCACATGACATTAAGTATAAAGATTTTAAACAGATAGTAATAACAAAAATCTAATAAAAGGTCATTTCAAAAAGGGGAACTTCATAAAATCTGACAAAATAAAGTAATGTAAATATCAACCAATCGAATAGCAAATTAAATGAGAACGTTTCCTCTTCTTTTTTTTTTGTAATGCTGAGATGTGATTGGTTGAATTTTGCTTCTTTATGTCCAGCGCCAAATATTACCTGCATATTCAAGACAATAGCAATACAACAATTTCTACAACATAAAGATTTTGCAAGGTAAACTAGCTGGTTTTGCAAGGACATATTTTACTGTCACTAGAAAGTTTACAAATAAATAGATTGGTGTCAAGGGCAACATTTTTTTACTGCTCTTAGAAAATGATACAAATAGCTGACTGTTTAAATGGTGTCAGATTTCGAATGCCACTACAAAATAATACAAAATCAAAGTTCTGCAGGGTTAATAGACTGGTGAGGAGGGAGACATATTTTGATTATCACCAGAAATTTAGGGATTTTGGGATAAGGATAGAAAATTTAAACAGACCTACCAACACCCCCGATTGTTGTTGCACGGGTCACTTAACGTACAGATAGTGTAACATTATCCCTATCATCGGAAATACACAAAACGGACGAAAACAAAACAATTGATCGTCAGTAACCCCATCAAAGTTAGTTGTTTGACGAGTGTGTCCCTGAATGTTAATAGATCTTGTTTTCCTAGTTGCATCCACCGCGTTGATCGTAGCACAGAACATTCAGCATGTCAATCACTCACCGGAAACTAGTATTTTAAACGTGTAAGACGTTTGCTCTTCAAGCATCATCGATTGTATTAACCTTTATATTGCCATATTTATTAACATGCATTTCTTGGAAGAGACTAACATGTATGTAGTCAAATTTAGAGTTATCATGTCAAGTATGTGCATCATATACAAAGCTGCACATTCCAATTCAAAATGGCAACATCTAACATTATATATTCACATGATTTGCACCATGTGACTTAGGTCATATTGATAAAATACTTCCCTCTGTTAAAGATTGAAAATAAAATCATATAAAAAGAGCGGTTTGTGATATTCTACTAAAAATGGATAAACCTTGACTGTTTACAAAATGAAAAGGACAAAATCATCATATCTTAAAATAATCTGGTCGACGCCTTAATAAATCAAGTGAGATTGACTGTTTGATTAGTGTTTTACAATCCTAGTCAAATAATACGTACCTCCCGTGTGCAGGAAGTGAACTCACAACTTGAGCGTTGACTGGCTATTGATACCTTTGTTTGAAGCCCCTGAAAAGCAAAAGAGATTACATGTTACATGCAAATTCATTCTATATGTTTTCCCTATATGCGTACATTCATTATCACTGAACTAGTATATATTTGTTTAGATGCCAGTTGAAGGACGCCTCCGGGTGCGGGAATTTCTAGCTACATTGAAGACCTGTTGGTGACCTTCTGCTGTTGTTTTTTTCTATGGTCGGGTTGTTGTCTCTTTGGCACATTCCCCATTTCCATTTTCAGTTTTATAAGTCTCTTTTTGTATAAATCTTCATTTATATTTTCACAATTCGTGTTATTTTATAAAACACTTATCAGGCTGATATCCAGATGAAATGTAATTCTTGTTAAAGAAAGCAAAACAAAGGCCAAGTTGGTAAATTTGGTTTTTTTCTTTACATCTGTGGGCTTTAAAACTTATTTAAGCTGCATAGTTTGAATATTTGTACATTTAAAATACATGTGTATACTTAGATTAAAAAAATATTAATCCAGTTCTTGAACCAATACATGCATATATCATAAACTAAATCTTCGTTGCACGATGTTATCATTTGTATCGTATAATAGCCAAAAAAATATTTCACTTGCTCACTGTTGATGAGAAAATATGGCAGCTTATTAATTGTTTTGTTTTGAAGCCGAAGTCTACCGGTTGTCACTTTGGTAATCAACAAAGAAGCATATATATTGAGGTAAGCACGTGTATAATATGTACTATAAGATATAGTTTATTTCGATGACGGAGCGGTGTTCACGTTTGTTGAATCCTTCTGTCATGTTTTCCATGGTATTGCGATCACTGTATATTAAAGAGAAAGGTCACGGTGATGTCACTGCATACGGAAAACATGTCGTCGAATTATTGTATGGGAAGCCAATAATCAAGAAAAAGTAAATTTCTACTAAATTTTGACTAATTAAGGCATTTGAAAAAAGGATATGTACATAAGTATTATTATTACAACTACCCATTTAGTTATAAAACAAACCATTCGGAATATTGCAGTTGTTATCAAATGGTTTGTATGTGTGTTGGTGTTTGTTTTAGTTGCACTTCAGTGTTCCTGCAATTCCTTTTTAAAGGAAATGTTTCCTCTCAATCGATTTGTGACTTTTGAACACCTGCATACTACAGTCGATTATAGTTGTTATCTTTTGTCCCGGTGAAAGAGTTTTGTGAAATAAATCATAGTAAATAGACAAAAATTTCACTGAAAAAAGAAAGTCACTTGCACCTTTTTTATATTATAGTGTGTTTGCATTGACTGTTTTGTTACGAAACATATAAAGCAAACATATTTGATACATAATTTCGCTTAAGATTCTATTGTTTTTTGTTATAATTACATAAGGCTACCGGTTGATATAACACCATTAAAGGGGTACTGGCTACGAGATATATAACAAATTCAAAACTAGGAGTGATCTCAGGTACTCCGGAAGTGTAAGCATATCCTGCTCCACATGTGGCACGCGTCGTGTTACTCATGTTATAACAAACCCGGGGTAAATAGTCTAATTCGGTAGGTCACATTCATGAAAGGAGGGGTTTGTAGTTACGACGTAAGGAACATAATCCGATATCATCCGTGAAACGGTTGTCCCATAACGGTCAACCAACTCGTGATAGCGTCCGTAAAATTTACGAAGGGATGATTTCAACTCCAACATTTGGAACTCTTGGTTTAAAATCTTCCTTGTTAGCAGCAACCCTCTATCAAGAAAATCATGATAGGCAATACAAGCACGGGTATATCGTATCAACTAGGAGATATATATCCCATATATAGGTGCTGCTTGAAATTTGCTACTAAGAAATGAAAAGTTTACAATTGGAAAGCTGAAATCATCTCTTTTGTCGTAAAGTTTTGTTTTCAGCCGACCCTCAATTTCTAGATGTAAGTCAATATATGAGGCCGACTTAACTTTATCTGTTGTATCCTTTATCTCTAGTTCGATGGGATAGATGTGTTGAACATAGTCACCAAATTTTGAATTATTTAGTGATAGAACATCATCTATATAGCGGAAATTAGAATTAAAGGATGTTGCTAACTTTTTATCTTTCTTCCTAAGAAGTTCCTGTATGAAGTCAGCCTCATAATAATAAAGAAACAAGTCGGCAAGAAGAGGGGCACAATTGGTTCCCATTGGAATGCCGACAGTCTGTTGAAAAACACGTCCTCTGAACGTAACAAATATGTTGTCAATTAAGAAATCAAGCATCTTGATATTGTCAGTTTCAGAGAATTTATTGTTGGAATCTGAGTGATCTTTTACAAAGTAGGATTTATCCCTCCCTAAGACAAGATACTTGTATCTACGTTGGCCATTTTTTTTATGAAACAAAGCAATACCAACTCTTTCAGTTTGTCTTTTAGTTTAGAATGTGGAACACTTGTGTAAAGTGTAGAAAAGTCAAAGTTTTAATACTATTGCAAGATGAAAGAGAGTTAGATTGTATGTACTCTAAAAGATCTTTGGATTTTTTCTTTTAATCCACATCTAATTCACGCAAGTGGATCTTCAAAAAATATAACTTCCCAAAAAAATTGTTTTATTTATATGGTAATAAGTCTTCAACCTCTGAAAATATTCAGTAACCTTCCTTCTTCATCGGCCAGTTGTATTTTACCAAAAAAACAGTTAAGTATCAATAAAACAAATACATGTTTGATATTATCATTAAATGAAATAGACAATAAACCACCCTAACATAAGAAAATGGTTGTACCAAGTCAGGAATATGACTTCGAAAGGAGGGTAGTATACCTGACCTAATAATGACTTCACGGTTCAGCTAACAAGCAAGCTAACCATAGATATTACCTTTGGCTACACACTCAATGAAATCTGCTGTAAATAAAATATACAATAAACCACCATAACATAAGAAAATGGTTGTACCAAGTCAGGAATATGACCGTTGTTATCCATTGTTTGTCTGTTTTTAAGCTTTTGATTTCCTATTGCTTAGGGTTCTCTTGCTTAAAACTTTCCTCGGAGTGCATTGTTTTTTGTTAAGTTACTTTCCACCAATTGAGTAATGTTAATTTATCTATAGGGGATTATTATAAACTTGAGATAATTGCTAATTTAACGATAATCTGTCGTCTTAAGCATATTTCTAAATGTACGTATTTATAAGTATTAGTTTTCGAAAATGTCTACAATCCTTAATGTACATTCTTACCTTCAAAAAACGTTCCTTAAGTATTAAAACAAGGTAGTTATTCATTTAATATTTTTACAGGTGTAAAATAATACTACCAAATGATATGTATTTATTTATTACTATGAAAACATATTGATAGTGAATTCTTGGAAAATCATAAAGGGAACATAGGTCATTTGGTGTGAATGATTATTTTAACAGCATTAAATTTCGGTCATAGTTTTAGGTTATTGAAAGAGTTTTAATAAATATAAAGAAATGTAAATATTTACGTGTGTAAGTCTGTCTTAAGACCATTGTAAAGAAAACGTATATATTTCTTATGACAATGTATGATATTTAGGTTGTACTTTGTAAATACAGATGATGCACAATGCTTCTTTATACATGTTAAATTTATAGAAATGGTGTTTTGTTTACCTACAGGTTTACAAATAGTCTAATCTACATGTCTAATCTCATACATATCTGAGAATTTTAACAGTATAAATTAAGTTAACGCAGGGATATTTTAAAATTTAGTATAAATTCAGAGTAAAATTTCGAGGCATATAATGTTGAAAATGAGCCGCACAACTCTATGTCTTGAACCTCTCTAAAAAGTAGTGCATTTTATTCCATAAATTGATTGTTTATGAAACTTCAAAGTAAAAGTTGTGTCACTTTTGTTATTTTTAGAATTATATGTATATGATAAAATTGAGAATGGAAATGGAGAATGTGTCAAAGAGACAACAACCCGACCAAATAAAAAACAACAGCAGAGGGTCACCAACAGGTCTTCAATTTAGCGAGAAATTCCCGCACCCGGAGGCGTCCCTCAGCTGGCCCCTAAACAATTATATACTAGTCCAGTGATAATATTTATACAAACAGAGCAAGCAAGCCTACCAAAATTTTACTCTACAAACATTAGGAAATTAGTCGTAAATGAAATACTACTTTTCCATAGGCTTATACAAAAATCTAGGTAAGACCACAAAATCAAATATCTATAAAGTAACATATAATTATTCCTTAATCCACAAAAGTAAATGAACACAGTATTTTGTAAAAAGGGACCTGGTTTAGACAATTATTACTCTAGTTATCCTAGACTATTGTTTCCTTGTAGGGAGGAGGCCCAACCATTGAGGACCAACAATTAACTCCAGAGAATGTCCCTGTTATTGTACATAAATGTATCAAATTTATTGAGGATAATGGTAGGTTGGAGGGAAAGTAATAAAAATAAAAGAGAAAATTATGACAAAAGGATGAGGATTGTCAATAAGCATGATAAGTGTAGATCTTATTTTAAAGTAATTTTTTTTTGTCAATTTTCAAACTTTAAAATAGTTGATGAATTACCACAAGGAAAGATTAACAATTCATATTCAAATTATTTTTCTATTAAAAGTTGCATATCGTAAAAATATTGCTCATGTCAATGTTTTTGTTCTGAGGTACAAAAATAATAATTTTTGGCTTAAGATATCAGCAACTGAAGTATGTGAAAATTTCTACTTTAAAAGTCAAAACGAAATCATCAATTTATAGAAACTCACCTCTTATTTTGTATGGATTCACAATTATAGTTAACTATTCAATTCTATTTATTTTAAGGTTTTAAGGATGAAGGTGTATATAGACTAGCTGCCCAGGATTCTAAAATACAGAATGTGTTGTCACGGTTTTTAGCAGGTAAATGTGTTTTTTGTGTCAAGGTAAAATAATGATTTGATTATTTTCTGTAGATCATGTCAAATACACAATCCAGTTCTAGTTTCCACAAGATATGAATAGACTGTTTTATTTGGAATTTTGATCAAGTTTTGTCATTTTTATAGACAATTTTTTAAGTTGCTGCATATCCATGAAAAACTCTGGTTTAAGTGAACATCATTAACTGAAAAATTTATAATATGTTTTTAATATTAATGAATGAAATTTAAAAGGAAAATGTCAATGACTAAACAAAAGCCACTTAGAACCTTTAGGGGTCAGCATTTATTCTTCCATATTGGATATATTGAGTATCAATCCTTAGTTAAAAAAGGTCATGAATATATTAAAAAGATCTGGGATCAGTACCTAATTTAGCATATTTATATTTTCAGATGCACATAGCTTAAGTTTGAGAATGGATTTACACTCAGTCAATGAGGTTGCTAATTGTTTAAAAAGATTCTTTAGACAGCTTAAAGATCCGTTGTTTACAAAGATAGCTTACCAAGACTGGATCAAATGTGCAGGTATGATAGATACCAGTTTGGGTAGTTTTCAGTAAAAAAATAAGTAGGCTAGGAACCAGTACAGGTAGTTTTCAATACAAAATAGGTAGGCTAGGTACCAGTTATAGATATGTATTTGGTACCAGTTTCAATAGACTGAAAATTTCAATTGAATTTTCTCTGGTTAATAAAGCTCAAAAAATTAATTCATTATCATTTTATCAATGCATTGCATGAACAATATTCCAACCTTATTCAACTTAGATTATGCTTAATAATCTGCAATGGAAGAAGCCATATTTATAAAGACTACAATGTTTATACCTTATCTGTTTTAGCTATGGAGAGTGTAGAATCCAAACTATCCTTTTATAAGTTCCAAATTAACCAATTACCACTGGTGAACAAATGTACAGTGAAAAAACTTATACTACATCTAGCATGGTACGTATGAAGTAGTAAATTAGTTTTTGCTTTTTTGAAACCTTATTGTTTGACCGTAGTCATTTTAGAGCCCTTTATAGCCAAGGCTCCATGTTGAAGGCTGTACTTTGACAGACAATGGTTTACTTTTGTGAGTTGGATGGAGAGATGTGTCTCATTGGCATCTTCTTCTACTTCTATCATTTTGCAGCCACCATCATTAAACTGATTATTTTGCCACTTTTGGATGTGCATGTAAAATTGAGAATGGAAATGGGGAATGTGTCAAAGAGACAACAACCCGACCAAATAAAAAACAACAGCAGAGGGTCACCAACAGGTCTTCAATGTAGCGAGAAATTCTCGCACCCGGAGGCGTCCTTCAGCTGGCCCCTAAACAAATATATACTAGTCCAGTGATAATGAACGCCATACTAATTTCCAAATTGTACACAAGAAACTAAAATTAAAATAATACAAGACTAACAAAGGCCAGAGGCTCCTGACAGGCGCAAAAATGCGGCGGGGTTAAACATGTTTGTGAGATCTCAACCCTCCCCCTATACCTCTAACCAATGTAGAAAAGTAAACGCATAACAATACGCACATTAAAATTCAGTTCAAGAGAAGTCCGAGTCTAATGTCAGAAGATGTAACCAAAGAAAATAAACAAAATGACAATAATACATAAATAACAACAGACTACTAGCAGTTAACTGACATGCCAGCTCCAGACTTCAATTAAACTGACTGAAAGATTATGATTTCATCATATGAACATGATGTATATATTTGAAGAAGTGAAAAATTAATAATGTTACTGTAAAAAGTGTTTTAGAATGAAAGCACCCGATAATTCTAAAAAAATAATTCTTTAACAAAAAATTCACCATTTTCGTTCACCCAATCATAAGTTCAGCTTAACTTGTGTTACATTGCAGGTAAATGTTAAGATATTATACAAGAAATATGGAAACACTACGTCAGAGAAAAAATGCCAAAATACAAACAATAGACCACAAAGCACTAAACGGAAAATTGGTAAACAGGATTCCATCCAAACAAACATTTGAAACTATTTGTTTCTTTGACACATCCCCAGTTTTAATTCTCAATTTAATTTTATTAAGTATCTATAATGAGTTGATACGCCTTCAAAATGTATTTCTTCGTGTTTAATTCCTTAAATAACAAGTACAGGGATAAAAGAACTATGTAAAAAATGGTGGTGCAGTTGGAAGAGGTCAACATTTAGTATGCCTGTCAAACTTTCAAACTGAATGCAAGACTTTCTTAATATAAATTCCGCATTTGATCTATAATTTTTAATTTGGTTGACCCAAAAGTAGAACACTTAAACTGTTAAAATCTGCTGGAGAAAGCGCAGGTGCAATTCTTATTAAATTTGCATTTATTGTCGTAAACATTGTTCGCCGTAGTCAGTTACTTCAGTAAACCGATATCAATCTAGTATAAATTAAAGCTAACAGGATAATAGATTACTCTGAAAATAATTTCATGATGGTTTCTTGGAAAATAAGTTTGATAGTTCTTTTAACACTAAATAATACTTTATAACTTAACCTTTTGTATTATATACTGAAAGATTTAGAAATACGATATACTAGTATACATGATTATGTTTGTTTACTTTTAGAATTAAGTACGAGTGTGATAAAGACATTGTTAATGTTTGTTTTTTAATATGCTGTATGGGGGTATGTGGTTGGTTAACAATCTGTGGTAAAAGTTCATTTCCATTCAACACCAGGACAATTGAAATAATTAGAAGGTGTTTTTTTTTTTTGGGGGGGGGGGGAATCAAACATGTATTCAACTGAAATTCTAATACATTTTGTGTATTATAACAATTAAACTGTTTTAGATTTAGTTTGCGCTGTTTTTTCAATTATAATATGGTTTTGAGTATATGGAAAGAAAAGAATGAAATGCGTACATCACTTATTAAAAAATTTCTGTCTTATTTTTATAAATCTAATCTTATGATTTTGCCATTACAGAAAGGATTTTCCGTTTTTAGTTTCCCTTGTAGTTCGGTATTTTTGTTATTTTACTTTTTCTCATAAAACATAATTGTATAGTCCAATTGAATTGCAGATAAATCTATTATACCATTTAAAAAACATTAAAGAGCTTTTAGTATATCGCTGAAATGAAACATGGGATTCCCTTTGTAAAACTTAAATATATATATAGATCCATTAAACATAATTTTAAACGGATATTTTATTCATAGTTTCATTGGACAGTTCCTCACCTCCAGGGCTTAGTGTCGTGGGTCCGCTCCTCGGCCAGATAAAACCAAAGACTTATAAATTGGCTTTGTTGCTTCTTTGCTTATCATATGGTGTTTGGGGTAAAAGATAAGACTGCTCGCCCCGAGGCCTATTGATGTGTGTATAGTATATGTGAAATGTAGACACATCCTTTTTAGGGGCGGATTTAGGCATTTTTTTTTAAAGTTGGGTTCAACCGTATGTTCCCATCAAAAGCATCGATCGTATGAAAAGGGGTGGCCTATTCCCGGAGCCTACATCCCCTCGATCTGCCACTGCTTTTCCTGACAAAATCTTTTATTATTCAAACGATTTTATAAGACAAAAATGCAAACGGACCTAGTACCTATTTTGTGTATCTGGTTAATGTTTCATACATTACATGTTTAAAAATCAATAGATGTGTTTTACCGACAAAATGTTTTATTGAAACGCTTATTCTCATATGGACCTATACATGTGGTTTAGTTGGTAAATATGAAACTTTGTAAATAAAGTTATACATTTTGAACAAAAATTTAATACTTAATAGCCTAAAGCAATCACTATACTCAATCAATCTAATATCAAATGTACTGTCTTACCTTTTATAAGTAGTACCGGGACATATTTAAAAGGTATCATAAAACTAATAAATTCTAAAAATAAATTCATACTACATATAATTAAATTCTTGGAAAAATACATAGAGAAAATAAGCTCGATTCATATAGATAAATCTTTTAAATTCATAAGTTACTTTAGCTCATTTTTTATGTTATTGAACCACTGAAAATAATAAATATTTGCGTAACTTGACCAACTTTTGTACACGATTTTTTCATCTAAACAGTATATATGTTTGGTGTTGCTGAATTATTACTTTATTTATGCCTGCTTGGTGTTCAATGGCAAATATTTCATACATATTCGGTAAGGAAACACTTTAATAACAAAATATTCTGCAAGTTAGATCAACTGAGGTGATTGACAGGAAATGTAAACAGCTTCCGGAAAATAAGGGTATGATGGTTAGGACAGACAATTTCTATCAGTCTTCCAATAGATCACCTATGCTACGGACTCCGCATAGGATACTGGGATGTTGAAAGGCTGCTTTCTCGTACTGTGACTCGCATCCAAAAAGAGGCATTAAATTGTTAGAAATTCCCAACTCCAACCTGACGTAACGTTGAGGCCTATTTATATATCAGGAACAGCCAAAAGGACGCTTCATTGTGGTTTAAATATGGGACAGCTAGGAGATGCCCAAAGAAAGAACAGATCTATATACCGCAGCTCCGCATTGGGATTTGATATTCCTATAAATGTCGCCTATGGAGAAAACTGGTCATTACTTTTTTAGAAACATCTTTCAATTTTGGTCACACGATCATGTGTTCAAAATATCAATTGAAAGTTATATGTAATATACGAAACAGAGCTAATTGTTCTATATATATAGCTAATCATATGACCCTCTTTCGAGAGGTCAATCAGAAACCAGTATGAAAGAAAGATTGAGAAAACCATAGCATTGCTGCAAAGAGAGAGAGAGAGAGAGAGAGAGAGAGAGAGAGAGAGAGAGAGAGAGAAAGAATACACATTGTAACAACGGTCCATTAAAACGGAAAATAAAATAATTTGCAATATGACCTCAAACAAACTTTGTGAAAATTAAAGTGCACCCCTAGGGCTGTAATTGCAAGTAAAGCTCTCGTAAAAGTTCAAAACTTAAATCTATGACCCTCTTCCAAGGGGTCAATCAAAAACCAGCATGACAGAAAGCTGCCGGAAAAAAATTAGCGAAAAAACGACGGTCCATAAAACACTATTAAGAAAACAAATAGCAACACGACCATAAACAAGCTTTGTGAAAACTCGGGTGCTCTGGGAAGGTAAACAGCTCCTGCTTCCCTAGTTGCACCCATAGTTCTGTTAATTGCAAGTAACATCTCGTAAAAGATCAAACCGCACACTGTGTATTTTGAAAATGTAAGCTGCATGTTTTCTCCTCTGCTCTAGAACAGATATTACATACAATGATATTGCCGATTGAATAATATCCATTTCATAGAAGAAGCCAATTATCATAAGTTTGCTAAGCGTCTTATTGTCTTTATTGCACAATCCAATTTCTTTGATTTATAAATTACATATTATATAAATACAAATTAAAATCTTATAAAAACTAATTATTTTCATTATATTAGCATAACAATTACATAGCATTCCGCATATTTTGGTACATACATAAATAAATAAATAAATAAAAGCAAACGGTTTAATAATAACTAAAAGTGTATCATCATTCAAATCTATCTCACACATTTCACTTTGTATACAATTAGCAATATTTCAATATGTATTCGGTATTTTTTAACACAGTTCTCGTATGCAATTTTCAATATGGCATTAAATGGAAGACATAAAAATCAATCTTAAGGTACGAAATGGCATACATATATCTTCCATGATGTACGATAGAGTAAAGGGAACGCAATGTTATGGTGCGAAATGGTTTTTTTGTCAGGGTACGAAATGGAGGTTACGAAATGGTAAGGGTACGAAATTATTGCAGATATATTTTTTTTCCGGACTACTAGTTTGTCTAGTTCGTATTGATCAATAATATTCAAATATGCAAATATACAAAGTAATTAAAGTGGTTGTTAGTACGTTGTTGTGCTAGTTGTTCATCAATTGTTACATCGTTTTAAACGAAGACGAACAAATAAAAAAGGGTACCCCATGTTCATTGCATCTCATGTCATTTCAGATTATTTGATTGTGACCTCTACAAAAAAAAACTTACTTAGGCTTCAAGAATTACTTATTATAGATAATCAAAGACAATAGTTTTGTTTTGCACCGCTTTTCTTTAATCTTTTCCTTTATTGTCTATTTTTGTTCAATATTTTTTACTATGTACGTTATCATGTACCATCCATAAAGATGTCACAGTATTATCATTTCTTTTCTAATGCTAAACTATTCAAATGTTAATAATTATAATAAAACCTTTGAATTATCAACTTCAATTGTGCAATATTCTTGCCGGTGACTCAGACGTCAATCATGAAATTGACGACAGACCTCGTCCAATTAAAAAATGCGTTACATATCATATTGAATTATAAAGAGCAAGCGCATTCATACAAATTTCTATATAAAACATGATGATGAATTCAAATGTTTCGCAGTTTAAAAATACCAAAGACATACACGCACTCTTTCGTTTTATTTACATGAAATAACTTTACGTTTCTGATGAATAAAACGCTTACTGGTATCCTTCAAGAGAGTGTTAAAACATGCATTCTAATCTATAATATTTATCTTAACAGTTTAAAATTCATCGCAAAAAGCTTTCATGAGAATAAGATTTCATCATCTCATTCAAAAACCTTTACCTAAACAGTTTTAATTCATTACAAAAAACGTTCGTGAGTATTAGATTTCGTCATCTGACTCGTATTCATAAAGGTCCTTATCCTTCCGACTGAGAGCAGCGTAAGCAGTGGTCCCTTTGACAATGCGAGGGGGTACAAGTTCCTCCGTCGTAGTGTCCATGTATACACCTGCGTTATGTTTGGTTGATCTTTGGGTTCTTAACTGATTCTGATATTCTCTGTTGTTGTCTCTGAAAGAAAACATAAAGTTGAAATTTGTTAACTTAAAGTGTTGATTCAAACAGGGCATTTGTTTTTAATTTTCATGATCATTTGTCTCATCCTCGTCCTGGATCGTCCCTCAGACTGAACTTCCAGGAACAAGAGAAGTGACACAATTTAGTGTGTGGGATATCGGGGTTAAGTAGGGATGTCGGGTAGGGTGGTAAACAATTTGAATCAGGGAAAAGAAAGATAAAAAGGAGAATGAGAAAAAAAATGCCCATTATTATTTGAATATATCGGGATCTTGAAAATTAACACACCGTGTCATCCCTCTCAGGGACGTATTACGGGGCGCCTTATGGGACTCTTGTGGTTTTGTACAAAATTCAATTCTGTCATAACAAAATCATGTTTGTCTTACAAAACTATGTGCTACAGACTTGTTTTGTGAGAACTTCAATTTTGTGATGATAAAATTCATTTGTGTAGACAAAATTCATTTTTGTCATGACAAAATTCATTTTTGTAGACAAAATTCATATTTGTCATGACAAAAGTCAATTTTGTCTAAAAGGTATGCAAATATAAACATATTTGCATACAAAATTGACTTTTGTTACCTGATATGGAAATTAAATCACAAAAGTCAATTGTGTGAGGTATGATTCAATTTTGTGAGACAAAATTGACTTTTGTGAGACAAAATTAACTTTTGTGAGACAAAATTGACTTTTGTGAGACAAAATTGACTTTTGTGAGACAAAATTGACTTTTGTGAGACAAAATTCAATTTTGTGAGACAAAATTCAATTTTGTCAATTTTGTTGAGACAAAAGTCAATTTTGTTAATTTTTGTTGAGACAAAAGTCAATTTTGTTGAGACAAAAGTCAATTCTGTCAATTTAGTTGAGACAAAAATCAATTTTGTTGAGACAAAAGTCAATTTTGTTAATTTTGTTGAGACAAAAGTCAATTTTGTTAATTTTGTTGAGACAAAAGTCAATTTTGTTAATTTTGTTGAGACAAAAGTCAATTTTGTCAATTTTGTTGAGACAAAAGTCAATTTTGTGACGACAAAATTCATTTTTGTGACGACAAAATTCAATTTTGTAACAACAAAATTGACTTTTATGAGACAAAATTGACTTTCGTGACACAAAATTGACTTTCGTGAGACAAAAATCAATTTTGTTGAGACAAAATTCAATTTTGTCAATTTTGTTGAGACAAAAGTCAATTTTGTCAATTTTGTTGAGACAAAAGTCAATTTTGTCAATTTTGTTGAGACAAAAGTCAATTTTGTCTCACAAAAGTCAATTTTGTAAATTTTGTTGAGACAAAAGTCAATTTTGTTGAGACAAAAGTCAATTTTGTCAATTTTGTTGAGACAAAATTCAATTTTGTCAATTTTGTCTCACAAAAGTCAATTTTGTCAATTTTGTTGATACAAAAGTCAATTTTGTCAATTTTGTTGAGACAAAATTCATTTTTGTCAATTTTGTGTAACAAAAGTCGATTTTGTATGCAAATTAGTTCACAGAAACCAAACTAAACTAATTTGAATACAAAATTGACTTTTGTCGCCTAATTTTCAAATTAGGTAACAAAATTCAAGTCTGTGTAACAAAAATGAATTTTTTCATGACAAAAGTGACTTTTGTCCGCTGATAGATAATTTTGTATGACAAAATTTTAAATTTGTAGTATGATACAAATTTTGTTAAACTGAACTTATTTTTGTTGAACAAAAGTCACTTTTTTCCGTACAAAATTGAATTTTGAGTACAAAACCACAAGAGTCCCATTCGGCGCCCCGTACGTATAACTAATATTTCTCTAGCTGTAAACAGGATTTTACTCGACTCTGATAAAACGTTTTTTTATTTTGAAGAAGAAATTGTCTGTGTAATACCGCGATATATGTCAGACCAAGTGTTAAAAAGTTATAACAAAAAACAAAAAAAACAAACAAAACAAAACATCACTTAATAATTGACATGCGTGAAAATGGTATTTTTCGAGTCAAGATTTTCTGAATTAACAACGGAAAAAAATGTTTGATCACCGAGACGGATAAATGTAAAAAGGCGGATTAATGTAAAAGGGAGTTCAGAGATTTATTTAAAAAATCTCTATGGTAAACGTTTTTTAACAATCAAAAGTGTATTAAATGTGTTCTAAAGTTGACGTCACTGGAGTTTTCCTTCTATATTAATATACGGCATGTGTATCAAACTATTTGTAATTAAATACTACGCTGTCGTAATAGTTTGAATAGTTTAGGCGATGCAAGCAGTTGTCTAGCTTCAGTAAAAGATAGACATAAAATCGATAAAACTTAACAAATACACTGCTATTCTACAATCCTTCGGGAGTTTTTAAAAGCTATAACAGAAAGGAAGAACACGAGAAATATATAAAAAAAAAATTGTTGTAACCGATTCCCTTTTTATGAACAATGAGTAACCAGAGGTGCTCATACAGGGACTCATTTTAACTTATTATCTATAGAAAGATAAAAGATAAGACACAAAATCAGTTCATGTACTGTAAAAATCAAATGAACAGCGCTTTTCTCTCACCTTTTTCTCTTTATCATGATCAAAGCCAGTACAACCATTCCAACGGCTATCAGTAAACCAAATATAAGTCCGGCAATAGCACCTGTAACAAAGGAAATGGAGAAATTCTTATTCCGGTAACCGAACAAAATTAAATAAATTACAAATGTCAACAACGATTGGAAAATATCTATTTGCAGAGAATTTTTGTTAAAAAACATGATTTTGAGAAAATAATATATTAGCCTGTAGGGGCCTGCAAGATACAGAAGCTCAATAGTCAAGTTAATCCTATAAAGTATCCCATGATGTTACACTGGTAGTAAATTGTTTTGAGCAACAACTAATCAACCAATAATAGCTAATTAAGCATAGGATTATTTATTTTTATTTTGTAAAAGTTTTTGCTCATCTTCGCTAGCCACGTGGAGAGAGCGGGAGTGGATCGTAACCCTTGGCTAGCGAAGATGGTTTTTGCTATGACATGTGGACTTATTTGGCTTATATGTCTACAGATAGAAAATAACAATTGACGAATAATACAGTTAAAATTGTGATATTTAAGGAAGTTCAAAAATGATTCAGAACCTTCTTCACAATTCGAACTCAGCAGGTCCTGGAGTATTTTGAAAATATGTATTAATCGAGGTCCTGAAATAAACCATGACCCATAATTTTGCCTGTATCCGCGACTTATATATATATATAGTACATTTTTTTTTGTGATTGACATGTTCTATACAGGTATCTTCATTGTATTCCGCTAACCGTCAAACGTTTCATTTAAGACTATTCTTAAAGATCTTACTGATATTATTAGTTACATAGTGTGCTAGTGACCTAATACGGTATATATGGGGTCAGTAAATTCCATATGGGGTGAGAGCGAAGCAAATACAATATTTATAATTAAAAAAAAAAAGAAGATGTCGTATGATTGACGATGTAACAACTCTCCACAAATTACAAAAATGACACAGAAATTAACATCGATAGATCATCTTACGGACTTCAACAATGAGCAAAGCCCAAACCGCATAGTCAGCTATATATTTAAGGTCCCGAAATGACAAATGTAAAACAATTCAAAACGATAAAACCAACGTTTGTCTGTTTGTTTGTTTTGGGATTTTTTTTTTGATGGTTTTTATATCTATAAAATATATTTAATACGTTTACCAACCTGCTTCAGATTCTACAGTAAACTCATCATTGGTTAATTCGTTGTCTAGACTGGTTTCGTTGGATGCCGGAGTCGAAGGCACAACTGAAATAGTTTAAAGAATTGTAATAATAAAATTTGACATCTAGCATGTTCAATGTTGTACAGTCATGAACGTCTGGATGAGTGGATTTTTCATTTCTTTATTCTGAATATTTACGACCATTTTTCTATATTCTTCGTCTATTTTGACAATTATTCTATGCTTGTTATAGTTCAGCACCCAATTATTCTTCATTCTTTATTTGTGTGCCTTTTTTTTCTTTATCCTTTTTTTCGCACTTTATTCAGCATATCTTTACCATTTATATTCTATTCTGTAATTCCAAACCTGACCTAAATAATTGCTGCCAGTATTTTTGGGGTTAACGGTTTGAAACGAGTTGACAAGAATATAGAATGTTCAAACAATCTTGTCCTTTCAATTCGTTTCTTTAATGGAATTTTGAACCAGTTTACTTTGGGTCCCGTCTTTAGATAATACTCTAGATCGTCATTGTGCTTATTTTAATTGTACATTCTGTTATGTATATTTCGTTTTTTAAATGGGCATTATTGAAAGAGCTGGGGAAAAAGTATACTAGTCATATACTCTAATATGGATACACGCTTCTGTTTAAAGTCCTGTACCTCTTCACAACAGTGCATGTGCATGATTTCCTGCTCATTGGTCGGGTTGTCGTCTCGTTAACATATTCCCAATTTTTATTCTCAATCTTAATTACCTTTTTTTTTGTTTCATCTTAAATTGCATTTTTAATTTAAAAACAAAAACTGTTATGGACTGCTTATACGATCTCTGTAAGTATACGTTTTCTTACAACTTTTGTAAACACGCAATGTAGAGCTTGTGAAATAAAATAAAAGTTTATAAACATTGTCGCCGAGGACCTATTCATTGACCTGCTCATATGCATTTTGTGTCGCTATTCAGCTGCTATTTTTCGCATATATACCCCTCATCTCCTTTATTTTTTATTCTATGTTATTTATACAAGATAGGTCTTTAACCTAGCTTCGTCTCGACTTCGTCTCGTGAATATTAAAACACATATTAAAATATTTAATGTATATTAAGCAAAGCAATTTTTTTACTTCCTTAGGCAGTTATTGTATTTATTTAACCTGACCCGACCTTGTTTTAAGATCTACTTCAAGGATCCCCTTCTTTCTGATTATGTGTGTCCTTCATACCCCCTCCGGTAGTCCTAGTGATTTTTAAAGAAGTATTCAGATTATCGGGGGAGGGAAGGAAGATGTCAAATAAAAGCATTCAAAGCTTGAACATGTTGAAGAGAAACTGACAACACTAAACTACAATCTACAAAACACTACATGAAAAGAAATCTAAAGACTGCATGAGCAACACGAACCCAAATAAAAAAAACTGGTGTGTTCGGAATACACGTAGTTTAATTAAAGGTCGATGACAAGCGATTCGATTTCATTTTAAAGCCGGTTCTCACCTGTTGTTGTCGAGACGTTGTATGAGTCTCCTCTTCCCCACAAAAATCTTTTGATCCGGTAGATTTGTTCGATCTTCTTAACAATTCCCATGTTTTTTGAGACGCTAAATTTCACATCATGCACTTTTTGTTTTAGAATATGACTCGATATTTATTTATAAAATGTAACTTAACCCCCAGGTAGGCCAATGTTCAAGGTATGATTACACACCTGTATTTTATCTTCACGTTATGGTATATTATCATATGTATAGTTTATGTGTATATATAGGTATTAAACCGCAAGTGTAGATTTCTTTTCAGCTTCTTGTCGTTATAGAACGTGATATTATTATGATTCATCCTTATTAATTGTTTTACGACATGCAGTTGCAAAGGTTATTTGCTCTTCAGGACATGTCCTCGAAGAAAATTTGTTTTTATTTATGAGTATTGTTTTGTCATTAGGTAGCTGTCTCTTTTGCCTCTCCGCTGATATCTGGTTAATCCTAATAAATTGTGGATTTGACTTTAACAGTAAACAAAATTTCAGTGCCAGTGAAAAGTTCAAAACACATACCAGAGCCTTAGTACATGACATAAATTGATGTTATTAATATTATTCCTCCATTCAGCCTTTGTTGCGAGGGCATAATAATTTCCTTTATATGGTATTCAAAAGTTGAAGTTGTGTGATAGTACCAGAGGCGGAGTTAAGGGGGTCAGCCCCCCCCCCTTTTTTCTTGGAAAAATTTGGTTGATTATATAGGGAATCACTGACGCATGACCGGACTAAGGCATTCAGTGGGTTCCACTTATGAAAATTTCTGGATCCGTCTCTGATTACAGGGCCATAAACAAATTGCTCTGATCTTTTTTTCTAAATTGATTTAAAATGTTTAAATGTGACAACTCTCTCATCCAAGTCACAATTTGTAAAAAGTAAAACATTATAGGTCAAAATGCAGCCTTCAACACAAAGCCTAGGGTCACACCGACAAACAAGCTGTAAATTAAGAGCCCTATAAATTAAAAGTGTTAAACAATTCAAACAGGAAAACCAACGGTCTCAGTGATCTATATAAACAAGAGGCTCGATCTCAAGAGCCTGAATAGCTCACCTGTTATTTTTTGCTTCAATCTTTCATCAATGATTATTTTTGCTTTTCAATATATATATCAATGAGTGGCATAAGAATGCCATTTGAATGTTCTTTGTATCTGTCATGTATACTTCAACAGCAAATAAATGCGTTGTACCCATATGTTCCATTTTAGCCATAGTGTCTATGTTTCTTGACGTACAAGGAAATAAAATACAAAATATATACTAGATCCATTTGAGAAGATTTTTAAAGTTAAAAACATAAAAAAAAACTTTGGTTAATTTTCCTTTAAAGGCAATAACTCTTTAAAGGGTCAATTGACAATTTTGGTCATAAAACTTTTTTGTAGATTTTACTTTGCTGAACATTTTTTGCTGTTTACAGTTTAAATTTATCTTCATTAATATTCGAGATAATAACCAAAAACTGCAAAATTTCCTTAAAATAACCAATTTAGTGGCAGAAAACCCAACAATGGGTTGTTCGATTCGTCTGAAAATTTATTGGCTGATAGATCTTGACAAATGAAACCATTAAACCCCATGTCACGGATTTGCTCTAAAAGCTTTTTGAGATATAAGCCAAAAACTAATTTGACCCCTATGTTCTATTTTTAGCCATGGTGGCCATGTTGGTCGATGGATCAAAACTCCGGATACTTTTTATAAACTAGATACCCAAAGAAACATTTTGTTAAAGTTTGAAGGTATTTGGCCCAGCAGTTTCAGAGGAGAAGATTTTTTAAATAATTTACGACGACAGACGACGACGAAGACGACAAAAGACGACGGACGCCAAGTGATGGCATAAGCTCACAAGGGGTCCTTCGTGCCCTGTTGAGCTAAAAATAAGAAACGTGAAACACAAATGGACCAATGTCAGCTGTACAGTTATAAAAATACATTAAATAATACATATATAATTGATATAGAGGAAAACCATGCCTATGTCTCGGGGAAGGGTTATTCTTAACCTACTCACCCCCGCTCATGGAGGAATAATAAACTATATTCTTTTTTCCATATAATTCGTTAAGTTACAAAAAAGAAACTTCAGATGCGGAAATCTTGATCCGATTACGATATTTATCATGTGTAAAGTCCGCTTTGATCTCTTATGATTAAGATATGAAATTATAGGGTTATAAGCACTTAAAAACTACTTATTGTAATCTGTAATGTATAAGTCTGAACTTAGATGGATGTGTAACTAACTGGAGGTGAACATAGAATTGTGAAAATGCATCGCCCCTAATATATAGTTGCATGCATTAAACAAATTTTGCTGAGACGTCTACAAACTAACGGCAAAAAAGGAAATAAATACGAATTCAATCAATTTCAATAATTCAGGGTAACAATACTTATAAAAATGTATATTATGGTGGAGAAAAGGGGGGGGAAACCACCGAATTAATCTAAATTTAGAGATGTTGTGTTACATTGCAATTGATTGTGAAGGATATAAAATATAACGTGTTGGTTCGTTTGACAAGTATTATGAGCCCGGGTGTTTTTTTTTTGTCAAACGATACAATTAATAACTAATCTAAATTACTTTAAAGATAGCATGTATAAAATGGCACAGTTTTGATATATTTTTTGTGAAGGCAAAACAGTATTTGTCGTTTCTTCGTTTAAAATATATCATAATAGCTTAATTGATATTTATATAAGAAGAAAAAAACGTTTCGCACTTTTGTAAACTGCATGTATTGAGTTTTTCGTTGAAGTATGATTCCAGATTCATTATTAATACTTTTTTTTTTTATAGAACTGTACTTTTAAGAACAAAGGTAATGTCACAAATAATAATATTATTTTAATCTGCAGTTCGAAGTACTATGCACTGATTATATTCTAAAAGTGTACTTTGTTGAAACATGCAGATAAATAATCTTCAGATAAAGATGTAATTTTTTCATCTTTATAAATGTGTGAAATTGACGATATTATAAACAAAGAAAATAGTTATATATTCTTTTTGCAAAAAAGATCGGAACACAAAATATATATAATGAAAAAGGAAACAAGAAAATAGATGAAGAAGAAATACATCAATTATATAAGAACAAGTTTAAACTGAAAGGTTAAATAGTTTACGAGCAGTGACGAAGGCGTTGACTGAAAAGTTTGGTGGGTTGTGTTTTTTTTCGGGGGGGGGGATTTATAAAGTGACGAAGTTGGTAATGTTTAAAGGTATATAAGAGTCAAATGATTACCAATCCCTTTGCATGACCCGGCCTGGTCCCTTAATATAAATGATCAATGTATTTTCACGATGTAGCACAACGGGGGTCACTAGTGGAGCTGGATCTGCCTAGGCGTTTTGGTCACCTGACAATGAATCGTTTTAAGTGGGGTTCGTTTTGCTCAGACTTTTTGTTTTCAGTGTTGTCAATTATGCATATAACTATTTGCATTTACGTCGTCTATTTGTTTTGATTTTGCAATACTTGCGGCGTCTTTTCGACTTAAGAAGATTAAAATGTCCCGTTAGTATCTTTCGCTTATTTACAGGGTTGATGTCGAGTTAACTCGGGTAGGTTCAGAAGGTCAAACTCGATGGGTTCGCATGCCTGTCGAGTAAACAGACTCTCCTAACCCGAGTTGGGCGATTTTAAGTAGGCCTATTATGTCTATCATGTAACACTTGTTTATATCTGTCATGCCGCGTCACAGTGTCTGTATTTCACTCCTTATCTTAATATCTTGTTTCAGTCCTTCTTGTTTTAAGTCTGAATACAATGCATATTAGATGACTGGGCTCGCAACACGGCGATTCCAGTCCTTCGTACTCATTATACTAATCTTTTTGATATTTTACTCTATTTTTTAGTTATTTTGACCTTTATTCTCACTTATATACCAGAGCTCTTTTATTTTCTTTTCTTTTTTTTTTCTTTCTATTCTTTGTCTTCACGGTTTGTCCTTTATTCTGCGCTTTATGGCCAGTATTCTCAAGATATTCTATAATCCCAATTCACACCCTTAAATTACTTAATCTATCGTAAATCATACTTATACTTATGCTACATCACTCTTGCTACTATTGTTAGTTTTTATTTATTTTTCGATATGGAAGTCGGAATTTGGGTTCAACTTTAGCACGAATCTATAGGCCTACTGTTATTAAAACGAGAAGACCTAATTGTGTGTGTCGCTTAATTCTCTTCTTTCCACAATAAATTATTCATCATGCCTCTGTGTCCTATAGGTACCCCAAAAAAGTGGCAAATTTATATGTTAGCTTCTGAGTAGACAAAATATGAGCTAGTTATTGAAACTCTGAAGAGTATATCGGGATATATATTTTTAGTAAGAAAACATTAATAACGTATTTAAAGTGACTGATTCTCATTGTTTAGTTGATTGTGATTAATTATTCTCATCTTTATTCAAAAAAATATCATTGCCGTTTGCCTGGTCTGACAGCCGTAGTAGTATGGCAAGCCGTTCTCGTCAAAACTATGTTTAAACCCTTTTTTCGAAAAAAATAAACACTGAGATTTAAAAACCGAAAATAACACACTGAGAAATCGAAATTACACACTGAGATTCAAAAAAATTAAAAATCACACACTGAGAATTCAAAATTACACACTGAGATTTTAAAAAGACACACTGAGATGAAATAAATTGAAAAACACACACTGAAAATTGTTAATTACACACTGAGATTTCAAAAGTACACACTGAGATTAATATTCAAATTACTAATGAATATTCATGAGATGAATAATTCAACAGATTAATATCTTGATCTCAAGTACTCTTGTCACTATAATGAAATGCGATTCCTTCAACCAACATTCGTAATAAATTTCAAGACTTCACATCGCTCATATTCATAAGGTTGTTGCCTATAATTCAGATCATTACTACCAGTGTATCGGGATGATTATTTTTACTTAAAACCGTAGGTCCCTTTTCAAAGTCTTTCAACTGTTTCCCTGATTTCGCTAGTTAATCTTTTATATTTTTGTGACGTTTATATGCTATAATAGACACTTGAGTAAAATTTTCAATGCATTCTTTTGCAGATTGTTCCAATGGTTTTTTTTTTATAATTTTAATAAAGTTTTTCACCATTTGGTTATATTTTGTAATAAGAGTAAGTGTGTATTTTTTTTATTCTTGTATTTCTAAAGTTTTTTTTATTAATAATTTGGAACCAAATCGAAGGACTAACGAGTTCTGTCCCCTTGTTGTTTTAAGCTTGTAATAGATTCAGATTAAGTATGCTAATTAGATATGTGCGCAGAAAAAGTGCGCACAAATCTCAGTGTGTTATTTTAAATTCTCAGTGTGTAATTTTAAATTCTCAGTGTGTAATTTCAAATTCTCAGTGTGTGTTTTCAATTTATTTATTCTCAGTGTGTCTTTTTGAAATCTCAGTGTGTAATTTTCAATTCTCAGTGTGTCATTTTCAATTCTCAGTGTGCGTTTTTCATTTTTGTAATCTCAGTGCGTCTTTATGAAATCTCAGTGTGTAATTTTTTATTCTCATTGTGTAATTTTTAATTCTCAGTGTGTAATTTTCAATTCTCAGTGTGCGTTTTGAAGTTTTTAAATCTCAGTGTGCTTTGTTGTAATTCTCAGTGTGTAAATTTTTCGAAAAATGGTTTAAACATAGTTTTGAAGAGAACGGCTTGCCATATAGTAGGCCAACTACCAATCAAGCCCAATCAATAAACATTAACTAAAAGTAGTTTGTTAAATACCAAACTGACAGACTGTTGAGTTTACTGACAACTTTGAGAAACTCCCCATTAACTAAGGTTAAAAGTTCAAGATACACAAGAACGACATTAAAACTTTGAAAATTGCTTTTTGTATTCCTATTAGTCTGAAAAATCTACTAAAGAAAAATATTTATACATGATTTAATACCCAGTTAATCCAACTATACAAATCCTTGGTTTATCGTACTAATAATTCATGTTTTACGACAAATAAAAAGACTATTTACGGTAATCACCTGTTCTAAAAAAAGAAATTCGTCTCATAACAAGAGAAAGAAATTTATTTATATTTTGCGTTTTAAGAAAGAAAATGGACTGGAGATAATGTTTGTCAGAAGATGAACGCACGAACACAGGTTTTTGAACTTGTAAGTTGTAAGAGTTAATTGAAGAAACGTCTTTGACTATATTTGTTGTCTAAATAAAAAATCTGGCGCCATGAAATGAACACGCATTGTTCATGATTTTCAATGTGTTTCATCATTTTCAAATGTCAAAATAAACTGCTAGTAAACTCAGGCTTTTAAAGACATATACTACCGAAATGTAAATAGATTGTTATCTATGTTCAAATGTTACCTTACCTTCTGGTAATTTCACATATCGTCTTGGTACCTGTTTTGACGCGGACCAGAAATGACGCACCGATTTAGTTTTCGGTTTTATATTTCTAAACAAAAGCCGTGACGTCCTCAAGATTTACCGTTCCATAACATGTTGGTGAAGGTCATCTGACTACAACAAAGATGCCTAAAACTCTGCCCAGAAATGTTATTATTGCTTGAAATATTAAAGATAATGCAATTTCCGCCATTTTATTAAGGTCAAATACATTCTACCCTTCCCTGGATGATTACCAGTCCTACATCCTCTTTGGCCAATAAAAATATGTAACCGCATGCTTCCCCATTTTGTGTTTTTGAAATCACATGACTGTCATGTGATATGGTTTTACATTTAAGCGGGAATCACAGTAGAACAAATGATCGTCGCTTATATGATTTTCTATGGTTTATCGATTTTTTTTCATTTAATGTATGAGGTAAACATTGATAAATGTATTGTTGTCATTAGTGTTTTATGAATGCAATTACTTTTTATTTTCAAATATATAGAATATATATATCAGTTTCATAAATTTTGTACAATTTTATAATAAAATTGAAAGAAAAAAAAAAAAATTAAAAATTTTGTTCTACTTTCCCTATGATCATTAAAGTGTATGAAAATTTCAAAATTTGTAAATAAAATAGAATTTGTTGAACAGTGTTAACTATAAAGAATCCAGATTGAAGCAATTTTTCGATTATTAGGTACGAGCAAGTGTTTTTTACTGGTTTGTTTACAGTGCGTCATTACTGGTACCCATCATTTTTTGACATTCCGTTTGTAATGTTAGCAAACATGATTTTTATTGCTTTTAATGTTTCAAATATCTACTGTTTAATGATTGAAATATATTAACAAGTAATCAATCTTTTATTCCATTCCGTTTTTCTACTTCTTTTAAATGGTTGATTAAATGCAGAGACAAATACAACGTTAGGTGCGTCATTACTGGTTCCTCTGGGATATTTTCTGAGGGTAGCAATAATGCCCTTTGGCTTAAGCTTTAACATCAGGCATCATACAGTTATTTTCTTCTATCATAAGGGCCAAATTGGGTAAAATTAATTTGTTGTGAATTTTCAAAATATCCTTTTATGATTCTTTAGAGGTCTCAAATAATTTTCTGTAACTTATTTTTGGAAAGAACTTACATTTGTATGTAACTTGTTTGTCAAATTCAGTTTATGAAGGTACATATATGTCAACATATATTTGTTCCACCTAACAGAAGTTCCAATGGAAACTTTGTTATAAACATTGTCATAAAATCTATTCCTGTTGAAACAAATATTCTATACCATTTATTCCATTAGGACATATACTGTAATAATTATTCCTGTGGATATAATGTTCCAGAATATATTTTCCTTTTGGAACTAATATTATGAAGGAACTTCTATTCCGTGACACATATACCCCATTACCATCCTCATATACATGTATCTAATGATTTTTATACCCCATGTGGTACAAATAAACTCATACTCTATAGAGACGATCTAAGACTATCAGTTGATGTTGGATTTTTTATGGATTTTCAAGTAAAATTGCGAATGGAAATGGGGAATGTGTCAAAGAGACAAGAACCCTACCAAAGAGTAGAAAACAGGTCACCAATAGGTCTTCAGAAAATCCTGCACCCAGAGCTGGCCACTAAACAAAATTGTGTACTAGTTCAGTGATAATAGACGTCATACTAAACTCTGAAATATGAACTAAAATTAAATATCGCACAAGACTATTCACTAACAGGGCCAAATGCACCTGACTTTGGACATGCGCAAAAAAGCAGCGGGGTTAAACATGTTTTGTGAGTCAATTGATAACCTCAGCACACCAAGAAATGATCTTGTCCATGCAAATCATTCTATATGCATTTACATTTGTTTGATAATTGAATTTTTACTATTTTAATCTGTTTTACCAAAAATGTATATTATTTATATTTGTAGTCTGTTGAAGGGAGACAAATAGAAGAAGTAGTAGAAAGTAAGTTAAAGACATCATCTTATTGGCTTGTCAGATTTCTGACTTATTTGTCATTTCAATGTTTACTATCATTGACTATGTACATAACACAGGTTTATATTAAATACATACAGACATGTCAGTGACTATAAAAATATATAACATATACATGAGTATGTATATTGGAATAAAAATTATCCAGTTGCCTTTTTAAAGTGTTTTTGGATATATAAAATATCTTACACATTTACTTTTGTATAAAGTATTTTTATATTTACTTTTTCAAGTAAATAAATATAACTTGTACAAGTAGAACCCCAGACTGCATGCACTTATATATGTTCTGGTTTTGTAGTCATATCTATTAATGTATATAAAAAGTATTAAGTTTAATTTTGCTCTTCTTATTGCATTCAAATTAAACTTGTTAAAAACTACAATGGTTAATGCGTTAATAGGTTTTACAAATTCATGTGATTTTGAAAATAAATATTGTATAAAAAAATATGGTTAGTCAGATTGAGTGATTGTTGGTTGCTTAACATCCAGTGGAAAATATTTCATGCATGTTCAGGAAAAGAACAAGCTAACAATAAATACAATAATTAGATCTCTCTTTACATGAGACATTGGATTTAACGTCCCCATTCTGACCAGACATGGCTGCAAGTTTGATACATCCTGCACAGATAAACGGAGGCCCCACTTTGGCAAGCGTTTTACTGCTGGTCGGAAGAAGACCAAGTTACCATATTTCCAGACTTGGGGGTTGGTGAGTCAGATGTTTTACTAATGTTTGATTATTTACAGGTATCTTCCATACATTGCTGTTACACAGAACTATAGGAAAGGTATGTATGTTCTTATATAATAATGTGAAAATCAGGAGATGTGGTATGACTATGATTGCAAATGCTGCTGATAAGACAACTATGATGTGGAAGTGAGCAACCATAGGTTAATGTTGTCGTCTTTCAACAATGATAAAATCCAAACAGTAGTCAGTAGTCAGAAAAATCAGTCAGCAATCAACCCTCCTCCTGGGACAGTAGTGTAACAGCACAACATAAAATAATCTCAAATGAATCTTGTATATAATGAACATTGTTAAAAATATTTGTTACAACTTATATCAGATGCATATTTCATGAGGGGCCGTGTGGCCAAGTAATTTAAGTCAGTTTCTACTGTAATCAGTAGCCAGTCAACACTGAGGTTGTGAGTTTAAACCCTGCTCATGCAGGTGCACTCGACTCCAATCTTAATTGACTAGTATTGTCAGTTTTCCTATCAAAGGTCAGTGGTTTTCTCCATTCAATCCAGCTTCCTCCATCAATAAAAACTGAACACCATGAAATAGCCTAAATGGGGTGCTTAAAAATGGCGTTAAAACACAAAAAAATCAACTATCAAATCATATTTCATGTATTTATTTCAGTTTCACTTCAAACAAGAATCAAGTTATTCTATAGGAACAGTTGGTATAGTAGATGTAGACTGTGACTTTATAGACTTTACTTATGTAAGTATTACATGGTGTATACTGTGGATTTATTATTAATTGTGGGAAACCAATTTTTTGTGGATTTCATGTGTATCTGAGAACCACGAATTCTAAGGTTCCACAAAAAACAACTTTTCTATGGGCATATAAGGCAGAATTTGGCAAAGACACGAAATTAAATATTCAGGAATATACAATTTTTTTAATCCTTGAAAATTAGTACTAACAAAAATAAATGAATCATCACTCAGTATATCATTTTTCTCCATTTTAACAATTATTTTGTGTCTACGTGTTTATGGATCTTATTGGTCAAAAAATTAAAGTAATACATTGTATAAATGCTACAAAAATGTATTTTAAATCCAATTCAGAAAAAAATTGTAGCACATGCTAAAATATACTTTTAGTTTTGATATTGAGAAATGAGGTTTAAAAAGTTAAAGAATGTCCATCAAATGATTTAGTAAGGGGAAATAACTCATTTGTCTTTGTTGTGTTTATATTAAAGCTTTGACCTATAATGGTTTAGTTTTATAAATTGTAACTTGGTTGGAGAAACGTCTCATTGGGACTCATATCACATCTTTCTATAGCTATCAAGATAGTCTGTTTGATTGGATAAAAATAGATTATCACATTTAATACTGAAGAGATGAGTAACTGCCTACATAGAGCAAATTCTGCTGTCCATCTTTGATACATGAATATGAAAAAAGGTACATTGATGGATAGTCAAGGTCCAAAAAAAACCTCATCATTGTAAACTAGATTTTCTATATTTTTTGTAGGTGAGGACAGCCTCAGATGAATTAGACAGGAAGTTAAAAGGTCATGTGTCTTTGTTCAGGGATACATTAAGGAGTCAGGATGGACCAGGTTCTGGACAGGTATGTATTATATTGTGTAGGATGGACCAGGTTCTGGACAGGTATGTATTATATTGTGTAGGATGGACCAGGTTCTGGACAGGTATGTATTATATTGTGTAGGATGGACCAGGTTCTGGACAGGTATGTATTATATTGTGTAGGATGGACCAGGTTCTGGACAGGTATGTATTATATTGTGAAGGATGGACCAGGTTCTGGACAGGTATGTATTATATTGTGTAGGATGGACCAGGTTCTGGACAGGTATGTATTATATTGTGTAGGATGGAGCAGGTTCTGGACAGGTATGTATTATATTGTGTAGGATGGACCAGGTTCTGGACAGGTATGTATTATATTGTGTAGGATGGACCAGGTTCTGGACAGGTATGTATTATATTGTGAAGGATGGACCAGGTTCTGGACAGGTATGTATTATATTGTGTAGGATGGACCAGGTTCTGGACAGGTATGTATTATATTGTGTAGGATGGACCAGGTTCTGGACAGGTATGTATTATATTGTGTCATTCTAGCTTAAAAAATCTTTCTTCTTTTTCTAATTGATTGCTGATGATATTTAAGGGAGTTCGCTTCTCAGTTTCAACGTAATTAACTTTTAAAAACACAAGTTTATATTAATAGGGCATTAATAAAGGAATCCAAAGAGCCAAAAAAATATATAGGTCACCGTGCTTGTTTTCGAAATGTAAGTCATTGAAATTTTGGCCGGAAAATATTTTATCTTGACTTTTCATAGCTTTATCATTGACAAGTTTAAGTTCTCAAAAATTATTAAAAAATAATAAAAAATTTATAAGACTTTAACAGATGGCTTATCATTATACATGTAAAAGATTTACAAAAAGAAAAAGGGGGGTCACCGGACAAATTTTTTCAAGGCATTCAAATGGATGCAACCAGAGGATTCCAAAAATCCGACAAAAAATCCAATACATGACAAGCCAGCTTCCTTAAGGATCAATTCACTCTTTTAAATATCGTTAAGTAGTATATCAGAGTATTGTCACTAGCAATCACTATGTTTCATGGCCACTAAATCTACACTTAAAAAAGTGATTTTTGGGTGAATAATCTCTTGCATACTGTACATGTACATGTTTATTGTTTGGAATGTATAGAGATATTTTAAGAATGGAAACATTAACTATTACTGGTATTTATTGTAAAAAGTAACTGCCAAGATTAAATCACCTTGATTGTACTATGCTATTTCCGAGACAAAAGTGATATCTCTTTATTTAATTTATTTTCAGATCTCATTAGAATTTTACCAGAAAAAGAAAACACGATGGCTGTTTTCCCCAGAATGCATTCCATGGGAAGTGTGGACCATAAAACTGGATATTCTTACTCTATCTAACGAAAGTGGTTAGTATCTACCTGTATTTCAATGTAAAATCAGTTCTTTTAGATACTATATAAGAAGATGTTGGATGAGTGCCAATGAGACAACTCTCCATCGAGGACACAACATGTTAAACTAAACCGTTATACATGTAGGTCAAAGTATGGTTTTCAACACAAAGCATTGGCTCACGCTTAACAACAGACTGTAAAGGGCCCCACAAATGACAAGTGTAAAACCATTCAAACAGAAAAATCATTGGTCTAATCTATATACCTGATTGCAATTAAGAGAAAAGTTTTCATTTAGGATAAATTGTATTTACTAAATGTATAAGTATTTGAATAATTATCCACAAAATTAAAACACTCAACAAAAATTAATCTAAAAACAAAATACTTTCATATTAAAACCACACAAACTTATTCCTATGAATCCAGTCACAGACCAAATGAGATTTGATTATGAAATTATTTATGTCTTAAGTACAAATGTAATTCAGAATATAATATTACCAATGCTATTTCAACTGATTGGGTGGAGCTTATGTTTTAATTTGCATAAGGACAGTTTATTTGAAGATGTTTGATAAGGATAATTGTCGTTATAATTATTCTTATTTTCTAATCACCTATCAGTGTCATCAATAGAATTTACAAAAGAATGACTAGACACATCATTGATGAGTTTATCAAAAAATACCTATCTACAGACAGTCAGAGATATAACTCTATAGGGTTATTCCAGAAAATAACTTGCGTGTGTTATTACAGATACTTTCATGAGTTGTCTACTCTTTATTCCTTAATTTTTCTAAATCTGTAATAACATATGCTTGTTATTTGTAAAATTATTTCATTTATAGTGGGCTCTAGGGAACTCTTGAGATATTGCGCAGAAACTAAATGTATAGCCTTGATAACTAATTTTTTAATTAAATTAATACATTTTTGATTGACCATGGTAAATCAATGATTCGAGGCTATTAAAGTTATATGATACCTCAAATTAAAAAAAAATATGCATATGTTTTTTAAAACTAAATGGATAGTTTTCATTATACAACTTATGTACATATACCTTTTTTGAGGAAAATTCTTTAATTTGTCCACATTTAGAAGAAGTTTACTTATTTTTAATTGCTTGCTGCCAGGAAGCAATTCGCTGATATATTTTCCGTATGCATAGTGACCTAAGCGTGACCCTCCTCGTAAAAATCCAGTGATAGTAATACGCATGAATCTGTCATTAAAATAAACAATTACCTGATTGTACATGTTAAGCACGTGCTCAATACCCATGCTTTTTGTTGATTATTTACTATAAGGTGACAATCGGTAAACTTCGGCTTCAAAACAGGGCATTTAATGAGTAGCCATATTTGTTAAATCATAACAGACAGAGAGAAAAAAAATTGACGATTATACGATATATTTGCGTAAAAAATGATGAAAACCTGCACAGAGGACTAAGTTTATGATACAGTGAAACCTGGGTAAACCGAACCCTGATAAAACCGAATTCCAGTTTAAACCGAACAATTTTCAAAGTCCCACAAAATTTCCCTATCAATTAACGTTAATCTAACCTGAAAAAACCGAACCCTGTCAACACCGAATTCCGAACGCTTTTTGAAGGCTCGTTAGTAAATTTGTATCTAAAAATTACCTGTCAAAATTGATCAATACCAATCAAAACAATAAAATATAATTAATTATTTGCATGATTTAATTAAACAAACACAGGATGGCAGAGTATCCCCGAAGGTATTTGAGGTTTAATGAACTTGTGAGTTGTTATTACAAACTAATTAGCATGTCTGTGTCCATGTATAAAGTGATTTTTTTGTAAAGAAACGTTAAACTGGTCAGCTACCCCCATCGCCGATAATGACAAGAAAGGAACTTTCCCTCAGATCAACTAAATGCACCTTACTCAAATAATTACGGCAAAAAAATGAAAACTGCCATTCTGTAGCTAAAATGTTTAATTAAATAATAGTTTTAAAGCCTTTCACCGGATTAAGAAGTTGTGCAACACAACAAGGTCAATGGATTTCGATTGCTGGATTCCCTTTAGAGGCCCTATATATTTGATTCGAATGCTCCCGAAGACTTCCGTTAGCTATTTAGCAACGATAAAGTCCGGGAACAAACTGGACCCCTGCTGTTGTTTCACTGTTATCGTGTGCCGAAGTATCAATCAGCGGGTGACCAGTTTAGTTCGTGAACTCGTGTGTACAATGACATTCCCGATTCAACTACGGAATCGTCTTATGACAGTGACTGTGAATCTGAATTGGTCAGTGAATTAACGGATGAGAAAATAATCATAAAAGGTAAAATCGCTCCACGTCGGACATTTCCCAACGACGAGCGTGATTGACGGAGTGGCGTTTGATTTATAAACAAAAATGTAGCAAAACGTCTATCTTTTATCTTCTTTTATTTTTACATTTACATCTAAATCAACACAAAAATAAACTGTCGGCTGTTGTGTCACCTATTATTCCTGCCAACATTATTTTGGTGTCGACTTCCGTCTACCTCTACAATCCGAACACCTGTGAAAACCGAACAAAACGCAAAGTCCCGTGGGTGTTCGGTTTGGACAGGTTTCACTGTATATACATGCATTGGTTCAAGAATTGGATAAACAGTATTTTTCACCAGTCACTCGTTTCTTATGACTTTAAGGAATAAACTTAGCTGTGATAACAAGGCTCAGTTATTAAAGGAATGTAACTTATTATATAAGACACTTAAGAATTACTGAGAAACTTGCGCAGAACCTCATTACATGCTCAGGTCATCATTTTTTACAACAAATTCAACTACATTGTAATTAAGCATGATGTATGTCTGAGCAAATGCTTTGAAGTGATATAGAGAAGCTGTGATAACACCCTTTAGTTATTACAGGCATAATAACATATAGGTGTACTATGCAAAATTAGCAAACTATGAACATGATGAACTGTTATATCTTTAAATAGTTAAGTATACATATAGAAAAAAGTAATATCAATAGAACTCTTATACATTTTAACTAAACTAATATATATACCACAGTATTAAAGCAAAACAAAAGACATACAAACAACAGTAACTAAAAATATAGGTAAGCGACGCAATGAGACACCACACATTATACAATTATTTTACCAAGAGCACACGTTACCCTGGTGCTATCTAAAAATCCTGGGGAGAATACTAAAACATGTAGCATACATATGTTATCACAGTTCTTTGATTTTTTAGTCCACAATAACAAATGTATGTTATTTTCCTGTAATAATCCTATAGAGTTATATTCCTGACTGATAGATGGACTGGTTTATGATAAAAGAACGAGTTAAACCCTGCCGAGGCAAGTGAAATAAATCAAGTAATATTAAGAGGAAAAATAAGCATTTAGGGTTTCAATTGTACAAAAAGACACTTTCATTTAGGACTAGTGCTAGTACAATTTTATTTTATTTATAGCACATTATACAATTACCAATAATAACTAATCACATTGTTTGATAGATATATTCATTTATTTGTAGAGAGACAATTATTAAGAGAAAAACTTGGAGAAGTTTTAGCAGAGAAATTGATGAATGTAGCTGAAGCTATGAATAGACATGAATATGTTCCTAAAATGCCAAACCAGTCCGAACTGGATCTTGTATTTGATACCACTATAGCTGATGTTCAACCTTATTTGTATAGGGTAAGTAAACAGAAAACCAGTTCACAGTACAACTGGATTACTGATCTGCTTCAAGTCAGAACTGGATCTTGTATTTGATACCAACAAAGCTGAAGCTCAACCTTAATTATAAAGAGCTAGTAAATCAGTACACATTGAAAGTTAAACTGATTTTTCTGTCTGCTAACTGTACAGATTGCATCACAGGTTTTGTTACATATATATATGTTACAGTAAATAGGTGAAATTAGGAATTACACGTAATTACTAAACATTTCAGTAAATACCTGTATTCACTAGTCAATTTAGTAATTACATGTATTTACTATTTGTTTCAGTGATTACAGGTATTTACTGATTTTTTTTGTCATTTTTACAGCTATTTACTAACTTGATATTTTTGTTTAAAAATAAAGACATAATTTAAGATATCAAATAAGAAAGTAAGGGGTAGGGATTTTTAGGGCTTACTTAAGGATCAAGGATTATAAGGCACATTAAAAGTGCATACTCTTCAGTGTTTGTGAATTGAAACTGGAAAATGGTTGTTTAAATTTATAAGTTTTGTTTTGAAACTCCCTAAAAATCATTTTGAGCATGCAAGACAATGATATTAATCCAAAATTGAGAAAAAACATTTTTGAGAAATTTATAGGCAACTTAGCCAGCTATTTTTTAACATAGACATTATATTATGGCAAACTTGGTTAAATGATCTTGATAATTCTTAAAATCTCATAATTTTGTTATATTAAAATCTCCATCAGGCATACTCCGCATATCAACTTGGCCAATAACATGAGTTAAATTCCTTTTACAAAATTAAATGGCAGTTGCTGGCAGTACCAGGACTATTTGTTCGGCCAATACAATGAGCATGTCACTATAATATTTGTGTGTGCGTGTAATATTATCTTCAGCAGCACCAGGGGGTAGCACATGTTTGTAATCTTTAGTAGTTAGGGCCTAATATTGTTACTGGTAATTGAAATTGTTGTTTTCTTCATACTAGTATATAATCCAATGTGATCCAGTGTGGATAACAAATATTATATAAGAAGTGAGAAGAAATTACTTGTAAAACAAATTTGAGTAGTGTTTGACTTGTGCATTTTAAGTTAGTTAACATAAAGGATTTTGTGCTCCTTTTCCCAAATTTCTCTTTTCTTTTTTTCTCCTGATCCCATCTTTGTTGTCACGTGTAATCATTACCCCACTTTTTATAATCCTATTTCCAACATCCCCACTTTAAGTTTGTAGTCCCCCCCCCCCCCTTGTAAAGGCCTCTCTCAACTACTCTTGCTTTGAACATCTTTTCCACCATTTACATACACAGCTGTAGCGAGTCGAATAATTTTGTAAAACTAGTTCTCCGATCATTTATCTTTTATTTCCCATTTTCCTTGTGATTTCAATTTTTTGACTGAGTCCCTTTTATAAGATTATATCATTCTTGGAAGTTCTTATTATCATGTTCCATTGTCAAATTCCGCAAACTGCAAAATTTATCAGAAATATTGATATCACCGTTTTCAGCCATGATCCTAAAATTGAAAATCAGTGATCAGATTACACGCACCCCCTTGGTGCTACTGAAGCTAATATTACACGCACTTCCGAACGCACATTATATGACATGCGTATTACGCTCGGACAAATAGCCACTCCGTAGGATTAACTACGACTTCTTTTGTCAGACATTTGCGATGAAGCCGACATTCTTCACAAACAAATTCATACAAATTGATAGCGTTAAGAGTCACATTTTCATATTTCCATGTTTTTATGAGTTTTTTAAGACCTCCAAACTTAAGCTTATATACCTCCAACAAAATTTTATCATCGTTTCTTCCTGTTAAGAATGATCTTTTTGTGGATTGAAAAAGTCAACTAAATGGTGCATCCCTTTTGTTTTACTTTCAATGTTGACATTCTTTTCCTTTTCGTCAAGCATGTGTTTTTGTTGCAAAAGCGAGACATAGCAAGCAACCTAATAATTCCGTCGCCAGCGGCGTCCACAAATATTCGCTCTGTGGTTATATTTTTTAAATTTTGATACGTTTCTCAAATTATCCTGGATTTCTACCAAACTTGAACAGAAGCTTCAGTTGTTTATGATCAAAAGATAAATTTCAAGTTAAATTTTGTAAAAATAAAATCAAGTTTTTCCGTATTTTACTTATAAAGGGACTTAGTTTTTATGCTAGTTAACATTACATTCACACTGTGGTTAATTTTTTTTTAAATTTTAATAACTTTCTACCAAAATTGGACAGAAGCTTGTTTATGATCATAAGATAATAACTAGAAATAAAGTTTGTAAAAAAACTATACCTTTTCGCATATTACTTATTTAAACGGACTATTTTTTTCTAGTTAACATAACATACACTCTGCAGTTAAAGTTTAGATTTCATAAACCATCCTGAATTTTTAAAAAATTTTGATAGAAGATTTTTACAGAACTAGTCTCTAAAAGATATGTAGTATCTAGAGGAAAATTATGAGAAAAAAAAATTCCTACTTTTGTTGGGCCTGCGACTCACAGCAAAAGTAGGCAAGACACTGGGTTCTGCAAAACCCTTTAAATTTTGATAGCTGAATACTCACTGATTTTCTAATTAGTATTACCATAACTTTTAATCAGTTGACCATATTACAACATTGTTTTAACAGTTAGTAAATAGGTGTAAAAATTCATTTTAAAATCAGTAATTACTGGTAATTACTGGGCAGTTTTAGGAATTACTTGTATTTACTAAGTGCATCGGGAATTACATGTAATTCCTAAATTTTAGTAATTACATGTAATTCCTAATTTCACCTATGTACTGTAACATATCCCGGTGAGGGAAGAACCAAAAATTTGCGAAAGCAAATTTACAGATCTAACATTGTTGGGTTGATGTTTAGACGAGTTGTATATATATATATATATATATATATACAACTATATATACAACTCGTTTAAACATCAACCCAACAATGTTAGATCTGTAAATTTGCTTTCGCAAATTTTTGGTTCTTCCCTCGCCGGGATTCGAACCCATGCTACTGTGATATCGTGACACCAAATCGCCTGCACTGCAGCCGTCCCGCTAGACCACACGACCACCTGGGCTCTAAAAAAAAGAGCTTTCGGTGGGCATGTGTTACCTTTCCACGTCAGTTTTAATCTAGCGGCGTTCTACAGTACATGATATATAAGGCATGAAGATGTTATTGTTACAGATCAGCTAAATTATCTATAGTAAAGGATCCTACAAATTAATGTAAGATACAGTCACAGAAAATAATTATATTCATAAGTACGTCTGAGTCAGTGACAACCCTACAACATATACAGTACATTCCGGTTATTTGCATAGCCTATTTGTCAGACGAAATTATGCAATAAAGCGGAGTATGCATATATCTGAAATGCCAAAATACGGAGTCAAATAACATCGATAGTGCAGATCAGTAAAGGAAATCCTGAAGAAAGATGAACGTCCATAATCCACTTACAACATATTGAATGATTATGTATTCTAATAAAAGTTATTGTCTAGTGTCATGCATTTTATTTCATTGTTTATTCTTTCAATAAAGTTTATAAACACATTTAGTTTTAGTTTATTTATGTACCGACTTTTCCTTTACCTGAGATATGAAAATAAAATTGTGCTAAAAATAGATTTGTTTCTATGACCCGGATGTACAAATTATATTGTAACGCTTTGATTAAAACAAACTTTTGAACAATGGTACACAGTTTATAATCATTTGATACAGTAATTGTGTAATGAACTGCCTTTAATATGCAGTATTTACCGATTGCACAGTGATGTAACACTGTTACTTTAACCTCGTTAGTTTCGTATAAAATTATGCAAAGCAGTTTACAGGTAATGGGGCCCTGCACGGGTTATTTGCTGGACACGAGTGTTGAAAGTGAGAAAATATAATAATTTTAAGTTAATGTTCTTTTCAAAAAATATTAAAAATGAAAGATTGATGAATCAAATTCTTCAATCATATATAAATGCCCTGTAATATTTAACATAAATGTAGATCAACCCTAGCCAAATTACGAGATTGCACATTGGATAATGATCGATAATTAATTAGCAGGCGTTATTGTTTTAAAATACACCCAAAATGTTGTCTATGAACATTGTTTGAAATGCAATCAAACGTCGGACCATATGAGTATATACTCGTTTGGTTATAAACGGGCCGGACCATATGAGTATTTGGACCATATAGGTATTTTTTCAATAATATGTGTGAGAAACTTTATAAAATAACAATGATTGCGCTACATGCAATTGTTTATTTACAATTCAAATAACATTAAATATTGGTGTCAAAGATAGTTTTCTCGCATCATCATGCGTAGGGTGACACAATACGTCCACACGGTACCATAGCTTTTCTTTGGTCCTGGGTCATTCCGATGTGTCTACGGTGAAAACCCTCTAGATCTCCAATATCGCTCCAAAATCGTAAAATGACTGAAGTACATCATATCACCAGACAACTTTAAATAATAAACTAGTGTCCTTGCCGGTGACGTCATTCATTTTTTTTTAAACAAAACACGTATAAGTATGAAAAAATATGAATATCTCACTGCTAATGCTAATTATATTATGTTTTAAAAGTACAAATGTAAACAATTTATTAGACTCTCCATCCTGTTGACTTTTACGTCCGGTTATAGTAAAACAGCTCATTAAAATATTTTTGGAAGTTAACTTCCCAGGTCGACATTTTCCCATTCACTCGTAATAACATATCGGTAATGAAAAAAAGATGTGTTTACAATAATTTTGACTAGTGATGAAATTTTCTGTGTGAAACTGCTTATTTTATTTTGTTATTCTTGTTATTACTAATTTTTAATGAAAAAATGACCTTTGGTATTGTCTTTTTATGACGTAACAACTAAAATGGTTATATGTACCTGTTAATTACCCCGACCATACGCGTATGGTCCGACCGTACGCGTATGGTCGGACCATATGAGTATATACCCATATGGTCATGACCATACGCGTATGGTCCAAATACTCATATGGTCCGGAACATATATATGTTGGGTTGATGTTTAGACGAGTTATATATATATATATATATACAGAGATAATTTTCTCTCTCAAAAATAGATATTTCTATATTTTAATTAATAAGAGAAAAATGTTTGATATAATTAGATTATTATACCTATAAAAGCCAGCACTGTAAAAACATTTCAAAAACATCTCCACTTTAGTCTGGAAGTCTTACCAAGGGAAAAATCTTGCATTAGTTATTACATTTCCTATTTCGAATAATAGTTTGAGATTACCCCCAATTTTATCTATATTTACAGATATCCCACCAGACCACAACACCTCCCCCATCTGTAAGTAATACCATGAGGAAATTCCTGAAGGACACACTGGCATTCTGATACCACTCATCATTCCATGAAGATATTACATCATGGGAAAAATCCTAAAAGACAGTACATTAACATTGTGACATCATCCTCAAATGTGCAGCAAAATATTGAATCATGGGAAAATTCCTAAAAGAATACATTAGCATCAAACTTCACAGTGTAGCAAAAGATTGAATCATGGGTAAATTCCTGATAGAGTTGTGTTAGCCTCATAATAATGTATTACAGTGTTTCATGATCTATAGGTGAATTGCCTTGTATTTTCATTTGTAATTTTTCGAAAATCATGAATTTATATGATATTGTACAAGTTTTAAAAAAATAAATAATGACTTGTTGGACATACATGTAGGTGGACTTAGGTGGGGTGATTGGTATATATATATTTATTATCTCCCCTTAATAATTCCCTCTGCATATTGAATCAGTATGATAAAAGAAATATCTCACCACCCTAAATGTAATTATCTTGTGTACACTATATTTCATTGTGATTCATCCAAATTTCCCAACATTCACTGTAAAATATAATCACTAATAGTGAGTTTTACCCTAATCACCTTGGCTGTTGTTCCACTAAAATCAAAATATAGGACACCTCATAAACATCTAAACTTTGCCTGTATTTTTCAACCTATAGTGAATAAAGTCCTAAACTATGAGAACATATGTTCATTTAAACATACTTAACATATACACACTTTGTAAATTGTAAATAAACTTGAAATTGTTATGTTGTGGCCAAACTGGTTCTTGGGGTGAACACTAAATTTTCAAAAAAATCTGGAGGCCTGCAAGACGACCTAATTTGCTTTAAATTGGTATGGACGAATACTGTTACATGTAATGAAGGGCAAGCTCATGTTGATTTGTCACATACATATGTTTTAATGGCATATTTGTCCAATTTCTGTATGGTACCTTCGATATTCGTTCACCTAGATACATGAAATTAACTGAAACTTGAAAAACAATACATTTTCTGAAAAATCAACATGAGCTTGCCCTGCATAAGATATAACAGTATTTGTCCATACCAATTTTAAACAAATTAAGTCGTCTCGCAGGCCTCCAGATTTTTTTGAAAATTTAGTGTTCACCCCAAGAACCAGTTTGACCACAACATAACAATTTCAAGTTTATTTACAATTTACAAAGTGTGTATATGTTAAGTTTGTTTAAATGAACATATGTTCTCATAGTTTAGGACTTTATTCATTATAGGTTGAAAAATACAGGCAAAGTTTAGATGTTTATGAAGTGTCCTATATTTTGACTTTAGTGGAACCTTAAGTTGACAATATTATATATTGATCAAATACTAACAAATGTATTGTTTAATATGAATGTCTACATTTTGTGAATTGTATATTTATGATACTGATATTAAGATGCATAAAATCATGACATTTTGAAATATGGTGTTTATTTAACATGCAGACAATTTGTAACCTTTTTAACTTTTGATGTGTGCTAAACTAATAAAGGTAAAGGATGTTTATGCTCCCGTCTCATAGGAGGGGGCATTAAGTGTTACCTCTGTCCTACTGTACATTCGTCTGTAAGTCTGTACGTATGTCCCAAAATTGGTTTCCTTCTGTAACTTTAGTTTGCCTTAACCAAATGTTAAATAACTTATACAGAATGAGTATTACCACAAAATACAGATGAAGTTTGAATTTGGGTGGCTTCTTATTTACCGTTCTAGTTTTATTGTCAGTTGAAATTGAATGACTGAATTGTATCTTTTGTACATGCTATTTTAATTGTAGTAATAATAATGATAAATAATAATATTAGTAAATAGTAACAAGTCATGTTTTTTGTTGTTGCAACTGATAAGAATTTGTTTTTAGTCCCTACCGACGAAGGTCAATTTTGTTCCGGTCTGATGATTTTGTGCAGAGTTATGGTCCTTGGACTTAGAAAATTCACTTAAATAATCAGTTTTCCTAAATAATCAGTTTTCCACAGTTTTTTTCGTCATGATTGAAGATATGGACTTGATATTTGTATATAGTTTACACCATGACAAGTTAAAGATCAAGTTAGCATTTTGTTCCAGTACAAGCAATTTTTAACCAGTAGGGGACTATGTATTGCCATGCAATACTCTCAGAATGCTTGTTTCATTCTCATTAATTATAAACAGTAAGCAGTGTTCTAGTTGAGATTTAAAAGCAGAGGGGCACAGTTTTAATATGAAAGATGTGTTAGTGCAGTTTCTTGCCTGGAAAGGGACAACTTGATTAAAAAGTTAAATAATTGAGTACATTTATTTAGTTTTACAAAAGTTAAAGTATATTATTATTGTTAAAAGCTTTTTCTAGCATGTCTAGTAGTTAAAATTATCGTTTTGCACTAAAAAAGTTTTAACCAGTATTTTCCTTAGGAAAATCAAAATGCGTAGGGCAGAGTGGGACATGCTCCTCTTTGGGCTAGGTTAAACACTGAGTAAGAGATCACCGTCAGATCAGGTCAGAAAATCACACAAGATTTATAAAGGTCACAAAATAGATCATTACATTTACTGCAATAGATGTTATTCCCCTGCAATAAGTAACAATTTATTTATGGAAATGAAACCAAGTAATTGGCTAAAGTTATTAAATATATAAAATTATTGTGTTTGATCTAGCTGATGTTCAATTATATCTTATAAAATGAATAAGTAATTTGAATAAATTCATATTTAATTTTGACAAATAGTTCTGATTTATGTCACTGAGTAACGGTTTAATGATATTTTGTGATATTGATATTTCTAGTCATGTCATATATTGTCAGTTTATAAGCATGTTTTGCATTTCAAGGACGCAGTTGCAAGATTTTATGATTTGATTAAAAAGCATGTAGTCTTTTTTTTTGTATTTGCGCTACATAACATAAATCATGACACAGTAAAATTGTCTTTTAGCCATTATGTGATATGGATTGATTGTAATACCAATACACTAATATAATTTTGTTGCAGATTTCACATCTAAGCAACAGTATTTAACCCCTTTTTTGTCTCGCTTTGAAGAAGTCGAAAGAGCAAGACTTAAGATAGCTATGTCCAGCTGCGTCATTAACCATGTTAACAATGTATTAGTTTGTGATAAGGGTAGGTCAGTTTATGGGGAACCACTATTGGTAGTTCAATGGTATGTAGTTGTATGAACACTTGTATGACATGGGAACATCTTATTCCCATAGAAATTATTTTGCCCTATCCCCTCAGTAATGTCTATTCACTTTGAATCTTGCCTAATTTACATATAATAGTTTGTGATTAGGTCAGTTAACGGAAACCATTAGTTGAAGGCCAATGCTATTTAGTAAACAGATGTATTATCATTTGCATGCAGATTGTTTGGGTCCTCTCCTTCAGTCATGGTCTATTGACTTTGAATATTTTTCATAGTATACATGTTAATTTTTGTGACTAGATCAGTTAAAGATAAAACAGTAATGTATGATGCTGCCAAAATTAAATGGTTGTACATTGTATATAACTTAATTGTCTCAGGAAAAAAAGTATCATTCATAACCTAGATCACTGTGACCTATATATATTGTATGGCTGTGTGAATTTTGAACAATTATGTAAATACATTAGTGTAAACCAGCTAGTTCTTGAAATGATTAGTTAAATCAACTATTGGAGAAACAGGGCTCACACTACTTCAGAATCATAGGGAGAAGTGACTTGTCTTTTTGAAACTGATAGGGAGAAGTGGTAAGATTTGAAAGAGAAGTGCTCCTTCGCGGGCTGTGCTACAATGTTTGGATTTTACTTTAGTTTAAAGGGACTGGGTCATATGTAAATAATGTTCTTTTTATATTGTTCAATTCATATCTGAGTATACGATTAAAGTAACAGTTCAAATTCAAAGTTGGTAAAGTTTAGGTTCTTGTGAGAAACAACCAACAAAATATATAGCACTAAAAAGACTTTTTTTATGGAAAAAAGCAAATATAATTTAATGAAGAGTTAGGAAATCACAAAAGTAAATCACTGAGTTGTAGTTAAAAGAAAAAAGGTAAAAATAACTTTTAGTTTGTATAACATGATTGGAATATTGGAATTTGTAATTTGCTTTACTATGCACATGAGACCACATACAAAAAGGTAAACAATAACTTTATCATTCAAATCAATGCTTTAGAATAAACACAGATAATTTAAAGAGTTGAAACAGCAACCCAATGACACAAAAACCAGAACATCAAAAGATAGTTTTAGACATGATGTATGTTTTATTTTTAGAATGTTTCAGATTTGCTTTTAGTTTTTATACGACCGCAAAAATTTTAATTTTTTGGTCGTATATTGCTATCACGTTGGCGTCGTCGTCGTCGTCTGCGTCGTCGTCGTCGTCGTCCGAATACTTTTAGTTTTCGCACTCTAACTTTAGTAAAAGTTAATAGAAATCAATGAAATTTTAACACAAGGTTTACGACCACAAAAGGAAGGTTGGGATTGATTTTGGTAGTTTTGGTCCCAACATTTTAGGAATTAGGGGCCAAAAAGGGCCCAAATAAGCATTTTCTTGGTTTTCGCACTATAACTTTAGTTTAAGTTAATAGAAATCTATGAAATTTTGACACAAGGTTTATGACCACAAAAGGAAGGTTGGGATTGATTTTGGGAGTTTTGGTTCCAACAGTTTAGGAATTAAGGGCCAAAAAAGGGCCCAAATAAGCATTATTCTTGGTTTTCGCACAATAACTTTAGTATAAGTAAATAGAAATCAATGAAATTTTAACACAAGGTTTATGACCACAAAAGGAAGGTTGAGATTGATTTTTGGAGTTGAGGTCACAACAGTTTATGAATTATGGGCCAAAAAGGGGCCAAAATAAGCATTATTTTTGGTTTTTGCAACATAACTTTAGTATAAGTAAATAGAAATCTATGAAATTTAAACACAAGGTTAATGACCATAAAAGGAAGGTTGGGTTTGATTTTGGGAGTTTTGGTCCTAACAGTTTAGGAATAAGGGGCCCAAAGGGTCCAAAATTGAACTTTGTGTGATTTCATCAAAAATTGAATAATTGGGGTTCTTTGATATGCCGAATCTAACTATATATGTAGATTCTTAATTTTTGGTCCCATTTTCAAATTGGTCTACATTAAGGTCCAAAGGGTCCAAAATTAAACTTAGTTTGATTTTAACAAAAATTGAATCCTTGGGGTTCTTTGATATGCTGAATGTAAAAATGTACTTAGATTTTTAATTATTGGCCTAGTTTTCAAGTTGGTCCAAATGGGGGTCCAAAATTAAACTTTGTTTGATTTCATCAAAAATTGAATAAATGGGTTCTTTGATATGCCAAATCTAACTGTGTATGTAGATTCTTAATTTTTGGTCCAGTTTTCAAATTGGTCTACATTAAGGTCCAAAGGGTCCAAAATTAAACTAAGTTTGATTTTAACAAAAATTAAATTCTTGGGCTTATTTGATATGCTTTATCTAAATATGTACTTTGATTTTTGATTATGGGCCCAGTTTTCAAGTTGGTCCAAATCAGGATTCCATATCAAGTCTTGTGCAATAGCAAGAAATTTTCAATTGCACAGTATTGCACAATAGCAAGAAATATCTAATTGCACAATATTGTGCAATAGCAATTAATTTTCAATTGGAGTTATCTTTCTTTGTATAGAATAGTAGTTGATAATATATGTTGGAAATTTGCCAGACATGACTATGATGTCATTTTCTATTTTTGTTTGCCAATAACTTTATGTAAATAACTTCATTGGAAATTTGCCAATATAAAATGTTGCTGATGAAGTTTTTTTTATTGTTTTATACAATAAACAATGTATATTCACTTTTACTACCAACCAATCTTTACCATTCAGTGATAACAAGCACTTTATTTTACATTTTAATATTTTATGATGTATTTAAAAGAGTAGTTATTGTTGCAAACTCCATTAGAAATTTGAATTGATATCAGTTTTGGAAAAAGGGAAACGGGGATGTGAAAAAAATGGGGGGGTTTAAATTTTTCTCATTTCAGATTTCATAAATAAAAAGAAAATTTCTTCAAACATTTTTTTGAGAGGATTAATATTCAACAGCATAGTGAATTGCTCAAAGGCAAAAAAAACTTTTAAGTTCATTAGACCACATTCATTCTGTGTCAGAAACCTATGCTGTGTCAACTATTTAATTTTAGATTTAAAAAGTTTGAAGAAGAAATCTTTAATTGATTTGTAAAATCTTGACATTTGTTTTGTGTAAAAAAAAAACCATGTAATGTCAAAAATTTGATCACAATCCAAATTCAGAGCTGTATCACGCTTGAATGTTTTGTCCATACTTGCCCCAACTGTTCAGGGTTCGACCTCTGCGGTCGTATAAAGCTGCGCCCTGCGGAGCACCTGGTTTGTTTTACATTGATCTGCAAAAGGGAATAGTACATAAATACTTCATAAATTAATATGTTTTACTTAGTTAGTGCTTTTAATGTTCAGAATATTAATTGAAACCCATGTGTAAAGAGTATCATTTAATTTTAACATTTTTGAAAAAAAAATAACCAAGGAAGGTTAACTATACAATCTTTTGTGACGGTGTTTCACTTGGAATTGTGTGATGATAGCCTAAATACGCATAGTGAAGTGCTTACCATCAGAATTATGTGCAATTTACAAATCCTGTTGCATAATGGGAAGTGGAATATTAAAGTCTATCTCATTGAGTGATTTGTATTTTTCAAGGACAAGCTGACTTCCCTGTATTCATCAATTAATTTGTGTATGATATACATTGTTTTTACTAGTGACTTGTACTCAATTTGGGAACGAACAACATTTAATTATAAAATAATTGTTGTCTATCAGTAAAAATTTACAGTTGTGTATTTGATAAAAAAAGGGAATAAATCACAATTTTTGTAATTGTAAATATCTAGTTTTTTGATGACACATGTATATAATTTATGGATGTAAGTATTTTAAATATTGATGATTTTCATAAAATGTTGTACAATGTACATTAAGTGACTGTTTAGTTATTCATACAATTACATTATGAAGATGTACATTTAAATCATTGCCAGTATTTATATTGTGTCCTAACATAAAGTTCCACAATAAATAATATTTTACCAATCGTTTGTATTTGTCAATCCATAGAAAACCACCATTCCCCTGTCATAGTTGAAGAAACATGTTAATCAGTTATTACTTTTAAAGGAATAGTATACCAAAGAGTGATACCAAAGACGGATACAAGAGTTGTTCTTGCTGCCACATATAAGCATTGACTGCAGTGATTGGAGGTTCCATATTCAACTAGGGCAAACCGAAGACTTGTGTATTGGTATTTGCTGCTGTTTTGCTCAATCCATGACAACTTAAGGACAAAATAATTTGTGAACACATCGTTGTCAATATAATGGAATTTGATGTGACTGTCATATAAGTGAGAGGTTTTAATTTCTGTACCAAAAATCTGTAGTGCTTTTGATGTCCTTGTTTACTTAAACTAACCGACAAATTTGCAGAAATGAAACTTTTGGTGAAAGAGAAATATATCTAGATCATTTTGAGCCAAAATTTACTTGTCTATGAGTTTGCATTAAAAATTGAGGATTAATGCGCTCCATAGTATACTAATTTTAGATTTCCAGAAAACCAGGTTTTTGTTTTGGAGTACCTCTGTTTGATGGTCAGTTATTTTGTTAGAAGGCTTTAAAGGTATGGTGAAAATTGGCATGTAGAAAGTTGATACATGTACAATTAAGGATATACCTGGTTTCTATGAAGTTAAACTTAAGGTAAAATATTTAGAAAGCTGTGAAAATTGCAAAATTTGGTAGAACAGATAGGGATTTTTAATTGGTGGTCTGACACCTTTAAGAGAAATGCGGTGAAACCCAAAATTCAGAAAACAATTGATTTTTTTATCTTAACTGATCATTTGAAATAATAGTAGCCACATTTTAATCTTTTTTGGAGCAAAAAGTCACATATTGCAAATTTAGAGCCTTAAACCTGAATGTGTGCTATTTTTAGCTTTTCCCACCCTGACAATCTGCTTTCATATAAAAAATGTTATAAATTGTTATAAATGCACAGTAAGTTGTTTCTGTGGTGTCAAACATTTAAACATAGGTTGATTGCTACCCCAAAAAAATTTTTGTCATGAAGATTTGATGAAATTATTTGATTTTTACCCCTTATATCATTGCGGCATACCATGTATATGGCAGCTAACATAGCCTGATATAAACACTGCATAAACTCACAAAAATCTCATTTATTATCCCAAATGAAAGTTTTATACTTTAAATTTTATTGACTGATAGTAAATAAAACAGTTAAATGACCATGGCTGCACTTTTGATCAGTTAATAGTCCCATTACTGACACCAGGTGTAAAAAAGGGGGGTCAATATTCCTTGACTCTTCAATACCTTGGATTTTTTATTAAACTCATTGTAAAAATTGTGGAAAGTCTTTAAAGCAGTAGAACAAACAAGGAAAATCAACAAAAGCTGATCTTGATATTGAAAGTTTATGTTTCTCTAGTCCAAAATGAGATTTTCAAGTATTTTCTATCAAAGGCTTACATTACAGTCAGTTTAAATTGATCTGTGAAATTTGTTATAAGAGTTGCATTATGCTCAGAAAGGATGTTTTTAACTTTAAATTGACTAAGGATTAAGAATAAACAAAACAAAAGATTTCTGATGAACTTTTTTTGCTCTTTAGGTGTCAGACCACCAATTACTCCCTCCAATTTAGAACGTATGTAAAAGTAGCCTACTCTGACACAAAATAGTGCTTTTGATGTCCAAAATTTACTTGTCTATGAGTTTGAATTAAAAATTGAGGATTAATGCGCTCCATAGTATACTAATTTTAGATTTCCAGAAAACCAGGTTTTTGTTTTGGAGTACCTCTGTTTGATGGTCAGTTATTTTGTTAGAAGGCTTTAAAGGTATGGTGAAAATTGGCATGTAGAAAGTTGATATATGTACAATTAAGGATATACCTGGTTTCTATGAAGTTAAACTTAAGGTAAAATATTGAGAAAGCTGTGAAAATTGCAAAATTTGGTAGAACAGATACAGATTTTTAATTGGTGGTCAGCTGACACCTTTAAGAGAAATGCGTGAAAACCAAAATTCAGAAAACAATTGATTTTTTTATCTTAACTGATCATTTGAAATAAAGTAGCCAATTTTAATCTTTTTGGAGCAAAAGTCACATATTGCAAATTTAGAGCCTTAAACCTGAATGTGTGCTATTTTTAGCTTTTCCCACCTGACAATTGCTTTCATATAAAAAAGTTATAAATTGTTATAAATGCACAGTAAGTTGTTTCTGTGGTGTCAAACATTTAAACATAGTTGATTGCTACCAAAAAAATTTTTGTCATGAAGATTTGATGAAATTATTGATTTTTACCCTTATATCATTGCGGCATACCTGTATATGGCAGCTAACATAGCCTGATATAAACACTGCATAAACTCACAAAAATCTCATTTATTATCCCAAATGAAAGTTTTATACTTTAAATTTTATTGACTGATAGTAAATAAAACAGTTAAATGACCATGGCTGCACTTTGATCAGTTAATAGTCTCATTACTGACACCAGGTGTAAAAAAGGGGGGTCAATATTCCTTGACTCTTCAATACCTTGGATTTTTTATTAAACTCATTGTAAATAATTGTGGAAAGTCTTTAAAGCAGTAGAACAAACAAGGAAAATCACAAAGCTGATCTTGATATTGAAAGTTTATGTTTCTCTAGTCCAAAATGAGATTTTCAAGTATTTTCTATCAAAGGCTTACATTACAGTCAGTTTAAATTGATCTGTGAAATTTGTTATACGAGTCGCATTATGCTCAGAAAGGATGTTTTTAACTTCAAATTGACTAAGGATTAAGAATAAACAAAACAAAAGATTTCTGATGAACTTTTTTTGCTCTTTAGGTGTCAGACCACCAATTACTCCCTCCAATTTAGAACGTATGTAAAAGTAGCCCTACTCTGACACAAAATAGTGCTTTTGATGTCCTTGTTTACTTAAACTAACCGACAAATTTGCAGAAATGAAACTTTTGGTGAAAGAGAAATATATCTAGATCATTTTGAGCCAAAATTTACTTGTCTATGAGTTTGCATTAAAAATTGAGGATTAATGCGCTCCATAGTATACTAATTTTAGATTTCCAGAAAACCAGGTTTTTGTTTTGGAGTACCTCTGTTTGATGGTCAGTTATTTTGTTAGAAGGCTTTAAAGGTATGGTGAAAATTGGCATGTAGAAAGTTGATACATGTACAATTAAGGATATACCTGGTTTCTATGAAGTTAAACTTAAGGTAAAATATTTAGAAAGCTGTGAAAATTGCAAAATTTGGTAGAACAGATACAGATTTTTAATTGGTGGTCTGACACCAAAACGTACACGGATTTACGTATCCGTTTATGGTCCATGTTTTACCATCGTCAAGTCAACATCCGGTTTAGAAAAACATGATTTTAAAAAGGAAAATAAAGTTTTTGACATGTTATTTTGCAAAAAAAAAGAGTCTATGGCAGATATGAGCACGCGGATGTGCACACTTTGAATGATGCACTGCCAATTTAACAGTTCACATCCAAACATCAAATTCATATCAAAGTAATGTTTAAAATCGTTTTTTTAATCTACTGTCATACCATAATTGCCTTTTGTGACTAAGTCTTAAGGGATTAAAATCGGGATCAGATATAAAATGTCCGGCTAGCTCAAATGTTTTTTGGAAGCCTTGGTACTGGTGATCTACTTTTAATATTCAGTACTATTTTGTTACTTTAAAATTATTGTAATATTTAGGTACCTGTATTTTACAGTACTTGATTTGTGCTTGAATTTTAAGTACTACAGATTTTTGGTTGCACGGTTACATTCTCAGCATTTTGAAAGTTT